>JARHVA010002868.1:172500-1522500 GCA_037957365.1 Torreya grandis
TACAAATAGTTGCATATTCTAATGTCATCCAATCTTGTATCTTCATTTTTAAAATTTTATAGGTAGAATATTCTATCTTTAATGTTCCTTTGATCTTGATATATTCCTAAAAATTATATAAAAATGAGAGTGTTTTTGCATTATCTAGCTCAAAGAACCTCTTAAGGAGAATCAGTTACATATCTTGCACACTTAGAATCACAGCTACTGCAATTATTTATGTGTGTGAGTGATATCCTAGAACATTATATGTAACTACTTTTTATTCATTAAAAACCTTTTTTTGTCACAATATTTTGGGACTAGATGGATGATGGAAGTATTAAATCAAGTGAACACTCCTTGATGTGTTGGTAATGGCCTCTTGATAAATCTTGATAAATTAAGCATGATGAAATTGGCTTACATGAAGATGCTTTAATGATATGAATAGATGATCAAATGACTAAGGGTAACTTTATATAATATTAGGATTATCCAAGGAACATATACACATGTACTATCTCATTAATATATAAATATATGGCAATCAAGGTATACTAGATCCACAAATCAAGTCGTTAGTTACATATGTCAACTAAGACTTAAGAAAAGACCTTGAAATATTGTTTTAGACATTCCAGAAGCATTTGCATTCATATGAAGCAAGATGAATAGGTTATTTTTAGGTTCTTATAAATTATTGATTAAATGGTCATATTATCATTTTATAAAATTTAATGTAAATTCAAGTTATGATTAAGACCTAAGTTAGGGGATGATGACATGGGACCCTACATAAGGAGAAAATGTACCTAAAATAGTTGATTATGTGCACATGGACCAAGTTTTATAAAACATGGAGAATATATAGTGAAAATGATATTGTACTAAAATTATGTGTCTTTACCTCCTTAGTTGGATCAAGAAAGAAACATATCTAGTGTTCAAGTAACTAAGGCTAATGATATCAAAACCCTAGAAAATTTAGATAAAAATTAACAATAACAAAAGTAGACCTTATAGAGAAAGAGAGCATAAAACTATAAGGTTATGTGCAAGATAATATGGGTTCACCATAATGTGAAACCCCAAGGTTTGGTGTAAGATAATATAGATTCACTAAAATGTTTCATGGTAAAGAGGTTTTAGATTAAAAACACTACACTAAACCACAATACAATGGGCATAATATAAAATATGATTTTAATATTATAAATAATAATAAATAAATATCTAACTCATGCCCAAGATTAATGAATTAAAGTACCTATAAAATGTTTGGAAATGATAAAGGGGGTTTGTAGATAAATACCCATTTTTTGACTTGTGTGGTGGAAGTGATTGAAAATTCTGAGAAACAAATCCTAAGACAATGCAAAAATAAACCCAAAAATGCTGAATAGATTTTATCATGTGTAGGAAGATATTAATATTGAACTAGTTGATAGATATAGACCATTTTTGGGTTGATCCTATAGTGGAAAAAGAGGTCAGATTAGTCTAAAACTTTGTGGATACATTTTTCATCACCTACTTGACAAAAACCCTCTCTTAAATTACCAATGTGATGCATAAAACTATAAATTCCTTATCCTTTTATTTATCCTTAATCCAAACAAAGATACCTTGTAAGGGCATACAAATTTTGTATTGTTATGAGGGGCATGCCTTATTCAAACCCTTATATGATGACAAATTATAAATAGGTGCTCATACAAGTCAATAATAAATCCAGTGTGTATGACGATGCTAACCCTTATTCCTATCTACGAGATGCAAGAAAGTAGTCAATTATATATGTTCTTTCACTAATGCTAATTTTGGTGAAAATATGCAACAATAATACTTCAATATATAGTAATGTAATAAAACACAATGTAGGAAATGATTATATGTGATCCTTGTAATTGAATGAGCATATAATGTCATGATTATAACTACATTAAGGTGCTTGTGTATATATAGACATATCAAATTCAAATTAATACCTTATTATTTCATAATCTAACATTATGGAAATGAGAAAGACAAATTTTAGGAACAAGAATATATGATGAAATTAGGGAAGGAGCCTAAATGACCCACAGCTGATATGACCACTATCGATCCATTAGATAGTAGACAAACTAGTATAAAATTAGTATGATATTGATCAAGATGACCAAAAACATAAACAAAGACAACCAATAGATTGTATGATCATCCTAAGGTAAAAACATAACTGATATAAAGGTTTTGAGGAGAGACTGGTGATAATAATATTGACCCTAGATGACCTAAAAGGTTGTATAGATCTCAATACAAATGAAAAATGTGCCAATAATAGCCTAATCTGAACCAATGATACATATGAATTAAAACACATTAATATTATTATAATTAATAGATTTGTACTAAAATTATGTGTCTACACCTACTATCATGAAATTCATATAGGGAATATGATTTTCATCCATGAATTATTTGTTGAAGTGCATTAATTTTTGTCTTTATAAACTTTTTCTAGAATGAGTTTCTTATAATAATGGAAGGATAACACAAATCCCAATTAACTACATCCAATTTTTATGGTTTTCAAGGTGTTATGGGATTATTGTGGTTTTAAGTAAAGATAGTTGTTTCCTAATGACTCGCAATGAATTCTAAAAAAATGTGTGATGTATTTTGATCTCAAGAGTAGACAATTGAGATATTCTTCTAGAACCCTCTCTTATCACTTTTCAACTATTTTAGAATATTTATTATTACAACTTGGTCTAACTTAACTATTTTATTAGGGTAAATATGGTTAGCTCTAATTACAAAGTAGTGTAGGTGAATGTAAAGAATTTTGATGTAATCCCACTTTTTATACAATACATTTTTGTGAACCCATGTTCTATTACAAACCTTAGGTTTATATCTTGTTTTCATTTTGGTAGATCTATTTTAATTTTTTTTAAATTAATATGATATAAATAATATTAAATTATGAAAATGTCATGTCAGTAATGCAAAATGAAGCCACTTCTGGATAGGATGATGATGTAGCTATCACACACATAAATTTTACAACTAAAGTGATAGAATTCAAAAATTATACCCTACCATCATTTCGCCACATGGAGAGTTAATAACGAAGGGTGGAAGAAATATTACACTTCAATTTTCTTGAAAGTCATTGGTTCTAAATATTACTAGGGCTTGGTGAATTCCATTTGCTATTCAATATTTTAGGTTAATTTTAAGATGGGAGGTGAAAAGGATAGATTAAAAATGCTAACCTATTTTGAGGTCTAGAGCATGAAAAAGGTTTGGAGGAAGCTACATAGAGGAGCTCTCACAAAATTCATGTAGAGGGTCAGTGGTCATGATGCCAACATCTCAAAGGAATTTGTTACGGTGTGGAACAATAGGGCCATGGAAATAAGAGGCATAAGAATTT
Organism: Torreya grandis; assembly: GCA_037957365.1. Classification (NCBI taxonomy): domain Eukaryota; kingdom Viridiplantae; phylum Streptophyta; class Pinopsida; order Cupressales; family Taxaceae; genus Torreya; species Torreya grandis. Next base: position 175,907 of record JARHVA010002868.1, read on the forward strand.
ATGTAATTAGGGAGTTGATAGGTGAAGTTATATGAATGTCATGTGAAGGGGATAAAGCCTTCAAAGATCAATAGAAAAACTAGAACTCATGCATAGGTTTTTTTGAACCAATGAGATCATTAAAATGGACAAAAAGGGGTTCCCCTACTCAGATATTTTACGACACTGACCTGAAGTCTGTTTGTAGATAATGAAGTATATCACCCTTGAAGGTAATTATACACTCATATTATCACATCATTTGCTCTTGTTGAACCATTCAAGGATTAAAAATTAGCCTACCATATTTCCTTTTGAAATCCCTAGAGTGTGTAGAACTCAAATACTAGATCAATGAAACTAACACAATCATCCACCAGAGACTCATCCTCCTACTGGTAAAACATGATGAGACACTTTAGGGTAAGGAGGTCCCATCAGAGGGGTCCTTCATAGAGGAGGACTCCACTGAGGAAGATCCTACCTCAAGATTTCACCACCCATTGCCCAAATTTTCCCCATAAGCCCCAATTCTAAGAGCTCTATCAAGGATCCTCCCCTAAAACTCACTATCATCAAGCCTAGACCCCTTATGCTGGAGGAAGGAAACTTGGTGGAGGTAATGGGTAAATTAAAATCCCCCTTATCAATGGAAATTAAAATCAACAAGGATAATTTGGAAGGGTTTAATAACAAATTACATGAGGTAGGGATGTGCTTGGTAGGTTTAATGAAAGAATGGAATTCCATTAATAAGGAGGTCTCTAAAATGATTCAATCTTTCTCTCAGCTGGAAAAGGATGAAGGCACTCCCCAAAAGAAAATTATCAACGAGGTGAAGACTTATTCCCTCAATCTCCCCTTAAAATACCCCTCCAATAACATCCCTAAGAAGGAATAACCATAGAAGAAACCTAGAATGATCTTGCCTAAGGAGGATGCAAAAGGCTTGGGCAACAGAACTTGGGCAAGAATCACCAAGAATATATAGGATGATTAAGAGGAGATTGGGGCTGCTAAAGTACTTATGGATGGATCCCCCCTCTCAGAGAAACTTCTCCTTTTATTTTCCATTTGTTTTTTTCTTTCGTATCGATAGTTAGCTGCTTGTTTTCATACTTTAGTTTTTGGCTCTCAGTCTATGGGGCTTGTTTCAATTTACTACACTTTGTTTATGCTCTATTTCCTAGTCCCTATAAAACTAGGCTATTTACATAATCAAAAATATATATATTAAACTATGATTATTTAGATTCTTTAAATTAGAGTCATAATTATACAAATCTAAATGTAAAAGGGTAGATTAATATTTTACTCACTATATTTAGAATTGAAAAAATAAAGGAGGAGAGATACATTTAGAATATTTTTAATTTATATTTATCATTATATTCATTATATTCCCTTAAATTAATTTTAATTACTCTGATAAGGAAATGGGATCTTGAACCCTATGTGAACATTGATAGGAAAGGTCAAATCCCTACAAAAATTGGTATTATCCAGGATATACTGGTAATTTATTAGTTGATGGTATAGGTATTTACTACCTTATATTAATGTTCCCTCACATGTATATATATCATGTGCCTCATTATTATGTGTTAATATTTATTTTTTATTCTCTTTCTTTTGAAACACTAATCTCACTTTTGACATAAGATTATCCTTAAAATGGGTTGGTAATTTTAGGTTAGATAGTCCCAACCAATCCTTGTTGAGTGACTGAGTTTTTCCTAAGTTTTAATACTCTTAAGAAGGTTCAAACCACACATAATTCTCCCACTTAGGGGTGTGTGTGTGTGTGAATAATCATGATCATGATAAAATGTAATGCAATGTTCAACTCTATAAACTTTAAAACATACAAATTTGGCATGTATTTATATTCATACTTATCTCTAAGGCTTCTCATTTGAGGGGTTTTAAAATGTGTATGATTTTATGATAATATATTAAGATAGTGTTGATATATTTCTCAATGTGAATGCCAAATAGTGATAAATTGACCAAGTGAGTATGACCTTAGACTTGATTTGTATTTATAGTTAACACTTTGATATTTCCCACTATGACCAACCCATAAAATGTGTCTAAACAAACCTAATGGAAACATCCCAATTTGAAAAATAGATATTAAATTTTCCTAAACATTACTAGTATAGGGAGACACCTACACCAAAATCATAAGTGTATGACTATTACCAATATTATCATGGGAGTGAAAATTAGTTATTTGAGATATAGAGATCATATACTTAGGATTTTTTAATGTTATTGTATAGAATAGGGTGATCCTAAATGTTTATTATTAAATTGGGTTATCCAAAACAATATATGGGAAGAAATATAGGGGCAAGTGTGCATATGAGTCATATGTGTATGTAAAGTCCAAGTATGTCAAAGTTTACTAAAGTTTATGTTTCTAATTGTCTAATACAAAATTTAAGTGTCTACAAATTCCCTCTTTTAGTTTAGTATTGAAAATTTTAGATTAAAGGGATAAATTAAAAAAATGTATATATGATAAATCACACGTAGTGTTAAAATGTATGCCCCAAATATCCCACTTGCTCCATGAATAATCTATAAGGAAACATGTATATATCAATTTCCACTTATAATAGAAAATTTTAAATAATTTATACCATTAAATTATTTTAAATTTTAAAATAAAGAAAGGAAACACACATGAGGGTATGCAAACCAAGATTCAACTTGTTAAAATCATCTAAATAATTACATGGGGTGATTGTGCCCCAAGGAGATGCAACTATTGAAACCATGTGATGAGGAGTATTAATGCTTCAATCACCATTGGAGATAGAAAAGGCTATAAGTTAAGCACCACTAGAATCTAAGATAAAATACTATAAATATCATCACAACTCTTTTTTAGAATCTTAAAATAGGTTCTTATGTAAATTAGAACCCCAAAACAAGCTTTCATATCAAGTTGGAACCCCAAAATAGGTTTTTATGTAAACTAAAACTCTAAACAAATTGTTGCAGATGGATTTTAGATCAAAAGTGATAAGTGCTTATATAGAAAATATAAAATTGTTTTCATGAATAACATTCATGCCATAATTATGATCCATATGTACTTTAATGTGATATAGAATGTCATAGTCCATCTATGAATCTACTCAATATGATAAATTTGATAAAATATACTAAATATAACCCATATAATCTATCTCAAAATGGCATCGAATATCCAAACTATTCCTCAAAATCATTTATAATGCTCCACAATTTCCTTGAATATGCCTCAATATGTTCAATTTATCCCATTTGAATCACATAAGATGATCTAAAATATAGACTATATGTATGTCGTGCATTAAATCTCTTATATAAGCCCACTATATGCCCCTTTTTTGATATGAGGCATTAATATTATTAATCACTCATCTCAAAATAAAGAGTTAAGTGAATAGTGTATATATAATAATGTAATCATGTAAAGTATGTATACAAACATGATAATATATGTCATCATATAAATATATGATTATTCAAGCATTTATGAAACATGTAATCTAAAGTAATGGGCATACATGTGCCATGTCAAGTAGATATAGTAATTAGGAATGTGTTAATAATAATTACAATAGATACATGATATAAACAATGGAATTGTACACATTAAAATCATGTGTGATATAATTCACAACACCAAGCTTACAAATAGTCATATATGTAACCACACACATATGCACAAAACATCATGATCATGGTGCAAAGAATCACTCAAGACATGAATTAACTTTGACTTCACTCTAACCTAACATGGATAACATGGCCATAACATTGACTAAAGGATCTTTTGACATAATTGACATGAATTTAAAATACACAATCAATGCACTCATAGAACATGCAATATAACACACATAAATGATCACATGATGTAATAATAATCAACATCAAGCATGCATGGAGCAATAAATTTTAGTCTGCATAATCAATCAATGTCATCATTTATTATGGAAAAACACAATATCCATAGGAAACAACACCATATAAATTATGCATACGAGTAAGTCATGTGTAGAGTATACTATTACCAATGGATCAATATAGAAATATAAAACCTAATAAGTGTGTAAATAATCCCCCAATGTATGAATGTTCCCAATGTAGAAAGGTATCCCATGGGTATAAATAATGTTGTGTATTTATATGTTCATATATCATATGGAACATGTATGTCATGCATCATACTCATTTATAGTATGAAAATAGTGTATATAAAATGGATATGTAATTAACCATGCATATAATAAATAAAATGAATTAATTATGGATACTAATTAAGTATAACATGCATAGGTCCTTGTTTTAAATGTTAATATTAATTATGGATATTAATAAAGCATATCATGCATAAGTCCTTTTTTGTTGAATGTTAATTTTTTTGATTTTTTTTGATTTTGATGTATTTTTTTGATTTTTTGATTTTGTATTTTTTTTATTATAATTACATTTAAAATTGATGTAAATTCATGATATTCATAAGGATAATTGTATGCTTTCCTTAAACTAAGGTAGAATGCTAAACCCATGTTCCAAGCTTATCTATAATCATAAATGGCCCTTGCTAATTTGGTTTGAACATGCCTTTGCTTTATTTATCTAAATTACTATTCTTATGATTTTATTATAGTACCAAGTCACTTGAGGAGCAGTATGAATGGGGGCCTAGGGACTTAAAAGAGTAAATTGAGATTCAAGTGGGAAATAATCATTTTACCCAAGGTGTTCTCTAAATTAATCTACTGAACACTTGTTTTAGGTGTTAATCCTCAGATCATATGATCTAGGAATGTATTTTAATGCCCCCCATTCATTATGCTCCTTAGGAAAATCATGGGAGTGAGCTAGAACCTAGAACAGGAACTATGATAGGTGGACCACTATCACCAATAATAAAAATCACTCAACTGATAGAAATTATAAACCCTAGGATTCTGTGGATTGCCCATCAAGTGGTCCTAGTGCCATAATTTCAACTAGAAAAACTACCACTACTTTTACTAGAAAATCCACACCGATTATGTAAACACCTCAAGTGGTGGATTTTGTTGTCTCTCTTTTACCTTATGTTCCTTAGTATCCATCATCACAACCCATTTTGGGATGATATCCTCTGATGATGAAGTTAATCTCATCACCCTTGATTGTAAATCAGTCATATGGCATTATCGAAGCCCATTTCCCTCACATGATGAGGAATACATATCACATAAGTGACAACATTTTTAGCTTGGATATTTTAGGAATCACAAACCCTCTTATAACTATTTTTATACTCTTGAAGACCTCACACAAGAAAAATATATGAAACTTAATGTTTCCCAATGTTACTAAGTTCTTATAAATTTTGAGGCCTCACTGATCCACCACAAAAGTATGTGGTCAAGAACACTTGTTATTTTTTTAATCATATAAATATTATTTATCTATAATAATTGAATTCCTTATTTAGAATGTTACCCACATCATATGTCTTAGGGCCCTTTGTCATCATACCAATCATGAACCTATCGATGGTGGTCATGAGCTTTATCAAGACATTATTTTTTAGGGATGGACCCCACTCATCAAGTCATCTAGACTCTTTTTTAAATTGATAATCACATCAATAGGTTGGCTAACTTTTATGCCTCTAATGATGTTTTGGAATGCATCATGATTTGGTGATGGTGAGGAAATTCCCTTCTATATTTTCACTTGATCCTTTATGAGGATTTCAACATGGTTGAATTTTATGAAGGTAAAGAAGGCCATCTTCCCATGCACTGGTGTACTAGGGAAATAAAGTCCTTCTATTACATGTGTAATAAGCTCAAGGTCTATAATCTAAACCACTACCAGAGGAAAACTTGAGACTCAGTTTGTTCACTTGGTCAAACTTTAGGCAAGGAGAGGACAAAGTGATTTAATTCCTTTATTGAATTCTTCTTATAGAATAGGATTTATTTTTATTTGTTCTAGTTCATAATAGACCAATTTTTATGCTCCCTGACACTTTTATGCCAAATCATCAACCTATCTAATTCAATACAAAATAGACTACTCCTCAAGTGAGATCCATTTCAATAGAATTCTATCTTAATATTTCTCATCTTAAGCATGAAATAAATATCAAGAATATTATCATAATTTTGAACCTAGTTCCCAAACCCACTAGGGTTAATAGATGGATTCAGTGGTGGATTGATTCTCTTTATTACACCACAACTTTCTTTCATGCATGTGGTAAGCAAGTTGTTATTTTTTGTCAACACATTCATAATTCCACAAACCATGAATACCTTTGGGTTTCATAATCACTAAAGGCCTTGAATTTTAATGTTAACCTTCAGACTCAATCAAACATTTGGAGACATAAGCTCCAAATTTAGAAGGCCTAAAAGGCTAGGTAAGCTCATCTTTGTTCTCAAATGCATTGGCTAAAAATTTGAGATAATATCACCCAAAAAAAATTTCTCTCCTCTATTATAGAAGAGCTTCTAATAAAATAAAATCCATCAAAGAAGGGGATGCCAAGGTTACAAAATTACCTAACATCTTGCAAGTCTTTGTACACCATTATCATGGTTTTTTCTAAACTCAACCCACTTCATTTAAGCATGAAGTGTTCATGTAGTATTTTTCCCATCATGTGGTTTTACCTACATAGTCTAATTAGCTTATTTAGGTGTCACTTAGGTATTTAATAAAGGCCATTGGAGAAGATAATCCCATGTTCATGAGGATGTGAGGACACATCTATCTTCCACCTATATATGTACCTTTCCTAAAGTTATTTGGCTAATTAATCTAGAATCAACTTGGAATGTTATTGTATTTTAATGTTTTTGAACATTTTGAAGTTTATTCTTCTCATGTGTTCATGATTTCACTACTCCATAAATATTCACCTTCATGCATTCACACCCATCCTCAAACTTAGTCCTTGGTCACATGTAAATTAAGCCCTTAGTCATAACCAACCCAATGGGGCTTAACTTTTCAATGAAATTTTGAGTCTTGTTTTTTGTAAACCCAAAATTTTCATTTTACAAGGTGAATTTGTTTTTTATTTTTTAAAATAATTTCAAAATCACATAATTTTCAGCCTATAGCTCCTTTTTAGGTGTATTTTTTTGAAAGTGCAATTTTTTTGATCTCTATGCATTTAGGACATTATCGATCTTTGTAAAATTTATCCATTATATTTTCATGAGGGTTGTATTTATTCTCCTCTTTTGCACACATGTTGATTTTATATATGTGTTAATTGTATACACACTCAAATATAAAGTGTCAACCCCATACAATATCGGTGAAATGTGGTGACTATTACACATATTATTCATTTGAGCACATTTTTGGTTGAGTCTACCATCCATCATATTGAGTGTGCATGATTAATTATGGTAATGTTGACTCACCTATCTCCACTTGAGAGATATCAAATGAGGATAGTTGATTCTACTCTAGTGTTTCTTCTTGGAAAGACCAATTCTACTTCATGGCAGATGCACATGGAATGCTTGTTCATGGAGTAAGACCTTATTCCATTATCATATGGATAGGTTCCTAATCCCACTAAGATAATTTAATATAATGGCTAGGCCAACCTTTGTGACTATGTCTATGGTCACTTATTGATGCACATCTCATGGGATCCACACCACCATGTGTAGCACACAAGGTGTCCATCCACTATTTAGAGCACTCTTCAGACTCTTTTTAGTGTTTCTACTAAGATTTATATCAATCCTCTTCCTCTTCCTCTTCCTCTTATTCTTATTGTCACTTTGGAGATTGTTTTATTCTCTCATCTTATTTTTATTTCTTGTGATGACACATTCCATATGGGTAATGCTCTTTATTTTGTCAATCCACCACTAGTGGAAAAGATTCTACCAAACATTAATTATCCTATTATAGATTATACATTCATTCATATTCATAATATTTTTCTTCCATAATCATCACATATTTGTACTTTAGAGGACTCAACTATTTTTAGTGAGAGCTTTGATAACACATCTCTTGCTATGGAGATTTATTATGCGGATATGTGTGCTACATTTATAGCCTCTTCATTAGTTTTGAGATTTTTTGAGATATGCTCTACTCTTCCCATGGACATAATTTTAGTGAATGTTCCATGTCATTATTCTAATTGATCTACTGTAGTGGCATTGCATATAATCCTTGTGCACAATATTTCTAGACCTATGCCATATATCATATTTGGACCATATTTAGAGAACTTTATAGTGTTGCCTTCATCTTCCATTATGGAACGGGTAGAATTTTAGTACACCTATCATTTTCTTCCTCTATCAACTAGAATAAACATTATTCTATGAAAATAAACCTTCTTCAATATTCAAGTAGAATATATCATCATTGACCTTGGTCATTTTATGAGCTCTACTATGGTCAAATTTGACATATTCTATGGGGACCTCTCAGTTATCTTTTTTCTATGTACTTGGGTACCTAATTATATCTTTATGCCAAGACCCAATTATTCTACCCACTAATCTATGCTTAAGTGGGGGTATTGGTGTAAGATTTTTCCCACCATGTGGTTTTACCTACATAGTCTAGTTAGCTTGATCAGGTGTCACTTAGGTGTTTGATAAAGATCATTTAGGAAGATAATATCACATTCACGAGGATGTGAGGACATGTCTCTATTTTGATTATATATGTACATTTATTAAATACATTTGGCTAATTAATATATAATCAACCTAGAATGTTATTGCATTTGAATTTATTTGCACACTACGAAGTTTCTTCCTCTCATGTGTTCATGATTTCACTACTCCATACATATTAACATTCATGTATTTGATCCTATTCAGTTATCAAGATGTAAGTGTGGCCCATTATAACATGAACTATCCCTAGCTCAATGCCTCCATGTTGTCCCCTATAAACTTTTTGAATCTCAACAGATTACTTGTGATAGACCTAATTAATATAGAATCAACCTATAAGGTTATTGCATTTGAATTCATTTTCACATTGTGAATTTTTTTCCTCTCATATTTCCATGATTTCACTACCCCATACAAATTCACCTTCATGCATTTGATCCTATTCAATTATCAATAGTCAAGTGTGGCCCATTATAACATGAAGTATCTCTAGCTCAATGCCTCTATGTTGTCCCCTATAAAATTTTTGAATCTCAACATATTACTTGTGATAGACCTCTCACTTTGAATGATCTTAAGGAAAACATTATGTAGATGGATACCGATAAAGCTCTAGGTATTGATGATTCCCCTATTTATTTTATCAAACCTTATGGGATACCATGGGATTTAATCTTCATAAGGTATATTTTGAAGTTATGTTTTCTAACTCATTGGGGCCTCTCATCAATCAAGGTAATATCAAATTTATTCTCAAGGCTAGTGATCATGAGGTTATTATTAATTATATACCCATCACCCTTTTGAATGTATCTTATAAATATGTTGTTAAGAATATAGTTCTCAATATTCAACACCTTCTTCTTTTAATTGATAGAAGTGAATAAATATGATTTATCCAACATAGATATATTATGGATAATGTCATTGTTGTAGGAAGACATGGAATGGACTCGGGTGTCTAATTAAAATTCCCTATTTCTTAAGAGTGATTTTGAAAAGGCTTATGATCACATAGAGTGGCCTTTTATTATCACCATGATCCAAGATCTCAAATTTTAACCCTCAATTTGTGTAGGTTGAAAATATGTTTTTCTAATATGTTGGGGAGTCTATTACTATAAATGGGGCCCAATCTAGCTAGTTTGAATTACATGGATCTATCAGATAGGGTTGTCCTTTAACACCTTCTCTATATGTCTTGGTGACTAGAGGTTTTAACTATCTCTTAGCTAAATTTGCTTCTAGGGTCTTGGTGAAGGTCATCTCTCTCCCTAGTTTTGATCATCAGTTTTTTAATGGTCACTTTGTTGATGATTCTTTCTTCACTCTTCAGGATGAAGAAGTCTTGGTCAAAGATGTTATGAAGGCCTTGAAACTTTTTGTCTAGCCTCTTGATCATCCATACAATGAATTAAAATATAGTGTTATCACTAGTATCTCTCACCTGAACCTCCTTGGTTAAATGGATATTAATGGTAATGACTCCTCCCTAGAATTAAATTTAAGTTTATGGGCATTCCATTTGCCTTTTGTGCCTCTCTAGTTTATTTTTGGTAGTATGTAGTTTAAAAGGTTGAGAAAAGATCTATTTTTGGATAACCAAGCCTTTTTTGCTAGCAAGTAAGTTTTAGATTTTCTCCAAGGTGTTGGTTTCCACTCATGTTTACTACTCCTCTTGATGGGCTCTCTCAAATGTTACCTATTATAAGCTATAAAAAGTCTTAAGGGATTTCCTATGGGCCTATTATGAAGGCCACAAAGGATTTCACAAAGTTTCATGGGATATATGTTGTTTGCCTAAAGTGGCCAATGGTCTAAGCCTCATTGATTTTAAGATTCAAGGGATTGATATCATAATTAAGTGTATTAATAGATATATATAAGGTGATGAATCTTGGAATATTTTGTTAATAAATTATATCTCCCAGGGATACCCTTGTGGCAGAAAGGCATGTCAAGACTTTGGTTTTCAGAATATTCTTATAACCCCCATACTTGTTAATATTAATGGCACTTTTTACATTCATAGTATCTAGAAAGTTTTTGGAAAGGCTCAAACCTCATCTAATTTGGGTGGAACAGGGATTTAGGAACAATCTATTTCTTAATACTCACTCCCTTTAGTTATCCCCAACATTGAATTTTCACAATGTTCCCTTTGCAATGATACTATGGATCAAGTAATTTAGGTTGTAAAAAATGGGTATTTAAACTATTGGAGATTTTTATACAAAGTGCATTTCACTTGGATTCCTTGGAATTTTGTTTAGAACATATTTAACCTTAATAAGGAATATGCTAATTCTATTAACAAAATTCAAATTTTTATACCTAAAGAGTACCTTCATAAGATTGGTGTTACTTCCCTTACTCCCTAGTGGAAGGATTGTAATTAGTATAAGATGCCCTTTTGTCACTATTCTCCTTATTTGGGGTATAATATTTTGGATCCTTAGTAAATTTAAGATGACATTATCAACCACTAATGAAATCTTTGTTCCAACCAAGCAGTTTGGGATATAATATTTTCCACTATATGGGATGCCTTTATTGAACCCCAAAAGGCTCACTTAATCTATTGTCTTGTATACCAAGATTTTTTTATGTGTGACCATCTTAAGCACATGGGGGTCTCACATCCTATTTGCCTGGCTTTTCACTACCAGAAATGGTCAAGCATATTTTTTGGTTTTGTACTCATGCCTAGTTGGCTTGGAATTGTATTCACACCCTCTTCCAACCTTGTAGACTAGAATGTTTTACCTATAAAATGTATCTCTTGGGAGAATCTAAATTTTTACCTAAAATATTTAATATATTTTGATAGATTTTCATGGTGACATTCTTTTTCAAATCTAGAAAGCTAAAAATTATGCATTTTTTAATCATGAAGATATGGAAGTAAACTTTTATATAAGTAGAAAAGTTGTTGTGATCTCTAATGTCACCCTCCAAATTCAAAGTCAAATAGACAAAGTTCATATGGAGCTCAACCATCTTCAAATACTATTAGATCTCAAGGGAAATTCCCCATATGTAATTAGCCAAGATCCTCCATTGATTTTCATAGGAAACATTCTCTCAAATCCATTATATAAGCCCCTCTCCTCATTATTATTGATCATCCCCTCCCTATGGTGGATTTGGTGGTTCTAACAGAAGAGGTAGTGGAATGGGGTGGGGCTCCTCTCCATATGATAATTTTATGTGGCTAGCCTTTACTATCTTGCCCTCATAATAGGTAGATGAAAATGAAAACTAGTAGCAAAATGATGGATGGGAGCCTTTACCTTTAGATGACAACCCCTTCCTCAGGGGGTTGGGGAGGAAATATGTAAGATCCTCTTTTATTTCCCCCTCTGGCGAACATGTTTGTTTCTACTCCTTCATGACTTCTAGGTTCTTGTGTTTTTATTTTATCCTTTTTTGGTTTTTACACGCTTATGTCAATATGATTTGATGTGATATTTTTATTATGTGGTCATTTTTGACTCTCTATTTGACTTTTCCTCTCCCAAGGCTTTTCTAGCTTGGTGTGATTTTTCTTCTGGGGTGTGGTTCTTTCCACCCATTTTTTTTATGACTAGAATTTTACTATATCATTTTTTATTAATATAAGTGTGCTTTTCAATAGAAAACAATTCTTGAGTTCAAACATTATTTTTTATATGTTTTCTTAATATGATTTTGAGAGAATCATAGATGTTTGAGATTATTAATTAATGTGTTATCTAACATTTTCAATTGTTGTAATCACTTTACATGATATTCATTTAATTTGATGATAAATTTAAGATAAAAATGCAAATATGGTATCACTAGCTCTAAAGAAAATAAAAATTACATACCATACATAATGGAATAAGGAGTAGCTTCTGAAAGAATGTGAACACTCATGTGATATGCTCATAAGGCATAAATAATATAATTATGCCAATCTTTACCATGTTTTTAAATTTTTTTACTTAGGATTTCAAAAATTATCTTTTTTGTTGCCTCTTTTTGTCCATTTATTGGTGATAATAAGTGGTTTAAAATGTATGAAAAATAACCATCATATTATTGAATGAATACCCATCCCATCATCTATGATGATGAATGAGGGAATCCCAAATCATAAAATGATATTCGTCATCAAAAATTGGCATGTATTTTCCTATATTATATTGTAATAGGATTGCCTCAACACATTTTATAAAATATTCTATAGTTATGATGATGAACTTGTGCCTTTTGATGATTTTGGGTTTATTTTTCCTATTAAATCAAATCCCTAAAGGGAAAAGGGCCATGATGTGACAATAATTTGTAACTCTTGTGATGTCACATGGCTTAAATTATCGTGTTGATAGCATTACACACATAACTGTGAATGTTATTGGCATTCATGATCCATTATAGGCCAATAATCACCCATTCATAAAAAATATATATGACAAGGAATTTATTCTTAATTCCCCCACCCCACATTAACTATAGCGTACTTGTAAAGCTAGTTTGGCATCTTCATGGCCATTAAAGTAATCTCTATCAAATTATTATTTAAAAAGAGTCCCTCCAATTGTAACATAGTGAATTGTGTCTATTTTCAATTTGCACTTTTAATTTGATGAAAAAATGTCTAGAGTAATTTTTTTATATAATAAATTATACATGTTTCTATATCGTTTTGAAATTCATGCACTTCATGTAATAAAAAATGCTACTAAGGTATCCAAGTCAGGTATTATAATCAAGGGTTATTGTAAATGTTGTATAGTTAAAATGGATTGATCATAAGTGATATATAGGAAAAAAATAAGTTGTAGTGGCCATAACATCCACATGATTATTATTTATACTAGGTATTCTCTCAATCATAATATTATCAAAGTATGTCATTAAAAATTTCACCACATATTTATATAGGATCATATTTTCCTCCTTTTGCTTACAAATGTCTAAAACCTAGTTGATTATAAGTTTATAGTCACCATATAATTGAATATATTTTATGTGTAATGTGTGATAAGTTTATAACCTAAAAATCAATGCCTCATATTCTATTATGTTATTTGTGCATAATAAACTTAAGTGGTACATGAATGGCATATTATTTCCTCTAAGGAGTGACTAGAAAAACTCATGACCTAGTGCTTGAAATGCATTTATATCCATAAAATTACATATTCCAAGTACCATCATCAATATCATATATAATAAAATCATCTCAAAAAATATTGTTGATCTACATTTTTTTAAGTAGCAGTGTTGTAAATAATTGGTTTGCAATTACTCATCCTTCTATGAATTTTTGAGATATAAACTTTAATTCAATTTCCATAAGTAACATTATCCACTTAGTTACTCATCCATAAATATATGTTGTCATCATGAAATACTTAAGTGGGTTTACTCTTGCAATGACATGTTTTTAATTATTAAGTATATAATGTCATAGATTTTGTGTTATGAAAACAATGGATAGGCATAATTTTTCCATTACATTATTTTTTTTCATAATCAAAAAGTGTATAAATTTTATACATCCAAATCCTATCACTATTTTTCTAAAATTACAAATCTGAACAATATTCCACAATAATGCACAATCTAGACCAAAATTACTAATACACTCAAATTTTTTTGCACACATCTTGTGCAGATACCGATTCTTACATATTGATCCCTGATTGGGGTAAGACATTTTATAGAATCATTATATTTTCCCAATTCACTTTGATTCAAATTACAACCATGTAAAATGACATCCTAGACCACTAAAATCTTCTAATTCAGCCACACACATTATGTGCATGTGTCAATTTGCATCTATAATATCCTAATTGAGGTATTATCCTATATGAAATTGACATCTTCTGATTATACTCCAGTCAAATTATGACTCAATAAAATGACATTTTTGACTAGGTTGATTAAATGTGTAATAAATTTCCAAAGAATTGTAGAAAATTAATTAAAATCATTTAAGAAAATCAAAACCAAATTAGAAGCTTAAGTGGAAAATCCATGAAATTTGTTGAATATATATTTATTAGAAATTTATTATTCAAATCTACATCATCTCATGACATCATCACATGAGTGTCATCCACAAGGCATTAATGGAGGAAAATATTAGGATTAAGCTCTCTGATGTCTCATCAATGTTCCATTCTTCTAAATATTGATGACCATATTTATTGTTTGTCCCTCTGAGATTGAATCAATCCATGGCCACACATCTTGATCTCAAGATGGATGGTCATGGTTGATTTTAAATGTTCCAAAAAGGATATAAATAAGTGGGCCAAGACCATAACTTTTAAGCTATTTTTGTGTAAACTTATTATGCATAAATACCTTCATCAAGATGTTTTTATGTAAACTTATTATGCATAAATACCTTCATCGATCTTAAATTGAGTAGGATTATTATGTAAAATTATTATTAGAGAAGCTTCATTCACTCACCCAATTAGACTAAATCAAAGAACCAAATCCATTAGTGAGCTAAGAGATGATGGAGGCACATGTTACACTACATTGATGAAGACTTAGAGCACCAAATCTAGGCATAAACATGCTTAATGATGGATTTTGAAGGAGATTAACTACTTTAAAGGTATTTCTTGTCTTACTTTCATAATTAGTTCCTTGAATTCATTATCACCACCCCTTGAGGGAGTAGTATTAACACATTATTTATTTATGTTTGTTTTGGGTTTTATTGACTAACACATGGATTAACTTGTTTCACAATATTATTCTACATTATGGCATACTTGATGGCACTGCATATTTCACATACCAGTTTATCTTTCTAATTTAGCACTTAGACCCTATTTTGAGGCTATTTTACTCCTCTTTTCTTCTAATTTTCATGTTTTATGACTTCTAGACCAAATAGTAGAATCAACCTATAATTAGTGAATTCATCTTGCACATTAGTAAGATCACCCTATGGAATAGTAAGATCACCTTGAGTAATAGTGAGATCACCCATGAAAATGGCAAAATTAATTATTGTGTTTTCTATCTCTATATGTGTGTTTTTACAAAATAACAAGATCAACCTGATGATTAGTGATATCAACCTATATAATGATGGGGTTGCTTAAAGATCAGTGACATCATCTTGGACTACAAAGTAATTGATTTATTTTTATTTTTATTTTTATCATTTAAATGAAATCACCCTATTTCTTGGTGAATTATCCCTATTTATCGGTGAGATTACACTGTTAATCAGTGAGATCACACCATAATTGGTGAGATCACCATGTAGTCTATTTTTTTCTCTATGTAATAGTGAAATTACACTATAAATAGTGAAATTGATTTGCAAAATAATGAGATTGCCCTATGTCAAAAATCTTGAGAGTTAAAACAATAAGTTTCAAGTTTATTTTTGACATCCTACACCCCTTGCTAGACTTCTAACTCTTTGTTTTGTAGAATTAAGACATTTAGTTTACATTTTACAATAATAAGAGGAAATTTTCACTTCATATTTTATTTGGTGTTCTAAAATGAACTCAAACTTTAGATTAAGTGCTCTTAAGAGATTTTGCTTTTGTTAATTGTTATTTATTGTGTGTTTTCACAAACCAAGCTTAGCATGTATGCTCTACCCCTGTCCCCTTTAAGTAACTTGGGTGATCAAAATCACTTCACTTTTTACTTTTATCGCTTGGTCCAAGCACAAAAGGAATGCCACAAATGCCTCCCAAAGATCTAAGTTACTTGGGTGATCCCAAACTAATCTCAAAGTCCTTTTATTTTTTTAATCTTGGCTTGTGGGTAGGATTTCACAACCTCCCCATGAGTTTTTTGAGAAGAATTGACTGGGATTTCATTTCTTAGCATCATTTGAACCCCACTCCATAGTGAGGTATATAAATTAGGGAATTAATACTATGTTTTCTAGGGGGTTGAGTGGATAGCCTCTTTGATCATAATGAAAACTTGAGTTAGGTCTAGTTAACTAGGGGACTCCACTAAGAAGTACATGGATGGAATAATTATGCAAAGGAATAGACCCATGCATAATAAATTATTTGGTATGAAATTAATTGATGTGATTGCATCTCTAGTGTTAACCACACTTGGGATCATATAGAACATGTAAAACTTATAGTTTTTAGATAAAACCCATTTTTCATAGAGTAATATTAGTGAAGGGTGAGTAGCCCAAAGTTCCATGTCACCATATGATCTCTTGAGAGAAGAGGGGAATTAAAAACCATACTTTTCATGTGCATCTAAATTTATAAGATTAAAAACTTAGTTCCTCTCAATAAGTAGTATATCGATGGAATCTAAGAGTGTTATGCAACCTTGTCAATTTCAACAATAAGATGTACACTTTGGTGTTTTTCTTTTTCTTATTTACTTGTATCATATTTTGCATCTATAATATACTTATTGTGTGTACCAAAAACCATACCAATATTAAACACATGTTATACACCATATTTTAAACAAAGAGGAATTATGTTTGTCAAATTAATTCAATCCATTTTTAGCCTTATTCAAAACAAATCAAATCATTTGTGTTTATATTTACAAAGAGTGTTGTTACACTACCCATGTGAGTCTAGACTAATTCATCACTTTGAAAATATAAAGTCCTTATTTTTAATCCAAATTTAGAATCTTACCTTTCTTAGTTCTAATACAAAATGTGATTGGTCTATGCCAAGATCTTACCTACAACTTAGATTTGGGTGGTTCACCTTTCGTGATTGGTTTGAGTAACTTGGGTGAGATTTTCCATTTAAATTTAAGGGTTGTTATCTAGACTTTTCTCATTATATTCTTATTTTAAACTTAGGTCATCTTGCATTCACTCACACTCTAAGTTCTTGAAGCATTCAAACTTCTTTTCCATGGTGCACCATTGTGTTGCCCATTTGTTTTGGGTTTTATACTTAGGATTTCTTGTGTTGATTTGCATCCTAAGTTTGTTTATTTACATACTAAGATTCTTGATTTGAAAAGTCTTATTCTACTTTTTGTTAATCACAACCCATCATGGTTATGATTATATTTTATGGTATTAGCATACTTTAAACTTATGTTTCTTTATGCTAACTTTCACCCTAAGTTCTAAGGTTGTTATACCCTCTACTAATTACCACTATCGACCAACCAAGGTTGATTTTTCTCACAAACTTATTTATTATAATTATGTGGCATCATGCCATTTCCTTTATAAATTATTGATCCAAATTCACTTTGAATTTGTTTGATTGAAGAGTCCAAAAACATATTTTAAATGCTTCTAAACCAAAACTCAAATCACTTCACAAATGTAGAAACATATATTCAAACACACAAAGGTATACTCATATTGGGGTATCTTATGGACCTAGCTATGAGGAAGAAAACTATTATGATGGAGAAGAATACTTTGTCATGTTTAAATATTCCCCCACTATGGTAAGATCTAAAAATGGTTATTTTGAACAACAACCCATAGAGGACAAAGATGAATCTCTCCTTAGATTAATAAAATCAGGAGCTAGATTACCACCAGATTTCCTAATGGAATAATTACATGCACTTATTTGATTATATGAGTAATAACTAGAATAACCTCTTACTCATGTCACAAAATCTAACTTTGCTTCTGTTATTAAAGCAAAATAACCACTTGTAGAGTCCTCCCCAACTAATCAAGATCTTGCTACCAATATCCAAAAAATTATTCAAAGGTACATCGATTAACTTATCATAGACCTAATAGCTTATTCATCTATGAATTCAATCAATAATGCCATTTTTAGGGAGTAAGAACAAACACATCAAGACTTATTTGATCTTACATCTTATGCAAATCTTATGGCTTATCCTAATCAAAACCAAACTAAGATGATTTGCAATAAGTTCCACTTGATACATAGCATGCTTTATTTAACCACCAAGAGACTCTTGCCCATTCATAAAATCAAGTTTTAAACCAACAATGGCAATTTCCTTTGATGAACCAAAAACAAGTACCCCAAAACTAGTAGGGTCCTTATAATTCACAATAATAAATTCTTAGGAATTAGAATCAAACATTTGAAAACCCATAATAAAATATTTTAAACTAATAACATCAGACCTACTCACATCAAAGGGTAAATGGGACCATATGGGGGGTATATTCCTACCCAACAAAATTGTATTCCACCAACAAATGCACCAAACATGAAAGAGTGGAATTAGATGAAGGAAATAGTCACAAGGCTTGAGATGGGCAATCAAATCAAGAAGTATAAGTTTTATGAGATATGCCCTTATATGTTTGACTTAAGTATTATTTAAGTCCCCTTTCCACCTCATTTTGAGGTACCCAAAGTTGAAAAATACAAAGGGAAGGGTGATCCTAGAGAGCATATTCAAGCCTTTTTTGTGTTGTGCTAAGAATTAGCCTATAATAGTGTTTATTTATTTCACTTATTTCCATGTAATTTAGTTGGACAAGATCTAGATTGGATCTTCAAATTACCTAAGGGATTAGTGATAGATTGGAATGATATATCATAAAAGCTCATCAACCACTTCTCTTATAACATTGAGCATGAGTTTATAGTAGTTGACTTATGAAAATCTAGACAAAGGGATGGTGAAATATTTGTAACATACTTACAATAGTGGAGAGTACTAGCTAGTCACTTCCAACACAACTTGCTAGATAATCAATTGGCTGACATCTTTATACAAAATTTGCATCCTGAAGTAGCCCATAATTTGAGACTTGTTTGTGCCAACACATTCGAGTAAATCATTGATAAGGGAGTGAATATTGAAAATTCACTTATTACCAAAGGAATTGTGAAATTTTATTCATAGGGTCAAACATCTAACCAAACTCAACATCCTATTCAAGTTAGTACTATAGAAAAACCTAAGGGTTTTAATAAGAATAAAAACATGGTAGGTAATAGAGTAATAGAATCAAGGCATGTGAAAATAGTGTATGATTCACCAAATCCAAATGTGCAACCCAATCCACCAACCACTTTGAAAAGAGCTCCTCCACGTAAGGCATTCAATAAATATAGAACATTTAGCAAGTTGGGAGAAATTATTGAGGTCATATTCTAGAAGCTAGTGGTAGCCAATTTGATTGTGTGTCCTATACCAAAATAGTTTACATAAGATCAACCTAAACCTGATTGGTATTAAGAAGATGAGTTTAATAATTTCCATCATGTTATCAGTGATGTCATTTATCAATGCGTACAATTGAGACATCTTATTGAAGACCTAATTGAAAGTGGATAAATTGAAGTGAAACAAACAATGTAGAATACCAATTAGGATATGGGCATCTATAAAGACCCATTTTTGAAAAATAAGCAACAGTAATAGTCAAATAATTAGAATCAAGGTCAAGGCCAATGTCAACAAGGACAAGTCTAAAAACTGAATCAACATAATCATAATACCCAAGCCAATGCCTTGGGATACAACATTATGCCTTATGATTATAATAATACCATAAACCCATGAACCATCCAATTCTTATCAAAATATTGGTCCCTCCATTTTAGGGTCGATACCCTCTTCTTCGAGTAATGACACATCAAGTTCAAGCAATTTTCTCATGCTTTAATTTTTGTCGGTTACTATTTCTAGACCACCAACCCATTTATTCTAATTATAATGACTCCTTTCCAACTCAAAATTATGCAATCACAACTTAAAACTCATGAGTCACCCTCCAAGTCCCTTTTCTTTCTTCCCACATTGAGCCAAATTTGAGACATATGCATTTTTTAATTATAATGACTACTTGTCGATGTAAAATTATGTAATCATAACTAGATGCTCATGATTTACCCTCCAAGGTCCTTTGCCTTCTTCCCACATTGATCCAAATTTTAGCCCTCTACCTTATTCTAATTATAATGACTCCTTATTGACTATAAATTATGCAATCATAACTAAATTCTCATAAGTTACCCTCCAAGGCCCTTTGCCTTTTTTTAACACTAAACTAAATTTGAACATTGTGATTTCTAATCCTAAATCAAACACTATAGCAGCTAAGGCTAAAGTCTCTCATCCTAATATTGAGAATCCATGTAACATTCATGACCAACTCAATAAAATGTTTGTGGAAATTTATATCCTAGATCTTTTGTGTACGTCAAAATTTCACAAAACTATACTAAATAACATCCTTCAATAGTTCACTATTTCCAAAGATATTAAACCTAATTAATTCCAGACACTTGTGGGGCATCTATCTTTGATCCAATACCTCACTTTTGATCAATGAGATATGTCTTCCCTTGGTCTAAGCCATAATAACCCCTTGTACATTGAAGTCATTATCCCACATCATAAGATCAAGTGGGTTCTTATAGACAATGGTTCAGAGTTGATCATAGTGTTTCTAAAGTTGATACAATGCTTGGAATATAGCACCAAGGACATGCAACCTAAAATAATCATGATCAAAGTATATGAAAACATCAAAATAGAGTCTTCAATAACTATTTTATTTCCAATCATTATTGGTCATGTAACCCATAATACCTTGTGCCATGTTGTGGGCATTGAGCTAACTTATAATGTAATTTTTGGTCATCCTTGAATCCATGAATTACAAGTTGTTATTTCTACCTTGAATTAATGCCTCAATTTCCCCCATTCGAGAATTGAGGCCACTATTTATATTGAACTACAACCATAATAGTATTGAAAACACCTAGAGGCTAAATACAAAAATTATAACTATTGCCCTTGTTTTGAATTTGTAGCCAGAAAGAACAAAACAATAGTTTTTAAACCATCTAAATTTAATTATATTGACCCTAGTGATCTTGCTTCCACTTTGGCTAATCTATTTCCCACAACCTTTTTAAACTAGCTCACTATTGAAGATGCAAGCATTTCCACATACCAATTGAAATATTTCTTTCATATTGGGAAGTTGACCAAATCATCCAAGTCCTATGGATGACCCAAGCCTTCAAAAATCCCTTGCAAGCCCAACATGATTTGTAAAAAGAAACACACATATAAATAACCAATGGTATTTGTACTATCCACTTCACCAAATCAAGATCAGGAAGTCTTTATTGAAGGAGATTAGTTGTATGTTGATGGCCTCACTAATTTTTTAAAAAATCCGAAGTACCTTATCCCTAATCATATTATAGATAGTTTAGACTATACAAGTAAAGGACTGGGGCCCCATGCACAAGCTATTTTAGAACTAATATCAATGGGAAAATCTTAAATGAAACAAGGTCTTGGATTTATACCATGTGGGGGTGACCTCATAAATTTTGATAGTGGTTCCTCTTTATTGATTAATGAAGAAACTCTTGGTAGTGATATAACATCCCATTATAGCACTTATGATGATCTAGCTGACACTAATTTATTTGAATCTAATTCCATTATGACTATCATAGCCCATTATCTACTTACCCTTTGTTATCCTAACCTTATATATTGGGACCAAAAAAATTCTATTATACCCCTTAACAAGTTTCAAAATGAGGAATCTATTTTTGAATATATGGGCCTCAGAGATGGATTGCCAATTAGAGATCACAAACAAGGCTATGAATTCTCATTGGACCTTACCACTTACTTTAGAGAACTAACAAAAAAAATTGGTCATAAAAAAGATAAAATATTGAGATCTTTGGGTGAAAACCTCTTTAAAGTGTTTCTTGGTCAGTGAAAAAGTAAATAAAAGAAAAGCCCTTGAGTGAAAACCTTTTTTAGGCACTCTTAGATGGGGAATTTTACTCATCTCCATAAGAAGCATAGTGTCTACCAAGTCCAAATCTTACAATCAAGTCCAACATTACCTTTGAATAGTAGAAAGCCTTTAAGCATCTTACTCTCAACTTTCCTAAAATATTTGTCAATTGGACACTACCAGAACTATCAGACTCAAATTTCTCTCACTATTGGGACTCATAACCAAAATTTGAGGAAGATGATCAAGATCAAACACTTCCTACTATCTTAGAGGATGGTTTAACACTCCTTGTCAAAAATATAACTGAAGTGAACCTAAGAACATATGAAAATCCCAAGAATGTTTATCTAGGATCCTCCCTCACCGATGAAGATCATGACTATACTTTAACTATTCTAAGGGATTTTATTGATATCTTTTCATGGGCTTATTTAGACATGCCAGGCCTGGACCCTAATTTAGTTGTGTATCAACTTGTTGTACATCTAGATGCTAAGTTGGTTAAGCTAAAATTAATAAAGATGAATCCATGCATCACTATTTTAGTGAAGAAGGATCTATAAAAATTATTGGGGGATACTTCATCTGACCATTGGACTATTTTGAATGGATATCAAATATAGTGTCAGTTAATAAAAAGCCACAGGGCATATACATTTGTATTAATTTTCAAGATGTCAACAAAGTGTGTCTTAAAGATGATTTCCCTCTACCCAACATCAACATGATTGTTGACTCAACTGATGGGTATGAATGTTATCCCTCATGGATGACTTATTAGGGTATAATTAGATCAAGATAGAACCATAGGACTAACACAAAACTATGTTCACAAAACCATAGGGAATATTATGTTACCAAGTCATGCCTTTTGGATTATAGAACACTGATGCCACCTATCAACATGCCATGATTGTCATCTTCCATGACATGATGCATGACATAGTTGAGTATTATGTTGATTATATTCTATTAAAATTAATTGTAGACACCTAAAACTGGCCATCGATGACCTTCAATCAGGCTTTTGACCAATTTCTACCCAAATGCATAATTTGGCTTGAAAACACTAAAGCACATTAAAATAATTAAAACTATTATATTCAAGTGCTGATTTTGTCTTGGGTATCATTAAATGGGGAATAAAATTTATGGGCTAGCTAACTTTGATCAAATCATTTTGAGTCAAAATGTTAATTTTGCACCTGGGTGCTCTAGATTGCTCTTTTCTATTAAAACTCTTGCACGAGACCTATGCCTTTATTATTTTATGTTAATGGAATCCTAAATAGGATAACAGATCAAATGCATCTAACATCAACTTCCAATTCTAATCTAGTCAAATATTAAACCAATAATAAATCATTCTAATCAATTTGAGTAATTTGTGCACAAAATGCTTAATCATGCTTAATAGCTAATTAAACCAAATTAGGACCTAATTAAGAATTCCACGGAAACTTGTTGAATACTTATTTTTAAAAATGAATATTGAATAACTCCATCATCAGGTGACCTCATTTCTTAGGAAGACATCCCTAGGCCATAAATGCCACAAATATTAGGATTCATGCCTCCTATGCCTCATCAAAGCCCTTCCATGCCTCTTTAATGCCCCTCTATCCCAAATATTAATGGGGATATTTATAAAATGAATTTAATATTTGGATTTATCCATGGCCACACATCTCAATCTTGAGATGGATGGTCATGGTTGATCCTCAAACCATTCCAAAAGTCTATAAATAGCAAGCCTCAGAGCCATAATTTGAAGCGATCATAAGCCAAAATTATCGTGCCCAAATGCATTTTAAAGATTCATAAAATTAGTGTTATAATGCAAAAATATTGATCCAAGCCAAGCCAAAGACACAAGGTGCCAAGGAGAGATGGCGATTGCCAAGCTTCCATTGATGAAAACTTTATGAGTACAAACTGAGCAAACCACTACAATAAGCACTTTGGAGCATCCAAGGAAGGTAAAAGAGGATTTATTTTAAATTTTAGTTGTGTTTTCAATTCATATTTTGTTAACTAATCTCCTCCTTTGAGATAGGCTTAAGGTGTTATTTTAGTGTGTTTTTGAATTGATTTTGGTTTATCCACTAACACAATACTAATATCCCCTTATTGCAATCATATGTTCACAAATGGCACACCTAGTGGGACTGTAACCCACAAATTTGCTCACAAAACCTCTATAAGAAACCTAATAACAATTTTCATGTAGGATATTATATTATGGAAGCAAAGAAGGCAAATATTTAAGTAAAAAATTCCATTTTTATAAACCATAGTTTTGTTCTCAAGACTATCAACTCAGCCTAACTTAGCTCTGGTTTAGCCCAACTCAGCTCTGGATCATCCTAACTCAGCACTAGATCATCTTGACTTAGCTATGGTTCAACCTAACTTGGCTCTGGATCATCCTAACTCAACTCTGGTTCATCCTAACTTAGCTTTGGATCATCTCGACTCAATTTTGGTTTAGCCCAACTCAGATCTAGTTCAGCTTGATTTGGCTTTGATTTAGCTTGACTTAGCTCTGATTTGACCCAACTCAACTCTAGATCATCCTAAATTGGATTTAGATCATCCCAACTCAACTATAGTTTAGCTTGACTTAGCTCTAGTTTAACTTGACTTAGTTTTGGATCAGCCTAACTCACCTCTTTCTCATCCCAACTCACCTCTGACTCACCTTGACTCACCTCTGGCTCATCTTAACTCACCTCTGGCTCATCTTAACTCACCTCTAGCTCATATCGACTCACCTCTAGCTCACCCTGACTCACCTATCCAACCCAAATTACCTATCAACCTAACTCAACTATCAACACAACTCACATGTCCAACCCAACTCACCTATCAACCTAACTCACCTGTCAACCTAACTCACCTATCTAACCCAACTCACCTATCAACCTAAGAGATGTTAGGTTGTGGAGCTAAAAGCTTCACTGATGCAAACAGAGGAGGAGGTTTTAGAAAGGTTGCTGAGTGTCACAGACACCGGTGTCGGTTAGGCCAACTGACGTCGACAGGGTACAGACAGAAGAGCAATCGATGTCAGTCAGAAGTTGGCCAGCGTCGGTCACCTATAGGTAGACAGGGACTGACGTCAGTCACCTGTGTAGTTTAAACTACAAGTTTTATAGGTAGTTAGTTAACGAACCAAGTATTTACATGTCAAGAGCCAAATTTAGACTAGAAGCTGCGGATCTAATCATTGTAATTGGATGTCTAATTATTGTTTGCATGAGATCTATTTAAGAGACTCATAGGTTGTATTATAAAGTGTTTTAGTTTGAGTTGAGCAAAGTTAGATCCTTCTGTGTGTGAGGTGAGCAAGGGTGTTCCTCCTAGTTACACATCAGTGCCAAGTGTGGGTGTTGGTTTTGGAGAATCATAAGGGTTCTTCAGGTGTGTAGTATCTTGGTCAACAAGTGTGCATGGCTACATTAGGAGATCTACATGGTAAGTAAGATCATTGATCTGTAGGTGTATGTGTGTGCATGATCCAAGTTTGCAGGTGTGTAGAACCATATTGATTTACAGGTGTGCAAGATCAGGGAGGATAGCAATACAATAGGGAGCAGGATCAGGCAGGATCTACTTGGAGTACAGTGTGTACTCAGAAAGAGAGCAAAGAGGAAGGCAAGGAAGATCCTTCCATAAGTGAGATCATTTGGGTTGTAGGTTGTTGCAATTTAGGGGAGATCTACTTGAAGTACATTTGTGTACTTGGAGTGCGTGGAGCACTTGTAGAGTGCGTGGAGCACTGGAGTACTGGCAGTAGTGGTTACTGACTAGTTGGAGGTGAACACCAACTTTGTGTTTGAGTTGTGTGTTTGGACCGTAAGAGAGAGAGCTTTGAGGGAAGATTTATTGTTTATGCCCTAGAGGTGTGGGAGCCCTAGAGGTGTGTAAGGAAGAAGAACTGTGGCAATATTCTTTGTTGTATTTCCTTCTGGAAGAGTTTTAATACAAGTTGTGTATTGTCTCTCATATTTTGTGTAATTTTTGAATTCTAGTTACTTGTGATTCTGGTTTAATTCCACATGTAAGTTGCTTGTATTTGGTAATCAATTGTGTGCTTCTGTATTTCCCAACAAAGTGGTATCAGAGCTAAGGTTGTAGGGAGCAGGTTTTGTGTTTGATTACAGGTCACTCTCAAGGGTTTCTTATTGAGTGGGAGTAGAGCAATGGTAGAAGAAAGTAAGCTAAGAATGAAGGAATTGAAAAGCACAAATGGTCAATTACGGTCTTATGGAAAGAAAGAGCAGGGAAAAGAAAATTATTGGTTTGTGGAAGATCAGCATGAAGGAACTGAAGAAGTAGATGTTGCAAGTGTTATTACATAGGATGCTCTGGGAGGTTTCCTGGATAAAGTAGAATCTTGTCTTATAGATTTTGTTGCCTCTTTTCATGCAGCCCCAAAGAGAGGAGCTGGTGAGCCTTGCCAAAGAATTGGCAAAGGGGAAGTGAAGCTGAAATTGCAGGCAGCTAACACATGGGTGTTGAAGGAGGTCATGCAGGTCCCAGGCTTGGAGATGTGGCTAATTTCTTTAGAAAAGTTGGGTGATGAGAGATGCACAAGAACTCTCACAGTAGATGCACTTGAATTAACTGGTGGTAAGAAAGTAGGTAATCTTTATCTACTTGCTTATATTACTGATTCTTCTTCTGTTGCAGAGACATGGCTTTGTAGGCTTGGTCACATGATCAAGAAGGAGATGCATGTTCTTAAGTGGAAGATAGATGTGTTTGATAAACTTAAGAACTAGAAAGCCTTGGTGTTCTTAGAGGAGATGACGGACAGAGACCAGTGGATGGAGTTGGATACTTCTGAGCAAGGCAGTTTGGACATGGGTTTTGATTCAAAGGAGCTCGCAGGTAAAAATTCATCACTCACAGGCAAACATAGGTACCGGCATCGGTCAAGAGGAACCCACATCGAATAGATAGGCACCGATGTCGGTCATGTGCAGACCAGAGCTAGTGATGTCGAGTAGGGTAAGACCAACATCAGTCAAGAGAACCGACATCAGTAATAGGTAAGACTGACATTGGTCAGGAGGATCGACATCGTCAACAGGGACACCGACATCGACAGAGTTGGTAGTCAAGATAGACACATGGAAACTGACGTCAGTTAGATGTAGACTATGTGGTGATCGAGGTTGGTCACTGTAACAGATTTTGGGTAGATAGCAAGCTGTCAAGGAGTCTCAAATGCCCATATGGAGGACTGAAGGTGGTAAGTAAGCCTCAAATTCATTGTTCCTCTTCTTTATACTAATTGCTGATTGTAGAGCAGCAAGGATCTAGGAAACAATGGGAGCATGGCAGGAATATGATGTAGAACTAAATGGGAGATTTGGTAGGGTTGCCAGTTAGAAGAAAGCATAGAGACGAATGGATTCCTTAGTTGAAGAATAGAGAGAACAGACACGTGAGATGGAAGGCCAGGTCATATGGTCTTGAGGGAGCTACAAGACAGTGGTATAGGGCTGACAGGTGGTACCAGGTGGATGACAAAGTAGGGCTTTAGTCAATGTCAATATAACTATTGTGTTTGTCTTACCAGGTGGATGATGGTTGTAACATTATTCTCTTACTATATGTGGATGGTATGCTAGCTAGTAGGTTTGTACATATAGGGTTTTGCTGAGCTAAAGGTAAGGTTAGTTTAGTGGCATGTCATGAGGAATTTGGAGCAAAAAAATTCTTTGTCATGGGAGACATGAAAGATCACAGGGTGATTTTGTCTCCAGTGGGAGCTGATGTGAATCAGGTGTTAGTGAGGTTCAATATGCAGGATGTAGAATTGAATCACACCAAGGTCTAGACAGTTCAGTGTCTGAAATCACATGAGGTTTGGTATAGACTTGAGTTTTCCCAAGTAGTGGGAGCTGTCAGAGAGTTAGGAGCCAATTCAGAGAAGTGGGTTCTCAGGTATTTGAGAGGGACCAGTAGCAGGGATTCATGCTATGTAGGGTCAGGACTTCACTACATGGGTTTGTAGGTTCGGATGTGGCAGGTTACTCAGATGATAGGAGGTGCACCATAGGTTGTGTGGTGGGTGGTCTTCAAGATTGAGATTGAATAGGGATACAAGCCAAGAAATAGAATAGATGGGGTACAAGTACAAGTATAGTGCAGCTATTTATCTCCAAGTGGGAGATTATTAGGTTATGGAGCTAAAAGCTTCACTGATGCAAATAGAGGAGGAGGTTGCAGAAAGGTTGCTGAGTGTCACAGACATTGGCATCAGTCAGGCCAACTGACATCGGCAGGGTACAGACAAAAGAGCGACTAACATCGGTCAAAAGTTGGCTGGCGTCGATCACCTCCAGGCAAACAAGGACCGATGTCGGTCACCTATGTGGTTTGAATTGCAAGTTTTATGGGTAGTTAGTTAACGAACCAAGTGTTTGCATGTCAAGAGCCAAATTTAGACTAGAAGCTGTGGATCTAATTATTGTAATTGGATGTCTAATTATTGTTTGCATGAGATTTATTTAAGAGACTCATAGGCTGTATTATAAAGTGTTCTAGTTTGAATTGAGCAAAGTTAGCTCCTTCTGTGTGTGAGGTGAGCAAGGGTGTTCATCCTAGTTCCACAGCAGTGCCAAGTGTGGGTGCTAGTTTTGGAGAATCAGATGGTTTCTTCAGGTGTGCATGGCTACGTTAGGAGATCTACATGGTAAGTAAGATCATTGATCTATAGGTGTATGTGTGTGCATGATCTAGATTTACAAGTGTGCAGAACCAAATTGATTTTTAGGTGTGCAAGATCAGGGAGGACAGCAACACAATAGGGAGCAGGATCAGGCAGGATCTACTTGGAGTATAGTGTGTACTCAAAAAGAGAGCAAAGAGGAAGGTAAGGAAGATCCTTCCATAAGTGAGATCATTTGGGTTATAGGTTTTTGTATTTCAAGGGAGATCTACTTGAAGTATGTTTGTGTACTTGGAGTGCATGGAGCACTTGTGGAGTGTGTGGAGCACTGAAGTACTGGCAGTAGTGGATACTGACTGGTTGGAGGTGAACACCAACTCTGTGTTTGAGTTGTGTGTTGGGACTATAAGAGAGAGAGCTTTGAGGGAAAATTTACTGTTTATGCCCTAGAGGTGTGGGAGCCTTAGAGGTGTGTAAGGAAGAAGAACTGTGGCAATCTTCTTTGTTGTATTTCCTTCTGAAAGAGTTTTAATACAAGTTGTGTATTGTCTCTCATATTCTATGTTATTTTTAAATTCTAGTTACTTGTGATTCTGGTTTAATTTTGCATGTAAGTTGCTTGTATTTGGTAATCAATTATGTGCTTTCGTATTTCCCAACAAAGTGGTATCAGAGCTAAGGTTGCAGGGAGCAGGTTTTGTGTTTGATTACAGGTCACTCTCAGGGGTTTTTGATTGAGTGGGAGTAGAGCAATGGCAAAAGAAAGTAAGCTAAGAATGGAGGAATTGAAAAGCATGAATGGTAAATTACGGTCCTATGGAAAGAAAGAGTAGGGAAAAGAAAATTGTTGGTTTGTGGAAGATCAGCATGAAGGAACTAAAGAAGCAGATGTTGCAGGTGTTGTTGCACAAGATGCTCTGGGAGGTTTCTTGGATAAAGTAGAATCTTGTCTTATAGATTCTGTTGCCTCTTTTCATGCAGCCCCAAAGAGATGAGCTAGTGAGCCTTGCCAAAGAATTGGCAAAGGGGAAGTGAAGTTGAAATTGTAGGCGGCCAACACATGGGTGTTGAAGGAGGTCATGCAGGTCCCAGGCTTGGAGATGTGGCTAATTTCTTTAGAAAAGTTGGGTGATGAGAGATGCACAAGAACTCTCACAGTGGATGCACTTGAATTAGCTAGTGGTAAGAAAGCAGGTACTCTTTATCTACTTGCTTATATTACTGATTCTTCTTCTATTGCAGAGATGTGGCTTTGTAGGCTTGGTCACATGAGCAAGAAGGAGATGCATGTTCTTAAGCGAAAGATAGATGTGTTTGATAAACTTAAAAACTAGAAAGCCTTGGTGTTCTTAGAGGAGATGACGGATAGAGACCAATGGATGGGGCTAGATACTTCTGAGCAGGGCAGTTTGGACATGGGTTTTGATTTAAAGGAGCTCGCAGGTAAAAAGTCATCACTCACAGGTGAACATAGGTACTGACGTCGGTCAGGAGGAACCATCATCGAACAGACAGGCACCAATGTCCGTCATGTGCAGACCAAAGCCAGTGATGTCAAGTAGGGTAAGACTGACATCAGTCAGGAGGACCGACGTCAGCAATAGGTAAGACCGACGTTGGTCAGGAGGATCAACGTCGTCAACAGGAACACCGACATCAGTAGAGTTGGTAGTCAGGACAGATGCATGGAAACTGACGTTGGTCAGATGCAGTCTGTGTGGTGATTGAGGTCAGTCATTGTAACAGATTTTGGGTAGACAGCAAGCTGTTAAGGAGTCTCAAATGCCCATATGGAGGATTGAAGGTGGTAAGTAAGCCTCAAATTCATTGTTCCTCTTCTTTATACTAGTTGCTGACTGTAGAGCAGGAAGGATCTAGGAAATAGTGGGAGCATGGTAGGAATATGATGCAGAACCAAATGGGATATTTGGTAGGGTTGCCAGCTGGAAGAAAGCACAGAGATGAATGGATTCCTTAGTTGAAGAATAGAGAGAATGGACACGTGAGATGGAAGGCTAGGTCATATGGTCTTGAGGGAGCTTTAGGATAGTGGTATAGGGCTGACAGGTGGTACTAGGTGGATGACAAAGCAGGGCTTTAGTCAATGTCAGTATAACCATTGTGTTTGTCTTACTAGGTGGATGATGGTCGCAACATTATCCTGTTACTATATATGGATGGTATGCTAGCTAGCAGGTTTGTACATACAGGGTTTTGTTGAGCTAAGGGTAAGGTTAGTTCAGTGGCATGTCATGAGGAATTTGGAGCAGCGAAATTCTTTTGCATGGGAGACATGGAAGATCACAGGGTGATTTTGTCTCCAATGGGAGCTGATGTGAATCAGGTGTTAGTGAGGTTTAATACGCAGGATGCAAAACCAGATCACACCAAGGGCTGGACAGTTCAGTGTCTGAAATCACATGAGGTCTGGTATAGACCTAAGTTTTCCCAAGTAGTGGGAGCTGTCAGAGAGTTAGGAGCCAATTCAGGGAAGTGGGTTCTCAGGTATTTGAGAGGGACCAGCAGCAAGGATTCATGCTATGCAGGGTCAGGACTTCACTACATGGGTTTATAGGTTTGGATGTGGTAGGTTACTCAGATGACAGGAGGTGCACCACAAGTTGTGTGGTGGGTGGTCTTTAGGATTGAGCTTGAAGAGGGATACAAGCCAAGAAATAGATTAGATAGGGTACAAGTACAGGTATAATGTAGCTATTTATCTCCAAGTGGGAGATTGTTAGGTTATGGAGCTAAAAGCTTCACTAATGCAAACAAAGGAGGAGGTTACAGAAAGGTTACTGAGTGTCACAGACACTGGCATCGGTCAGGCCAATTGACATCAATAGGGTACAGATAGAAGAGCAACCGACATTAGTCAGAAGTCAGTCAACATCGATCACCTCCAGGTAGACAGGGATCGATGTCGGTCACCTGTGCAGTTTGAACTGCAAGTTTTATGGGCAGTTAGTTAATGAACCAAGTGTTTGCATGTCAAGAGCCAAATTTAGATTAGAAGCTATGGATCTAATTATTTTAATTGGATGTCTAATTATTGTTTGCATGAGATCTATTTAAGAGACTCATAGGCTGTATTGTAAAGTGTTCTAGTTTGAGTTGAGCAAAGTTAGCTCCTTCTGTGTGTGAGGTGAGCAAGGGTGTTCCTCCTAGTTCCACAGTAGTGCCAAGTGTGGGTGCTGGTTTTGGAGAATTAGAAGGGTTCTTCAAGTGTGTAGGATCTTGGTCAACAGGTGTGCATGGCTACGTTAGGAGATCTATATGGTAAGTAAGATCATTGAGCTGTAGGTGTATGTGTGTGCATGATCCAGGTTTGCAAGTGTGCAGAACCATATTGATTTACAGGTGTGCAAGATCAGGGAGGATAGCAACACAATAGGGAGCAAGATCAGGTAGGATCTACTTGGAGTACAGTGTGTACTCAAAAAGTGAGCAAAGAGGAAGGCAAGGAAGATCCTTCCATAGGTGAGATCATTTGGGTTACAAGTTGTTGCATTTTAGGGGAGATCTACTTGAAGTATGTTTGTGTACTTGGAGTGCGTGGAGCACTTGTGGAGTGCGTGGAGCACTGGAGTACTGGCAGTAGTGGATACTGACTGGTTGGAGGTGAACACCAACTCTGTGTTTGAATTGTGTGTTGGGACCGTAAGAGAGAGAGCTTTGAGGGAAGATTTATTGTTTATGCCCTAAAGGTGTGGGAGCCCTAGAGGTGTGGGAGGAAGAAGAACTGTGGCAATCTTCTTTGTTGTATTTCCTTTTGGAAGAGTTTTAATACAAGTTGTGTATTGTCTCTCATATTCTGTGTTATTTTTGAATTCTAGTTACTTGTGATTCTAGTTTAATTCCACATGTAAGTTGCTTGTATTTGGTAATCAATTGCGTGCTTCCATATTTCCCAAGAAGAGCTCATTTTTCAAAAGTCCTTGTCTCATCCTCTAAAATGCTTCAAAGTAGGTAGTCTTAATCTTGTTTTTTTATATTGAAAGGATGGTTTGGAAGTTAATGTGGGTGTTTTAAGTAATCATACACTTCAATTTGGAGTTTTAAAAATAACTTGGTTAAAATCATGCACACTTCAAATTTGGTGCCTAAAATGAATCTTTAGCATGCTAAGTCTTAAACACTTCAAACTTTGGGTTTAAAATGAACGTAAGTGCTTATTGTTTCATTTAGTCTTTTTTATTATAATTTTCATATGTTTTTACAATTTAAGACCAAGGGGTCAAAATAACGCCACTCAATCTTCAAATTGGTGCTTAAAAATGAACTCAACTTTCCAAGTTTTTGCATTTAATAGTTGTGTGAACTAGTTTTTGTTTGGCAAAGAGAGGGATGTCACGTGTATGTTCTTCCACTTATACCCTTTAGGGAACCCTTACAATCAAAAGTGCCCAAACTTATTGAAAAAATACTAGTCTAAGGCTTATAAATAATGTCATCTAAATCACTCTCCAAAAATTCACAATAGTTTGGGTGATCTTGAAGATGACCCTAAAGTCTTTCTATTTTATGTTTTTTATTTTCATGCAAACTTGGATTACAAGGGGGACTTCATCACCTCACATGAGTTCTTTCGGGAAGCTTTGACTTGGGGTTTCATCTCCCTAACTTCACCCACTCCTACTAGGATTGCAGGTTTGAGCAGTTAAACCACCTTGTAGTGTTGGAGTTGCACGCATGACATATCTGCACTTTGGACATCACACTACACTGAGAAAGTGATGGATGTAGTGGTTGAAAAAAGGACTAGACATTTTTAAAATAATCCAAGTGATATGGACACCCAATTACATGATTTTTATTTTGCATCATGATGTGAAAGTCATTGTGTAATTGATCCCCCTAGAAACATTCAAAAACTTGCTAGTTTAGTCAACCCCACTTTGCCATACCCTTGTTAGGATTTAGGGAGACTATACTTAATGTATTTTTGTCACTTTTTATTTATTTCTTGGTATGTTTTGAGACTAAATCTTGTTTATTTAATTATAAACCATGTCAAAACCATGTATTTGAGTTGAGGAGGGTAGTGTTATGCTGCCCAAAACATGTTAACCCATTTTGCCTTTGATTCTTTGAAACATAACATTGATCACATCATTTGAGCATGATTACACCACTAGGATGTTCAATTTGTTTCAAGATTTGTTTACCATTATATCAAAACCATTTTTCAAAACCAGTCACATATGCCATTTGGAAGTTATTTATGCACCGTCATGCTACCCAATCTTGTCTAGCTTATTTAGTCAAAACCTAGTTTTCAACATTGAGTTTTCAATTAACCTTGTCAAGTTTGGATTCAAATATTGATTGATTTCTATTTAGGCCTCAATTCATGGGTTAATACATATATATTTCTATTTTGGGTTGTATAACTTCAATTAATCGACTACCCAAATTTGAAAACTATTGATGGTTTATTTGTTCAATGCCTATCCTCATCATTATTTGTGCCTTTATTTGGGAGAACACAACCTTTCTCCAAATTCCTTATGCCTTATGCCAACTGATCATGTTTATGTTTGCTTTCACGTGTTAGGCCTATGTCAAATTTGTTTCAAACTTGTTAGATTAAATCAAATCACAACATACCTTTGTTTTTTAAGTCTATCTTTTGACACTGTTTGGCAAAAATACCTAGCATAGCTTGTTTAAGCCTATCTTTTGACTCCATTTTTGGACAAAATACCTAGTGATTATTTTCTATTTCCTAGTTTAGACCTTGTTTGGACCGCTTTGACTTAGAATTTTGACATGCTGGTTTTTATTCAAATGCTTGACCTTTTGTGCATATTACATTTGACATTAGACATTTGACGTTAGACTGTTTTATGTCAAATATTAGCACAAATCATTTTGGAGATACAACTCCATACTTTTGACCAACTTAGACCAATTTTGAACCATTTTTCCTTTGGACATAGTTTTTTAGAGTT
Organism: Torreya grandis; assembly: GCA_037957365.1. Taxonomy (NCBI): domain Eukaryota; kingdom Viridiplantae; phylum Streptophyta; class Pinopsida; order Cupressales; family Taxaceae; genus Torreya; species Torreya grandis. The sequence continues at coordinate 210,902 of JARHVA010002868.1, forward strand.
TGTAAAACTCTAAGCCTTTTTGTTTTTGGAGCTTTTATCATTTATGCAGATATGTCTAGCTACACCTATGGTGGAGTCATGTATAATCCAACTTATGATAGAGTGGCCACACAAAATGACTTTTATGGCTTTATTCAAGACCCTAATGATGATAATATGGTTTATGAGATAGATTTATATCCACCACATAATAATCATTCATGGTAACAAAGTCATGAACCAGCTTATGATCCAACTCAAGACCTTGATTGGTATGAAGAGGCTTGTGAAGAAGACTTTGAAGACCCAACTATATATAATGTTGTTTGGGATACATATCCATACCCTCTTTATGATAATTAGTACATAGAACATATTCAAGAACCAACTTATGATCCAACTCAAGATTGGGATGATATGGTTTATCAAGAGAATTTAGATGCTTTAGCTTATGCAAGCAATCAAGTTCTACAACATCCTTTTATTATCCGATCATTAGCTACCCCTAACCCTCCTTTAGATTATATGAACTTCCAAGAGCCACAATATCTAAGGCATACTATTACCATTCCAGGACCTTATCCTTTGGCTTGTATGAGCAATCAAGCTCCACAACACCCCTTCATTATTCCAAGACCTAGTCCTTTGGCTTATGAAAATAACCAAGTTCCATGCCACCTTATTTTTACCATCTTAGGACTTTTTCCTCTAGCTCATGAAATCAATCAAGCTCCACAATTCCCTACCATTATCCAACCATGGGCCATTCTTTATCTAGTACCAATCCCATCAAAACTTTAGTCGATCCAATCATTTGAAGACCATGCTATATTCAAAACTAGTATTTTCCAACTCATTAGAAACCAAGGCCAAGAAAACCAACCAATTTGAGATGTTTTTATCAAACCAACTATTTATGATATGTCAACCTATGATGAATCACCTTTTAATTCTATACTAGTTATCGAGGAGTCTCACTCTGATGACACAGTCTTTACTAAGTCACTTCTTAATGATTATAACTACCTTTGGGAAAAATATTACCTTGACCATATTCCTCTTTTTCAATATCCTCTTATTGACAAGCCAATCTCTGAGGAGTTGTCTCTTGACCTTTTTCCCATTGTGGAGGAGTCTCACTTTGATAAACTAGTTTTTGTGGAGCCCATTATGCCATCACAGGGCATCACTTACCAAATACCAAGCATCCAACAAGCCATCATTGTAATAGAGTACCCATTAGATGAAGAATCAGAATTAGATTCAGGTTTTTTTATTGAACCAACATCAAATTTAGTAATATAATTAAAATCAACATTAGTCTCAACATCAGATACAGAGTTCATTAAGTCAAAAATAGAAAAAGAAGAAGAATATGTTCATGGCTATTACAACATTGGTTATGCATGCCTTGAAAATGAATTTGAATATATTTGTGATCCTTCTATGGTTTTTGAGGATGAGTACTTCAACTTTGACACAAGTCATCCTAGTGTATTCTACAAGGATTATGCATCCTCTCCCCATTCCATTACCATTCCATAGGCCATTACCATCAACCAAAATATCCATATTATTGACATTCCATCTCCCACAAGTGTTGATTGGGATCAATAGAATCACACTTTGTTAAACTACATCCATGGTGACATAGTAGTTGAAGAAGAGAAAAGAGGCCAAGACCACATTCATGTAGTATAAGAACACTCTCCTAGTGAAGCATTTTTAGAGGCACTAGGGGACACACAAAGTTCAAACTCAACATCGTTTAGTGAAACCTTTTTAGAAGTGCTAGAAGACAATCAAAGTCAAAATCCAATGTTCATTAGTGAAACCTTCTTGGAGGTGCTATGGGACAATCAAGAGAATTTCATTGGTGAAAATCTCATCAAGGAGCTAATAGCTTAGCACAAAATTTCTTCATTTCATGATGAAGACATTATTCAAGATCAAATCAAAATAGCTTCTAATATACAATCTACTCAGATGGTAGCTACTCTCAAGATCAAACAATAAAAAAAATATAGTGGTCCTATCAAGAGAACAAGTCTTCAACCCCACCATAACCAAATCTTAGCTGAATCTGGCATCAATAACATTATGTGTGACTGAAAGTCTTAATCCTCATTTGTTTCTCCTCCACCATTAATTCCATTATCATCTACTATTATAATTCACAATCAAACCTATTATCCATTATTTGTCCTTGTTTACCATCCACAAGCACACTTTCCTTTGCAAAGGCTAAAAAATTACTTTATCTCAATGTTTGAAGGAATCATAATCAATGACTAATGAAGATCATAAAATCATTCTCAACATCCAAATCTATAGCCAGTTCTTGATAGAGAAGCTATTCAAATGAGGTGTGCGCTAGCAATTAACATGATTGAGTATTTTGTTTGTATCATTTATTGATTATGATGTGCATCTCCATTTCATTAGGAATAATAGAATCATATGTCATTTACCATAACTAGACCAAACATATCAAAAACCAACAAACACCCAAGCCAAAAACATGTACTATATCATTTCATTGCCATTGTTGCATATCCTTTTACCATTGTTACATATCCTAGCCAATCACCTTACCACTTGGGGGTAACCCTCTTACCATTTTATCAAACCATCATTATCCTTAGCAAGACCATACCATTCTATTATTCCATTCATATCTAGACCAAAGCCTATTTTAGTCATCCTACCCAATCCTATTTTGATCTTGGTTCATTTGGTTCTTCATGCACCTTTTACAAAAGGATTCTGACCAAGTTTCAATAATCAATCAGATCCTTGTTTACAATGACATTATATGAAAGTAGTATGATAGCTGCTCTGACAAGATATCTTTCATCTTTCATCTTATATCAAGATGGTTTGTGTGAGCCTAATTATAATCACCTATGGGCAAATTAGTATAATTGATCTGATCTATTGTATCCTAAGTTATAACTTCCTATGGGAAAACTAAGGGCAATACTTGTTTATCATGCATTACCACATCACCTTACCATTGTTGTTTTCATTTGACTAGCCATTTGCCAGATTTGAGAACTTGTTGGGACCTAGTTGGTTTTTCCTCACCTTTTGTGTGGATGGAATTATTATGACTTGAGTTCATTTCAGGACTAAGTAGGTCATGTTCAATTCATGTTGAGGTCACCTCAATCCCCATTTCCATGTGCTCTCACCATTTTATGAGGAATCTAAGCCAACACTCTCACCATTTTATGAGTAGGTATTTTGTCATTCTCTAAACGAGTTGAGATACCTCAAAATGCCCAAAACATTTCAAATATTTCAAAATTCAAAAACATTTATATTGTCTAAGCCTAGTCAGTTATCCTTAGTTCACCCTATTGGGGCATGGTCATTATTAAGATGCTTTTTTTTGCTTTTGTTTTTAGGCTTTCTATTTGTTTATTTTAAGTTGTTTATTTGTTTGTGTGCTTTTTTTTGTTTATTTGTTTGTTTACTTTCAACACTGTTGCCTCACCTTAGTTTATATGTATTCATTAAGTGATTCCTTGCACACATTATTCTTGAGTCCATCCATATTCATACGTCCACATTATCATCATGGTTTTTATCATTGATGCATTGCTTTTGAGTGTTATTGGATCATGAGTTAGTCCTTATGCATATTTTGACCAAGTATTCATGGTGTTCTATCATGATGCTTACCATCACATGATATAATAAAAATTACCTTTAAGAAGGTCTAAAATCAATGGAGTCACATAATTTTCTCCTTGGCACCTTAGCAAATCCTCCCACATTGATCAAAACAACCCATTGACCATTCTAGTTATATTATTGCTAATAAGGATGATCATCTCCTGCAATAATAAGGATGATCATCTCCTTGTTGGTAGGTACAATTGAATGATTCACACTGATCAATCTTATTCTTATATTCATCTCTTTCATCACTTTGCACCCACTCATCTTTAATCCATATTCTAGGTTATATCCTTGAGTTATGCTTGCTAATCAGTTCTAACTAGGGGACCATCATCTTTATCCAATCTAGGTCTTCTTAATGATTATGACTACCTATGGGCAAATCATTATTTTGACTTTTATTCTTGATTATAACTACCTTTGGGCAAATCAATAATATTTTTAAATCAATACATGCAAGCATTTCCTTGTTTGTATTACTCTCAACCATAGGTTAATTCAACATTTCTTCTTGCTTCTTTTCGAGGGATTGTTCATCAACAAATATTATGGCCACTCCCTCAAGGGGGCATCATCATAGGCTTCCCAAATACCATTTGGAGCTTTGTTCTTCAACCATCATCTTAATTTTTAGCATACAAGACATTTCTCATTATTTAAGAAGACATTTCTTTTCCTATGGTTTTTAATGCCTTCCCAAATAGAGGCAAACTGTAGACACCTACAACCGATGACTTTAGTTAGGCTTTTGACTAGTTTCCACCCAAATGCACAATTTGGTTAAAAAATACTAAAAAACATTAACAGAGTTGAAACTATTATATTCAAGTGCTGATTTTGGCTTGGGTATCATTAAATGGGGCAATGAAATTTATGGGCCAACTAACTTTGATCAGATCATTTTGAGTTAAAATGCTAATTTTGCACCTAGGTGCTCTAGATTGCTCTTTTCTATTAAAACTCCTACACAAGAAATGTGCCTCTATTACTTTATGTTAACGACATCCTAAATGAGATAAAAGATCCAACACATTTGACATTGACTTCCAATTCCAATCTAGTCAAAATTTGGACCAATAATAAGGTATTCGGATCAATTTGAGTAATTTGTGCACAAAATGCTTAATCATGCTTAATAGCTAATTAAACCAAATTAGGGCCTAATTAATAATTCTATAGAAACTTGTTGAATACTTGTTTTTATAAAATGAATATTTAATATTTGCATCATCATGTGACCTCTTTTCTTGGGAAGACATCCCTAGGCCATAAATGCCATAAATATTAGGATTCATGCCTTCTATGCCTCATCAAAGCCCTTCCATGCCTATTCAATGCCCCTCTATCCAAAATATTGATGGGGATATTTGTAGAATGAATTTAATATTTGGATTTATCTATGGCTACACATATCAATATTGATATGGATGGTCATGGTTGATCCTCAAACCATTTCAAAAGTCTATAAATAGCAAGCTTCAAAGTCATAATTTGAATCTCTCATAAGCCAAATTTATCATGCCCAAATGAATTTTAAAGATTCATAAAATTAGTTTTATAATGCCAAAATATTGAACTAAGCCAAGCCAAAGACACAAGGTGCCAAGGAGAGATGGAGGTAGCTAAGCTTCCATTGATGCAGACTTCATGAGCAAAAACTGAGCAAGCCACTACAACAATCACTTTGGAGCATCTAAGGAAGGTAAAAGAGGGTTTATTTTGCATTTTAGTTTTGTTTTCCATTCATGTTTTGTTAACTAAGCTCCCCCTTTGAGATAGGCTTAAGGTGTTATTTTAGTGTGTTTTTGAATTGATTTTAAATTATCTACTAACACAATACTAATCTCCCCTTATTGCAATCATATGTTCACATTAAGAACTCATGTTGTACATCTTGATGTTCTACAAAGAATATTTGAGAGACTTAATGAATACAAGGTCCATCTAAATCCTAATAAGTGCATCGTTGGCATTACTTTGAGTAAATATATAGGATTCATTATATCATAGAGAGGGATTGAAGTGTATCTAGATAAGTTCAAGGCCATCATGTAAATGGCTCCACCTTCCAATCTGAAATAGCTCCACAGCCTGTAGATCAAAATTTAATCTATTTGCAAGTTTATATCATATTTAAAAGATAAGTATCATCCATTCACACACCTCTTGAAGAAGGGGGTTGCCTTTAATTGGGATATCAAATGTTAGAAAGCATTTGTAAAACTTAATACATACTTAGCCAACCTTCCAGTCTTGAGATTGCCAACACTTGCACAACCATTGCTTATTTACATATTAGCCATAAAACATGTACTAGGGGCACTCTTGGCCTAGTATTATGAATAAGGAAAGGGGCATGTTTTTTATTATCTAATAAGTACACTTGTATCATAAAAGAATAATTATACACCTATTGAGAAGGCTCGTTTGTTGATGGTGTTTACTTTCTCAAATTCATGATACTACATGTTAAATAATAAAACTATTGTTGTTGCTAAAGTGGACCCTCTCAAATATTTATTATCCAAAGTAACTCTTACAGTCTACATGGATCAATAGGTGATGCTATTCAGTAAATTTGACCTTGAATACCATAATTATAAGGCTATCAAGGGGTACGTCATTATATATCAACTTTTTGAAGCTCCTATTATGGAAACTCAACCATTGACATTTAATTTCCTAGATGATTTTATCATGGCAATAAAAGAAGTGGATCCTGAACCTGAACACTAGAAATTATATTTTAATGGCTCCTTCACTTTGTATGGATCTATATATGGAATTTTAATGGTTACACCATAAGTGGACCTTATTCCTAAGGCCTTTAATATCAACTTCAACTGTACCAACAATATAGCTGAGTATGAAGCTTTTATTGCAATACTTCATCTTGCAATACAGTGGGATATACAATAGTGAATGGTTTATGAGGATTCTTAGTTGATCATTAATCAACCCATAAACCAATATCAAACTTGAGATGACAAGATTTTACCCTACAATAATATTTTAGACAATCTCAATTCAAATTTTAAGTCCTTATAGTTTGAACAAGTACCATAGGCCAATAACAGATCAACCAATGTAATGGCAACAATTGGTTCCATGGTAAAAATTATCAATAGTGTTAAAGAGTATTAGTTTCTTATTAAAAATATTATATAGTCTACTCATATATTTATATATTTAGAGAGACTATGTCTAATTGTTGGTCTTGATCTCCCACCTGAACTTCCTTGGTATCAAGACATTTATAATTATTTCCATGACCAAGTCTTTCTTCCTAACCTTTCACATAATCACTATAAAATCTTCCTTCATCTCCTATCCCATTATAACATTCTTGGGAACATGCTTTATCATAAGGGTTATGATGGAATGATTATTCATTTTTATCTTTGGTAGAATCAACATTATCACTCAAAGAGGTCTACGAAGAAATGTGTGGGGCCCACACCAGCATTGTAGTCTTAGCTAGGAAACTTATCAAAACAAAATGCTATTGGCTTAAGATGGAAACATATGCTTTAAATTATGTCAAGGATGCATTTCCTACCAATAGCATGGTAATTTTATGCATGCACCTTCCTTATCGTTACAACTGATCACTACACCATGGTCATTTTATACATGGGGTCTCGATCTCATCGAGAAAATAAACCCAACCTCTTCTGATGGCCACAAGCACATTCTTACTACCATAGAATATTTTAATAATTAGATTAAGGCTATTCCTCTCACTTAAATAAATAGTAAGCAAATTTCCAAGTTTATCCATTATCATATCATCTATTAATATGGTATCCCATTCCAAATTATATCTAATAACGATGGTTCATTTATGAACAAGGATACTAAATCCCTCTGTAAAATATTTAAAATCAAACATAATAAATCCACACCATTTAAATCACAACGAAATGGTCAAATTAGGGCATCTAAAAAAACCATTTTCATAATCCTTAAGAATATTGTCAATGATGCTATGCCATAATTGGCACTTGTAAAATTTTCCCACCCTTTGGGCCTATCACACTAGTCATCTCACTCCCATAAGAGCCATTCCATATTCCCTAGTGTTTATCATGTAGGGTATTATCTCAATCAAGTTTGAGCTACCTTCATTATGGGTATGTTTGGAGCACATTATGGATAATGAAGACTATAGATTTTTTAGGTTGAAAGAGATAAAAATATTTGATGGTAAGCATTTAGCTGCCCTGGAAAACTTGAGAACATATCAAAATAGATTGTGTCATAGATATAACAAGTTCATTCTCACTTTGGAGTTTGAATTTGGGGACTTAGTCCTCAAGGAGAATCAAAATAACACTAATGTTTAATGTAAAAATAAGGGCAAGTTTCAACCCAATTAGTTGGGCCCCATACATGGTTACAAAAAACTATGGATTGAGGGTATACAAATTGGCTACTCCAAATGGCGAAGAGTTCCTAAAACCCATTAACATTGTATATATCAAGCATTTATATGCTTGAAAACCATTTGAACCATTGTCTATAAGATCCCTTACTTGGGGGCACCTATGTCAAAGTTGTTAATTATTTCATCATACTTATAACCTAGACCATTGTACCTTATACCATTTTACTTTGTACTGTTTCATCCTAGACTATTGTAACTCTAGACCATTTTACCATAGACCATTATCACTCTAGACCATTATAAATTGGACCATTTATATTACCCTAAACCTTTACACCCAATACCAATTATGATCTTGATTATGATTCATCAGTGTTGTAGACACATTCAACAACTGTTCTATAAGGCAATTTAGCTAGATCAATATTCACATCTTCTTTTACAAATAAGTGTAGAAGGTTATGTCATCACATAGTTTTTGTATTTTATATGGATCTTATAAATTTATTTTCTGCTACAAAATATTCTATTTTTATTACTTCTTGATAGATATCATTGCCTTAATAGGATAATATGTACCATAACAATCAGTTTAGTTATTGTTTGAACTCTTACCTATGGAAGTGCAACTCCTCAGCTAAGTGGTTCTTTGTAACTTTGTTTATATTCTAGTTCCATTGGTCTAACATTTTAGTTGGTTTAGTTATTTCTTGAACTCTGGCATGTGGAAGTAAAACTCCTCAGCTAAGTGGTTCTTTATACCTTTATTTATATTATAGTTCCATTATCAGACTATTGTAACTAGTTTAGCTATCATTTGAACTCTTACCTATGAAAGTGCATCTCTTTATCTAAGTGGTTCCATGTACCTTTGTTTATATTTTGTTTCCATTTTCTTATCCTAAAAATACCAAATACATTATAAAATGATAACACACAAGACCAAAAACATTGCATTGTACCTTTGTTTATTTTGATCATGAGAGCTCTCACCATTTTGTGAGTTGGACCATTTCGTCTATTGTAATTCTAAATCAAGTTGAGACACTCATAAAACCTTTAAACATTTGTAAACATTCTATAAAAATCTAAAAATCACACAATAATTGGCTTATAATTTCCACAAGAGATATAAAGCCATTAAAATTTTTGGGATGGGCCATCTTATTTGTTCAGTTTATTTCTAGACCATATTGGTATTCTCTTATTTATGAGAGAATTACATCAGCCTAAGGTCCACATGTATTTTTTCAACACTTGGATACATGGGGTATCTCAGGTTATCTTGGTTTCACCTTTCATTTTTCTTTTTTATCACATTTTTGCCTTAAGGATTTTAGGACTCCTAACTATTTTATGAGTAACCACTTGTAATTTAGTTTCCCCATCCTTGATTAGCCTCAAGTATTATGCTCTCTCCATTTTGAGAGTCGCCATTATGTGCATTATTCATTTTAATAAGATTCATCATTTCACCTTTGGATTTTCTTATGCTCTCACCATTTTATGATTTATTTATGCTCTCACTGTTTGATCTTTTTCTCTTTCTCAACCTTAGATATAGTAGACACTTTGAACTCCCAATTTAGTTCACTAGTGGATACTCATCTTTTACCTTCTAGTGTGGGTTTAACTTAAAACCATACTCTCTTTTCACATGCACTCACCATTTTTTGAGACCATTCCCATGTTATTCTACATGTTAATCATCTTCTTTTATCATCAATTTTATTTTGTCCCATATCTTGAGAGAACTACATTTGGCCTAAATTTCATGTTCGATATTGCATTCATGGAACTATGTAGGCAGTATCCACTTACCTGGTGCATCTAGAGTCAGCTCAACTACCCCTTCCTTTTCTTCTACCCCCACTGCATTTTTATTTTTTTGTTTTATTGTCTCCTATAACCTAGGGTAAATTTTTGTTTATTTTGTGTCATTATTTTCCCTATCACCTAGGGTAACTTTGTGCCCATTGTTCTTGTCTCATTATACCTTAGGGGTCAGCTTATCACAAAATGTAATGCCTCTATTACACATGCATAAACAAGATGTTTACACTAACATTGTGATTAACCATTATTTGTGTTTGTTTGTTTTTGTATGCTTAGAGTAATTTGCTTACCAAAATTTTCTTTGCTTTGGATTGTTTAGTTTTTTTCAGTGTCTTCATTTATTTTTATTGGTGTTTTGTTGTGTTTTTTGTCTCTTCATTTATTTTTATTGGTGTTTTGTTGTTTTGATTCATTTTTTATTTATTTTTTGTTTTTATTGGTGTTTTATTGTTATTTTTTTTAGTTATTATTTTATTTATTATTGTTTTGGTGTGTGTTCATTTATTTATTTTTATTATTGATTTGTTGTGTGTTTATTTCATTTATCCCATTCTTTATCATGTTTGAATACCTTTCATAAACATTTTGAGTTTGGCCTTACCTTGGGCTTGACTTATTTACATTTTTATTTAAATTATTTTATTAAGTGCACCTTGTTAATGCTTGGATCTTGATTCTAGGTTACTTCAAATTTATCCTTATTTTATTTTATTGTTTATTTATTTTTTAGTACAGTCGTATTTCTAATTAAATCTTGATCATTTATATATTTATTTTAATTTGGATAGATTTTTGTATTTAGCACTTATTTTTATATTTTTCTTTTCTTTGTTTTTATTTGTTTGTTTTATTTAGATGTAAATAGTTGTAACTTTGGTTTTGGTATTTTTTATCATCATCATTAGTTATAAGTATTCACATTTGAACCAATCAATAACAAATGAAATAAAATCTTATTATAATTTATTCATACTTATGATTCATAATTTCACTTTACTACAGTAAACACTAAGTGATACAAATTTTAATAGTTAATGTGGTACCGAAGTACATCTCTGAAATCACTATCCTACATATCCACTACCTCAACAAGATATCATCCAACAAAAGCCCAAAATTGGAAATAAACAAGACTCTATATGTAGGATGTGCATCTCTTGGCATAAAAAAATAATCATACTAACTATTTCTATGATTAATTTGTGATGTACATCTCATAAAATTATCCTCTAGCATCTAGTCATACATCCAACGGAGCAATAAATACATCAACATACAGATGCTAACTAAGGAAGTGCATCTCCTAAAAACTAGCATATATCATCATATCATAACAAGATAAACATAAATATAAACATCATGAGACATAAAGAATATTAAAAATCCATGTACAAGTATCAGTAAACCAAAAAATGAATGTTTTATGCATTGCAAGAATATTTATACATATCATAATAAAAAATAGAGCTATAAATTAGCTCTAATCATGGTCATCTATTAGGAGACTCTATTGGAAGCTATGACACATCCCTAAGGTTGGTGATTATGGTGGACTTGGTGTTGAAGGCCCCATCACTACTCATCATGATGATGGATGTGCAACTGACTGTACTAACCCAGTATCATGTCTCAAACTCAAGGTCTATCTAGTCCATTAGGATCTCTATAATCTATATAGGAAGGAACTCTCCTCTTTTGGGGGATTGTTGCCTCATATAACATATGCCAATAGGCTATCTCATATTTTATGTGTAGTACATCATCCTTTGTGCATAAGGCATCATATTTGGCCACAATCATGTTAGCCAAAACACTAGCTGACCCTGAACCACTATCTATCTCAGCTTTTCAAGCCTTATACCACTCTTTTATAAGTTTCTCTACCTATGATACTAATATATACCTATCCATTTGACCCTTATCCTACTCACCAACCACTCTTAAAAGCTCTACATTTTGGGTAGATAATTACACTTATACCCCTACCAATTAGGCCATATGTCCCTTCAAAATCATAGTCTCATCATCCCTAGCTATAATAATCCCTTATAGCCTAGTGGTTTCCCCTTGTGCTATAGTTAATTGAGCTTTTAAACTAGTTTCATCACCCTATAGGCTTGTTATCTCTGATAGACATGCAGTGATGTCTCTATGTAATCTATCAATTAACATTTAGTCCAGACCTACCTATTATATAGGACCCTACCTCTCCTATACCTATACCTATACCTATCTCAGAGGACCTAACCTCTCCTATACCTTCCTAGTGGCCCTCATCACCACTTGGTGCCTCCCCCATCTCAACATCCTACCTATCTGGATCATCCATCTCTATATCCACTATAGGATCTAGCCATATTTTGGTATGAACAACCTATAACAAAATTACATGTGGAATAACTAGTTGAACCAACACCTAAACCTATCCTTGTAATAAGGCATGACCTATCATTATTGTAGAACCAGTGGCTACAATTAATCTAATTAGTTTAGCACCAACCCACCATGCTACATAGGCATTTATAATGACAACATCTATTACACCACCTATATAATCCCATAACACATTCAAAACTCTGCTATAGTCTAAAATTACTTGATCATGGGGCACTAGTGTCCCCCACTCCTTGATCTCCCTAGTCACATGTGAAAAAAAGTGGGGATTCTTTGGGATATCCTTATAGAATCCAAACTATCACTAAACTTGATCTGACCTATATCACTCTACTACAAAGTAATGATGACCTATAATATAGCATGACATGATCATGAAACATATCATGAATAGATCCTTAATCTATATCCATTAAATCATTGTATAGGGCTAACAAATAAAGTCATCATTGGCCATATCTTTGATGGTTCATATTTAGAAAGGTAGGTTCTCAAGGTGGTATCATAACCTTGGACCTATCAAATACCATTCAAACACTACTATATCTTCTGATCCCCAATGATACATCAGCCACATTGGCCACTCAATGGCTATGTGTTCCCATGCCCAGAGTCTATTGTGTCTAATGTTACATCCTCTACAATAGGTTATCATGTGTAAATATATATATAGTTATGCTAGCATAATCATTCCCCATGGAAAACATGTGTAATGATAATAAATCTCTTATATGACTCTAATCAACCCAAGTGGGAAGAACTACCCACTCTTGTTAGGCAATAAAAGGTTGATAATAAGAGTCATCAATATAACTACATTAAGGTGAAATATCCCCTATGTTGGAACTAATCTTAAATCCCCTACTACTATTATTCTTGATCCATCATCTAGAGGCCAAGCTAGGTCATACAATGCATCAATATCAATGATCCCCTTGAGGACCACTAGATCTATCACTCTAATTAGGTCCTCGAAAATCAATCATTACCCTATTAAAATCTAAGTAATCCTCTAACCCTACATCAATACCTTTAATATTTGATGAACATCTTTTAACATAACTATGGCCTCCTTATTAGTAAATGAAAGGTTGAGGTCTCTAAATGCCATCTCTCTATAATTAAAGATAGGTAGGATCAATCTACTTGAATCACTGGTAACTATGCCAGTTGATTCAACTTCATGGCCCCAAGTAGGCCCATAATTTTGTATGTCCAGATACCCTAAAATTAGAGAACTCATGATCATCACTCCTGAGTAGTAATCACTCTAACTCGCTCCTATAATTCAAAACACATAGAACCTGGTCAATCATCTTTCTTCTAATTATTGAAATCTACCTAAATTATTCTAATTTTGGGCTTGGCCTAATCTCTTATGAACCCCATTCTCTCTTATTCTATTTATTTTTGGTCTATATGGCAACCTCACTATTTTCTTGATGATCTCACCATTACGCAAATTGACCTCACCATTTATGCTCTTGGGTTTTTTAATTCACCATTTTGTAGGGTAATTTTACTAATTAGCAAAGCATTCCCACTATTTGATAGGGAGACTTCATTATTTCTAATGATGTCACCATTTGACCAGGTAAAATCTCTATTTGATTGATAATTTACACCTAAATCTATGAGTTCACCAATTAAGTGGTGATCTCATTATTTTGACCCATGACCTAACCAAAGATTTGACAACCTTACCATTCTCAATGGTAAATTCACCATTATTGAGGGTGACCTCATCGATTGTAAATTTGGTTAATCAGTGGGATCACTAAACTACCTACTTTTACCTAGTAATAAATGTCATAAATGCAAAATTAAATACCAAAAAAGGGTACTTATTGATGTTCTACTCCCTAATGGTCTTTGGTACTCTTAAATATGATTGCCAAGATGCTAATGGTATAAGATATTAGCCATTTTCTCTAACTCTCTCAAACACAAATATCAAAGCTCTAGATTGTTATAGCCAAGGGTGAAAATGAATAAGTTTTACCCTCCCAAGGGTTAAATTATAGTAAAAAAATCAAAAATTTCACACCTTGGTCCAATAGCTACCACATTTATCTAATTTGTGTATTTTTAAGCCCCATTTATCTATTTTTCCTCTCATTTTCTTCTAATTGTTCTATTTTTAGCCTCCTTTGCTAAAATTAATATGATTAGCATTTCTTCTATTCGAGGGCAAACCCATCAAAATTTTCAATTTTTATGTCCTCCCCTCGAGTTTGGGGCATTTTTGTAACCCAATTAATCCATAACTCATGCAAAATTTAGAAAAAACTATGAGATAATTTATTTCTTTTGATTATAATCATTATCGTGACCTTTTTATTCTTTAAAAATTCATTACTTTAACCAAATGTCTCACCACACCTTCTCAAATAGGAACAAAATGTATACATCCAATTCCTATCACTATTGTGCTAAAATTGTAAATCCAAACAATATTCCATATCAATGCACAATTTAGACCAAAATTATTAAAACACTCAAATTCATCTACACACGTCATGAGTAGTTACCAATTCTTGTCTATTGATCCTTGATTGGGGCAAGACATTTTATAGAATCATTATATTTTTCCAATTCACCGCAAGTCAAATTGTGACCATAAAAAATGACATCTTAGACCACTAAAATCTTTTAATTCAATTGCACACATTATGTGCATGTGTCAATTCGTGTCTATAATATCTTAATCGGAGTATTACCATATATGCAATTGACATATTCTTCTGATTATACTCTAATGAAATTACATTTTAGTAAATTGATATTTCTATCTAGGTTGATTAAACATGCAATAAATTTCCAAATAATTATAGAAAATCAATTAAAATCATTTAAACAAATCAAAACCAAATTAGAAGCTTAAGTGTAAAATATATTAAATTTGTTAAATATCTATTTATTGGAAATTCATTATTCAAATGTGCATCATCCCATGACATCATCACAAGGGTGTCTTCCACAAGGCATCAATGGAGGAAAATATCAGGATTAAGCTCTCCCATGCCTCATCAATTCTCCATTATTCCAAATATTAATGACCATATTTATTGTTTATCCCTCCAAGATTGAATCAATCAATGGCCACACATATTCATCTCAATATGGATAGTCATGGTTGTTTTTAAGCATTTCATAAAAGCTATAAATAAGTGAGTCAAGACCATAAATTTTAAGCTAGTTTTGTGTAAACTTACTATGTAGAAATACCTTCATCAAGTTATTTTTATGTAAAATTATTATGAAAAAATACCCTCATCAAGCTTTAATTGAGTAGTGTTATTATGCAAGAATATTTTTAGAGAAGTTTCATTCACTCACCCAATTAGACCAAATCAAAGAACCAAAGCCATTGGTGAGCTAAGAGATGATGAAGGGACATGTTACACTTCATTGATGAAAACTTGGAGCACCAAACCTAGGCCTAAGCACAAGTATTGAGTTATTTTGAATGAGAGTCACTACTTGGAAGGTATTATTTATCTTACTTTCATAATTATTTCCTTGAATTCATTAGCATTGCCTCTTAAGGGAGTAGGCTTAACATGTTAGTTATTTATGCTTATTTTGGGTTTTTCTTGACTAATGCATGGACTAACTTATTTCACAATCTTATTATACACAAATAATATAATAAATTATGTGATCTATTTGATCATCATCACATTGTGCCAAAATTTCCCCTAACACATGTTCAATAGTATAAATGTATAACAATAAAGGCTTATTTGAAATTGGAGACATCATGATTGGTGTATTAATAAGATATTATTTGATTGCATCAAAACTCTTTTGATAATACTCACCCCATTAAAAATTCATATCCTTATTTATAAACCATGTAAATGGTTACATCTTACGAGCTAACTAAGCCATAAATCATTTTATTGCTTGAATTTTCCCTTGTAAACATCATATTTGTTTTAATCATATAGGTGAGAATTTTATCAATAGCCTAGAGATTTTTGGATCAACTTATATACCTCATTTGGATATGATATAACCTAATATCATCCTTGAAAATACCCCCAAGTAGAAATTTATTTGGTTTTAAGTACATGACATATTTGTGTAATCATTCAAATATTTGTCATAAATGTGTAGCATGATCTTGTTGATGTTTGGATTTCACAATTAATTCATAAATAAAATTTTATAAAATTTTATGTATAGGTCATGAAATATGTGTACCATATCCCTTTGATAGGTATCTCAATAATTATTATATCCTAAGAACATGCCCACATAACATAATTTTCTCAGTGGTGTTTTAAAAGTTGTTCTAGGTTGGTCATTGGGATTAATCTTTATTTGATTGTATCTTATAAAATTTTCCATAAATGATATAATATCATAACCACCCATGGATTCAAAATTCATATCAATGTTAGGTAATTGGAATTCATCTTTAGGGAAAACCTTATTCATATCTTAAAAGTCTAAATAAATTCTAATTTTTTCATTAGGCTTGGAAACTAGCATAATATTAAAATCCAAAGGGAGTAATCCATTGTTCTAATAATCCTTGCATCAAGTAAATTTTGAATATCATCTTTAACTATCAAGGATATGTTTGCATTCATTTTCCTATTTTTTTCTTAATGGGTTTCACATCAGGGTTGAGAATAATATTATTTAATGTAATTGAAGGATATATATCTGATATATCTAAGTAAGACCAAGAAAATAAATCAAGTAAAATCATGTAATATCTCTATGATGGATTTTCCATCCTCCTTAATAATTTATGCAAGAAGTATTTGTCATGGGGATTTATTAGTGTCGTAATTGAACTCAATTATTTCATCATTTAGTAATGTTGAGTAATCTTCTAGATATGGCATAATAGGGATTGTATCAAGGCCATCAAATTGGACATCATCATACATGGTTAAATCTCTCAAAAATATGCTTGGAAATTTCTTTTAAAAGGAAACATTTTCTTATAATATAATAAAGGGAGATTTTTATATGCCCCCAAACATTCGAAGAGTGAATTGTCATTAATATAGTCATCCAATTACCAAATTTATAGTGAAACTATATCATTAGTGAACTCATGGTATTTTAAATATAGTGTTACTACATGATCAACATCTTGTGAAGGGTTAAGTCTTAATATAATAAAGTATGTATACATATTAACTTTATTTGTCTCACTTCCCTTATTAACTTATTGATGGTTTAATTTCAAATATTCTTATATACTATGTTGTGTCTACCTATATGACCAGATGGGGATACCATGTTAATGATGCCTTGTGCTTACTTTTATAAACCTTTTCTAATTTATCCTAACTTTTGCATGTGTTTTAATCCAAAACTAGATTATGTTAAATCCATTTCATGGGCTAAAGGAGTAACCTTAATAGATAGTTGTGTTTTCATATTGATATTAAAAAATGGCTGCCCATATTCTTTAAGAGAATAATATAATTATGACAAATCATAATCATTTATCTCATGTTATGGTCTAAGATAAACCACTGAGGGTTGCATAGTATGTATATAAAGGCTATAAATTTTAGTATGTTTGGTCATTACACAATGCTTTAAAGGTTTATGATCCATAAGAAAAGTGTATATTGTAGATGATATTTTGTGATTATATAGCACTTCAGTTTTGAACACAAGGAAAATTGGGACCTTGGTTATTTATCTCATTTATCTAACTTTTCTACTTCCACAAGTCTCACATATACTCTATCTTTTGCTCTACTTGGCCTATATCTCTTAGTCTAACCAGTCTTATAATGATGACATAGGTATTTTATCTTTCCCAAAATGCTTAAAATGTACTTATCTTCCATCTCTGCAAGTTCTAAACTAGTATATGTTCTCCTACTCCTTGGACACTAACATTTAGGTTAGACAATAGTGTTAATGTTACTATTATATCCTGAGGTAAGTGTCCAATGCCCTAAAGCCATCCAATTTGTAAATAAAATGTATCCTAATGGTAGACCTAAGTTATTTAATACAAGTTATTAATCCAAAGGGATTTATATAAATAAAATATCAATCCTCATTCATTCCTCACCTCAATAACACCTATGAATGCTTGGAAAAAGACCAAAAAGCATTAAAAGAGCATTCGAGTGACTAAAGCTTCTCTATATATTCATATTTCCATACTAGTCATAGGGATTACACATCTACATGTCTAAGGTACTAAAGGAGTATCCCAAGAGCCTAATTTTTCAAGTTACAAGTTAAATCATTGTTATACTTTCTTTGCACACATTATATGATTCACACACAAGCCAAACATAGGGGAGAACTACATCATTTTGAGGCCCTCTTTGAATTATTGGCTAAATAGGTAGCATCCTTTGATAGAGGGGTCATTGAGGTCAACTCGACACTATGTTCCCACTAACCCATTTTCCCCCAAAGTCACATTAAAGATGAAAATCTAGGGCTTTTCCATTTCATAAGGAATAATTATACATGACCTAGATCTAGATGTACTAAAGTTAAGGCAAAGGAAAACCTAGAAGTATCTATGTGGTCATATCCTATTTTAGTAGATATTTCATATAAAACACTATCATCACACCCAGATAGTACTGTTGATGAAACCACCACATGTTGATGTTATTATTTAGAGAGCCAGAGGAATTAGAACTATAATCTAATGATTGTTATAGAATCTCCTTTCAACCTATTCCAAATATATAGTTTCATTAGCATCAAAATAAGTTAATTAATTTAATTCTATCATTTATAATTTATCATAATTATACTTTGCATATTTAGACTATATTAGCATAATAAATTCATTGTGTGTTTATATTTGAGTTTAACATCTAGCTAGCTTATTATAGATTTGACTATCACCCTTATTCCATTTCATTTATATATACCCCTTTAATAATCTAGTTAACACCAATTTAGATCCTATTTTAAGGTTAAACATTTGGTAAACTTGATCTTTAAACATCAAACCCTAGGTTACCTAGAGTTTTCTATTTTTTGTATTATTGATACCTAAATTACTATATCTTGTGTAATCATGTTTCCCATGGATAATTTCATTAATTATTTCATTATTTAATACTTTATAGTGGTTCTTATTTGTTACATCTCATTCCTAATTAACTCATTCAGATCTAAAAGGGATGAAAAACTTGCATTTTTGTAAGTTCCTCCCTATTATAATGTTAATAATAAGATGGTTTACAAAGCAAGCAACACTTAGTCTCTCTTCAAAATTTCTTTTGTAATTACATAGAAACACAACCTAAGGTAAATGACATTATCTACCAATTAATCAATATGCCTACAAAAAATTCAATCCTGGAGCTCCTAAAATAATCTAATCTCTATAAGGATATCCTATACAAGGCATTGTGTGAGAAATAAATTCTAAGTGATATTGATCCTACATAATTTGAAGATATCATGAAAGATCTCAATAACTATAATAAATTTATTACCTTTTATACAACATACATACCATTCAAAGATATTGTCGACCAAAATTAGTCTTTATTCATATAGGTCATAATAGAAAGTAAATATATCAAAAGAGTACACCTTGATAATGGATCAAACCTAAACATTTGTAGCATACAATTCTTAACCACCATGGGTGTTAACCCAAATCTTATTCAAAAAATAGTTATGCAATTAAAAAGGTTTGACAATTCATAAAGCCATTTGGTTGGTTAGATTACATTGAATATTACCATGGGTCCTTATACATTGCCTATTTTTTGACAAATTATGTGAAATTACTTGAAATATAACCCTATTAATGTAGAGATGTATTACAAATATGGTTATATCAATCATTAGTCAATAAAACCAAGAAAAATGCATAAGAACATAACAATCTAGGATAACATATTCAACGGGGTTTGCAAATGATAATTAAGAGTAAATGAAAGAAAACACATATACATTACCTTCCCAAGAGCATACCATCACTCAAATGCAGCTCAAAATGTGATTTTCCCCTTGATTTGGTGCTCAATCTTCAACAATGATGAATGGAAAAGAACCTCCATCATCTCTTGCTCACCAACTAAACTAGGCTCATGATATAAAATCAATGTTATGCCTATCAATGAATCTATCCTATTATAAATAAAACATTATCAAACTACACTCAAATGGCTTGTAGAGAGAACCCTACATTATAAGTTTACATAAATGAAACTTAAATAAAGTGGTCTTGTTCCTCTTGTTTATAGATTTTTCAAATTGATTAGGATCAACCATGACCATCCATCTTGAGATCAAGATGTGTGTCCATGAATTAATCTAATTATGTAAATAATATCCATAAATATCCTCATAAATATTTGGGAGGAAATGACATTAAAGAGGCATGATAAGTTATAATCTTGATATTTATTAGATTTATGGATTATGGATGCCACCCCATAATGACCTCATGTCATGATGCAGTTAATTGAAATCAATTTTCAATAAATAAATATTCAATAACTTAACTAAAATCAATTTATAATAAATAAATATTTAATAAATTCCATTAAATTATTACTTAATATCATAATTTGGTTTAATTTGTCTAAGTAATATTAATCAAATTTTAAGCAATTCTTTGGAAATTGATTGCACTTCATTAATCAAACTGGTCAGAATATCATATTACTAGGTCATAATTTTATTAGAGAGGAATTAGAAGGTGATGTTAGTTGCATATAGACCATCATCCCATTTAGGATGTTGTCAACATAAAATAACACATGCATGTGTCATGTGCTTCTAAATTAGAAGAAAAGAGTGATCTAGAGCACTAAAATGTGTATTCATCATTTTGACTCATAATGATTTGATCAAAGTTAATAATCACATAAAATGCATTACCCCATTGATTTGGTGCTCAAGTATTCAAAAATGATGAATGGAAAAGCTTTTCCATCATCTCTTTCCCACCAACTAAACTAGGCTCATGATATGAAATCAATGTTATGCCTATCAATGAAGCTATCCTATTATAAATAAAGCATTATTGAATTACACTCAAATGGCTTGTAAGGATAATCTTGCATAATAAGTTTACACAAATGAAGCTTAATCAAAGTGGTCTTGGCTCTCCTTTTTATAGATTTTCCAAATTTATTAGGATCAACCATGACCATCCATTTTGAGATCAAGATGTGCGGCCATGAATTAATCCAATTATGTAAATAATATCCATAAATATCCTCATAAATATTTGGGAAGAAGGGACATTAAAGAGGCATGGGAATCCATAATCTTGATATTTGTTGCATTTATGGCTTATGGATGCCACCCCACAAATGACCTCACTTGATGATGTAGTTAATAGGAATCAATTTCCAATAAATAAATATTCAATAACTTCTATGGAATTCTTACTTAATCTCATAATTTGGTTTAATTTTCCTAAGTAATAATAATCAAATTTTAAGCAATTTTTTGTAAATTGGTTACACTTCATTAATCAAATTGGTCAGAATGGCATATTACTATGTTGCAATTTGACTGGAGAGGAATTAGAAGGTGATGTTATATATGTACATACTGTCATCCCATTTAGGATGTTGTCAACAATAAGTAATGCATGCACATGTTGTGTGCTTATAAATTCAAATTAAAAAGTGATTTAGAAAACTAAAATACATTTTCATCATTTTGACTCAAAATGATTTGATCAAAGTTAATAATCACATAAATTTCATTATTCTATTTAGGAATAAATTAGCCTAAATTGGCATTTGTATATTACAAGATCAAATCATTTAGTACATTTAAGTGATTTTGTCCTAATATGTGCATTTTCACAAATTTTGAGTAAGATTAACAATTTAAACACAATGGTGTTAGGACTTAGATGTCTACATTTTCCCCATATTTAAGAAGGCATAGACATTCAGATGAAACAATGTATTTATTAAAAAAAAGAGTTTTCAAGAAGAATTTGGAAGGAAATGACCCATGATGCCCCCTTAATAGGACATACAGGGATGAAAGAGAAGGATGGACTCTTGAAAAGAGAGAGAAAGTGAGATTAACTTGTGTAATAGATTAAATTTAGATGAGCTAATCTTGAAATCATTGATTCCATTAATGATCAAGATATAATTAGAATATAATGGGCCCCAAGGATGGAAGGAAGGGAAAGGATACAATCTAAAAATATAAGCAACACACTTTGAACACACCCAAAGCTAGGCTGCAAGCTGTGCACTTATGGAATGATCAATCCTGAGATAAGTTACACACTAAAATATTTCCAAAAAGAGGGAAAAAGTCCATAGAGCTTGTAATTATAAGAAAGAGGAAAAGTGTGTCTCCATCAAAAGGAAATAAAAATGTGTTCCATTAGAGAGAATTTGATTAGTTGATAAAAATAATTTTGCCCCAATAGGGTAGATTTTGATCATTGATAAAGAATAATTTTCCCCTCTAGGTCTAATGTAGATTTGTGACTAGTTCAAATGTTGTGCCCATATAAGGAAAATTGGAATGAAATAGCTCAAGGATATAACCTATGACATATATTAAATATGAGCGGGTGAAAACATAGAGGTGATGGTTTAATGACTTTGAAAAAGCCACAAAAAACCAAGCATATGAGAATGCATAGAGTGTTGAAAGAGATGAAAATAAGAATAAACATGGTCGAGCTGACCCAAGATACATCATGTATCCAAGCACTACCTACATAGTCCAAAAATACTTTAATCCAATGTAGTTCACCCAGAAGTGGAAGAAATTGGAATGAGGGATGAAGTAAATAAAATAAAACTGACCACTATTTTATTATAATCATAATGTATGCCAAGATATGCATGTCTTGCATAAATTTGGGTGTGAGAGAATTCATTTGTACCTAGTTTTTTTGGTGCACTTGAGAGCTAATCATCAGAGCTACATCGATCTTGAGACTTAGAACCAAAGCACATAATGTTTTCTATAGTAAAATGAAATTATGCATCATAATATGAGTAACCTATAATGGCATTGGATTTTAATTGCATTGAGTTGATTCAAATGTTAATGTTTATAACTAAGGATAATGATAAGATCTACCAATACCAAAGTTACAACCATTGACATTTAGATAAAAACAAACAAAGACAGATGAAAATAAAACATAAATGAATAGAACTTAAAATTAAGATATGATCAATCAAGACTTAAGTAGGAACAATAATGTATAAAAACAAATCAAAAATAGCTTAACAACATGAGATCAAGATATAAATAATCAAGATCCATGTGGACCATCAAGATGTACTTGGAAAATCAAAACAAAAGACCAATAGGAAACAAAAAGAAATAATCAAAAGAAAAGAAAGGAAGAAAAGAAGATACTAGAAAGCACAATAAAACACCAATAAAAATTAAATAAACAAATAAAAATAAGAGTTAGTATGGTTTGAAAATAATTATTCAGACATGTGTAGTAGAGGTGTTACTTCCCACAATAGTGTAACAAGAACAAAGACACAAATTTTCTTCCAAGTGGTAGGGAAATAAAATAGAAAAAAATGGGGGAAAAAGAATAAAATGAAGGGGATGGCCAAGCTGATTCTAGATGTACAAGATAAGAGAACGTTACCTACATAGTTCTATGGATGCAAGATCCAACATGAACTTCATGTCAAATGTAGTTTTCCCAAGAAGTGAGATAGATGAAAAATGATGATAAAGAAAAATGATTGATGTTGTAGAATAAATGGGAAGATGGGAATGGTCTTTCAAAACAACAAGCCATCTAGAAAAATGAGAATGGTCTTATAAAATGGCAAGCGCATGAGACAATTACTTGAAAAATGGAAAAAGCATGGGATAATCACTTACAAAATGGCAAGAGCATGAAGATCAAAATTTTTTAAAAAAATGAGACAATGTTTTTGATATTTTTTTATAATTTTATAATGTTTTTGGTTTTTTGGGATAAAATATGTGCAAATGTGTAGGGGAACTACCTAGCTAAGGAGATGCATCTCCATAAGTAAGAGTTCAAATAAAAGCTAAAGCTAGTTGTAATGGCCCATGCTCACAAATCGATGAGAGCAAGGTAAAAGAGGGACCAGATTGACCTCAACATGAATTGAGCATGACCTACATAATCCCATCAGGACCTTAAGTCACAATAGTTCCACCAACAAAAAAGGCAGTGAAAATTTGACTGGGTCAGAACAAGTACTCAAATTTGGGCCAAATGATAACGCAAATGATAATAGTAATGCCTAGGTGATATGTCAATGCATGATAAAAAAAGGTGTTCCTAATTTTCCCATAGGTGGTTATAATTAGGAAACAACATCATAATATTGATTTTCCCAAAGGTAGTTATAATCAGTGGTACCAAATAAAATAATGAATTTCCCATAGACAGTGATAATTAGTGGCACTAGATATGATGTAAATGAAAGATATCTTTCTAGACTAACTATCACACTAATTTCATAGACTATCATTCAAACACAAAATTATAAAACTATTGAAACTGGATTGGAATCCCCCCGTAGAAAGTGCATGAAGAACCAAAGGAACCAATGATCAAATGGGGTAAGCAAGATAGATTAAAACAGGCCTTGATCAATAGTAAATATATGGTATAATAAAATGGTATAAGGCATTGTATAAAGGAAATGATAAGATAACACTTGGTTATAATGGCAAAAGGGTTACCCCAAGTGATAATTGACTCATAAAATGGAAAGATCGTGGCTTAGTGTGCTCACAAAATGGTGAGAGCATTTAAACTTAAAAATTACTCATAAAATGGTGAGAGTGTGGTGTAAGTGATTAGGTTAACCTCAATAGAAATTAAGAGTTACCTACATAGTCTCAAAATACCTCAATTCAATGTAGTTAAAATGGAGTAACAAATGGGACACAATGGTATAAGATGCCTAAAATGAAATGGTCCATAAGGTTTCCCCCAAGAGACGAGGCAAGGAAAATGGAAGGTTAAATGGTAAATGAAAAATAGTTTTGTTGCTCCTACTGATGTGGAGATTAAAATCCTAGTCAACATGTGAGATAACCAAAATAATCAATCATAAAAATTGCTACCCAACATCTCATCTGAATAGTTACTACACCAATAACCTGTTACAATTTTATACTTCAATAATGTTGTTGTTATCCTTGTTAGTTGTTCATTCTGATTTATTTAAACATTGAGATAAGGTATCTTTGTATCCTCTATAAAGGGAAGTGTTGTCAATAGGGATAAATAATGTTAATCATGGGATGAATGGTATAAGTGGGTAATGAAAATGTGGATGATAATGTAATGTATAATGATTGGGAAACAAATGAAGATCAAGATTTTTAGGCACACATAATGTGTTGATTCTAGATTTGACATAATTTTGGTTATGGTGGGGCCAAAGACCTCTAAAGATGCTCTCGATAAGATCACTAGATTTTTCTATTGTTTGATCCTGAGAGTAGCTACCATCTGATTATGCTTTAGATTTTCAACTATATTGATTTTATCTTTGATAATGTCTTCTTCAAATAGTGAATAACTTTTCTACTCAACTATTGGTGCCTTGAAGAGGTTTTTACCAATTAATTTATCTTGATTGTCCCATGGTGCCTTTGAGAAGGTTTCACTAAGGGATTTTAACATTTGATGTTGATTGTCATCTAGCACTTGAGAAAAGGTTTCACTAAAAGATGATTAGTTTAATCTTTGATCATCCCCAAGCACCTCTAAAAAAATTTTACTAGGAGATGGTTCTTGTTTTGCATGAATTTGGTATTGCCCCCCTGATATTCTACACATAATGTGTCATCATGGATTAAATTCAATAAAGTGTGATTCGATCGGTCCCAATCAATGCTTTTGGGAGGTGGAATGTAAATATAATGGCTATGTTGGATGGGGATAATGGAATGATGAAAAGCAACACAATCCTAATAGAATATACTAGTAAAACTAGTGTTGATGCTAAAGTAATCATCTTTAAAAACCATATAAGGATCACACATATATTCAAATTAATCCATAAGACAAGTGTAACCAATTTTGTAACAACCATGACTATATCTTGATTCTAAATTTGAGTCTGAGTCAAGGGACTCTAGATCCAATGTTGAGACTGATAGTGATTTTACTTCTGATGCTAAATCTGATGTTAGTTCAAAATGGGAACCTGACTCTAATGTTTATTTTTCATCTGATGTGTTTATTTCTATGATGATGTCTTGTTAAGTTCTTGGTATTGGACAAGTAATAGACTATTATGGCATAATGGGATCTATAAAAATTGATTAATCTAGGAATGTTTCAACATAAACTAGCTTGTCTAAGTGAATCCCATCAAAGAGAAAGAACCACTCAAGGGATGACTTGATAGAAATTGGTCTATCAAAATGAGACTCTTCTATGAGTGTAAAAACATCAAGAGACAAATCCATAGAGACTAGTTTGTCAAGGATATGGGGCTCGTTAAAAATAGGTAAAATATGAATAGGTGATTCATCACAAGTTGACTCATCATAAATGGGTGTTTCAACAATAACATCATGAATTTGGTTTAAAATTATTTGAAAAATATCAACCTTGAACACATTTTGGTCCTCACATGATGGCTCTTGAATAGGTCCTAGTTATTGTTGAGAATCAAAGATCATCACAAAATTTCTAAAGTGGGGAATAATTGGCTCAAGGTAAACAATGGTTTTTGGATCAATAATGGGATCTCCAAAAATTAGACTATTGAAGAAGTGATAAACAAAATTATATTCATTAAAATGATTATTTTCAATAATAGGCTCAATAAATGCTAGCGATGACATTAAAATGGCAATAATGGAGCATTATGGAGCTTGGTTGCTTACACAAGCCAAAAGAGGAGGTCCTAAAATGGTAACCTTCATGATGCAAAGCTTGATAACTCATGCAAGTTGAAGGAGGATAACATAAAATTATAACCTTTGAGCATGGTATACAAATCAAAGGAGGATATCTTGAAATGGTAACCTTTGATTGTGGCATGTAAATTTAAGGGGAAGGATAGGGATGAAATACAAAAATCAGCATGGATTAGATTGGTGTTTCAACAAATAGGCCCAAAGAGGGACACATCCTCAAACAATACAGAGTGTTCATGTTCATCATAATAATGATCTTCCTCATAGGTAGGGCCATAAGAGACCCCACTATGAGTGTACCTTTGTGTCATGTCTAAAAGATGCTCTCTACATTTAAACAAAGAAGTGTTTTGATTTTCTCTAAACAAGTGTCAAGGTAACAAAGAGACTATAATAAAAAGGAGGTGGTGTATTACCACACAATTAGAATATTGTGTTCACAAAATTACTCAACCTTGGGTAGGGTTGAAATCATATAAATTAGAAGAGGGTATGATAACTCAAAGACCTAATTGTAAACTAGTACACCAAATGTAGGTTGAGAGATATGTCGATATCATAAAAAATAGTTCAACTTCAATGAGTTGCTACTATAAAATTATAAGAAAGACCTTCGAATTAGGAAGGTGACAATGTGAACTAAGAAACTCAAGATGTGAAAACATGCAAGAATTCCTAAGTATAAAACTAAAACTAAATAAGTAGCATAACGCTACCACATGGTAATAAGAGATATAATTAAAACAAATCTATAATTTGTAACATAAGCAACACACAATATGACCTTAGGTCACAATGATCAAATGATGTTGATTAGTCTATAAATAAACTTCAACCCAAACAGGAAATTAAACCCAAGTTTACTCAAGTAAAGTGCAAATGGAAAACCAATTAACACATTAACCTAGAACTTAGAAAGGTGCAATTCCAAATTTGAATTATTAATGAATGACTTAAATATTTTTGAAAAATAGATTAGACTCAAATGGGTAGCATAACTAAACTATTTAGACAAAGACAAACACAATGTTTAAGATGAGGATTTTGAATAAAGCAAAGAGTGTAACGCCTCCTTGTTTAAGAAATGGCGGATAAAAAATGTGTTTGATTATGACATGGTGTTTACAATTAAGTTTTAGATTCAAATAAAGACCAAATAATCAAAGGAAAATACAAATACAACTAAGTAAATGATCCTAAGCCCTAAAATAACAAGCTTGCATCACATTATTGAATTCCATCTATATACATCCTCTTGAGAGGATTTTAGTTATTAATCCAAAAATAAAAGTGCATGAAGTGGTAGGGTATTTTGCACCCCCCTTATCCTAAGATATTTTACAATGATATAGACCTTTAGGTTACTCACCCTACATCAATAATATGTCTACAGAAAGTGGAGTTATTCTAAAACTTAAATTTACAACCGTCTATATGGTCTCAAGCATGGCTAATGCTAGAGATACAACACATCAATTAGATCCATTTCAATCATCTTGTTGTGAAAAGGTCTTTCCCTTTTTAAAACCACTACACTTTTTAATTTATTAATGTAGTACGATGTCCAGATTCATCATACATTCTAAGGTAGATTGCCTCTAATAAATTTTTCTTAACCATTCAAACAAATATCCCAGTGGATTACCCTCAATGTGTATACCCTACCATAGACTGGGATTGAATATAATGCTGGGGGATGCAACCTTGGGTCAAAGACTCCCTAAATAACTTACAAAGGGGATATGAACTCCCCTCCACAAACTAAATTGCATAAAATAACTGATCTAAGTGAAAAGGCTTTAAAGGTTATTTTTAGATCACCCAAACCATATGGGTTTTGGGGAGAGCCTAGACAACTTCCTTTTCACATCTTGGAAAAAGACACAATCACAATGAAAAGATAGTTTTAGTCACCCAAGTTCCTTAAAATTTATATAGGGAGATCATACATGCACTCTTCATTTTATTTAAAGAACAAACAAGTAATATATGATTTGCATAAAACAACAAACGTTTTAAAACTTTAAAATTTAAGTAAGTCTAAGTTTTAAGCATCAAATTGAAATGTTGAGTGAAATTCTTGGCCCTTTGACCTTAGTTTGCAAAAAAATTGAAAAACTTCACAAAAAAATTAAACAAACCATCTAAGTTCCTTTTAAACACCAAAGGGAAGGTTCAAGACTTAAATCATGCTTTAAATTTTGATCATTTTTCCACACAGGTCCTACAAGGTTAGAGAGTTTCCCCTTGCTTTGAAGCACAATTGATAATCAAACAAGCAAGTTTGGAATTATTGCTCTTAGGTTCTCTATTTTTTACACACAAATACTAATGTTGATCAACAGTGATGGATGTCAGTTGCAACAAGACCGATGTCAGTCATAAAAGAATGAATATTGGTAAAAAATGATAGATAATGATCACCTGTGATCCCTTAGGAAAAAATGATTTTGAGAGAAAACTTTTGTTAGCCTAGATTAGGATAAAATCTCCAAAATAAACTTTTATATCAGGGAAATAATGTTTAGATAGAGAAATATAAACCAAATTAACAAACTGTAATTTTGAAAAAAGATCTAAAATGAAAATTTTTAACCATGTTTTTCTCTGAAACCTAACTGATATCAGTTATCCTAGATCGATGTCGATTACATAGAACCAATGTTGATTACTATGTGACCTATGTTCAACAAAAAACATAAAAAACATGGGAAAATGAAGCTAAAAATTGATTGTTAAGGATTTTTAAAGACTATTTAGATTTTATAGAAATGCCAAAGTGTCTTCCTTGCTTAACTAGGTTGTGTTGTCCCACCAAGCATGCCAAGATGTAGAGATGGATTACAAAGATGGTTAGATCAAGTATTAGTTAATAAAACCAATAAAAATGCATACGAAGATAACAATCTAGGCCAACCTATTCAATAGGGTTTGAAAATGATAATTAAGAACAAATGAAAGAAAGCACATATACATTACCTTCCAAAGAGCATCCCATCACTCAAATATGGCTCAAAACATGATTTTCCCCTAATTTGATGCTTAAGTTTTCAACAATGATGAATGGCAAAGCTCCTCCATCATCTCTTGTTCACCAACTAAACTAGGCTCATGATATAAAATCAATGTTATGCCTATCAATTAAGCTGTCATATTACAAATAAAGAATTATCAAACTACACTCAAATGGCTTGCAGAGAGATTCTTGCATTATAATTTTACACAAATGAAGATTGATCAAAATGGTCTTGGCCCTCCTATTTATAGATTTATCAAATTGATCAAGATCAACCATGATCGTCCATCTTGAGATCAAGATGTGTGGCCATGAATTAATCCAATTATGTAAATAATATCTATAAATATTTGGGAATAGGGGGTATTAAAGAGGAATGTGAAGCCATAATGTTGATATTTGTTGCATTTATGGCTTATGGATTCCACCCCAAAAATGACCTCACTTGATGATGTAGTTAGTAGTAATCAATTTCCAATAAATAAATAATCAATAACTTCCATGGAATTCTTACTTAAGCTCGTAATTTGGTTTAATTTACCTAAGTAAGATTAATCAAATTTTAAGCAATTCTTTAGAAATTTGTTGTGCTTCATTAATCAAATTGGTCATAATGTCATATTATTGGGTTGTAATTTAATTGGAGAGGAATTATAATGCAATGTTAGTTGTGTACAGACCATCATCCAATTTAGGATGTTGTCGATATAAAATAATACATACACATGTCGTGTGCTTCCAAATTAGAATAAAAGAGTAATCTAGAGTAACAAAATGTGTTTTCATCATTTTGACTCAAAATTATTTGATCAAAGTTAATAATCACATAAAATTCATTACCCCATTTAGAGATACATTATCCTAAATCAGCACTTGTATATGATAAGCTCAAACTTTTTAGCACGTTTAAGTGATTTTGGCCTAATTTGTGCATTTTCACAAATGTCAAGTAAGATTGACAATTTCAACATAATAGTGTTAGGAATTGGATTTCTACAATTGGGATGGTCTTGGATACATAAAATGTATGTAGTTCCCTTTATGTTGCATGCATACTTTAAAAAATTTCATTGGGGAATCCTTTACACATGCCCAATGAATCCTAATCCATCATAACAATATGCAATGGTCCAAAAAATAGATTATCCAAAACCTTAATATTCTAAATATGAGTCCAAAATTGACATACTAGTACAAGAACATAATTAGACTAAATTATACAAGGTACAAAAAAGATAATTTACATGTTTACCTGAGTCCCTAGCTTCATTACTTTGGTGATTAATAGACTACAATCTTATATCTCTTCTTCATCCTATCAAGGTTGATATGAGTCAATCTATACCCAAAGGATATGATGTGAATGCTTATTGTGATTATCATTAAGTAGAAATACATTACACAAGTAGATGATTTACCTTGAAGAATATGATCCAAGATCTTATCAATGACCAAAATATTACATGCGAGGATCCTCCAAAGGAATTACATTCAAAACAACCCAAAAAACATCCATGTTAAAAAAATTAATGATGACATTATACATGGTCATTGTGTATTTTGGGAACAACCACATTTATCCTATATAAATAAAAACCACTTGCCATATAAAACATTTTCAGCAGCTTGGTTTTGATCTACAAGACTTTCAAAATAAGGTCACTTGAAAAGACTCCTTAGGCAACATAATAATATCAATTTATTAAAGTAATTAAAACACAGGTTTGGGTTATGCCTACCATATCTCCATATGCATTTACACTAGGAATTATTTGGCTATACCAAATGGAATCAACAATTGATCTACTTTACCAAGGTATTTCCTTTCCTCATGAAGGCACATTAATACATATTTCAAATCATAGCATTACATCTTATAATACACATGAAAAACATGAGGAACATGTTATGTCCCTTTTTGAACCTATTAAATCATGATGCAAACAATGTAAAATATTCAACTTAAGTTTGTAAGGTTCATAATGGGGAAGATATCTATGACCATCCAATAGATGTCATCATATGATAATCTTTCCTCTTCAAAAATTCCAAAAACATATACCAAAAAAATGATAAAATATTCAAAACTCCAAACACACTTTTGAAACTTACATGTTCTATTGGTTCTTTGGCATCTATGTGTTACTTCCATATTTATGGAAGGAATACTCAGTTACTCCTACATATGTGTATGTGTCATACTTTTACTTGAGTGTGATATAGGCATACACAGATACATGATACATTCCTATTTTATTTGTTGGGTTTTCCCTCTACTCATGTCGTATAGACACTAGGGGCATCCACTTATTTGATCATGATAAACACATGTTATATGGCTTGATGATCACTCTACATTAACATGTTTTAGCTTACATATGTACTTACACATGCTTTTATCCATGATTATATCTTACACAAGGTAATTGATATGTTATACACTTGACATACTTTTCCTAACACATCGGATTCTTGGGTTACTATGACATTTTTATGTTGGTTTCTTATGATTTACATTATGCACTTCCTTAAGTGTCTTCTATTCCTTTTTTGAGAATTTGAATATGTTCTTTTGTTTGCAACCCCTGTACCTATGTACGCTTTCATGGGAATTTGTAGATGTAATTATTTATTATATATGCATTTGCATATGTCATTATTTATTATATGGACATTTGAATATGTCATACTTAATTTTATGTATATTTTACTAAGTCATGTCCCTTTGATTGTGAAACATTTGAACATGCCCCTTGTTTGTGGTCTCCTTAGATAATTATCTTTTGACTTTCTTTTGATTGCTCTTGTGTGTATAATTGTTTTCTTATTGAGCTTGTATTATTAATATCTAAGCATTTCCATGATGTTTATCATGCATCTTAAGCCTACATGTAATCAAATTGGTTCTATGTGATTTAGTGATACATTTACCTAGATATCTTTCCTTCTATATGTTACATGGTTACATTCATAGAGTATATAGTTGTATTATCATTTACAGGTGAGGTAACTACCAGTTCATATATTTATCTCACCTCAAATAGGGGAATATTAGTGAGGGCATGTCATATATACATGTTATCCAACTTGGAAAAAATTTTATATTACAGTGGTGGAATGCTTTGGAAGCATGTTCTCTACATTCATTCAGTATGGTACTTATATATCAATTTTTAGATTCAATGGGGGCATGATTTTGAAACATGTTCTCCACACTCATTAAATAAATGGTACTTATATTAGTTTTTGGATTCATTAGGGACATGTCATATGGGCATGGATTCCACACATCCATAGTTCTCATATTCAGTGGGGGCATGCTTTAAAAGCATGTCCTCCACACTTATTTAGTATTCAGCATCTCTAGTTTATAGTGGGGGCATGTTTCAGAAACATATCCTTTGTATTAGTACTTATATTAATTTTATATTGTCCATATATAGTGGGGGAATGCTTTGAAAGTATGTTCGTCACACTTACATAGATATCTAAACTAGCCAAAGCACACAGTTGTATCATTTAAATTCATAGTTATGGTAGAACTCTATATAATGGTATTATTATTATACACAATTTCAACATGAGACATATCTGAGGTGCATATTTTATGCAATATGTGCCTAATATTTTAAAATCTAAATTAGTTTTAGATTCAAAAACCTTTTATGGACTATTACTATATCATAGACTTTTTTCATAATGATACCCCATGGACTTTTATGAACTTTATTGAGACAATATATTTTATTAGTTGGTTCACCTTTAGGTATGTTTGAGTTGATAAAATCACTCAATATTTCCAAGTTCTTAAGTTGGAATTAATCATCCAGCCTCACCAGGTTTTAAGTATCATTGGGTTGCACAATTGATCTAATCTCAACTGCCACATGGCAACTCACTTTTGATCCAAAGTTGGGGGCATGTGCCTTCTAATATCTTTATCTCTATCTCCTTGGATATATGTACCTTAAATATTTTATCTATATTTATCCTAATCTCAATTTTAGAGCCTTACAATGATACATATTTTTCAAAATAACTTGCCAATAGGTAAGGCAGTTACATCGACACATAGGTGTACTTAACCTTGATATTTTTATTTTAATATATTTCAAATACCTCTAACCCAGACTATATGAACTAGTTTTATAATATAATATGTTGTTATTTGTAGGTTATTCACCAAAAAATCACTCAAGTTGGGCACATGCAAATACAAGGTGTGTTGTGCATACACACCCAAGTATGCATTCATTTAGAGTAATAACATTCATCTATTTTGTAAATTAAACATATCATAATGGTCAACCTAAGTGTTTTAGTGTGATTTATTACTCTAAATGTATTTATATAAATACAAGATCAACCCTAATTCATTCCTCACCTGGCTAACACATATAAATACCTAGTAAAAGACCAAAGAGTATTCAACTAAATAAAACTTCCCTATATATTACTATTTCCATATTAGTTATAAGGAATACATAATGATGGGTATATATTACTAAAGGAGTAGGCCAAGAACTTGATTTATTAAGTTACAAGGTAGGTCACTATTTTACTTGATTTGTAAACATTGTAGGATTCACACATAATCCAAGCCAACACATAGGGGAAAACTACATCAATATGAAGCCTTCTTTAGATTATTGGTTATGTAGACAACATCCTTTGATAAAGGGCTTATTGGGTTCATCTCGACACCATGTGCCCACTAACCCATTTTCCCCAAGGTCATATTTAAGATGAAAATATAGGGTTTTACTATTTCACAAAGAATGACTATCCATGACCTAAACCTAAATGCACTAGAGAGAAGGCAAAGGAAAACCCAAAATCATCCAAGTAGTCACATCTTATTTTAGTAGATACTTTATATAGGACACTAGCATCAAACCTAGATAGTAGTATCAATGTAACCATCCCAGATTGAGATTACTTTCTAGAAAGCCAAATGCATCGAAACCTCTAAAAACTATTTCAAAATATCTTTGCAACCTGATTTTAGCCTATTCTAGATTCGTAACTATATTATCATCATAACAAGCTAAGTACTTCACTTTTTTGCCATTTCTATATTTATCATAGTTTTAATTTCCATATTTAGATTATTTCATCATAATAAATTTAGTGTATGCTTATATTTGAGTTTAACATATAATTGGCCTAATATAGATATGATTATCACCCTTGTGCCATTTCATTTCTATAAACCACTTTAATAATCTAGATAACACCAATATAGATCCCATTTTAGTGTCAAACATATATATATATACACTAAATGGGTCAATTTTATAAATGCATGCAAGGTAGAAAAAATTACATGAATATCATGAATCCAAGGTCTACCCAAAAATAGCTTATAGGTAAGATAAATGGGCATGACTTGGTATATTATTGCTATTGTTCTTGGACATACATTGATATTCAATGTTATTTATCCTAGCACTTTTTGAGGTATGTTATCGAATCTAGAAATGGCCATATCATAGTAATCAAGGTCTTTGGATCATATACCAAGCATATGAAGATAATAAATAGCAATATATTAAATCTTCATCCTTTATCTAACAAAAACTATTGAACCCCCTTACCTAATATTTGTATTTAAATATATGATGGAAGGTGTTATTTAATAATATGTGTAGGACGTAAGTATTATTTCTCATAATAAATACTACCTTCACTCCACCATAATGTATTGATAATAGATGTGAAATAAGCAGGTTATACATTATCTAGTAAGGTTGTATCACATATTGATACATGAATAATATATTGATAAATAGTGTACTCTTGAATTAATTCTTGTGTGTGTGTGAGTATTCTTAAGTTTTTATATGATATTATATTCTCTAGTTGCATTGGTTGACAAAATAAGTGGTGGAGGAAGATTAGGAGGGATATTTTCACTATCTCCACTTTGTTATACAAGATGATTTACCCTACTTATTTGAATTGTGATAGTATGCATCCCTATATCCAATATAAACATAGGTCTAATAATGGGTGAGGGATAGTGGTTATAACTACCTTGAGGATTAAGGGGAGAAAATAAAGGATCCATACGTCTTTTTTAATCAACTAATAACCAAAAGCATCAAAGATTCAATTTTCATATAGTATGTGTTAATAAAGAGAGCTAATAATTATTAATTATTAATATCATCCTTAGTTTTATTGAAAATAAATTTGACCCATTGCATTTCATGAATTGAAAACACATAACATTATTTAGGGAAAAAATATGCAATCATGAGAGTCATATCTTGAATCACAAAATATAAACTATCAACATCCATTATATCCATGTTAAGGTATTATTTATGTGAATAATGAGAAATCATATATCATATCTGAAATTCAAACCCTAATAGGAAATCAATATGAAACCCTAAGGTAGAAGAGACTTAGGGTTTTCTATGTTGAAGTCAATGATCGATTTCACCAAAATGTTTTACTTATTTTTTGATTAATGTGATCTAAATGAGATATAACTATGAATATTCAAATTATGTAACATATATAAATAATCATAAAAATATGAATATAAAGGAGTAGATTGATATTACACTTACTATATTTAGAATTTTAAAAATAAAGGATGGTTGCACTTAATTGATTTATAATTTTTATTACTCGTCAGAATAACCAATGAAAAGAAGCTAATATTTATTTAATATAAATGATAGGTAAATAAATAAACTAATTAATTACATAAATTGTAATAATAATAAAATAATTTAAGAAATAAAAGAGAAGGCACAGTACACTATTTTAACATGGTAAAACCTCAATGAGGTAAAAAAACCACAAAGCTTATTCCACTATTTGAGAAACATTTACAAGTCTAGTAAATTCATTCTTTACCTCACTTCTTCACAAATAATTTGGATACGACCTCTCCCATAAAATTCAATGTTGTAATAGTCAAAAGTGATATTTCACCAAAGGTTAAAACACCTTTATATGGGTTGTGTACAGTTGCAACCAACTGATCCATCCCATTATATTAATCATAATAATTTATTACTTGTACAACCAATTTTTTAATATTTGGTTGTTTATAAAATAATAAATATATTATTTATTTGTTTTATGGAACAATGTGGGACACAATATAACCCCACAAATATTATTGTTTCAACACTCCCTTTTAATTTTTTATTATTTATACATATGCTTATATAATTATTTTTATTATTATATTTTTAGTATAACTATTTTTTTTAAATGATATTTATAATTCACATATTTACAATTATAAATATTATCTCAAGATGTCCAGCAAAACAATTCTAAAAAAAACTATAATATTTGTTTCATACAACATTATTGTAATAATTTATATAATAAATTCAAAGAAGAATTCAGACTACCTACAAATAAGTTAAATAAATTGTGGTTCTCGTACCATATTAGAATAACTAGCAGAACAAATCTAATATTTGTTTAATATGAATGATAAGTAAATAAAAAAACTAATTAATTATATAACTTTTAATCACAATGAAATAATGCAAGAAACAAAAGATAAGGCACATCACTCAATTTTAACATGGAAAAACTTTAATGGGTTAAAAAAAACCACAAATATTATTTCATTATTTGAGAAACATTTATAGACCTAGTAAATTCCTTATTCACCTTACTTCTTCACAAATAATTTGGACACCACCACTCCCATAAATCATAACATTGTAATAATCAAAAGTGATATTTCAACAATGGTTAAAAAAAAACTTTATAAATGTTTTGGATAGTTTTAACCAACTGATCTACCCCTTTAAATTAACCATAAAAAACTTATTACTTGTATAACCAATTTTTTAATATTTGACTGTGTGTAAATAATAAGCATGTTATTTCTTTATTTTATGAAACAATTAGGGCCATAATGTAACCTTGAAAATATTATTGTTCCAACATACATTAAATCATAAGCATTAAAGGACTTTGTATCTACCCTATGATTGTTTGGATTAGGAAACAAAAGCCTAAACCTTGCACAAATGTTGTCGATAAAGTTCAAACCCCTTTAATGAATGGTATTATTCAGTATCTATTAATACTCTCCCAATTGACCATATAGATTTGTTCCATCTCAAACTTTTGTGTCATCACTTTTTGAATGCCTCTTGTGTGTGTACTTCCCTTTTCTCCTTTGTGTGATCCTTATTTTGATTTTATCTCTTTGAAACACTAATCACACTTTAGACACAAGATGACCCTTGAAAAGTGGGATATAAAGTTGGGTTGGCCATACCTAACCACTCCTAATTGAGTGAATTGACATTTCATACATTTTAATACTTCAAAGAGAGCTCAAACTACATATAGTTTGTCTACCTAGGTGCGTGTGCATGTGAGGATCCTTCCTGAACAAACTAGAATATAATTGCAAGTACATGAAATAAACTATGAAAAATCAATAATATATTGAATGAAATAAACATAAATGAATTACAATATCAAAATTGTAAAATCATTGGCCTCTTTGAGGGGAAAACCTCCTTTGAACAAGCTCAATTCAATACAATTCATGGATGTCTTCATACTAGACTAAGCTCCTATTCAAATTAATCTATCATTAAATAACTACTACTAACCATGAATGTGGGATTATTCTAGTATTACACTATTACATTCTACTATTATAATAATCTTGAGGGATGACTTACAAAGCATATGTGTCCATAGCCTTTTATTAAATAAACAAACTACAAATAGATGGTTAGGACAAAAGGTTCTAACATTCCCTCCCCCTTAAAATCTTTGACCTCAAAGATTGAAGTGAGGAAACTACTATTGAATGGAAAAAAGAGGCTCCCAAGTTGCATCTTCTGGGGCATCCCTTGCTAATGGACGAGAACTTCATTGATGACCTAATTTTGGAGGGAACGAGAGTGCTTACTGATGATAGAATCAGGTTGTAAAATGAAAGACCCTTCTACATCAAGTTTGAGAAGCACTGTCTAAGTGTTGACATTGCATCCAAGTACTTTTTTAAAGCAAGAGACATGAAAAATAGGGTGCACATGTGATGAAGGTGGTAGTTCCAACTTGTAGGTGATAGGTCCAATTTATTAGAGAATTTTATAAGGCCCATAAAATTTTGGAGATAATTTTTGATGGCCTTTGAGCTTTAAGGAGGATTGCTTATAAGGTTGCAAATGAATAAAAACCATATCTCTAATTTGAAAGGATTGCTTAAAGCAGTGTTGGTCTACCTGTTACTTCATGTGATTTTGTGCCATGTGAATATTATCCTTAAAGAGGTGAAGGATATTGTCACAGGTACTGAGGGTAGAATCAATAGCTTGGATGGTAGAGTTTCTTGGTTAATAAGAAATAAGAGAAGGTGGCTTTTGACCATAAATAACCTCATATGGGGTGAGTTTGGTAGCTGTGTGGTAGGAGGTGTTGTACCACCATTCTATAAGAGGCAACCATTTTATCCACTGATATTGTTACTTAGTGAAAAAATAATGAAGATAGGTTTCCAAACACTTATTGATAATCTCAATCTGGCCATCAGTCTTTGGATGATATCCTGAGCTCATTTTTAAATGTGCACCCAGACACTTGAAGAGTTCCTACCAAAAATGGCTTATGAAGGTAGGATCTCAATCTGAGATAATAGAGGTAGGAACACCATGGATTCTAAATATTTGATCAAGAAATATCTGAGCAACAGTGGAAACAGTGTAGGGATGGGCCAAAGTAGAAAAATATAATAGGAATCACTGATTTACCTCCAAATTTTGGGATACCCTCAATAAAATCTAAGGAAATGTCTATCCAAATATTTGTTGGAATCAAAAGTGGTTGGAGTAGACCAAGTGGAGTGACTATTTCATCTTTGTTACACTGGCAAAAATCACATTCAATAACAAATGTTTTGATATCTTGCTTAATTCTAACCCAAAAGAAATTAAAGCGATCCCACTCATATGTTTTTAGAAACCCAGAGTGTTTAGCTAAAGGGGAAGCATGCATCTCCTATAAAATGGCATGTTTAAACTTGGATCCTGATATCAACAAAAGGTGACCTTTATATCCCAATGTTTGGCCATCCCAAGTATAGTGAGGTTTAGCAGATGAATCAACAGATAGTTGAAGAATGAACTATTGGGTTGGGATGTCATTATGCCATTCCTTTTTAATATCATGGATACATGTGGAAATGGGAATAGAGACTACACATAGGTGTATTAGGTCTTCAAACTGGTGAGAGAGAGCATCAACCATCACATTTTCCTTACCTTTTTTATAATTGATCTCATAGTCATACCCCATGAGTTTAGATACCCATTTTTGCTTATCTAGGGAAGATACCCATTGATCTAAAAATTATTTGAGACTTTGGTGGTCTATTTTGATACAAAAATGTCAACCAATCAAATATGGATGCAATTTTTGAACTACATGGATAATAGCCATCAGCTCCTTATCATATGTGGAACATGCCAAATTATTCCCAGTGATTGCCTTACTAGTATTGAAAATGGGATGATCGTGTTGCATGAGTACCAAACCAAGACCCATGCCATATGCATCATAGTTAATAATAAATTTTTGTGATAAATTAGGCATGGCAAAGATGGGGGTGGTGCACATTGCTTGTTTGAGGCTATTGAATGTTGTAGCAAATGTAGGTGACCATACAAAGGAGTTTTTATTGAGCATAGTTTTTAGTGGTGCTGCAATTTTTCCATAATCCTTGAGAAATTTCCTGTAGTACCCTATGAAACTAAGATATCCTCATAGAATTTTGAGTGTGTAAGGTATCATCCAAGTTGTCATAAATTCAATTTTGGTGGGGTCAACACGAACACCATCATAATAAATAATATGTCCTAAATACTCAAGTTATGATTTCCCAAAAGAATATATAGCACATAAGTGGTGCACACCTAGAATTACCCAAGTTTTATCTAAATGGTGGAGATGATCCCATGTGCAGCTATAGATGAGTATGTCATCAAAGAAGACCAAGATAAAGTTCCCCAAAAATTGCCAAAACACTTGGTTCATTAAGCTCTAGAATGTGGAGGGGGCATTGGTAAGCCCAAATGGCATGACCAAGAATTTATAATGACCATCATGTGTGTGAAATGTTGTTTTGGTAATGTCTGCATCATGAACATGAATTTGATGATATCTAGAGCGAAGGTCCAATTTGGAGAAAAACTATGCACCATGTAGTTCATTGAGGAGCTCATTGATGATTGGAATGGGGAATTTGTCTTTTATTTTTAGCTTGTTCAAGTCTCGATAGTCAATGCAGAGTCACCAAGAAACATCTTTCTTATGAATGAGCAAGATCAGTGAAGAATAGGGACTAGTGTTGGGATGAATGATGTCTGCCTAGAGAAGGTCATGAACCATCTTTTCAATCTCAACCTTGTGATGAAGTGGGTAGTAGTGGGGACAAATTTTTAGGGGTGTACTACTAGGGATAAGTTGAATACAATGATATTTTTATCGATGAGGTGGTAATCATATTAGTTTTGTAAAGATAGTTGCATGTTTGACCAAAATGTCTTGAAAATCTGAAGGTTTGCTGGAATCCAATGGAGGAGTAGTATGTAAAGAGAACATGTGGGAAATGATGCCATGAGACCCATATTTAAGAAGTTTCTCTATGTGATGAGAGCTAATAACACTAGTAGAGCTAGGAAGAAGGCCTTTTAGAGTGTATTGATGATCATTCTTAGTAAACTACATCCATAGTTCAAAAAATCCCCAAAGGATGGGGCCAAAAATGAATAACTATTGGGCACCCAAGATAACATCACATTTTCCTAAGAACAAAGAAAACATGTCAAGCCTAAGGTTATAGTCACCTAAATAAATTTGAACATTAAAGCACCCACCTTTGCATGGTAAGGTACCACCATTGGCAATCATTACATCAAATCTAGAATAAGGGTGTATAAAATAGTATACTTATTTAGCCAATCGAGGGTCAATGAAGTTATAAGTACTACCAGAATCAATGAGAATGGTGAGTGGTTATTTCTTAAAAAACCCTT
The DNA here is from genome assembly GCA_037957365.1 of Torreya grandis. Lineage (NCBI taxonomy): Eukaryota > Viridiplantae > Streptophyta > Pinopsida > Cupressales > Taxaceae > Torreya > Torreya grandis. The sequence continues at coordinate 253,101 of JARHVA010002868.1, forward strand.
TGACATGCATTATTTGGGGAGTGGTGACTCCTACCAAAGCATGCAGGGAGTTTAGGAGCAAAATTTGAGTGCTCAAAATTATCAACTTCTAGTGTGATCTCCTCAATGGCATCCTCATAATCTTATGTATCTAGTAGAGAATTAACATCTAGTAGATATAATTTTTCCTTGATGCATTTGTGCCCAAAAAACCATTTATCATCACAATTGTAACAAAGACCTTTTTTGTGATGTGCATGCATTTCAACTCCTATGAGACATTTGATGGGGGTTGTCCTAGTATTGGGTTGTTGGAAAGAGGGCTTGGAGGGTGCCCAATTAGAAGTACAAAGTTGGGAGGTGATTTTTTCTTCAACGAGCTTTGTGATACCTAAGGTGGCCATCATGGTCCCAGGATGGAACATCTTGACCTTAGAGTGAATGGGTTCTTTGAGGCCACTAATAAAACAACTCTTGAAAAATTCATCTAATAACCCTTCAATGTGATTATCTAGCTTCTCAAATTTAATTTGATAATCAAAAATAGTGCCTATCTAACAAATTTTGGTGAGGGCTCTTACAAAATCCTCAAATGCTAAGGGACCAAACCTATCCAAAAGTAAGGATGCAAAAGTTGTCTAATTAGATTCATTATTGGATTTGAGATACCAATGGTACCATTAGAGTGCCTCTAGTTCTAAGTTGAAGGAATCAATGGGGACTTTGTTGATGTGATAAGTATTATGAAGGTTGAATTATTATTTGGCATGATAAATCCAACCTATCGAGTTTGTACCATTGAACCTTGGAAAGTCTAGTTTGAGCCCATGTGGTAGGTGGGCGGATGAAAAAATATGCTTACAAGAAGACTCCTATAATTTTATGATTAAAATGGCATGGGTTTCATTCACTCCATGCACCATATCAGCTAGTTCAATGACCCAGGTCGTCAAAGCTGAAATTTCTTCCTCCATGATCTTGGTGCCTACAGGTGTGACTGCCAAACCTGTAATGATGATTTTTTTATTTTATTTTTTTAGAAATGGGTGGGAAAACTAAATTTAAGACATGTTTAGTAAGAATTTTTTTTAATTTGGATAAAATTAGGTGTAAAGGTACTTGTACTAATTTTTTTGCATAGTATGAATATGATTGACGGAGATGAGGACAATTTTGGAAGGGAAAATGGAAAAACTAAAAATTTTATCAAAGAGGGACAAACAAGAAAAAAGGGAAATGAACATTGTATAAAAAAATTTGAGGCAAATGGACAAAAACTAAAAAAGTTTTGATAAAACCTAAAAAAAGGGGGAAATGAGATTTGTAGGAATTCAGAGTGGAATGGGGATCTGGGACCTCAATGAAGGAAACATGGAGAATGGAATTTTAGGTGTCCTGGTAAATTTTGAGAAGCAACAAGACTACAAATGGGGATATATTGTAAAAAAATGAAAATGTGTTGCTACAAAAATCATCGTGATTTTATTTTATTTTATTTTTATGGTTTCTAGTTTTCTGTTGCTCTATTGGGGTTTCTGATTTTTTATTTCAAGGATGATATGTTGCAAAAATTGGGCTCAGTATGCTCATGTAGTTAAACATGGGTGATTGTGGGGGTGTTTTTTGGTGCGTTCATCATCTGAAATGTAGCCTTCCTTGAGATTTTTCAAAAAAATTGTCCCTGGCACTTCACGTCAAATAGGAAATATTCAATCAGGGCTTAACATACTAGTTCATCAAATTAAAGATTCCTAATGTTCTGGAGGGCAGCTTGTAGAGCATAATAAAATCTAGTGTAATTCATCCAATCAATTGCGTTAGGGAGTGAAAGTGGAATAAGATTTGATCCAAAAAAATTGACTGTCTCATCCAAGTGTTCTCTTGCCAAGATTCTACAATACATGCTAGTATTTTGTTGTCTAGTAGAAATGGACCCCAATTTTAAACTGTTGCCTATTTTTTTTTTTTAAATATCTCTGGCCACCAATGCCATCTAATTTATTATTGCTCTCCAAAAAAAATTTATCCACAGATTTACCTCTTAACAATAGCTCTCGGTTTTCCTCACAGGTGGGAACTAGTCAATCAGGAAGGGGTCATTACCTATTTCACTAGCAGGTCCTCTTAATGGGCTAGCTACTTTGGGGTTCCTATGATACTCCTCACAATGAGTTTTAGGGATTTCACCCAAGCACTTCCCATAGTTATGCAGATATGCTGTACCCTGATCTAAAATAGAAGATAAAATCTGAAATAGAACAAAATCATAATACAATAGAGCAAAAAGTCATGATATTTGATGATGACCTCTTGCCAAAATGAAAATATAAATCTAAATTATCACACAGAAGGGATGGGAATGGATCTATTACCATTTTTTGATCACGAGGGTCTAATTATGGCAAGGTGAGAGTATATAATGGGTAGCAAAAAAAATCTCCTTGAAAAGTGCTTCGATACCAGATGTGGGGATCCTTCTTGAACAAATTAGCATATAATCATAAGTACATGAAATAAACTATGAAAAATTAGAAATATATTGAATGAAACAAATAGAACTAAATTACAATAGTAGAATTATAGAATCATTGGCCTCTTCAAGGGGGCAACCTCCTTTGAGCAAGCTCAATTTAATATAATGCATGGATGCCTTCATACTAGACTAAGCTCCTATTTAAAATAATCTATCACTAACTAACTACTACTCCCCATGAATGTGGGATTAATCTACTATTACACTATTACATTCTACTATTATAATGATCTTGAGGGATGAATTACAAAGCATTTGCATTCATATCCTTTTATTAAATAAACAAACTACAAACAAATGGCTAAGACAAAGGGTCCTAACAATGTGGACCATCATGATTCATGCTAGAATGAAATGTAATGTTCAAATTTTGACACTTGATAACATGAAAATTTGACATGAGTTTGTATTTAACCCTAGTTCCAGGGATGTTCCTTTTAGCATTTTTCATATGTGTATGGATTTTTTATAATGTCTCAAGAGAGTGATAATATATTTCTTAATGTGAATGTTAAGTAGTGACCAAATAACCTAGTATGACCATAGGCTCAAATTATATTAACAGATGACTAATTGATATTTCCCAATAGAAACACACATGAAACATGTTTAGTTTGACCTAAATAATACCTCTAAATTTTAAAAATAGTTTATTGAGTGTTCTTAGACACTATTGGTAGAGGTAAAAACCTATGACAAAACTACAATTGTCTGATTATTGCCAATATTATCCTAGGATTGAAATTCAGTGATCTAGAATATGAAGACAATATGCTTAGGATTATATAAGGTTCTTACATAAATTAGGGTGATCCTAAATATGTGTATTGGTAAATTGGGTTAGCCAAGATAATATATGGTTAGATGGATATGGAAAAATATGCACAAGGGTAAAATGTGTATGCAAATTCTAATCATGTCAAAGTGTACCAAAGTTGATGTTTATAATTATCTAATATCAAATTTAGGTGTCTTCAATAGTTTAGGTGAATGTACCTAATATGTATGTAAACCCACTTTTCTTATTTATAGCTAAATTACTTCATAAATAAACTAGAATAAAAAATAGATCAAAATATGACTAAAATAGAGAAAAATATATGAATAAATGATGAGCCACTTTGAGGGGAAAACCTCACAACCTTAAAATAAGAATAAAATTTTCAATATGATAATAAAATACTAGCCACTATATATATATATATATATATATACATATATATATATATATACATATATATATATATATATATATATATATATATACATATACATATATATATATATACTTTAATTATGTTATGTAAAAAACCTTGGCCAACCCTACCACTAGTGTGAAGCTATAAAAATGATCATATGACTTAATCAAAGGTTATTATAGCTACAAGTCAGCTCCACATATCCCCATACATATGTTTTAACCTTTTAGGGTTTTCACTTGCATAAATCCTGTGTAGTTAAAGGGTTGAGTATGTTGCTAATCTAGAACAAAATTAGAAACTATTTATTTAATTGAATTTCCCAAAATAGTAAGTGACAAGAAAAAAGAAATTATCTGGAGATAAATAGAGTTTTACCTTGATCAGGATATTGAAATGACTGAGTAGACATAGAGAAATATTTCATCTTTTGATTGTTTGTTGAGATATAACTCTAGACAATCACACCACTCTTAGGATAATAACATCATGTGGTGCTAGTGTCCAATTATAGTGATAATGTCCTTATTATAGGGATTATATGTAACTTTTATGGATTTTATAGGGATTTTATAGATCTTGTAGGTGATTACGTACACTCAGGGGTTCGTATGTGTCATTATTTTGGTTGAATCTCCTTCGAAACCCTAATCAATACTTGTACACATGAAATAATAAATGGATCAAATGCAAAATAGAAAATAAAAATTAGGTTGTGTATTATTAAAATCATACAGAGTATAATCATTATTATCCTGGCCACTACTTACATTAACCCCAATGCTAGGGGTCTCAGATCATATGTAGTTCTCCCTTCGAGAACATGTACCATAAACTTTCTGTTGAGTTGTGGAGCTAAAAGCTTCAACTCTTTACAAACTGAAGGAACAGGAAGGTTGCTGAGTTTTAGGAGAACTGGCGTCGGCAGCAGGACCGACGTCGGTCGTGACCCAGTGCAGAAGGCCACCGGCGATGGCAGGGAGTCAGCCGACATCGGCAGAACCAGACTAGCAGGGACCGATGTCGGTCGCCTGTGTGTTCCAGAACTATTCGTTACACGGACAGTTAGTTAAGTGAATGAAGTGTTTGCATGTAAAAGCCAGTTAGAGTCTTTGGTTGCGAGGATAATTGTCTAAATTAAGAGTCTAAGTTAGTGTTTGAGTTAGGGATCTATTTATAGACCCATTGGCATGTATTGTAATTAAGGCATGAGATAGAAAGGAAGGCAAATAAGTTGCTTCCATTGTAAGATCATTGAGTTGCATGTTGTTGCAAGCTCATAGGGGATCTACATGTGAGTATGGTCTGTTGAATTGCAGGTTGCAGGTTCATGGGAGATCAACTTGAAGTACTTTTGAGTGCTTGGTGAACTGGCAGGGTTATTACTGACTAGTTGGAGAGGTGAACACCAATTCTGTTTGTGAGTTGGTTGTTGGGACCGTTTTTTGTGTAGGAGAGTGTTGTGTGAGAAGAATTACTGTACACTTGAGGTGTGGCAAACCTCTGTAAGGTGAAAGAGTGTGGCGGCTCTTTGTTGTATTCTTTTCTGTAAAGTGTTAATACAAGATAGTGTATTGTCTCTCATATTCTGTGCTATTGGTGAATTCTAGCTACTTGTGTTTCTAGTTATTTTCGCATTTATAATTGCTTATATTTGGTAATCATACTATGCTCTTTCTTAGGAGCAAGATCCAACAAGAGGAATCAAAACAGAGGTGTGTTTGTTCTTGGACTCCCTTGACAAGTGGTATCAGAGCTTTTGGTTGGGATACTAACAGATTGGATTAGATCTGGTTAGTGTGTTTTGATTACAGGTACTCATAGGGTTTCTATTTGAGTGGGAGTTGAGCAATGACATACTCATGAAAAAATTCCCTATGTGGGGATGCATGAAAAGAGGCACCAGAATCTAAAACCCAAGATTCTACTTTATCCAAAGAACATACCAGAGCATCCCGTGCAGCATAATCTGCAATGTCTGCTTCTTCTTCATGTTCTTCATGCTGATTTGTACCTGATCTGCAATCTCTCTTTAAGTGCCCTTGCTTTCCACACTTCCAGTAGGTTATTCTGCCATACCTGGACTTGGATCTCTTGCCTGTCTTGGACCTTGATCTCCCATGCTCTATCTTTTCTCTTTGCCTTCCTCTGCCTTCAAAACTCAAAGCATTTCCTGATGATTCACCTGTGCTATTCCTGCGTATCTCTTCATTCAAGATCACACTTACAACATCATCCACTTTTAAGACTTTTGAAGGAGACACAGTATTAGAAACTGCCATTACCAAACCTTCCCAACTTTCAGGTAATGAACACAAGATTAAGAGAGCTCTAATTTCATCATCAAATACAATATTGACTGAACTTAACTGGTTTACCAAACCATGGAAATCACTAAGATGGCTATGTACAGATCCACCTTCCAACATTTGCAAATTAAATAAACACTTCATAAGAAATACCTTATTAGAAGCTGAGGGTTTTTCATATAAATTTGCCAAAGATTCCATCAACTCCACCGTTGTCTTACACTGTGATAAGCTGGAAATCACAGATGATGCAAGACTCAATCTAATAGATCCCAGAGCCTTCCGATCAAGAACCTCCCATTCTTCATCTTTCATATCTGAGGGTTTGCAAGTAACCCCTCCCAACGGTAAGTACAAATCTTTTTGATACAGATAATCCTCAATCTGCATCCTCTATAATTGGTAGTTCTTGCCATTAAACTTTTCCATCCATAGCTTACTGTCTTCTGTCATTACTCAACTCCCACTCAAACAGAAACCCTGTGAGTACCTGTAATCAAAACACACTAACCAGATCTAATCCAATCTGTTAGTATCCCAACCAAAAGCTCTGATACCACTTGTTGTAGCTAGAGGTAAGAAAGTAGGTACGCTTTATCTATCTACTTGTACTACTGATTCTCTTTCTGGGTTTTCTACTTCAGTTGTAGATTCAGAGATGTGGCTTGATAAGCTTGGTCACATAGACAAGAAAGAGATGCTTGTTCTTGAGTCAAAGGATATGCTTTCAGATTTGGAAGGTATGGATCGTGGTTTTTGTATACAAAAGAAGAAGGTAACGTTTCTTGAGGAACCTGATGTTAGTGACAAGAATAGGAAAGCCTTGGTTTTTAAGGAGAAGGTGACGGACAGAGTTCAGCACAAGATGCAGAAGAATTTTGAGTAGAGCAAGGGTGATTTGGACAAGGATTTGATCCAAAAAGAGCTCGTGGGAAAAAGTCAGGTCTCACAAGAAAAACACAGAGACCGACATCGGCAGGAAAACTGGCATCGGTGTCCAAACAGGGACCGACGTCGGCTATGTGCAGACCGATGTCGGTGACTCAGGGCAGATATTGACCAGCGTCCACCAGGGGAAACTGACGTCGGCAAGATGGCAGTCACAGGAAACTGACTTCGGTCGTTTGCAGACTGAGATGTGACTGGCATCGATTACTGAGATGAATTTTGGGTGGACAGCAAGCTGTCATGGAGTCTCAAGCGCCCATATGGAGGACTAAAGGTGTAAGTAAGTTCTTAAATTCGTCATTTCCCTTCTTTACACTACTTGTTGCTCACTTATGGCATAGGACCAGGAAGTTATTGAAGAAGCAGAACAGGTAGATCCAGGAAACAGTGGGAGCTAGGCATGGATGAGGATGTGATTCCTTGGAGGAGAACCAAACAAGTGTTTTTGGGCAGAGTGGCCAGCTAGAAGTAAGCACTGAGAGACGAATGGATGTTCAGGATAAAGAAGAGCAAAAATAGATACATGAGATGGAAGATTAGGGTATATGGTCTTGTATTAGTTGCAGGGCAATGGAGGTTTGATCATTGTGTTTCTCTTTACCAGGTTGGATAGTATTAGCTACACTATCCTATTTTTGTATGATGTGCTTGTTGCAGGGTTACATATACAGGTATTGCTGAACTAAAGGTAAAGCTAGTTCAGGTGTTTGTCATGGAAAATCTGGGAGCAACAAGATTCTTTGGCATGAGTGTGTTCTAAAGACATGGTAGGTCATATGTTGACTTTGTTTCAGGATGATTGTGTGAAACTGGTTAGCACGCCGATGGTTGGACAGCTCTATGAACAGGTGTCTTGATTCACATAATGAGGTTGAGTGCATGGTATGTACTAAACCTGAGTTTTCCCAAGCAATGAGAGTTGTCACAAGTTGGAGCCAATTCGGGAGAGAACCATTGGAGGACAGTTCAGTGGATTCTTACAGGGACTAGCAGCAGGTGCACATGCTATGCAGGTTCAGGTTAATTTCTACATGGTTGTAGATGTGGATGTGGTAGGTGATTTGGATGACAGGTTTTACACTACAGGTTTGTGGTGGTTGGTCTTCAAGAGTGGTCTTGAGGAGGGATACAAAGCCAAGGGAACAAACTAGACTAAGTACAGGTACATGTACAGGTTGCAGCTATTTATCTCTAAGTGGGAGATTGTTGAGTTGTGGAGCTAAAAGCTTCAACTCTTTACAAATTGAAGGAACAGGAAGGTTGCTGAGTTTTAGGAGAACCGGCATCGGTAGTAGGACCGACGTCGGTCGTGACCCAGTGCAGAAGGCCACCGGCGATGGCAGGGAGTCGGCCGACGTCGGCAGAACCAGACTAGCAGGGACCGACGTCGGTCGCCTGTGTGTTTTAGAATTGTTCGTTACACGGATAGTTAGTTAAGTGAATGAAGTGTTTGCATGTAAAGGCCAGTTAGATTCTTTAGTTGTGAGGATAATTGTCTAAATTAAGAGTCTAAGTTAGTGTTTGAGTTAGGGATCTATTTATAGACCCATTGGCATGTATTGTAATTAAGGCATGAGATAAAAAGGAAGGCAAATAAGTTGCTTCCATTTTAAGATCATTGAGTTGTAGGTTGTTGCAAGCTCATAGGGGATCTACATGTGAGTATGGTCTATTGAATTGTAGGTTGCAGGTTCATGGGAGATCAACTTGAAGTACTTTTGAGTGCTTGGTGAACTGGCAGGGTTATTACTGACTAGTTGGAGAGGTGAACACCAATTCTATTTGTGAGTTGGTTATTGGGACCTTTTTTGTGTAGGAGAGTGTTGTGTGAGAAGAATTACTGTACACTTGAGGTGTGGCAAACCTTTGTAAGGTGAAAGAGTGTGGCGGCTCTTTGTTGTATTCTTTTCTGTAAAGTGTTAATACAAGATAGTGTATTGTCTCTCATATTCTGTGCTATTGGTGAATTCTAGCTACTTGTGTTTCTGATTATTTTTGCATTTATAATTGCTTATATTTGGTAATCATACTGTGCTCTTTCTGAGGAGCAAGATCCAACAAGAGGAATTAGAACAGAGGTGTGTTTGTTCTTGGACTCCCCTGACACTTTCATGGTATGCTAGAATGATTTTTGTTTAGACCTTATTTGATCAAGCATATAAATATATAAGTGTGAATAATGATTAGTATGCAGAGTATTTGAGTTATACTATTGGTTAATTTTATTTTAAATAAGTACCAAAATAGCAAGTATTAGATGCAAAATGCCTTATGAGGCTATATATATAAGAAGATCTATGTTTTGAATATAATACCTTATTTTTTGGATGAAAATTCATAAAATAAAGATAAAAACATAAGAGAAGACTCACATATGGGCTAGGAATCAAACACAAGTGAAAGGGCCTATCAAACACTAGAGGCACAAGTGGACACTAGTGCCATGTGGTGATTATTGATTGAGTTTGACTTTTAGGCCAAACTTGGACCCCTATAGGTAAAAACTTGGTTTTTTTAGCTATTTATGGATCTATACCTTTTTCATAGGCTATATTATGGTTTAATTGATGTTATATAATGTATTTCTAGCCTTATTCATGGGTTCATTAGCTTATTGGTCATTTTGGGTTATTTAATGTGCTTTTAAGAGTCATTAATGTAAGTGACATGGTTCCCAAGATGACCATGTGTCTTTTTTTAATTATAAATATCCAAGATGTCATTTTAACTATCAAGGATGTGAGTTACATCATAATATTGTAGTTTCCTTCACTAAAATTCAAGAAGCAACTGAAAAAGAGAGAAAATGGCACTTATACGGCCCATGGGGAAGTGTGGTACATGGGAAAAGATCATGGAAGGCATCTTAAAATTAATAAAACTAATATATATGTTTTTTTCTCTAAAAGTACCATTTTAATTCCAAAACCATTTTTCTTCTTCTTTGCATTTTTAGGCATACAAAAGTGACCTTTAGGTTTTTTCTCATTATAGACAATTGAAGAGGTTTTAGGACAAACACTTTTGGGAAGTTGTATTATACTCAGATACCTTAATTTAAATATAAAATTTTTAATAATGGTGTATTTTTCTTCATGAACCATCCTCATGAAGCTGACTATAATTTTTTGGTAGTTATTTCATATACCCTATAGGTTTTGCTCCATTTTGGTCAAATCAATACGAACCAATTGGTGATGTTAGCTCCAAAAGATGTTTTCTTCATTCTAAAATGGTATAAATTATTAGTTTCATGTTTCATAATTTTTGGATGAGCAAGTTAGTCCATGTTGTAAGAAGGAGACACCATGTGTAATCTCAACTGAAGTTCTTGTTGTTTATAGAGTGTCATTCTCCTGTAAGAGTCTCATCTAGTTGGTAAATGAGGTTGCACAAGTATAATGGTAATATTACCACCTTTTTCCATGCTTGGTTTCACCATGTCATCTTTTGGGTAGCTTGTAATCTTATTTTTCTCCATTGTCAACTCTTTGCCCAACTTCACTTACAGTCACATGCTTGAAGCTTGTTTAACTTTTTCATGGGATGATAATCAAGGTAATTTAGTTTTCCAAATCCATTATGAGTTTTAAATATTCCATTTATATGATTTAAAAAGGTTAAATCATGCTCACAAGTTCATTCACCATGCTAAAATAATTATTTCATGCTCCTGATTGCTCTATTTCATGCATATGCAAGTGATTTTCACATTGGAGAATAGGTGTTGAAATTTTTTTTAAGGTTTTATTGATGTAAAATATTTTTATTAAAGGTTTATAATGAATTAAATTGGTTTTTAATCTATTCACCACCATGTTTTTTCTACATTCCATGCCCTGCCTGCATAACATGCCTAATGCACACTTACAAGGCTTTGTTGACATCATGCTGAGGTGTGGAAAGGTCAATGTGTGTTACAACATATTAGTATTACTAGATGTTCATTAATATGTTTGATTAAATCATACAAACTCCATAGTCATGGATAGTTTCATATTTCCCATATTCAACTCATGGTTTGTGCACCAAAACATCCACCTATAGGTGGTTGAGCAGGAGATTAAAATGTGTGTATGGGAAGGTTGACACAAATTGACACCTCCTTAAAGTCTTGGTAAGGTCTCTAAGCCATTAAAAACTCATATAAGTTTTAAAAATGGAAATATTAAGTGTTAAACCATGTTGAGAAGATGACGATTGTATTTTGGGAAGTTGTCCCTAAAATGTCAAAATAGAGGTCAAAGGGCTTCTTGTGATTATCCAAAAACATGGAGGTAAGGGTCTTAAATCATCTATCATAGTCAAAAATTTAGCCCTAGAGTATATATTATACATGAAAATAATGGATTTAAAAATTTTAGTGCAAGGTGGGATTTGGGAACCTTCAAGTAGCCCAAAAAATCACTAAAATGTTCCATTAACATCTACAACCCTAAGGAGGTAAATGGTTTTTTGTCACCCTAAGGAGCAACATTGAATAGAACCTCATGAATATTAGGTTTAAATTTATGGTATGATGTCAAATGTAATTAAATTCATCAAGATAGGGTTAATAAAAGGTCTTGTAGATCCCTATGACTACCTACAAGTGTCCCTTTAATGGGAAATACAACCTATAGTAGTCAAAAGTAGGGTCTCTCAGTCATGGCAAAAGGAGAACTCAGTCAAGGAGTCCAAAAGCACATATATAGTGAGAAAAATTATAATAATATATTAAAGTGTTAATATATCTCTAAATTAGGTCCTCAAACATCATGACCAAGTCCTCATAAGCTCAATGCACACCTACAACAAGGTCTTAAGGGTAGGGGTGCCTCAGTCTAAAAGAGAACATAGTTTGTGCTTCCAAAGAGCATATAAGTGAACTTAGGATGATTATAGGTGTTTTATGACCTCAAAATGGTTAAATTAGGTCCTTACATGCTATTACCAATCTCATATAAGGCTATATGAACCTATAATAGGATTTAGGGCTATAGTATCTTAGTATAAGATAGTGACCTAAAAGTTGATGTTAAGATGGTGTTTTAAGGTTTTCCAAAGAAGAATGCTAGTTTAAACATGAATTTTGGAACTATAATTATTTAATTAAATCCTATAAATATAATTAACATGGTCTATTGAGCTCAATACACACCTACAATAGTCAAACTCAGGGTGTCTCAGTCAGCAGGTAGTAGACTCAATTTTGAAGATCAAAAGTGCATAGGCAGGGTTAATGGGAGATCAAACCTGATGAAGTAATGAATTACCACCTAAATTTTTATGTTGGTAATTTAATAATACTCTTAGAATTGAAAAATAAGATTATACAGGTCCCCAAAATCCATATATTCACCTACAATAGAGTGCAAGCTAGTGAAGGTAATGTAAGGCATGAACTTGTCTAAGGGGGTGGAAAACGGTTATAAAAAATTTAATGTGGTAAATTATAGGCCAAAATGTTTCTCCATAAATCCAAAGACTCTTCCAATATGATGATATACCTTCCTTACTTGGCCAAAGATCATTAGTTCATACAGTTGCTCCAAGAAACCTCTTTGCTCAATAGGCAAGTATGAGGAATCCAAGGAAACAAAGTCTTTTGCGATGAATTAAAAGTTTCATGATCATTAATTGAGGATTATGAACATTTATAAACAACCTATAATAATTTTTTTAGCTTTTAAAAGTCACTCTTAGGAGGATTTGAAGAAAAAATAAGAAAATAGGCCTTTTTGGGCATTTTGATAAATCAAGGAATATAACTAAAAACTTTGGTAAAAATAATAATAAATACTTGTAAAAACTTAAAAAATACTAAATTTTACTTGGAGATGAGGGATATACTTCACTATTTTGTCTAATAGGTCATCTAGTCTAAGAAAATCAAGGTTTGGCAAAGTAAACAAGTGAGTCAAAATTGGAAAAGGGATTGATATGGAGCTTTTGGAACCTTAAAAAACATATAATGAGTTGTATGTAATAAAAATAAATTTAATATAAGTATTATATCAATATTATACCCCTCAAGGTGACCAAAATGCCCCTGCACTCTGTCTAACTAGGCAAGCCTTCACTAGGCCTAATGGGCGAAAAGGAAAAGTTGATGAGGAAGAGTATTTTGAAGGCTATATGGTGACTTTTTGAGTTTAAAAACATATATGGAAGCATTAATAACATCCCAAAAATGGGATAAACTTTATATTAATGTATATATCCTCAAGGATGTAGATAGGCATGTTACGCAAGGTTCAAGCCTAAGGCTAATTAGAGGTCCAACCTCATTTATAGCTATTGATGAGCCATATAGATGATTTATACATGTTGAGGAGTTGTAAATAGACATTTTTTAACTTCCAATATGCATATAAACCTACAATAAATCTACTTTTATCTCAAAAAGAGTACAAGCATGCAAGAAAAGCAGAAGCAAGCTCAATGAGGTGTCTTCAAATGCTCATATCTATTATAAGAATTTGTGTGAGAACCAAAGGAATTTTGAGGGGTTATCAGGGTACCTTATAATAATTTTTTTTTAATTTATTTTTAGGTTCAATGTCAAAACTTTATGAACAAAGCTTAAGACCAAAACTACCTAAAACCCTTCTAAACCCTCAGCTAGGACCTGATGGAGAAAACAAGCTTGGAGAGATATCTAGATGATATATTTTGACCAAGAAAGATATTTTTAATTTAATATTACTCACTCAATCTCCCTCTCATGATTTTTAGTTGTATATAATTATATGGATGGGGTGAGAAATAGAGTATTTTTTACCATTTTTTATGTTTTGCAGGTTCTAGAAAGAGTCTAAGGATGAAAAAAACTTTAGGAGGAATATTTATACTTTTTATAAATCCCCATATTCATTTAATTACTTATAAAAACTTATAGGTGTGTATAAAAATAGCTTCATCTCAGCCAGTCAAAACTAGCATATTGGACAAGCTAGTGAGAAGGGTGGAAAACTTCAAGTGAAGTGATTTTAAGGTGTCCCTAATGCTTATAAGTCCATTTATGGTATTTAAAATTGTCATAAACTCCCTCACATGTATTTTAATTTGAAAATTAAACCAAATTTGAGGACAAGTGTGTAGGGTGCATGAAATAGAAGTTATTTGGACTGTAGATGATGATAGCTCCTTTCCATGTGATTCTAAAGGACCACGACTAAAAATAATGCATGAATAGTAATTTATAATATCCTCCCAATTAATTATAATAATTATAACTATCCTTAGTTAGATATGATGAATTCAAACAAGGTCAATCATGAAGGAAGTTGTTTTAAGCCAGTCAATGAGTTTTCTTGCCACTTTTCATGAAGTTTATGCCTTGAATTAAAACTTGTGTTTCCTAACCTTTCATGGTTAGTCCCATATCCTCTTATCATGAAAAATTAACTTATTCTCTCAGCTTTACAATTGTCCTTGTGAACCTCTAACTTCTCTCTTCTTCCTTCTCTCTCAATTTCTATAAGAGCTGTCATTTTGGCTTTTGTAATCTAATGCCACACTAGGTTTGGTGAAGCCCTACCAGTTTTGACATTGTAATTTCCTTAGACAATAAATTCAATCCATTTTTTAGTTCATATGTCAGCTTATTAAATTGTGTGAAGAGATGTATAGTGAATGGTTAAGAGATATTCATTTATCATTGCTTTCTCTCAATCTTCCATGTTTGATGCAAGTGATTCCATGCCTAACAGGTCATATGAAGTGTTGTGAAGTGTATGTATATATTATTAAGTGTACAAGTATTATCATCTACAAAATGATCTATTTTTCTACTTACCTTGGGTAGTCTTCATATATGTCACCTTCATATTGAAATACTAATGTTAGTGCACTCTAAGACTCTTAAATTAGTGTTGTATGCCTTATCTCAAAGTGATCAAGTCAAATAGTATTATGGTAAACATATTATTGAATAACCCTCTATAATAGGTTTTATTTCATGCTAACTATATCCCTTTTCTCCATAAGTAATCAAATAGTATAGGTGAAAGCATTTCAAGGCACATCTAGGGAGCTAGCCCTTCATTCTAGAGATTCATCTCACCAAATTGACTACCCACAACAAGTGAGATGTTTTCATTATGCCACTTGGATGAGGAGATATAATTCATCTCCTCAAAGGGTGAAAATCTAAGTGACAATAGTTTTTGGCATGCCTAGTGGGACTCTAAGTCATAGATCATTGTCCAAGATTGTTATTAGTCTTGGCATAGTTGCAGCTATAATAACATCAACATTCAGTACCTGGTGACTCCACTAAATTTTTAAAATCTTTAGTTTTTTATCCTTCATTTCCATGCCAAAAGTGACCACTAGGTCTGATGCTAAAGGTATACCTTTTAAGTTTGTGCAATTTCCTCCATTTTCTATCAAAAGGTTTAGGTTTGTGAATACTCATCCTTATTCAAGAGAGGTTGTGTTTAATAATTATAAGTTCATACTAAGTTAAACCTTTATTAACCATAGCATACAATCTAATATGGCTAGGAACCAACCTTTCATAGCCTTCACTGGATCATCTCCTTTGAATCTTGCCCAATATGACTGAGTTCCTGGAGCAGCCCCTAAGAGTGTTCCATATTTTAGTAGAAAGGGTCATATTACTACCATTTAACACATTAAAAACATAGAAAAATTCTAAAATATCCATAATATCACTCAAAAAAATGTGGCTATTAGGTTATTGGCTTTGTCTTTTAAAGGGAAAGCTTTAGATTGGTATGGGACTCTACCTAAAAATTCTATTGGTTCATGGGATAAACTAGAAGATCTATTGACTAAGAGATTTGGAGAGAAGAGTGATAATGTATCACTAGTTGATCAATTAACCAGTATCAAGAGGGCACCACAAGATTTTATGCAATATTATTAACACTAGATTTCAAAAGACATGGGATAAGATCCTAGCCCTTGTGAGACCTACTCCAAACTATGCCTTCTTGTACTATCCAAAGGCATTGAATAGTGATGTATCTATGATGATTCAATCTATGGGTGGGAATACACTACTTTCTACCTATGAGATAGCTATCAATGCTGATAATTTTCTTGTTCAAGTAGGAAAGATTTCTCTTAGGCCACCAATGCCATTGTTCCCTGATTTACAGCCTCCTAATCAAGTTTTATTACATACCTTGCCTCCTTTTCCTAATGGTCAAGAGAAGTCTGCCTTAATCCCTTCTAATGAGATTAATTAGGTCAAGTTATTTCTCCAAATTATCACTAATTATTTTTTTTCCCTTAAAAGGTAAAAATCTCAAAGTTATAGACCTTATCAGCCCTATAATTAGTTTGGACAAGTAAATAGGCCTCCTTTTCAAGGTAATGTTCAAGGCCAAGGTCAAATCACTCATGCTAAACCTTATCAAAGTTGCAATCCTAATGCCCCATCATCTTATAAACCTTTTTTTCCCACTAAAAACAACCTTTTTCAAGAACAAACATGTTATCCTTCCTATGACCAAAATCAAAGCCAAGTTGCATATGCCAATGAAATGCCTAATCAAGACATGACAATGAAAGGCAATCAAACATATCAAGTTTACACTTTTGAGGTACCAATGCAAATTGTAATGCAAATTGAAATGTAAAATATACAAAAAAAATATGATTATACTCTTATAAATCATTTGGAGGGAGATTTTTGTGCCATCAATCATTTGGGAAATCCAAGTAATGTGAATACTAGTGTAGCCTCTAACACTAGATCTAAGAAGAGGGTTGTTGAAGAGACACAAGGGGATAATCAAGAACCTATTTTTAATCCTAAATCATCTACAATAGTGGGTGGGTCTAACTCAATACCTAAGGTGCAATAACATCATAAGTTTTAGAATGTAAGGCCTACTCCTACACATCCACCTTCATAAACTACACCACAAGGTACTAGTGATTCCAAAGAGCCTTCCAAGGTGAGCAATCCTTATATAAATATTGTGGAACAAATTAATAAGTTATATATGAATATTTATTTATGGGATTTATTTTTAATATTTGGAAAAAAATAAATTCTTCAAAAGGAATTGCAAGGACTAGGTAAGCATGTTGGATCAACTAGGAGTGAGAATGTTGTTTTGGTGAATGGAACTTAGCATATTGATGGACAAGTGAATAAAAATGATAAGACTCCTTTTTATGTATCCTTGATCATTGGTGATTACTTAGTTCACAATTTTATCATAGATAGTGGGTCCATTACTTTAGTTATGCCCAAATCAATAGCGGATAAACTAGGCCTTAAGTATGAACCAATAACTTAAGGAGTCCTACAATTAGATGGATCACCATCAAAGACCTTAGGAGTAGTCAAGGATTTGAATATTATTTTACATGTTTTTCCTAATTTTTCTATCCCTCATGATGTGGTTATGGTAGATTTACCTCCATACTTTGATCTTTGCTTGTCAAGAGAGTTTACAACTAAGATAGGTGGATACTTGGTAGCTAATTGGTCCTATATGATTTTTAGGACAAAGTATGGTGCTAAGGTGAAGATTTAATTATATATTATACATCACAATAACTTATATCCTTACATTCCTAAAGTGGCAAATGTCAATTATGACATTATTGATGAGGAAGAGATTCACATAGATCAATCTCCAACATCTTCTCTTGAAAGAGTTTCTGATATGTATTTAGATGAATGGGGACATGAACATAATGATATTATACTTAAAAATTCATAGAGGAATATGGTCTTAGAGTGTATTTAATTCATGAATAAAAATATTTCATGCCAAACTTGATGAAGCCAAGTGAAGACATGGATGGTTTATGGTAGCTATTCTTTGATGGATCTGGAAGCAGAATTGGGGCAAGTGGTGGAGCAATATTGGTTTCACCATCTAAGGAAAGGTACTATTCCACTTTCATATTTCAATTCTCTTTTACTTTTAATGTGGTAGAATATGAGTCCCTTATTTATGGCCTTGAGTGGGCTAGGAAAAGAGGTGTGAAAGAGTTACAAGTGTATGGTGATAGTGAGTTGATTGTGAATCAAGTAAGAGGCCAAAATGTGACTAAGAAATATTTGATTAAGTCCTATAAGCATATATTGTGGTATATTATGGAATATTTCCAAGCATTCAACATCCAATCTATCCCAAGAGAGAATAATAAACATGTTGATAGGTTAGCAGCTATTAGAGCTCAATTTGATGTTCCAAAGGGGATAGGAGAAAATAGGAACTAGCCACATATCAAGGTGATTGTAGGGCCCTCTATACTTGATAATTTCACTAATTGGAAAGTTTTTGATAGTGACCAACAAATAGAATTTTTTATATAAGTGGAGGCTGAGTTTTCTTCCAAGAAATCACTCCAAACTACAGCAGCAATATGGAAGGTAGATTATTTAATTGAAGACAAACAAGCTTCATAAATCCTTGATCACACTTGAGAACATATTTAATTATGATGATAATTTTAATAAATATAATTTAATCATGTCTACTAAGAAATAAAACTATGAGAGAATAAAAATATTTAAAGATAATTTGTTTGCTCTTGGGAAGGTATGTACTAGTGAAGAGAAACATGATTTCATTGAGTTATGCAAGGAGTTTTATGATGTATTTGCATGGGAATATAGTGATTTAAAGGGTTTTGATCCAAAATTAGCTCAACATACCATAGATATAAATGATAATTATAAGCCTATAAAGCAAAGACAAAGGCCAATCAATCCTAAGATTGAGCCTCTCATGAAAAAGGAGCTTACTGAGTTGATTGAGTCCAAAATCATTTTTCCTTTTAAACAATCATCTTGGTTGGTAAACTTAGTCCCTGTTAGGAAGAAGAATGGGGAGATCAGGTTATGTGTTTATTTTATGGACTTGAATATATTTTTATTGAAGGACCATTAACCTCTTCCTTCTATGGAGTAAATTTTGCAAGTTGTGATAGGTAGTGAAAGGTTTTCTCTCCTTGATGGATATTTTGGGTATAATAAAATTTTGGTGAAAGAAAGTGATCAATATAAGATAGCATTTACTAATAAATATGGTACATATGATTATAGGAAAATTCCTTTTGGAATGTATAATGCTAGAGCTACATTTTACCATGTAATGGATATGGATTTTCAAGGACTAATAAATGGCATTGTGTTGGTATATCTTGATGATATCACAGTATTTTCTAAGGATGCAAAGGATCATTTGAATCACATTAGGTAGATTTTTTAGATATGTATAGAGTTGTAATATCTCTTAACCCAAATAAATGTGTGTTTTTTGTCTATTAAGGCAAAATTTTAGGACACATTATCTCAAAAAAGGGCCTATCCATAGATCCTGACAAGGGGAGTGCAATCTTGGCATTGGCTTTACCCAAACATAAGAAAGGTTTGAAAAGTTTCCTTGGGAAAATTAATATCATAAGGATGTTCATTCATGATTATGATAATTTATTCAAGCCTCTAACGTCTATGCTAAGGAAAGATGAAGTGTTCACTTGGACAAGAAGAAGGAAGGAGAGTTTTGAAGAGATTAAACAAGTCATTACCCAAGCTCCAACTCTTGAAAGTCCCAATTTCTCAAAGGATTTAAACTTGTATACTTTTGGAAATGAGGAGGTAATCTCTGCCATGCTTACTCAATCAAATGAAGAAAACTTGGAGCATCATATTGCCTTCTTTAGTCAAGGTTTAGAAGGCTATGAGGTAAGATACACCTATGTTGAGAAGCAAGTACTTTCAATTGTTAAAATTCTAAATAAGATTAGGCATATTTTATCTAATAAAAAGATTCACATATTTCTACCTCATCCTAGAGTCAAATCCTTTCTTTTGAGCATATATTTGAATGAAAAAATGGTTGGTTGGATCACAAAAGTGATGGAGTATGATGTAGAAATCAAGACAACCAAGCTAGTGGAAGGGAAGGGGTTATGTGATCATATTGATTCAGACATGAAGGGATAAAAAGAGGATTTTTTAGAACTTTATGATGACCCTATGATATCTACAAATTCATCCATGAGAAGTTAGACACAAGATATGATCCATTTTCTTAAAACTAGTGAGTGTCCACAAGGTCTAGATAGAGCTAAAAGAAGGTACTTTAGTTTAAAATGTATTCATTATGTGATGGTTGATGGAGTGTTGTTTAGGAATGAATTCTCAGGTGTGTTGAATCAGATCAGGATGATAAAATATTACTTGAGTTTCATGATGGACTAGTTGGTGGTCACTTTATTCCAAGAACCACAACTACTAAGAATATAAGGGCTAGATACTTTGGCCTAGTTTGTTTAAAGACACCCATGCTTGGGTAAGTAAATGTCAAAAATGTTCTCTCTTTGATGGTAAACAAAATCTTTCTACCTTGCCTTTTCATCTAATTAAAGTTGACCAACCCTTTATGCAATGGGGTCTAGATTTTATAGGCCTATTCAACCCACCTTCTAGTGTTAGCCATAAGTGGGTGATGACTGATACAAACTACCTTAAAAAATGGGTGGAGGTTTCATCTCTCAAGGAAGTAAATGAAAGTTTAGTTCTATACTTATATAAAGGCATAGTTACAAGGTTTGGGGCTCCTTCAATAATAATTTTAGATAAGGTATTGGTTTTTCTTAGAATGAAGACAAGTGAATAGGCTTTGAAACATGGAATCTTACTTAGTATTTCCTCCATCTATTATCCACAAGGGAATGGACTAGCTGAGTCCACTAATAATAATCTAATCAGGATCATAAAGAGGAAAATGGAGGAAAACCAAAGGACTTGGCACTCCAAGTTGAAGACAACTCTTTGGGCTGATAGGATCACCCTAAAAAGAGCCATTGGAAACTCATAATATACACTTGTTTATGGGAGAGAAGCTAAATGCCTATTTCACTTGAGCTACCAGCCTTGGATCTCACTTATGATCTGGAGTTGATGGAAAATGAAAGCATGGAAGTTATGTTATGTTAGTTGATGGAGCTTGAAGAGACAAGAGATCAAGTTATGCAAACTATGAGAGCTCACCAAGATCAAACAAAGAGATACTTTGACAAGAAATCCATGCCAAGAAGTTTCAAAGAGGGATACATTATTCTAAAGTGGGATGAAGATAGGACTAAACCTAGAAAACACACAAAGTTTGATGCTTTGTGGAGTGGCCCTTATGTTATCACCCAATGCATGCAATACAATGCTTTCCAACTCTCAAATTTGGATGGAGAGGAGCTTCATATCCCAGTTAATGGGATATATCTCAAACATTTTTACTAAAGTCCTCCTCTCTCCTTGTACATAGTTTTTTATTTTGCTTGTTTTTCTTAAGTGCTTATGCGCATGTGTGAGTCTTATTTGTGTCTTACCTTGTCTTGTGCTTGTTTGGTGTGTTTTGGGTTTTTTGTGTGTGTTTTAAGCTATTCCTTGCTAGTTGTTTTAAATAACTCATTGACTTCCTTGGACCATGATAGGATAAGGCTAATGGTCATTAGTATAGCAGGCATACTACCCTTATGAGTCACCATTTTGTTGACTAAGTTTGACTTTTAGGTCAAACTTGGATCCCTATAAGTAAAAAAATTGTTTTTTTTATATTTAGGGGTCTAAACCTTTGTAATATGCTATATTATGGTTCAATTTATGTTATCTAATGTATTTCTAGCCTTAGTCATGGTTTCATTAGCTTATTGGTTATTTTGGGTCATTTAATGTGCTTTTAAGGGTCATTAATGCAAGTGGCATGGTTCCCAAGGTGACCATGTGTCCTTTTTTCCTTATAATAATATAATATGTCAGTTTAACTATCATTGATGTTAATTAAATCAAAATATTATAGGTTCCTTCACTGAAATTTAAGAAGCAACTAAAAAGAGAGCAAATGGGACTTGTACAACCCATGGGGAAGTGTGCCACATGGGAAAAGATCATGGAAGGCCTCTTCACCTTCATATCACTCATATCTAAGTTTTTTTTCTCTGAAAGTTCCATTTTAAGGACAAAACCATTCTGCTTCTTTTTTGCATTTTTAGGCATATAGAAGTGACCTTTAGGCTTTTGATTGGTATAGACAAATGAAGAGGTTTCAAGACAAATTCTTTGGGAGGTTTTAGTAAAATTAGAGACCTTCATTTCCATATAAATATTTTCAATAATGATGGCCTATGCTTCATGGACCATCCTCATGAAGTTGACTGTACTTTTGTTATAGTTGTTTCATACACCCCAAAGGTTTTGCTCCATTTTGGTCAAATCCATAAAAACCAATTGGTGATGTTGGCTCCAAAGGATATTGGATTCCTTATAATATGATATGAATTCTAAGTTTCATGTTTCATAATGTTTGGATGAGCAAGTTAGTCCATGCTACAGGAAGGTGCCACCATGTGCAGTCTTAGTTGAAGTTCTTCTTGTTTGCAAAGTGTTTCTCCTATAAAGGTCTCATGTGGATAGTAGATGAGGTTTCATAGATATCATGGTCATATTACCACCTTTTTCCATGTTTGGTTTCACCATGTCATATTTTGGGTATCTTGCAATCTTATCTTTCTACATTATCAACTTTTTTGCCCAACTTCACTTGTAGTCACATGTTTAAAACTTGTTTAACTTATTTATGGGATGATAATCAAGTTATTTTGGTTTTCCAAGCCATGAGGAGTTTTAAATAGTCCATTTATATTCTTGTAAAATGTGTAAGTGTGGTCACAAATTCATTCACCATGCTAAAAGTAATCATTTCATGTTCCTGATTGCTATATTCCATGTATATGCAAGTGATTTTAACATTGGAGAATAGGTGTTAAAACTAGTTTCAAGGTGTTCTTGATGTAAAATCTTTTGGTTCAATGTTGATAACTAATTTAAGTGGTTTTTAATCTATTCACCACCATGTTTTTACTATATTCTATGCCTTGCCTATATAACATGCCCAATACACACTTGCAGGGCTTTGTTGATGTCATACTGAGGTGTGGAAAGGTCAATGTGTGTTCCAACCTCTTAGTATTGCTAGAGGTGCATTACAATTCTTGATGAAAGGATACAAACTCCATGGTCATGGATAGTTTAATATTGCCCATATTCAACTCATGCTTTGTGCACCAAAACATTTACCTACATGTGGTTGAGCAGGGGATTAAAATGTTTATATGGGAAGGTTGACATAATTTGACACCTCCTTAAATTCTTGGTAAGGTCTATAATCCATGAAAAACTCATATAAGTTGTTAAAATTTCAAGAGGAAGTTTTAAACCATGTTCATAAGATGAAGACTATATTCTGGGAAGTTGTCCCTAAAATTTCAAAATAGAGGTCATGGGGCTTCTTGTGATTATCTTAAAATATGGAGGTAAGGGATGTAAATCATATAAATAGTCAACCTTGTAGCCCCTAGCATAGGGAGTCTACAAGAAAAAAAGTAAGGTTAAAATGTCAGTCCAAGGTGGGACTTGGGAACCTTCAATTAGCTTCAAAAAATAATAAAATGCTCCATTAACATCTACAGCCCTGAGGAGGTAAATGGTTTTTTGTCACCCTAAGGATAAGCATTAAACAAAACCTCATGACTAGTAGGTTTCAACTGATGGGATTTGGTCAAATGGAATGAAATTCATCAATATATGGTTAATACAAGGTCTTTTATACCCCTATGACTACCTACAAGTGTCCCTTTAATGCAAAATACACACCCACAATAGTCAAAAGTAGGGTCTCTCAGTCATGGCAAAAGGGGAACTTAATAAAGTAGTCCAAAAGCACATATATAGTGATAAAAAGTATAATAAGATATAAAATGGTTTTTATATCTCTAAATTATGTCCTCAAACATCATGACCAAGTCCTCATAAGTTCAATGCACACCAACAATAGGGTCTTAAGGGTAGGGGTGTCTTAGTCTAAAAGAGAACATAGTTTGTGCTTCTAAAGAGAATATAAGTGAACCCAAGATGAGTATAAGTTTTTTTTGACCTCAAAATGGTTCAAGGATGTCCTTACATACTATGATCAATATTAGATAAGGCTATATGCACCTATAGTAGGGTTTAGGGGTAGAGTATCTCAGTATAAGATAATGACCTAAAAGTTGATGCTAAGATGGTGTTTTAAGGTTTTCCAAAGAAGAATTATAGTTTAAAAATACATTTGGAACCCATAATTATTTAATTAAATAATATTAATATCATGAACATGGTCTAAGTGAGATCAATACACACCTACAATAGTCAAACTTAGGTTGTCTCAGTCAGCAGGCAATAGACTTAATTTTGAAGATCAAAAGTGCATAGGCAAGGTTAATGGGAGATAAAACCTAATGAATTAATGATTAAAAACCTTATTTGGGATGTTCTATATT
This sequence comes from Torreya grandis, assembly GCA_037957365.1. Lineage (NCBI taxonomy): Eukaryota > Viridiplantae > Streptophyta > Pinopsida > Cupressales > Taxaceae > Torreya > Torreya grandis. The sequence continues at coordinate 277,370 of JARHVA010002868.1, forward strand.
TAATAATACTCTTAAAAGGTAAAAATAACCTTACACAGGTCCCCAAAACCCTTGTATGCACCTATAGTAAGGTGCAAGCTACTGAAGGTAGTGTAAGGCATGAACTTGTCTAGGGGGATGGAAAAGGGTTAAAATAAATGTAAGGTGGTCCATGATAGGAAAACATTTGTCTCCATAAATCCCAATACTCTTCCAATATGATGATCTACCTTCCTTACTTTTTTAAAGATCATCAATTCGTACAGTTGCTCCAAGAAACCTCTTTGCTCAATAGGCAAATATGAGGAATCCAAGGAAAATGAGTGTTTTGGAATGAATTAAAAGTTTCATGATAATTAATTTAGGATTATTAACATGTTTAAACAACATATAATGATTGGTTTATCTTATATAAGTCACTCTTAGGAGGATTTGAAGAAAAAACAAGAAAATAGGCTTTTTAGAGGTCTTTTTTGGGTATTTTGAGATGGTTAGGCACTTAAAGAAAGGAATATAACTAAAAAATTTGGTAAAAATAATAAAAAATCTAAAAATACTCACTTTACCTTATGTATGATGTCTATACCTCACTATTTTGTCTCAAAAGTCAGCCATTCTAGGAAAATCAGGGTTTGGCAAAGCAAGCTAGTGAGTACAAAATGGGCAAAGGGATTGATATGGAGATTTAGGAACATCAAGAAACATATAATTAGGTTTATTTAAGGAAAATATATGTCATAAAATTATTATATCAAGCTTATACCCCTCAAGGTGACCAAAATTTCCCTACACTCAGTCCAACTAGGCAAACCTTCACTAAGCCTAATTGGTAAAAAATAAAAGTTGATGAGGAAGAGTATTTGGAAGGTATTATGGTGAATTTTTGAGTTAAAAAACATATAATGAATCATTAATACCATACAAAAAATGGGAAAAACTTTATAGGAAGGTATAAACCCTCAAAGGTGTAGGCAGGCATGTTAGGCAAGGTTCAAACCTTAGACCAATTGGAGGTCCAACCTCATTTATAGCTATTGATGAGCCATATATATTATTTTATACATGTTTAGGAGGTGGAAATATACATTTTTGAACTTAAAATATTTATATAAACCTACAAGAAAGATAATTTTATCTCAGAAAGAGTACAAACATGCAAAAAAGGTAAAAGCAAGCTCGATGAGGCATCTTCAAGTGCTCATATATTTTATAAGGATTTTCATGGGAGAAAAATGAATTTGGAAAATTTATAAGGGTGCCTTAGCATCAATTTTTTTGAGTTTATTGGTAGGTTCAATTTCAAATCTTTATGAACAAAGCTTAAGACCAAAAATTGCCTAAAACCCTATTAAACCCTCAGCTAGGACCCAATGGAGAAAACAAGCTTGGATAGATATCCATATAACATAGTTTAAAATGAAATATGTTGGAAATTTTATATGACTCACTCAATATCCCTCTCATGCTTTTTAGTTATACGAACTTATATGGATGAGGTAAGAAACAAGGTATTTTTTACCATTTTTTGTGTTTGTAGGTTTTGGAAAGAGTTTAAGGATAAAACCAAATTTAATAATAATATTTATAATTATGATAACTCCCCATTTTTAATTCATGCCTTATAAAAACTTATAAGTGTGAAAATAAATAGCTTCATCTTAGCCAGTCAAAACTAACATATTGGATAATCTAGTGAGAAGGGTGGAAAACTTCAAGTGAAGTGATTTTAGGGTATCCCTATTAATTATAAGGCCATGAAGGGTGTTTCAAATTTTCATACACTTCCTCTCATGTATTTTAATTGGAAAATGAAACCAAATTTTAGGACAAGTGTTCAGGGTATATGAAAGAGAGGTTATTTGGACTGTAAGTGATGATATCTCCTTTCTAGGTGATTCTAGAGGACCAATCCTTCAAAAAATTCATGGAGAGGAATTTTTGACAGCCTCCCCATTCATAAAAATAATCATACCTATCCCTAATTATTTATGAGGCATTCAAACAGGGTCAATCATGAAGGCAATTTTTTTGAGCCAGTCAAGGAGTTTTCTTGCCACTTTTTATGAAGTTTATTCCTTGAATTGACACTTTTGTTTCCTAACCTTGCATGGTTAGTCCCATATCCTCTTTTCATTTACAATTAATTTATTCTCTTAGATTTACAAGTGCCCTTATGACCCTTTAACTTCTCTCTTCTCTACTCTCTCTCAATTTCTATAAGAGATGCCACTTTGGCCTTTATAATATAATACCACACTAGGTATGGTGAAGCCCTACCGGTTTTGACATGTAATTTCCTTAAAAAATAAATTCAATCTAGTTTTGAGCTCATATATAATCTTGTTAAAGTGTGTGAAGAGATGTATAGTGAATGGTTATGAGATATTCATTTATCCTTGCTTTCCCTCAATCCTTCCATGTTTGATGCAAGTGATTTCATGCCTAGAAGGTCATATGAAGTATTTTGAAGTGTATGGACATGTTATTAAGTTTACAAGGAAGTATTATCATATAAAAATGATCTATTTTTCCACTTACCTTGGATAGTCTTCATATATGACACCTTCATATTGAAATATTGATGTTAGTGCACTGTAGGACTCTTAAATTAGTGTTGTATGCCTTGTCTCAAAGTGATGTAGTAAAATAGTCTCATGGTAAAAATCTTGGTGCATCACCCTTTATAATATTTTTCATTTCATGCCAACTCTATCCCTTTTCTCCATAAGTAATCAACTAGTATAGGTGAAAGCATTTCAAGGCACATCTAGGGAGCTAGCCCTTCATTCTAGATTTTCATCTCGCCAAATTGACTACCCACAACAAGTGACATGTTTCCATTATTCCACTTAGATGAGGAGAGATAAGGAATCTCCTTAAAGAGTGAAAATCCAAGTGGAAATAGTGATACTATCCTAAAAGTGGCACTAGTGTCCTAAGGCTCAAAATATAGCTAAAATTAGGGAGAACAAGCTAGGGGCCCCTGTGACTGGGAAAGGTGACCTGTGATTACTGTGAGTGTCACAAATAGGTAAAATAAGACATAGGAAAGATCAAAATACTCAAAATAACCATGTGAACAAGAACTATAACCATCACTAAGACCCTCATGTGAAAGAGCAATAAAAGACATAGTACTTGTGGTTTCTTAACCAAATTAGGGTGTTTACATTTACCCCCTTTTATTATAGTAATGCAATGAAATTAAATTACAAGAGTAAATAAAAATAGGAACACGTATTTTTAATTACCTATGTAAATTTAATCTATATTTGGTCCACTTCTTGGTTAGAGAAGTGGTTAAGAATTGGAGTGCAAAATGTGAAGGGGAGACATATGGTGTGGATGCCCCCTATACTAAAATTGAGTGTGTGAATTGAATGTGTAGAGAAATAAGGCTCACTTTTCCCCAATATAAATTTTATTACGTAATATAAATTTATGTATAAATAAGGTTAGTTAACTCCCAGTGTGAATCTGAGTATGTAAACTGAATGTGTGGATAAACAAGGCTCACTTGCCCCCACTTTAAATTTGAGCATGTAAACTGAATGTCTAGATAAATAAGGCTCACTTATCCACACTCTAAATTTTAAAATATAAGCTAAATGTGTGGACAAACAATGCTTTTTTTCCCACACTATGAATCTATGTAAACTAGGTCTGGTGGAATGTTATGCATCAACCACTGCAGATGGCCCTATGACCCAAACTAGTGAAAACTTGGTGATGATACTGGTAATAATACTGAGTGTAGCCTAATAAATATAAAAATGGGGACCAATGATGTTTGCTTTACATCATGCCCCCTAATATTGATATCTGAGCAATGTAGTCATGTATCTAAATATTTGATTAAATTATTATACTTGAGTCAAAACTGTGTATATGTATAGATTATATATCTAAATACCTATGTAAATCTATGTAAACATATGTACCTATGTAGACTTGTGTGTTCATATATCTGAATGCTTATGAATCTGAATATCTATGTAACCCTGTGTATTCCTGTGCATCTTTATATTTGAAAACCTATGAATCTAAATATCTATGTAAACCTATATAACTGTGTAGACCCATGTTTCTATATGTCTAAAAATATATTAATCTAAATGCTTGTGTAAACTTGTGTACATATTTAGACATTTGTGTCTATATATTTGAAACCCTGTGAATATTAATATCTATGTAAAACCTATGTACCTATGTGGACCTATGTGTCTATATATTTGGATGAAACTTTAAATGTTTGAAGCAATCTATGCATATCTACCCCCATTTTGGTGAGAGAGTTGAGACTATGGTGAGGATATGTAACCAAAAGTGGTAATGATCATTTTTCATTTGTACTGGTGTTAATTATTAAGTGTAATGTTGTGTTAAGTTTGAGTACTATATTTATTGTGTCAAAGTTGATTATTGATTGTGTAATTAGATATATGTTTTGTCGATTATTATGTTAAATATAGTGATATTATTTTTGTCATTTTGTAGACTTTTCAATGACTAGGAGATTGATTTAAATAATATGTAATGTTTTGTATCAATGTCAAGTCCCATGTGCAATAAATGGTTCATAAATTGGAGCTACGATTCTTGAGATATGGTGATATCAAGAGATTTATATTAGTTAGTGAAATTGGCATGTAGGGGTAACCTTAATAAGGTGGCATTGGTTAAGTATGACTTAAATAGGTCATTATAATTCTTTTGGCAATTCATTTTGAGAATTTGAGTTGAAAGCATTGTGTGTATGGGTGAGATAAATATGTTGAGGAGATGAGGATCTAGCTTATCATGCTATGAGAATGTTGAGGCAGGATTTAAGCTAGGAAGGAGGTTAGCTCGGTAAGGAATTCAAAAAAATTCTTGTTTGTATCATTTATGTTACTTTGTTTACTATTTTTACTGAAAAGGAACTAGTTTAGAGCATGTTTTAAATAAAATGGTGATAGTGTCCCATTCTAGATGCTAATGTTTAGGACCTGGCGCTAGTGTCCAAGGTGTGGTGCTACTATCTAGTGTTACTATCTTCTATGTAACATTAGTTTATAGTAGTCCTAATATGTAATGTTGAGTATTATTGACTAGTTTTTTATGTAGTTGATTATCTTTTGGGTTTAGTTTTTGATTTATTAATGTCTAATTTGGTTGTAATCTTGTAGGTTGATGATCACATGAGGGAGTTTCACACAAGATGGATGATGGAGACCTTAATAGGTTTTCCCTTGGAGATGCTAAGATGGAGGTGATCGAGAGAGCAAGTTTAAGAGACATTACTTTTCTAGAGATTATGCTTTGGGATAAGCATATGATTGTTGCATTATGTGAGAAATGAGATGCAGACACATGCACATTCTGGATACCTAATGGTGAGATGACTATTACATTAGAGGATGTGTATTGGGTTATGTGATTTCCAATTTCTAGACAATAGGCTATATTATAGGAGGTATTGGTCCTTAGGCCATACAATTGGCATTTATATATTTCTATGCCATGGTAGTGGGTTCTCATCATACAAGGAGTTTCATTGATATATTGTTGACCCTGATTTTGACTGTCAAGGTTCCATGATTGTGAAAGCTCCTATTGTGTGGTTATCTTCATTTATTATTGTAGATGAGAGTAGTGTTTCAATTTCCTATAGGAGACACGAGATAGTGTAGGACATTGAGAATCACAACACTGTGTACTTTTGGGTTCATATGATTTTAGCTCACCTATATATGGATTTATATCATTTTACACATGAGGTGTTTGGTGGGGGTATTAGAGCATCAGTGTTATTACATTACTAAGCATATGAACATATAGCTATGAGTAGGATATTAGAATGTGTATAGGATGGATGGGCTCATCCACAATTGTTTTCAAAGATGTGGACATAGATAGGGCATGCATCAAGGAAGATCACTACATAGTGTCATCAATTGTTAGATAATTTGATAGTAGGAGATATCATCTGGAGACCCTATAGGGGTTATCAGGGGTGGCTCAGGGATAGTACATAGTTGAGGTAAATTTGGGTTAGTTATTGGTTACATGACCACTGGGATAATGTATATGAGTGATTTCAATATGATAAGGTCACATAAAAGTTTGGTTTTGTGTAAGATGTGCTCCCAACACCTATGATATGGTTGAGGAATTCTTGGGCTCTTGTGAGGCTAGGTAATATGTCAAGGCCATCAATTATTGATTTAGTTCCTATTCCATTGACAAAGGATCCTGATATTGATAGACTAAATATAGATGATGTGGGAGTGCCTAATGCCTACATAACTTAGTAGAGTAACCATAGGTGGGTACCTATATTTTTGAGAGGTGGGATGATTGTGGAGGATGTAGTAGACATAGAGCCCCTAAGGGCTATTGATGGTAAGTTTATGGACATAATATTTTTAATTATTGATGTTTTCTCTCTTGCAAGAACCCATTGAGTCTTTATCTCTCTGAGTGCATGACTTAAGGGATGAACCAAAAAAGGGGTGGTAAAATGATTGGTTCTTCATTGGATTATTTTCCCTTTATTACCATTTATTACCTACATAACTATATCCTAAACACACTTCCTTAAGCTTTATCTCCTCTTTTGCACCCTCCTCTAGTCATTTTATACCTTCATTAGCCCTTCCCTAACCTAAACTCCTTTTTGATGATTTACAATACAATGTCGGCCCCATCGATCCTATAATATAATTGACAAAACTTTTTTAAGGTCTAGGTTGGCCCCTAGCTAACCTAGACCAAGACCTAATTTGTATTTTATCAATAATGATATAGATTTGATTGGGATGACCCTATTGGCTAAAATTTTAGAAAGGTTTAGGGTTAGATTCAAATATGTATACACATTCATTTCTTTATTTCTTAGAGACAACAAGATTTAATTATTCATTTGCACTTCTTTATAATTTGTTCTTCTTCCATTCTACTTGAGGAGTTATAATTTAGGTTTTTTACTTGGAAAATAATATTGTCTTGTGGAAAAGTCTTGGATGTTTTGGACTTTCTTAGTGAGCCTTACAAACCACAACAAACTCTTGCAAAGCACCTTTGGCAAAGGGAGAGATTGAGTCTCAATGGGTTCATATTTAAGGTAAGTATCTCTAACTTTTCTCCACTCTTTTAGTAGATAGAAGTAACATAAATAATGGCTTTTGAATATATTTATCTCTCCATGCATTAGGGTTTCACCTATACATAACTTAATTATGATTCTCTTATGCATGTTTACTTTTATATTTATTAACCCTCACTTTTTTCCATAAGCTTCAGTGATTACTAGATTAGATTTTACTTTGATTTTCATATACATTTGTGAATATGAAAACATATGACCTAGTTATGGTTATTGCATAGTTTTACTTGACTAGAAGATTTGGAACCCTCCCAAGTGATATTATTATGGTAAGAGATCCTTTGGATAGGTCTATTGGATCCATCTAAGTAATGACCTTGAATATATAATGTATCAATAATTGGAATTATAAGTAGGATATATATTCTTTGAGCTAGAATTGATTTATAGATCAATTGCATTTTCCTTGGCATACATTATAGTGAACCTGACATGAATCTAGCTCTTGTAGTTTTTATTTCATGCCATCATTTTTGTCATCATATTATATTTTTCTATATTTAAAGTACTATATCAAACCATTTGGTATATTTATAACTTTTTGTGCATAGGTTTAACACATAGTCACTTCAAAACAACTCTATTTTATTTGTGTAGGTCTTCACTAATTACAAGTTACTAGATCAATTAGTTTGATATAGTATTCTTCTTCAATTTCATAAAAGAATATATAGTCAAAATATTCAACTCTATATTCTTTTTTATTTTATCAACATACAGGTCTACAAACACAGTCAAATAAGTTGACCTTGTTCATTATCTCTTCTTCAACACATAGGGTTTGGCAAACTTGGTCAAACCAGTCAACCTAGTTAACAAAATTTGAAAATAGCATTTGAACATATTAGCATAAAATTTGTAATACAAAACTTCTTCAAGACCACCAAGGTTCTTTTATTTTATCTATCTATCATTTAAATTCTTCCTTAAGTACCATTTTTCACAAGTTTGTAGTCTAAAAAATTGTAACCCTACAGCTTACTAGGTCGACCTGGTCAACTTAGTTCTTTAGTTTGTCTTCTATTGAAGAGACATAGTCGACCTATTTGAATTTGTTCTTAAATAACTTGCTTCTATAGAATAGTAGTGACCTATTTGACTCTGTTCTATATCATTTTCATATAGTGTCACCTAAACCAACTATGTACTATTATAAATTAAAAAAATTAATATCTATTTACCATTAATTGGTTCAACTTTCCATTTTAGTTGTTTACATGCTTAGACTAACTCACATAGCTTAAATAGGTAGTTTTTTTCAAATTACCATTTTATTTACACTATTTTTCTCTTTTGCACACACTACCAAATCAATTTATATTCAAAAATCACTAAACATTTGTCTTCCCAAGGTCTACGTACTTGGATTTAATTACCAAGGGGGAAGCCAACTTGATTTTTTGGCTAAGTATAAATAGGTAGTTGATGGTATATATTGGAAAATCACCCAACACCATTATCACTATAGGATTATGAAGTGAAGGGGTAGACCTTAATACCAAGCCAGTGCCATCACCAATACAGATCCCTTTCAACCCAAACATCCTGAAACCAACCTTAGATCCCTTTCTAGTTCCTTATTTCAGCCAACTTCCCTATCATTTTAAAATTAAACTTTATTATAACTTAAAAACAATTAGGATGACAAAATAGTTAGAATTTATTTTTTAGTTGTTTCTTGTTCCTTGATCATTGTGTGTTTTATTATAAAACTTGTATTTGCCAGTGTTGGTTTAAGGTTTATGTTGTGTGTTCCAATTGGATCAGTCACATTGATCCAATCATTTATGGTATTTATTTCATTATTACTTTAAATTATCTTGTAAAATATTTCCCCTCTTTTATAACATTTTTGTCTTGCTTAATACAGTCTCTTACAGACTGTTAAGTCTTCTTACCTAAAATACATAGTTAACCTAAATGATTGTGTATCCTTGTCTCTTTGTTTAGTTTTCTATTCAGCAATGCATAGTTAACCTGCATGACTATGTATTCTTATCTCTTTATTTTATCCCTTGTTTAGCAATACACTATCAACCCTTATAATTGTGTATTCTCTTAAACATATGTGTAAGTATTACTCTATTAACCCAATTGATTTTGTACCTATTACCTAACTATGTTCCTTGTTTGGCCGACCATGTCTTTAATTTTCCTTCTTCTTTCTTAATCTTTGTTTATTTTTATTAAACATCATGAAATCCCATATCAAAATATTATTGGATAACCTAAATCCATTTACACACTATATGTGGTGCTATTTTATTCCTTTCTTCACCTCTGAAGATAATCCTCACTCTCAAAGCACTTCTTCTCCTCACTCATCTTTGGATTGCAACATAGATAAAATTACACAACAAAATGAGATTGGTGGATCATATCCTTTCCATGCCTATTAAGATAATTCCCATATTCAATCATCTCATCACAATTTGGGGGTAATTGACACAAGTCTATCCAATAACCACACATGCAATCCACCACCTAACAACCCTCCCCTAATACCAACATGAGGAGTCCTCCTACAAACACCCATCCACCAAATGATACCACTCAAATTCTTGCATAAATAGTGTAAAAAATAAACATAATTCAAACATCTAATAGCTCCCAAATGATGCAATTACTACATCATTTTATCAATATGGCTAATCAACCTCCCATTCTTCTCCCTTAAAACAATCAAATAACCATTCCTCCACCTCTTAGAGATGTTGTAGGGAATTTCATCCCCCAACCTATCATAAACAATAAGATACTCTAACACATTCAAAATGATTCTTTAGCCCCTTTCATTATTTATATTCATATTGGTAACATATCTCCAACTATTAAATATGATGGGACTAAAGACTGCATCTTTTCTTAAGATATTTGATAATCTTTATAAGGAATGGATCCAAACTAATACTTTTTCCACAAATAAACTTTTATTTATAACTTTCACTAGTGATGTATTTGAATGGTACAATCAACTTCCCCAACATTACATAAGGAAACTCAAGGATTTAGTCAATCCTTTATTTAAATATTTTTAACACAATGATCTTCCCAAAAATTGCATTAGCCATTTCATCAATGCTAAGTAATCTCCCATTGAATCAACTCATGATTTCATCAAGCAATGAAAATATTTGGCCCATAAGGCCAATCATAACATGAATGATGATAACTTGTTTTAACTCTTCATAACCATATTAACTCCTTCACGTCAATATAAGTTTTAAACTTTCACTCCTCAAATGCTTAATGAAGCTCTTTACCAAAACAAGCATCAAGACTTCTTAATGAAATATTTTTAACCTAATACCTATCTCATTAAAGGATATTTTAAAAATTCCCCTAATATGATAACTATCAATCCTCTTCAAACCAAGCAAAGAGTTGAAAAAAGATGATAATCTCCCATCTTCTCACACACCATTAACTGTACAGCAAATGAAATAATTTTTAACACCCTATAAACCATTTACTTATCCCAATAATCCTCCCAAATGGTATGACCCTAATCAATTTTGTTTATTCTATGTTGACATCAATCACTCCCATAAAACATGTAGAAGGCTCACAAAATTTGTTGTTTCCTATATGTTTGGTGATTCATTAAATCATGAAGCCATGATTAAACTCCATCATCAAGATTTTAAAAATGATTCTTAAAAATGACAAGCCCCAAAAGCTTCTTCTTATAACAACCAAAAATATTCTTACACATCTAACGTTCAACAAACCAACAAGGATGTAAGTGCCATTGACACTAACTATGACCAATATTACAATAATTCTAAATATGTCAATGTAGCTAAGGTTAATTATCAATGTAAACTAACTCATAAAGATCCTATCACTAAACCTAAGAAACCATAATTAGACAAATAACTCCTCAAAGATACTACAACTACTCACCTAGCTTCAAAAACTAATGAGGAACTATCTCCTCCTTTCAAACAACTAACCACTTCTCTTCCTCCTAAATCTAATTTACTTTCTAAACCTTGTGCCAGTTCTTCTTCCAAAACCCATTGGAACTTCTTATAAGAACTTAAATCCATGCCTTAAAAAATTCCTCTTATGGAGTTCATTTTCACTACTCCTTATCATCGTAATTTCCTCATGCAACAACTTCAATAAATTGAAGAGACATCTTATCTATAAGAGGAATCATCTTCTCATGAGCCTCAACCAACCAAAGTGCATACCATTAAATCCATTTTTCCTTCTTTGAAAACCTCCATATATTTACTCAAAGAAGACATGATTAATGATGAGATCCTCTTTTGAGTCGGCAATCCACCCCTATTCATTAACATAGCCATTAATACCACCATCATTCATAAATTACTAGTAGATGAAGGGTTTGTTTTTGTGGCTCATAAAAAAAATTAGATATAATAAAAATCATCTCAAATAAACTTGCTTTACATGCCATGGATTTGACAAAACTAATCAAAATCCACTTGGTTGTATTTGTCTCCCTCTTATGATTGGACCTAATACCATCTGGTTGTATTCAACACACCCTACCTTGGTATTTTTTTATTTGAAAAAAGTGGGGACCCCACTTTTGTTAGGGGATGTATTTATTATTTGTGTGTGTATGAGTCTTATTATCTAAAGGATCTTGATATTTTGGACTTTACGTCATGTTTTGATTGTCATACACCTAATTTTCATTTGAAAGGACTTATTAAAACTAATCTAATAATGAAAATTAGGTAATAATTACTATGTATGATAGAGATTAGATTATTCAAACTCTTTTCACTCTAAATAATTTTTTTTGAATCATTTTTATATTCAAATACTATTGGTTCACAAACTTTGTTTTTGGGACTTCTCTTCAGATTATTTATTCTGGTCAATGATTTTATCTTAGACAATTTTCATTCAAAAACTTTGGTGTTCAAAAGGTTTTGTTTATTTAGATATGAACTTAAAAAAATTTGGTCTTCTAAAGCTTTTCCCTTGGGAACTTTACTTTGATTTATAACTTTCTTTTAGACAAAATCATTTAGAAGGCTTACATCTTCAGTAACTTTCTACGTGAAAACTTATCTTTATGAACTTTGGTCTTCAAGAGGTTTTCCTTGGAGACTTTATTTTTGACAAAATCATGCAGAAGGTTTACATCTTTAGTAACTTTCTAGAAATAACTTTGGTCTTCGGGAGGTTTTCCTCAAAAAATTTATTTTAATAGCTTTCATTCAGAAGGTTTAAAATTTGGGAACTTTCTATATGATAACTTCCTCCCAAATGATGATCTCCCCAAAGAGTACTTAATCTTTGGTAACTATTCCTATGGTGGATTTTGAATAAATTCTTTTAGAATGAATTTATTTGAAGACATTTTTTCTTTTTAGGGTATATTAGGCTTGAAGGCAAAGTTCAATTCCCTTGACTAAACCATATAGTGACAAATGTTAGAAGGAAGAGGTAACACTATGTCACCCCAAATGAGTAAACATACTACATGACATGTACACTAGGACTGGGTGGTCAAGTTTGAATTGAATAAAGGTGATGAGCTCATAGACATTAGTGATTAATGGTGCATGAACTAGAATAACTTCAAAGAGATATAACATCGAGCCCCCAATTTAGTTTATTTTATTCTATTTTTAAGAGATCAAGTAAACTTAGCCTTCTACAATCTCAAAATCCCTAGCTATGATGATAAAAACTTGTAACTCATGTAATTTAGTATTTACACTATCATTTTTAAAAGCTTTAATAATACTAGCATCCATCAAACAACCATGACATCTTCATCTAAGTCATATAAAGGACCCTCTTCACCATCTAGGTTTTCCATCAAGGGTTGTACTAAATACTTAGACATGGATTTTGATGTAATTATGTTTAATGGCCTTGATTATAATTACTCAACTCTATGGGAGGTTTTAGATAATTTTGATTCATTTTCATTAGAAGAGGACATCTCAGTGAAGGAAAAACAACTTACAACAGACTTGCTCCCATTCAAGTAACAAGCCCTTCACTACACATCTACCAAATCAAAATTCATGTCATGTATAGACTTGTTACGAGGCATATACTTTGAAGGTAGAATTATGGATGGTGTTTATCTACACTATATTGATAATAACATAGTTATGGCATACATTTCTATAGAAGCATTCATGAGGTATTTAAATCTCTCTATCCTAGATGTTACATTTAACTTATAGACCATAAACACCTAGAAGAAAAGCAACAATGTAGAGTGAGTAGTAGGGAAGTGGATTCTCCTAGGTGATACATTCATTGTCAAAGAGCATGTTAATAATCATATCCATATCACCTAATTTAGGATGAAGATTCACATAGGCATGGCATTATTGAACTGATTCTTCAACCACCTGAGCATCTGCTTCCTGCATCTAGAATGGGTACCCAATTGGGCCTACTCATTACTTTAAATTGCACCTATGCATAAGGTTAATTCATTAGTGCTTACCTACATGAATAAATTATGTAAAAGGACAAGAGTCCCCAAGGGGGAAATTTTTACATGATGTCATACCTACATGATGCAATCATGGCAACCATGTACATATATAATGGGGTTATATGGATTCCAAACCCTGATGTTATCAAGAAAATAATATGTGACTTTTATTCTTTCATCTACATATATTCATATGTTATGAACATTTCCAGGATATCATAATATCTCTACCTCAAGTTTAGATGGCCATTCATATATAACCTCTAGTTAGGATTTCACCTAACATTTCCAAAACACTCACCAATGTGGGAGACTACTGGCTCTACCCTAATTATATTATCATCATAGTTTTTGGTCATAAGGTGGACCCTCTACGGCTTCCCAAGTTCATTCCTGATAAGGTGGTAGAATAAAAAATTACCTTCTAGATATGAAATGGAATAAATGAAAATCTAAAAAATAACAAGAAAGGCAATTTTCATGAATCCCATATCACTATTGGGAGGATGCAATATACTTTTAGGAGGCATTTTAGGGAAGCTAATAATGCAAGGAGATCATATGCATTGGCTGCTCTACCCCATAAGTATTGGGACCCTCATGGGAGATTTTAACAAAAGATCCATAGCCTAGGTATCCCATATAAACATGAGCTATTTAACCATGACTTGTTATTTTTTAATGTCAAGGATGTTGAGGAAGTAAAAGAAAGAGCAATGATAGTAGGCTTAAGTGAATACTTATTAAGGGTGATATAAGATGACCCCTCCCTTACACTCATCCAAGCTAAATTTAGGATCCCACCATGAGGAGGATGGATATCCTCTAACTTTTAGAGTGGCAGGACATACCAATAGCCAGTAGACTAAGGACAAGATCCCCAACATCCATCATTAAATCACGAACAACAAGAGAAAGATTAAATAATAGGGGAAGTATAATTTTTTGAATAACATGAACAAAAATAAGATCTAGAAGAGATACCCACTTCTAAATAGGAAGAAGAGCAATAGAATCCTTTAGTTTAAGAATCTATTGTTGAACGTAGGAGAGTTAACCAAGAATTAGTAGAAGAATTGACACAAGAAAAGGATAACATAAGTAGGGAAAAGGTGGAGATCATTTACTTGGATTATTATGATGAGTAATCAATGACACCTATTATGGTGTCTTCAATAACCCTAACATCCAACATGACTTTCCTTCCTCTTACCTAATAGGTGACTACTCCATAAGCTAAGAAAATAGCATTATGTTATAAAAGGAAACTAAGGGGGAAGAGACCTCAAATCCCATCCATGGAAGCAATCAAAGAGGAAAAAACTAAGGGGTAGATGAGGAATAACTATAACAAGTGATGGTCTTGAGCTTATAATCACTAAAAGCAAAGGCACCCCTCATTAGCAATCAATTTGGTAAGGGTCCTCTTTTCACTACCCCTTAGGACTTATTCTTGTAATGTCATTACCGGTTACTTTTACCATGCATTTTCTAGTTATTTCCACTTTTATTCCTATTAAATCACTCTTTATTAGTATTTTTTCATGCACCCCACCTCTACCCTTCTAATTTCCACTTATACTTCTTCAACCATTGCCTCTATAGTCTCCACCACTACAGTCTCCATCACTACAATCTCCATTCCTTTGGTATCCACCCATTTAACCATAGTTCTTTCCATCCCATCCACCTATGCTTTCACTCTTGTAGTCTTTGTTTTTATTTCCACAGCCATCAACCAACCCATTAATTAAATAGTTACCTCCTCTCCCTGATTAGGTTCACCACTACCTTCTTTAAGACCAGTCCAAACCACAATAGTAGTAACAACTAAGAGGTCCCTCAAAAAGAAACCAACTTTTGTTAAGTACCCCATGCCAAAATTTGGGAACATAGACTGGTCCAAAATAATTTTTCCCTCAATACCCAAACCCTCCTTCAAAGTTGATCATAAATCTAAAGAGCATGCACAAATAAAAGATCAACCATTAGATCCTTCAAAGCTCACTCTTCCATACTAGGCCAAGGAGTTAGGAGTTTTCACTTTTAAGAGGCCAAATCTGAAGATTACTAAGTTTCCCACTATAAGCTCACTTTTTGACAAAGCCACAACCTTAGTCCATAGGTTTAAAAAAAGAAAGATTGAGGATATCACTACGAGAGGGCTGATTTTGGAGAAAAAATTTATTCCCTTTCAAAAAGGAAAGATGGGAAGACGGTGTTTCACTAAAATTTTGCTTATTTGAGAAAGAGTAAAACTTGAAATAAGGGTGAGGGTGGTTGTGCATGCATGAATCCAGATGGTTGTTGATAGTCCTCTTTGTTTATGGAGGATGACCTGAAAATAAGAAAGACACTAGAAAATGGTTGATTAGTTAGGTAGGTGGGTGAATTTCCTAGTGTGAGCTAGATCCAAAAAGTACATAACTTCCTTGGAGGTTGTAAATCTATCTTTTAGACAAGTTAATGTTAAGAAATTTATTGATAAGAAAGACTACATAATTTAATGAAAGTACTTAATCAAAAGAAATAAATACTTTTTAATAAATATTGCATTTCAACAAAATAACATTAAAAGAAATGCTAAATTATCAAGGTGTGGTTCAGGTGTGGTCAAATTATTGTTGTTGATTTTGTGTAGTGATAAAGGTCAAGAAAATATGGGTTTTGGTTGGGGTTGGTGGTTGATAAATGTTTTTTGTTTTGGTTAAAATGATTTAGATAGTGACCATCAATGGGTACTGGTAATCACTGATGGTTAGGGTATGACTATTGTTGGTCAAAAGATGATCATTGGTGATCGAAGTGATCATTGACAGTCACTATGGGTTTGATAGTCTTGGATTTGGGTGAGAAATGAGCTCAGAGTAAGTTTTAGAGGGGTTTTATAGGTCATTTAAGGGTTGGTTAAGGGTCATAAGAGCATAGGGTAATGATCAGGGGTATCTAGTTCAGGGATTGGATATTCAAGCAAGTGAGAATGGTTTTTGGGTGGTTTTGGGTAGGAGGTGAAGTGTTTGGAGTTGTAGAACTCCAACATAGGAAAATAATATGAAAGGGAAATAAAAGAGAATAACATAAGCAATGAAACAAATAGAGCTGATTATTGAATCTTGATAAAAAAAACCATAGAAACTTAGATTTTAGGTGTTTTTAGCTTGAGGAATGTTGAGGTGGGCTAAAAGTTTTTATGAATCTTGGAGTAATGTTGGTAGATTAATGGTACCTTAGCTCAATATAGTGAGATACACAAGCACCCTAATTCTCTAACCTAGTTTTTGGTTTATTGGGAAGCTTTTGATTTGCCTAGGAGTCAGAATCTCTTTCCCTTGGATAATGAATTCAAACTTATCTTCATCTCTTAATCTAGAGGAAAGGAATGCTGAAATGAAGAGTTTAACAAATGGTTTATCAAATAGTCTAACCAATAGTCTGATCATGCATTGATCATGTAGACAGTGGACTAAAACTAGACAACTAGTAATTAAGAAATGAGTTACAGTCAAACTATAGTTGATTCCTTTGATCATGCAAGAGTTTAAGTAAATGTTAGTGGTCTAGTCAACTATCAGTGGTTGAGGTTTGACCACTGATGGTCAAGGGGATGTAGCCAAAATTGGCCATTAAACCAATGACTGGTGGTTAATTTCCTAAGAAATAGTCTAAGGTTAATAATGGGAGAATCAATAAATAATCTAACCCAAAGGGGGGCAAGGGGTGGCTTAAAGGTTAATTTATCATCTAGAGCCATAGTGTATGGTTTTCTAGTGTCTACATTTTCCCCTTTTTATTATATAGTTTATATCATCAAACTGTAAAGAAATAAAAAAGAAGTTTAGTTGGATGCCCCAAGTATGGGAGGAGGTATTCCCCCTCAAACCAAGAATTGATGAGGTGAAACAAAGTTGATGGTAGATTTAACAAGTGGATAATTGGTTGTGAAGGTTAGTTGGGTGGGCATTTAAATGTGAACAAGTGCACAAAATGTGACTAAGTGTGATATCATAGATTAGGCTTCCATAATTGAGGTAGGTGGTAAAATAAGGTTGGCCTAAAAGGACAAGTGATGGGGTAACTAGGACACAGTGTTAGGCATAGTTAATATGGGTTACTCCTATAAACTAAAGTCTCCTAGGTATAGTTGATGAATTCACAAGTATCCAAAAATTAGATGTGATATTGAGAAAAAAATGGTTTTAGGTGTCAAAACCATAAAGGGTCATGATCAAAGGCACCTAAATGGTTGGTGTGCAAAAGTAGTGAAAGTTCATCATATATGGCAAAGTAATTAATGCGGTTAGAATGACCAAGGAAAGGTTGGGTCATGAAAATAAAGGCAATGGTAAAGGTACCATGGTGTGATCATATAAAATGGTGGCATATAAGTGAACTAAATGACCAAAGGTGAACTAAGGAGGTAAACACATTGTTGGACTAGGTGGTCCTTTGGGAAAAGGAAAAGGTAGGATGGAAAAACTTTATAGGGGTCAAGAATTGACTGTTAGGGTCAATCATCGGTGGTCACCTAGTGATCATCAATGGTCAAGAGGAAACCCTAAAAGAGCAATCATTAAAGGTCAAGCAAGGATTTATTTGCTCATATGTAAATATCAACGTGTGGTACTTTCCCTTGGCATTTTCATAAGCAATGGTGATTTGGATCATTGAGTCTTATTTTATCTAAGCTAGGTGGGTTTGATCTAGGTTGAGTGATGAGTTGGAAGTTAATTTAGGTAGGCTAAGGTAGAGGAGATCTAACGAGAATGTAATGAGGTATGGGCAGAGTGCAAATTTGAATGGTGATGATGTTTTTGAGGGATCTAATGTGATAGAGGATGCATAATGAGGGAGGGGATGCCTTGAATTTCATTTTTTTATTTTATTATGTGGGTGGGTAGGAATTTAAAATCAAGGGGTTTTAAGTTTTAGGTATGAAATTTTTGGAGGGCTGGAAACATGTTGAGGTAGTGAAGGTGTAGAAAGGGTTTAGAGGTTTTAAGCATGATTTAAATCATTGTGTTGATTGTTGTTAGTTATTAGTGGCTTAAGGAGAGTGTTTGGTCATTGATGATCACCTCATAGTGACCATCAGTGGTCACTATTGACCATCACTAGTTGATAAGTAACTATAAAATAGTTGATGTGTAGACCATCGATAGTTCACTACCTTAACTATCAATGGTCGAGCATTGATCGATAATGATTCTATAAGGAACCATCACCACTCAACTGTCAGTGGTTAATAAAAGTTTAGGGAATGGGGTAGAAAATGGGAGAAGAATGGGTGAAGGTAATGTAATGGGTGAAGATAGGGGCTGGGGATGGGTGAAGGTAGGGGAAGTGAATAAGTGAAGATAGGATAGGAAAAGGTGGGGTTTGATTTAGGTAGGAGTAGGTGAGGGTTTGGTTAGGCCTTAAAAATGGGGTAAAGTAGAAGCGAGTAGGGGTAGGGTTAATAGGTAAAATACATAGGTCATGGTTGAAGGGTAAGGAAAACTAAGGGATATGTTTTAACCTTGCAAGTGAGGAATAGCTATAGATGTAAGATTAAGTGCTTTAACTCTTGGATGAGGTATATAGGTCTATGATAGACCAAGAGTGGGAGCACATGACAGTGGTGGGTCTAGGAGGTATGATATTTTATCAGCATGTGCTAAGAGATGTAATGATGTTGGTAGTCCTCATCGAGAAATGGGACCTTACTACCAACATTTTATTGCTATTGACTGAAGAGATTAGCATCCTTCTAGAGGACATTCATTAGATTTTATAGATACCAATATATGGTGAGCCGATAGATCATATTGATAGTGAGGAGTGAGATGTGCATATGGATTAATTATTCAGCATGGGCTTTGTTCATGCGAGGTGGCATGTAAGAGGCTTCCATTCAACACCTATATATCATATAGATAGGGGATGGAGACAACTTATCATGATGATGATAGCCATGACTTGTTATGCACTTTCATATTCTAGTAGTGGTAGATTTCCCTTTTAATTTCTAGGTGTTTTTTTGACATGTTAATAGACTAGACCATGTTTGTATGGGCCCCAATTTTACTAGTTCAAATCTATCAAGATCTCTAGGGATATATAGTACACAAGAGGTATGGTATTAGTGTTAAGTTTGTTCTACACTATTGGGTAGATGAGTACATCAAGGTGATACAACCAAGCGGATTGCCATGGTAGGCATGGGACCAAGTGGACTTCAAAGTGGAATTCATGAGGTGGAGAGGTGATTATGCACTTAAAACACTAGGGGGATTAACATGATATTTGTAGTAAAGTCTCTGGATAGGCATAGGGAAAAATATGGGGGTAGGTCTACAACCATTACATCTTGAGTGATGACATAATTTGGGTAAGTTGCCAATGTGGTATTAAGGTTTTTTACTATGCTTGCTATTTTGGTGGGGGAGCCATATAACTAAAGAATTTCTTTTTCATTAGGCACATACTTAATTCAAGCTTATTTGTTATATCTTTAGTCATAACTAAGGTTAAAGCTCCTAAATCTATCATACAATTATATACCAAGTAATCTCCTATGATGGCTGACAAATAGAATGGAGGGGGCTTGAAAATGTTGGGGGAATGAACATCATTCTGAGCTTGACTTTGATTAGGTACTTTATTAGAAACTTAACTAGGACTAGGTTGATTACTATTTATAAAAATAGTGTTAACCTTATTAGTTATCACATTCATATGGGAAGGCTTGAAGAGATACTGTTAAAGAATCTCTTTTTGTCCTAGAAAAGATAGGGCATCATACATAGACATAGTAACATTAGCCTTATTCATATGATCTAAAATATTGAAAGGAGGATTATTACCTTTCGGCTACATCTTAGAAGTAGAAGCATCACTTGGCACTTGTATGACATGAGGAAAAAAAGGATATTTTTATTTTTTCCCATGATGTTGAGGTACTTGTTCAGTTATAAGAGCCTTAATAGGTACATTTAAAGTGGTAAATAGATGATTGAATTGTGGATACATTGAAGAGGCCATAGGCTACCCCACTTTGTCATCCACCATCCTCCTCTTAGCCCTCGTGTTCACTAAAACTTATCCATCTGATATTTGTGTAGTATTCCCCATATTTACTGCTATATGCTCAAACATATACTCTCCTTATTGAAATTTTATACACATAGTATCAACTAGTGTCTTACCCATGTTTCCTTGCTATTGAATTTGAGCCTCTAATGGTGTCATGGCAGGCATATTACCTTCATTCATTAGAGGGATTTGTGGTGGTGGAGGTGTTGTGTCATGGCCTTGGAATGAAGGAACATGCTACCAATTGGGGTCTTAATACATTTCTCTACTTGTAGCCATTACGATCTCATTGGACTATTTTGTTGACTACCATTGTCCCTCTTGTACAAGATTATTTTGGGTGGGGACTAAGGCTCTTGAGCTACTCACACTTGTAGGTTTTTAGTTATTATAAGATTTCCCTTGAGTAATTTATCCTTGGGCTTACTAATTTGTTAGATAACATGGTTTATTATAGGATTTATTAAGATATTGGGTTTAGAAGGGACCTTGGTATGGCTTGTATAAAGTTTTTTTCTATCTTTCCAGGGCCACTATCTTGTTTTCTTGAGCCTTCAACAAGATTTCAATCCTTGCAAATTTATCCTCTTGACCATCATTAGGTTAGACTTGGTTGTTTGGGTTGGGAAATAGAGAAATATTAGGTGGGGTTGGATGAAGATCAGGGAAAAGTGGCATTAGATTTCTTGGCATAAGCTTCCCTACATGTATCAAAAAAAAATTCTACCCTTATAGATATTTCATAAGCTCCTAGCAGGGTTGTCCCACCCACATATTGGATCATGACTACAATGTCTGAATTCAATGCTCTCAAATAGTAAAAGAAGGCATAATTGGGCATGGGCTTATTGATAATAGGGATCCTATCCCAAGTCTTCTAGAATCTATAATTGAAATCAACCATGGATTCTTGAGGTGCCCTCTTGACTGAGGTGAGTTGCTCAACTAGTGACACATTGTCACTTCTATCCTCAAAATGTTTACATAACCACTCACCAAACTCATCCTAATTATTGATTGAGGTAGGAGCTAGACCTCTATATCATTATAGGGCTTTGTCTTTCAAATATGTTGCTAATAATCTCATGGCTACATTTTATTGTCTAATATGGTGTACTAAACAAAGATTTACAATATCAATAATGTGCCCTAGAGGGGTGGTGGAGTTTTTTCCTATAAATTATGGTAGACTCTTTAAGAAGGTAGCAGGGATGTCATCATATTGATAAGGTTAAGAGGGATACCACAATTGAAGGGTATGAAATGTTGTAATCTAGGTTATGTCATTTACATGGTGGGTATTGTACTACTTAAAATAATAGGGGGGCTAGGAGACAAATATTGCTTTTAGGGATAAGGGCCTATCTTATTGGATCTTGCTCTTTTATATGAATAAGGAGGTAATTCAAAAAATTCAAAGGGAAATACCTTACTAACTAACCTTATAGTGACCTTTGGCATAAGAAGTGTTGTTTGGAAGATGTAATGAGATCTCTATCTTGTAAAAAATTTAGCATCTGATGATGATGAGTGTCCTTGTCTGGTGCAAATACTCCTCCTCAGCTCTTGATTTTTGCTATGCCAAAGAGAAAGGGTCCCATCGAGCATGCTAGAACTACTTTAGACTCAAGTTGTACCCTATCTAAAATCAAAAATGTTCAAATCCTACTCTCAAACCTAGTCTAACATGGGAATGACCCTAGGTTGTGGGTTACCTGTACTTGGGTTAGTCCTCTAAGGTTTTTAACAAGGACATCTCCTCAGATAAAATAATTTAGATCTCACTTTCTAAAACCTAAGCAAGTTGGGATGAAAAGGGTAAATAAGTTTCACAAAATGAGACCTATTCTAACATGTGGTGATGCACCATAAATTTGTCATATACGCTCATAATATTGAACCCTTGGCACACTAATGGACCATGAATAAAACTAATACAATGTTTGTTGTGATTTCTAAGCAACAGTATTTCAAATAGAGGTCAATTTGATGTATTAATATTAGAGGACAATAAAGATAAGGTCTGGTTGAAGACACTTATAAAAATCATTCCATCCTACTCTTGAGATATCAATGCTATGACACACTATATGACCTACAAAGAAGATTTTTAGCATTTAGGTTGAACTCAAACCTGCAAA
The DNA here is from genome assembly GCA_037957365.1 of Torreya grandis. Lineage (NCBI taxonomy): Eukaryota > Viridiplantae > Streptophyta > Pinopsida > Cupressales > Taxaceae > Torreya > Torreya grandis. The sequence continues at coordinate 300,156 of JARHVA010002868.1, forward strand.
GGGAAGATTAGGCCACTTTACACATCAAGTAAATAGAGAATACTAAGCATGGACTAACAAACACTATAATTATATTTCTCATTACTCTAAGAGGTGAAAAATATAATTTTGGTAGAGACTAGTCGTACCAACCTGAGGGATCATAATCAATAGCTCAAAGGCTATATTTACATAAAATGGAAGGTAGGAAAGAGAAAGTTATTGGTGCTAAAGGGATAATTATTAAGCTCAAATCCACTCTTCATAGTAGTTAAAACCACCCTATGTTTAGGTTCTTTGAAAGTTCTCAATTGATTATGGACACCTTGATAAACCATTGCAACAGTCACTCATTTCTCCTCCCACCTCTCTCTACATTGATGTTGTTTTTAGTTACAATGGTAAAACAGGTCATCTTCAAGTTGAGTGTTAGATCGGATACAATTATAACAACTAGATCATTCTATTATGATCTTATTTTGGCATTTATTAACTTTTAATGATTCATTATATCATGAGAGAGTGGAGAAAAAATATCACAATCATGTCATTGGCTTGTGGTGGAGCTATTACAGTCCATGTGTATGCCTCCATGGCATCCATTGAGATGTTGGCTTTGGTTCAGCTTGGGTTATTATTGAACTCAGTTTTATTCTCTTTTTTATTCAAAAAATGCTCTTGGGTTTGACTTTGGATGTCAAAAATTGACTCAAACCAATCAAATTGTTCCATCATGTCTTTATTACCATTGGTTATATGGATCTTGGCTATCAGATCCTTAACTTGTTGACCTAGATTGCTCCATTGATCCTTCTCTGTATGAATGCCTGTTGATCATTGATCCTCTACTAGTTGAACACACTATTAAAACTTGTCATGCATAAATTTGATTTTGAGATTTACTAACCCCTTTGACCTCCACTCATCATTATATCGAAATGTATGATTGGACATGTACCATTAGATCTACCTATGACCCATTATTTGAAAACCAATGGTTATTTATCAAGTCTTAAAATTTATGTCCATGTAGATGTATTTGACATCACCCAAAATATCAAATTTAAGCTCCAATGTATTTTTTCCTGAGTTTTATTTTGACATTAGTGTGAATGTCCTATTCTACAAGTTTAATTTTGAAGGCCTAAATCTAGAAGTGCAAAAGCTATAGAGGCACCAAATTTTTAAGAGATGTTTTTATTACTAAAATGGATGAACCCACTTGATTTTCTAGTCTTGGGAGCTTTCTAAGTGTAATTATAAGATGTTCAAGTGAGTGTACCTTTTCATTTTTACATTATGTTTACATGCCTGTCATGGTCAAAAATGGCTAAGTATGGAAAATTAGCAAATTTTAACTAAGGAGCCAACTTTGAACCTGTATAACTTATGATGCACTTAGATAGATGAATTGAAACTTAGTGGGTTAAAACTAGGAATTAAGATAACCAAACCCATGTGACAATTTTATCTTGAAATTGCCACATGTGTGATATATGTCCTCATCAATATGCTCAATCAGTTTTATTTGAGCTTCTTTGCAAATTGGCTAAGTATGGAAACTTAGCAAATTACGCTTGAGAGGCCCACTTTGAACACTCATACATTATATTGTGCTTCATTACATGACCTAACACTTGGTGCATATGGTCTTGGGACTAATGTGAACAAACCCATATGACCGATTCTTCTTGACTCATCCACACATGGTAATTACAACATCAGTAAACTGCTTACCTAGAATTTATGCCACCAGACCCAAGTGTCTCAAAGAACATAATGAAGAACTAACTATATCTCATGCATTTCCATACCCATTCCAAGAAATTTTGACACTCCATGGGGTCTCTGCAACTCTAGTACTATCTTCAAAAATTGAAAAATTACACTTCAAGTGAACGCGAAGTGTCTCAAAAGTTTTGTAAGTTGCATGATCCCTTAGGTTCACCCATTCCACGTAGAACTTGCTCAACTCTTACTTCATTATTTTATCTTCAGGACACTAAACTACATCTAGGAAGGATTTTTGTATGTGGGCCAAAATGGCCAACATTTTTGGTGACTTCACTAGCTTGACCAGCCTGTTGGCTATGAAACTAAGGCATTGATCAAGCTTATTTATGATGGTTGAATGAATAAAGCATGCTTTTGAAAGGACTCTGCTTGATTCCCTTTTTTTTTTGGGAATAATGGGACACCATAAAAACAAGAAAGCAATGAAATATACTAGACAGCAAACTAAATAGCAAAAGATCCATGTGTAATAACAGTTGGAGGAAAGAAAGACCTAACTAGCAATATACAAAGATTAGGAGCTACAACTAGTAAGAAAACTTGAGATACCTCCCATTTATAGGGATGGGAATGCTCTCTCCATTTAATTTAAAAATCTCAAAGGCATTGCTCTGATTGTAGCTTGTGATGACATAAGGTCCACTCTAAAGACTATCAAACTTGGAGTGTCTTCTTGGTTTTGAATGGTACTCATCTTATTTAAGGACTATATCATCTTTTTAAAAATATATTGAGGAAGATCTTTTGTCAAAATACTTATTTACTTGGTTTTTATTGGACCACATGACATACATAAAAGTGTCTCTTATTTCTTCCAATTGTCTCAATTCATTCAACCTCACCTACATTGTATCATCTTCAAAGAGCTTAAGCTGATGTGCAAGCTTTAATGCAAGGGAGCTTGGATTATTTACCATATACAAGGAGATATGGGGAGTGTCTAGTAGCCTTCTTAGGTGTCACCCTATTTACCCATAGGTTAGTCCTAAATCTGGTGTGCCATTCCCTTTGGCTATCCTCTATAATCCTCTTGATGATCTTTAACAAGTTCTTATTTGTGGACTCTACTAGTCCATTTCCCTATGGGTAATAGTTGGAGGATGATTTTAGATAAATCCCATGTCAAAGGGCCCATTCCCACACCTTGTTTCTACTGAAATCCAATGCATTGTCATAAATGATTATAGAAGGCATACCAAATCTAGTTACATGATTATCATAAAAGTCCAAAATAGAAACTTCATTGGACTCCTTGAGGACAGTTACTTCAACCCATCTTGTAAATTAGTCTATATCTTTAATGATCCATTTGTACCATTTTATTGAATGGGGTATATCATCCCTATGAAATTTAATCCCCATTACATGAAAGGCTACTATACTTGTATTGCTTGTAGAGGGAGGGTAGCTAATATTTGTTTGACAATAAACATTTCACATTTTTTGCATTTCCTTACCTAAGGGTGTGCATCTCTAAACATAGTGGTCCAAAATTACCCAACTCTAATGATCTTGGAGGCTGTGATCTTGGCATCAAAGTACCCACCAGCTTGACCATCATCAAATTACTCAATCAATTTGCCTATCTGACATGACTCCACACACCTCAAAATCATGCCTCTAATGTCCCTCTTAAAAATTAATCCATATATTAGTAAATAAGGTATACTTTATAACTTAAAATATCTTCTCTTGGTTATGTCTATCCCTATAGGACACTATCCTAACTCAATAAACCTAAGTATGACACATGTCTAACTAAAAAGTGTGATGTCTACAACTTCTTATTGGTGATGGACTACCAACACTTAATCCTTATTATTATTTATCTCTATTGTAATGTGTTAAAATAATCCTCTATCTCTTACAAGCTTTGTAACTCTATCCTCAAGTTCATACTCCATGCACTTTGTCACCCATCTAGCTCTTTTCTCATTGAGGTCTCTATTGAGTATGAACTCTTTAACACTTGGGTGTGCTACTATGAGTATGATCTTGATATTGGAGACCATGTGCCTAAAGTTATTCAAGCCTCTTACTAATACAAGCACATTCTTCTATACAAAGTTGTATCTTTCTTCATATCCTTCTAAAGCCTAATTAAATAAAGCAATAGGTTACTCTAAACCTTGGTAATTCTACTGCATCAACATGATAGAGATTGTATCCATCATAGAGAAGGCATAAAAATATAATTCCTTATTAAAATAAGGATTAATAAATGTGGGGGCATGAGAGATGGCCTCCTTGATGACCTCAAAACTTCTCTAACCTTCTCTGGTCCATGTAAACTCTTTGTACTTCCTTAACATATGGGTAATAGGTTTGACTATCTTTGCAAAACTTGGAATGAACCTCATGATATTGATCTTTCTTAAAAAATTATACACACCTTTCTTATGATTAGGAAAGGGTAAGGATAACATAGAGTCAACCATTTCAAGGTATATGGAAAGACCATCCTTAGACACTACATGACCAAATAATTTGATTGTATGAACACTAAATATACATTTTGTATGCATAAGATCCCCACATTGTGTGAAGATAGTCTTATGTCTATCTTCTTCTTTGACCATGATCTGATTATAGCCAGATTAGCCATAAAGCAATGAGGACCTTTGACAACCTACCACCTTTTTGAAGAATCTGATCCATTGAGGGTAACAAGTAGTGATCTTTGAGGGACACCTTATTGAGGTCCTTAAAGTCAACACATAAACATATCTCCCCATTATTCTTCCTTACTAGCACCAGATTTGACACCCATGAGGAATGTTATAAGGGGAATATGATCTTTGACTTAATCAATTTGAATAATTCCCTTCTCATTAGGTCCTCCACTTTTGGATTGACAAGCCTTTGTTTTTGCCTGACTGGTTTTACATTACCTTCTAGTTCAATGGTGTGTTGTGCAAGTTTTGGATCAAAGCCCTTCAAATATTTTTACTCCCATACAAATATGTCAAAAAAATCTTGGCACAAGGCAACAAATATAGTCCTATCTTCTATTATGTTGACCTTTCCTAACTTCAACAACTTGTCCTTAAATATCTCTATCCTTTCATAATGTTCTTTCTTAGCTGAGATACATGTTTTGCCCTTCCTCACTTGGTAATCTTAATTGAAGATGATCTATAATGTCACAATATTTTTAGGTAGTTTATTATATCTTAGTTTTACTATCTGATCATTATATTGATGTTAAAATTTTTCTTGGCTCCTATGACAAAATTTTCCCTCCTACATTAGAAAACATATGATTTGATCATCATTGTCAAACACGTGTCAACTTACCTCACTATTAGGCACAATTGGTATACATATGACCTTGATTTTATCTTGACTTTGATTGCCTTTGACTCCTTACACAATCTCATAGTGGGCTCTAATGACTGCAAGTCTATCTGTATGCTAATTTTCTTCTATTGATATGGATTAGCTGTTGAATGCCAAGAAGTCCTCCATGAGGTCCCATACCCATGCTTATAAGATTTAAAATGATGGTTCCTAACTGAACTTAGACCTCTCACTTTTTATACCAGAAGATCATTATCACCCTTGACTTTAATAAGTTTGACACCTCTTCTTCTTTCATCTTGCAAACCATGTAAAAGAGCTTCATATTTAGTTATGTTTCAAGTACAAATGAATTGCAACCTTGTAGATAAATGGTAATTTTGACTTGAGGGTGACACTAACATGGCTCTAGCTCCATTTCCATTCTTTGGCCTTGATCCATCAAATAAAAAATTCCATATACCATCCTCTTCTTGACAAATGTTAGTTAAGCAAGGTATAGCAACACCTTCCTCATGCATGGAGTACACTCTTAAGCCTACTTCTTCAATGTTACTATATGGATCAAATTCATGGTTATTAGTTTCCCACTCATCCATGTATAGATCTAAGATGCCTTCAATATGATCATGAGGCTCTTTTTCACTAAAGTTCTCATCTTATTCAAATATGGTATAGTTGACATTTACAAGGTTGGGCATGTAGGGCTCTAGATGGAACCTAGAAATAGGTTCTAACCTAATAGTGACTTTAGTTCCATATATGGTTCCAAAAACCATATATGACCAATAAAAGGACAAATATCCCCTAATTTTTGTAGTAAAGTCTCTATATAGGCATAGGGCAAAATATGGGGGTTGGTCTACAACCATTACATCCTGAGTGATGACACAATTTGGGCAAGTTGCTAATGTGATATTAAGGTCTTTTACTATGCCTATTATTTTAGTGGGGGAGCCATCTAATTGTATAACCCCTTTTTCATTAGGTAATATTTAATATAAATCTTATCTGCTATGTATTTAGGCATAACTAAGGTTGGAGCTCCTAAATCTATCATGAAATTATGTACTAAACATTCTCCTATGATGGATGAAAAATAAAATGGAGGGGGCTTGATAATCTTGGGGGAATGATCAGTATTCTAAGCTTGAATTTGATTAGGTACTTGATTAGAAACCTAACTAAGACTAGGTTGATTACTATTTATAAAAATAGTGTTAACCTTATCAGTTATCACATTCATATAGGAAGGTTTGGAGAGCTATTGCTGAAGAATCTCTTTCTCTCCTAAAAAATACAGGCATCATACATAAACATAGTAACATTAGCCTTCTTCATATGATCTAAAATATTGAAAGGAATTTTAGTGCCTTTGGGCTACATCTTGGAAATAAAATCATCACTTATCACCTGTGTGACATTAGGAACAAAACAAGATTTTTGTTGTTGTCAATGATGTTGAGATAATTATTGAGTTGTAGGAGCCTTAACAGGCACATTTGAAGTGGTAGATTATTGACTGACTTGTGGAGATGTTGAAGAGGCCATAGGCTACCCCACCTTGTCATCCACCATCCTCCTCTTAGCCCTTATGTTGGCTGCAACTAGTCCATATGATCTTTATGTAGTATGTCCCATTTTTACTACTATATGTTCAAACATATGATCTCCTTTTTGAAATTTTATACACATAGTGTCAGTTGTTGCCTTATAAATGTTTTCATATTATTGAATTTGAGCCTTAATGGTGTCATGGTAGGAATATTACCTTGATTTATTAGAGGGCCTTGTGGTGGAGGAGGAATTATGTCATGGCCATAGAATGAAGTAATGTGATGCCAACTAGGGTCTTGATACATTTCTCCGCTTGTAGCCGTTACTAGCTCATTGGACTGTCCTGCTAACTGGCATTGTCCCTCTTATGTAAGATTGCTTTGGGTGGGGACCAAGGCTCTTGAGCTACTCATAGCTATAGGGTTTTAGTTATTATAATATTTCCCTTTAGTAATTTGGCCTTAGCCTTGTTGATTTGGTGGATAAGGGTGTCTATTTTAGGATATTGGGTTTGGAAGGGACCTTGGTATGGCTGGTATGAAGTATGTTGTTGTCTCTTTAGGGCCACTATCTTGTTGTTTTGAGCCTTCAACAATATTTCAATCCTTGCAAATTTATCTTCTTGACCATCAGTAGGTTAGACTTGGTTGTTTGGGGTGGGAAATCAAGCAATAGTAGGTGGGGTTAGCTGAAGATCAAGGAAGAGTGGAATTAGAGGTCTTATCATAAGCTTCCCTACTTGTATCAAATAGTTTTATGCCCTTATAGATATTTCATAAGCTCCTAATAGTGTTGTCCCACCCATAGATTGGATCATGACTGTATTGTTTGAATTTAATGCTCTCAAATAGTAAAGGAAGGCATAATTGGGTGTGGGCTTAATGATAATAGGGATCCTATCCCAAGTCTTCTAGAATCTATAGTTGAAATCAACCGTGGATTCTTGAGGTGCCCTCTTGATTGAGGTGAGTTGCTCAACTAGTGACACATGGTCACTTATATCTTCAAAATGTTTACATAGGCACCCACTAAACTCATCCCAATTATTAATTAAGGCAAGGGCTAGACCTCTATACCATTGTAGGGATTTTCCTTTCAAGGATGTGACTAATAGTCTCATGGCCACATATTATTGTGTAATATGGTGCACTAGACAAATATTTGAAATATCAATAATGTGCTCTAGAGGGGTGGTGGAGTTTTCTCCTGTAAAGTATGGTAGAATATTCAAGGAGGCAATAGGGATTTCATCATATTGCTAAATTTCAAGAAGCTACCACTATTGAAGGGTAAGAAAGATTGCAATACATGTTGTGCCATTTGCATGGTGGGTACTATACTAATTTAAAAAATAGGGGATCTAGGAGACAAATTTTACTTTTGGGGATAAGGGCATGTCTTATTGGATCTTGATCTTTTATATGAATAAGGAGGCAACTCAACAAATTCAAAGGGAATTCCCTTATGGACTAACCTTCTAGTGACTTTTTGCATAAGAAGTGTTGTCTAGAAGATGTTATGAGCTCTACAGCTTGTAGAATCTTTAGCATTTGATGATGATGAGAGTCCTTATCTAGTATAAATCTCCTTTTCAACTCCTGATTTTGGATATGCTAAAAAGAAAGGGTCTCCTTGAGCATGCCAAAACTATTATAGACTTAGGTTACACCCTCACTAAAAGTATAAATGTTTAATTCATACTCTCAAACCTTGTCCAACATAGTAATGACCCTAGTTTATTGGTTACCTATATTTGGATTAGACCTCTAGGGTTTTGAACACTCATATCTTCTATTGTAATTTGTTGGATGAGCTAAAACTTGGTGCATATGTTCTTTGGACTAATGTGAATAGACCCATATGACCAAGTCTTCTTGACTCATCCACACGTGGCAATTACAATGTCAACAAACTACCTACTCAAAAAAAATCCACTAGACCCAAGTGTCTCAAAAAACATAATGAAGAACCAAATGTATCCCATGCATTTTCACTCATTCCAAGAATTTTTGACACCCCATGGGGTCTCTAAAACTCTAGTCCTATCTTCATAAATTGATAAATTAAACTTCAAGTTAAATTGAAGTGTCTCAAAAAATTTACAAGCTGCATGATCCCTTAGGTTCACCCATTCCATCCAAAACTTACTGAACTCTTACTCCATTCTTTGATCTTTATGGCACTGCACTGCATCTAATTAGGAGTATGGTATATGGGATAAAATGGCCAACAAGTATCACTAACCATATCATAGGTATCTCTAGCATTGGTGACTATAGAGATAGATACAACATAGGGCCAGGTGGCTATCCTTACACAAGAGAGGGATACAACATGAACACAACTAGCCTTGGTGACACAAAAGAGGGATGCCCTAAAATAGGTAGGAGGGCAGGAACCTACATCTTTAAGACCATTTTTATGGTGAGTTATATGGCCATGATTAAGGATCTTAGACATTTCAAGGCACTAGTATTTACAGAGCTTCCAGATGAACGTTGATATGATGATTATAGAGCAGCGATCATTGGGGGAGTTAGTGTGCTACATTGGGTCAGTAGGAAGTATTTGTAGGTGTACATATAGATATTAGAGATGGATAGGCTCCAAGGATAAATATCACCCCTCCACCTTAGACTACTATGAGACACCTATTTTGATTTATTATATGATTTTGATACCAACCTACAAACTGATGCAACAAGATGTACACATTCTTGTGAGAGATATAGACATTATGAGTATATATGATTAATTTGATTATGATATATGATATGATTATGGTTTAAATGATGTTGATTATGGTTATGGATGATGTATTTTATGTTTATGATGTGATGATGTCATTTATGATATGATCATGACGTTATGATTAACACATGCTTAATTAGATGTTATAAATGTGGATGTTTTAAATTAATGAATCTATGTTCCCCTTTATCTAGATAGACATGTGATGGAAAACATATGTGATGACTCATTGGTTTATAAAGGGTTATAAATATGATAAATTATGATGATTAATGAGATGTAATTGGTGATTTATATAGATGAGATGAATTTTAATAAATGAAGTGGTTAATTTATTAAAATGTTTTTAAGGTAAAAACACTTAAATAAATAAAGGAAAATCAAATCACTAAACAAGACATAAAATGTTTTTTTTTAATTCTCTTTTAATGAATGATAGGTAATTATATGAAGGCGATTTAATCTTAAAAACACATAGATTAAGTTTGGATAACAAAATTGTATGTGAGAAAAGACAATAAAAGATAAGACAATCAAAAGACAAACATCTTAATGAATGTAGTGACAAGTAGGTATGATAAAGAAAATGAGACACAATGTTGTTTCATTGTCAAGGACCAAAATAAAAGGAAGCTAGATCAAATTATGAACATAAGCCCTTCACATGCTTCGCATCAGCATCCGTTGGTTGGTTAAAAAATTATATTGATCACAAAGTGTCAAGTAAGATCAAAATCTCTTATTTTATAGAGGGTATAAAGGTGAAATGGGTGATAAAAGAACGTTCTTGTGATATTAGCATGCCTCTTCTATAGGCTATAAAAGGGCTATTATAAATAAATCTATGCCATAGAAGGTGTAGATTGATCGATGTGGGAAGTCTACTCATGAAAGCTAATTGTAGATTCCAAATAATGGGTCTTTTAATATTTTTATTATTACTTTAATAGGTTGGGGATGTTGATCAATGTGAGAAGATTCCAATAAATTAATTGCTTTGGAAAATAATTTACTTATCTATCCTTCAAGGGAGTGGTCTAAGTTTCTAAGATTTCTCTTAGGCCTTTTGATAGTTGTCCTTCAAGGGAGAAGTCTACCTTATATGAAGCAATTTTGATTGGTTTTCATAGTTGTCCTTCAAGGGAGTAGTTTGCTAATGCTAGAGATGGCCCATATGATATATGAATTTTAATGATTTTGTTTTGATGACATAGACTTGCTTATATAGGCTTAAAGGCTTACTTTTGTGAAGGCAAAACTAAATCATAAGAAGGTTGAAATAGTGGGTGAGAGGATTATTTGAGAGACAACGATCATGGGATTCCATCCTATTAGGGAAAAAAATTATCCATGATAATCATGCCATGGGTATATCTATGGTACCCATGTTTAGGATAAAAGCTACAACTATGATGGATAATCACATGATTCTATGTTATAATTGGTTGTCCTCAAAGTGAGGGGAGTAAAGGGGAAAATATCATAAACCAAGGGATGAGCTTAAGCTAGATAAATAGTGAGTTTAATCCTATTTAACAAAAGAAAAGATGTAGATGTGAAGCTTTGAGAGGCTTAGTCTCCAGTTTCCCTTCAAGAGAGGATAACCAGTAAGCTCCTGATCCATACTTGTGCATAATGATATAAGGTCCAAGCCAATTGAAATCAAACTTTCCCCACTTGATTTTCTCCATATTGGTTACATGTTGATTCTCATTTAAGATGAGGTCTCCAATGTTGATCCTCATTCTCTTAGGTTTTTATTATAGGCACACTTGATTCATTATTGATAGACATGAAGATTGTTAATCATGGCCAAATGATGCTCATCAAGTATCTCAAGGTTGTATAAACTTTCCTGACGATAATCACCCTTAGAAATGATATCTTATAGAGATATGCAAAGACAGGGAATTTGGAATTTGAGAGGTCAGATAGCTTCTACTCCAAAAATAAGATAAAAAGGGGTATCACCCATAGGGGTTAAAATTCTAGTACGATATGCCCATAAGGTGAAGGGGATGTGTAAATGCTAATCCTGACCAAATGTATTAACCAATTTAGTTAGCATTTTATTGAGGGTTTTTTTAGAAGTTTCAATTTATCCATTAGCTTGTGAACGATAAGGTGATTAGAAATTGAACTTAATGCCAAATGCATCATAAAGACCTTGGAATTTTTTATTCTTAAAATATTTATCATTATCAATGATTATCTTATGAGGAACACTGAAATGATAGATAATATGATGGGTAATAAAATTGATAATCTTTTCAACTTTGGTTGAAATGAGAGGAATAGCCTCCACCTATTTGGTGAAATATTCTATCACAGTGATGATATAATGATGTCACTATGAAGAATGGGGGTTAATTTCATTCATAAGACCCAGTCCCCATTATGAAAAGGGACAAAAATCCTTAGATACCTAGAGACTATGGATAGGTGTGTGATGTAAATTGGTATGTTGATATTTGACACACTTATTCACATAATCATAATAGTGCCAATTAAGGGTGGGCCAATAGTATCCTAGGTGATGGATGCATTTAGAAATAGCTAGACCAATAAAATGTCCATCATAAATCCCATCATGCATTTTCTTGATAGCATAAGAGGCTTTATGGTTACATAGGCAATGAAAGAAGATATCATCAAAGCCATGTTTATTAATAATTCCCCCTAGTATGGTATAATGATAGGTTCTCTAAATAAATACTCTTTGACCATATCTATAAAGATCAAAAGGAAGAATGGCTACATTGAGATAATCAAAAATCTACTTGTACCAAATATCAGATGGGGCCTCTTCCACACTATAAATGGAAGGAAGGTCTGATTTGGTATAAGAAGTCTTGATAATATTATGGATAGTGACAAAAATCTTAGAGTTGGAAAGTCTAGATGGGATTTGGGAAGCAAGGGAAGCCATTGTATCAGTGAACTTGTTCATAGATCACAGAGTGGCTTGGATAAGGTAATGTTCAAATGACACTAAGAGTACATTGACTAACTATTTATACTATTGTAAGACATCATTTTTACATTGATAATATCCATTTATTTTATTGACCATGAGTTATGAGTCACAAAAAATACTAATCATCTTGACTCCTAAGGCTAAAGCAATTTGGAGACCTATCCCTAGGGCTTTATACTCAGCCATATTATTGGTACAATCAAAATCAAGATTGAAAGATAAAGGAAGGGGTTCACCATAAAGGGGGATGAGAATGATACTAGCACCCCCACCATGTTGTCACTTAGATCCATCAAATAACATGGTCATCTGATAGGTGACGTCCTCATGAGAAAGAGTCATGATGGACTCATGGAGAAACTCAAGAGGTGAAGGTTGGTTGTTTGCTAAAGGTGCTTCAACCAATTGGTTGATGATAAATTTCCATTTAATTGAATTATATTGAGGAACTCAATATCAAACATATTTAAAAGCATGATCCACTTATCCATATACTTGTTTTGGTATGGTTTGGAATACATTTACTTGAGTAGTCAATGTTAGTTATGACATAGATCTTGTGGTTGAGAAGGTAGTGGCAGAGTTTGGAAGCCATAATTAACAAAGTGAGGAAAAGCTTCTCATTATGGGTGTATTGATTCTCATACTTTACAATTATTTGATTTATATAGTAGACAACTTTCTCTTTATGCTTCGCATCTTGATGTGAAAGCATTGCCCCTAAGGAGTGGTTGATGGTGGAAATATAAAGGTAGAAAGGTTGATCCTCTTTGTGAGGAATGAGGATGGGTGGAGAAATAAGGTATTCTTTGAGTGAGTCAAAGGCCTTTTAATATTATTTATTCCACTTAAAAGATATATCTTTTTTTAGAAGGTGGTGGAAAGGTTGGCATCTATCAGATAGTTGAGACATGAAATGATGAATGGATTGAAGATTCCCCTATAAACTATGGATTTGCTTAAGGTTGGTTAGAGGAAGCATGTCACAGATCACTTTGATTTTATGGGGATTGACTTTAATTCCTCAAAGAGAGATAATAAATCCCAATATCTTTCCTGATAAGACCCAAAAAATACATTTATTTGGGTTAAGGTGAACATAATAATGGATGAGGCATTCAAAAATGACCTTAAGAACTACTAAATGATCTTTACAACATTTAGATTTTCCAAGAAGGTCATCTACATAATCCTCTACATTATTGTGAATAAGGTCATGGAAGATATAGGTCATGGCACGTTGGTAGGTTACACCAACATTTTTTAGACCAAAACTACATGACCCTATAGTAGAAGGTTCCCCATGGGGTGATAAAAGTAGTTTTATGTTGGTCTTCAGGGGCAATCAAGATCTGATTATAGCCCAAGAAACCATTCATAAGAGATATCATCTCATGGTTGACTGTAAGATCAACAAGCTTATTAATACTTGGCAAAGAGAAGTCATCCTTTGGGAAAATAAGGTTAAGATCATGGAAATCCATGAAAATGCAAAGTCCCCCTATTATTTTGGTGATAGGGATAACATTCGAGACCCATTAGGGATAATCAATGGGTTGGATGAAATTTATGAATAGGAGGTGTTAAATCTCTTCTTTAAAAAAAGGGCTATATAAGGGTACATCTGATGAATTTTCTACTGACAGGCTTGTCATCACAAATAGTAACTATGTTATGGGTGGTGATGGAAGGGTTGATTCTTGTCATGTCACTATAAGACCAAGCAAATTATATTCATGGTCTTGAAAGAAAGAGGGGAAATCCCAAAGCTCTAAGGAATTTAGCAATTGGTCAATTTTGACAATGTGTGGGTTATCTTGAGTACCTAAGTTGACATCCATGGTGGATTCATTCAACATGGTTAAAGTCTTAGGAGGGAGAGATTTTTGGATAGAATAATCTTTTACACCAAGATAGGTAAGAAAGGAATCATCATCCTGACACCAAATGGAATTAATGATAGGAGATTCATCTTCTACCATCTCAAGATGAATCAAAGGAAAGGTTATGGTCTCCCCATCCTTTTAATAAGTTAGGGGTCCAAGGATAATCATATTTATGGAAAAAAAATAGGGGGAATGGCATTGAAATCCTTAGATTTTGACGAGGAATGGGTTGGTGAGGATGGAACTTCCTCATCAATAATGATAATAGGAGGCAAATTGGTTGGCTCTTCAGGTGGAATGAATCTAAGACAAAATATCTCATGAGGCTTTTGGGCCTTACATATAAATAACTCATGTGTTCCATGTTTGTAACATCCTAGATTGAATCACTTCCAAGCACACCTATAGAGGTATGTCTTGGTGAACTCCTATTTATCTAGATAGGAGAAATCAAAGGTGAATGGTCAAGGAAAAGAAGATATATAGGAAGTGGAAAGTGGATGATCAAGTCCCTCATAGACAAGATTAGTCTGGAGATTGGGAGGGTCAAAAGGAATAATGGTTTTGATATTAGAATCATAATCAATATTTTGGTCAAAGTTCTTGTACTCTTAGGGAATATGGAAGGCATCCAAAGTCAAGAGGTGATATTCCCCAAGTGAGAGGCATTGGAATGTTTATTCCAAGGGGTCTTTCATGGGGATTTATATAGAAGGGATGGATGTGCTAGTCGAGGCTTGGTGGGTAGAAGAGGTGGATTCATCATTAGTTAGTGAATGTTTGGTTGATGGAAGAAGGAAAACATCATTAGGAGGATAGGTCATGGTATATGATGTAAAAGGACTTGGGTTAGATTGTATGTTAACTACTTGACCTTCATGCTCAAACTTGATGCACCAGTGTAGGGTGGATGGTACACAACCCATAAAATGGATCCAAAGGTGTCCAAGCAAAAAATTATACTTGAACTCACCTTATACTATGTAAAAGAGCTTAGGAAGAATGTGAGGTCCTAAATGAATGTGGAGGATGATAGTTTGTAGAGTTTTTTCTACAGTGTCATTGAAGGATTAAAGCATAGTTATGGTTTCCAACATAATGTTCTCCAAAAGAATTATCTGGTCATATGCATGGGAGAAGATAATTTTGATGTTAATCCCTCCATCAATCATAACCCTCTTGATGTGGGTTTGGTTGATGTATGTAGTAATGAAAAGGGGAGGATCTAGATCATCATGATGAATGGAAGGTATTTATGAATCCTTGAAGGTAACAAGGGTGGAAAGTTGAAGAGATCTAACAAAGGCTGCTAGAGGTTGTAGATCTTCAAGTTGAACCTCTATGGACTACAGAGCTTTTATCATCACCTCGCAGTGATGGGGCAAGGTATTTATTAGTTCATATAAACTCATCTTCACTAGTGTTTGGTGAAGTTGCTTTACAACTACTCTTTGGATTGACTTGGAAGGGTTATATTAGGAGGCACCTAAGATGGATACCTTGGGTTTGGGTGAAGGTGAAGGTGTTTGCGTTTAGTTGAGTGATTGGGTGGTGGAATAAGGGTATGTCCATCGAATGGACACCTTTGCCTTCCCCTTATCCTTCTGTTGGGCTTGTGATCATGTGACCACATGGAGGGTATGGATCTGGGGAAGAGTTGGGCTAGAGGACTCCTTTGGTTCCTTATTACTCTTAGATGAGAGTGTAGGGGTAGGTAGGTTTAGGGTGGTTTTTTATGGTTTTTAGATTTATGGTGGGCTCATGGGAGGTTCATCTGATAATAAGTCATCATCATCACATAGTTGATGGATTATGACTTGGAGAGTAAATCATGTCCTATCATTATATGGTATGAACAAATCAAAGTATCATTAAACTAGGATGGCTTAGGACTATTGGGGTCAAACGGTTTGATAGGAGGAAGAGTCAAGCAAGAAGATTGTGATAATATTTTCAAGATGGTTGAGTAAGACTTAAGCAAAGGTGGAAAGGGTGTTGGGTTTTTGGCTTTAACTTTTGGGGTTGAAGTCTTCTTAGGAGTAGGCTTTGCAATAGGAGTTTTGGGTGGTGAAATATTCTTGGTGGGTGGCATTTTAGAATTTAATGGCTTGGGGGTAGAAGGTTTGGAGGTAGATGGTTGGGATGTAGATGATTTTTAAGTAGAAGGCATGGAAATAATAGGTAGAGGTGTAAATGAAAAAGGAGGTTGGGTTTTGGCTATCTTTGGGAGTATTTTTTTCTTAATAGAAGGATGAGGTCCTAGGATGGAAGAAGAGGTCCTAAAATGGAAGGCAAGGTAGAAATTGGTGGCAAGGTTTTGGTTTTTAGGATCCTAAGTGGCTTCACTATCTTGGTTGGCTTGACTTGGGGTTTTTTTTGGTGGGTTAGATGGTGTTAAATCCATCTTTAATGGAGGGTGAGTAAAGCTCTAGGTAGGGAACATGCCTAGGTTTTTTATGGGCCTAGTTAGGATGATAGAAGGTACTTGGGCTACTTTGGCTAGAGTTAGTTTGTTTGGTTCTATTATGATCTGAGAGGTAGAGTTTTTTAATGGTTTAGTTGGGATTATGGCAGATTCAATAGTAGAAGTGGAATGTTGGGTTGAGAATGGTATAGATTAGGGATCTTACTTGGGTGGATAGGGGAGCCTAAGATGGTGCCAAAATGTGGCATGATCAATGTTGGGTTAGGATATGAACTCTACCAGTCTAGAGAAAGGATTATAAATAGGTTTGGTTCCTTTGGTATTACACTTAAAAGATAATCTCATGGGTTGAGAGAAGGGAGTGGTTACCTTATCATTTTACTCAATCAAAGGCTCTAGGGTTTTGGAAGGTGATATATCCATTGGGGGGGTAGATAAGGTGACCTCTTCCTTAGGAATGCTTTCTAAAATAAGAGTGGATTGTTCTATGATGGAAGAGAAAGGCATGGTGATAATGGTTTCCTCCTTTGATATGTCTTCCAAAGAAGAGGTTGGTAGTTACATTACTTCAATAAGTAGAGAAAGGGGAATAGTTGCTTCCTTTGTTTCAGTTTACAAAGGAATAGAATGTGACTCCACTAACTCAATAAGTGGAGGGGAAGAATAAGTGGTTTGGACAATGGTTTACTCAACTATGAGTTTACTAAGAACCACATTAACAGTATGGACCTCACAGTTTTGAGGGGATTCCACTTTATTATTTTCATTGTTCATGGAAGGGGCATGGTTAGGAAAAGGTTGCATAAAAATATCAATTCCCTAATTTGGGGGTGCATTGAGGTTATCCAACACAAGTTCCCCCTTTTCAATCAACCCTTAGACAATGCTTTTGAAATTATTACATCTACTAACAGCATGCCCAATGACATGGAAGTAACCACACGATTCATTCTCCTTATTCCAGTTGGGTATAGGATGAGAGGAATTGAATTTTTGTGGGGGTTTAATTGGAGAAAGTTTTATAATATTTTCCTTCAATAACTTTTCTAATACTGAATCATATGACTCCCTTAGAAAATTGTATTGATTTTGGTTATTATGGTTTTAGTTTCAGGTATTTTAGTTAGAATAATTAGAAGAGTTGGGTTGGTTAACAACTAGATGAAGGGCAGTTTTAAAGAAAATTGCATTTTTAGTTCCCTTGGTTTTGGTGTTGGTGTTGGAGTGGTTTGTGGCTTTAGAGGAGGAAGTTTCATTTGACTTGAAACTAGAGTTCTTGTTTCTCAATTTTAGATTCCCCTCATCGATAGCTCTAATCTTTAATTTTTGTGCCATGGTGAAAGCCTCATCAAAGGTCTTGAAAGTATAAACCTGTAGAGTGGAGAAAATATGTTTAGCACAAGCTCGAGAGAAAATCTCAATCATCTTAGGTTAGGGCAAAGAGAAAGAGAGTTGGTTTATCAAACCCCTCTAATGGGCTATGAAATAAAAATTTGACTCATCCTCAAATTGCCAAATGGAGTAGAGGTTGATGATGAAAACTTTCTTAGATATATTTATGGAAAAATGATATAATAAGGTTTGAGATAATTGGGCAAAAGAAAAGAGGGAGTGCTTGGTAATAGCACTATACCAATATAATGCTAGCCTGGATAAGAACATGGGAAATGTGAAAATAAATAGAGCATAATCATAAGCAATCAAATAGCAAGAGTATCTAAATTCTCTAAGAAGTTGTTGAGGATCTCCCTTGCTTTGAAATTTTTAAATTTTAAAAGTTCCCATTGAGGAGGATAAGTTTGGATTGGGATGGATGGATGAATAGTTTTGTTGTAAGTTTGGTCGTATGATAAGAAGTTATGGGCACTGGAAATAGATGACTCTAAGTTGGTCTTCTTGTCAATCAATATCATAGCTAGATCAGTTTGTAGTTGTGCACTCCCATAACTATATGGTATTTTATGTTAGGATTGGGTATGTGCAACATACGGATAGATAGTGTAAGGTTGAGAGGGTGCCACCTATTGGTATGTGGACATGGATGGTTGGGAAGATGTCATGTATGGGTAAGTGGATATAGGGGTTGGGTAGAAGGTGGAGCCATATACCCTTGTGGGTAAAGAATATAGCTTAGGTTACGTGAAATGGGTACTTCTTGAGGAATTGATATGGTTAGGTTGGAGGTATGGTTGGGTTTATAGGTTTAGGATGGGTGGTAACCTTGGTATTAATAGGTGGAAGGGTATAAGGTATGGAAGCCACCAAAATTTGGAATGGAGTGGAAGTTGGTGGGTTGGAGATGATAAAAGGAAGAGTGGAAACACTAGTATCAGGTACTCTAATGGTAACAGGAGTATGGGTGACAAAAGTTTGGGTTGCTCCTATACTAGAAGAGTTATTTGTTGGGGTGGAAGGAATTTGGGTGTTGGTTGGTTGGATGGGTTGGTTTTGGATGGTGATATTGGAGGGATTATTGGTAGAAGAATATGCTTGGGTGACTAAAGGTTGGGTGGAAATGGTGTAAATAGAGGTGATACCCATACGATGAGATGACATACCATAGGGTGGATCAATAAATATAACTGAAGTGGGGGTACGATGAGATATGATGTTAAGGTAGTGTTGGAGGGCTATGGAATTGCTATCCAAAAAGGTGGAAAATTTTGTATCACCTTCGGCAACCATCTAAGGGATAATAGGAATTTTAAGAGGATGGGGAAAAATCTCTATATCTGAGATGTACTCCATAGATGAAGAAGAAGAGGAAGATGGGTGTTTAGGAGGTGGATCCTGATTTGCTTGGTTTTTTAGTTGTTATCTTGTGAGAACCATGTTAAGAAGGGGAAAAGTAAGATAAAAGTGATCTCACAACTCAAAAGAGAAGTAGTCAAAATAAAAATATCTCTAATAAAATAATTCATACACTAAATCACATTAAAATCCTAAGGTACCTTTTATCTCTCTTTAGACTTATGCCTCAATTTTAAATAGGTTATGAAGACCAACTTGGGCTTTTAGAGTAGGTACTTGAAGAAGATGTCTAAGGATGGTTTCAAGTAGTTAAAGACTCTCAAGATCTATACTATAACTTGGTATGTGGCTTGGTATTGGGCCTTAACCTCTCACTTCACACACTATAATGATAAGGGTGTCGGGTGCTTATCTAGAATATACCAAGTTTTTATAGATTATACTTAGCTAGCGTACTAAGTTGGTTCTCCCCTTGGTGGTGAAATCCAAGTAGGATAGCTGAGGAAAGGTGATCACTAGGTGATGAAATCCTAGTCTAGCCTTATCTTAATGTTTTGATGTTTTATTTAATGTGTGGTTTGGTATTATATGTGGGATAATAAGTGAGACTATGATTAATTTGCTCGATTAAATTAAGCTATGTGAGCCAATCAATACAAGCAAATAATGGATGCAAAGTTAATTTTAATCCAAAAGAAGATTTTGGTGTCTTTTCAATTGAATACAAAATAACTAAGATGCACATAGATGTGATATGATGATTCAAATTCTAGGCCTAGAATGAGTACTTTTTATTTTCATAAATGAAAGCAAAAATGACAATTTTTACCCTTTTCAAAGAAAGCAAAAGGAACTAGAATTTGCATTTTGGAAAGGAAGAAAGGAAATAAGGAACGTTTAATTTTCAAAAAAGAATACAATGAATGACTCTTCTCTAATGAAACTAAATGTCCTATAACTATGAACCCAAGAAAAATCTCAAGGGTCCCACAAGGAGTGCCAAAATGTTTCACTAAAAAAAAATTATTTGAGAAAGAGTAAGACTTGAAAGATGGGTGATGTTAGTAGAACCTAGATGTGGTTGTGCACATAAGATTATAGATAGTTGTCAATACTCCTATTTATCTAGGGAGGATTAACTATAGATAATAAAGACACTATAAAATGGTTGATTAGTTAGATAGGTGGGTGGATTACCTAGTGTGAGCTAGATCCAAGAAGTACATGACTTCCTTGGAAGCTATCAATCCACATTTTAGACAAGTTAATGTTAAGAAATTTGTTCATAAGAAAAATTGCATAATATAATGAGAGTACTTCATAAAAATAAATAAATAATTTTCAATAAATAAGGAGTTTTAACAAAATAACATTAAAAGAAATGCTAAACTGTCAAGGTGTGGTTTAGGTGTTGTGGTCAGGTTATTATTATTGATTATATGTAGTGATAGAGGTCAAGAAAATATGGGTTCTGGTTAGAGTCAGTGGTTGATAAATGCTTGTTGTTTTGGTTTAAATGATTTACATAGTGACCATCGGTGGTCATTGGTAACCATTGGTGGTTAGAGTATGACCATCGTCAGTTGATAGATGACCATTGGAGATCGAAGGTGATCATTGATGGTCACTATGGATTTAACAGTCTGATATTTGGGCAAGAAAAGGACTATGGGTTAGTTTTAGAGGGGTTTTTTAGGTCATTTGAGGGTTGGTTAAGGGTCATGAGAGTAAAGGGTGATGCTCAAGGGTATCTAGTTTAAGGATTGGGCATTAAAGTGAGAGAATGATTTTTGGGTGGTTTTGGGTAGGAGGTGAAGTGTTTGGAGTTGTAAAACTCTAACATAGGAAAATGAGATGAAAAGGAAATAAAGGGGAATAACACAAACAATAAAACAAATAGACATAATTACTAAATCTTGATATAAAAAACATAGATACTTAGCTTTTAGGTGGTGTTGGCTTGAAGAATGTTGAGGTGGGTTAAAAGATGTTGTGGATCTTGGATCAATGTTGGCAGAGTAACATTACTTTGGATCAAGATATTGAGTTGCAGAAGCACCCTAAGTCTCTGACCTAGTTCATGGTTCTTTGGAAAGATTTTTGATTCACTTGGGAGTTAGAATCTCTTAACCCTAGATGATGAATTCAATATTCTCTTCATCTCTTAATATAAAGGAAAGGAGTGTTGAAATGAAGAGTTTAACAAATGGTTTATTGAATAGTCTAATCATGCATTGATCATGTGGAAAAAAGACTAAAATTAGATAGCTAGTAATCAACGAATGAGTTTTAGTTGAATTATAATTAATTCCTTTCATCATGCAAGAGTTTAACTATCGATGGTCTAGTCAACCATCGATGGTAGAGGGTTGATCACTGGTGGTTGAGGGGACACAACCAAAATTGGCCAATCCACCAATGACTAGTGGTTAATTTCCTAAGAAATAGTCTGAGATTAATAATGGGAGAATTGGTAAATAATCTAACCTAAAGGGGGCTAAAGGGTGACTTAAAGGTTATTGTGACATCTAGAGTTGTAGTGTATGATTTTCTAGTGTCTATAGAAGTGTCAATCCTGATACATTGAGGACCCCAAGTCTTATATGAAGACCCATACCAAGTTAGTATTGGCTATCCATGAGGGAATGGAGCTAGCTAGATAATAACTGGAAGAAGATTTGGAAACTCTCATAGAGCAACAACAAGTGATATAAATTTCCCCTAGTATAAAGTAGGATATACAAAATGGGGCACTTAGGTTTCATGAAATTTTGGATACAATTAATTTCTTGAGATTAAAATTAGCTCTACATGTAAATTTAATAACAAAATTATTTAGCTTCTTAGATAATATGAAAATAAATTGAATTCCCTGGTGTTATACACCCCTAATAAAGCACTCAACCACGATTTGATGACCCCTATGAAGGTAGATAATACATTGTATTTATTGGTCATTAAGACACAGGAGGCTTGGGATTAGGTGTCATATTTTGAAGCTTTGATGAATAAGCTTGTAGAATAGTAAAAATAAGTAACACAAATTTTGGGTGAGCTTGAATTAACAATTGTCTAGGATAAGACATGGAAGTTGGTAGCTAAGACCTTTTTTTATTAGATGATTTAATAAGTTTGAGAAATTTTCAAATAGAGTTTAAAAGGATTGAGCTTGGATGACATTGAAGAAAAATTGAGCACAAAAAGGAAGAAGGTAATAGAGATAGAGGGACTTTAGGTTGGCTTTTGAGTAACTAAGATAGAGCATATAAGGCTGATGCAATGAACAAGCAGGGTAACTAGACCTCATCTTCTTGATATGAACTTAATTCACATGCAACATGATAAGGCATACCTATATTATCAAGATTTATATGAAAATAAGAAAGTATCATCAGTTCCACCTTCCAGTTTTGGTCCTTAAACCCCACCTACAGTTCTAATAACAACACTATCATCAACTTCAACCCCTTTTAGTTCAACAAATACATCAATGCCACCTCATAGTTCAGCTCTAACTATAACACTAGTCTAAATGATTTCATCACCAAGTATATCTCTAGTCACCATGTCCAAAATAATAATCACAATGGTAGTATTTTGAAAAGTGTTAAGCATGAGCTGATTTAGCCTAAAATCAAAGGTTATTTTTTGCACAATTTTGCATGTAATAGTTACAAATGAATAGTTAAGTTTTAGTTACATCCATGTTATAATTAAACAAATTATTTTTTTACCAGCATGCACATGTTGCATGTATGATATATCTATAAATTATGACATGTAACTAAGACTTATGATCCAGTCATCTAGGATATAATAAAAAAAATTATAGTTGGAGGATGAGGTGACCCCTTCCCCAAGTTATTTATATACATGTAGAACCCTCTTTTGAATAGGTCCAAGTTTTAGATAAATATATAGTAATAGATCAAGATATTGATTATCATACAACTATGTTTGTTTTTTCTTCTTCCTTCTTTGTGTTAATGAAAATAAAATTTTCCTTGTCTATATTAATTCAATAATTTGAAAGTGTGATAATGGTACAGATGAAAATGATTGTTTTAATTAATGAATATTAATCTTAGATGTGAAATATAAATTGAGGATTGATAGGTTTCATTGGTTTAAGTAGTTAGTAAATATTGAATTGATAATCAAATGTGTGTATAGTTATCTCTTTTGATATAGTCTTCTAGGCATGAGTCATAACTACCTAGATAATGTTTTGGTCTAAACTATAATCTCTTAGACAAAGGTGTGCAATAATAGCACTAAGAAGATCAATCTTCCAGTTGATATCATTTATCATCCTATATTTATTATCCCAGACTAATAATCATGCTTGGTCATGAGTGTATAATAGCTGTAAACAACAAACACTAGTATTAGAGATACTTGTCCACCAAAAAAATATTCTTAGAAGTCATGACACAGAGCTTTCTTTTATACCTTAGCCTTCTTTCCCCTTTTGAGTCTATTTGAGGTCTACCCACCATATAATAATTTTCCTCTCATCCAACTCACCTAGTGATTACTTTCTATTATATTCCATGCATCCATCCACAAAACTTGATTAAATAATTCATAGGCTCAACTTGTTATTCCATCACCTAGTTATTTACCTACATACTTTCAACTAGTGCCCTAGAGTGGCACCTTTTTTTATAGAGATCCCAATATGTTAGAGGCTACCTCATTTAAAATTTCTAAAGTGTGCATAAAACCCACATCAATAGAAAAAACTTGTGCTAGGAAGGTACACGTGTGTGTTTTCTCAATAATATAGGTTAGTCACTACATAGAGTTGCACTAAAAACACTTGGGAGATTAACAAGGTCTAGATAAGCTAACCTTTTGGTTTCACCAATGTCAAATACTAGGAGGCCTAGACCCATACCTGTCATCCTCAAGATACAATGAGCTAGGACACCTTCCCCTATAAAAAACATCCCACTTATCAATCCTCCTATGGCTCAACCTTGGTTACTCAGATCTTCTATTGCCATCTTAAGAACCAACACGATCTGTCAATAAATCTAGAAATGTATTTTCCCAAATTCTTCCCTTTAAATGGGAGGATGATAGAATAACACATCAAATCTTTCAAGGTTTCTCTAAGGTTAATGAATGTCATTCATGAGGATGTTGCATACATGTTTTTTCCATTTCCTATGAAAGATTCTTCTTACGATTAGTATCTCAATTTTTAATAAAATTCTCTCACCTCATGGAATGATTGTCAAAATACATTCCTTGAACAATTCAGACAAGTGGCTAATCCAAGTCTGGTATACTTGCTAATCTTATCCTTCAATGTAATATTCTAGAAGATGTACACTCAATTGAATCCACATATAATCCAAATGTGAATTTGATGCTTGAGATATACAAGAATTCCCTAGATCCCATTATTGCATTGTTATTTTGAAGAGCTACCACTACCAATAATTTAGCTTTGACATTCTAAGAAGCTATTAATATTGACCAACAAATCAATCCAAAATTTATCCTTCATAATTTAGGAGGCCAAACATTCAATAATGGACTCCCATATTTGAATACAATTCCATATGCTAATAAGTACACTCCTACATTCAACTAGAATTAGTTGTACACTTTGCCTCCTATGATGTAGCAAACAACAAATCATAATTATGATTTCTTGAACACTCAAATACAAAGGATTGGACACAAGTAGAATCAACATTAGGCTCACACCAACATAGTAGTCACTTAGGGTTCTGAATCCAACAAAGTTCAATTAGATCTTATATAAAGAATGGTCTAAAATATGAGCAATGTTTTATTAAATATGTAGAGAAGGATGGGTAATACCAATAGTCAAAATTATAGTCATAATTCTAGATTTCTAAGATACAACAAGCCTTTCAATAGGCCCACCAAAAATGTAGAACAAAAATAATCTAATAAACTTCTAAAAATAAATATCATGGAGATAAATTTTCCCAATTGGTACAGGGTTCATAACACATCACATCATGGAGAACTGGACTATATAGAGTTTTGTGAAATATTTGAAATCTTTTAGAAAAAAATGATTAGCCAAAATCAAAATGATGAATCCTCCAAATATCCCTCATGACTTTAGCCCTTAAATTTTAGCTATGGTCTTTAAAACCTATGAATCTTCCTTCCCTAATGAAGATGAAAATATTGTGGAGGATAATTTTGATGAAGTACAAGAATTCTAATAGTTCAATAGGAATAATTATAACATAATGAATAGGAAACCTCTCACCACTTCTACTCCTAATAATATAGTTATTCCTCCAAATCTTGAAGCTGATAATAATCCTCCTCCCCCAAAAGGGAATGATCAGCCTTAGCATAAAGAGGAACAAAATAAAGGAGGATAAAATATTATTTAGGATATGAAGAAAATTAAGGCCACTATCACTCTTCATGAACTAGCACAAATCATAGAATAGAAGGAGCTATTATGAAAGTCCATCATAGGTAAGTCTATCACAAAAAATTCCAAGATAACCAACATAAACATTATACACAAAATCAAGCCTGAGGTTTCCCCTTTCTTTCTAAACATTCAGGCATTTGGCAAGAATATAAACAATTATTTGGCAGATTCTAGAGCTTTAGTAATAGTACTGCCAAATTCCATTTGTCAAAATCTTGGTTTGAACCCGAATCTATCCAAGAGGACTATGTCATAGTTGGATAAAATAGTAGTGCCTATTTTTGGAGAATTTAATGATATAAGAATTTAGGTCACCTTAGAACCTAAAGTATAGATGACTATCAACATCTTGGTAGTAGATATTCATAAAGGATATGGATTATTGTTAAGTAGAGATTGGTCAAAAATGTTAAATGGATATCTTTCCATAGAATTTTCACATATTTACCAATCCTAGAGAGGTATTGCTAACCAGATCAGGATCGACCAAGAGCCAAGGATGAAGCATCTTATTATAGAATACAATACCACCAATGAATAAGTAAGTTATAAGTCTCCTAGTCTTAGAATTTATACATTTACTATGAGACATGAAGTATAGGAAGAAATTCAAGACCCCTCCTAGTTATGGACCCTCTATTTCAATGGAGCAAAATCTAAGGATCAGGTGTTGGCATCGAGCTAGTTGATCTACAAGGAAATAAATAGTTAACAACATATAGGCTCCAATTCCCATGTACCAACAACAAAGTAGAGTATGAGACCTAATTTTGGGATTAAAGTTTGCCCTCAAGAATAATGTCAAATAAATGTTGGTATACAGAGACTCTAAACTTGTGATTAACCAAGTCAAAAATAAATATCAATGCAAATTGTCATATTTAAATATATATACAAGCATAGAATTTGGGATCTAATTTAATAATTTAAAGCTTTCAACATAGTAGCTATCCTGAGAGAACAAAAACAAGTTGTTGATTCACTACCAACTTTAACAATAAATTTGGCACACTTATAGGAGTCAAAAGTGTATAAATTATCCATTAAATTGTTACCCTACCCTTCAGTACTAAACATTATTAAAAAATTTCAAGTGTTCAACGATGACCAATAGATAATTCAGTTTTTAACAAATTCAGGATAGTTCAAATCTCAAATAATTGATGATGAGGGAATAATCTATATGTTCCAGGAAGAATTGGATGAATAAGGTATTATCCAACTAAAGGAGAATCATCTCCCATTGGGGTTGGTTGCCTTGGAAAGGACCTTTGATATGGATCTTTAAGAACAATTATAGAGGTAACTCAAGGTTAATGAATTTTAATTCATCTCTAAAAATGTAGGCATTGAAGAAAATGCACACTTTATTAATATTGGCTTGCATTGCACACCAGATGAAAGGCAAAAGGTTAAGGAACTAATTATTAGGTATAAATATTTAATTACATGGACCTATGATGACTTAAGGATATTCAATCCTCAAGTCATCACCCATACAATTCCACTCAAGCTTGATTATAAACCATTTAGGTAAAGGAAAAGTCCATTTAATCCTATCTTGGAGCCATTCATTAAGAAATAAGTAGAGATGTTACTAAGTTCTAGGATAGTTTTTCCTATAAGGCATTTAACTTAGGTAGTTAATCTAGTTCCAGTCAGGAAAAAGAGCAATGAAATCAGATTATGTGTCAACTTCATGAATTTGAATAAAGCTTATGAAAAAGACAATTATCCTTTTCCCTCCTTAGATGAAGTAATACAAATTATGAGTGGGATTGAAATGATGTCTTTCTTAGATATATTTTTAGGAAGTAATCAAATACTAGTCAAATCAGAGGATACAATGAAAATGGCATTTATTACAAAATGGGGAACATATACATACAAGTAAATTCCATTTAGGCTTATCAATGTTGGATCTACTTTTCAAAGAGCAATGGATTATGTATTCTAAATATTGATAGGCAGGTGAATAATCATATACATGGATGATCTCACTATTTTCTCTAAAAATAGAGCTAATCATATCGACCACCTTTAGTCCATTTTTGAAAGGTGAAAAAAGTTTGGTATATCACGTAACCCCAAGAAGATTATATTTGGACATATCAAAGGTACTAGGCCGCATTATTACTAAATATTAGATCAGCATTGACCCAAACAAAATCTAGATAATTTCAAAAATAATGTTTCCAAACAGTAAAAAGGTGCTCATGTTTTTCTTTGGGAAGTTAAATTTTGTAAAGAAATTTACATCGAGATTTGTATAGATTTTCAGGGCCCTAAATGCAATACTCAACCATAATGCCAAAGTGGAGTGGAAACCTAAAACTAAAAAGTCTTTGTAAGACATAAATAAGGTTATTTTTCAAGCCCCAGTGCTGGTAAGCCCAAATTTCACTAAAGACTTTTTCTTGTATGCATACACCTCAGAGCATACTATTGATATTGTACTTATATATGAGAAAGAAGAAAGAGAACATCTTATCACTTTTATGAGCACTAAATTGAAAGATGAAGATCTTAGATACTCTCTAATTGAAAAGCAAATTTTTGCTCTTGTAAAATTGGTTAAGAAGTTTAGGCACTACATCCTCCAAAACAAGACCATCACCATAGTACCAAATTCTATTGTCAAGGTTACTCTAGGAAAAAATAAAGTGGGGGAGCATAGAGGTAAATGGATGGTGAAGTTTCAAGAGTTTTATTTTGAAATTAAACCTAAAATGATTGTTAGAGGATAAGGCATTATTTATTTGATGACTGAATCGAACCCACACATCACCATTGAAGAGAACTACCAAACATAGGTTTCCCAAGAGGATTGGTATTTAGGTATTAATCACTTCTTACAGTAAAATGCCCCTAGGAACTCAAGAGAGAGAAAAATAGAGCCTTAAGACTTAAAGCTTCTCATAAAATGATCAGGAAAGGAATACTATATAGGAAAAACTATGAATACATCTATTTAAGATGTGTGTCACATGAAGAAGCTCAAGAGATCTTAGAAAATTTGCATCAAAATATTGGTAACTACCATCCATCTAGAAATATTATATCCCACAAAATACTTAGAATGGGTTATTATTGGTTGATGGTCTTTAAGGATGCTCACTTCCATGTGAAGATGTGTCATAAATGCCAATTATTAGAAAAAAAGGAGGTACACATAGTAATGTCATTACAACTTATGATTGAAGGTAGGTCATTCTACCAATGGGGCTTAGATTTCATTGGTGTTATAAACCCAAATTCCTTATCTGGTCATAAATTTGTGCTCACTGCTATAAATTATTACACTAGATGGACTGAGATAGTAGCTACCAAGAATTCCAGAACCCAAGATGTGATCAATTTTCTTGAAGAGCATATCACAACCAAATTTAGAAAACCATGTCTTTGGTTTGTGACAATGGACTAACATTTTAATTAGTAAAGTTCACTGAATACACCCATGATAATCAGATTATAATTAGATCATACTCTAGTCACTACCTATAAGGGAATGGATTGGTTGAGTCAACCAACAAGAACCTCATAGATGTTATCAAAAATTAAGCCACAAATAAGCTTAGGGAGTGGCATCTCTTACTAAAATATGCACT
Source organism: Torreya grandis (assembly GCA_037957365.1). Lineage (NCBI taxonomy): Eukaryota > Viridiplantae > Streptophyta > Pinopsida > Cupressales > Taxaceae > Torreya > Torreya grandis. Next base: position 329,623 of record JARHVA010002868.1, read on the forward strand.
ATGGATAGACTGGACTAGTATAAATAGGCCCTTAAATCCTCACCACATCTACCAATTTATGAGAAATAACTAGTGTTCTCAATCATGTTGAATCTACCAACATATCAATTTATGTAATAATACATGGAGCCCAATGACAAAATAGAGTCCATATTGATGGATATCATCAAAATGGAAGACTCTAGGAATGAAGCATTCTAAAAATTTAGCAAACATTAGGATGTGGTTAAGAGATGGTTCAATAAGAGAGAAAAATTTAAAGTATTCAATATTTCTAACTTGGTACTACTATGGGATAAATACCATGAGAAAAAATAATGCATGAAAAGTTTACCCCATAGTGGATAGGATTATGTCATATCTATAAGATGTTTAGTAATAATGCATTCCATTTGAAATATCTTCAAGAAAATGATTTAACATATCCAATTAATGGATAGTTTTTAAAGAATTACTTCATGGTTGCTCCATCTGGAGAGGTGTATGAGTAACGATAGATGTCCTGATAGAATTAGGAGTAGGTTATATTTGATTTATTAGTTGGATTCATGCTTTCAATCATTTTCTTTTATTAAAGTATTTTGTGTTTTCTAGATTAGCCATTTTTGCTTTCGACAGATTTCATGTTTTCTAGGATAGTTTTCTTTTGATTTCATGGTAATCTAAGTTGATAAATCCTAATATAATCAAATGATAGTTTGGGGTGTTTTAAATCCAACTCAAATCAATGGGTGTTTCATACTATAGTTCGCAATTCTTAAACTAGGAAAGTAATAAGAGAGTTAGCCATGATTATGTCCCAAATATAATGATTCCATTAGGTACGTGAAATTTTCTCCCATAGTTTTGTACAAATATAGAAATCTCTCCTTATCTTCTTGGGTAAAATTCACATAAAATGCTAATACATGTTTAAGATAATAACCATTGACATGGGTAAAATTGATAGGGGTATTTTCATTAACCAAAACTTTACTAAGACCAACTCATGGTGGTAACCTTCTTACCTCTTTTATTCAGAAAGTAAAAAAAATAAAAATCATAATCCAAAATAAAATCAAATAGGATTAGAATCCTACATGATGAAATAAGATAAATGTATCATGCATCATGTAAAAGATTAAGAAAGAGAGAAGAGGTGATCAAAGGAATCTTTATATGGGCTATGGATGCCTGGCTGGTATCAAAGCAATGCTTGAGCTCCCCAATATTTATGCACTTAACACCCAATCAAAATGAATCTTATATCTCACCCCATGTCTTTACCTAAAACCCTCATATAAGACGTAAATAACATCACTTTCCCACACACATGTCCAAGGTATAAGCGAAGTTAATATGTTTCATATAATTATTAAGAGTTTCTTTTCATTTATGATTTAATCATTTCTTTTAGTAAGGTTTATGATTGATATTGGGATTACAAAACCTTGTATTCTAGGTTCTCCAAAACTCAGGAGTATTCACCCCTGTGAGTCACCATTTGTTGTATTCAACATGCCCCACCTTGTTATTTTTTTCTTTGAAAAAAGTGAGAACCCTCTTTATTTTTATAGGATGTATATATTATTTGGGTGTGTATGAGTCTTAGTATCTGAAGGAGATTTATATTATGGACTTTAAGTCACATTTTAATTATCATGTACCTAATCCTCATCTGAAAGGACTTATTAAAACTAATCTATTAATAAAAATTTGGGAAGAATTGTTGTGTATGATAGGTATTTATATTATCTTATTCAAATTGACTTTTTTTAAGATACTTTTCATCTTTGGAAACTATTGGTTTGCAAATTTTGTTTCAGGTACTTCTCTTCAGATCATTTATTTTGGTTGGCGATTTTCTCTTCGACAAATTTTCTTCAAAAAATTTGGTTTTTGAAAGGTTTTGGTTATTCAGATATGGTATTCATAAATTTTGGTCTTTGAAAACTTTTCCTTTGGGAAATTTTATTTCAGTAAACAACTTTCTTTCAGACAAAATCATTCGAAAGGTTTACATCTTCGAGAACTTTCTAGGTGGTGACTTATCTTCAGGAACTTTGGTCTTCGAGAGGTTTTCCTCAAAAAATTTATTTCTAACAAAATCATTTAGAAGGTTTACATCTTCAAGAACTTTTTAGGTAGTAACTTATCTTCGAAAACTTTAGTCTTTGGGAGGTTTTCCTTGGAAACTTTATTTCAATAGATTTCATTCAAAAGGTTAACATTTTGGTAACTTTATATGAGACAACTTCCTCCCAAATGAAAATATCCTCAAAGATTACTTAGTTTTTGGGAACTATTCCTTTGGCAACTTTCAGACAAATTCTTTTAGAATGAATTTATCTAAAGAGAATTTTGATTTTTTGGGTCTATTAGTCTCAAAGGCAAAGTTTGACTCCCCTGACTAAACCATATAGTGATAAATGTCATAAGGAAAAGGCAACACCATGGCACCCTAAATGAGCAAACATCCTACATGGCATGTACACTAGGATTGGAAGATCAAGTTTGAATTGAATGAAGGTGATGAGATCATAAATGTTGTTGATTAAAATGAACTAGAATTAATTTATAAGGCTATAACATCAAGCCCCCAACTGAGTTCATCTCATTCAATTTTCAAGAGCTTGAGAAAACTTATCCTTCTACTATCTCAAAAGCCTTAGTTATGACTAGAATGACTTACAAATCATGTAATTTAGTTTTTACATCACCATTTTAAAAATATTTAACTATATTAAATCCATAAAATAGCCATTGCATCTTCATCTAGGTCATATAAAGGACCCTTACCACCCTCTAGGTTTTCTATCAAGGACTCTACTGAATACTTAGACATGGCTTTTGATGCAAATGTATTCAATAGACTCTATGCCAATTGCTAACCTCTATGGGAGGTCATAGAAATGTTGATTCATTTATATTGAAAGAGGACATCTCATCCAAGGAAAAACATCTTACAATGGACTTGTTCTCATTCAAGCAACAAAATTTCACCATGCAACTACCAAATTAGAATTCATGTTGTGTATAGACTTGTTATGAGGCATGTTATTCAAAGGAAAAATTGTAGATGGTGGTTATCTATACTACATCAACAAAAACATAATTATGGCATACATATATGGAGAATTATTCATGAGGTATTTAAGTCTTCCTATCCTAGATGTTACATTTGACTTACATACTATAGTCAATTAGAATAGAAACAACAATGTGGAGTGAGTAGTAGGGAAGTGGTTTCTCCTAGGTGAGATGTTTACTATCAAAGAGCATATTAAGATTATCATCCCTATCACCTAATTTAGGATGGAGATTCACATACGCATGGCATTATTGAACTAACTCTTCGATCACCCAAGCGTCCAATTCCTACATCTATAATGGGTACCCATATTAAACATTATCATTACTTTAGAGTGCACCTATGCATTGGTGTAAGTCATTATTGCTCACCTACATGAACAAATTTTGCATAAGGATAAGAGGCCCCAATGGGAAATTTTTATATGATGTCATACCAACTGGATGTAGTCATGAGACTCATGTATAGTTATAATGGGGTCCTATGGAGTCCCAACCTTGATTTTATCAAGAACAAAATATGTGAATTTTATTCTTTCATCCACATATATTCATATGTTAAGAACATTTCCAGAATAGTAGAAGATCTCTACTCTCAAGTTTGGATGGCCATTCATGGCCAACGTCTAGCTAGGATTTCAACTAGCATTACCAAAACACTTGCCAATGTGTGATACTACTAGGTATACACTAATTATACCATTATCATGGTTTTTTGTCATAAATTGGACCCTCTTTAGCTTCCCAAGTTCATTCCTGATAAGGTGGATGAATGATAAATTGCCTTCTAGATATGGAATGGAATAAATGAAGATATAATAAAGAATAAGAAAGGCACTTTCCATGGATCCAATATCAGTATTGGGAGGATGTAGAATAATTTTAGGAGGTATTTTAGGGAAGCTAGGAATGTGAAGAGAGCATATGCATTGGAAACTTTTCCCCATAGGAATTGGGACCCCCATGGGAGAGTCCATCAAAATATCCATAGCTTAGGCATCCCATATAAATATGAGTCATTTAACCATGACTTCATATTTCTTAATTCCAAGGATAATGAATAATTAAAATAAAGAGTAGTGATAGCGGGATTGATAGAAGATTGATTGAGGGTGATACAAGTTGACCCCTCCCTTATACTCATTAAAGCTAAATTTAGGATCCCACATCCAAGGGGATGGATATATTCTAACTTCTTGAGTGGCAGGCCATACTAATAACCAACAAACCAGGGACAAAATCTTCAACATCCATCAATGGCTCAAGAACAATAAAAAGAGAAAGAGAAGCTACCAGGGGAAGCATCAATTGTTGTTTAACATGAACACTAGAAAAGTATACTAAAATAACCATCAAGAGCAACTAGCAGGGGAAGCATTAGTTGTTGTATAACATCAATTGTTGTATAACATGAACAATAGTAGGGGAAGCATCAATTGTCCTATAGGGCTAGATATAACCAAGAGAAGAAATTTTAGGTTGAAAAGTATGCCTTATGCCCTAATAGATGGAGTACTTTTTAAGATGGATATTGGAGGCATGATTTTGATGTGTGTGGAGTCAAGTTAGATAGATAAATTGCTTGAGTAATTCCATGATGGTCTAGTTAGTGGGCACTTTGCCACCAAGACTAGATCCTCCAAGATCATTAGAGTTGGGTACTTTTGGCCCATTATGTTTAGAGATGCATACTCTTAGGTAAGGAAATCCAAAAAATGTGCAATGTTTATTGGCAAATAGAGATTAGATGTCCTCCTCTTACAACTAATACAAGTAGAATAACCTTACATGTAATGCGGTTTAGATTTCATAGGGATGATACACCCCCTTACAACAAAGGTCACAAGTGGATCATTATAGTTAAATACTAATTTATAATATGAGTTGAATTAGATGCCCTCAAGGAGGCAATGAAGTTTCTATTTTGGACTTTTATGATAATCTTGTCACTAGATTTGGTGTGCCTTCTACAATCATGTCTGAAGATGCATTGGATTTTAGTATAAAAAAGGTGTGTGAATGGGCCCTTTGGCATGGGATTTATCTAAAAGCATCCTCCAACTATTACCCATAGGTAAATAGACTATCATAGTCCATAAATAAGAACTTGTTGAAGATCATCAAGAGGACTATGGAGGATAGCCAAAGGGAATAACACACTAGATTGAGGACTACCCTATGGGCATATAAGGTGACACACAATAAGGATACTTGACACTCCCCATATCTACTTGTCTATGGGAAATAAGCCAAGCTCCCTATATCTCTTAAAATTCCTACATTAGAGCTTACACATCAGCTTGAGCTCTTTGAAGATGATATTATGTAGGTGAGGCTGAATGAACTGAGACAACTAGAAGAAACAAGAAACACTACTATGCATGCCATGTGATCCAATAAACACTAAGTGAATAAGTATTTTGATAAGAGATATTTCTCAAAATACAGCTTATCATGATGATGATATCAAAAAATCTCATTTGCACATTTGGACTTGAAGGAGAATGCCGTCAAACCAAAAGAGAACAAAAGTCCCTAAACTATACTAGGTCGACCTAGTTGACTTAGCACAATCGATAGGTAAAAAGGGTTTTAAGGTAGTAAATGATGTATAAATCATAGAAAATGATGGGAATAGATAGGACTAAGAAGAATAAGATTTGGTTTAATAGTTTTAGGAGGCTAGAGTGTGGATGGTAAGAGGTGAAAGAAATGACAATCTTACAAAGCACCAATGGTCTGTCCACCCCTCTTTTGGTGCATCCCTTAGGGCATGTACTCATATATATTGAGAATCAAAAGGGTTTTTCAAGATACGAGTGTCAGTAATCAATAAAATTTAAAAATATAATGTATACATATACCTCAGTTGAAGCTTATCGCGTGTCATGTAAGTGTAACATGAGATGGTGCTTCAAAATAAAACATGATAACACATAATGCTGATGCTAAGTATGGTGTAGTAAGTAAAAAATAAGATAAATTAAATAACTATATTGAGGAACACATACGTTTAACTTACCTTAGTGTCGTAGATAAAGAAGTGGACTATAAGAAAATGAAGGAGTCCAATGTAGAGTACACTAGGTGAACATATAGAAGTTAATGCAAAAAATAAAGAAAACAATGGAAATTTTTGGAAGATAGACATATAATATTGGAAAATAATATGTATGTCATTACTATTCTAATGCATTTTATGGTTTTCAAAATGGATGAGCAGAAACACAGATAGAGGCAAAAGAATGAATCTGCCTGGAAATAAATGAAAGAATTTGAATTGTTGAAAAGTAGTTTTAAATAGGGAAGAAGAGAATTCATTTTGCATTTTGAATTGTGAAAGAGAGAAAAGAGAAATATGAAACCAAACAAAGCTAAAATGGTGAGGGAATGATAGGCTAGATGAGGAAGACACCCTGAAGCAGCAGTAGGTGCACTTCAGGTATGTAACTATGGATCTCAAACCAATTTTTGAAATTTGTATTAAATTAAGTGAATTTTTAATAAAATTTATTTTTAAGCATTTATATCTATCTCAATTGAACAAATTTAGATTCTAAGGGTATAAAATAGGAAGATGGGGAATGGGTTGGAAGGGTTTAGGAAGAAAATGAGAAAAATGCAAATTTTAGGGGAAATGTATTGGGTCAACACACAGAACATACTAAGTCGACCTAGTAGGTTGAAACAGGGTAAAATCCATATGGTTGACCCAGTAGGTATGGATTGACCTAGTGTAATTTATAGGTTGAAAAGCTAAAATTGAGTGAGAAACTAGTTTGTAAGGTTTAGAATAAAAACTCAAAACTAGGGAGGGGAAAATAAGAGGCTTGACTTGGAATTTGAGGTCAACAATGACAAAATTGGGTAAATTTTTATCAAACTAGGTTGACCAAGGAACTAGAATAAGCATGGAAAAGCATGTAGAAAGTTGAAAGAGGGCTAGAATGACCTGAAATGACCAAAGGAGAGCAAGAGGGACCAAGCAAACTAGCAATAGGATAAAATGAATAAAATAAAAGCCATTAGGCTTGTTTTTAATTAAAATTTTAAAAATGATGTGTAAAGAATGTATTGTGTTTATACATGACATGAAATAACTAATACATCCTTTGTTGTTTTCTTGGTTGTAGAGACGACTAATTTTTGGAGGTTGATGGACATGTCTTGGTTGTCAAATTTGTTATAGAGATTGACAAAAGGAGGTCGAGCTAAATTTATAGTCATAGGTTTAGGAGGTATAGCTAAGATGTGTAGGATCCCCCTTAGTGTTGACCTATTAGTCATGTTCTTAGGATGTTGGGAACAGTTGACTAACACCTTCATATGGGAGTTGGATAGGGATGTGATAGAGGTAGGTATAACATTAGAGGATGTACATGTTATTTTTGGGCTACCCATATCAAGAGCATTGGTGGCCATAAGGATACCATATAGGTTATAGGAGAGGAGATCCTTAACCATGTGGGCTATAGTTTCAAAGATGATATTGATAGGATAAAGAGTTAGTATGGATGATGTGTATAGATCCTAGATTTTGGATCTCTAAAAGGTGGTGATAGCCATTGTGACACAGTGGGTTCTCTATCACAAATCAAATGACAAGATACCACTATTCATGGTAGCCTTGAGCAGGATGATACTGGAGGAGGGAGTATTATATGATCTAGGTTCTATCATCTAGATCCAACTCATTCATGATCTATTTGAGATGTTTTTCAAAGAGTAGAATACTATGGGACTGATCATACTATTGATAACATGGATATATGAGAGATTCCCCATGTATTGACTAGTTGGGTTTCCCCATGTGGTTGATGATAAGTTATCTCAAGTACAGATATGGTGGGAGGACCAAAAATCATAGGCCATACCCCACATGTTAGTGTTATAGTCAATGAGATGCATGAACATTATGTGGTAGTTGTATGGACACATAGGAACTACATGGGTGATTTGGCACATAGTTACACTAGTACTAGAGAGGAGAGAGGTGATTCAATTCTATACATGGTGGAGAGAGCCACATCTGGTGGCACAAGAGCTAGGATAGATGGGCCTACCTCATCTGATGATATTGATACTAATACCTGACTAGTGTGCTTAGCATGTGAGGGAACCATGAGGGAAGAGGGGATTCAAACCACTGATAATGAGGCTGACATTGAGGCCATGTCAAGAGTGACCATAAATTGGTCAAGCATGATGAGTGGAAAAAGAGGTAGATATATTAGATGTACCACTACTAACCCCTTAGCAAGACAAGCAATGGCCATCAAGGACATGGCAGTGACTGAGATAAGAGAGAGTGGAGACTATAGACATCCCAAATGATCCCATAAATGCACCAAAGGAGATGACATAGAGAGCACTTAGATGGAGGCTGAGATGGACATGAGCCATGATAGCTAGGTTCAAATTGAGGAGGTGACTAATCGAGGAGGTATTAGGAGGTTGTGTAGATGAGGAGACTATTCTAGGTGATCATGTGGATGATGATATCATAGGAGTCGAACCATAGATAGGTATGAAGATGGTTGAATTATATCTTAAGTTTTTATTTAGTAGTAGAGAGATATAGATATGTATTATGAGATATGATAGTGATCTAATATCTATCTAGTGTGATTTTATAAGTGTACTTGAGGATGAGGAGAGATGGGGGTCCCCAGTGAGGGGATCACTCCATGACATCCTTAATGAGACTCTGTAGCCATATGACCCCATGACACTAGAGGATATGAGTGTACCATCTACCCCAACTTAGGTGAGCTAGTTCAGATTAGTTGGTGAGGCAATGAGGTAGATACAGGTATAAAGAGAGAATGTGTAACTACTAGAAGAGATGGGTATAGGTGAGAGACATGTCTGGTAGGCTTTGGTAGATGAGAGAGCTATGCATCTAGATACAGTGACATAGATGATGTAGGTATATATAGTGATGCAGACTCAGCTAACACAGGCTCATGCAATGACCCAAACTGAGTTGGTGCAAGTATAGGTGTAGATAGCATGCCTATAGAGACAAGTAGATGGATTGAGATCTTGGACTACCTCATTATAGCATACTATTAAAAGGAGTCAGATTAAGGCCTCAATAGACAACATGGCTAGGCCATGAGATAAATAGGGTGGAGTGAAACCTTAGTGATGAGGCTATGTATATGGTTGTATATGTTGTATCAAACTCATGTATCATTTTTGGCTTATTGGTGTTGGTTATGTATGTTGTCTTTATGGTTATTGTATTTGTTCATTATAGTTGAGGTTGTGAATGCTTTGGATATATTTATCTCTTGTACATATATTTAGCTTTGGTGTATATGCTATATAAAATATATGTGGTGTGGTTTCTTTTCTAGCATTATGGAGGAAACATGCATGGTTAAAAATAAATAGGAGAAAAAGGACTTGGAAAAATATAATCAATCAAATAAATGTACTACACACTAGTTCAAGTTGGGAAATGTGTAATACCAAAAAAAATGACTAAGTATAAAAATCCAAGAAAATGATAAACAAGATGGTTAAGGGGGACTTTTTTTCAAACCAATGTAAAATATTTTTGCACCAAATTAAAACAAGTAAAATCATACTAAATATCACATTAGGAAGTATGACAAATAATTTAATAAAATGGAAGGTATGTAAAAAGGCATAAATGGTAATAAAAACAAATCAAAATTAAGTCAATCAATTATACTATTTTATGATTGGAAGTACAAAAGAAAAACAAAATTTTCAAAACTTTGGTCTTAAATTTATCATACTAATTCAAACTAGGAAGTATGAGAAATTCAAAAAATAGTTGTAATTTTACATGTACTCAAAAAATAAGAAAATAAAAGATGAAAGAAAAATGAAGTAAGCATAAAACATACTAAATATCAATATGGTAAGTATGTAAATGACATGTAAGCTCATAATAAATTTAATATTATCTCTTTTTTATGTAGACACCTAAATCTGGCCACCGATAACCTCCAACTAAGATTCTGACCAATTTCTATTTAAAATGCACAATTTGGCCTAAAAACACTAAAATATGTTAAATGATGTGAAACTAACATATTCAAGTGCCAATTTTGTCCAGGGTATCCCTAAATGGAGTAATGCAATTTATGGGCCAACTAGCTTTGATCAAATCATTCTGAGTCAAAATGTCAATTTTGCACCTAGGTGCTCTAGATTGTTCTTTCTTATCAAATCTTCTGCACAAGATGTATGCCTTTGTTATTTTATGTTGGTAACATCCTAAATAGGAATATGGTTCCAACACATATGAAATTGCCTTACAATTCCAATCCAGTCAAATTTTAGACCAATAACAAGGCATTCTGATCAATTTGAGTGATTTGTGCATAAAGTGCTTAATCATGCTTAAGAGATAATGTTGACACTATGGTTTGCACCCTTTAAAAGAAGTCTCAACTTCTTTCTTCCATGCAGCAGAATGGAGGCATTCTTCTTGCTGTGGGCTTGGCAAATTTGAGGAATGAAACTCTAGATTAATGGCTAGCTCCCCTTGATGCACCTTTGAGATCCTTAACTGCTATTGCTAATAATGGGGGGTGAAAAGAGAAAAGGATGTTTCAAAAGTAGAACCTAACTAAAATGGTGATGCACCAAATGATTTTATCTACTCATCTTTTATCAACACTTTACATCAAAAGGAACAAACAAACACTTCATTTGAACAAAAGATCAGACTACATGAGTGTTTTAAGAAGGGGTCTTAATGGAGATATAATGAAGAAGAACCTACCATAGGTGCTCTAGAAGCACACTGTCAGATGGTTGCTCCTCTGCCTCTATGCACCAACCTAGGCACTTCATGTTAACCTATAGAAGATGGTCTTGGATATACTAGATATGTTGGCATCAACCTATGAAAGCATTAAGATAAAATGACTAAACATAATGATGATACACAGGCATATTCAAAAGTATAAAAAATTAGATAAAGGTAAAACATGCTTCTTTTTATTAAAAGGTAAAATTATCAGGGATTTGTCATACACAAGTGAGATATCTCTTTTCCAGATATGAGGTTACAATATATAGAATTTAGAGAAAGACCCTTAGTCTTTTCAAGGAACTAGTGGCCCATACTACATTAAACACCTTGGTAAGAAGAATATACTCATGCTACTGTCATCTTTCCATAAATATGCCTAGAAGAACCATGTTGTATATGTCACAGACATTGACTTTACTACTCAAACTGTGTTTAATGTTCTTGTTAAAGCATGGGTCACTTTATTCTTTAAATGACAAGGCCACCTCCCTTGAAAAATCATGCAACTCTCTACTTATTAATGTTAAACAAATAAAAATGGGTTGCTCTATTGAATTCTCATGCTCTATTTGATGGCTATTTGGTGGAGATTATTCCATCTACAAGAAATTACTTCTCCTTTTGATGCCTCTTTTGCCACTTGGGCTGATCTGATTCAGGCCTGTGCTTGGTTGGATGTGTCTTCTAGAACATTCCAAGCATTGTCTTATGTGTGCATAGCCACATTCTAGATTTACTATTTTGCTCTCTCTTTCCTTGTTACTTCTTGTCTTTTCCTAGCAATTCAAGCTCTTAGGCTATTCTTTGTCTCCTTTTGACTCCTTTCTTGGTGGGTCACTTAGCCTTCTAATTCCTTCAGGCAAAATGTTTGAAGGAATTCCTTCAGACATTTTTTCCAAAGAAAATGTCCTTTACTGTTCTCTAATGATTAATCTAGCTTGAATTTGACACTCACAAGCCCATCATCATTTGAAAATCAACGTCTCTTTTACTACCTTAAATTTGACATTTATGGGCCCATCACCAGATGTTTGAACCTTGAACGGCTAGTTCACCATTTTGAATTTGACGTTCTCAGGCTCACCATTATCCTTTAACAATTTCCTCAGCTTTTACAAATGAACTTTCTCGAAGGGAAAGTGACCCTTTAAAAAAAGGAAAAGATCCTTTTTGATGGCCAAGATTCCTCCACAAAGGTACTTACCTCTTAGGTTTCTTTACCTTCCAAATTTCTTCAGACAAAATGTCTGAAGGAATTCCTTCGAACATTTTGTCTAAAGGAATTCATTCCTTCAGTGTCTCGACTTTCCTTTGGTAATTTTCTTCGAACAAAATGTCTGAAGGAATTCCTTCAGATATTTTTTTTGAAGAAATTTTCCCCTTGGTTTCTTCATGGATTATCTTGAGACAAAATGTCCAAATAAATTCATTGTTTGACTTGTCACTTTCTCTAAAAGAAACTTCCCTTTTGGGCTTTCTACTTTGATCTCTTGCAAATGCACCTTCTACCCTCTGCAAGGTCACTTTGGGTCCAAAGTTATCCTTTCGAGCTTGCTTGAATGGTCCAATTTGTTACTTTCCTACCCTTTATAAGGGCACTTAACCTTCAGAGTTTTATAAAAGACTTGTACTTCTTTGAAATTGGCCCATCCTTTTGCCGATAAAAGGCTTGTCTGAGGTAATTTGCTTGAAAAAAAATGAGCCCCAGATCAACTCAAAATACCTACAAGACTGAAATCACTTGGTTATTTAAATAAATGAGCTTGTCACAAAGGGAAAACCCAAAATTTTAAGTTGAATTCATCAAAGACTGGTTAACAGGTCTAGCAAGGAAAGAAAACTAGTGGCCTACAGGTCCATTGGGCATGGAGTCAGGATACAACTTGAAAGGTTGGAAATAAACTTTAGAAACTTAAATATCAACATGAATATTTTACCCCAAAAGGTAAAGAAAACACACACAAGGCTCAAAAACTACAAACATGCACAAAAACACTTACAAAAAATAAGGGAAAAAATAGAGAAAATATGTACATAACAAGAGAAGGCTTAGTGACAATGTTTAAGATATATCCCATTAACTAGGATATGTAGTACTCCACCATCCAACCTGGAGAGTTAGAATGCATTATGTTACTTGCATTGAGTGATGACATATGGACCACTCCACAAGGCATCAACCTTCATGTGCTTTCTAGGTTTAGCTCGGTCTTCATCCTATTTTAAGACAATGTCACCTTATGAGAAGTCTTTTGATGAGGATTTATTGTCAAAATGCTTCTTTGTTTGTTGATGATGGTTAGTCATGGAAACCATGGCTTGGTCTCTTGCATCTTAAAGCTCCATTAATTCACAAAATCTAAACTCTATGATGTCACTTTGCTCCAATTGCATTTGGTGGGCAAGATCTAAGGCTGGTAATTTAAGTGAAAAAGGAAGTCTAGCTTCCCTTCTATACACAAGTGTGTATGGTGAATTACCAACTGCTCTTTTTGGAGTGACCCTATCTACCCACAAGGTTATTTTTAGCTTGGCATGTCAAGTCCTTTGATTCTCTTTCATTGTCCTTCTAATGATCTTGATTAGATTCTTATTGGTGGACTCAGCTAGCCCATTTCCTTGTGGGTAGTAGTTTGAAGAATTACTACGATAGATGTCATATCCTAATTCCCACTTTCTTGTTTTGGTTCTTAAGAAAGCCAATGTGTTATCCAAAATGATGGTAGTTGGGACTTCAAATCTTGTCACCAGGCCTTAATAGAAGTCTAAGAATGCACTCTTATTAGATTCCTTCAAAGTAACAACTTCTACCCATCTCATGAAATAATATGTAGTAGTCAAGACCCACTTGTGGCCAGCACTAGGAGGGTTGATCATCCCTATGAAGTCTAGACCCCATTACATGAATGATTGTTCCACTTGAATCAGTTGTAGAAGAATTATAGCCAGCCATTATTTTCCATCAAAGAGAGCACATTTTTGGCACTTCTATACCCAAGCATGAGTGTCTCTGAACAAAGTGGGCCAAAATTAACTAGTTCTCATAATCCTTATAGCTATGGGCTTAAGAGTAAAGTGACCACCAGCTGGTCTGTCATAAAATTTGGATATTACCCTATTGACCTAATTTGAGTCTATGCATCTCAAGAGTACCCCTAAAAAATATTTTCTAAATAACACTCTATCAACCAAGATATAAGGAAGAGAATGGAGCCAAAAATACCTCTTCTTAATCCTATCAAGGCCATATGGGCACTCACCAGTTAGAAGGCAATGAACCATGTCTTGTGCCTAGTTCTTTATGACTACAGGTTCTTCTACTACAATTTCATCATGGAGTAGCAAAATGCCCTCCTTCTACTATTTAAGGTCTATAGTGAGGTGTTCGCACAACCCTCTTCCCCTTACTATCTTGGTGGTTTTGATCTCCACATCTTATTCCATTACCTTAGTGATCCACCCCACCCTGTTATCATTTAAGTCACAGCTCAATAAGAAATCCTTGACACTAGGATGTGGTACCATGATATGAATCTTGTTGTTTGACAACATATGTCTGAATTTCTATAGGCTTCATATAACTACAAGTGATTACTTCTCAACATATGTGTACCTAACTTTAAAACCTTCTAAACCTTGGCTAAATAATGCAAGAAGTTGTTCAAAGTTTTCATCATTTTCTTAAGTGAGCATAGCAGAGATTACCTCTTCATTTCCAAAGGTGTAAAGGTTGAAATCCTTGGAGAAATCAAGACTGATCAAGGTGGGAGCCTGGGTGATAGCTTGCTTAATCCCTTCAAAACTATCCTTCCTTCATGTTGTCCATGTAAACATCTCATCTTTTTTCATCATGGAAGTTAGCAGCTTGATATTTCAGCAAAATTAGGGATAAATATCCTAATAAAATTTATTATACCAAAGAAGCTTTGTAGACCCTTCTTGTGTTTAGGTAAGGACAATGCTAAGATGGCATGTACTCTTTCTAGATCAATGGTCAAGCCCTTTTTTGAAATGACATGACCAAGGAGTTTACCTTCATAGATAGTGAACACACATTTCTTTGGGTTGAGAGAGATGCCAAACTCTCTACACCTCTCAAAGATTTGCCTCAAGTGTTTCAGATGTTGTCATGTATCTTTGGAAAACACTGTCATGTCATCAAGATAGACCAATACAATATTATTTATCAGACCCTAGAAATCCATATCCATGGCTCATTGGAAGGTAGCTCTAGCATTTGATAGTTTGAATGGCATCTTCCTGTAGGTAAAAGTTCCCCACTTGGTGGTGAAGGCTATCTTGTACTGATCACTATCTTGCACCAAAATTTGATTGTACCTAGAATACCCATCCAGGAGGGAGAAACACTCACTACCTATCACCGTCTAAAGGATCTACTCCATACTTGGGAGGGGATAGTGATCACTTAATGAGACTCTATTAAGGTCTCTAAAATCAACACATAGTCTAATCTCCCCATTCTTCTTCCTAATAGGGACCAGATTGGCCAACCAAGAAGAGTGTTTGATAGGAAAAATGATCTTGGACTCACTCAGCTTGGTGAGTTCCTTCCGCATGAGAGGCTCAATCTTTGTATTGATGGGTATTTGTTTTTGTTTGATGGATTTGGCACCTTCTTCCAGTTCAATTATGTGTTGGGACAAGCTTGGGTCAAAACCCTTCAGGTCACTATACTCCTGAGTAAAGACATTGGCAAACTCTTGGCATAATAAAATGAAAAAATGCCTTTTATCATTTGTACATACCTTTCCAAGTGCAAGCAGCCTGTCCTTAAATATTTTGACTCTTTCATAATTTTCATTCTTGGTTGTGATTCTTTCTTTGTCATTTTCGATTTGGTCATCCTCATTGAAGATGCTTTTGAGAGTGACTAAACCCTTAAGAAGTTTGTTGTTCTTCAGCTGAACAATCCAGCTGTCATACTGCTATTGTAGCTTGGATTGATTCCTAGAAGCGAACTCAGCCTCCTCTTGTAAGAAGAGTTATATCTTTTGGTCACTATCAAACACCTACCAATTTGTGACATTATCAAGTATGGAGGGTCTTATTATCACTTTTAAATAGTGTTGATTGTTGTCCTAACTTATTCCCTCAGGAAAGTCAAACTGAGCACCAACTACTGCTAGTCTGTTCGCTTGCTTATTTTGCTCTCTTGGAATGGAAATAATGTTGAAATCAAGGAAACTTTCTATTAGGTCCCACACCTTGTGCTTTTAAGACTTAAACAAGGAGTTCTTGGTTGAGTTTTAACCTCTCACCTGGTTTATAATTAACCCACTATCTCCAAAAACCTGTAATTCTTTTATTCCTCTTTTTCTTACCCACTCTAAACTATAAACAAGAGACTCATATTCTACAACATTAAAAGTGTAGGAGAATTGTAACTTGAAATTTGAAAAGTATCTTTCCTTTGAGGGTGAAATTAGAATTACTCCACCACCAGCTCCCAACTTACTTCTTGATCCATCGAAGAAAAGTTACCACAAACCACAACTCTCTTAGTTTGCCTTCATCAAATTTGGCATGAAAGTACCTTTTTCATGCATATAAAAAACTCCAAGACCTACCTCTTTGATGAACTTATATGGGTCATGTTAAAAATTATCATTTCCCCATTCATCTAAGAGCAGGTTAGCAACTCCTTCAAGGGAAGAGGGTGGGGATTGGTCTATTTGAAATTATTCATCATCAATGATGGTGTAGCTAAAATTTATTGCCTTGAGTGAGTATGGATCCAGATGATCTCTATGGATGGGCTCTAACTCAATATTCACTTTAGTTCCATATTTTGTCCTAAAAACCATGTAAGACCAATGTGTTGCTAAGTACCCACCTATCTTGGACGTGAAATCCCTAGATAAGCAAAGAGTGAAGTAAGGGGAAACATCTGCCACTACCACATCATGGGGAATGGAGAAAGTTGGATAGGCATGAAGAATTAAATTCAAGCCTCTTACCACTCCTAAGGTTTTGTTTGGTGATCCATCCAACTACAGAACTACCTTGGTCATTTCTTCATATTTGAGTCCTAGCTTGTCAGCTATGTATTTGGGCATTACTGAGGTGCTTACTCCACTATCAATAATGTAATTATGAACCAATAAATATTAAATGACCAAAGATATATATAAAGGAGAAAACTTTTCATCCTTCTTTGCTTGACCTCCCATGGAAGGATCCCCATTCATAATCAACACATTATCAGCCTTTATTGGGACAACTTGTTCACTTAACTCGTGTAATTCTTTTTGGAGTATATCCTTTTGTCCTAGCATTGCTAAGGAATCCCATAATGAGATATTCATGTATAGCTTCTTCATTTTTTCCACCACATTGATTAGATGGTTTCCCCATTTTGAATTTTATTTGAGGGCATTTACAGCTTGAGGTGTAACCCAAGGAGTTGAGGTTACAACTGACTGCCTATAATTGGGAAACGTCTAGTTCACTTGTGTTGAAAAATATGTTGCAGATGCTTGATTAGATACTTTTGATTCCTCCATAGATCACTTTTTGGACCTGGTATTGGCTGCAACACAATCATCCTAGTTATTCTTACTCCCCACATAATTAACTACATAGAATTCTCCTTCTAGGTGGTTCATAAGAGTGAAATCAGACTGAGCTTTCCTGTTGTCCATCATAGGTTATGCTAACACCTCAAAACATGGGAATTGAGTTTTTTATTGCCTTGCATGTTCATACATTTTTTTGGCAACTCATTAGTATAAGTAACATGTTCTTGACCATACCCCGAGGGTGGGCAATTAGGTTGTTCCTGTACCAAATTATTTTAAGTGGGAACAAGAGCTTTGGATGATGAAGGAGCACTTAGATTATAACCTTGATAAGGTCTAACCTAGGTAATTTGACCCTATCCTTAGTTATAATTTTGGAAAGGAGGCATATTCATTTTTTCAAACTATTGATATCCTTGATTTAACTGATAGCTTTGAGCTCGTTGCCTCTTGAGAGCCACTAATTCATTAGTAACACTTCGTAACAAACTCTTAACTTCATGGAGGTCATTTGGTGAGGTATTAGTTGGATTTTCTATAGAAGGAAGAGGAGATAAAGTGGGTGAAACAGTCTAAATTGAGGGTTGTAATTTAGGAAAGAGCAACATATGAGGTCTAAGAGTTATCTTTCCTGCTTGTACCAAACAATTTTTGGTGGCTATGGCTATTTCATAGGTAGCGGGTAACACTTATCCTCCCATGGACTATATCATGATATAAATGTCATTGTTAAAAGCCTTTAAGTAGTAAAGGAAAGCATAACTTGGGGTTGGCATCACTAAAATGGGGATTCTGTCCCAATTCCTTTGGAACCTAGTATTAAAATCTTGCATAAATTCATGCGGAGCTCTTTTCATAGTGGTCAATTACTCAACTAGAGAGAGATGGTCACTCTTCTCTCCAAATTTATTTGTCAAGAGGGTGCCTAATTCATTCCATGATAAAATAGAATTCATAGGCAAGGTCCCATACTAGTCCAAAACTTTACCTTTAAAAGACAATTTTAGTAACCTAATGGCTATGTTCTCTTTGGTGACATTATGAATGTTGCAGAGGTTTGATATATTTCTGATATGCTCAATAGCAGTAATTGGCCCCTCTTCATTAAAAGGAGGAACACTCTTAAGGTTTGTCCCTAGGATTGGGTCATATTGTAGAAGGTTTAAAGTGATCTGACCATTTAAGGCTATAAAAGGTAAAGCCATGGTGATGATAGGGTTCAACCTGGGTCTCCTTGTGTAGGTATATTTTATGGCAGGTCTAGGAAATTGATTTTCTATGTAAGGATGAGTCTTTGCAAAGTTTATCCACTTTGTTAAGTTTAAAGGTAGCTCAATGAATTTGAAAGAACACCCTTGGAAGAAGATCTTGTGGTGACCTTAGGCATGGGATGTCAGGCTAATCTCTGACCAGAGACTAAGTTCTTAAAAATGGAGTCACCAAATTTTGTGTTAGTTTGCTCACTCTTGCAGTAACAGCACCAACACCAATCTTGAAACTTATTAGAGCATAAAAAATGGTCCCACTAAGCATGCCAAAAAATATTGACACTATGGATTGCACCCTTTAAAAGAAGGCTTGGGTTCTTTCTTCCACGTGGCATAATGGAGACATTCCTCTTGATATGAGCTTGGAAAATTTGAGGAATGAATCTCTAGATTAAGGGCTAACTCCCCTTGATGCACCTTTTAGGTCTTTAACTACTACTACTAATAATGGGGGGTGAAAAGAGAAAAGGATGTTTCAAAAGTAGAACCTAACTAAAATGGTGATGCACCAAATGATTCGATCTACTCATATTTTATCAACATAATACATCAAAAGGATCAAACAAACACTTCATTTAAACAAAAGACTAGATTGCATGAGTGTTTTAACAAGGGGGCTTAATGAATATACAATGAAGAAAACCCTACCATAGGTGCTCTAGAAGCACACTGTCAAATGGTTGCTCCTCTACCTTTATGCTCCAACCTGGGCACTTCCTATTAACCTATAGAAGATGGTCTTGGATATACTAGATATGCTATCATTGACCTATGAAAGTATTAAGATAAAATGACTAAACATAATGATGATACAAAGGCATATTCAGAAGTAGGTAAAACATGCTTCTTTTGATTAAAAGGTAAAATTGTCAGGGTTTTACCATACACAAGTGAGAGATCTCTTTTCCAACTGAGAGGTTATAATTTATAGAATTTAGAGAAAGACCCTTAGTCTTTTCAAGGAATCGGTAGCCCATACTACATTAAACACTTTGGTAGGAGAAATATACTCATACTGATGTCATCTTTCCATAAATATGCCTAGAAAAACCACATTGTATATGTCACAGACATTGACTTTGCTGCTCAAACTACGTTTAATGTTCCTACTAAAACATGGGTCATTTTATTCTTTGAATGAAAAGGCTGCCTCCCTTCAAAACTCATTCAAATCTCTACTTATTAATGCTAAACAAATAAAAATGGGCCACTTTATTGAATGTTTGCACTCCCTTTGATCGCTGTTTGGTGGAGACTATTCCATCTATAAGCAATTACTTCTCCTGTCAATGCCTCTTTTGCCACCTGGACTGATTTGGTTCATACCTACGCTTGGTTGGATGTGTCTTCTATAATGTTCCAAGCATTGTCTTATGTGTGTGTAGCCACATTCTAGATTTACTATTTCAATCTCTCTTTCCTTGCTACTTCTTGTCTTTTCCTAGCAATTCGAGCTCTCAGGCTATTCCCTGTCTCCTCTTGGCTCCTTTCTTGGTGGGTCGCTCAGCCTTCAAATTCCTTTAGAAAAAATGTTCGAAGGAATTCCTTCAAACATTTTATCCAAAGGAAATGTCCTTTAGCTTTTCTCTAATGATTAACCCATCTTCTTGAATTTAACGCTCATGGGCCCATCATCATTTGAAAATCAACGTCTCTTTTACTACCTTGAATTTGACATTCATGGGCCCATCACCAAATGTTTCAACCTTCAATGGCTATTTCACCATGTTGAAGTTAATGTTCTTAGGACCATCATTATCCTTTAGAAATTTCTTCAACTTTTGAAAATGAACTTTTTTGAAGGGAAAGTGACCCTTCAGAAAAAGGAAAAGGTTTGTTTTGATGGCAAAGAGTCCTCCACAAAGGTACTTACCCTTCGATTTTCTTTTCCTTCTAAATTTATTTGGACAAAATGTTTGAAAGAATTCCTTCAGACATTTTTTTTGAAGGAATTCATGCCTTTAATGTCTTAGCTTTCCTTTGGTAATTTTCTTCAGACAAAATTTTTGAAGGAATTCCTTTAGACATTTTGTTTGAAGAAATCTTCTCCTTGGTTTTTTCATGGATTTTCTTTGGAAAAAATGTTTGAAGAAATTCATTTTTCGATTTGTCGCTTTCTCTAAAAGAAACTTCTCTTTCAGACTTTCTGCCTTAATCTCTTGTAAATGTACCTTCTACCCTCTGCAAGGGCACTTTGGGTCCAAAGTTATCCTTCGGAGCTTGCTTGAATGGTCTACTTTTTTACTTTCATGCCCTCCATAAGGGCACTTGACCTTTCGAGTTTTGTAAAATACTTGTACTTGTTTGAAACTAGCCCATCCTTTTATCGATAAAAGGCTTGTTTGAGGTAATTTACTTGAAATGAAATGAGCCCAAAATCAACTCAAAATACCTGCAAGACTCAAATCACTTGGTTCTTTATATAAATAGGCCTATCATAAAGGGAAACCCCAAATTGTATTAAGGTGAATTCATCAGAGACTGGCTAACAGGTCTAGTAAGAAAAGAAAGAGGGGAGCCTGATTTTTGGCCTACAAGACCAAAATTGGTCAACGGATAATTAATCTAAGTTAGATCCTAATCAAGAATTATATGGAAACTTGTTTAATACTTGTTTTTAGAATTGAATATTGAATATATGTATCATTATGTGACCTCACTTCTTGGGAAGACATCTCTAGGCCATAAATGCCACAAATATCAAGATTCATGCCATCCATGCCTCATCAATGCCTTCTATGATGCCCTCCATGCCTCTTAATTACCCCTTCTTCCAAAGTCATGATGAGGATAATTACAAACTTAATTCCAAAAATTTAATTAATCCTCAACCACACATCTCAATCTTAGGATGGATGATTTAGGTTGATTCTAGACATTCTCAAAAATCTATAAATAGAGAGGCTATGAACATCATTTCTAAGACTTGAGAATGCAAAGTTATAATGAAAGATTGGTTATAAAAGCTTCATGAAATTAATGTTTCCATGCCAAATTGATTCCAAGCCAAGCCAAGCCACAAGCCAAAGGTGTCAAGGAGAGATGGAGGTAGACAATCTTCCATTACCAAGGACTTCATGAGCACAAGCCAAATAAGCCACTACTACAAAGGCATTTAGAGCATCCAAGGAAGATGAAGGAATTCTTGTATTTTATTCCTTACTTTTTAGTTGTGTTTGTCATTTTTTTTTTGGTTAACTAAGCTCTCCCTAGTGTCTAGGCCTAGAGATGTTATGTTATTAGTGTGTTTATTTCATTTTAATTTTGGAACTAACACCATACTAACCATCCTCTCTTGAGTCAAATTCCTAAATCACAGAATGGCACTCTCAATGGGACTAGACACATCTCACACCTGAAAATGATCATTTTGTAACTCTAAAATATTTATTTGGACCCTTAAATCTCTTGCAAATTGATTTTCTAACTTTATTTTATCATTTTTGGTTGCCACAATTTTACACAGTAACTGACGTTAGCAAGTAATATCGACATCAGTTACATATATTAACCAATGTCAGTTATCAAAACTGACATCGGTTAGATTTTAGTTAGCCAAGGTAACCATCATCGGTCGTATATAGCTGATGTTGGTCATTGTGTTTTTGCAAAAATATAGATTCGAGAGCTATTTTTTCAAAGTTAATTATTTTAAACCAAAAAGAGATTCAAAGATAAAGGACATTCTAACATTTTTGTTGTAGGACCAAGCTTGATATTTGCTTAAAACATGTTTAAATCACCTTTGCATGCTTAAAAAATCAATTAGGAACCTTGTTTTGGGTGTTTAACAAAGAATTTAGATGTTTTTTATGAATGTTTTCAAAGTTTGCAACTAAGACCAAGGGGTCAAATGAACACCACCAAATCTTTCATTTTGGGCTTAAAATTGAACACACTTGTCAATTATTATTTTCAATAGTTGTTTAGATCAAATATTTGTTTGAAAAAAAGAAGAATGTTGCGTGTATGCTCTTCCATTTGTCTCCTATAGGGAACCCTTGGAATCAAAAGCACCATTCCTATTGCAAGTAGCTTAATCCAAGGCTTAGAAATAAATTTATCTAAATCACTCCCTAAAAACTCATAAAAGTTTGGGTGACCTTGAAAATGACCCTAAAGTCTTTCTACTTTTATGCTTTCTTTATTTTCATGCAAACTTGTCTTGCGAGGGGGACTTCATCACCTCCCACAAGTTATTTAGGGAAGTTTTGACTCAGGGTTTCATCTCCCAGCATTGACTTCATTTGGCTCCTTTGGAGTCACACACAAGATGTAGTGTCACTTTGGACATCGCACTATACTGAGTGATAGCAGGATGCAGTAGTTACAAAAAGGACTAGACCTTTCTACAACAAGCCAAGTGATATAGACCCAAAATCTATACTTTTTTTGCATTGTTTGGCGTGAAAGTCATTATGCAATTGATTCCCAAAAATCATTTGAAAACTTGTTAGATCTTAGACAAATCCCCACTTTCCATGGACTTATTTTTGGTTCAAGGTGCACCTCAAGGTCCATGTCATAATATTGTCATTTGAGAGAAGGGGGGTGTAAAAACCCTACTATATAATGTGAATTTACTTTTGGGTGAACACTTAAAATCCTCTCAAATGATGTATATTGATGGATTCCAACAATACCAAGCAACCTTGTCAGTCTAGAATCTAAGAGTGATTAATTAGTTGGTCTTGTCCTAAATTAAAGTCTTGTTTGAAGTCAAAACTTAGTGTAAACAAAACAATCCAAACCAAACACATAGTCCAAATTTTCCGTTGAACAAAGAGGCATTATGCTACCATGTGAGATCATCAATTTGCCTTGTTTAAAGTTAATCAAAATATTGAGTCATATCATACACTTTGGTGTAGTTATGTTACCCAATTGAGTCTAGACCTTTATGAAAGTTGTTTAAGTCCTTCACTTATAATCTAAATTCAGAATTACACCTTTACAAGTTCATAGGGTTGATGTATTAAGTGGGTTTGCCATTTGCACTAAACTTGAGGGAAATTAAGTTTAATTTCCAATTTAGATTGAAGGTTTCTTAAAGACTCATAATCATTACCATCATTTGATAGACTTAATCTATTTTATGCTAAACATTTTCAATTTGAGTCCATGCACCACAACATTTTGAATCAAGAAAAGTAGTGTTATGATGTCAAAATTGTAGGAAAATGTCTTTACCTTATAGAGTTTTTGAAACAAACCTTTTTATCACACATTTGGGTAGTATAGCATCGTTACACTGTTCAAAATGTTTTGAAAATTATTTCATATACTTTCTTGCATAGAGTTTCAAATTTGTTCCTACATTTTCAAATCAATCCAAGTGTACTTTTGTGATATATTGTCTAAAATAGTTATACTGTTCACTTTTGTCAAGCTTGTTTGTCAAAAGAACCAAGTTTTATAGCATTTTTTGTGAGAAAATAAATGATTTCTAAAGGACCTTTTGTTTCATACCTTATACCTAGTTGATCAAGTTCATGTCCAAGAATCAAATGCCTAGTGTTTGTTAGAATTATTTCAAATCTGTTAGATTAAAACGTTCATATATTTTCAAAGTCTAGCTTTTGATGTCGTTTAGCCAAGAGTCCTAGTACATGCCTTATTTGAGCCTAGATATTGATGCCACATTTGGCCAAAAGACCTAACAACTTTTAAATTCCTAGATTATATTGTTTTAAAACACTTCAACCTTAGAGTTTGGCATTTTGATTTTAGGTCATTATCATTATTTGATAGACTTAAGCCATTTTGTGCTAAACACTTGCAATTTGAGTCTATGCACCACAACATTTTGAATCAATAAAAGTAGTGTTATGCTATCAAAATTATAGGAAAATGTCTTTACCTTAGAGAGTTTTTGAAACAAACCTTTTTATCACACCTTTTGGGTAGTATAGCATCATTACATTGCTCAAAACATTTTGAAAATTATTTCATAGACCTTCTTGCATAGAGTTTCAAATTTGTTCCTACATTTTTAGACCAATCCAAGTGTACTTTTATGATCTTTTGTCTAAAATAGTTATATTCTTCACTTTTGTCAAGCTTGTTTGTCAAAAGAACCAAGTTTTATAGCATTTTTTGTGAGAAAATAAATGGTTTCTAAAGGGCCTTTTATTTCATACCTTATACCTAGTTGATCAAGTTCATGTTCAAGAATCAAATTCCTAGTGTTTGTTAGAAGTGTTTCAAATCTGTTAGATTAAAACATTCATCTATTTTCAAAGTCTAGATTTTGATGCCATTTGGCCAAGAGTCTTAGCACATGCCTTGTTTGAGCCTAGCTTTTGACACCACATTTGGCCAAAAGACCTAACAAATTTTAAATTCCTAGATTAGATTGATTTAAAACAATTCAACCTTAGAGTTTTGAATTTTGATTTTAGTTTCATTTACTTGCTTATCTTTGTGTGAAAAATGAAACATTATATACTTCATGCTAGCTTGTTTCCTCACAAAACTTTGCATAAACCTTTTGATCCTTTTGAAAAATCTAGACCAAATTGGGACATCATCTATTTTAGACATTGTCCTTTTTATAGAAATATTTAACCTTTTATTATAAAGCATTGACTATGGATCCCAACATGTATTCCTACACTTGTAGTGGACTCATGTACAATCTAGGGATTAGTAATGTAGTTGTGCAAGAAGAAATGGTGCAAGACCCCTATGCAGATAATAATACTTATGAGATGGATTCTTATCCGTCTTGTAATACTCAATCAAGGGCACAAAGCCAAGATCCATTGGCTAACTATCTGGTTAACACACCACCTTATTCATAATAAGACCAAGAGTAAATTGCACAATACCTAGCTACAATACCTGTAGTGGACAAGCTAGTACTTTAATAGTCATATTCTACTAATATGGCTTCCACGTATGATCCATTTTTGTTTGAATGACATTTTTTAGAGATTAAATATGAGATTTTGGTTAGATCCATAGAGGTAGGGGCTAAGTTTCTAACAGACTTTCCCCATGAAAATTTACCAAGTCTAGTAAGAGTTCCCCACAATATCATTTACGATCAACATGCTTCTTCTAGCAATCCTATGGCTCTAGTTCAAACAACTTATCAAGACCCTAATATATCTAATCAAGGCAAAAACATCATGTAAAATCACTTTAACCAAATATAGACAGCATATCAAACCTACCTGAATCTAGCACATGATTTCAATTAGATGAACATGGTGAGTAAGCCTCTTATTGACCTAGTTTATTTAATATGAATGTTGATAGAGTTAATTGGACAAGAGAATCCAAGTTCCAACCAATTCATATAAACCACTTTGATAGACAACTTGATGCATATGCCAGTTATTGGAGAAATATCTTCAGCCTCTATATAGAATATTGAGCCAAACATAGTGCATAATGTGCAAACAACATCCAATCTTGATCAAAGTGGTACAAACACACAAACAACTAGACAAAAACACGTGCCTATAGTTAATCCTATGAATAGGTCATCATATCAGGGAATGGGAGTTTTTACACCCCAACCTCAACCAACTAATTCCTTAAATGTATAACCTATAGCATTAGGTAATCAAACAATGGCCAATGTCACGCCTCAACAATAGAATGTGATGAACCTTACTCCTCCTCAATAAGTAACAAGTACTACTCCACAACAAGCACAATTTAGTGTATCAACACAACAAAGAACAAATGCATTGCCACTTCAATCAGGTGAAACAAATGTTCCACCTCACCAAGTAATGACAAACATACCTCTTCAGTCATAGATTAGTATGCCAATCCAAAACCAAGTAATGACTAGTCAACAACGTGTAAATATGGGTCAATAATAGATGTTAAATCTGTAACCTAATTTCACTTCCTCATAGGGATTCATGTAACAAGGAGGTCCTCATATTTCTTAGGTACTTACTAGACAACTATTGGTTTAAAATGTGCCACAAATCTAGAGATAGGGTCTTGGTCCACAAGTTCCCACTCAACAACAAGGTTCAATTAGTTGATATCATGTCCCTTTTCAACCACAATAGGCATAGTATGGTTATATCCCTTTGGCCCAACCACAAAATCCTCCAAGTCAAATTTGTATCACCAACCTGAACCAGAATATCGCACAACCAAATGTGCAATTTCAAATACATCTTAATCCATGTATGCATATTCCTGGTCCATTCCCCAACCAAACCAATGTACCTCAACATGTATCTCTATGCTACCCTAATTAAAGTGTCCCACTTGTGACCTCCCAACCATCTACCCAAATTCTCCCTCTAACCAATATTCCTTCTAATTTTTTGTCCTAAGAATTGTAACAGATGAAGGATGTAATTGCTTGCATTCACGCTGGTAAACAAACTAAAAAGTTCAAATTGGATGACATATGTTCCTATCCATTCAATATAGAGTATTTGTAGATACCATTTCCTCCAAGATATGAACCACAAAAATTTGATAAATACAAAGGCAAAGGTGACCCTAAGGCTCATTTGATGGAATTCTTTATCGCATGTGAACTAGTGGCATATAGTGACATATACCTTTTGTTGTTGTTTCCAAGGAGCTTGGTTGGACAAGCCTTGGAGTGGTTTTTAAAGTTTCCCAAAAATTTAGTAACAAATTTTGATGATCTTTTTGATAAGTTTATGCATCACTTTTCTTATAATCTCAAGCATGATATTTCATTAGTCGACTTAACACAAGCAAAGCAAAAAATTGGGGAGAGTTTTGCAAGTTATTTATAGTGATGGAGAGCCCTTGCAAGCAATTTTACCCATAATTTACCATATAAATAATTATCCATTATGTTTACCAAAAATTTGCATAGTTAGATAGGTTATCATTTGGAACTACAATGTATGCATACTTTCAAGGAAATCATTAACAAGGCTTGTTGATTGAGCAAGTACTCATCACTAAAGGAGTCATTAATCTTAATTCAACTAATCAAAATCAAGGTACCAATCAAGGAAATTACCAACATCCCATTCAAGTGCCAGCATCACAACCATCCTAAGCTAATAACCATGAAAGACCGAAGCAATTCAATCATAATAGGAATGTTTTGGGAAATGGAGAATCAAGTCCTATCATGTCCAAATGGTGAAAACATCATCTGAACCACCTTTTCAACTTACTCCTACTCAACTAGTGCCACAAGCACAACAACCAAAACCCATACAACAAATACAATAGTCGTTACCCTTGCAAACCCCTCCTCTTAGAAGAATCGTGCCTACACGTCGTGTCTTTAGTGACCTAAGAGAACCTATTGAGTTTGTATTTCACAAGATTGTTGTTGCTAATCTAATTAGTTGGCCTATACCACAACATTATCCATAAGGCATTCCTTATCCTGATTAGTATCATGAAAATGATTTTGTGACTATCATCAAGTCAATGGGCATAAACTACAAAGATGTGTCCAAATCAAGTATTTAATTGAGAATATGTTGGAGAATTGGGAGATAACATTGGATAATGGTACTTCCACTTCTAATAAAACTCTTGGGATTTATAAAAACCCATTTCCCCGACATAATACTCAGTAGCAATAAAATAATTAGCAACAATAATAACAAATATAAAGCAAAATCAATAGTATCAAAATCAAAGGCCGAACTAGTAGAATCAACAAAATAAACAATATAACCCACATGATAGAACAATGGACAAAACCAAGGTCAAAATAGTAACAACCAACAAACCTACCATGTAGTTGCACATGACTACAGTAGGGTTATAGGTCATATTGTAAGGGGTAGTGTTAATACCATCTCTATTAATCCTAGACCAAGCACTAATTAGTGTAGACCATTGATAAACAACCCCATTCAGTCAAATTACATGGATAATCCTTCTTTGATCTAGGAATGCATACATGTAAACTAGAAAAATAGGACGTCCCCTTTTAGACCTTATATTGATAAAGCATTATTTCTATGTGACCACATCCAAGTGCACTAGTAACTGAGACTTGTCATGTCTGGTCCGACACCATTCCCAACATTTGTTAGTAATAATGGTCTGGTATTTAATCTCAATTATGCAATCATAATTTGGATGTCAAAGATTACTATCCCAAGCCCAAAACCATCTGCCACTTTGCCTGTCATCTAACCAACCATTTAGCCTCAAAATAAACCATTAACTACTAACCAAGACAAGAAATTTGATATTGTGGAATAGTTACAGAAGACACCAACACAAATTTATATTTTAGATTTGATACGAATGTCAATAATCCAAAAGAACATCTTGAATGAGTTTTTGACCCAATCCATAGTTGCTAGTGACATATTTCTTGATAAATTTCAAGCTTTGGTTGGACACCTAGCTCCAGCCCAACAAGTCAGATTCAACTAAAGCGATATGTCTTGCCTTGGCTCACTCCATAATAATCCATTATACATAGAAGTTTATATAAAGTGACATAAAGTGAAACATGTCCTTATAAACAAAGAATCAGGCCTCAACATAGTATCTCTAAAGCTTATCAAGTTTCTTGGGTACATAATGGCAAATCTCTAACCAAAAACAATAACTATCAAAGCCTATGATAATTAGGAAAGAGAATCACAAGGCACCATTAGTTTTCCAGTTATCATTGGGCCTTTGACCCATGATACACTATGCCATGTGCTTGATCTTGAGTTATCATACAATATGCTTCTAGGAAGGCCTTGGTTACATGAGATTCATGTAGTCCTATCAACACTGTACCAATGTATCAAGTTTTCCCGCTTAGGGATGGAAGTGAATATTTTAGGAGATTTACACCCATATGAACACTGCAAGCATCTTGAGGTTAAATTTCAAAGCTATAATTATCAATACAGTATGAATCCAAGTTCTAAGCAGGATAAAGTAAAAGCTATACTTGTTGATCCCTCATCAGATAATTGCATTGATCATAATACCTTGGATTCCCTTTCACACATGCTACCTCCTAAAACTTTTAATCATTTCACCATTTTTGATAATGGACCAGGAGAGTATGTAACCTATGATACATTTCATATTGCCAATCTTCCTCAGAATCCAAAAACTTTTGGGCAACCTAAAATCATCCCACATATGCATTGGCAACAAAAGAATAAAGATAAGGGCCCTATCACATTTGTACTAGCATCTGGCCTAGGACCTAGCCCTCTTGAAGGGGATGAATCATTATTATACAATGAAAACCAAGTTGATTGTTATAAAAATGCAAAGTATCATATTCCCAATAGGATCATGGAGAATCACAAGTATGAAGTAAAAGGCCTTAGAACGAATCAACAAGGAACCATTGAGCCAATTTCCATGACTAAGTATGAAAGATCTTATGGACTTAGATTTAAACCACCTAGAGGTGACCCCACATATCTCATTTAAACTCCATCACCAGTGACTAGTGATGATGATGTCGACAGTGAAGCAAAGTCTAATCATAGCCTCACCTTTGATAACCTAGCTGAAACTAACCTATTTGATACCAATACCATTTATACCCTTACCTTGGCCATTCATCGCAACCCTTTGCCATTATATTATCCCCAACTGATAGATTAGGACCAACACAAATCTAGTATGCCAATTGATGAGTTTCGGAATGATGAGGCATTTTATGATTTCTTAGGCCTTAGAAACAATGTTTCATTGGGAGATCACAAATCAAGATTATTAACCACATTGGATCATGTAGCCTATTTTGGAGAGTGAGTGAACACCGTTAGCAAAAAATAAATAAGTAAAACATTGATATCCCAAAGTGAAAACCTCTTTCAGGTACATTTTGACTAGGGAAAAAGTAAAGATAAAGGCCAGTCTAGTGGTGAAAACCTATTTTAGGTGTCATTAGATGGGGGTGTTCATTCTTCTTTTAATTTAGATCAGGAGACCACTAATGATGAAATTTCTTGTGGATCTGAGTTTAGATTTGAGAAAAAACAAGTATTTGATCAAATTTTTCAAGAATTTTTGACTATTTTGTCACATGGATAGATCTCCCATTAGGTAACTTAGATTCATCATGCCTAGGATAAGTTGAAGAGCAAGTCCTATTGGAGGACCCTGACATAATCCAATAGTTCAAGTCATTGCCTACTATCCTATAAGATGGTTCGACCCTTCTAGTCAAAGATACAATAAAGGTAAAAATAGAGACTCCATCAGACTTAAAATGGATAAAATTAGGCACATCCCTCACTGAGGAGGAATGTGATATCATTACAACTCTATTGAGAGAATTTGTAGATATATTTGCATGGGCCTATTCTAACATGCTAGGTTTAGACCCCACCTTGGTTTTACACCACCTTGTGGTTAATCCTGATGCCAAACTATTAGAATAAAATTTAAGTAAGATGCATCCTCACATTATTGTATTGGTAAAGAAAGAGTTGAAAAAAATCTTAGAAGTAGGATGTATCTGATCTATTGACTACTCAAAATGGATCTCTAATGTGGTACCTATTAGTAAAAAGCTTTAAGGGATCAAAATTTGTACTAATTTTTGAGACATCAACAAAGCTTGTCCTAAAGATGATTTTCCCTTGCCTAATATTGATATGATCATCAACTCCATGGTAGGTTATGAAATTATTTCACTCATGGATGGCTTTTTAGGATACAACCAAAGCATAATAACATCAGAAGACCAACATAAAACAATGTTCACCACTCCATGGGGAACATTTTTTTATTAGGTAATGGCATTTGGCCTTAAAAATGTTAGAGATACATATCAAAGGGCTATGACTATCATATTCCATTATATGATGCATGATATTATTGAAGATTGTGTCGATGACATATTAGGAAAATCCAAAACTAGGGCCGACCATCAAGCATTGTTGTGTAAGATATTTAAAAGATTACAAGAGTACAAAGTAAGACTCAAAGCAAATAAATGTGTGTTTGGTGTAACTTCAAGAAAGTTACTTAGCTTCATTGTGTCTCATATAGGTATTAAAGTTCATCTAGCTAAAGTCCATGTTATAACCAAGATGCCACCACTAACCAATTTAAATCAACTCCATAGTTTTTAGGGTAAGATCAATCAATATGATGCTTCATATCTCAGTTAACAGATAGGTGCCATCCATTTACACACCTTTTGAAGAAAGGATTTGTATTTCACTAGGATGATCATTGTCAAATAGCTTTTCAACAACTCAAAGACTATCTTATTAATCTACCTATTTTATTACCCCCTATTCCAAGAAAGCCATTCTTATTATACCTATCAGCTACTGATCATACTCTAAGGGCACTCTTGGCTCAACATGATGACAATGGAAAAGAACATGTTGTATACTATCTAAGCCATACCTTGGTTACATATGAGCATAACTATGCACCTGTTGAAAAAGCTTGTCTAGCTATGGTTTTTATAGCTCAAAAATTGTGCCATTACATGTTGAATAATAAAACTATGGTCATTTCAAAAGTAGATCAAATTAAGTATCTACTATCTAAATGAGCTTTTCAAGGTAGAATGGCTAAATGGATCATGCTTCTCAGTGACTTTGATATAGAGTATGTCAATTAGAAGGCAATCAAGGGACAAGTTTTTGAAGATCAACTTTTTAAAGCACCTCTCATAGACACACAACCACTCACATTTCCATTTATTGATGAATCCATAATGACCATCATTGACACACCCCTTGAGGAGAAACCCTATAAACTATATTTTGATGGTTCATTTATTGCACATGGATCGAGGGTAAGCCTATTGTTTATTACACCATAGGGGGATCTAATCCCTAAATCATTTAGAATCAACTTTCCTTGTCCAAACAACATGGTTGAATATGAAGCTCTTGTTTAAAGACTTTGATAAGTAGTTCATTGGAATATATCTCATCTCAAAGTTTATGGTGATTCTTAGTTAATCATTAATCAGGTCACAGATCATTTTCAGAGCAAAGATGACAAGTTGGTTCCATATAAAGCCATGGTCGACACTCTTAAGCAACAAATTTCCAATATTTAGTTTGAGCACATACCAAGGGCTAGAACATAACTGTAGATGCCATGGATACTATTGGCTCTCTAATTTGACAAATAGAAAAATCTAGAGAGTATCAATTCCTTGTCGAGAATTTGTCAGCACCAGCTCATGAACCTTCAACCATTGCCATGATTTGTGATATTTTTGGTCTTAATTCTATTTGTTACTCAAACCTTTACAAATACCTTCATGACCAAGTTCTACCACCTAACCTATTTCAAAAACAAACCAAATCCTTTATTCATCATTCCACTCATCATAGTCTACAAGGATCCACCCTTTACCATCATAGTTTTGATGGAACTTTGCTTCATTATTTAACTTCTGCATAGTCTACACTAGCGTTACGATAAGTTCATGAAGGAGTATGTGGAGCTCATTCTAGTAGGGTAGTCCTATCCTAAAATCTTTTATGTACTAGTTATTATTGGCCTACAATGGATGCAGATGCCATTGCATATGTAAAAAAGTGTGACAAATATCAACAGCATGCTAATCTGATTCATGCCCCAATAAAAACTCTAAAACTGATGTTGACACCATGGCCATTTTTTACATGGGGATTTGACCTCATTAGGAATATTAATCCCACTTCATCTAACGGCCATAAACATATCCTTATCATCACCAAATATTTCACTAAGTGGGTTGAATATATACCCCTCACTTATGTGACTAGAAATCAAATTTATAAATTCATTTTTAACCATCTCATTTACCACTACAGTATCCCCTCTGACATTATATCTAATAATAGAGGATCATTCAAGAACAAGGATGTAGACTAGATATGTATCGAATATAACATCACACAATAATTTTCTATAGCATATTACCCTCAAGGTAATGGCCAAGCTGAGGCATCCAACAAAACTATTATCAATATTCTTAAAAATATTATCAATGATGTCGGTCATGAGTGGCACCTCTAGATATTCCCTACCCTTTAGGCATACCATACCAATAATCATACCCCCATATGAGCCACTCCATACTCATTTATGGTATTAAATCCATCCTTCCCATTGAGGTTGAATTGCCTTCACTACACATCTCTTTCAAGCATGTCATGGATGATCATGACTATTGAGTAGCTCGCCTATAAGAGCTAGACCTACTTGATGAGAAATGTATAACTATGCTCAATAATACTCAAGAATATCAAAACCAACTCAAAGGCCACTATAATTGGCATGTTAAGTATAGAACATTTGAACTTGGTGATCTTGTTCTTAAATAAAACTAAAATAATACCATGGTTGAGAAGAAGCATAAAGGGAAATTCAAACCAAATTGGATAGGGCCTTTCATCATTACTACAGATTATGGATCAAGAGCATATAGGCTCACCACACCAAATGGAGATGAACTTCCTGAGTAGATGAATATTATTCATCTCAAGTAATACTATGATTGAGTGCTAAGGTGTATTGTCTATAAGGACCATTTCATTTATGCCATTTTATCACTTTTCTTCTTTGTACAAATACCATCCTTATCCATCCTCTTTGCTGTATCCACTTTTCACTCTGACCTATCAACCCAGTGTGTTCTAAATCCTAGCCTATTTGACCTTAGTTTTTTTTCCATTTGTTATGCATTTTTAGCATCAAGGTATCTAATTAGTTTCATCAGTTAGTTCAAGTACTTCAAATAGAGATCATATTTTTAAATAGTGTGACAAAAGTTTTGGCAGTTACATCCTTCATTTGTTATTACTTTCTTACCAATGGTCTTGTTATTAATTCTAACTATCTTTGGGAAAATTAGTACCATTGATCTATGCCATTGTGTCCTGGTTATAACCACCTATGGGTAAACTATGGGAAACATTAAGCCTTGACATACCAACTTTCCACTTCCTATGTCATGCTATGCCTTTTTACCAACTAAGCCTATTTTGTTTGAATTGACTGCTACATTAGTCAAATTTCTCTGTTGTAAAGGAAAAACTATAGTGACTTGAGGTCTTACTCTGGGACTATGTAGGCAATTATCGATACTTTTTGAGGTCAGATCAGTCACCCTAATCCATGCTCTCATCATTTTGAGAGCAACCTAAGTCATGCTCTCACCATTTTGCAAGCAACCTAAGCCACACTCTCATCATTTTACTAGCAACCTCAGTTTGAATGCTCTCACTATTTTGGGAGCTTGAAATTTTTAGTGTCTCATCATTCTTGATCAAGTTAAGATACTTCAAAATAAAATTCCAAAAATCATTAGAAAAAAACAAAAACATTTACCACTTCTTTGCCTTAAGGATTTTGGGAATCCTCACTAAGTTACAAGCAAATCACTTGTCCTTTAGTTTCCCCATCCTTTAAAGCCTTTTTCTCTCACACACTTGCCATTTTTTAAGACCATTCCTATTCTTTGATCACATCCATTCTATTTATTTTCCTTAGTTATCACATTCTTCCCATTCCCTAGGAAAACTACATTTGGCCTAAAGTTTTTTTGGATATTACATCCATGGAACTATGTAGGCAACATCGACTTCCCTAGTGCATATGGAGACATCTTGGCCACCCCCTTCCTTTTCTTTTATTCCCCCATTTTATTCATTTGTTAATTTGTCACCTATTTTCTAGGGGAAATATTCATAGGGTTTCTATTGCATTGTTTGTTTGTTTATTTCTACTTATTTTTGCCAGTTTGTTTTCTTTCAACATTGTTGTCTTGATTTAGTTTATATGTGTTCATTGGGTGATTACTTGCCCACACTTACACTTAAATCCATCTATATTCATATGTTTACATTGTCATCATAGTTTCTATCAGTGATGCATTATTTTATATTGAGTATTGGATTACAGGAGTTAGTCTTCATGTATATTTCAGCAAAGTCCTCATGATGTTATACCATGATGCCTATTGACACATGTTATAACAAACCTCAGCTTTAAGAAGTCTATTCAACAATAGTGGCATCAACATCACTTTGGCATCAACATCTTGATTCAATCCAAATCATATCCTAAATAGAGTAATTAACCACAAAAAAAAATTCAACCTTTATTAGTTCAGATGAGCATCTCCCTACTAGTAAGTTGTTCCAATTCATCATTACCCTTTGTGTTAAATTATCATCAGCCTCGACCAAGTTTATCATGTTTTCCATAATCAAGGTCTAATGATTATAACTATGTATGGGGAAATCACTGCACACCATCCCACTTGTATTTCTAATGATTATAATTGCCTTTGGACAAATCATTATGTTGTCACCACTTTAGTTTTTCTACCTATACAGGGGCTTGTTATTATCTATTTTGTCTATCCAAATTGGGGCAGCTCCATCTTCTCAATGATTATAACCACCTTTGGGCAAACCACTGTGCACCATCCCACTTACATTATCAATGATTTTGACTACTTTTTCAATATCATTGTGTTTCCCCCCATCATCTTTCTTTTTTTGGTACCCTCATTTCACTTCTTTCTTTTTAAGGGACCATTTGTCAACTTACTTGTGCCAACCGCTCCCTCAAGGGGGTATAATACAGTTAGTTTATCATCATTGAAATTATAGCCATATAGGACCTTTTCATTCTTTGAGAAGATGTTACTATGTTTATAGCTTTCAATGCCTTCCTAAATAGGGGCAAACTATAGACACCTAAATTTGGCCACCAATAACCTCCAACTAGGCTTTTGACTA
Organism: Torreya grandis; assembly: GCA_037957365.1. Taxonomy (NCBI): domain Eukaryota; kingdom Viridiplantae; phylum Streptophyta; class Pinopsida; order Cupressales; family Taxaceae; genus Torreya; species Torreya grandis. The sequence goes on from JARHVA010002868.1 coordinate 365,963, forward strand.
ATTTCCACCCAAAATGCACAATTTGGCCTAAAACCACTAAAACATGTTAAATGATGTGAAACTGACATATTCAAGTGTTGATTTTGGCTAGGGTATCCCTAAATAGGGTAATGCAATTTACGGGCCAGCTAACTTTGATCAGATCATTCCAAGTCCAAATGCCAATTTTGCACCTAGGTGCTCTGGATTGCTCTTTCCTATAAAATCTTCTGCACAATATGCGTGACTTTGTTATTTGTTATTGGTAACATCCTAAATGGTAATATGGTTCCAACACATCTAACATTACCTTCCAATTACAATCTAGTTAAATTTTAGACAAATAACAAGGCATTCTGATCAATTTGAGTGATTTGTGCATAAAGTGCTTAATCATGCTTAAGAGCTAATTAATCCAAGTTAGAGCCTAATCAATAATTTCATGTAAACTTGTTGAATACTTTTATTTAGAAATGAATGTTGAATATTTGCATCATCAGGTGACCTCATTTCTTAGAAAGACATCTTTAGGCCATAAATGCCACAAATATTAGGATTCATGCCCTCCATGCCTCATCAATGCCTTCCATGATACCCTCCATGCCTCTTAATTGCCCCTTATTCTAATGTCATGATGAGGATAATTATAAAATTAATTCCAAAAATTTAATTAATCTTCAACCACACATCTCAATCTCAGGATGGACAATTTAGGTTGATTCTAGACATTCTTAAAAATCTATAAATAGAGAGGCCATGAACATCATTTCTAAGACTTGAGAATGCAAATTTATAATGCAATATTGGTTCTAAAAGATTTGTGAAATTAGTGTTAACATGCTAAATTTATTCCAATTCAATCCAAGCCACAAGCCAAAGGTGCCAAGGAGAGATGGAGGTAGACAATCTTCCATTGCCAAGGACTTTATGAGCACAAACCGAGCAAGCCACTACTAAAAAGGCATTTGGAGCATCCAAAGAAGCTGAAGGAATTATTGTGTTCTATTCTTTAATTTTTAGTTGTGTTTTTCATTTGTTTTTTTTTAACTAAGCTCTCCCTAGTGTATAGGCCTAGAGATGTTATGCTATTAGTGTGTTTATTTCAATTTTTTTCATTTTGGAACTAACACCATACTAACCATCCTCTCTTGAGTCAAATTCTTAGATAACAATTTGACACATGTAATTTTGAATGGTGACTTGTTTATTAGAAAATTTTGTAAGGAGGTTCAGGTCCTATCCATGGTCTTACACTGAAACTCACAAAATAAAAACCCAAGGGGGTGCCAAAATAGCATTGGCAAGCAGAAAGATAAGGTAATGGTAAATCAAAGATGTGGGTAATAGGATGAAAAAGTTGGTAATTTGGGAAGAATGTCTGGTCCTATTCATGTTCTTACAAATCAAATCACAAATTAAATCCTATGGGGAGTGATTAGTAAGCAAAAGATTATTTCCCAAGAGGAAATATGAAGGAAAAGGAATGAAAAAAGGAGTGTAAGAAACAAGACTTAGGTGTTTTATGAGAAGATCTTAGGAGGCAAGAGGCATGATAAGGACATGAAAAGACACTAAGGGACTAGTGGTCATCTATATACAAAGGAAATCCACTTACAATAGACACAAAGCTTTATAGGTAAATAGGTGTGCTATTAAGATCAACTCATGATGGTAGATTGGCACAAGGAAAAGTAAAATGGACCTACCTTCCCACAATGTTTTCCCCGCTCCTCAGGACCCCTTATAGAGTCATCAATCTACTACAAATCTTGGGTACTTTCATGAGAAATTAGGTAGCACTAAAATATTTCTTTATTCTCATCTTCTAATATACTGGCCTATCGTACCCCAAAGTACCTTAGCTCTACCATGAGGCCAACTGCGGAGTTTGAGCTTTGACTAAAAAAAGGAGATGTGCTTTGAATCATGTCTTTTAGTGTGATTAGAATTTTTAAGAATATTTAATATTTTTGCATTTTAATATCATTACCTTTTTTTTAAATGATTTGGCTTTTAATTTTCTTTTGAAGACTTTTTTTAAGATTCCTCCTCTATACGGATTTAGAATGACCAATCATGAGAGAGATAGTGATACACATGAATGAGTTGTAGGTTAAGGATAAAAGAAGCTAAGTAACTAAAGACAAAATACTAACTAGAACATTTAGGGTTGACAATGAAATAAGCATGTGATCTCAACTCTCAATCATGTATATTCTTAGTTTGCATAAAAAGGAAGAAGGGAAAAAAGAGATCCAAAGGAGGACTAGTGAAAGGAAATAATAATGAGAAAGATTGCTTGTGATCTGATCACATGGTAATAGGAGATATTAATCCAAGGGAAGAGGGTATATATATCCAAGTCACCATGATAACTATCTATGAAAAATAAAGATAAGAAATCAAACAATCATGAAGATACAAGGGAAGATTTTTGAGAAAAACTCTAAAGTAAAAGATAGCAATGATAAGGAAAAGACAAGTATATGTGAAATGTAAAATGATAACATAATATAATAAATAATTTGACACAGTGTCAAATGATATAATAAAGAGAGAGAGAGAGGGGGGGAGAGAGAGAGAGAGAGAGAGAAATAAGATTGGAGCACACATCCAATCCAAATATAAATGAGGAAGCACCATGAATGTGCTCACAAATATTGATAAATCTATCTACACACATTGTCCAATACATCGGATAAGTCTCTATGAAGTTAAATACATACTGCTACTAAGGTCTCATCAATCTTTAGTGAATACTAGGCAAATACTTATTTTTTAATCTCCTCAACTGAGAAAGTAGGAATGCTCGAAGGATCATGTTGAGGAGGAAAGTTAGTCAAAGGTTGGTGAAGAGAATGTGTGGAAATATTATCAATGGGAGAAGAAGGAATCATATGTGGAGAAGGATCCATAGGTGAAGGACTCATAGGTGGAGAAAGATCCACAAGTGAGGGAAGGTCTACAGGTGGAGGAATCAGAGGTGGAGGCTCATAAGGTGGTGAAGGGACCATAGGAGGTGATGGAACCAATGGAGGTGGAGCCATGGGAGAAGGAGGAACCTTCTTGTGATAATGACCTATGGGAAGAATGGCATAAGGTCCAAGGATGGATAGAAGGTGATCTTTAATATTTTGTTGAAAAATGCAGCAATGATTGGTATGATGCATACCACATAGGTGCCATAGACAATATACCTCACCATACTTAGGTAAATATTTAGGAAGTACCTTTAGGGGAGGTATGGCTTTGTCTAATGATGGGGAAGAAGGATACAAGGTATCAAGATATTTTCATAACTTACGATAATGGGTGAAAGAGTGATTATTTATCCCATGAAAGCAATAGATATGCTTGTGAGTGGTTTTAAGAGCACTCAAGAAAGGAGGTGAAATAGGACTAGAAGTAGCTAAAGAGGATTCATCAGCCCATCTAGTGGGAAAAGGAGCCATCTTATGTAGTGAAAGCAAACCATCATCAATGGAAGGTGATGATGGGGAAGTAGTAGAACTAAGATCAATAGGAAGAGCACTAGGAGAAGATGTAGGAAGAGGTTTATCAATCTTAGGAGAGGAAAAAGGCTCGACTAGAGTGGAAAAAGGAATAAGCTTAAATATAGTTGGGCCTGCTGAAGGAGGGGTTGGATCTGTATAAGGTCTAACAAGGACTACCCTAGGTGTGGCAAAGTGATAAGGTCTAGTTATAACATGATCCAAGAGTATGGTCCTATGTGGATCTTTAGAAATTGGAGGTATTGACACCATCTCTACCATGTGATAAAGAGTAAAAATGTAGAAATCAGGAAATATAAACAAAAGAGAATGATTAGATGCATGAAAAGACTCAAGTAAAGAAGAGTGGTATTAAACAATCTCAGCATCATAATCTAGAGGATCATCTGCATAATATCCATCATCATAATCTAGAGTATGAAGATTGATGACATAGGTTGGGATGACCTTGTCATTGAGAGAAGATTGGTGAATAGAGTGCCTAGTCTTGGTTAAGACTATGGGAATGTCATCACAAGGAGGCTTGTGAGAATGAGGTTGCAAGGAAGAAAGAAACTATGAGATGAGATGAGGAAAGAGATCATAAATTTTAATCTTTAAATTAATCTCATCAGGCTCATCATCGTCAGAGTCTAAAAGGTTTGGAGGAATGTTACCAATGAGCTTAGGATGCCCATTATAACCTCTGGTTGAGTTGACATGAAAGTTGAAACGTTATGACTCATGGAATGGAACACTAGGTAAAGGTTCAAGATTAGTAATTTTGAAGACACCATGGTCCTAAAAAAATTTGAACTTTAAAGGGTTAGTGTCTCCTTGAATCCTGTAAATGGCTCCATTGTGAGGAAATTTTATGCATTGGCAAGCAGAAGATGTGATAGCTTGCATACGATGAGTCCATGACCTACCAAGAAAGATGTCATATGAAAGGGAAAATTTTAAGATCATCACCTTTACATTAATTAGGATAAGTGGGATGGTAATGGGTATCCCCACACACCCTAAAGGAGGCATTTACCTTCTATCATATCTTTGGCATGTGCTACGTGTAGACTTAAGATTGCATTCAAAATACCCAAGAGTCTTAATTAAATCAAGAGATGTGACATAGGTTCCAAAACCCTCATCTATAAAGTCTCACTTAACTTGGATATCACTTATTTAGACACTAATAAATAATGGAGGATAATCTACATGAAATAGAATCTCATTCAATATTATAGATGTGATAGGAAATCGTAAAGTAAGAAAAGTGTCAAGAGTTTCATCAATGTTAATGGACATCTCTTCACATTTATATAATATATTATCTTCTAATCTAGATAAAGTATCCTCTTATATTGCTAGAGGAGGGTGAGGGATATTCATATCGAATAAGAGTTACATGAGGCAGTTTCTATGATGTAGAGATGTCCTCATGAGTTCAAGAAAAGGTATTTGGGATGGAAGATTAGTAATTTCCACAATGGGATCCCACTCATCATAACCCATAAGTATATTGTTATATATAGGTTCATAATCATTAAGAAGGTCTTTAGAAGGTGGATCTGAAGAGCATTGAAACTTATGTTGATAAGAATGAGAAGGTTGATAAGAAGGTTGTAAATTGTTTGGTGATGAAGAAGTAGTTGTTTTAGATTGATCATGAAGTTTTGAAGAAGCGTTAGTATAAATTGGATTGTCATTAGGATTGGAATATGGTGGGAGAGAATTATAAATAGTATGAGATGTGTCATCTTAGGGAGAATCATAAATTAGGTCATCAAAATAAATAAGATCTTCTTGCCCAAACTCATTTAAATGATTTGGAGAAGAATCTTAAATAACACGATATGTCTTATTGGAAGGGGGAGTGTAGATAGGTTGCAAATAAATGAAAGCCATTAATCTTCACATATTGTTCATGCTAACCAAATTCTCTTTAGAATTTGGTTCAACAAGACTTTCTACGTTATTAGTAGAAAAAGTGGGCTTGTCTTGACTTTCTGGGATTGGTTTATGATTAGGCAAGGGGTATTTATAGATAGCTAAATGAGTGTTTTCTTGATTTAAGGCTTGAGTTTGTTCATGTCATTTATATTCTTTGAAATAAATCTCATAAGCTTGTTGACATTTACAAATAATATAATCATGATCAAAATTTGGGCCAAGAAGAAAGTCCATGGTTAAATTACGAAGCTATCTACAAGACTCATGAGATTGACCCTAGCTAGCATGAAAAAAACAAAACTTATTAGGATCATACCATGATTTCATAGGTCGAGTAAGGTCAAGCTCTCAGAGGAGAGGCCTAGGTAGATGTTTAAGAAATTCATCCAAGGCTAAAGGCTTATGGACATTAATGTTTCTTAGTGAGAAATGAGGATTAATGAATTGTTGAGGAGTTAATTCTGAAGAAGGGGTAGGAATGTGTTGTACCCAAAAAATGTCACTCATTTTTAGGACAACATATAAGCTATTTTGGTCTTGCAAGACCAAAATATCTCTTCCCATTTCAAAAAATTGTTTTAAGCTTTCAAAATTGGGAATTATTCAAGCTTTTTCAGTCAAAGGACTAATGGTTCAATAGATTCAAAGGCTTCTACAAACAAGTTCAATCAAAAGGTTCAACGGGTTCAAGGTTCAACGGGTTCAATGAGGCTTGTGTCAAATAAGCTTAGTTCAAGTGGTCAATAGAAACAAGAGAATGAACCATTGAATTGTTGAACCAAAGTTGGTTCAATCGATTGGTTCATGCAACAAGTTCAAAGAAGTGCCCTTGTGAAGGGAATTCCCGTGGCAAAAAGTGACTAAGGCAAATAGAAGCCCAAAGACAAAATCTCGACAGAATCCAATAGATGCTACCAAGTGTCATCTTTTGAGCCTCATTTCACTTTATTTCTCAGAGTAGCAGAAGCTACCATGTGTCCTTTGTAAGTTATGCAGAATGCACGATGTGTCAATCTCTGCATGAATCCAAAATGAGTCTCAAGTGTTTCTATAGTATTTCTAGAATGTGACGGAAGCCGCCACATGTCACCTTCTATATGACACTCAAAAGGCATCCAAAGCCTCTTCAATTTCAGTGGAAGCTACCACGTGTCCCTCAAAAAGTCACAATAGAAAGTGCCACGTGTCCTCACCTATTTCACAGCAGATGTTGCCATGTGTCACAATTTGAGATTCACATAAAATTGACTAAGGCAAATTTCTAAGGGATAAACAACCCTTTTGGAGGACACTCAGAAGCTGAAGTGAACCATTGCAAAAACTCAAAAGGCTAATTTAAAGCTCAAACAGCCCTTATGGAGGGCAGAAAGGGGGAAAATGGACCAATTCAAAGGCCAAAAGAGAAAAGGGATTTATTTTGGAAAAGTTCCCTCGGCAAAAGTGACAAAGAGACAATTCCTTCAGACAAATTATCTGAAAGAATTCCTTCAGACTTTTTCTCTGAAGGAAAAGTCTGAAGAAATAGAAAACCTACTATGCTACCACATGTCATCCATTAAGACATAGTATCAAATTAGCGGAACATGCCACATGTCTCTCATCAAATGCAACAAAAGCTACCAAGTGTCATCCTCTATAGGAAATTAATATAAGTCCCAAAGACTTTTCAAAGGTAACTAAAAGTTCAGTGGAAGCCACCACATGTCAATGTCCATAGTTTCTTCCTTTGAATCTCTTTTGCTAAGTAAGGATTATAACAAGCCTTCATTAAGCTACTGAAGCAAGCAGACACTGCCAAGTGTCATCCTCTGCAAGATTCTCAAGAGACAAGCGGAGGCTGCCACCTTTTCTGATGTAACTCTGTGGAGAGCGACAAGTGTCTACACCCATGATTCTGAGTTTCTAATAGGTTTCAAAGCCTCTATCAATAAAGTTTTCTTAGAGTCCTATGTAAGTTGCCACGTGTCTTCACCTATTTTGTAGTCGAATGTGCCACTCGTCAATTGCTAAAGACCAACAAGAAGCGACTAAGGAATAGAGCATCTAATTAAATCAAGGACCTGATTTAAATAGCTAGAAAAAGAGGAATGATGAAGAAGGACCAAAACCATTTACGCATCAGATATGTTTCTAGAAGTAGATTACCAGGTGGACATTGAAAGATGCAAATATTCAATGGCATGACCCATTTCTCTGCATTGAGAAAATCAAATGGGTAAATGCCCCTAAATTCTAGCATGTCTTCTTAACAGAAGTCAATGCACCATGATGTGTTACTGTTCCTGAGTCCTTCTTGAAGAGGCTATATAAGGGACTCTCTTTTATTATTTTAGATATCTCTCTTTGATTGTCAGAAACTAAACTTTACCCAAATTGAAATGCATTACTGAGACTTTGAGCTTAGATTGTTGATCATATTTTGTTATTGGAATAAGAAAGCAAGTGACTTTTCAGACTTTGTGCTATGATATCTTTGTTATTGGGGAAATTGTTCTTATGTCTTTTTCCTTAATATATTTTTTGTTCCTTTAATTCAACAAGCAAAATTAGTGAAAGTAGTCAGGAAGGTGTCCTGAAGTCAACTATGGAGAGACTTTGTACCCCCATAATTACCTTTAGTGTGTTTTCTTTTTGTTTCTATGTAAAGGACCTTGGGATGACTTTGTGCCCTCATTGTCCTTCATATCTCACTCTTGGGCAATTCAGGTGGAGACTTTGTGTTACATCTCAATTTGCTGGTTACTACGTCTTTGGTTACATTTTGCAATTACTACCAGGAAGATTCTTGTGGTTTGCTGAATAATACTTTTGAAAGAAGAGGAGTGATTTTTGTCAATATCCCTAATATTTCTCCTTTGATCCACATGCATCATCTCTGAAAAAAGAGAGATGGATGGTTTGTCCTACCCTTGAGTATTATTTGATGAGAGGAGAGATTAGTCCCATTTTGATGTGGTAAACCTACACATTTGCATGACCAATCTTCCTACTTTGGCTAATCAGACCTATTTTTTTATCAGTACGCTGATCGACAAAATATTCAACCAACAGAATGAAAATTGAAACATTGTGAATTGTGTCATATGAATCAATAAACCATCATTGGTAACATTATAGTTTTTTTTCTTTACTAATAGGTGAGGGCCCATGGAAGGTTGGGTAGCTCGAATTGATGCATGAGTAAATCTTATATTTTGGCTTGATCGATAGCTTCCTCCAAGGTACATAGAGAAAGGGTATGGACTTGATATTATAATTTAGGGAATAAATAATTTGTAAAGAGATGAAAGAGATTCTCATTTATCATGTTATATTCATATTTGTTTGACAAAGTCTTCCATCACTTAACAAAGGCTTGGGCAGTTTCATTTGTGTTTTTTTTGCAATTGATGAAATGGGCCAAAGTGTTTCTAAAAGATCACTAGTTTGAAATTATTGAACTAAAGCATTTACTAAGTCCTTCAAAATAGTGATAAAGTGTTTTCTAAGTTGCTTGTACCAATCTAAGGCAACACCTGCGAGGGTTTTATCTTAGAGTTTGGTAGAGGCAAAGGTATTTAATTTCACCCAATGCTTGGAAAGATTTCCAAATGTCTTGAGGCGAAGGGTAGGATAGGTTGATCCATTGTAAGAAATTATAGGTGTTATATCTCCAATTTCAATGTTAGAAATTTGAGTAGTAAGAGGTTCATTTTATAAATGATTGATGACTTTTTTGACTACTGGAGGTTGAGGAATGAGATTAGCTTCATAATCTCAAAGAGGAGGAGGAAAAGTTTGGTTATGTGTGCCCCAAGCAATTGGTTGAGGATTAGATTGAAGAATAAGAAGGTGGTTTTGTATTCTCATCAATTAATTTATATTATGAGCTTGGAATGTGTTCATTTGAATGAGAGTTTACAACAATAGTTGATGAGTTTGATTAGTGTGATTAGAATAAGTAGTATTGGTGTTTGTGTTGGTATTAGTGGCTTGGGTACCACTACTAGTGTTAATATGAGCTTGAGAAGAGCTATGAGAATTTGAGGCACTGGTGGAAAAATTTGATTTTGAAGTAAAAGATGGACTAGTAAATGGATAAGAATAAGAACTAGATTCATGAGTTCCTTGGATAGCAAATGATGAACTAGTGGAAGGATTAAGGATAGTGGATCTTATGAGAGGCCCACTAGATGTAGAACCTACCATGTTAGTTGAGATACTAGGCATGGAGGTGGAAGAAGTTAAAGAAGAATATATCATAGTATAAGGAGCTAATATTGAAGGAAGAGGTTGAGAAGTAAAGAAATCAATTGAGAAAGTGGGAGTAGGAGAATGAGGTTCTTCAACTTGATGGCTAATTATGAGTTTATAGATGGTAAAAGGATCCTTCCCTCTATGTTGAGGGAATTCTATGATAAAGAAAAGCATTTTAGGAGTATACTCTAACTCAAGTTGATCCTTGAAGATAAGAGGAGGGTTTTTATACAAAGAGGTATGAGGAGGGGTTCCATAGTCCATCGTGTGGGTTGTAATATGAACATTATTATTATTTATGAAAGGAGCCCTACTTTTTTTATGGGAGACCCTATTAGGATTGGTAAATTCCATCATGTTTGTTGATTGAAATTTAGAGTTATTACCAAATATAAATTCCATGATGAAAGGAAAAGAGACAAGATGAGAAAGCAAAGGATCAAAAAGTAACTGACAATAGTACTAGGTTGACCTGGTCGACCTAGTGCAAAATAGGGACTGTAAAACTATATTGGGTCTATAATATCAACCTAGTTTAGTGAACAACGACTAGTATAAAAAGGTAAAAGTGTTTTAAATTTCACTAGGCTGAATAGTTGACCTAGCACAGTGTACAGTGGCTGAAAAAGATACTAGGTCAATAGGGTCAACCTAGCACAACCGACAGGGAATAAATGAAAGTTGATAACAAGCTATGAACATCAATATGATTTTAATTAATCTAAGAAAGTAGTAAGTACTGAAAGGGAAATAAATATTCAATTAAATTGATGTTGGCTAATCTAATTGATGCACATAAAGAAAAATATTTCACTAACATTGGCTAATGCAAGATTTTGCACACACAATTGATCAAAGAGCAAACAAACAACTTGAAAGTAAAGCTAGATACTTGGTCAACCTATAATGTTGATTAGATTATTAATAATTAATTTTAAGTGTAAAATAAGATTGGATATAAGTAAGTACTAGATGGAAATCTAAGGATAGTTTTAGGTAAGTTTAGTATGAAAAGGAATGCAGTGGCAATGATACATTCTTTGTATTGGGGCCTACCCCTCACTTCACACACCACAGTGATAAGGGTGTCAGGGGTTTAGCCAAAATATACCATTAACCATGCTTTATACTTGACTAAAGCATCAATTCAGCTTCCCCCTTGGTGATGAAATCCAAGTAGGTTATATGGGTAGTCAAATCTTTAAATGCTTATTGATGCTTATGTGGTTTGGCCATGTGTGAAAAAGAATATAAATATTGAAACTAAATAATTAATTGAAAACCACCTATTTAGACTATGTGAGTTATTCTAAGCATGCAAACAACTGAAAAGAAATATGTGATTAAGATATATGGTTAATTCTAACTTTGAAACAAGGTATAGTTGAAAAACTATATGTACAATCATACAAAATAGGTTCAACAAGGTCAAACTTATATTATGGAAGCGAAGTCTAAAAATGAACTAGGTTTGTCAGGTCGACCTAGTTATTTCAGAACACATAGAACATAAGACTATGTCCATAGGGTTGACTTAGTTGACTATGCAGGGGTAGTTTGAAAGAGTGTAAACTGTGAAAGCAAAGTATAGAAATAGAAAGATACAGAGAAATGTAACTCACCTAAGTGGTTTAGAGATGAAAATAGAGAATATTGTTGATCTGAAACCTTAAATAAAATTGTCAAGAACCTACAAATTAGGTCAAGCTAGTCAACCAAGTAATACAAAACCCTATTGAAAAAGTACTGAAAATGCACTAGGTCAACTTGGTTGACCTAGTTGACTAAACAAGAAGTCTAAAAACTAGTAAAAACTACTCTGGATCAAACTGGTTGATCTAGTTGTTTGAATACAATTATACAAGTTTTGGAACTTATACCAGGTTGAGTTGGTCAAGCTAGTTACCTATTCCTACAAACCTATGCACAGAGATAAATAAATTGGGTTGACAGGGTCAAACCAACATAGTAAAGATATGATAAAAATAATGACAAATATAAATTAATTAAGTGATAGAAATTCTATAAGGGTTTGATTCACATTGGGTTCACTAAAATGTATGCAATAAAAAATGCATCATGTCCATAAATCAATCCTAGATTAGATGGGATAGATCACACCAACACTTCTGATTGGGTGGCATACAATTGTTAAGTGAGAGCATGACCAATGTGAGGATTCTCTAGACCCGATTAGGAGATCACTTGTCACAATACACAGTGAAAAATAGGGTTCCAAAGCCTATAGTTTAAAACAATAACATAACAACCCTACAAGAGTTATATGATTTAATATTTTTCTAATCTAATAACAAGAAAAGTAAATCTAATATAGTGCACACCAAATCTTGTGGTACAAGGTGGGGGTTAGAAACTATTTTATTGTTTTTTAGAATAATGGAGTTTTATTCCTAATTAAATAAATGGGTTTGAGTATGGTAAATTAGTAAATAATGTGCAATAATTAAGCCACTAATTTGTGTAAATAGATTATATTATTACCTTTTCTAAAATAGTAATAACAAAGAGAAAATCAAAATTAGCTAGAAACTAACTAAGACAGATGTTGTAGGGTATAAAAAAATTTGTGCAAGCTTGGGAGACTATCTCAAATAGGATCTTGGAGTTCATTTCTAGATTAGATAGGAGCACCAAAAGTTGGACACCCTTCTATTCTATTTTATAGTCCTTTTCTGGCACTGTTGTCTAGGTGATCTGATTTTTTTGGGGTTTTGCTTAGCAGGTTTGTATTACCCTATCAATAAAATATCGAAGCTTGAAAGTCTATAAAGCTTATAGTGCATCTATTTTAATCTTCAAAGCACTAATATATATTTTTGCTTGAACTTGAATGGAAACTTTAGAAAGAGAGATAAAGCGGTTAGTGTGTAAAGGATACGTTAGACACACTTCACAACCTATGTGTGGGCATGCTGCCTACATACCAATACTCCGAGGAGGGATCAAGCTAATTTAGTTCTCTCATTGAAGTTCTTCATGTAATTATGTATGAAAATGAAACTAGATTTGAAACTGGGTGTATTTTAGATGGCTAGGGGCTGGTGTAAGGGTTTAAATAAGCTTGGAATAATATCGAAAGGTTGTATGCAGATAATAGGGAAAAGTGCTTGAATGTACTTGCTTGTATTCTTGATTCTCTCTTTTAAATGAGTGTCAACCCTTCTAAATGGATGTTGAATTGCCTTTTATAGGGAAATTAATGATTTTGGGTTAAATGAATTCATGTTATTCTAACATGAATTAGGATAAGGATTCAAGAAAATATGACCATTAGGACCAAAAGTACACTTAGACAATAGTGCCAAAAATAGGACACCCTAGGTTTTAGTGTTCCTATCCAAGTTAGGCACTATTTTCTAGAGGGAATGAGACCTGGGGGGATGGATCTATGCTTGAAATATCTACCTAGGTATGTAACGGTTAAGTTTGGAAGGTTGTGGTTGACTAGGAATCAGTGAAAGAAAAGCCTAAAAGGGTGGTGCAATCAAGTAGGAGGACCTATGGATTAGGTGTCTTTAGCCATGCTCGATTAACCAAATTTTGAATTTTATATGACTACATTTTCCCCCCCTTTATTCTAGTGATGTAGTAAATCAAAATACTAGGATAAAGGAAAAAAATAGAAAGTGTACCTAAACTTACTTGCAAAGGTGAAGCCCATGAAGCTTCTGTGATGTTGAGTAATGTTGGATAGTGAATAGAGAGCACATTATTCAAGTGTGAATATGTGAAATAAAACAAAGAGTAGATAATTTCTCATTATATATGATATAAAACAAGAACATACAAAATTTGAGTAAAATAAAAATGAAGAGAAAGGAATGAATACACCTCACCTAATATGTGAACCAATATAAAACTTGTTGTGATCCTGAATAAGGCTAAGTAATGTTGGATTGTCTCATATGATGTTGTACCAAAATTTATATCATAAATGGAGTTAAGTGCTCAATTCCCCAAAAAGTGGCTCAAGAATATAAAGGTTGGCCCTTTGGCTCCATCATCACCTACTGAGTGAAACTAGATGATCATGTGTGTGATAATCGATGTATGGACTCTATGTCCAATCTCTCTGAATAGGTGGCTCAAGAATACAAAGGCTGGCCCTTTGGCTCCATTGTTTCCCCATGAAGTGAAGTTATGAAGTGATACCAATATAGAATAGATGTCATATGAGATGGCTCATAGAGCCCATGGATGTTCTAAAAAGTTAACAATGCGGCATGGATAGTTGAATGTATGCTAAAAACTACGCCTCTCTTGGCCATTCTAAAATATGGAGATTAGCATGTATGAAAGCCACTTTGAAACTGATGCACTAGGCTTATGTGAAAGGCAAATTAGAAACTTGGGTACTCAAGAAGTTAAAATTGTATGAAAAATTAATGAAAAAGATGCCAACCACCTAGAGATAGAGCAGGCACACAACTACTAAGAATGCATGGGTAATAAATTGAACTCAAAAAAAAGACCAATGTGTCATGCACATTGCCCCCAATCACTGGTGTCTAAAACATGGATTCTAATATAGAAGTTATGTCAACTACCTAATCTAAAACTAGAAGTGAGAGCCATCATGTCGTGCATGATACCCCCCTATATCTACATTCCTTGAGAAAATTGTAGTAAAACTATTGATTCTGACTGATCTGGATGTGCAAAAGCTATAGTTGAGCTAAAAAAAATTCCTATTACTAGAAAACTTGGGAATTTTTTGCCTAGACAAGATCACCAAAATGAGGACACCCTTGTGTTTGGAATTGTTTTCCATTTTTGACACTATTGTCATGTGCTAAAACTAGTTGTTGATCTAGAATTATCACTATTTTTTGTTCTATTCGAACTAGTTTGACCTCTAGATTCTGAATTGGGTGATTTGAATGCTTTTGTTTTAACTACTGGGAGCTTTAATCCCTATGAAAAAACTCTTATTTATTGCCTCCTCTTTTTAGGGTAGGAATCAGTACCCTATAATGACTACCCTCAAAATAAAAAGCCTTGCAAGTTTGTTAAGCTAGAAATATACATGATATAGTAATGATAATCAATAATATATCTCAAGATATAATAATATTTGTATTGAGAGATTTTCATATCAATAGGGGTATGCTTAGATAGATATAACAATGTAATAACATGTGTAATGTATTTAACTAGAACTAGAAATGTTAGATGTTGGTTGTTAGTTATCAGTTGTCAAGGAGGGATGGAGCATGATGTCCATCATAGCATCCAAGAAAGAAAGGAAAATGCATGATATGAATCATGTCATTGCAAAAATTAAAAAAATCAATCAAGAAAACAAGCACATGGAGTAATAAGCATACATGGGTGGTCAAGGGGCCAAGTAAACAAGGGACATGGGCACATGTCACTTAAACTGGAAAACAAGCATACAAAGCATGTTCAAATGCCACATACACATACAATAGAAATAAGAAATATTGGCATGAGGACCACAAGCACATAGAAGAGTACAAGTAAGGGACAATTATAAATGTCCAAAGGTACACATGCACAAATAAAAGCAAATGACTTAGAAAATGTCCTAAGGCACACATAGGAGAGAAGCAATAACTGGAAATGTAATCCAACAAGCTATGCTAAGCAACAAAAGAAAGCATGTAATAACTAGAAAGATACAATCACATCTAACTAATCAAATTAAGAGTAAAAGTGTTTAAGACATGTTTAGTACAAGACTAGGTATATGATAAGAAATACACAAGTGCAAGATTTTAGTGAGTGTTGATGTGGTAATCTATGTAATCTAGTAAGTAATGTATGTCAACATGATAACTAGAGTGTGTGGTGTAAGAATGATATAACCTAGATGGTGTAGTCATGTAGAAGATGCCCCCAGTGGGAAGATGTATGTTGATGTGTGTCTCAAATGTAGAAGTAGGATGCCCCCTCCATGGATATAATGAAGTAATCAAAGAACTGAAAGTCACTTCACACACTCAAAGAAGATCAAGTGAAGCATGGTAATGTAGATAATCGATAAATAAGAGCATATAATAACAAACATAATTCTAACATAGTAGTAGAAATGTAAAACATGGATAATGCATACAATCTAAATATTTTTGATGTTTTTAAATTATTTGAATGTTTTATATTTTGAAAAAAATTATTGTTTTTGTATTTTTATATAAGCTATGTACAATCAAGAAAAAGAGATTATGTACAAGTAGGTTGGGATAGGATGATACTAACTGATGAGTCTCATGTTAGACTCCCTATCATGGTGTCTTGTATCAAGGAGTGGAATCATGCATGAATGTGAAGCATGATGAAAATGTTGAGATTATGGCTCTAAAAGTTATATATGTTGTAGATGCTCTAAAATCATTAAATTAAAAACTAATTGTGGGGTCCTACTGTAACTTTGATAAGTAGATGTAGCTATAGGGCTCTTAGGGACCCATCTGGAAGTAGGAGAAGCTCTCTGAATATGTAATTTATATGTAGACCCATGAGATTTCAATGAAACTGTTATAGGTGTGAAAATTGTCATTGAAAGCTGTCTAGAATCCCAAATATATGGAGATGTATGAACCCTCTATATTGGTGATGGATGTGTCAATTGTGTCTAAATCTGTACTAGAGGAAGAACTATAACTGGTGAGGAAACTGAAACTAGTGGAAAAGCTAGAACTAGTGACTGCAAAGTAGATGGATCTAAAGTGGGTAGTGGTAACTCATACAAAACTCCACCAACTGTAATAACCTAATTATCTTGATTAAATTTCATGCATCTATGAACTGTAGATGGTATTGCTTGAATTTTTTGAATCCATGGGTGACCAAGTAACATATCAAAAACTCTTGCACTAGGAACTATAGTGAAATGTGTGGTCACATGTGTTGGACTAGTATATAAAAGAAGTAAAATCTCACCTAATGAACTCTATATGTGCCCACTGAATCCACTGATAACTATATCTATCAAGGTGATATCCTAATTTGAATAGCCTAAATGCTGTAATAATGTAATGGTGTACATGTTGACACCAGAACCATTATTTATGAGAACATTATGAATGGGATAATTTTGAAAATTTGCTCTAATAAAGAGTGCATTATAATCTAAATTATCCTCCACAATCTCATGAACTAAGAAGGATTTGAAGGTTTAGCTAGAACTTTAGACTCATACACACCAATCATACCACTCAAAGGATGTGACTCAACTAAAGGTGCCTAGTATGTAACTGGTGGTGGATGTGTATGATATGCATAGTGAACCCCTAATGTGTCCCCTATATAATATTTTTAATGTTATGGAAATGGATCTGAGAAGATTTTCAAAGCTTTATCTTACATTGGTTTTACATATGGAGGCTCAATTGAAGTGCCAAGATCAAGTAGGTTGTCATCTATCAAGTCTTGTATCTTATGTCTCAAATTAATGCATCTATTTGTAGTGTGTCCTATTACCTTGTGGTAATCATAAAATTCCTACTGATCATATCCCTTAGAAAGAGGTTTGTTTGGATCAACTTCCCAAATAAGAGGGAGAGATATGATATTACAATCCAAAAGCTATTATAAAACCCTGGTTGGAGGAACTGGAAGATGTGAGAAAGTATGTCAAGGAGGTGCTGATAAAACTATATGCTAAGGAGGCTCTGAAGCTACATTTATTGTAGGTTAATTATGCCCTTTTGTGTCATTAAACTTGGCATTGTATGGGACCTTGTTGTTACTCTTATTAGTTGTGTCTAGAATGCTTGTATACTTGAGTTTGCCCATTGAAATAAGTTTCACTTCTCTTTCCTTTAGTGTATGACATAATTTAGTGAAGGAAGAGAATCACTTGAACTTAATCGATTCATGAAGTGTTGGTAGAAGACTATATTTGAAGAGGTCATGTAACTCTTGATCTACCATGGGACTAGTCATCTTAGCCAAGATGGTCTTATACTAAAGAACATAGTCCATGAGATGCTCATTTGGTCATTATTTTTGTTGAGTAATTTGATCATATAAAACCTTATCACCAATGTCAATGTTAAAGTGTGCTAAGAACATGTCATCTAAAGGATTGATTGCATGAACCGACTAATTTAGTAGACTATAGAACTATTGTAAATCATAATCTTTTAGGCTCTATGGAAATAGCATGGTAAGTAGCTAGTCATTGGGTACATATTCCAAGCATGATACATGAAAAGATCTCAAGTGTGTCTCTGGATCACCCTTGCCATCATAAAGAGTAATCTTGGGTTGAACAAAACCTTGTGGCAAGGGTGTAAAATCAATGTGACATGCCAATAGTGTATGTAGTAAAGAAAAAGAATCCAATGCCTATGTAGGTCTAGAGACACCTTGCTCAATATTTTTCTCTTTGGATTAAAGAGATCTTATATGTTACACAAGAGCTGCCACATCAGAAGATAAGGATGTACTAGCTATAACTAGTGGCATAGAAGAAGGTTGGGTTGCTATAGGGGGTTGTTGAGACATAGTTTCCCTCTTGGTGTCATTTTCAAATGGTGGCTCTGTGGTTTGAGAAGATTGACCATTGGTCACTTTTGGTCATTCCTCTTGTTTAATTCTAAGCATGTCATCTTGCATATTCAGATTTTTTGTTAAGAGTTCTTGAAGTTATCTTTTATCAGTTTTATCAAAACTGGTATATTGGGCCATTGTGAAAGTAGGAAAACAATTTACAATGTGTGTGAATGTTTTGCAATAATTTTTTAATAGGCAATGTGCTAGAAAAAGAAAGTATTGAATATAATAAACACAAATTCCTAAAAATAGCTAATTATAATTTATGCAGAAAGAATACAAAGCTCCCAAACATGTAAGGTGATATCTCAAGAAGCAAATAGGTGTTATTATATGCAACTAGGGATGTTTGAATCATTTTTTTTTTTAAATTAGTATGATAATTTTAAATTTTTGATATGAATTTATAGAAAATTTATAGAATTTTACTTTAAAAATTTAGGAAAAATTAGAAAATATTTCTAAAATTAGCAATATATTTTTCCTAGTGTTTGGAATGTGTTTGTATGTAAAAAGGACCTAGTATGTGCAAACTAGGGTTTTAACAAAATATATGATAATTTTGTAATTAATTTGTAGATTTTTTTTTTCAAATATAGGAAAAAAATAGGAAATTATGGCAAAAAATCATAAAATAATTTACCTTAGGGTTTATAGGGTTTTTATGCAAAAAATTTGAAGTAAGTTAGGTTCACCAAATGTTTTATTATTTTTCAGAATAATGGAGTTTTATTTTTAATTAAATAAATGGGTCTGAGTAGGGTAAATCAGTAAATAATGTGTAATAATTAATCCACTAATTTATGTAAACAAATTGTATTTTTACTTTTTCTAAAATAGTAATAATAGAGATAAAATCAAACTTAGCTAGAAACTGACAAATGGATGTTGCAGGGTGTAGAAATTTCTATGCAGAATTGGGAGATTATCATAAATAAGATCCTAAAGTTCATTTCTAGATTAGATAGGAGTGTTGAAAGTGGGACACCATATTATTCAGTGCTATAGTCTTTTCCATCACTATTATCCAGGTGATTTGAGTTTTTTGAGTTCTGCTCGATAGGTCTGTGTTACCCTGTCAATGAAATATCAAAGCCCAAAAGTCTATGAAGCTCATTATGAATCTATTTTAATATTTAAATCCCTAGGATTTTTTTCTAATTAAATTTGAATGGAAACTTGGGAAAGAGAGAGAAAGGGGTTAGTGTGTAAAGGATACACTAGACACACTTCACACCTTGTGTGTCGGCACGTTGCCTACATACCAATACTTCAAGGAGGGATCAAGCTAATGTAGTTCTCCCATTAAAGTGCTTGGTGCAATTATGTATGAAAATACAACTAGATATGAAATTGGGTATATATCATATGGTTATGGGCTGGTATAAGGGTTTGAATAAGCTTAGAATAATATCAAAATGTTGTATGTAGAGAATAGGGAAGAGTGATTGAATGTACTTGCTTGTATTCTTGATTCTCTCTTGTAAATGAGTGCTAACCCTTCTAAATGGACTTTGAATGGAATTTTATAGTGAAATTAATAATCATGGGTTAAATTAATTTGTGTTAGGTTGACATGAATTAGGATAAGGATTTAGGAAAATATGACCCTTAGGACAAAGTGCACTTGGACAACAATGCCAAAAATATGACACCCTGGGTTTCAATGCTCCTGTCTAAGTTGGGCACTATTGTCCAAAGGGAATGAGACTTGGGGGGATGGATCTAGGCCTAAAAGAGCTACTTGGGTCTATAATGGTTAAGTCTAGAAGGCTATGGATGATTGGAAATTAATGAAAGAAAATCCTAAAAGGGTTGTGAAAGCAAGGAGGACCTATGGATTAGTTGTCTTTAGCCATGCTCAAATAACTAAATTTTGGATTTTATATGATTACAAAAACAAAATGAATAAACAACTAAACTAAACATGTATAGAAGACATATACTCACATCAATGTATATGAAATCCTAATATATGGAAGAGAAGAATACATATGCTCTATCTATCTACTCTTACAAAGGAAGGTTAAATTTAGGAATACTTACCTTTGAAGATGAACCCACTGAGCCTTAATCTCCCCCTTGGCCAAGGTGCTTCACAAGAGATTGTCATGGTATATAAGGATAACTAAGATATATCAGATCTAGGATACACAACCTATCCAAGCATCCAAAATACTTATCCACAAGATGAGATCAGAGCTCCAAAAAAAGTATTGAACCCTAAAGTTTTATTCCCTAAGTAGAATGGTCAATAGGAAAATGTTCATTTGCACTTCTTCACTTAATTCTTCACTCTTATGAAATGGTGTTAAATGACCTTATATATATAGTAGAAACTTACCCTAAAAACTTTTGAGAATGTCGATTGTGTTAGGTCGACCTAGTCAACCTAGCACATTTTTTAGGCTAACTCTCTAGGTATGTGCTAGGTTAGCCAAGAGGCCAACAAACCAAAAGAGAACAAAAGTCATAAAATTGTACTGGTTAACCTGGTTGAATTAGCATAATTGATAGGTTAAAATAGTGCTAAGGTAAGAAATGAAGGATAAATCATATCAAATGATGGGAATAGATAAGACTAAAAATAATAAGCTTGGGTTCAATGGTTTCAAGAGGCTAGAGTGTAGATGGCAAGAGGCAAAAACAATGACAATCTTATGAAGCAATAATGGTCTGCCCACCCCTTTCCTAGTGTACCCCTTATGGCATTCAATCAGAGATATTGAGACTCGATAGGTTCCTACAAGATATAAAGTGTCGGTAATCAATAAAAGTTAAAAATATTATGTATATAAAAGGCATCCACCAAACCAAAAATTTTCCCATGTGATGATTTATTTCGTAACATGCTATGAAACTTTGTGCATGTGCATGACACTACACAAGACCCAGTATACTCTGTAGGGTCTCAAAAGAAAATTATAGATATTTCCAAGACTTTTTATAATTATTATTATATCCTCCCAAATCATGCATTATATTATGACCAGATCATAGTGGACACATGGACTAAGATGTAAAAAATATACAGGGTTCTCTAGTCTTGGGCTATCAATCCAGATTGATGGACTAGAAAAGAGGACATAAATGCTTATCCCATTCATCTCTTCTAAGAAGTAATTAGCATTGGTAGGATCTTGTTGAATCAATTATTTATATAAAAGGATATCATTCATGTGAATATCCTCTAGTAAATCTACCAAGCATCATCCTTGAGGGGTAGGAGTCTCAAACCTCAAGAGCCTCATCAACTTTAATTTGGTTGAGGATGTCAATGAGGCATGAGGGGGTTAAAATTCCTATATGTTTAGCTATATTGAGGATTAAATATATGCCTCCCTCACATTTAATCCTTTTGTGTTCCTACCATGGACCCCTATCAGCTTTATGGTTCATGTGGTTTTATAAAATTTGTATGCACATCATAATAAGAACCACATTTGGGACATTTATGATTCCTTCTATCTAGTGGCATACATGGATATAAATAATCAGAGCATGTTGCATCTCTTAAATATAATTAAGAAGATGGTCCTACCCATATAAGCTTATTGGTACTATGGAGACCACACCATCATCTAGGTGGAAGGAATATGACAAGCCCCTCTCATTTTATCCTACCAAATTCTAGACAACCTCACTGAGTAGGAAATTGATTATTATTTGTTAAAGGTGTCTTGGGTTACTCACTTGATCACTGACTGAAGGAATGCCCTAATTTTCCAGTCTTCATCTGCTACCATGAGTATAAGAACCTACCTTCACTCTGAGAGATGGCACAAAACATGAATTCATACACCCTAGGGAGGGATAAGAATAGATAATGGGACCCTCAATGGGTCATCAATGCCCATGCATAAATGTATAAATCCCACCTCAAAATCATGTACCACCATGAGCCTCATTAGGATGATGAGATTCATCTCAATCTAGCCACTAATACTGAAGTGCTCATGAGGGTGGAGGTGGAAAATAAGAAAGGGAAGAGGGAACAATCTAGGCTAGACATTAAGGAAAGAACAATGCCACCTACATAAGCTCCTCCAACTCATCTTGAGTAAGACATTTAGGAAACTATGCCACACATTTATATGAGTATTATATATGGGATCTTGGGGCCCTCACCCTCATGAACTTCACCTCCCTATTCTCGGCTCTAGTTTTACCACCTCCATTTCTATAAGAAACTTCACCACCGATGACTTAGGTGTTTCACTTTAACATCAAAATTATCCCTAAAGTTAGTCTGAAATGAGACCAATAAGGGGTGTCACTAGAGATTCCTTCCCCCATTGTATCCATCCCTATATAACCCATTAGACCATCCCTAGGATTCCTTACTTGTACCAGTCTTGTTCCAATGAGGCCATCCCTAGTTTTCATCACACTATCTCCCTAATTCACTCAAGTCCCCTTGGCTCCATCCATGTTTAGCATCCTCACTTCCTAATTCTCCTCTACTTAAACCATTCCACCTAAAAATATCCCTACAACCCATCTTGGGTCTCCCAGAGTCTCAATCACATGGCCTCCATATCTATGAATATCTAATATAGTTATAGTAGTTTGTTCATCTCCAAGGAGGACCTAGCTACCGATGGTTCCCAACTCCATAGTGCCAGCATACACCATGGTAGTGACATCAATAGCTCTAATGGATATTCCTCTACTATAATATTTTCCCAATATCCACATATCATCTTCTCATATGGCCAATTTAGCAACAAGTACACCTATGTATATATATCCAATGGCCACCAGCTTTGTAGTGCTTAAAACTACTCTTACAGTGGTACAAGTTACCTTGATATAAATTTCTACCATGCCTCCTTTGACCATCACAGTGTAGGTTGGTCTAAGCATGACACCTTTAAAGAGGAAGAAGGTAACTTTTGTAGTCCCCCTAGTTTAGGTTATAGCTAACTCAACAACTCTTCCAACCACAATAATAGCTCTAGATAATATAGATAAGAGATATAATAAAAATAAAAAGGTAACTCCCTCTCTACCTCTTATTCATCTTGTTCCTCCCATTGTTCCCTAGTCCTCCTTATCTATCACCCCATACCTTCAAGGGTTTGACTTTAACTAGACTGTTTACTTATTTTTATTGAACACTCCCCTACCAAGTGTCATTGGTCCATAGGTCAACATGACCCTTAACTAATGGCATGACCAATTATTTCTATCAGGATCCCCATTCATCCTTCGTCCTTTCACTCTCATGCCCCCTCCTCCACTCCTCTCTTCCTTCCTTCCTTCACATTCATCCATTCCTCCTCTTCCCAAACTTCCTCCATCTACCTTTACCTTTATCACCCCGCTTTGATTCTATCCCACTACAATGGGAGTTACCACAGGCCTAAGTTAGGTTGGCTCCCTAGCCCCTACTAAAACACAAAGTCTAAAAATTATTTATCAGGGTGACCTGGAGGTCCGATGGGAGTTTGATAGAGCAATAGGGAATATGAGGAGAGTTATCAAGTAGAGATTCACTAAAGAGGGAGACCCAATAGTGTGAAATACTGAACATGACCTCTTCTCCCTCACTAAAGTGAGGACATCCAATGGAGAGGATAAATTGGTTGAAAACCCTATATTGATGTTTTATAACACTAATGAATTGATTGAAAAATCTCATAAAAGACATGAGGAAGAAAGTTAGAGCACTCAAATCATAAGCGATGATCATTTTCCCATTGGGGCTAATCAATTGATTTTAAGAGGCCCTAATGCAGTTGTTCATAGCTCCCAAATAAGTGACTAGATCCCTAACCTTGAGCAAAGAGGACCTCTAGTACACTCCAGTGTATTTAGATAGAATTACCTACATGGACAAAAAATGCAAAATTTAAATTATGGTTATTCACAAGGGCATGTTATAGAATCTTAAGCTCATACCTATATCATACTTGAACCTCTACCAAACTTATTTCATGAACATGAGGACTTCAATAAAGGACTAGTTAACCTTGGCACAGATAGTGACCAAACCTCTAGAAAAGAGTGTGGATCAGATGTTTACCTATTTTAAATAAGTCAAAATCACCATGATATTCCACCCAAATGAAACCTTACTATGAAAAGGGTAATTCAAAGTTCACCTAGTCCAATTCAACCAGGTTATGCAAAAAAAGGTGGTAAAATCCAACAAAGTTGTGTTCAAGGTGATTCTAGAGCTGTAAACCCAATCAATAATAATCATTAGCTAGGTGTCTAGTTTAAGGGCCTCCCTTGATGCCCCACTCTAATTTCACAAGAGGTTATTGGACCATACTCAGGTGGTATTTTTATAGTCTCTCATGAGCCTCAATAAGTTGGATCAGGAGTTTGACTTGGTGGAAACTATGTAGGAAACTAAGGAGGAACATCCCAAAAAACTAAGGATTAGTCCACATCAAACCTCCACCTGATTCTCTTTTTATGGGCACTAGGAATTCTATTCCACTTATTTTAGGATGTGGGATCTTTTGGTATAATTCAATTACAACCATTTTAGTCCATGATGGCATAGAGTGGGAGTTTGTGCTACTAATAGATGGTCCCATTCTTCTTCTATAAATACTTCTATGTAATATTTTGAAATGGGGGACTCTATTGTAAATAAATGATGTCATATTAATGCTAGTTTGATTTCTCTATGTAAATACATATGATTCATGGATATATTCTAATTCCTTTTTATTTTAAAGGATCATTACTAATGTTAGGACCATTAGTCATGCTTTCTTACAAGTTTTATACATTAATTAGGATGAGTTTTAGCTATTCTAATTAAGTTCCATGACTCTTTCATTTTATTTGAGATCTATTTATTACTATGTGTGATAAACAACAAGCCTACTCATATTTCTCCATTAAAAATATTCTTTGAATCAAGAATTTCTCCTTTTCCCTTAGACTCTTTCCCTGTGTGACTAGAAATTGAGCCATTGTGAAACTTGGCATGCAGTGGTACAACTATAACTAATCATGTTCTTAGTCTTCAAAGCACTGGTGTTTCCTTTTATATATAAATATTTCTTCCCTACCTTATCCTCTCTCCCTTTGATTTTTAGTTGTGAACAAGTGATCTTTGTCCCCCCATTTTAGAAATGATGAAGTGAAACATAATATATCTCAAAATTCAAATCGGTTGTAATTAGTTTAGTTATAAGTATATATACTTTGTATTGGTGAGAAAACCACCATTGAACCTCCGGTGGTCATGTTACATCTCTTAAATATCTATCCCATTAATGTTATTTAATGGAACCCAATACCTACAACTCGTGCCCTAGATTGTCTCATAAAAAATCCTTAAATGAGAGGACACAAGTCCCCCAATTGTCACCTAAGTCTCTTCTAGGCACATATTCTCATACGAGCTGCCTAAGACTACATATTGGGTCAAATAATAGCTAGTGTTAGACATAGGGCACCCCTTATCACTAACTAACAAATATTTGAATATATTAGCCAACCTAAGAGTAACCTAGAGCCTATGGTGTAGATCGTTACATATTGAACCATATTGAGTGGTTAATAATATCCCTTTTATAATTCCATAGGAAAATAAGAACTACTAGATGAAAACCAAGACCTTTGGTCACACCTACTAGTTCATCCTCTCAATCAGCACTTAACCAACTCCCACCTATGGTGTGCTTGGTTATGTCTACTATTGACATTCTTTGAGTTTTACATGACCTCCCTAGGAACCCATAAATGTACCTTCCCAAATTCACATGAGTGCAAAATATACTATTGAAGAATACATGACCTCATAAAAAAATTACACATATCATTCTAAATGTAGAACATGAGTACATTACCTATAGAATTTTATCATTCACTTTAATGGATGAAAATTAATAATGGCTCTTAAATTTTCATGCAATTCCCATTACAAACTAGGATCAATTCAATAATATGTTACTTGCCCAATTTGGGTAAGTCATTGACCCAAGTGTGGTTTACCAATAGTTTACATGCATAGAGATGGAACCAAATGAGCCCATAAGGAATTTCAAGGTCATGTTCCAAAGTATGTATAGTCTAATCACCATGTTGCATAGACCAGATACCCGACTTGAAATTTATAATAACGCATTATATCTTTAGATCACTATGTTTCTTTGTAGAGACCCTTTAGTGGTATAGTATCCCCTAGCTTACACTAAAACCATGAAAGTGGATAACTAACTCATTCCCAAGCTCTTTTGGCACCAACTATCCTAAATACCCTATCAAATTTACCTATTTGAATCTTGTATTTGCCACTAACCATAATTTACCTTTACCACAACTCATACTAATGATAAATTGGCTTCCCTTGAGACACAATGATCCTAACCAACACTTGGGTTTATTTAGCCTAGTTAATAATGAATTAGTGCCTTAAGCCCATAGTGAAGCACTGATGCTTATCATCAATAATGTCTAAAGTGTACCCCAGGAATCTACCAAGAATGAGTTGGATGCTATATAATGCATGATATAGAATCTTATCAATGGCTTCCTAGGCCTCCAAAGATAGGATGGGAATAATGGCAGTAAAAGCTCAACCAAGAAATTAACTTATCAAAGGTATAATTTACCCATAACCATTTTAACATAAATGTAGATCCCTCACCTAATAATCTCCCTAAGATCAACATTTATGAGTTGGCTTGGACAAATTGATGTCATGTTCAAAATATAGCCCTATATGGAGAGTTAGATTGCATCAAATTCTATAGTGATTTTGATATATTCTAGAGGGAAATGGGGGAGTATGAGATAGTCCCAAACCACATCAATACTAATGAAAAAATTGATGATCCAATCTCCTCAAGGCCTCCAAGCACTACCATGGTATTAGAGATATTAGATTTCCCTAGACAAAATGTTAATGAACTAGAAGAGACCACTAATGAAGTGCATGCCTTCTAGTAATACCAATGAATTAACCATGCCCTTAGGAACTAGACACAACAATAACCACTTACCACATCCACTCCTCCTATAAATGGTGTAACCCCTCCTGATCCAAGGGCTCGAAATGATCTTCCACCTCCAAAGGCTAATAATCCCAAACCACCTTAAGATATCCAACCTGCCTCTAGCAAGATTAGGTATAACATAGTAGAAGACATGAAGAATACCAAGGAAAATATCACTCTGAATGAGCTTGCCCAAATTATAGAGCAAAGGGATATCCTCCTAAAATATCTCATAAACAAACCAGTCTAACCCAAGTCTAAGACCACACACACCAATGTGATGATACATAAGAATAAGGTTGAGGTTCCACATTTCTTCCTTATTTTTAGGCAATTTAGGAAGAACCTTCATAACTATCTGGTCAACTTGAAAGCCTTTGTAAATGTCATGCTTATTAGAATTTGTCAAAAATTAGGGTTAACATTGATTAAGTCAGATAAGATATTGGTTCGTCTAGATAAGTATAAAGCTAAGGTGGTACACAAGATCTTAAATGCATAAATGTAAGTGGAATCTAATCCAAGGATCCACTAGTTTATGGACATTAAATTAATATAAATCCTAAAATCATATGGGATGTTATTGAGTAGAGATTGATCTAAAACCTTGAATGAATACATGAATGTCAACTTCTCCAATTTGTGGTTACGTTGGAGGGGTATAGCCAATCAAATTTATATTGAAAAATAATCTAGGATGAAACAAATAATCATATAATACAATTGGTCAAAGAAAGGTAAACCTAGTATCCTCTAACATAGGCATCTCCACCTTATCCATAAAGCATGTTGAACACCAAGTTGATAGAGACCTTAAATTTATAGGGCTATGGTCCTTATACTTAAATGGGTCCTATTCTAAGAAATGTTTTGGGGTAATAATTATTGTGATTGACCCATCAGGGAAATGACATGTGGCTACTTATAGTATGTAGTTCCCCTATAGTAACAACCTAGTGGAGTATGAACCCTTTATCTTAGGAGTGTAGTTTGCATTAAAACATAGGGCCAAAGAACTACAAATATTAAGGGGTTTTGAACTATTAAAAAATTGCATCAGTATAAAATTCCAATATAATTTTTCATACTTGAGGAATTATAAACATAGGACATGATATCTAATATAAAATTTCAACACCTTCAACATCATCCACATTTCTAGGGAAGAAAACTAGGTGGTTGATTCATTGGAAACTATTGTTGCAAACCTAACACTTCTCAATGATTTATCACACTAGTAATTTTATCTTAAGTTTATCCCATGTCCCTCAGTCCTAAAAAACATTAAAAACTTCCTTGTCTTTGAGGGTGACTAACACATTTTAGAATTCTTCAATGATTCTAGGGTATTTAAAACCCAAGTCATAAATGAAGGCCAAAAGGATGACCAATAAAATTTAGGTTATGAAATAGATGGTATCTTAAATCTAAGTTAAAATTGAGTCCCAAAGGAAATGATCTCCCTTGAAAGAAAATTTAACCATGATAGGTATAAACATTGACATGAGATTACACTACACCTAAATCATAGGTCCAAAAATATCAACATAGGATCATCAAACCAGCCCTAAGATGTTCATATTGGCCTAAATTTCACCCTTGTTGAGATATAATAAGTCAAAAATTTGGTGCTACATTACTAATATTTTATCACCTAGACCTGTGAAGACCTCAAGTTTTTCAACCCGAGTGTGGTCACACACACTATCCCACTCAAACAAGACCAAAAACCTTTTAGATAGAATTAGTGACCTCTGAACCTAATCTTAGATACCCTTATTTATAATGAAGTTCACGAGATCCTTTCATTTGAGATTAACTTCCTCATTCATCTTATGATGTCAGTAGCCAACTTGGTACCTATTCACAATAATCATAGAGAAATTTGGTTGTGTGTATTTCATAAATCTAAACTAATATTGTGATAAATATAACTACCCTCTACCCTCCCTTGATGAAGTGATCCAAATGTTAAGTGGGTCTTATATTATGTCCTTTTTGTATATATTCTCAAGATACAATCAAGTCTTGGTCAACCCATAAAATTGATCCAAAACTATGCTCACAACTAATTGGGTCACCTTTGCTTATAAATGAATGTTATTCAACCTAATAAATATAGGAGTAACTTTCTAGAGAGCCATGGACTTTACTTTTGAAGGTCTGATAGGAAAGTGCATTGTTATTTACATGGATGACCTAACCATTTTCTCAAAATGCATGTCTGATCACATTATCCATCTCCAAATGATATTCAAAAGATGCAGAAGGTATGGTATCTCCCTCAACCCAAAGAAGATCATGTTCAATGTTACTAAAGGTAGGCTTATCAATCACATCATCACCAAGTAAGGTATTTATATAAACCCTAAAATTTCTAATGCTATTTATATAATACCTTTGATAATAGAAAAAAGTAATTAAAATCTTTATTTGGTAAAATTAACTGTACACAAGTTTATTTTGGGTTTTACTAAGATTATTTAACCTTTAAATGTAATGTTAAAGTAGAAGTGAAATTGGAATGGAATCCTAAAGCAAAGAAATCCTTAAAGGATATCAAATATGCCATCATACAAGTACATGTGCTGATAATCCTAAACTACATCAAGGATTTCTACCTCTATTCTTTGCTTATGAGTATATTGTACCTACAATGTGAACCCAAAATCTAGATGAAGAAGAACACCCAATCACTTTCATGAGTATGAACTTAAAGGATGCAGAGCTAAAGTATTCTACTTTGGTCAAACATGCCTATGCATTAGTAAAGGGTGTGAATTATTTCAAGCACTACATTATTCGTAATGAAGTACATGTCATTATCCTTAATCCAGTCATAAATATCATGTTGGGGTATAATGAATTAGGATAACACAAGGCTTGGTAGATGTCTAAGTTACAATAATATCATATTGAGATCAAACCTACCAAGTTGGTTTGAGGCTAGGGTCTTACTTAGTTAATCATTGAGATTGACCCTAGGATTATAGTACACTAAGTAGACTAATCATTAGTACTCCACCCAAACTAGTATACTTTGGTCATCCATTACTTTCTCTACAAGAGTCTACCCCTAGGACTCAATCAAATGCATAAAAGAGATCTTAGGTTGAAATCAGCCATTATATGTTAAGGAAAAGCATTATATATTGGAATAACTATGAAGACATATAATTTTATGTGCCTATAAGAAGAATATTCCAAGGAAGTCATGACCAATTCTCATGAAAATCTAGGTAGTAACTACCCTTATGGGAATACCATTATGCATAAAATCTTATGAGCAGGATATTATTGGCCTAGTATCTTCAGGGATGTCCATGTCAATGTGTGTTTGTGTCAACCAATGACTTAAATTTTCTAAAAGAGAGGTCCACATTATTATTCCTTTATAATTTATATCTGAAGGAAGACCATTTACCTAATGGGGACTTGATTTCATTAGAGTCATCAACCCAAATTCATTGGTTGGCCATAAATTCATACATATATCCATTGATTACTATACTAGGTGGACTGAGGTATTAGTAATAAATAATAGCACATCCAAGGAAGTCATCAAATTCTTTGAGGAGAATATAGCTACATGACTTTGGACCCCAGCCTTGCTAGTCTATGACAACAAACCTGCATTTTATTGAGTAGAGCTCACTAAGGGGGCCAATGAGAAAAACATTACCTTGAGGTTCTCATCCAACTACTACATGTAAGTAAATAACTTATCCAATTCAACTAATAAAAACTTGATAGATGTAATCAGAATTTAGCATAGAAGAGACCTTGAGACTCACATTCACTATTGAAGTATGCCCTTTGGGCCAAATTCACCAGATATAAACAAGCCCTTAAAAGTTTACCTTTCTTGTTGGTGTATGGTTTGTATCATATCCTACCAATCAACCTCAAGTTTCCAACCTATAAATTCTTTCAAGAACACATAGAGGACACCAAGAAAACAAATTCCAAACTATTAGACATCATCCAATCAGAGGATGCATGAAAGGAGGCCCTAAAATACTTCAATATGCATTGATCAACTGTGAAGAGACGGTTTAATAAGAGATAAAAGTTCAAATCCTTATGGTTATTAGACCTAGTCTTATTATGGGGTAAATCACATGAAAATAAGGGGTAGCATTCAAAATTCTACTCACTCTAGATTAACACATACTATATCTTTAAATTATTAGGTACATAATGCATTTATATGGAAGGACCTTGAAGGGAATGATCTTCTACTACATGTGAATGGATAATTCTTGAAGAAATACTTCTTAACTATCCTCTCCAATGCATTATTAGATTATCCCCTAGCTAAAGGTTGTTGATGTATATATTAGATTAGACTATATTTATTTTGCTCATGTTTTTTTTTCCTTTGTTGGTTTCTTATTTATGTTTTTTGTTTGTTTTCCTTACTCATGTTATTTTCCTCACACCTGCCCTTAATTATTATAGTAGTCAATGCCCATTCCTATGATGAACTAGGAGGCATCCATTTTTGGAAAAATTAAATCTAAATCTCATCATTCAACCTCCTATAATTGAACTCGATCACTTCAAAGTTGACAAAGCACTAGAAACATAGTCTTAGGGTTAGAAGGTAGAAGTCACACTCCTATTATTGAATAATGTGATAAGTGAAGGAACCCCTCCTAGAGACATAAAAATAACTAAGAGTCATTGATTCATAATTAATCAGGGTAATTAAGAAAAGATAAATTTAATAAAATCCATCATAACACTTAAAAGAAAAGCATATTAACTGAGATGAAATCATTAAATAATTAAAATGTCTTCTTGGTGAAAATAAATCATTGAAACATTCCTCAACCTTGGCTACATTGGTCCACAACCCTCCTAGATTGAACAACATAAACATAAAAATAAAAGGAAGTTTGAATCTCATGAGATTGCATATTTCTTCCTAAGAAAGGGTGATTTGGGAAATCTTCATCGCGAGCTTTCTAACTTTGTTGGTAATGGATAAAGGCCTTGAGTGGGACAAAAGGCATATTTTTTAGGGATATGTAAACTTGTATATAAATAGATAAATGTTTGGTCCCTCCTTTCCTTAACCAAAGTCTACAAATAATTACCTTTCAAGGAGCTTTGAGTACCTAAGATGTGCATAAGTTTTCCCAGTTGATTCAAAGCAATAGAAAATAACAAATCACTTTCCAAAAAATGACCCTTTGAAGGAGGTCAAATACTAATATGTTGTTTGTATAAGAATAATTGAGTACTCTCTTTTCTCTAAGTTGATCTAATGGATTTCCAATGCTTATCTCATACTTTAATAATGGAGACCC
Source organism: Torreya grandis (assembly GCA_037957365.1). NCBI lineage: Eukaryota > Viridiplantae > Streptophyta > Pinopsida > Cupressales > Taxaceae > Torreya > Torreya grandis. Next base: position 398,441 of record JARHVA010002868.1, read on the forward strand.
ATAGTCTGAATTCTAAACATTAGGGTAACATTTTCCCTATAAAATCACCATTTATTGCATTGAACATGCTCCCTTTTGTATAAAATGGGAACCCCTTAGAAATACTTTAACTCAAAATTTCCTAGAGTTCATAACTCCTCACACTTGGTCCCTAACTGTGTAAAATCTTGAAATCTTATTTCACCTTTATCAATTGAAAATTTCACAACATTCATAGTGAACAAAAGGTTTCCATAAATATCCTTATACTCACCTATATTTATAATAGTTTAGCCATCATATGTTTTAATACAAAGGTTTTCTCGCACTTATAATATTTTTTCTTGACTATGTAATTTTATAAAGTTAAAATTATGCATGTTTTCCAAAGATGACATCACCCTAAAGTCCAATTTAGAATTTCATAGAGCTGAGATGGTAGACAAATAATATTTCATATGATAGTGTGGCCTTTTTAATAACTTAGTTACTTTTCATTAATCTTGTAGGAGATCCCAACAAGTGAGAAGCTACTATGTGGATCCTATCACAAATATCATTCTTTTGGGGGCATCAAAGATGTTAGATCCCTAAGAGAGATCAATGAGTAAGGAGCTACCATGTGGAGCTTGTTAGGGTTTTTAGTCTCCTTGGGATGTCATATATATTAGAGCCCAATGAGTGAGAAGCTACCACATGGAGCTTATCATAATTTTCAATCTCTTAGGGTCATCAAAGATGTCAAAGGCTTGGGAGAGCTTGATGAGTGAGAACCTATCATGTAGAGCCTTTAATATTTTTTAGTCTCCTAAGGGTGTTAGAGATGTTATATCCCTAGGAGATCCTGATGGGTGAGAAGCTACCATGTGTAGCTTGTCATAATTTCTAGTCTCTCAAGGGCATCAGAGACGTCAGAGCCCTAGGAGAGCCCAGTGAGTGAGAAGTCGTTATGTGGAGCCTATCATATTTTTAGTATCCCAGGGTGTTATAGATGTTAGAACCCTAGGAGAGCCTAACTAACCATAATTTTCCACATGTAAATTTTGTATAAAATGACAAAAAGGGTTTGGGACATCCTAATTAATTCAAAAAAGAGGTATAGTTAGAACCCAAACCTAATCATAAAATACTGCATGTCACTCTCATACACCAAATGGTAAGATGGATAAAAATGGATTGGGTAAGGAAAGGAGAAATATATATTATATCATAATCTAATAGTGGAGCATCATGTGTACTTGATAGGTCCAAGTGTCCAACTTTAGTACCTAGGAAGGTAAGGAAGTGACACCCTGACTATGCATAATTGGTATAGCCTGTAAAGAAAACACTCAACCAATGAAGGACATGTGGCCCAACTAGAAGGTTCCCTTGGTGCCATAAGAGATAAATTATCCATGTGCCTCCCATGCCATTGCATTAATAAAATTGGGTAGATGAGCTCCGATTCTACAACTTATAAACATCCCTTCATCATCACTAGATCTAAGTTGAGCACGCTTTTCAAAATTCTTTGAGGAAATTATAAATCAAGAAATAATAAAGTGGATTATGCCACAAACTTAAAATTTAACTCATGCAAGGTGAGCCCCAAATTCCATTAATATAGGAGATATTTATGAAGCCTTATAAGTCCTCAAATCAATTTTCTTTATTGTTACCACTCCCAACTCCCAAGTACCCTTACTTTCAGAGCCTTTTCAACTTCTAGTGTTTCCCTCAAGTTAATAATTTTTTCCAAGAATATTCCCAACCCTTAGCTATGGCCACATCATCTTTAAATCCTAGGTCTAATCCCAAATATAAAGATACACCTTATCTTTAGACCTATCTTGCTTTGATCACTATAATAAAGTGTTACATGTAATTGAGGGTGTGCATAATCCCACCTTAGATGACAATGAGGATGAGATCCAATTCCTTGATGAGCTTGTTGTTGTAGGGAATTCAGGAGTACATAAGGTAGCCACCAACCAAATTTTTTACATGTTTTAATTTATTCAATATCATGCTATAGAACTCTATGTATGTACATGATGTTGCACAAGACTTGGTATACTCTACAGGATCTCAGAACAAAATTATAAATATCTCTAAGAATTATTTTATGAAATGTTATAACCTCCTATATTACATTCTAAATTATGACTAAAGAATAATGGACACATGGACTGAGATGCATGAGATATACATGTTTCTTTAGGATTGGTTCATTGATCCAAACTAATAGACCAAAAAAGATGACATCAATGCATATCCTAGTAATCTCTTCTAGGAAGGAGTTCATGTTAGTATGATATTGATAATTTTTTTATTTGGATTAAAGGATGTCATTCATGTGAACATCTTCTGGGTGCATTTTTTGAGCATCATCCTTGAGCAAAAAGGAGTCTTGGACCTTAAGAGCCTCATCAACTTCAATTTGGTCATGGGCATCAGTAAGGCACAATGGGGTGGAAAGTTTTACTTGTTAAGTTATATTTTAGATGAAGTTTGTGCCACCCTCATATTCAATCCTTTGTGTCCTTGCTATGGACCCCTACTAACTCTTTGGTTAATGTCATTTTCTACAAGTTATATGTGCATCATTATAGGGACCACATCTAAACATTTTCAAGCCCTTATACCCATTGGTCTACATGGATATAACAAGAGGCCTATGCCATGACTCTTAGATGAAATTAGGAAGATGTTCCTACCCATAGGAGCCTACCACTACTACCAAGACCACACCATCATCTCAGTGGAAGGCATATATTAATCCCCTCTCCTCATACCCTATTAGGTCCTAAACTATCATGTTAATCAATAAATTTCTTATAAATTGGTTGAAGGTGTCTTGGGTTACTTACTTGATCACTAACATAAGTCATGTTTCATTTCTCCAATCTTCATCAATCACCATGAGTATAAGAACCTACCTTCACTACAAAAGATGTCATAAAATAGGAATTCATATGCCCTGGGAAGGGCTGAGCATAAAAAATGGGACCCCAAAGGGGTCATCAATGCCCATGTATAAAGGTATGTGGCCTACCTCAATATATGTACCACCATGATCCTTATGTGGATGATGAGATTAATCTCAATCCAACTAGTGATGTTGAAGTGCTTGTGAGGCTGGAGGTAGAAAAAAAGAAAGGAAAGAGGGCCTAATCTAGGTTGGTCACTAAGGAAACACTAGTGCCACCTCCATAAGATCCTCTAACTCAGCTCGAGGATGACATTTAATTGACTACACCACACATTTCCAATAGGAATATATAAGGGACCATGGCACCCTCAACCCCATGAATTTCACCTCCCCTAGTCTCATCTCTAACTCCACCACCTTCACTTCTATGGGTGACTCCACCATCAACGCTATAGGTATTGAAATTTTATATTGATAATAACCCCAAAAATAGATTATAATAATACCAACAAGGGGTTCCATTAAATTTTCCTTTCCCCACTATAGTTATCCCTCTACAACCCACTAGATAATCCCTAGGATTCCCTTCTTCTACTAGTCCTATTCTAGTGAGGCCATGCTCAATTATCATTATCTCAAATCTCTAATTCATTCATGTCCCCTTAGATTCAACCATGTTCAACATCCTCACTTCCCAATTCCTATCCACTCAACCCATTCCACTTGTAGTGATCACTGCAGCCCATCTTGTGTCTTTTAGAGTCTCAATCGTATGGCCCCCACCTCTAAGAACATTTGGTCCAATTTTATCAATTCCTTTAGCTCTAGGGAGTACCCAAATACCAATGGCTCATAGTTCCATAGTGCCATCATACACCATGGTATCTACTTTAATAGTTCTAGTGTCACTTCTTAGTGTCCCCACATCAACTACTTCGATAGACACCTCAGTGAAAAGTGCACCTATTTGCATAGTTATAGTGGCCCCTAATTATACAATGCATATAGCTTCTCTTCCAGTAATGTAGGTTGTTTTGGTATAAATTACCATTAGGGATCCTTCAACTATCATGCGTAGGTCAGTTTGAGCATAACACCTTAGAGGAAGAAGATAACTTATGTAATCCCCTAGATTGTGTTCTAATCACCTCAACAAATCCTCCAACCATGATAGTAGGTCCAGTTGATTCAGATAAGAGATCAAATAAAAATAAAAAGGTAACTCCCTCCCCACCTTCTATTTATCTTGATCCTCCTATTATTCCTAGTGTTCTTTATTTATATCCTTAACCCTTCAAGGATTTGGTTTTAACAATTTAATTTCCTCATTTTTCTTAAACACTCCCCTGCTAGGTGCCATTAGTCCATAGTTTAACATCACCCCTTACTAATGGTGTGCCTAATTATTCCCATGTGGATCCCCATTTGTCCTTCCTCATTTCACTCCCATGCCCCCTTCTCCTTGCCTCATATATTCCTTCCTTCCTTCTCCTTCATCTATCCTTCCTCCTCCCATACCTCATCATATACCTTTACCTTTACCATCCCACTTTCATCCTCTCCCACTACCCTTAGAGTTATAATAGGCCCAAGTTGGGTTAGGTCCCTAGCCCCTACCCAAATCCAAAGATTAGAAATGGTCTATCAAGGTGACCTGAAGGTCTAATAGGAGTTTGATAGAGAAATATGGAGTATGAGTAAATTTCTCATGTAAAGGTTCACTCAAAATGGAGACCTAATGGTATGGAGGATTTAACATGACCTCCTCCCTCACCATAGTGAGGATATCCAATAGAGAGAATAAAGTGTCTGAATACCATGTATCAGTGCTCTAAGATACTAGTGAAATGATTAAAAATCTCATGGAAGACATTAGGTATCAAATCAAAGCACTTGAATCGTAAGTGACGAACACTTTCCCAATGTAGTTGATCAATCAAGTTAAAGAGGCCCTATTAAAACTATTCACATCTCTCAGAGAAATGACTAAATCCCTAACCACAAGAAAATACCACCTCCAGTGTACTCAAATGTATTAAGAGAGAGTTACTCGCATGAACATCAAATGTAAAAGGCTCATTATGGTTATTCACAAGGACACATTCCCAGAACTTAAGCTCATGCCTTTGGAAGACTTGAACCTCTACCAAAATTATGTTGGGAACATGAAGACTTCAATTTAGGAGTGGTTAACCCTAGCTTAGATAGTGATTGAGCCTCTAAAAAAGATTAGGGAGCTACTTCTGACTTATTTCAAAGAGGTCAACATAACCATGTTATTCCACCTAGATGGCACCTTGCTATATAGAGGGGAATTTAAATTCAAACTAGTCAAATTCAACTAAGTTATGTGGAGAAATATGGGAAAAGCTAATAAGGCTAGGGCCAAGGTAATTTTAGAGTTGGAAACTTAGTCGATAGCAAGCATTAGCTAGGTGTCTAAGGTAAGGGTCTCTCTTGATGGCCCACTCCAAGTTCACAAGTAATTTTTATCCCAAGTGGGGTGGTATTTTGAGAGCCTCCCTTTAACCTCTACAAACTGGACTAGGAGTTTGACTTAATGGCAACCACATTAGTAGTTGAAGAGGTGTGTCCCAAATAGTTAGGGAGTGGTCTAATTCAAAACTTCTCCTAATTCTCTCTTGGTGGGCCTTGGGAATTCTATTTCAATTATTCTAGGACATGGGATCTTTTGGTAAAATTCAATTACAACCATTTTAGGCCATCATGGCTCAATGTGAGAGCTCATGCTACTAGGATATGGGCCCCATTCTACTTTTATAAATACTGGTATGTAATATTTTTAAAAACAAGACTCTATTGTAAACAATTATTGTCATATTAATGATAGTTTGATTTATATATGTAAATGCATCTGATTCATGGATGTCTTTCACTTCATTTCTATTTTAATGGATCAACACTAATGTTAGGAATATTATTCATTCTTTCTTAAAAAATTTATGCATTAATTAGGATGAGTATTGGTTATTCTATTTAATTTATTTGATTCTTTCATTTTATTTGAGAATAGTTAGGAACTATGTGTGATTAACAATAGGCCTCCTCACATTTTATTTGAGATTAGTTAGGAACTATCTGTGATTAACAATAGGCCTCCTCACATTTCTCCATTAAAAAGAGTCTATGATTCAAGCATTTCTCCTTTTCCCTTAGACTCTTTCCCTATGTGACTATAGCTTGAGCCATTGTGAAACTTGGCATACAATGGTTCAATTATAGTTGAGCATGTTCTCAGTCCTCACAGCATTGGTGTTGTATTCTATACATAAAGCTTTCTTCCCTACCTCACCCTCTCTCCCTTTGATGTTTATTTTTGATCATGTGATCTTTGTCCCCCCTTTTAGAAATGGAGTGAAACACAGTAGATCTCATAATTCAAATCATTTATAATTAGTTTACTTATAAGTATATAAGTTTTGTATAGGTGATAAAATTGGCATTGAGCCTCCAGTAGAAGTGTTGCATCTCTTGCAGTTATATTTCAAGTAGGTTATTTAATGTATCCCAATGCATACAACTCATGCCATGGATTATCTTATTATAAATCCTAAAATAAGAGGATGCAAGTCCCCCAATTGTCACCTAAGTATCTTTTAGGCACGTAGACTTATAGGTGTTGCATGAGACCAAATCTCGGGTTGAGCAATAAGCCCCTAGTTTGTGGTCCTTTGACATTAAGGCTTGACAATGATGAATTTTATTTTCATATTTGACTATTATGTTCCTAACCTATGCTAACCTCAAATCATAAATTTCAAATAACAAACCCCCTATATTTTTTAAAAGTTTTTTTAAAATGTAAATAAATCATGGAAAAAAACTTAAAACATGGTGTATAGAGAAAAATTATATAAACCCCTAAAACTAAAATAAATCATAAAAAATGATCAATGTACCCTATTTTTATAATTTAAATTTATTGAATGGTCTTCCAACTTCATTAAAAAAATTATGTAAAAAATAACAATGGTTTATGAGGTATAGGTGTTTTGTTCTAAAATAAGTTTTCAACCATAATTTCACCCAAATCGAAGCTATAATACCACTTGTAATGAAACTACTTCATAAATAAAGTATAATAATGATATATCATAATATAACTAAAATGGATTATGATATATGAATAAATAATGAGCCACTTCAAGGGGAAAACCTTCACAACTTTATCATAAACACATAATCTATAATTTGATGATAAACTACTAACTGTCACCTCGTATATATACCTCAATTATGTTATGTAAACAACTTATTACAACCCTAATACTAATATGAATCTACATAAATGATCATATGACTTAATTAAAGGATATCATATCCATAATTTGGTTACACACATCCCATTACATGCTATAGGTTAAGGACATAACACTCCATCACATTTTGGTCAATCTATGTTCTCTTACACCCGTTAGGGTTATATCTTATTTTCATTATGGTAGATTTGATTTTTATATTAATTATTCTATTCATACATAAACGTCCAACCCTATCCCTTTTGTGTTGTTTGTAAACCCTATTTTTTTCTTGTATTATCATTTAAATCCTACATTATTTTACATGTTCCATATGTTTACCTATTAGGCAACAAAAAATTATTAAATCTAAGATCATAATTCAAAGGTTTATGAGAAAAGCTTCAAACTCACCAACTCCTGGCTCTGATCTTGGACAGTTGATCTCAATGTGCAAATGCATACTCTATTCATAATCTTCAATCCTCAATCTATAGCCTTTGATCTTCTTATCTATCTTGATAGCATTCATTAGCATAATAATATTTAAGAAGAATCTTTGAAATCATTCATATATATCATTAGACCCTGATTAAGTCTCTCACTCATCCCCTCAACTCATTTCATTCAATATTCCATCTTTGTGCACTTTACTCATTCACTAACATCACACAAGTTCATAACTTAAGGTTCAAAACCCAAAATATTCTTATTGACCTTAGGAATATAACTTACCTTCATGGATGACCTTATATAAACACAATACACTTATCTTATTCCATTTTAACCTCTCAATCACCCTCCATCATCCATTGACACACCTCAAGTTCAATAGTGAACCTCTCTCCTTGTAGCCTTTTTTTCACAAAACTTATTAGTTTAAACATTATGTAAGTCCTATTTATGTTATAAGACCATATTTTTTCACCATTTATCTTCTTTTTTCTTCCCTTTAAGTTTCATAACTTACCTCTTTGTGAAATTACACCTTCCTTCATAAACACCTTACCAATTAGGCCTTTTAGTCCTCTAACACACCCACAGTGCTAATTTCATACTGTACAAATATGGGACCAACTCAAAACCATGAAAATATTATATATAGCATCAAATAATATTATATTATTAAATTTTAGACAATTTCACCAATTCATTCAATAGTTATAGGTCTTTGAAATACAAAACCCTAGTTAGGCTAATAGACTTGATTGTGCAAGTTGAGAAGGGTTAAAAAGCCATATCTTTGGATTTAATCAATTTAAAATAATCCTAAGACCTTCCCAAGGTATATGTTAACAATATACACCTTTATATATACTTATGATCCTTTATCAATATCATTAAGGCTTACAACAAGTGAAACTTAGAGCTATATGTTCTTTTAGGACTGTGTAATGATTTATTAACAGTTTGTTTGCATTCAAAGAAGTTCCAACATTCAAAAGGGATACTATCAAGACCTTATTCACCTTCCTTCACACTAATACTTAACTCAATATATTCCCATTCACTTTATTAATCATATAATTTCCTTCTTTAGCATATGACTAAGCAAAACAGGGGTTTCCAACCGTATACACATGATTCTACCTTTAGGTTGACTGTGCATTTTATATTTGTCATTAAACTTGCATTCAGACCATCCAATCTATAATTCCAATAAATATAATCTTACTAAAAAATATACCAATTATAACTATTATCTTCTTAATACAAAAAGTTCAAGAAACAATAAGACACTATCGTATTTGACTGTCACAGGCATGCAACAGGGTTTCTCCTCCAAGAACTTTTATTTTGGATTATTTCCTTTAGAATACATAAATTGAAACATGAAAATAAATAAGATGTTGAGCATGTTCATTTATTTTAGGTTTTAATTGATGTAAAATATAGTATGAGATACTAGTGCATGAATGACAAAGTAGTTGTGTTTGATATCTTGGAGAAGATGGGGCACATGTGCAGGTCTGTAAAGACAAAGAAAAAGTTATGAGGCATCCATAGATGTCTTGGTGAAGTTGCAGTGTGTTATTTGATATTTTGGAATGAGAAACATGTATATTATATATTAATATAAGCTATACCATCATTTCACATCATGAAGATATGAGTGATCCAACAAATTTATGCATTTATTATAGGTACTCAAGAAGTCAACAGTGGTTAAAGGTGTTCATGGAGATGTCGTCTATAGTGTTAAGAAGATACCTTGAAGATTTAGATCTTGAATTGTTTTATATCTTAAGATATAAATATTTAAATTTTCTTTTGCAAACTGTGATGGACCAGAGACCGTCAAGTTTAACTACATTGAAGTTTAGGGTCAAATAGTCTAGATGGATCTAATGGTGAGTGTTTAATTATACGATGAAGATCTAAAATGAGTGTGAATATTGTCAAAAATAGATAAATCATGAGTGTAAAATCATGTAATTATAATCTAATGGCACATATTAAGTCAATAATTCAACATTACATGCAGATATGCTAAGTGGATAAAGCATGTTAATTGAATTGTGCAGAGTGCATAAAAGACATGTGAGCAACCAAGTGGCACAATCATAGGAGCTCAGATTGAAGATCAATGATGAGCATTTCAAGGTAAATATTGGGATACTCTTAAGGATATATATAGTGTGTATTTTTTCAAATTTTATAGGGAGTAAAAGATGAACTCAAAGTGTCTGATGTTTAACATTAACATTGTGACCATTAGAATTTGAATATTCAAATTAATAAGGGAAAACCTACTTGTAATTTTTGAGCTATATCTTTTGATCCAGGATGAATTTATTTATGAATTAAAAATAAAAGTTTTAAAGGAATCCAAGGTTCATCTAGAGACATTTTTTATAAGTTTTGAATGTTTTTACAATCAAATGTATTAAGTTCTAAAGTGTACTATGTGTTTGACCATGTTTTGGAAGTAACCCAAGAAGGATAATTGAGTTGTTATTGATAGTATTTTTATGTTTAAAGATGAAATAACTATTGGATAGTGTTTTATACTCCATGAAGACTATTATTTTATATTTTTGAGGTTTTACCAATCCATCTTTAGTTTTAATAAAGGCTTGGAAGTTGATTGTGTTTATTGAATACACTGACAGTTTGAGTGACCATCTTACAAAGGTAAGTTGAAGGCGTTCTGAGTAGATTTAAGGAATAAAATTAGAATGGATATGTTATATATGTCTCTAATTATTATAAAAATTCATTTTTTGTCATGATATGCCATTGATCAGATATGGAGAGTCAAAATATCTTGAATGTATTTTGACTGTGCATGACCAGTCTGAGTGGTCATTTGGAGAGAGTTGATTTAAGTTCTTAGAGCTTGTGTTGAAGTGTATAAATTACATGGAGGTGTATATAAGGTCATTAATGGTTCACCCATGTGATATAATCATATGGCTATGTGAAATATTTGAGTATTTGCTTCATAAGTTTGAGACTGTGTTTTCTATGTATGAAAGCCTAAAGAGCAAGGAGACCTAATTGGTAGGTTCAAGGTGTGAGTTGGTGTTCCAAGTGGAGTGGACACATGAGGTATTTATAAATGGGATATTATATAAAAAATTTATGTGTTTTAATCTTTGGTAAAAGATAAAGGTGGTCCACATATTCTCACATGTAACGTGTGAGTATGAAGGCTTAATTGTTTTAGGTCTCACCAAGACCTAATGGTGGTTTGGGGATAATTAGGTAATGACTAACCTATGAGAATGGATTTGAGTAATTTTTTATAATGACATAATTATTAATAGATAATTTAAGTCCTATGGTTGACCAAGAATAAAATATTTCTGAAGACTCTATAAAGATTGAAAGCAAAGGTGATGGTTTCTAGACTTGAGTGAGCAGAATTGAGTAATTGTGCAAGTAAGGATTCAAGCAAAGGAGAGAACCCTTTACATAGAAGGTAATAGTAAGTAATGACCAATATAGAGTGAATAGGATCATTCATTCTTATCTAATCAAGGTGATTAAGGTGAACATATGGGTCATTAGACCTAATAAGCCTAGAAGAGGTAGTTTGAGTAAGTAAGCCCTAGAGGTTGTTTAAGAGAGAGATTGAGGGGTGAAGAGTGAAAGAAAAAGGATTAAATCATCAGGTGTGTTTGAAATAAAATAAGAGGTAGAGATCATATCAGAGGTATTTGAGTTGGTGCTTGGTTTCCTAGGGGTTTATAGCCTCCTTACTAATTGGAACTAGCTAATGGTCAAGTGGGTGTTCCTTGATCAGTTGGTATTTGTATAAATGTTGGATATATTTTTATATGATTTTATTCCATCTTGTATGGTTTAGTTGGTTGTATCCCCCATGAGGGTTTCCTACATATATAATGTGTTCATGTGATGTATGTTCTTATGTATGCTTTGGATGTATGTGTTTTCATTTTTATATTACTTGATCAAGTTGATGTATACTGAATAATTAAGAGTTGGGAATTGAATTAGATTATCTTGCATTATTGATTCACCCCCCATCTAAGTGATTGTAGCTCTAAAAATTTGGTATCAGAGTAGGACCTTCTTTAAAATTTTAACCACTTGAAGGTGATCTAAGGTACAAAGATGGATAAACAATTGGGGAAAGAAAATCTTGAGTTGAGATCAATGGTCAAAACTCTTGAAGAAAAAATTAGTTATATAGACTAGGAAGATTAACTCTAAATCCAAGAATGATGAACATGAGATGAGGCATAAGGAGATTAATGAATAGTTTATGAAATATAGTGAAAATATAAGTCATCTTCAAACCAAGTTTTAGAGATTAAGTGAAATAGTCAAAGAAGATAAAATGACCATGCAGGATCTTGAGGATCAATTAAGGATTAAAAAGACTAATCTAAGTTCAAAAGAGGAAGAATGCATACATCTCAAAACTTAGTTAGAAGAGACAAATTCCAAGTTGAGTTAAAATTAAGGTGATCATGATGAGTTGAAGTCTAATCTTGATTATGTAAAGATTATTAAAGATCAAGCATGTAGATTGAAGGATAACATGGCTAAAAAAGATAAGAGGGATAAAGAGACTATCCAAGTTCTCACAATTTAGTTAGAGGATGTAATTTCAAGCATGAAAGCTAAAGAGGATGAGAGTGTTCAATTGAATACCAAGCTAGATTCATTGAAGGATGAGCATGAGCAATTCATTCTCAAGGTAAATAATATTGAGAAAGAGCAAGAGAGGTTAACTCAAGATAAGAAGGATGCAAGCACCAAGATAAACATGAAAAGATCCATTAGGAATCCAAGTGTCATGAGGTATGAACTATCTTTTAATGGTCATTATTATGCTTGTCACAGGTTTGGTCACAAGGCAAGAAACTGTAAAAGGAAGAGCAGTTGGTCAGCTAGAGGTATGGATAATGTAGTCTATTATAATTTTCATGACATGATTACTAGATTCTACCCAAAAATGCATGGGAAAATACTAACCTGGGTATGGAAACCTAAGATAGTCAAGCTTGAGCATAATGAACCTAGGAGACAAGATGGTATATTTATTGAGATAGAAGATAAAAAGGAAGATCATAATAATCGTCAAGCCAAAGGTATGAATAATGTTATTTTTTTAAATTGTCATCAAGTTGTTCATATTTCAAGATATTGTATAAGTAAGCTCTCAAGTCATAAGAAGATACATGGACATCTTAGTATGCTCAAGAAAGGTCAATCCTTGGTATGGAATCCTAATAAAGTGAAGACCAAGAAAACTAATTCAGTTGAGCTGAAAGATCAAGGTGGACTACCTACTAAAGCAAAAGAGGAATAAAATATGAAGAAGGTTCATGAATGCCAAGATAATGTGTCATCTATCTAGATATAAAAGGAGAATCAAAATTTAGTTCAAGTTGAGCTCAAAGAGAAGAACAACGTGCTAGTTAAGACTAGTTCTAAGTTAGGTATGAATTTAAGTGAGCATCCTACTATTGTTGAGCATGTTTCATGCAAAGAACATCAATTTTCAATACCTAATGATGAGGGTTTTTTCTTCAGATGAAAAGGTATGTCATGAATATTTATTTTCTCTATGTATTTTCAATTCATTCTTAAAATAAAAGGATACTATTGTAGTGGTTGATCATGTTACTTATCTTACGCCTAAGAATAAAAAGAAGAACTATCAGCATTAGATGACCAAGAAGGAGAAGGAATATGAGGAATTGTGGGCAACTCCTATATTCACATCATTATAGGACATTGTGGGTCAGGGGTGTCTCTATCTAAGCCTGAAAGAGACACTTGACAGCAAGAGGAAGCATGGTGGATTTCAGTTGAGATTTGTTTAATTTTTTAGGACAAGAAAGGTTATAAAAAGATATGTTGGTTTATTATGGAAGGAAATGATAATATATTTTTAAAAATAGTGATCCTAAAGTCAAAATTTTGATCAAATCTAAAGGATGGTCTAGTTGGTCAAATGGTGAAGAATGAAAGTGTTGGTTCTGAAGTTTTATAGGTAGAGAATGGAGGTTTCCAAGTATCTTATCAAGGATGGTGTGTTATAAATATATTCTATTACATAGAAAGACAAGGTTGATATGGAGTATAAGGAGAATATGTTATCATATCTTTGATATCATGAAGAAGGTCTCAGAGTTTTGTAGATGACAAGTTATGTATACCATGAAGTTAGGGGGAACTAACTCATATAGTTTGAAAGGATTGAAGATCTATGCATGATGTGAGGGGGAGAATGTGTGATATTTTCTAGTCATGATGGAGATATGAATAAGTATACTACAATTGTTAATTCAAGAAGATTGATATGATGACTTGATCAAACCAAGTCATATGTTTTAACAAGGTATTGAATCTTCATGTATGAGTAAAGGTAGCTTATGAGTTCTATAGGTAGACAAGTCCAAGGATCAGAGAATCCCAAGTTAAAATTGGTGTATGTCAAATAATATATGACATGATATGGAGCTTGATGTTAGGGGGAGCTTTCTAAGCTCTTTGAGCAGTTTTTCAAGTCTAAGAGAAGTCCAAGTTCAGATCGGTGCATACAAAAGGGGATCAATTATTTCATATGCTTGAAAGTATGTAAGTATCTTGAGCATATTGCATAGTATGTAAATGTACATATGATGTTGAGAAATTATTTTTTGCATGTTGAGGAAGAGACCCTTTTTCATTAATGTTAAAGGAGGAGAAAGATCATAATGAAGGAGTTCAAATGAGTATGAATCATTTTTAGGGTATTTTGCCATCAATGACGAAGGGGGATATTTTTGAGAATGGTAATTGTGTTAGGTTGTCACTAATGTCAAAGTTATCACGAGATATTAGTGCATGAATGAAAAATTAGTTGTGTTTGATAGCTTGGAGAAGATATGGCACATGTACAGGTCTATAAAGACAAAGAAGTTGTAAGGCATCTATAGATGTCTTGGTAAAGTTCTAATGTGTCATTTGATATTTTAGAATGATAAATATGCATATTATATCTTAAGATAAGTTAGACCATCATTACACATCATGAATATATGAGTGATTCAACAAGTTGGTGCATTTATTACAGGTACTTAGGAAGTCAACAGTGGTCAAAGGTGTTCATGGAGATGTCTATAGTGCCAAGAAGGTACTCTAAAGATTTGGAGTCTTGAAGTGTTTTCTATTTCAAGATATAAATCTTAAAATTTTCTCTTGTATATTGTGATGGACCGGAGACCATCAATTTTATCTACGTTGAAGTCCAGGGTCAAATAGTCTAGATAGATCTAATGGTGAGCATTTAATTGTATGATAAAGATATACAGTAAACATGAATCTTATTAGAAAGAGATCAGTAGTGAGCACATGATTATGTAGTTATGATCCAATATCACATGTTAAGTCAATAATTCAACATTTCTTATGGATCTGCGAAGTGGCACAAGTACATTAGTTGAACGGTATAGGGTGCATAAAAGGCATGCAGAGCTGCCAAGTGGCATAATCATAGTAGCTCAGATCAAAGATTAATGATGAAAATTAAAAGGTAAAGAATAGGATACTCCCAAGGATATCAATGGTGTGTACTTTTTCAAAGTTTCTAGGGAGCATGAGATGATGTCAAAGTGTCTAATGTTTAACATTAACATAGTGACCGTTGGAATTTGAATATTCAAATTAACGAGGGAAAACCTGTTTACATTTTTTGAGCTATATATTTTGATCCAAGATGAATTTACTGATACATTAAAAATAAAAGTCATAAAGGACTAAAATTTTCATCTTGATACATTGGTTATAAGTTTTGAATGTCTTTACAGTCAAAGATATTAGCTCCAAAGTTGACTATATGTTTGACCATGTTCTACAAGTAACCTGAGAAGGATATTGAGTTGTTCTTGATAGTATTTTGATGTTTCAAGATGAAATAACTATTGGAGAGTGTTTTATACTCCATGAATACTATTTTTGTGGATTTTTTAGGTTTAACTAATTCATCTTTAGTGTGAACAAAGGCTTGGAAGTTGACAGTGTTTATTGAATACACTAACAATTTGAGTGACCATCTTATAGAGGTAAGTTGAAGGTGTCTTGAGTATATTTAAGGAATAAAATGAGAATGGAGATGTTATATAAGTCTCTAAGGCTTATAATAAGGAATTTTTTTCATGATATGCCCCTGATCAGATATGAAGAGACAAAATAGCTTGACTATAATTTGATTGTGTGTGACTAGTCTGAGTGGTCAATTTGAGAGAGTTGATTTAAGTGCTTATAGCTTATGTTGAAGTGTATACATGGAGGTTTAGATGAGGTCTTTAATGTTTCAATAATGTGATATAATCATAATTCTATGTGAAATATTTGAGTATTTGCTTCATAAGTTTGATATTGTGTTTTGTGTATGAAAGCCTAAAGAGCAAGGAGACCTAATTGGTAGGTTCAAGGTGTAAGTTAGTGTTCTAAGTGGCATGGACCCATGAGTTAATTATCAAGGGGATATTAGAAACAATTTTCATGTGTTCAAATTATTTTCAAAGGATAAAGTTTGTCTAATTAGTCTCACATGTAATGTGTGAGTATGAAGGCCTAATTGTTTTAGGTCTCACCAAGACCTAATGGTGGTTTGGGGCTTATGAGGTATTGTTCAACCTATGAGAATGGATTTGAGATATGTATTAGAATGATAAAAGTATTAAGGGTTAATTATAGTCTTATGGCTAACCAATAAGATGATATTCATGAATACTCTATAAAGAGTGAAAGCAAAGGTGATGGTTTCTAGACTTGAGCGAGTAGAATTGAGCAGTTGTGCGAGTGAGGATTCAAGAAAAGGAGAGAAGATTTAAAATAGAAGTTATTGATCATTAAATACCAATAGAGAGTGAATAGGATTATTCATGCTTGTTTGATCAAGGTGATGAATCTGAATACAAAGGTCATTAGACCTAATAAGCCTAGAAGAGGCAGTTTGAGCAAGTAAACCCTGGAGGCTATTTGAGAGAGAGATTGAGGGGTAAAGAGTGAAATCAAGAGGAGTCTTTAATAAGTTGTTTTTAACATCAGATCAGAGGTGGATATTAGATCATAGTTAGATAAGTTGTTACTTGGTTACCTAGGGGGTTTTAACCTCCTTGTTAATTGGAGCTAGTTAAAGGTCAAGTGGGTGTTTGACTAAATTGAGGGGTGGGTACTCCTTGATTAGTTGGTGCTGGTCTAAATGTTGGATATTATTTTATAGGATTTTATTCCATATTGTAGGTTTCAGTGGTTTTTATCCCCAAAGAGGGTTTCTCACATAAATGATGCGTTCATGTGATGTATGCTTTGGATGTATGTGATTTCATGTTTATGTTGCTTGATCAATTTGATGTATGCTGAATAATTAAGAGTTTGGAATTAAATTGGATTATTTTACATCAATGATTCACCCCCCTCTCAATGATTATACCTCTAACACAAGATTTAGACATACCTTTAGATGCTTAAACAATATTATTTCTTATACTAGTCTTCATCAACTTCTTTAAATCCTTCTTTTTCATGACTGTAACCTACAGTCCATTACTCAAACCTACAACCACACACAAGGGGGTCTGTATATAGCCTCAAGGGATTTTTAAAGGAAATATATAATCTAGAAAAATCAATGTAACTTTTAAGGGAGAGTGAACACAACAAACAACTTTTCTTTATTAACTTTAACCATCATTCATTACATATTCAGTCCATGAATGGACTTTTCCACCTTCTTAAAAGGTATACAATATTATTTTATTTGTTCCCTCTCTCTCCTTATCATAGCTATCTTCTCCCTTCCTATTTTCTAACTACTTTATCCACGATCACACTCATTGACTCAAATAATTCATCATCATACTTATCATAAATTATTTTCTTACCTTTCTATTGGCTTGTGCACTCTTCACCTTGCTACTTCATTTAGATATTCATCTACATATTCATCTCTTTATCCTTGATTAGTTCCACCATCTCTTTTATTTGATTTTTAGACTTGCAATCTTTTCCTGTCTTCATTCCTTCTTGGAGTATACCTTCAAGACTATCTTTTTATACTCTTTACATGCTCTTTATGACCCATTTTCTACTTTGCACATTCTTAACCTAAAATTTGATTTTTGTTTTATCTTCTTCATAATTCTTTTCTTGATAACCTGTCATGTGAATTTTATGTAACCTACCCTTTATTTATTCTCTCCTTGTTTTCTCTTGTCTTTCACTTGAGTTATTCCCTTGAATGACCTCTTGCTTGAGGTTTACCTTCTTTACCTCACCAACTAATGCTTTGAGCCACTTAGGCCCCACATATCCATGTTATTGTACTCTCCTTGAAGTTTTTACTTTATTATTCACTTTACCAACCTATATATTATCTTTTTCCTTCTCATGTGCACAAAAAAATTCAAGTCCCAAACATTCATTTACCTCATTAAAAGACTACTACAAGGTTGTTTCCTCTCTCATATCTTCATGATTTACATTCATGTCTTCTATGTGAGATTCTTCTCTTGATTTAGCTACAATGATTATCAAAGCATCATGTAACTCTTCTTTTAATCTTCATGAATGTCTCATTCATAAACATTCTCCACTTTTGCTTTTCTTCCCCCTCAAGTGCTTTTCTTGGCACTTCTCTCTCCATGTTATCCTCAATAATAACTATTTTATCAAATTTTCTATCATGTTTCTCTCTTGGAAACTCTTCATCCCTCATGCCTCTATGGGTTTTACTCTCTTTATTCTTCTCTTTCCTTAAGACATTCATCTCATGCCTTGTCTTTCTCATAAGTATCTCTACTAGCCACTTCACTTTATTTATCACATGAAAACCAAACCATTGGCTTTATTTATCCTTCATGAGATTCACCATGAGCTCTAACTTCTTAAAAATTTACCCAAATTCTCTTTTCATCTCTTTTACTGCTTCTTCTACATCCATCTTCTCCTTTTTCCTTCACTTTCTAGGCCTTGCTTAGACCTATTTCTTAGAAAGCTTACCTTATTCCCTCTTATACCTATATTGTGTCTTCTTTCTCTTTCTCTAGTCCTTTGTCTATGGATTTTTATCTCCATTGACTCTCACCTAGAGTCTTCCTCTTCTCTTTATTGAGCTTTAATGCTCTTTCCACTCTATCTTCTATAGATATCTCTTAACTAGTTTCAAATCCTTATCATTGGACATATGGGCTTTATTTTCTCTCCTTATCAATATGTCATGCACTCTTCATAGTATTCTTTATCAATCTCAAATGAATAATCTTTAAAAACTCAAAACAAAATTGAACCAAGATTTTACCTTGATCTAATACCAAATTATGTATAGGGTTATGATAAAATATTCAAACTCACAAAATCTTGGCTCTGATCTTGGGCAATTGATCTCAATGTGCAAATGCCTTCTCTGTTTAGAAGCTTTAATCCTCAATCTATAGTCTTTGATCTTCTTATCTAGCTTGATACCATTCACTAGCATAAATCTATTCAAGAGGAATATTTAAAATCATTCTCAATTATCAATATACCTTTCTTAAGTCTCTCACTCATCCCCTTGACTCATTTCATTCACTATTCCATCTTTGTTCACTATACTCATTCACTAGCATCACACAAGTTCACAACTTAAGGTTTAAAACACCAAATCTTTTCATTAACCTCATGAACATAACATACATTCATGTACTACCTTACTTGATTATAATACACTTATATAAACCCCTTTAAACCTCTCAATCACTCTCCATCATCCATTGACACACCTCAAGTTCAATAGTGAACCTATCTCCTTGTAGCCTTTTTTTCACAAAACTTATTGGTTTAAAAATTTTTTAATTTATCATAAATTTATAATCCAATATTTAATCACCCTCTATCTTCTTAATACTTCCCCTAAATTTTCATAACTTAAATCCATGTGAAAGTACACCTTCCTTCATAACCACCTTACTAATTAGGCCTTCTCGCCCTCCAACACACCCACAGTGCTAGTTCTATACTGTATGGACATGGAACCAACCCAAAACCTAAAAAATATTATATAACTAATTTAATAATAATAGTATATTGTGATATTTTAGACAATTTCACTAGTTCAATCAATAGTTATAGGTCTTTGAAATACAAAACCCTAGCTAGGCTAATAGACTTGATTGTGTAGGTGAGAAGGGTTAAAAAGCCATATCTTTAGATTTAATTTAGTTAAAATCATCCTAATACATTTTCAAGGAATATCTTAATAATATCCACCTTTTTAAATACCTTAGGATCCTTTATCAATCTTAATAAATCTTACAACAAGTGAAACTCAGAACTCTATGCTCTTCTAGGACTGTGTAACAGTTTCTTAACAATCTATTTGCATTCAAACAAGTTTAAAAATTCAAGATGGATATTATAAAAACCTTATTCTCATTCCTTAACACTAATACTTAACTAACTCCATGCCCATTCACTTTCTTGAGCATATACTTTCCTTCTTTAGCATATGATTGAGTGAAACAGGGGTTTCTGACTATATACATAGGATTCTACCTTCAAGTTGATTGTGCATTATATATCTGCCATTAGATTTTCATTCATAACATAAAATATATCATTCCAAAAAATATACTCTTACTACATACCATCACAATTATAACTATGATCTTCTTGATACAAAGACTTCAATAGGCAATAAGACACTACCTACTTTGATTGTCATAGGTGTGTAATAGGATTTTTCTTCCAAGAAATTTTTTTTGGATTATTTCCTTTGGAATGAATCAACTAAAACATGAAAATAAACAATATTTGTACATACATTTATATTCTTAAACAATATTCTTTCTTATACCAGTCTTCATCAACTTCTTTAAATCTTTCTTTTTCATAACTATAACCTATAGTCCATTACTCAAACCTGTAACCACACACAGGGGGGTCTATATATAGCCTCAAGGGATTTTCAAAGGCAATCTATGATCCATAATAATCAATGTACCTTTTAAGGTAGAGTGAACATAACATAACAACTTTTCTTTGTTAACTTGAACCATCATTCATTACATATGCAGTCCATGAATGGACTTTGCCACCTTTTTAAAAGGTATACAATCTTCTTTTCTTTGATCCCTCTCTCTCCTTATTTAATTTCTATCCTCCTTTCTGAATTTATAACTACTCTATCCACCTACCTTACAACTTCCATTCTCATCCAACATATATGTTGGTTTTGGGTGGTTACCATCAAGACTCTTCTACCACCTTTTCCTCATGACATGACATTTACACGTAGTTACCTACATAAGACTTTTTTAAGACCATGTCATAACTTAACCAAATCTTTGAAATTTCATTAGAATATTAA
This sequence comes from Torreya grandis, assembly GCA_037957365.1. NCBI lineage: Eukaryota > Viridiplantae > Streptophyta > Pinopsida > Cupressales > Taxaceae > Torreya > Torreya grandis. The sequence goes on from JARHVA010002868.1 coordinate 419,406, forward strand.
AACCCCTAGGACCTTACTCATTCATTTGACACCCTTGACATTACTTGAAAAACCACTTACAACCCTCACTAGGTCCTTTACCACTTCAAATATTCAAATGGTCACTTTTTGTGAGAAACATCAATAGGACCTTAAACACTCAAATTATTGAATCCTCAAGACTCCAGAATACTAAAAGAGACCAAACAAGACTTAAAACAAACATATATCACTTTAATACTAAAATGATCTTTGCTTTCTAGATGCTCTTGCATCAGATCCCTATTAGGTGAAGTGCTAGATTAAATTTCAATCTTGTTGATTTTGTTAAATTCATTTGGTCAACACTATATATTATTTAAAATTAAAATGGTGACTTTAAATTATGTTAATTTTCCTCCTATTTTAATACATTTTATTGCAAATGATGTTGAAATACTTGTGAATGATAATGTTGTGAGTGGATTCAAATTAACAATTCTTCTAGTATTGATCACCATGATGATAATGGTAGAGCTAAAAGACTTACTAAGTTTTTAAAACACATTTAAGATAATAATAAATAAATATATTCAATGGTGTATGTGTTGAAAATATTTTCAATGTCAAGTCATAGGTCAAGAGCCTTCAATTTAATATATACCCTATAGAATCAACAATGAATATTTTAAAGTAATTAATGTAGATTAACCTTATATAGGGACCCATTAAATTCTAAATGATGTGTTTGTTTTCAAATTTACTTATAATACCATCCATCCTCCTTTTTCTTCCAATTTTGTTGATATTTCGTTTCCCTCTCTAAATTATTTTAATTCTTCTAGACTTATTCCCAATTCTTCACTTGTTTCTACTCAAGTTCATCAATAATCTCAACATGCTTCCCAAATTTATTCTCTTCTTCATAGTATTTCTCACTTAGCATCATTTTTAAATAATGCCTATAACCATTTAATTACCACTCTTATGAAAACCTTGTGTGATGTTCAACAACAAATTAAAATTATTTCTCAAGTGTCCCAAAATTAAGTATGGAGGTAACCTCGCATGATATTTTTCTTAACCCCTTGGCTTATGATGTTATTTCCTATTCTTTCCTCATAGGATTTTTGTCTCCAAATTTCAATTTTTTCAAAGGTAAAATTTATCCTTCCCATCATATTAAATATTATAATGTTTCTTGTCTATATTTTATGCATAATGATAAATTATTGACTAAGGTATTTCCTATAAGCTGTAAGTATTATAATATTGATTAGTTATATGCTTTACCATGTGGATCCATTAATTAATTTTCTTCTTTAGTCTATGAATTATTATTTCATTTTTTTAATAAATATTAGCATGCAAGTTACATTTTCACAAATTTCTCAACTCAAACAAGGACCTAATGAGAATGTAAATGAATATGTGCCTAAATTCAAGAAAATGGTTATAAAATGATTCACCAATTAATTGATAGGTAATTACAATGTATCTTTTCTCAAATTTATATTCTATCAATTAAGGAAAAATTAGTCTTCAACACTTATCCATATTTCAATAATCTTTTCAATGTGGTTAGAAACTATGAGATCAAAGATTTTATATGTAAACATGTTTAAATATAGAACCAATTCCCCTGCCTCTAGTGGATCCAATCTTTTGGGAATCCAAATTCCAAGCTAAGTAAAAATTTAAGGTAAAAATTAGTGGTAATCCTTTCCAACCTAAACCTAAGGTGAAGAGTGTGTTAAATGCAGTAGAAAATACAAGTAACAACAAGATAGTATATTCATAAAAAAGTGAATGAAGACACTTTACAAGGTTAAGTGAAATCCATAAAAAAGTGGTTAAATGACTATTTGATTGAAAAGTGATTTATTTACCTCCTATTATAAAATTGTATCCATCTAGGCCTTTACATAATAATAATGACTCTAATGCATATTGTAATTATCGTAGTCTCTAAAAATTCTTATAACATATGCATAACCTTAAAAAACAAATCCAAGACCTCATTGATAACAATCAAATTCAATAAGAGGGTCTCAATAGTTATTTGAATGAATTGGTGGCTCAACACAATCAACATTTGAAAATATTTACAAGTACTCTTATAAATCATGCCACTCAATATAAAATACTAATTTAATGTTCACATGGTAGATAAAATATAACCTCCACAAGTTTCTAAAGTTCATCCACTTGATGGATTTATAGGTATGCTCAACTCAAAGCATAAAGATCCTCTTCCAATTATATTCTATGATCATGAGATTCTCAAAGATGATTTTAATAATGGAACACTTTTCATCTTTCATGGGGTACACATTCAAGGGAAACAAATGGAATTAGGATTGATAAAGGTTTATGTTAAAAAAAATAGTACTCTAGTTTTTTTAAACTTGTCCTGAATATATTTAAAGGGAATAGTTGGTACAACCATGATTATTAAGGGATATATAAAAACCACTTGAATGCATTACATTACATATCACAGTGGGTCCTAAGACCATTTTAGCTTGGTTTCATGTATTATGGGGTAATGGGCTATATGCCATTTTTTGAAATATTGTGTATTAATAAATGAGATAAACTCCATTAAAATTACATCAATGTTTATTCATAATGATCAAGTGTTTATTATTCAAGTCTCTACTTATGATCCTCTAGTACAAGGTCAACATGAATCTTTACCTAAGGAGATAATAGATCAACAATTGATCATAATACCTCAAATAATTGAGCCTAAAGTTCAAGTATCTACTCTTCCACCTACTAAGGAAATATTATCACAACCTCTTGCACCTATACAAGAAAAATCACATACAAATTATCCAATTTGTTAAGCTAACATTCAAATAATAAAGTTTAATACTTCAGAATAAATTAAAATAGATAGCATATATGTTTACAATATGCTTATTATAATTATAACATTGATGACATTACAATGATAATGATATTAGTTATGATAGTAATGTGTTATCTTTCTTAAACTCGTAGAGACCTAAACATCAAAATATTACTCATGATGATATAATTGTGTCTACATATATACATTATGATGATGATTAACCTAATATTATTGGTTATCCTTGTCTACTAACCCCATATATTTTCATCCAAGTTGTCTCTATTTTATTATATAGAGTTTCATTTAATTTAATGTTTTAGTTTCTTGCTTGATTTCTCTTTGGTTGTTTCGTTTAGTTTTCTTTATTATTTCATTTAGAATGTGATTTTTGGGAATATTTGTTTCTTATTTATCCTTTTTTGATGTTTGTTACCAACTTGGTACTTATTTTGCCTCTACCTTCTTCTAGCTTTCCCATGTTATTTACGTGTCCTTGCTTGAATTTTGAATCTATCTTATTCCTTCTTCACCTTCATATTTTATTTTTCCTTTGTTTTATCTTCCTTATCCATTTCCTTCCATTGCTTATGTTATTTTAAATTTATTATTCATTTTTTTATGTTTGTGACTCCATGTATATATCCATCATTGTTCTAGCCTTTCCATTTTATTGCTTGTGATAATCTCATTTGCTTGCACCCCTTTCCTTTGTTTTTTTAATCCCATCCTAAAATATTGTGTGAACTTCCACACAATGGAAATGTATTATATATTGATTCCACATGCCACATGGTACATATAATTATACTGGAATTTTTATGTTAGTAGGGATCTGCCCTTATTTATTCTTCTTACTTTGTCCTTTTCTCTTCATTTTTTTTATGTTGATTATTTCATGTTTTTTGGAATTCATTTACCTTTATCTTTGAGTTTTACATTGGTATATAACTTGGAATATTGGTATTATTTATCTATTGATAAATTTTATGTTATTACATATATGTAACTAATAGTATTATTGAGATATATGCAATATATGTAAGTATATACATATGATTATGGATTCATAGTTGGATGGTGCACCTTTCATGCTCATTTTAGGGGCATTTCCTAGCAGTGCTTTAGGTTCTATATTTTTTAGTTCCTTTATCATATTGATATTTTTTGTGATCATAAATATGTTGGTTTTTATTGTCTAGTGTGCTTAATTATTATATGCATGTCCATAGTATTTTTTTTACTTGTTTTGACTTCAGTGTTTCTTTGTGCTTTGTTATAAGGGAACTTTGCTTCCCTTGTGTTGCCTTGACTCTATTTACCTTGACATGATTTATTCATATGCTTATAATTTTTTGTGCATATCATTTTTACATGTGTGTGTGTGCGTTCCTTGCTTCAATTATATATCATGCATCACATGCTTTTTATTGTTTACTTTATGTGCCTGATTGGTTTGTTTCTTTCTTTCTCTACATGTAATGTTATTATATTTTTTACTATAAGTGTGGTGTGCTTAGTGTGATTTCCATACTTTATTTGTTTATTGTAAAATACTATATGCTAGGGCCATGATTTATATCATGCAAAATTATCTTGCATATGCCATTATACACATCACATAAATTTTATTTTTAATTTCCTATGTTTTCATGATTCCTATCATGTATTTATATGGTAAAGGATCCATGTGTATGATTTCATTTTATATACATACTAATAAAATACTTATATTTTTGCATGTTATCATCGGTGTTTCATTTAATACATATTTTCCATTAGTGAAATATTAATATTAAGCTTAGATTGATTATATTTTTTATATGAGGGACATCTCATTATTACTCCACTTAAATAACTTATATCTTTCTCACTTATGGGAATGTTATATTTTTAGTTATATATATTATATTTAATTCCCATTTGGGATCATTTTATTTATGGCATAGAGGCTTTCATGATAATATTTTATTATGCTAGGAACCAATACTTTATTTTCCTATCCCTGACATACCTTTCCTTTAAGATATGTGATTCATAAGTTCATCCCACACCTAAAATCGGGACATATATTCCCCTTATTTTATTTCCAAAAAAATAGGACACACCCTCACATGGAAGCAATCACATGTTGTTACACAACATACTTCACTTGGTCTCACCATGAGACACATATATACTCGACTTTGTCTCACCATGAGACACATATATAAAATCAACTTGGTCTCACCATAAGACACATATAGATTCACAAATAATAAAAATTTTAAGATATGAATTTCATAGAGGTAACTTCATAGTTTTTAACACAACCATGTGCATTCATTCATATTATCATCTTCTTTCCTAGGATTCAATAATTCATTAATTATAAATTTATATGGACATTGATTCATTTATAAATATTTCCCATATGTTTTTAGGGGTACATGTTTCCATATCCTATATAAATTATTATGGATGTTTTCCAAGATCTTCATGACCTTTCATGATGGAAATCAGGTGAGTTTTTTTCCTTTTGAATTTCAATTCATTATTATTACTATATTTACTTTGATAATACTTAAAATTTTCAATGATCAACTCATCTTCTACAATACTAAAGGGTAATATTTTTTTAACCCTTTTATAGGTATGCACACACACACACACTCACATCAAAGTGGGGCATTATGTAGACACCTAACTTTGGTTTAGTAGTAGTTTTAATATTTAAATTACGTTTTCCTATAGTAATTATGTGATCATTGATTATTAGTTCATATTAGCCTTTTACTAGAATATTTTTCCATCCATTTTGGCCCTAATCTATGTTATCTTTTCTCCCTAGTTTTCTTTTCCTCCCCTTATTTCTTGTTTTAGGATTATTTCCAAATACATATAAATATTATTCTATTCTACCATAACCATACCACTATGGTTCTCTTCACCTTCATGGTGGGACCTTATGACCTTTGTTTTGGGTCTTCCATGCCTTGTGTTCCTCTTTTTGTATCCTTCCCCCCCCCATTATGTGTCACCTTATGCACCAATTAGGTCCTAATTTGAATTGGAAAAGTCTATAAATACATATGCATTAATACATATAGGACATTAAAAATGACATTAAATGAAAAGAGTGTGAGCCACAATTTAAAATAAAGTTTCTAAATTTTATTTAGAATTTTTTTTGAGTGTTTAGAACATATGTTGATTCAATATTGATTTTTTTATAAGGATTGTGCCACTTGTCATACTATCACAAAATTCATATAGGGATTAGGACTTGAATCCAAAATTTTCTTGTTGAAGTGCATTAAGTATTGTATTTTAAACTTTTTCTTTAACAAGGGCCCAATAATAATGGATAATTACCAAAGGCACCCATTAACTCCATCTAGTTTTTATGGTTTTTAATATTTTTCAATATTATTAGGGTTCCAAGGAAGGATAATTATTTCCCAATGATTCATATTGAATTTTATAAAAACAAGACAAATTTTTAGAGTGCTATAAAAAAGGAACAAAGTTGTAAAATTATTTTTTTAGAATCTGATAGTTTTCAAAAAGTTACTACTATGGTTATAATTAGTTCTAGCACTCCAAAAAAATTCTATGTTATGTCTAAGTTTATTGGGTTTTGTTCATCATGCCTTCTAGACTTATTTTATACTTAATATTGTTGTACCCGACATCCCCCTTTTCTTTAAGGAGAAATGGGGGCCCACTTTTCTCAGATTTTATCTTAACATTGAGCCCATTTTTTTTCATATGCTTATATAAAATCTAGAAAATCTAAGGTATTTTCACTTTGGTAGAATGATATTAGTATTTCATAAGACTAATTTTTGTTCTACAGGGACTATTCTTTAGGTTTATGTTTTTTGAGCTAATTCTTTTAGCCCTTATGTAATTTATCCTTTTGGGTATTATGTTTTGGGTGTTTTTGGCCCTATTTTCTTTTGAGCTTACTGTTTGAAAATCCTTATTTTATCAAGGAAATTGTTGTGGACATTTTTTCCAAAATAATTCTCCTAAAATAATTTGTCCTACAGGCTCTTTGCCTTACAAAATTTTGGACTACAGACACTTTGCCTAAAATAAATTCCCCGATGGATTATCCCTTTGACCCTATAAAACCTACCCTTCAGGACTTTTTAAATGACCCTTATCCATATGAAATTACCCTTTAGGGAAACCAAAATTTCCCTTCAACCTTTGTGAAGTAGATCCTTCAGGTAATCTTTTACCATGAAGTAGACCCTTCAAATCTTTTTCCACATACCCTTCAGACCTTTTGAACTAGCCCTTCGACATTTTTGAAAGTATCCTTTATCCTTTGAATTAACCCTTAGACCTTTCTCAAATTGACCACTTTACCCTTTCAAACCACCTCTTTTAAGGCACATACCCTTTGGGTTTTGTGTAAACAACCCTTCAGGACTTTTATCCTGAATCTTTTACCCTACGGGACTTATCCTTTGGGATATCCCTTTTGACCCCTTTTCCCCATGTAAAGTACCCTTAGACATTTATGTTTTGGACCATTTTGACATGGACATACCCTTTAGGACTTTTGTCCCAAGCCTTCAGCCCTTTTTGAAGTGGCCACTTACCCTTCAAAATAATTGCCACAACACTTTTTTCCCCACCAAAAGACCCTTCAAACCCAAAGAACATACCCTTCAGGTTTTTTGTAACCTACCATTCAAGACTTTCTAAATGACCCTTAGTTGCATCAAATTACCCTTTAGGAAAATCAAAAGTGCCCTTCAGCCTTTGTGAAGTATATCCTTCAGGACTTTTATCATGGACAAACTACAATAAGAAGTAGACCCTTTGGATCAAAATTACCCTTCAGGGAAATTGAAAGTGCCCTCCAAGGCCTTAGAAATATCCCTTTGGGATAATTGTCTTAGGACTTTTGTTTAGATGAAATCTTTGAGAAACTATTGCAGACATTTTTTTCAAAATAATTCCCTTAAAAGAATTAGTCTATGGATGTTGACCCAAAAGCATTTTTCCTATGTAGACCCTAGGTGCCTTATTACTAAGAGTACTACGAGTCTCAAAATACTTAGCCAAAATAAAAGAAAAAAAAATTCTAAAGACACCCACCAACCTAAGCTAACAAGTTTGGATTATAAGGGAAATAAAAGCCAAGTGAACATTGCACATTTATGTCACACAAACTGACATTCAATACAAGATTTTATATAGGTGATATGCCATAATTGAAAAGCCATCATTGCATTTGAGCTAAATTAAATTTTAAGTCTTTTGTTATCTTACAATGATAAAGAACCCTAGTTCCTACTTCAAGAGTACTATGAGTAAAATAGTGATTGAGCTAGAGTCGAGTTGTTTGCATAAGCATACATAACACATAAGAGAAGCAACATGGAGCATGCAGTAATGGCATATACATCTAGAACATTCTAAGGAATGAATCCACCATCCCCATATTCAATTAAAGACTCCACATAATTCATGGATACATTCTTTGATGTCATGATGTTTGGAGATAAATATAATAATTACTCAGCATTATGGGATGTCATTGATTTGGTGGATGTGTTTTCACTCAAAGATGATATGACACTAGTAGACAGATTGTTCATAAAATAATTATTGGTATTCAAATTCCAAATATTACACTTCACTGTAGCCAAGCTGGAAGTAATTCCATGTATTTACCTCTTAAAGGACCTATTCTTCTTTGTCAATATATCACAAGATGCTTTCCTATATCATTCTAATAGAAATACCGTGGTCACGTGCATTTTGGGGGCATATTTCCAAAGATACATGTCTTTGAGTATCCATGAAGCCTACTTCAATAAGCACACATTGGTACAATTTAATGTAGAGAGATAGATAGAGAAGGTGTTGTCTTCATGGCTACTCTCAGACCAGACTAACATGTGGAAAGGGAAGAAGCCAAAAGGATCAATACTAATTGACAGGTTTAGGATTGGGATTTGAATTGGTATGGCTCTTCTTATATAATTATAAAGTATGCCTAGCATCCATTTCAATAATTTGGATTGGGTGTCGTTACTATACATGATGCTTATGCATGATACCGCATATGCCTTGGGTGAGATAATAAGCCTACAGTTAAAGAAGCATATTATTCACAAAGATAGGTGCCTCATGCCTATGGGATATTTCTTCATGATGTCACACTTATTGGAAATAGTCATGAGAACATGTTAAAAAGACCTTGGTGCATTATGGGCTCTGACCACAAACTATGAGAATAATAGAATTTGTGACCACTACTAGTTCATACACGTCTACTATTATACCAAACATATGGTGAATATCTTTGAAGATATCTACCCTCAGGTTTGGAAAGCTATTCATGGCTCACCCATGCCTAAAATTGGACACAATATTGTGAATAAATTGGCTAGGAAAGGGGATTACTTCCTTTACCCAAATTTTACTATCATCATGGTTTGGGGAAACAAGGTTATCCCCCTGTGTCTTCCAAGGTATGTATCAGATAAGCTCATTGAATAAGAGATTGCCTTATATTTATGGAAGAGCATTGAAGAGGATTTGTCAAGGCAGAAGAAAGCCTTATATTTTGATCACTTTATAACTATCGATAAAAAGGTGTATATAATGAGGAAGCATATCAAGGAGGTAGGTGTAAAATTTAAGAGTTATTCTTTCCCTACACTTGCACATAGAGACTAAGATTTGCATGGGTTGATCTAAAAACACATTCATGGATTCAACATCTTGTATAGTCATGAGCCTTATGACTATGATTTCCTATTTTTGAATGTTAAGTCTAATAATGAAGTATTGAAATAGGCATATATTATTGGATTATAAAAGGATCATTTGAGAATGATCCAAGATGATCTTTCAATTTCCACCAAGGAGTTAAATAGAAAGAAGGCACCCTACAAAGGGTGGTAACATTCATATTTCTAGAGAGGATAGTCTAAGGAGAAATCCAAGGACCAAGTTGCTTCCTTCTCCTAAGCACTTCATTTGAAGTTAAAATTGAAAGCAGTGAAGAAGGATCCCAAGCTACTTGAGCCCATTTCAACTAGGGGAGGACAAGTAGGGGACCCCATCAGCCTTGACTCTAATGAGGAAAAGAGAACATAAGAATTTCTCACTACAAGTTCAAGTCAAGTGTTAATTGTTATGCCCCAGATACACATTATTACATCCATTCAAATAACAACTCTCAAAGAAGCATCATTATCATCTCAAAACTCCCCCACTCAAGTAAGGACCCCCTTGGTCTACAAGAGAAAGCTTAGGACTCTCACGAGTAGTCCCACAATAGAGGCATCATAGAATTTACCTACTTAACTTCCACATTCAGAACCATCCAGGGGAGATGTGCTGATAAGCAAGGATATTGAAGATGATTCAGATGAGGAAGTTGATTTGGAGATAGACAAGGCTATGAGCCTCTAAACAAAACCTATGGAGCTTACTCTTCTAGGTACTCAGCCTTTTATCAATTTTCCCTTGTCTTCTATACCCATCTTTATGAAGGCTATCTCTTTGGAAGTTCCCACATCTATCCCCTCCACTTCCACTAATCCCATTGATCCTTCCATCTCAACTTCCATCTTACTCACCACATATGCCCCTTCTATTCCTACTAGCACCTCTACTATTATAGACCTAAAGAAGAAGAAAATGTCCAGGAAGGTGAAAACTACATTAGCCACCTCACAACTCTATGTCCAATCCACTCAAATCACCCTTCCACTACCATTTACCACTTTCATAGAGGATATTATAGTGAAAAATATTATCTGAGGAAGGAAGGCTAAGCCCTAAATAATCATGATCTATCCACTTCTTTAGTTTGTAGGAGTATATTAGTCCAAAATCATATGGCCTTCCCTTCCTGATGTTCTGACCAAAACCCACAAAAAATAATAGAAAGCTCAAGAGGAGGTAGAGGAAGAGTTGTTTTCATAACCTTTGATGCATCCCAATTAAATTTTCCTCCATAGGTAGTAGATCTAAGAAGTAAGGCATCCCAATTGAAAAAATTCAAAATCATTGAGCTTCCATCTATTTCTACTTTTTTTGATCTTCCAACTGGAAATATTCAAAGGGTGAAGAAGAGGAAATTAAAAGATGACCAAAGAACCCAGGTTATCCTTCAAAAAAGGTAAGAAGTGTTCTCCCTTACCAAAAGGCAGAATAAATAGCTAGGATAATCCTTATATGAGGAAAATCTAGTAGACCTGGCTCAAGCACATAAGGATGCCATAGTTACAATCCATGAGGGCATTAAACTAGCTTAATAGGAGCTAGAGGTAGAAGTGCAGGTATTAGAAGCTGAGGTGGAATAACTAAAGGAGAAGGCCAAAACAATACATATTCCTATGGGCATTGAAACTAAAGTTCAAGAGGTAGTTTCAAGATGCTATAACTCCCTGGGAGCCATAGAATTTATGAAGGCTGAGATGGGCCCTCATATGAGCTAGGCTAACCAGTTGTTCAACTCTTTAAGAGATGATAGTACAAAATTGAATATGCAAGTTATCTATATAGGCAACTCCCTATATAGTCATCTTGACCTAATGATTACACTAGAGGCATCTAATTCCTTAAATCTAGTAATTATTCTCTAAGAAGAGGTGAAATATTAGTTACAAAATGTTGGGGATTTTATCCCTAGATATTAGGCACATGAGACTTAGATTATTCAAATTTTTCATGAGTTAAAGTTATCCAAGGTTAAATACTCCACTGGTAAGTTGATTAGTAAGATTAATTTTGATAAGGTTATCCAAGAAGAAATTGATGAGTTCAAGTAGATCTTTAAAGGTTTGATACTTGAGGAAATTGAGTTAGAATTAATCAAGGCTCTAAAAAAGGTCACTGAAGTTGAAATCTTCAATAATAAATTCCAAATAACCAAGGACAAGCATGTGAAGCTCCTTAGACAGACCAAGAGAATCCATCAGTCATCATTGCTAAATTTAGACATTATATGAAAGCAATATGGAGAAGCACAAAAAGTCTATGAGGATAATGAAGTGAAAAGGAAGCAAGTTTCAGGTGGTGAAACTACATCTTTAACTACCATGATGAATTCTACTCTACCCAAGGTGCATGCAACACTCTAAATGAGTAAGCCTTGATAGGTTGGAATTTTACGCATGTACAATTTTGTAATGGCCAATGTACTTAGATTTTGAGTGGCTAATTATAAAAAATTAACTTTATATTTTGTGTACATGCACACATTGCATAATTTTGAAAAGTCAATTTATTTTTAACTTCTAATTCTCTTTTAGATGGGTTTTAGACCGTAGTTTGAACTATATGTTCTAATTATAACTTGTAACCACCCTACATGAACTTGGAGGATGAGGTGACCCTTTCCCAAATTCTATATATATACAATTACAACTTGACCTAGTTTTTAGGGTCATAAGATTTTGAAATATAGAGCAGCGAACAATTTTTGATTGTCAGCTAAGTGTTTTGAGTATTTTCTTTCCAATTATATGGAATTAGTTGTTATTTCCATGGTTGTATGTTTAATTAATATTTAGTGTGGTATAGCTAAAAATAGATTCTTGATTTCTTAATTGATATACTAATTCTAGATGTGCAATAGCTATTGAAATATTAGTGAATATATTTATTTAGTTAGTCAAGTTGATTGAATCATATTTTTGAATGTGTATTTGTGATCGTTTGATGTAGTTATTTGTGTGTGTGCAACAACTACCTCAGATAATTCATTTGCTTGATCCATAATTTCCTAATTAAGGGTGTGCAATAGCTACTCTAGAAGGATCAACCTTTGTCTAAGGCTTGTGAATTTCCTACATCTTTATTTTCTTAGACTTCCTAGCCGTGTTTGATTGTATGTGTGTTATTATTGATAGAAATAGACATAGGTTTTATAAATCATAGGTCCATTCAAAAAACCAATCAGGAAGTGATTCCCAAGAACCACAAAGCCTTCTTTTCTTTCCTACCTTACCCTCCTTTTGAGTTTGTTATTAAGACCTACCCACTTTAGACTAGAAACTAGCCACCCATCCAACTCACGTAGATATTCACTCTATTATAAGGCCACACCTCCATCCAAAAACTTTGTCAACAACCTACATGACCTACTTCTATTCCATCAACAGGTTGACTTACACCGCATACCTGTAACTCATGCCCTGGAGTGGAGTTCACCTCCATTGAGATTCTAAAATGTTAGAGGTTACCTCGTTTAACTATAGTGTGCATAAAACCCACATCAACACATATTTATCTTGATTGTCTCTAGATTTATGAGTATTAGAATATTATTATATAACCCTCTCTTTGCACTTTTTAATTATTTTATAATATTCCTTATTGTAATTAAATTTGATTTTATTATTTGTCAAGTTAAATTTGGTTAGATCTAATTGTAAAGTCGTGTAGGTAAATTTAGTGTATTTTTATGTAAAATCAATAAGGACTTATGAAATTGCATTAATTAATGAGAATTAATTATGGATATTAATTTATAATACATATCATTATGAAGATTCTCATGTATGAAAACATTGGAAATATTTAAAGTAATGAGATAGATAAATATAGAAGATGGTTTCCCCCCTCGATAGTTGAGAAGAGTGCATGAAACAAAAAAACTAGATCTCAAGAAAGATAATGATATTGTGGCTACATGAAAATGCTATAGGACATCATGTAAAATATATATGTTCACCAAATATACAAGTCGCCATGATTGATAACTATTAAAAACTACTTCTTAAATAATTCTCTAAGGCATCATGAGTCACTATACTAAATCAATTTTGTCATATCATTTTCAAGTTGATAAATCATGTTAAATAGTGTAAAATGAATAGTAATGAAAAATAAGGATCTTTGCCCCAACATATATAAAGTGGAAGTGAAAGTGAAAATATAAATTCATCTCATTCTTACCATTTACTCTTTCAAAAAAAGGTTGAAAGGAAGTTATCATGGCTAATCAATGAACTTTATAATCACAATTATTAGATTGTGTGAGGGTTATTCCACCATAGTGGCTATGGAGTTGAGTCCAGTAAGTCATTAAAATCTCAATTTTTAGATTTTAGTTATTTATAAAATAGTTTAATGTTAAAAAAATGAGGATTAGTAATATGTGGAGAAGGTAGATGAATATTTTAAGCAAGATTATTTTGAGGCATAAGAGGAGCGTTGTTTCATGCATCCTTCAATTTCATATAGGTTCTATAGGATATATTTTATAAATTGAACATCATGTGACTTGGTTTGAGAAATATTATGATCAACATTACTATTGTTTCTATCACTCATATATCAATTATCAACCTCATAAGGCATATCATGAAAATTATCACTATATTGGGAAAGAAAATAAATATTGTGATCATCATTTTCTTCATTTTCATGCCAATAGTCAGTTTGAGATCCATTAACATTCAATGAATAAATATTGGTTTAGATATAGTAGTATGAATCTAAATTGATATTATTTCCTATAATTTTGTTAGGTTTTCCTTAAATTATATGAAATATTTAATTATTTGAGGATAAATAGACTTTTGTACACCTATAATTCCAAATCCATTATTTTCTAACTTGGTTTGTGTGATATTGACACACTTTATATTATCATAAATTTAATCTTCACTACCATGGTCACTATAGTCATTATCTTCTACATCATTTTGTAGATACATGACATTCATAGAAGAATTTGTAACAATTTAGAAACACATATATAAAAGGAAAGCCATTACAAACACACTAATGTTATAGGTATTTTCCAAAATTTGAATGACCTAATGCTTGGGATCAAGTGAATCAATAAAAATGAAGTTGGGGCTATCAAATCTAAGAGAATAAAATGTAATTAACCCTATAAATTTTAATAATTGTATATCTAGCACAATATTAGGTAAATCTAGTGACACTAAGGTTTAGATAATTTTTTAGAAATTAACCTATGACTTGGGATCAAGACAACAAATTAGAATGAAGCTATGGATTTTAGATCTAGCACAATAAACCCTTGAAAAAATACAAAATTTGAGATCTATCACAATGTGGATAAGATATAACCCTTGGAGGTATGAGGAGCATGCAAGACTATGTGTTTTAACTAAAATTTATTTTTAAAAAATGTATTTCACTAAATATGACACCTATAAATTTAGTAATTTTAATTAGGCATGTCACATATGTAATTACAATAAATACAATAACAAGACTAAATAATTATTTACAAAAATAATTATGATGGAATTCACATAGGGTTTCAGTACTTACCATTTAATAATGTGTTATTCAATGATAGTCAACTAAATCTGAACTTAAAGATGCATACTTAGAAGTTTCACAAACCTTGCCTAGAAATATGGATTTAGTCAAAGAATAATATATGGAATTATAAATGGATAATTTTGGTACAAGTCATGTGATTATGGTGTATTTATCATGTCTTGGTACATTTGGTTCATTTTCTTGCTTTTGGATCCTTTATATACACTTTCCTTATATGATGGACCCTTTATCTTGCATCATCTGCATTTTCCCATAATACATTCAAATTTTGTAGTTGTATGCATCAGGATCTATTTATTCATCCTTCACCTCAACTTGCTCTTTATTTCATGGTATTTTTATAACTTGACCAATTTTTTTTTAGTAAAAAATGTCTACTTGTTTTTTGTGATGGCCAAAAGTAGTCAAGTTCCTTATGGGTCCATTACGCCAACATGTGTTGATTTTTCATGCCTTGATTGTTGACTTTCACTATTTTTTGTGGTCAACCTCTGCATTAATCTATCCAAATTTCAATTTAAAGGATTCTATATATACATATGTATCCTAATCCATTTATAATCAAACAATCAAATCATTGAGCCATATATTGAGTAGATTTATCACACACTTTTCAAGGATTCTATTATTATTTCACTCTTTGTATGTTGAAGTCTTGTGGATACATACTTGTATCAAAATAATGTTTCATTAAGGAGTATAAATTATTCATTGATTATTTAAAGGAGATAAGGTGAATTCATTTATCTCGCTTGGGTTGGGTTATTTTCAACCTTCAAGGGTGCTCAAAACACTAATTTTCCACATTTTATTTATTCTTGTGATATTGTGTAAAAATAGGGTTACATCAAAGGATGAGAGATTCAAAAGACTACACACATAAACTCTACTTGGAGAAGACAAAACTCTTGACTTATGATGCCTATAAAGGGTTTTATAAAGTATCAAACCTGAAAGATCCATAGAACCACGGTTTCCATATTCGACCATAAATTCCATTTTTTATGGCTACCAAAAGTGGTCATCATCATAAAACACAATATTACTCCTATAAAATCTTTTGCACTATTCCACAATCTACTTTCCAACATCATCAGTCATTTCCAAAATTCATATAAGTTATATTCATGTATGCATCTCTCTTTACTCATCTCTTTATCAATTCAAGGTACCTAGTTTGAAATCCCCATTTTTTCTACACTTGGAAAGATATTATTTAATGTATTTTTTATATTTATCTAGATCTCTTTTGTGTCATCATTTTACAAGATTCATGTATAGTGTTTTGAACACTTATGCACCTTTTGTAAAACATTTTGGTGAACCCCTATATTTTTTAACATATCAATCTTAGGGTTTCATGCTCTATTTCATTCTAGGGTTTTTTTATGGTTGTTTCAAATCTGATTAATCTATGTTTTTTTATCATTATCCCTGAATTCTTTTATACTCTCTATGTTTACAATCATATGCAGTTAAGAAAGCTATATTTATAATTTTTACTAGGATAAATGCTAAGTTGAGTGGTAAAAATATTGATTTAATTCAAACTCCTTTGCTTGATACTAATATTTGTTTAAAAATAAAATGGAAAATGTTAATGAAATTCCTACTCCAAGTATTTTTTATGCTACATGAAAATGATTGTGATTTCAATGTTTTATGATGATAATTGCATGTATGAAAATGATATAAATGATAATGATATTAATGGATTTCATGATATACATTATGATGAAGTAAATCAATAAAGAGATAAAAGACTTCATTACTTTATAAATCTTATTAAATATTATCTAGATCAATTAGAAGACATATTGATTGTGTTACAAGGAGTGTAGAAGAAAAATTTGGCTAAGGAATCTACACTTGAGAATGAACATGTTAATAATGTATTTTTCAGTGATTATATTCAACATACTATAGGTTATCCTTCTACATTTGGTAAAGAGGCAAGTGTTCCTATTACTTCTACTTTTGTGCCTCCACCTACTACTTCTACTCAACTTACTATGGTTATTTTTACACAACCTAATACTTTTTTTATGCCTCCTACTATTTCTATCCCTTATCAAGCCACTTCTCATGCTACATATTTTGGTCATGGTCTTTAAAATAAATAAATCATTTATTCCTGCATGTGTTAATCATGCTTTCACTTGTGCACATGTTATTATATATAAAGTTACATTAACTCTACAATTTATTCAAGATATGCAAATATAATCAAATAAATTTCTCAATGATCTCAAAAACCTAGCCATATGATCACTTCTCATGATATATTATACCACCATTAGCTCATGAGGTCTTATCTATAGTTTTCTTGTTGGTTTCATTGTGCCTAAATTTGAAGTATTCAATGACAAGGGTGATCTTTCACAACATATTAGAATTTGTAATCTTTAGTGCTTTGAACTTGTAAAAGATACTTTATTTATAACTAATATATTTATTATAACTCTCAAATACTATGTCATGTATTGGTTTTAAACCCTACCATTGGACTTCATGCATCATTTAATGATTTGGCTAATATTTTTTAAACTCATTTTTCTATCAACATTAGCCAAAAGGTCATGTTTTCACAACTTTCCCAACTTAAACAAGGATATTATCATCCTAGTAGTAATTATGTATTTAAAATTAAAACTATGCTTATGAATATTTCTCAAAAACTACCTAGTAGTAAGTTACATGGTATTTTCTCCAATAGATTGCTTCAACTTATCAAAAATAGAGTCATGTTTAACGTGTATCCATATTTTTATGTCGTTTATCATATTATTCACAACTATGAGATCAAAATTTCAAGGGCCAATATGAATAAAATTTATCTTACGCCACTACCTCTAATAGTTCCAAATATCAATGTAAATAGATGTAGGATCATCTGAGTGTATATGCAATGTGCATCACCAAAATTTTACGTAGATTAGGAATAAGTATTTTCACAACCTTGTGATATGCATTGTCTGCTAGTGTATTTGAATAAGAGTTCTAGCTATTTGCACTATCTTTCACATATGTGTAATCCTTGTTTACTTTGTGTAGATATGTGTAAGTATTTATATGTACAAAGGATCATTGTGTACTAGGTATAAAAATGAAAAATCCATGCACAATTAGAAGTCTCTAATATGTAGAATTTTAGTTTTGTACAACTTTGTGCACTATCTAATGACTTATAAGACCTAAAATTCATTAATCAAAGTATTTTTTGAGAAATATTTAATTTGTTTCACACACCTATGAAGATGGAATGGGGAGATTCAGATATATGTTAGCCTATATTAACATTTAATTAGATGTCATGTGTTACACCTAAGCAAGAACATGATGATTGAGAATGAATAACAATTAGAAGCCAATGAGTCATAGTTGGATGATAAGAAAGGTGAAGTATTTTAACTTATGTAACAAGTTCATGTTCCTATAAATATTATGGTTGAATGCATTGAATATGCTGGAAATTAGAGTATGAATACATGTATTTGAGTCTAAGAAGAATATTTCAAGTCATTATGAACTTTGTGAGAAGAATGAACCATTGTTGGTTCATAAATCCTTGAAATATTTCCTTAAGACTAGTGTAGGAGTATTTTTGTTGTGATATCCCATTTGGATTCATTAAAATATTTCCTTAAGACTATAATAAGAATATAATGATTGTTTTATATGCCTATAATTTGTTCCATTGAAATAAAATATTGTAACTAATTATTTAGTGCTATGTGGGAGTTATTGGTGTTATGTGTACCCATTTTGGGAATTATCACATAAGTATTGTGGGATACATGGTCTAATACCATCCTTTATTAGAATCTCTAATTGTGACTACACCATTTGGTATCAAATCAAGTTTAATATGCAAAATTTTAAAAAAACTCACATTTGTGAGTGTGGGTAGAAAATGGTGAAGTCATATTACAACAAAAATAGTTGGGTAGAAGGTGTAGTGAGTGAAATTATTTTATTAATTATTTAAGGAAAATAAATGGCACATTTATGGATTCATCTTAGAGGAGGAGAAGAAACTAACTACCAAGAGTTAAAAATTTGGTAAATGAGATGAGAGACTTCCATGTGATATTGGAAGTTATGGAGACTAGTTAGCAAAGATGAGTAGATTAAAATTTGAGAGATGATGAGGAACTTTAATTACAAATGTATGAATTTGATCAAGACCCAAAGGAGGGAAGATTGATAAGGGATATTTCCAAGATAGGTAGTAATCCACACCTAGACACTCTAGCTACTCAAGTTTATATCCAAAATATTTGATAGATTGTATTGATAAAATGGATAATTAATTTGAGTGTTAATATATTGAAGACACTAAGAGATTAAAATTTTCAATGGAATTAATCATTGTGGTGGGATCATATCCAAATGGATAAATAAATGAAGGGCAAGGATAAAATTAGAGCTTAGAACATAATGGTTGCCAAGTTGAAAGTGAAGCTTTTTCCTTCCAACTACCAGATGAATATGTTAATAGATTTGTAAAACTTTATAAAAAAGGATATGTGCATCAAATACTATAAAAAATAATTATATATATTTACTATTGACACCATCCACATATAAGATGGCATAGAAAAATTCTAAAGGTATGTGAATGGATTTCACATTTACATTCAAGATGAATTCAATATGATTAACCTAAAGTTAGAAGAAGAATCCTATCAATATGCATTGAAGGAAAAAAAAAGGTTACCTAGAAGAAAAAAAGGCCCCACATGAGGAAAATGTAAGTTTGTGCATGGAATAATAGGTGTTGTGTAATGATAGAACAAATAAGGCACACATGCATGAGGTAAATTTTAACACATTGCATGGTCATGAGCATACACAAAGAGGGAGCATATTTTCAAGTGAAAGGCTATGGTGGGCATGGTTAAGGTATATTTTTAGTGGTACATTCTCAAAAAATGGATAATTGGTGTGTAGAGCATTAAATTTCTCACACACATAAAAATGGAGTTGTGTACATAATATAGACTAAAAATCATGTAGCACAAGCTAACAAGGAGAGTAATATGTTAGTCAGTTATATAGAAGAGCCTAAATGTACATAAGATATCATGATAAAGAGAGTATTGTTGAAACTATTAAAATAGGATAACACATCAACACAAAGAAAAAATATATTCATATCCATTTTTAAATCTAGAGATAAGTGTTGCAAGGTAATCGTTGATAATGGCAGTACTGAAAATCTCATTTCTAGTGAAATAATAGAGAAAATTGGTTTGAAGAGGATTAAACATCAAAATGCATACAAGATGTCTTGGTTGTTGAAGGGACATCAATTTATGGTGAATTAAAAATATCTGGTGAATTTTTCATTAGGTGCATACAAGGATGTAGTCCTATGTGACATCATGCCAATGGACATTTTCCATGTATTAATGGGTAAGCCTTGGAAATTTCATAGAAAAGCTATCCATGATGAGAGAGAAAATATATATACCTTGTGTAAGGATGGTAAGAAATATACATTGAACCATTTTAAGGATAAATTTGTAGAGGTCGATAGCAGTCTAAAAAAAAATTTGGTATTAGGAAGTTAATTTCTTAAGGAAGCAAAGAAGGAGCACACATATTTTACACTCATACCAATTCTTGTACAAGTCGTAAGTAAAAAAGGAATAAAAGAGGAAGTTTCATGAAAAGTGAAGGAGATATTGGGTGAATATGAGGATATCATGTTGAAGGATATTCTGGATGGTTTACAACCATGCATAGTATAAGTCAATGGATGGATTTGATTCTATGTTATAACTTTCCTATCAAAGTGGCATACAAGTTGGCGTCATAATAGATTGAAGAGCTGAATAAAAAGTATAAGAATTTATTGAGAAGGGGTTAATCCAAGATATTTTAAGCCCCTAAAACCAAATAAATGATGATAATAGAGGATGCACATTGATTCTAGAGATATTAATAAGATAACCATTAATTATAAATTTTCATTACCGTGCATATATGACTTAATGGATTGTTTAAGTGGAGTGTAGTAATTCACCAAGATAAATTTTAAAAGTGGGGACTACCAAAGTGGAGGAAATGAATGGAATATTTCTTCCAAAATGAAGGATGGGTTATATGAGTGGTTGATTATTCTATTTGCTTTAACTAATGTGCCAATCACATTTAGGTGATTGATGAATGAAATACCAAATATTTGTCTTGGTAAGTTTGTCATTGTATATTTAGATGGAATTATAATTTTTAAAAATTCAAAATAAGAACATTTAGTGCACATTATACAAGTTTTATAACATTTACATGAGGATAAATTACTTATAAATCTGAATAAATGTAGCTTCATGAAGGTAGAGTTGGTGTATTTTGGATTTGTATTATTTCAAGAAGGTTTGAAGATGGATCTTAAGAAGGTGAGGCCTATCCTTGAATGACCATCACCAAAGATTTATTTTGAAGCACTAGGTTTCCATGTATTTATGAGATTTTATCTAAATTTCATAAGAAAATTCAGTGATATTTGTGCATCTCTCATAGCAGAAATGAGGAGTGATAGGAAATAGTTTTTTGTACTACATAATCTAAGAAGAATTACTAAAAATTGAATAAGGTAAAGGAACGACCTATGTTAGCACTACTTAATTTCAAAAAATTATTTTTAGTTATATTGTGATTAAAGTGGTGTATCCATTTGAGTGTGATGAGTTATGAAGGTAACCCTATAAGTTACTTCAATAAAAAAACTAAAAAATGCACATAGGAAGTATTTATATTATAACAAAGAGTTATGTGCTATTTTGTAAGCATTGAATAAGTGGAGGCATTATAGATGCTTCTAAAGTTTTTTTTTATACATAAACCACCATGTATTTTAATTCATAAATCAAGGTAAGTTAAATAAATACACATGAAATGGGTAGAATCCTTGAAAAGTTACTCATTTGTTTAGAAACATAGGAGTGGGAAATCAACATGGTTACAAATAAACTAAGTATAAGATATGCCTTGTTGAATAATCTATGTGTGTGTAAGTCATGGGATTTGATTCCACAAAGGAGTTATATGTATAGGATGAAGACTTAAAGGAAGCATGGAAGCTATGCATAGAACCAATGCATGCAGATAAAATGCCTTGATTGGATTATTTTCTATAAGAGGGGTTGTTATTCAAAGGAGCATAATTGTGTGTACACAAGGGATCTATGAATGAGAATCTAATTAAAGATAATAATGATGGTGGATTAGTTGGTAATTTTAGAATTGATAAAATGATATCACAGTGAAGTAAAAGGTAACTTTGGCCATGTATGTCTATGGATGTGTGAAAGTATGTATAGGGGTGTAGGATTTTCCAATTGAAAAAAGGAAAAAGTTAGAATGTGGAGTTGTATCAACATTTTATAGTGCCTAAGAAACAATGGGATCACCTAAACATGGTTTTTTTTTGGATCACCTAGGACACATAAGGGCTATGATTCTATTTTTATTGTGGTAAATGGATGTTGAAATAAAATATACAACTTAGTTACAGATAGTTATGCATTTTGAATTGAATCTAGATAGAGCTAATGTAGTGCACAGGTTAGTATTATGTGAATTTAGTTCTTATACGCAATTATAAAATTTTAGAAGAGTATTCATTTATATATAATAAAATATTAGTTACACTTTACATATTTATTTACTTTATACCTTTGCACTATCTCTTATATTATCACTCTCTTATATGTTATTAGATTTATCTTTATACTCTATATCATATATTTCTCTCTTATCTCACTTTATTCAGTCATATCCTACCATATTACAATAATGTGGTATAAATACTAACTAGATACCTTTTACAAATCAAAGATAGTGTCTTTATAAGACATGCCTTTTATTCATATATATTGTCTTGTGTTATCGCAGGTGATCAAACCATATCAAATTACCCAGGTCAGTATTAGCCTCTGTCTCATCAGTATAGAATTTTATTTTTTTGTTGTAATAGAGCTAGAAGTTTTGAAATGATTATTTGTTATATATATATACTATAAAATAATCCTAACAATATTAGATTTTATAAAATGGATCAATATATGGCTTTTAAATAGACTAATTATGTTACACAAGTAGATAATCTATTTTTTTATGGAAGTTGTAAGGTTACATGGATTTCCACACA
This sequence comes from Torreya grandis, assembly GCA_037957365.1. Taxonomy (NCBI): domain Eukaryota; kingdom Viridiplantae; phylum Streptophyta; class Pinopsida; order Cupressales; family Taxaceae; genus Torreya; species Torreya grandis. The sequence goes on from JARHVA010002868.1 coordinate 442,670, forward strand.
TAATTTTGTTTGACATGGCTACTAAGTTTGTAGGAAAACTTTGATTAATAATGTGGAAGAAACTAAAAAATTGGTTTCAATTTATTTCAACATATGATCCTCAGATAAATGATCAAACAAAATTGGTTAACATGAGTCTTGAAAACCTATTAAGATATCTAGTGGGAGAAAATCCTTGACTATGGGACTCAATCTTGGCATAAATATAATTTTTGTATAATAATTCAATAAACAAAAATACTAGAAATATCCCATTCCTATATTGGCAGAGTCCAAGAGGTGTCACAAAATTATGTGACATCTAATTAGAGAAATGGAAGAGTGCATAAGTAGAAGAATTTTTATATTAAATGTGTGATATGTAAAGACAAGTGTGCATGTAGTTAGAGAAGAAAAATGTTCAAAAACATTGCACATGTGTAAATAGGAGAGAATTAGAACTTCAAGTTATGGACATGGTTTTGTTGCATCTATATAAGGAGGGGTTTACGAATGGAACATATAAAAATTTGAAATGGAATAAAATTATACCATGTAATGTGTTGAGGAAATTTAAGACCAATGCATACAATATAGAGTTGCTTGAAGAAATTAATATATTATCTATCTTCAATGTTACATATTTATACCCTTACATTAAGGGATGACTTAATATAGAGAATGGATGCATAAATCTAGAGATGTGGACTAGAAACAATTATTTCTTGAGAAAGTATGAGAATAAGTTAAACAATAAAAATATACCATAATCACCAAGACATGAAATAAGTATCATGAGGAATATCTCATCAAATGGAAGGGTCAAGAAGTGGAAGATGTGTCATGGTTAAGCACATTAAAAATTACTATGGACTATTTGTTGAAGGCATTATGAAATGCACATGATATGGAGCTCATAATTTATTTCTATTACTTGGGTTGTATGATTTAGGAGTATTCCGATACACAAGTAACCTATATCACACAAAATTTAATTAAAGTAGAAATAAGTATTTTCAAAACCTTACAATGTGCATTGCAAGGTATTGTACTTGAATAAGAATTATAGGTCATTAAACTATCTTGAACATATGTCAAAGCCTTGCATGTTTTACATAGATTTGTAGAAATATTTTTGCATACAAATGATCCTTGCACACTAGGTATAGAATTTTAGAATCCATACATAAGTATAAGTCTTGCATATCTCTACACACTAGATAATGACTTGTAAGACTACCACTCATTAGTTCTATTAAATTGTCTACAACCTTTCATTTCTTGTGCACACTTATGAAAATGGAATGGAAAGTGTTAGACACATGTTATCCAATATCAACATTGATTGTTATGTTATGTGTTATTCTGAAACAAGATCGTGACAATTTAGAATGGATAATGGTCATAAATAAATGTGTCATGGTTGCGCAAGTGGATGACAAGGAAGGTGAATTGTTTAAAATTATGTAATTATTTATTTTTCTTATAAATATGATGGTCAAATTAATTGAAGAGTTTGGAAACTAGTGTAAAGATACATATATCTAATAATAAGAATAAGATTATGAGTTTGTGTGGCCTGTGTGAGAAGAAGGAACCATTGTTGGTTCACATGAGCCTTGTGAGATCGCAAGACTAGTTTAGGATCATTTTCATTAGGATATACCATTTAGGATCATTGTAATATTTTCCCAATGTTGTAATAATAAAGTAATTTTTGGTGCCTATTACTATAATTTCCTCCATTGACGTTAAATTTTGTAACTTATTGTTTTGTGCTACATGTGAGTTTGTTATTATGTGTACCCATTTTTGGCATTGGTGCACAATTATTGTGGGTTACATAGTCTAATACCATACTTAATTATAATATATAACCACTATTACACCATAAATCAACATTCAATGATAATTCTAATGAAGCACTTATTGTCTAAGTTATGAATGAGGCAAAAAATGTGGTCAACATGGTATCAAAACCACTTAGCAAGCTTGTCCTTCCTCCTTAAGAGCATAGATAATTTACAAGGTTACCTATGAATCTTTACCAAGTGCTTAAATGCTTTTTTGAATTCAATATGATGTCTTTACCTCCACAATGTGATTTTGACACATCTCAACCTTTGCCTAAAACTTATGATGTTAATGCATATTATGAGTACCATAGATCTTTGAGACATGCATTGAAATATAATATAAAGTCTCTAATTGATAATAATTTTATTTAAGTGTAAGGATGCTATATTAAATTGAATGAATTAGTTGATCCATCGAATCAACATTTGAAAATCTTTATAAATTCACTTTCAAATAACAGTGTTAAAAAGTAAGGCAATATTCACATGGTAACACCTGCATAATAGCAAACATTTTCCAATGTTCATATCTTATATGGTTTCATTAGTGTGGTTGCTAGAGAGGTTCCTTATATTACATTTTATTACCAAGATATTCCAACATATTATTCTAAAAATGGTCCATTATTCATATATACATTTATTTATTCACATCCTAAGATTTCACATGTCATTATGGTTGACAATGGTTTTAGCGCAAACATATGTATAATGTCATTTCTTACTAGTTGAGGATGCACTCAACAAGACTTACTTGGTATAAACATGGTTATTAAAGGTAATTATGGTCTCACATGGACATCTCTTGGGGGTATCACATTACCTATCACCATAGGTCCTAAGGCTCTTGTTGACCATTTTTTCCTCATAGGCCAAAATGGGTCAACCCCCTATAGTCAAAGTCTTGTACAAGGGAATTTTATAATGTTATAGGGTATGTTTCAGAACATATGGTGTCATTCCTTATGCCATTCTAGTTTAGTTACAGTCTAACTTGGTTTTTGTGTCATTTAGTGTCTAAGGGACCATTTTAGAGTCATTTTATGCAAGTGGTATGTCTTCATGGTGATTAATGCAGTTAGGGCATGGATCAAGTTTCTAATGGATGAGTAGATGGAGAGTGTTGCAAAGACCCTATGGTATGCTAAGAGTGCTTGGAATGACTTAGGAAGCTCTTGGTTTTCATTCAGTTCTTCATTATATTCATTTAGACATCTTAGGTCTAGTGGAAAATTTCTAAGTAGGGCTTTGTTGATGTCATAAATGCCATGTGAGGATGAGTTAGGGAGAATCAATCATATGAGTCTGTTCACTTTTGTGCCAAGATCATATACACCAAATCTAAGGTCCTCTACCCAAGCACATCCAAAGTTATGAAAATCCAAATTTGGCCACTCAACCACTTTTTCCATGTTTTTTCACACAGCCATTTTCTCACAAGGTTCAAGCAGAGCCAAGTGAGCATCTTCACAAAGATATATCTCATACATGCAGTAATTGCAGGGGAATATGGTCACATGGGTTTGTTCATTTTGGTCCCTAGTTGTTATGTTCAAAGTCTTAGGTCCTCTATAAAAGTGAAAATGAAGTTATACATGTGCAAATTTGGGCTCTTGAGCATTTATGCTAAGTTTCCCCTACTTAGTCATTTTAGCTCGGCCATCATGGGACATCATGTAAAAGCAGATATGAACCAACCTTCTTGAACTTTGAATATCTTCAACTAAGAATCTCTTAGGACTATTCCATCAAATGGGTTCATCCTTTTGGGAAAGATGAGCATCTCTTATAAATTTGGGACCTCCATGTTTCTCTTGCTTCAAGATCCAAGCTTTCAAAGTTGATCAAAAAACATGAGATGTTCACACGAATGTCAATTTAAAGCTTGGGTAAATATCTACTTATGATCAAATTTGACATTTTTTAGGACATCAATCACATTATGTGGAATGATGAATGATTTCTTCATGAACATCAAATTTAAATATAGAGCAAGACAATCCTATTGAGCTTAAATTTGATATTCGCACAACCATCAATGATGATCACATGAACGTTAAATGATGGGAGTGATGACATCGATTTTAAGACCATGGACTAGTTATTAGATTTCAAATAATGGGTCCCAATAAGATAAATGGTCCTCACTCAATCATATATCTCAATCTAATCTCTTGAGATGAGTCAAACAATCAGAGAAATTGAGGGGTTGACACATAGCATAAGCACGTGAAGCTACAGATTTATAGCAAGATCTTGAAGATTAATTCACATTTGACACACGACATAAGTGGAGATAAGGTTGATAATTCAAAGGCATATTTGAGGGCTTGTGTTTTTTTATATCTAGATTATCCAATGGAGTTAATGAAGATCAATGTGTCAATGAGCCAAGTCAGATTTTGACAACCAATTAGAGCAAAGGTTGATAAAGTAGTTTCGATGGGGAAAATTAAGCAAAAGGTATGAATCCAAACTTGAGCATGGTTTAATTAGATCCAAATCCAAATGCTTCAAAATATGCTACTAGAGTAGACACGTAGACTCAAATGGTTTCATCTCTGGGACCAACTACCCAAAAGGGACCACGTCCCTCCACTATACACATTGTAACAAACTAGTTTGGAGTAGTTTATCATCAGATCAAGGCCCTAATAGATTGATCTAGTTATTCTAACCAATTTAATGTCAAACCACAGTCATAATGCTTGATTTTGTCATTTTAACCATTAGGGAGGATCAAAAAAGGAATATTGTAACTATGTAGTAACTGATAGTGATGGGGATCAATCAAATGGCCTAAAGGAGTGTAATTTATGAAAGCAGTTATAATTGTGGCTTAATCATTCAAACGGATCAATTCCCCTTTTAGCATCAAGGCCCTTATTTCTTGTGGTCATTCTCTTATAAATATAGCCCTTGAGCTATTGTAAAAGAGTTCCAATCTAGGTATAGTGAAGCCTTGCTTGAATGACATCATATTGTACCTTTAAACATTAATACATTTCTAATTTTTAGTTTATGGACAATTGTCTAAGTGTGCAAGTGATGTATGGTGGTGCAAGGTGATTACTCTCTATCCTTTTCTCCCCTTATCCTTTCATGTTTGTGCGAGAGTTCTATTCTAATAGGTCATATGAAGTGTTGTCAAGTATATGGTCCTATCTTTCAAGTGTATGATGAGCCTTAGTGTTTTAAATTAGCTTACGGTTCACTTGCCTTGGATAGCTCTCATACATCTCACTTTCATTTTGAAATATTCATGTTATAATCCATAGGTCTTGGAAATCAGTTTATGCATCTTATTTCCTAGTGCAGGAAAGTATGATGGTCATATGGAATACATCTTGGTGTATCACCCCCTTAAATTAGATTTTTTTCATGCAACTTCTAACTCTTTTCCCATAATCAAGTATTAACATAGGATTAAACATTTAAAGATACATCTAAGGAGTTAGACCTTAAACCCAGAGTCTCACTTTCCACTATAGGTACACCCACATACCTCGAAGTGTTCCCATGTTATCTAAATCTAGAGGAGGCTTGAACACCCTCTTCTAGGGTGAAATATTTGGTGACAATATTTATGACATGCTCGATGGTACCCCATTATCTTTAAAGACAACTTGTCAAGGTAAATGCCAGTCTTGACAACACCAGCTATAAATTGGTGTGCTACTCAACATTTGGCAACTCCTCAAAGTAAATCTGCTTTCAAGATCATATTTGTTATAATCTTACACTCCATAATTCATGGTCCTCACAAGGTCATCCTTTGTTAGACCATCCAATCCTAGTAATCCACCCATTCAACCTAAGATCCCTCTTATAATTTAGTATCCATAGCTTAATGTGCTCTTTGAAGAATGGGTAGATTTTTCTAGAGAGGAAGAAGAGGAAGAGGTTGAAGAAGTTGAAAATCTTGAGTAAGAATACATGGCTAGACCTCATACTTTCCCTGCCTTCAACACTGATAATCCAATCCAAATTCATGCTTATGATCTTATCCCTCCTAATGCCACAAAAGGTGTGCCCACATTCAATGGTGAGAGTCATATCACACCTAGAGAGCACATTACAGATATCTATATTCTTTGTAGTTTCCACAATATTGTTCAAGATAGCATTTCTATTAGGCTTCTTTCCATGTCCCTTAAAGGTAAATCTCTTGATTGGTATAGAACTCTGGAAGGTGGATGCATCACAATATGGGATGAGTTTGGAGTATTGTTGACTTCTAAATTCGGGAATGAAAGTGACCATGCTTCTCTCATACATCAACTCAACATGATAAAGAGGGGACCCAAAGAAATAATGCATGACTTCAATGAAAGGTTTCAAAATACTTGACATAGGTTTCCTCCCCCTATGAAGCCACTTTCTAGTTTTGTGTTCCCCACTTACTTGAGAACCATTGGGACTAAAATCATTGTTATGATTTAATCTATGAGAGGATCCACCCTCCCTAAAACATATGAGCTTTCTATCAGAGATGAAAATAATCTTATCTAAGCTGGAAAATTTCCACCTAAAGTGTTTATGACTCCTTTGTCTCATACTTCAGCTAGCACTCTAGATGTATCCTAAGTTCCTAATGCTAATACCAAACCTAAGGTGGCTCCTAGGCAAGCAAAAAATAATGTTGACTAGAAAGCCAAGTTCCTAGCCTTAGATGCTCAAAATAGACAAGATAATGTGCAAAAAATTACTTATCAAAACTCTTACTCCTATCAAAAATAATATGGTCAATCATCTGGAAGAGGAACAGACTAATGGCAACCCAATCCTAATAAGCCTGCTAATACACACAATCCTAATTCCACCACTAATACCAAAGATATGGTACTAATCCATATCAATTTGGTATAGGGAGAAGACTGGCAATATGACCAATTCATGGATGCCAATCAAAATGGAGATAAATCCCTAGTGTCTTAAGGGGTAGTCATTTCCATCCTATCAAGTGAATATGAGGTGATGATGCAAGCTAATAAGGGTTGGTAACCTCAAACAGAAATATTCACCAATTTCCTAGTTAAAGACACTTTTGTGATAAACTAAGGAGCCTCTATTATAGATAATACAAGGGCCAAGAAGAGGGCTCTAAGAAATAATAACATCATTCCCACAAGCTCCTCTAGTCATCCTACAAGGCAATAAGGTCTAGCTGCAAGTGTGACAATTCTTAAGGTTTTTGTGACAGTTCCAAAGGCTTTCATACCTCCAACAAGTCAAGATGTGGTAGGGTCTATTCAAAGTACCTCCATTCCTAAATTTCCAAGCAATTTTTTACCTCCAAGGACACAATAAAATGTGAGTACTAGTGCTCTAAACATAGTATATTCCTTGAAGAGTGCCAAAGCATTTATCTCCTTATGGGATATCCTTCATTTGCCTGGCCAAAAAGAATTGTTACAAAAGTAATTATCCACTATTCCTACTAATCATTCATCTCCAAATTAAATTCATGACCATTTTAAATTTTTAAATTCTCCTAGTACCATTATGTAACCATCCACTAGATTTGATAATCCTCCACCATTTTACCTCACCCTTATTATAGATAATAAATTGGTGCATAATTGCATAGTTAATAGTGGAGCTTCTACTTCTGTCATGCCCAAAATTATAACCAACAATTTGGGCCTAAAATATGAGCCACATAGCAAGGGGGTCCTTCAATTATATGGTACACCTACTAAGACAATAGGGCTAATAAAAGGCGTGAAGGTGTTCTTGCATGGTTGTCCCAATTTTCCTATCTTACAGGATATAGTTATGGTTGATCTCCTAGCCCACTTTGCAATCTGACTATCAAGGGATATCATAACCAAGATAGGTGGCTATCTCTCAAAAAACTATTCTTTCTTGGATTTCAAAACAAGATATGAAACTAGGGTGATAATTAGGATGCAACCTCCTGCAAGGTTTCATATTGAACCTTACATTGAGACAAGTTCTAATTTGAATTATGGCATTCATGAAGAAAAGGGTTCTATTCTAGAAGATGACACTTCTTCCAAGCTTGAGGGAATTGCATATTTGTTTCTTGATGAATATGGTACTAATACTTATGAGTAGGATCCTTATGCTCTCATAGAGGAAACTGATCCGGGAATATATTATATGCATGAGGAAGGAATACAGACACCTCTACTTGCCAAAGAAGAGGGTACAAATGATGAAATGTGGAAGATGTTTTTTGACGGTTTAACAAGTAAAGTTGGTGCAAGGTATAGCATTATGTTGGTCTCTCCATCCAAAAAATATTATTATGCTTCATACAGATTTAATTTTAGTTTCACTTGTAATGTGGCTAAGTATGCAGGTTTGATTCATGGCCTTCAATGGGTAAGGAAAAAATGGATCAAGAACCTGCAAGTGTATGGAGACAAGGAGTTGGTTGTACACCAGGTGAGGAATGTGATTGCCACCAAGAACCCTTCACTTAATTAATATAGGCATAAGGTGTGGGATCTACTTAAAGACTTCAATGCATTCAACATTCACTCAGTCCCAAGGGAACATAATAGTCATGTTGATAGACTAGCTACCATAGGAGCCCAATTTGACACTCCAATTGTCATAAAGGAAGAAGGAAAGCAGTCTCATATCAAGGTCATTATCAAACCTTTTGTACCTAATAATGAAGTGTCTTAGAAAGTGTTTGATAGTGACAATCACATTCCATGCTTCTTGTAAAATGAGGTTGAGTTTTCTTCAAGGAACTAGGGGAGGCTCCAAGACTAGTTGGGTGATCAAATTGTGCAACTAAGGACCAATAAGATACCTAAGGGTTTGGTGACCTTAGAAATCATCTTTAGTGAAAATGATCAAAAAAAGGAGAAAGTGAGTGTATCTACAAAAGAGGAGAAATTATGAAAGAGTCTTGATCTTCAAGGACAGAGTCCTCAAACTAGGCAAGGTATGTTTTGAATCAGAAAAGCAAGCATTCATTAGACTATGTAGGGAGTTCCATATCTTTTCTTGGAAATATAAGGACCTTAAAGGATTTTATCCTAGCCTAGCACATCATACCACTGAGTTAGAACTGGGAGTTAATATGGTTAGTTAGAAGAAAATACCCATCAACCCCAAGGTTGAGCAACTCATGAGGTTAGAGCTTACCAAACTCCTTGAATCTGAGATGGTTAGAGCTTACCTTAATTGAGTGTCACTCAAATCCCACTATCCTCTACCCATAATGGAGCAAATTCTATAAATGGTTTTAGGTTCTTAGCATTTCTCTCTTCTAGATGGATATTTAGATTACAATCAAATTTTAGTCAATAAAGATGATCAGTTCAAGATAGCCTTTATGACCAAGTGGGGAACCTTTGCTTATAGGAAGATGTCATTGGTTTGTCCAATGCCAGTGCCACTTTTCAAAGAGAAATGGACATGGATTTTAAGGTTTTGATCAGTGAGATGGTATTGGTTTATCTAGATGATATAACAATATTTTCCAAGGATGTAGATGAACACATACAATATTTAAGTTAAGTGTTTGAAATATGCAGGTAATATGGGGTATCTCTTAACCCAAATAAGTGCATCTTTGTTGTTCATGAAGGTAAAGTCTTGGGACATATTGTTTCCAAAGATGGTTTGACTCTTGATCCTGAGAGAGTAAAGGTTATCCTAGGCTTATCATTGCGTTTGCATAAGAAAGGTCTTCAAAGTTTATTGGGCAAGATAAATTTTGTAAGAAGGTTCATACCTAGTTTTTCATCTTTAATAAAACCTATCATGGCTATGGTCAAGAATAATGAGGCCTTCTCTTGGACCAAAGAGAGTGAGACCAATTTTAAAGCCATAAAGAAAGCAATTTTAGAAGTTCCTACCCTTGTGAATCCTAATTTTACTAAATATTTCATATTGTATTCATTTGCTAACCTTGATACTATTTTAGCCATACTCATGTAGAAGAATCATGAGAGCATGGAGTAGCCCATTGTATTCTTCAGTCAAGGTTTAGAAGAATATGAATCCAAATATACCTTTGTGGAGAATTAGGTCCTTGATTTTATAATAGGACTAAATAAATTTAAACATATGGTGTCAAATAACAAGATTCATTTCATGGTCTCTCATCCAAGCACCAAAGAATTTATTTTGAGCAAAGACCTCAGTGAAAAGAGGGCAGGGTGGATAACTAAAGTGATGGAGTATAATGTTGATATCAAAAGGCCTTTGTGAACATCTAGCTTCATATCTTCATGAATCAAAATAAGAATCTCTAGTCAACCATGAGTGTCCCCAACTAGTCAACCCATTGTCTCCACAAGATTGGATATAGAACATGATCAAATTTCTCCAAAATGGTGAATACCCTGATAATATGAATAGATCACAAAGGAGGTATTTTATATTGCAATATATCCCCTTTTGTCTCGTGGATGGCATGTTATTTAGGAGATACATCAATGGTGTGATGTTGAGATGCATTGACAATGACCAGTTTAGATTGTTACTTAATAAGTTCCATGATGGAACAGTAGGAGGTCATTACTCTCTAAGGACCATAACTACCAAGATCATGAGAGTTGGCTACTATTGGCCCAACCTCTTCAAATATTTCCATGCTTGGGTGAGAAAGTGTGGACAATATGCCTTCTTTACAAGAAAGTAGAAGATTTTAGCTCTTCCTCTGAGGCCTATCCAAGAAGACCAACCTATCATGCAATAGGGTCTTGACTTCGTTGGTATGATAAATCCCCCATCAAGTGCTAGTCATAAATGGATACTCATAGCAACTAACTATTTTACCAAATGGGTTGAGGCAGTAGCATTAAAGTAGCTAATGAGAATGACATCTTGGAGTTCTATGAGAGCATCATAACAAGGTTTGGCACCCCTTCTACTATCATTTTAGATAATACTCTTGCTTTTATTGGTGCTAAAATAGCTAACTAGGCAAATAAAAATGGCATATTCTTGAGCCCTTTATCCAACTATTACCCTCAAGTTAATGGGTTGGTTGAATCTACCAACAATAACCTCATCAAAATTAATAAGAGAATCCTAGAGCATAACCAAAGAGCTTGGCATACCAAACTAAAGGCAAATTTATGGGCTGATAGGATAACTCCCAAGAGGTCAATAGGGAATTCTCCTTTTATGCTTGGCTATGAAAGGGAAGCCAGGTTGTCCATTTCTCAAGAGTTACCAGCCTTGGAATTAGTACACCAACTAGAGTTTCTTGAGAACACTCCCATGTAAGTGATATTGACAAAAATAATGGAGTTTCAAGAGACTAGAAGTAAGGCTCATCAAGACATGGAGCATCACTAGGTATTGATGAAAATGTCTATTGATAAAAAGGCAACTCCAAGATCATTTCAAGAAGGTGGCATAGTCTTGAAATGGGATGAAGATAAAGCAAAGCTGGGTAGGCATACTAAGTTTGATACCCTATGGAGTGGATTGTATGTCATCACCAAGTACAAGTAAAGCAATTCCTATCAGTTAGCAAAGATGAATAGAGAAGCACTGCTTATCCCCATGAATGGGATACACTTAAAACCCTACTAGTGAGAGTTGAAGGTATGTCTTGTTAATATTAGGTTAGGTGTGTGTTTCCCTTCTTGTTGTGCTATGTTTTAATAAGTGCTCTTAAGCACATGTGTGTTTTTCTTAGTTCCTTGTTTTATGTTTGGTTCCTATTGTTTTCTATTATTTGGTGTGTTATTTAGGCAGTTTATGTGTCAAACCTGCTATACATGTGAACCAATATCCCTATGGATAGGATTAGGCAACTGGTCATGGCATAGCAAGCATGCCACCCTTGGGAAACCACAAAGAATGTTGACCATTTTTTTCCCACAGGCCAAAATGGGTCAACCCCCTATAGTCAAAGTCTTTTATAGGGTATTTTTATAAGGTTATAGGGTATGTTATAGCTCATCTGGTGTCAGTCTGGTATAGTCACAATCTAGCTTGGTCCTTATGTCATTTGGTGTCTAGGGACCATTTTAGAGTCATTTTATAAAATTGGTATGTCTTCATGGTGATCAATTTAGTTAGGGCATGGATTAGGTTATTAATGGATGAGCAGATGGAGAGTGTTATAGAGACCCTATAGGATTCTAAGATTTCTTGGAATGACTTAGGAAGCTCCTAGATTTCATCTAGTTCTTCATCATATTCATATTCATCCAAGCATCGTAGGTCTAGTGATATAATTTTGAGTAGGGCTTTATTGGCATCATAATTTCCATGTGAGGATGAGTCAGGGAGAATCAATCATATGGGTCTATTTACTTTTGTGCTAAGATCATATACACCAAATCTCAGGTCCTTCACCCAAGCACATCCAAAGTTATGAAAATCTAAAGTTGGCCTCTTAGCCACTCTTTGCATGCTTTTTCACATAGCCATTTTCTCAAAAGGTTCAAGCAAAGCTAAGAGAGCATCTTCACAAAGATATATCTTGCACATGCAATAGTTTTAGGGGAAGATGGTCACATGGGTTCATTCATTTTGGTCCCTAGTTGTTACCTACTAAGTCTTAGGTCTTTCGCTAAAGCAAAAATGAAGTTATAAATGTGCAAAGTTGGGCTCCCAGGGATTTTTGATAAGTTTCCCATACTTAGTCATTTGATCTCAACTGTCACAGGACGTCACATAGAAGCAGTTATGAACCAACTTTCTTTAAATTTGAATATCTTTAGTTGAGAAGCTCTTGGTACCATCACATCAAATGGGTTCATCATTTTTGGCAAGAAGAGCATCCCTACAAATTTGGGACCTCCATGTTTCTCATGCTTCAAGATCTAAGCTTTCAAAGTTGGTTAAAAAAAATAAGACATTCATGTGAACATCAAGTTAAAATCTCAAGTGAAAGTCTACCTATGATTAAATTTGATGTTTTATGGGACATCAATCATGTTCTTCATAATGATGAATGACGATCGCATGAATGTAAAATTTAAAGACAGATCAAGACAATCATATTGAGCTTAAATTTGATGGTCATGTGACTGTCAATGATGATCACATGAACATCAAATGATGAGAGTGAGGATGTTAATTTTAAGACCATGGACTAGCCATTAGCTTTCAAACAATGGGTCCCAATAATATCAGTGGTCCTTTCTTGATCATACATCTCAATCCAATGATGTGAGATGAGTCAAACATTCAAAAAACTTGAGGGGTCAACACATGACACTAGCACGTGAAGCTACAAACTGACAACAAGATCTTGAAGATTAATGCACATTAGCACATGGCATAACTAGAGACAAGGTTTATAATTAAAAGGTAGATCTAAAGGCTCATGTTTGTTTGTATCTGGAAGATCTGATGGAGCGAATGAGAGTCAATTTGTCAAATGAGCCAAGTTAGATTTTGACAGCCAACTAGAGAAAAGGTTGACAAATTAGTTTTGATGAGGTAAATTAAGCAAAAGGTATGAAGCCAAGATTGAGCATGGTTCAGTTAGAGCCAAAGCCAAATGTTTCAAAATATGCTACTAGAGTAGACACATAGACTCAAATGGTTTCATCTCTGGGACCAACTGCCTAAAAGGGACCACATCCCTCCTCTATACACATTATGACAAATCAATTTGGAGTAGTTTAACATCAAGATAAGGCCCTAAGAGATTGCTCTAGTTGTTCTAAATATATTGATGTCAGAACCCAATTAGAGATTCCTCATTATTACAACCATCAAGGAGGATCAAAGAAGGAATATTGTAACTATATAGCAACTAAAATTGATGGGGATCAATCAAATGGCCTAAAGGAGTGTAATTCATGGAAGTAATTGTAATTATGGCTAAAACATTCAAATTGGTCAATTCCCCTTTTAACGCCAAGGCCCTTCTCTCTTATGATTGTTCTCTTATAAATATAGCCTTTGAGCTATTGCAAAAGAGTTCCACTCCATGTATAGTCAAGCCCTACTAGAATGACATCATATTGTGCCTTTTAACATTAATGTATTTCTAATTTTTTAGTTTATGGACAATTTTTTGAGTGTGCAAGTGATGTATGGTGGTGCAAAGTGATTACTCTCTATCCTTTTCTCCCCTTATCCTTTCATTTTTGCGTGAGAGTTTTGTTCTAACAAGTCATATGAAGTATTGTCAAGTGTATGGTCCTATCTTTCAAGTGTAAAATGAGCCTTAGTGTTTGCAATTATCCTATGGTTCCCATGTTATCCAAATCTAGAGGAGGCTTCAACACCCTCTTCTAGTGTGAAATATTTTGTGACAACAACTCTTTTAGTATGTTTTTTTGTATTTTTGGATAACAAGACAAGATCTATTACATGGATTCCCATGGATAAATCAAATGAGAGTTGTCCCATCCACATTACACTAATATCTTATATTTTCGTATGATAAAAAATAATTTACTATTTTAGGGACATATTATGACTCGCCTATGTAAAACAAATTGAGGTATTATCCAAAGTGGTTCTTAAATAAAAAATCATAAAACATCAAGTGAAGAAATATAAATTTATGGTACCTACTCATCCACATCACAAGATAATCTTATTGTAACCTCTTCCATGTCTTCAAGCTAAATCACCTCATATAATTTTTATTAAATAATCTAAATCAAAATATTCTTTTCAAGAGGATAAAACATATCATACAACCCATCATTATGATTGCTCTCATATTGATGATGATTAAGGATACCATAAAACTCAAATTTATATTTTAGATACTTCTAGTAGCACATCTGAATCCTCAAATTTATGGTCCACATGATCCTCATATGAGGAATGGGTGTGGTATGATAATTTTATTAGGACATTGAGATGGGATTAGATATTAACATAGCTATCCTATCTTAATGCTTCAATAGAATAATCTATTGTACATAGCTTATTTATCTTCTTTTCACTAATTTTCATGATTTTTATGTGCCTTCTTCTTTAGCATGTTGGTTGGATTTTTTATTATTCATTATTCCTTATATATTTTCATTTCCTTCCTCACTTGAGTTCTTTTATCCTTCATATTATTCTTAGGTTGAGATTTATGCTCTTTCCTTCTTCTCTCATGCCTTTAGTTTGTATTGCCTTTCCTCTTGCCCCTTGATTTATGTTATTTTTTTGTTACCTTGACCTTTTCCCCTTTCATTGTTGGATCCATTTCAAAATCCTACATGGACTTCCCAATGATTACAACATACATGCACACATTCATGCACGCCCACACACACTTATAGATTTTTATCTTTTGCCCTAGTGTGCATTTAGTTCTAAGGGAAGTTGTAGGTTAGTAAGAATCCATCTCTTCATTATTCTTATCACTTTCACTCCTTGGCTTGTGTCTACCTTAATCCTTGCCTTATTGATTCATTATTTTTACCTCTTGGATTATTTATTTCTTGATTGATCTCCACTTGATTATTCTTTCTTTTGTATCTTGGCTTGCTACTTGCTTGGTCCATTCTTATAAAAAATTATAAAAATGAAAAAACATGGTAAAATACCTTATGTGTGTGTGTTTTTGTATACGTGATTTATATATCTTGCATCTAACTCAAAAGATATGATGAGAAACATGTCTTAATAATGGATATGTAAACCTCTAACATAGGTAGATAAGCATGATATGTAACCATATGTAACAATGTATGATGAGATCTCCCATAAGCTTGCAACAACCTGCAACTCAACAGACCTTACTTACACATGTAAATCTTCAAACGTGGCCTTGCACACCTGCTAACCAAGATCCTACAATTGAAAGAAATCCTTTTCTTGCCTTAATTACAATACATGCCAATGGGTCTATAAATAGATCCCATACTTAAACAATAACTTAGACTTCTAATTTACAATAATTAGACACGCAACTCGAGACTATAATTAGCCCTTAACATGCAAACACTCGGTTCAACGAACTAACTATCCATGCAACGAACAGTTCTAGAACCACCACAAGCAACCAACATCGGTCTCTGTCTGCCTGGAGGTGACCGACATCAATCGACCTCCTGCCGATGCCGGTTGTCTTCAGTTCACACCTGTTGATGTCGGTTGCCTTTTACACTATACTCTGTCGATGCCAGTCTCCCTGGAACTCAGCAACCTCCTCTGTGTCTGCAACAGTTGAATCTTTTAGCTCCACAACCTAATAATCTCCCACTTGGAGATAAACAACTACAACTATACCTATACTTGTACATCATCTAGTTTGTTCCCTTGGCTTTGTATCCCTCTTCAAAATCACTCTTGAAGACCAACCACCACAAATCTTGTGGTGCCTGTCATCCAAATCACCTGCCACATCCGCATCTACAAACCATGTAGAAAATAACTTGACCCTACATAGCATGTCGACCTACTGCTGGTCCCTTTAAGAATCCACTGAACTGCCCTCCAATGCTTCTTTCCCGAATTGGCTCCAAACTTATGACAACTCCCACTGCTTGGGAAAACTCAGGCCTAGTACATACCATGCACTTAACCTCATTATGTGAATCAAGACACTATTCATAGAATTGTCCAACCATCGGCATGTTAACCGGTCTCACACAATCATCCTGAAACAAAGTCAACCTGTGACCTTCCATGTCCCTAGAACACACTCATGCCAAAGAATCTTGCTGCTCCTAGATTCCTCATGACATACTTCTGAACTAGCTTTACCTTTAGTTTAGCAACACCCTGTATATGTAACCCTACAACAAGCACATCATACAGTAATAGGATAATGTAGCTAATATTATCCAACCTGGTAAAGAGAAACACAATGGTCAAACCTCCATTGTCCTGCAGCTTATTCAAGACCATATATCTTGGCCTTCCGTCTCACATGTCCATTTCCGCTCTTCTTTATCTTGAACATCCATTCATCTCTCAATGCTTCCTTCCAACTGGCAACTCCACCCAAAACTCCTGTTTGGTTCTCCTCCAAGGAATCACATCCTTCATCCATGCCAAGCTCCCACTGTTTCCTGGATCTACCTGCTTTGCTTCTTTAACAACTTCCTAGTTCTTTACCATCAGTGAGCAACAAGTAGTGTAAAGAAGGAAAATGATGAATTTAAGGCTTACTTACCCTTTAAGTCCTCCATATGGGCGCTTGAGACTCCCTGATAGCTTACTGTCTGCTCAAAATCCATATCAGTGACTGATGTCGATCACATCTTAGTCTGCACCCAATCAACGTCGGTTTCATGTGACTGCCTCATCACCGACGTTGGTTCCCCCTAACCAACGCCAGTGTTTATCTGTCCCTGAGTCACTGATTTTGGGCTGCACATAGCCGACATCGATCCCTATCTGGAAGCCGACGTCAATTTTCTAACCAACGTCGGTCTCTGTGTTTTACTTGTGAGAAATGACTTTTACCTGCGAGCTCCTTTTGGATCAAAACCTTGTCCAAATCACCCTTGCTCTACTCAAAATTCTTCAACCCCTTTTGCTGATCTCTATCCGTCACCTTCTCCTTGAAAACCAAGGCTTTCCTATTCTTGTCACGAACATCAGATTCTTTAAGAAATGTTACCTTCTTCTTCTGCATACAGAAATCTCGATTCATGCTTTTCAAATCCGAAAGCATACCCTTTGACTCAAGAACATGCATCTCCTTCTTATTCATGTGACCAAGCCTATTAAGCCACATCTTCGAATCTACAGCTGAAGTAGATAACCCAGAAAGAGAATTAGTAATACAAGTAGATAGATAAAGCATACCTACTTTCTTACCTCTTGCTACAACAAGTGCACCCTTGGTAACCTTCCAACAGTCCGCTGTGAGAGTTACTGTGCAACCCTCATCACCCAAACTTCTTACAAAAATCAAATTCCACTCCAGAACTGGGACATGCATGACCTCCTTCAACACCCATGTGTTACCTGTCTGCAATTTCAGCTTCACTTTTCCTTTGCCAACCATTTGACAAGGCTTACCATCCCCTAAACAAATTTCTCCAAAGTCTCTACTCATGAAAAAATTCCCTGTTTGGGGATGTATGGAAAGAGGCACCAGAATCTAAAACCCAAGATTCTACTTTATCCAAAGAACATACCAGAGCATCATGTGCAACAATACCTGCATCACCTACTTCTTCATGTCCTTCATGCTGATCTTTATTCAACCAACAATCTCTCTTTAAGTGCCCTTGCTTTGCACATTTCCAGTAGGTTATTCTGCCATACCTGGACTTGGATCTCCTGCCTATCTTTGACCTTGATCTCCCATGCTTGATCTTCTCTCTTTGCCTTCCCCTACTTTCCACACTCAAAGCATTTTTTGATGATTCACCTGTGTTTTTCTTGTGAATTTCTTCATTCAAGATTACACTCACAACATCATCCACTTTTAAAAATTTTGAAGCAGACGTAGTATTGCTAACTGCCATTACCAAACTCTTCCAACTTTCAGGTAATGAGCATAAGATTAAGAGAGCCTTAATTTCATCATCAAAAACAATATTGACTGAATTTAACTGGTTTACCAAACCATGGAAATCACTAAGATGACTATGTACAGATCCACCTTCCAACATTTGCAAATTAAATAATTGCTTCATAAGAAATACCTTATTCGAAGCTGAGGGTTTTTCATATAAATTTTTCAAAGATTCTATCAACTCTACGGTTGTCTTAGCGTGCGATAAGTTGGAAATCACAGACGATGCAAGACTCAACCTTATATATCCCAAAGCCTTCCGATAAAGAACCTCCCATTCTTCATCCTTCATATCATGGGGCTTGCAATCAACCCCACCCAACGGTAAGTACAAATATTTCTGATACAGATAATCTTCAATTTGCATCCTCCATAATTGATAGTTCTTGCCATTGAACTTCTCCATTCGTAGCTTACTTTCTTCTGCCATTGCTCTACTCCCACTCAAACAGAAACCCCTGTGAGTAACCTGTAATCAACACACACTAACCAGATCTAATCCAACCTGTTAGTATCCCAACCAAAAGCTCTGATACCAGTTGTTGGGGAATCTAGAACAACACACCTATTTTGATCCCACTTGTTAGGATCTTGCTTCTCAGAAAGAGCACAATATGATTACCAAATACAAGCAATTAAACATGCGGAATTATCCAGAATTACAAGTAACTAGAATTCACAAATAGCACAAAATATGAGAGACAATACACAATCTTGTATTAATACTCATCCAGAAAGAAAATACAATAAAGAAGATGCCACCTCTTCTCCACACCTCTCAGAAGCTTCCCATACCTCAAGTGTTCAGTAATTTTCTTCAAGAGTTCACTCTCCTACCAAAAATGGTCCCAACACACAACTCACACACAGAATTGGTGTTCACCTCTAACTAGTCAGTAATAACCCTGCCAATACACAAGTACTCTAAGTACTTCAAGTAGATCTCCCATAAGCTTGCAACAACCTGCAACTCAACAGACCTTACTTACACATGTAGATCTTCAAACATGGCCTTGAACACCTGCTGACCAAGATCCTACAACTGAAAGAAATCCTTTTCTTGCCTTAATTACAATACATGCCAATGGGTCTATAAATAGATCCCATACTTAAACAATAACTTAGACTTCTAATTTACAATAATTAAACACGCAGCTCGGGACTATAATTAGCCCTTAACATGCAAACACTCGGTTCAACGAACTAACTATCTGTGCAACGAACAATTTTGGAACTGCCACAGGTGATTGACATCGGTCCCTGTCTGCCTGGAGGTGACCGACGTCAGTAGACCTCCTACAGATGCCAGTTGTCTTCAGTTCACACCTACCGATGTTGGTTGCCTTCTGCACTATACTCTGTCGATGCCGGTCTCCCTGAAACTTAGCAACCTCCTCCATGTCTGCAACAGTTGAAGCTTTTAGCTCCACAACCTAACAAATTATCTAGGGAGAAGAGGTGAATCCCTTTATCTCATTTGGTTGGGAATACTCAAAAATCACTATAGTTACATTGAGCCCTAATTTGAGTGCATAAAATATGCATCTCCAACCTTCATAGGGCCCAATCCACTAACCTTTAACATATTATCTTATTTTAAAACTATGTAAAATAAACATTAAGTCAAATAAGAGCTAATTCATAAGACATCAAACAATAATTCTATGAATTAAAACCAAATTCCTAGTCATCAGCCTCTATTGAAGCATATTAAAAAAAATCAAATCCAAAAGTGTTGAATTTCCATTATCATAGCAATTTTGCATAGTTAGTACAAACCTCTCTAAATTGACAATTGATTCTATCACATGAATTAATCATGGGTCCAAAATTCTAGTCATCTTCTAGAGTGCATTCAAATTCTAAATTTTTAGTCTAGTGAATTTTAATTGAAAATAGAAAAAGTTTCCTTTGAATTTGGATATTTGCTTTTTTATAATAAATATTTACCACTTTTCATTTTGAAACTTTGAATAAGCATAAGCATGAATGTGTATCATGCCCCCTCTAAATATGTGCCTATGATATAGAATTATATGCATCTATATTGTCAAATATATTTGTATTTACAACCTATAATTTTGATCTTGTAACTATTTTGCATATACCCATGCATATGCATTCAAGTCTATATGATTTCATGATTTGAGTTTATGAGAAGTTGGAGCATATGCGTATCATTTACCCCTAAAATTTTTATGAATGTGTCAATATTTGTTATGTATGTTCTTTCTTTTGGAATCAATTTGAATATTTAAAAAACTATGCTTTATTATAAATCTAATTTATCAGTATTGCATCGTTGAAAAACTTTATTTTGTATCTTTGAACCTATATTATGTATCTCTTAAACCTATATTATGTCCCAAAATATATTTATATCTCGAAGACAAGCCCATTGTGATGCCCTCCTTTTGAGATGAGGGATGCAGCCTATAAGTCACTCATCTCAAAAAAAAATTAACTATATTTCTATGATAAATATGTGATCATATAGTATCATGTCATCATGTTTAAAAGTATGTTATCATAGAATATCAATTTGTCATTGAAGCATACATGTAACATATTGAATGTGAGGCATATAAGTGTCATGTTTAGATATATTTAACATTAAAGCACGTAATAAGGTAACCATCCATAAAATTGCATGATATGTATCATGGCACCACTAATCAAGCTCAACAAACACACAATCACAACATGCAATGTCACACAATGTCATATAGTAGGGCTAAGGGATGTATATAAGTCTCACAAGTAAATATTTTGATGTAGACCCAATGCATACAACCTTATTATTCTCTTTACCTTGGCTCTGATTTCTCACTTGAGTGCCTTTAATAACTTTGGTCTATGATCTTTATTCCTTCTTGGAGGTACTTAATATTCATTTTAACCCTCTCTCTTTCAATATTTGTTCTCTAGGATCAACAATCTTATTTACATGCATAAGTTCCTTTATATATTTTTAATATCCATAGTCTTTGTTACCTTTTGCAATCTTATCTCATTCTATACCAACACCATCACTTCATACATCTCTTTCATCACTACACTTTCCTTTCTTCTCTTTAGTTTGTTCCTTCTTCAAGTAGATTCGTAGGCCTAAAGGCCTTATTCATAATTTCACGGTTCTTTCCTCCATAATAGGGACCTATTTCCATTACCTATTATTTTTTCAACTTTAAATTTCATCCAAACAAAGAACACAACCCCCAAAGTTAGCACTCTCAACAAATCTTTACTTTAGGCCTCTTTCCTTGTAGCCCTATTTTAGGACAAATCTAATAGTTGAGAACAATATACAAAGACTGCCATCAAAATAAAGATACTTTTGGATACACTTTATCCACTTTAATATTAGTACAAAGTTTAAGGGCTAAATTCTTAATGCAACTACACTTTCTTCCGTATCCCTCTTACTAATTAGGTCTTTTTAGGCCTAATCAATCCCACAGTCTTGTTGACCATAATGTATAGTCAGGTATCAACCTAAAAAATATTTAATATTATATATAACCTTAAAACACACATGAATCCAAATTTTTATCAATTTTGTCTAGATGAGTCAAAAGTTATTCAAGTTTTCGATTTATATCCCTAATCTTGTTATATACAAGGCAATAAGCACTATAAATTGCATAATTTGAGTTTTAGGAACTTTTAGAATATAATTCCAATTTAAAAAGTTTTATTTATACTTTATTCTACCTATTAAATTTTTATATTTCCCTTAATAATCATAAAACATTCCCAACAATCCAATGTGTATAATTTTGGGCTCTTTCTAGGACTGTGTGTACAAGTTTGAGTGAACTTTTGCACTTTTGCATAAAAATTAGGTTATCCAAATGTTTTTATGATTGTCTAATTTATATACAAACATGTCTTAACCTTTCCAAAATTTACTTATCCTTATTCAATTTTTAAAATCCTTCCACATACACTTAAACAAAATTCTGAGTTTATTTATCTTGATTGTGTCAACTAACAAAGGGTTCCAACTAATGTAGGATAAACCTTAGGCTATATTTTACTCATGATAACTTCATAATATAGGAAAAAATAATTTAATAAGTATATTATACCTAATAACTCACCAATAATCATGAAACCCTTTGAATGAGCCTCTAAGAATCCATTGTTTTCTTCTTTCTTGACTATGTTCAAAACAGAGTTATTCCACAACTTAGATCTTATATTTCAAACATGTAGATACATACTATTGTATATTTTAATTCAAGCATAACAACCATATGCCAAATATTAAATATCATAAAAACACTAAAAATTCATAATACTCTTCAACATTATTTCTTTATTAATTCTTTGCACACCATCATTCATATATACAGAATTTTGATCAATGGTAGGCAGAGTTCCTCCATTATTGAACCTTATCATTATTCCTCAGACCTCTCCTTCCTTTCCAACCTTATATTTTTTCCCTACTACACACACACTCACTTTTTCAATCAAATTTAATGCCTCTTATTATGCTAACTTACTAAATAACCTTATTTGTCTTGCCAACTCCCACGTAGGAATGGTAGTTACCAATGCCATTCTTGGATTACATTATTATTTGTGATGATTTGGAATTTAAATTCATATAAACACCTTACTAGGACCTTATATGGTAATAAAAAAAACATTTACCCATCTTTTTATCACACATCAAACTCCAAAACACCTTACAAAGCCTAGCTAGAAATTCAAATTTTTAAATTGTTGATTTTGGCATTAAAATGAATAAGGCCTAGAAACACACTATATCAAAGACTCTTATGACTCTTAAACACCATAATATCCTCTCTAATACCCCTAACACCTATCATAAACCAAAATTGATCAAAATAAACTCTATAACACATTTACATGCATTGTTCGTTAGTGATGTTCTGCATCATACTCCCCTAGTGGAAGAAATTTTGAGATCCTACTCAAATGTTCCTTATCAACCTTATTTATTAATTTCTAATTATTCATATTATACTTATATTATATTTTATTATTGTTTTACCTCTTTTCCTTTACATTTCTCCTTAGTTGGTTCTTGTATCTTTGCTTTTTTGTCTTACCTTATCTCTTTGCATACTCATCTTCTATCTCTATGAGGTGTATAACCTATTATAACTCCTTGTCTACCTCATATTATATATCCTGCATATATTAATTCTCTCCATAATTTTATATCCCTAATGGTTGATCTTCAATATTCACTTTTTCTCTTAACTCATAGCTTTCTTCTTTATTTGTCTTGCTTGGTTCTTAAAATATTGGATGGTACTGCTTTTTTTACCATTCATTATTCTTCATCCTCATGCTCTAATGGATTATTCTACCTCTATTTTTCCTTCATTATTAACAAAATATAATATATATTATTTTAGCTACCTTCTCATGACATTCCATCTTCTCATGGTGAATCAACTCATTGCCTTGCTTACCTTGTAATGGCATCTCATTGACCTATTTAGGTTCATCATATTATTGTCACTTAAACTTTCACCCCTTGAGGATATGACAAGTCTCTCCTAATTCAAGTGGCACAATAGAACCACCTCAAGGCTGTGGGTGACCCAAATTTGAGGTGGATTTCTAGATTAGGGCTAGCTCCCTTAATGTACCACTATAGATCAAACCTACTACTAACTTTTGGAGGGTGAAAAGGGAGAAGGATAACTAAAAAAAATATGATATAGGGGAGGTGATACACCAAATATATGGTCTACTCACACCACTTACAATGCACCTGGAACCAAATAGAATCCCACACATACACTTCATCCAATTCAACACTCTTCTACTACATCAATGTTTTAAGCATGGGGTCTTGAAGAGAGCTTAGGCTAGGAGGACTTAAATAATAGGTATTCTATAAAAATTAATGAATTAGATACTCATTATACCTATAATCCACATTAGACACTTCTTGCTAACCTACAAAAGAGAGATTTAAATCCACATAAGGCATAGGAAGAGTAACATGTGAAGGTAAGCAAAATACACTTGCACAAGACCAAAAACCATAACATGCACTTGTTGAAATATTTAACAAGGTAAAATAACATTCTTTATTAGTTTAAGGTAAAATTTTTGCAAGGATTTTCCATACTCAGGTGGAGAGATCCCTATAATAGCCAAAAAGGCTAGTATTTATAGCAATTATGAGAGGAGAGAGAGAAAGAGAAGCTCAAGAGTCACTAAGACACTTGTAAAGAAAGAATAAAGAGTTATAAAAGTCATATATTTAGGAATGAGACAAGTCTTATAGGGAAATTATTGAAAAATATGTCCCAAGTCATCAAACTTCTCCATATGTGGCGAAGATTCTCTTTTGCTTTCACACAAAACTACTCTCATGATTTGCCATCATAAAAATCCCTCACCACTAAATAGGATCAAGTCTGATGATTGATCTGAGGGGAAAAAGTTATTTAAAATCCTCCACATGTAATGGATTATTCCCTAATCATCCATATTCATTTGGCCATGAATAATCATCCCTGACAGTCATAAATAACTCCTTCCCATGCACCTCTCATAGTTGGCACATAAATTACTTCAAATTTTTCAATTTGATCTATACACAATGAGGAATAACACTTTTCAAGAGTGTCCAATTCATCATGTTCATGAATCAAGCCTCAAAAGGCTCCCTAGTTGGATTTTTCACCATTTTCACTAAGTGTTCACTGTCTACCCACTAGACTGGCTAAGATGAAAGAAATAATAGACACACATAGGAGATTATATGGTTCAATATATGGACATTAAGACTTATAAAAATTCCTAATCTCTTTTTTAAATGTGGTTGTATCCTTTAAAACATCTCCATACCTATAAAACACACAAATCTGTTAATAAAATCCCTATTTTACCCCATTCGTACAAGTAGGGTGAACCTCAGTTTCATGGGGAAGGTCTTTGGAGAGTCCTCTACATCTTCAAATCACTTTCATGGTCACTTAAATGATGCTTTAATTGTAATATTTCCTCCATCAGGTCTAAGAGAAGGTTTTATGAGGGTTTTAGAGCCACTTCTAGTCTTAGCCTTTATTCATAAAGGATACACATTCAACACCTTTCCAAACCCTTCTAACAACATCCTAGGAACCTCCTATAACATCTCTAATCACCTCAACTTTCCATGTAAAGTCTCATGGAAGCTCTGAGCATTCAAACTAGCCATGTGTGTCCTTTTCCATGCATTTTGTAGGGTTTAGGTGCCTTCTAACCAAGAAAATGGATTTTGATAGATAAATCTATAAAATAATGGCTAAAACACCTCTGCTATCTCCCAAGAAACATGATTGAACAAGTGATAAGCTTCCCTCATGTCAAAATTGAAATTGACTTCTCAATAGGCTTTAGGTCTAGTGTTGGCTCTAAGGCATGTCTACAACTTTTGATGGTTTGGACAATCCAATTGAGATTATTTAAGTTATACAAGTTAAAAAATGTGTGTTTACATTCACCAATCATGATTAAACAATCTATAATTCTCAACCAATGCTACACATGAAAATGACCTCCTTACTTGGCCACAAGCTTTACCATCTCTCATGGTGTTGACTGCAACCTTAGATGCGTAGAGTACCCTATTTATTTTTAGACCCTCTAGCTTGGTTTTATATATTTTATTGGATGTATCCTAGCTCTAAAAATCATCTTTAAGGGTTTACATACATTTTGGTTCATGTTTTTAGCCCTTACTCCAAAATTGTAGGCTTTGTGAAAAGGAAAAAGTGCCCCCTATCTGAGATAAAATAAGGGGAAATTACCCTATTTTATCATCAAATTTAGCTATTGGATAGGGGTATGCAATAGGTAGGGATGTTATATATAAAAAATTAGAACTTTACTCCAATATTTGACCCTTCAAATAACACAAATTCTAAGACTGAGTTTGCCTAGGAAACTGCCTGCAGGGTTATTGAAACAATGACTGTGTTTTTTGTCATTTAGAGCCTTTTTATTTAATTTTACTCCTTATGAGAGTATTTAAGGGTTGAAATTACTATGTTTAAATTTTTTTTACCTCTCCTTATCCATCCAAACCATCACACACCCTCCCACTTGACTCAAACAAGATTAGGTTTATCATGGTTGACTGTGACAACTTCTCCTCTTCCCCTACCTATAGGTGTCAATGATATAAATTAGATTGTTAATAATTCAAAATGACTCCTAATAAATATTTTTATATCACTAAACATCCCTCTCTTAATTTTCAAATAATTTAAGTGCACTATAAACACACTTCTCACAAAACTAGTTCATTGTCTACTTGACTAAGACATGCTTACTAACTCTGCATGTAGGTTGCATTGGGGTTGATCATGGTTTAAAATACCTCCTTTAACATATATTGTGTCACAAAATACCCCTTGTACTTTCACCCTCATTTAAAACCCTTGTAACATCACTAAAACATCAAGAATAGCTCACTGTTTACTTTGTCTTAGTTGACTAAGACAGTTTACCCCTTTTGAGCTTGCCTGTAGGTCACCATGAGCCTATTTAGATCATGTGTTAGATATAGATAATATTTAATTTATGTTTGGTGATCAAATAGTACTTACCCTCAACTTGACTGGTCTAAAACTCCACCTAAACACCTTGCTTGCAACCTTGTTCTTATGCTTAGTTGTAGGTGTTGATTTTGCCCTATGTACGAATAGGGTGCGAGCTTGGGAAGGTCTCAAAACATCTACCCTCTCCTCTGATGATATATTGAGATTTAAAAAGTCCATTATCCACCATAAAAACCATTCAAGCATGAAACATGGTTTGAAATTGTAACATTTGGGTGAAAAAAGGTCTTTTTGGGTCACATTCTGGTAGATGTTACTGATTGTCCTCAGTGTGTTAGTAGGCAACTTTGAGCATTCAAATGACTATCTTCCTCTTAACATCTTGATCTCAAAACTTGGTGGAGGTCTTGTCCATGGTAGAGGCTTTAATATCACTCACTTATATGTCTTGAGACTTTTTCCAAACATGTTGTATATCATATTGAAAAAGCTCTTGGGCCTCTATTTAGTGTTTTTAGGGACAAAGAGACAAAATACAGTCTTATCTCCTTTGATCATGGTTTTCCTCTTTCATTGCTCATGATATTAAAACTAGGTCTATCATGATGAAATTAAATTCAATAAGACTTTTAGGTATCTTCCTTTCTTATTTCACATTTTTCAAGGGTTCCATGTTCATTGTCAATGGCTTTCTTAGGTGGTGATGAGTTGTAGCAAGCAGTGAATACAAGAATGGTAGGGAGCATTGCTATTATCATCTCCATGAAATTTGAATCAACTGAACTTCTCAAAATACACTCTTAATGTCTCCAAGAGATTAAAACCACTACCAAGGTTATCATCAAAGCATGATGTCATCATGGAGACTCTTGTAGGTGCACCTTTTTTGAATATGTAGACAGTGAAGGGGGAAGTGGACAAGGTGCATATTTTAAGCCTCATGGGGAGACCTATATTCTTTACCAATATTTTAAGGGATAATTTTCATCATGGAAATCTTGAAACCACTCTCTAAAACTCTTTCTTAGTGTGATATTCTCCTATACTAATGCTTGCAACTCACTTTCATGGTTTCCTAGTTGAGACAAGTCTAGAAGAGATTCCTTGAGTTCTTGAGACTTCAAAAACCAAAACATATTGTACAAACTATGGAGAGGTGTAGAAAACCTTGAGAAACACTTAAAATAATCAAATCCATTAAACCAATGTAAATTATTTTGAAACTAGCTCAAAAAGGAGACCCCTCATGGATGAAGAAGCATAAAATCCTGCCTAGCTTCTTAGTAATGATTGATAAAGGAGAAGTCATGAAACTAAAAATTATTTCCATAGATTTGAATCTAGCTTAGACTTGTTTCAATCCCCAAGAGAACTCCTCCCAACTCCACATGTACATCTTGTACCAAGCATGCAAAGTTGACTCTCATTGGCTTGCAAAGGCAAGAAAGAAGAAACAAAATCAAAATTTGATCCATCTGACCTTTTCTCTACAAACTAGGCATGGTAGAGACTTTAGGGAGATGAAGAGGCACATTCCCACATTTTTAGTTGAAGGTGGACTTCCCAAGTCCGTACAAGTGCCATTAAGGGGCTAATTTTGAGGATTTTTCCCTATTTTCATGCAAGAAACTACTTATTTAATTGACTCTAACTACCTACTAACATATTCTGACCTCCTCCATGTTGAAAACTCCCTTGGTGATAAATTTCTCCTATAATCAATCTATACATGTCATTTAATGAGCCAAAAATGTGACAAAAGGGCATTTTTAGACTATGAAGCATAGAAAAGGATCAATGTATAACTTATGAACACTTTAAAAAACCTAAATGATCACATTAGGACATTTCCAAAACAATTTGAGCCTTTGACCATGTTTGACCAAAGTTGACTTTGGTTGACTAGACTAGTACAAGGAAGCTAGGCTTAGACCAAGGCTAGATCATGGACAGGTAAGGTATTTAGACACACATGAGACCCTATTAGACATATGGGAACTTGTGAAAAGTTTCAATATATATGGGTTGACCCAATTTGACTAAAACTCAAATTTGGCCAACACATACCATAACACTACTTGGAAGCTTCTCACATTAATAACATCATGTATATTTTCCACTAACTTAGTTTTAACATTGACCATTGAATATGTTAATTTCTTACCTTGTTCCATGAGCCTTTGTTCTTCACCTTTTGATGTACTACTTTGACTAATTCTTAAGCTAAAGTTGTCCTCTTTTTTCTCTCTCCACTTGTTCTCACTCCTTCCCTAAATATTTTAAGCACTGATATTGTCCTCCTCTAATGATACATGTTCCATCAACCTGTCCTCTTGGCTACTCTTCTATCTTCCTTGATCAATCATGAACTCTTATGCTTCCTTGTTTATCTCATCAATGTGATCATGGTGTGATTCCTTCTTTCTCATCTCTATACCTGCAACATATTGATTAGTACTTATCAAAAAACTTTCATGAAACTTGTTAGTCTCTTCAAGGACCTCCTTGTCCTTGTCATCCCTTATTGCTTCTACTTTCTTCCTCCATGCCTTTATAGGCTTCTCTCTCATCTGCTTGAGTTCCCTATCATGTCCTCTATGCTCTTTTCTTGTATCATAAGCTACTAAAACTCATTATTTGACCAAAACCTATGATTTTATGCCTTGCTCATTCATGGCTTTAGACTTATCTTGGCTTGTAAATTATTTTGATTCATCTTATATTAAAACTAGTCCATCTTCTTAGATGTAACTTATGGTTTTCTTCTAATTTTTTGATCTTTTATGACCTATAAGTTAATCTTCTTGAGGTGTACTCATGGACCACATACTTCTTGGTTTTGTCATCTTCTTTTCTTTATAGTGAAATTTTGCCTCTATCTCTTTTGTGACAACTATAGTCTTCTCTATTCCTTGATTTAGGAACTCCAATATGTCCACTTCATCTTATTGTATAAATGCCTTCTACCTCAAATCCTCTTCTTATTTGTGCACTCTCATATCTTATGCCATCTTTGTACTTGGGATCCATCTTCTTCAAATGTTGTTATAAGATAGATTTTGTGTTTTTTATCATCACTTATGGCATGCTCCAAGGCTTCCATCTATATGTGTAATTGATCCCAATTCTCATAAACAAAGATATGGTCTTGTTTCTCACCTAGAAACTTTCTATTACCTACAAACTCCTACTCAAGTTGTTATATCTCTTCCAAGAGATATTTTTCATCAAAGCTTGAAATATTCTTATCAACATGTTATATATCATCTGATTCAAAAAAAACTTTTACCTTCTACCTCTTTGATTGTTTCATGCGATACAACTTTTAAATCTTGACCTTCATACCTCTTATCTTCATCTTATTGATGCAATCCTTCTTTATATATGCCTTCCATGAGTCATCCTCTATAGTTGGTTGTCCAATCATCCTCTTCTTCCACATAAGTATGTTGCTCATGCTTTTTCTCCTTCATATTTTCAATCTTTATGTCATTAGCATGGACTTCTTCCTTATTTACTCTTGTACTTGAAATCATACATCATAAGAAATCATTAGTTTTAAATATTTGAGGCTTATTTGCTTCCATATCCTCCTTCTTAGGTTGCTTAGTCTCCATGACTACTTCCTTCTTCACAAGCTGATGTTCACCTCCCTCATGTTCATCTCTCATGAACTGTTAGGTTGTGGAGCTAAAAGCTTCACTGATGCAAACATGGAGGAGGTTTCAGAAGGGTTGCAGAGTGTTATTGTCACTAGCATCGGTCAGGCCAACCGACGTCGGTAGGGAGGAGACAGAAGGCAATCGATGTCGGTCAGAAGTCAGCCGGCGTCGGCACCCCCAGGCAAATAGGGACCGACGTCGGTCACCTGTGGTTCGAGCTGCGAGTATGTTACTGGTAGTTAGCTAATGAACCAAGTGTTTGCATGTCAAGAGCCAATTTTAGACTAAGAGCTGTGGATCTAATTATTGTAATTAGGTGTCTAATTATTGTTTGGATGAGATCTATATAATATACTCATGGATTGTATTGTAAATGAGTGCTAGAGAGTAAGAGAGCAATATTATAAGCTCCTTCTGTGTGTGAGGTGAGCAATGGTGTGTTCCTCCTAGTGCCACAGTACCAAGTGTGGGTGTTAGATTGGAGAATCAGCAAGGTTATTCATGTATGTATGATCTTGGTCATCAGGTGAGCATGGCTACGATAGGAGATCTACATGGGTAAGTAAGATCATTGATTTGCAAGTGTATGTGTGTGAAAGGTCAAGGTTCATAGGTGTGCAAAACCAGATTGATTTGCAGGTGTGCAAGATCAGAGAGGACAACAACACAACAGGGAGCAGAATTAGGTGGGATCTACTTGGATTACGTTGAGTACTTGTGGAGTGCGTGGAGCACTTGTGGAGTGCGTGGAGCACAGGTGTAAGGTGAACACCAACTCTGTGTTTGAGTTGGGTGTTGGGACCTAAGGGAGAGAGCTTTAAGGGAAGATTTACTGTTTATGCCCTAGAGGTGTGTAAGGAAGAAGAACTGTGGCAGCCTTCTTTGTTGTATTTCCTTTTGAAAGAGTTTTAATACAAGTTGTGTATTGTCTCTCATATTTTATGTGTTTTCTCATTGATATTTACTTGTTGATTCTGGTTAATTTTTGCATATTAAGTTGCTTGGTAATCAATTGTGTGCTTTCGTTATTTATATCCCAACACGTGGTATCAAAGCTAAGGTTGCAAGGAGCAGGTTTTGTGTTTGGTCACAAGTTACTCTCAGGGGTTCTGATTGAGTGGGAGTAGAGCAATGGCAAATCAAAGTAAGCTAAGAATGGAGGAGTTGAAAAGCACAGATGGTCACTTACGGTCCTATGGAAAGAAAGAGCAGGTAAAAGAATATTATTGGTTGGTAGCAGATCAGCATGAAGGAACTGAAGATGCAGATGTTGCAGGGGTTGTTGCACAGGATGCTTTGGGAGGTTTCTTGGATAAAGTTGAATCTTGGATAACAGATTTTGTTGCCTCTTTCCATGCAGCCCCAGGGAGAGGAGCTGGTGAGCCTTGCCAAAGAATTGGCAAAGGGGAAGTGAAGCTGAAATTGCAGATTGTCAACACATGGGTGTTGAAGGAGGTCATGCAGGTCCTAGGTTTGGATATGTGGCTAATTTCTTTAGAAAATTTGGGTGATGAGAGATGCACAAGAACTCTCACAGTGGATGCACTTGAATTAGCTGGTGGTAAGAAAATAGGTACTCTTTATCTACTTGTTTATATTATTGATTCTTCTTCTGTTGCAGAGACGTGGCTTCGTAGGCTTGGTCACATGAGCAGGAAGGAGATGCATGTTCTTAAGCAAAAGACAGATATATTTGATAGGCTTAAGAACTAGAAAGCCTTGGTGTTCTTGGAGGAGATGGTGGATAGAGACCAGTGGATGGGGCTGGATACTTCTGAGCAGGGCAGTTTGGACATGGGTTTTGATTCAAAGGAGCTCGCAGGTAAAAAGTCATCACTTACAAGAAAACACAGGTACCAGCATCGACAGGAAAACCAACATCGGCATTAGGTAAGATCGATGTCGGTAGCAAGAGGACATCGATGTCGACAGGGTTGGTAGTCAGGACAAGCGCAGGAACCGATGTCAGTCGGATGCAGACTGTGTGGTGACTGAGGTCGGTCACTGTAATAGATTTTGGGTGGACAGCAAGCTATCAAGGAGTCTCAAATGCCCATATGGAGGACTGAAGTGGTAAGTAAGCCTCAAATTCATTTTTCCTCTTCTTTATACTAGTTGCTGATTGCAGAGTAGGAAGGATCCAGGAAACAGTGGGAGCATGGCAGGAATATGATGTAGAACCAAGCAGGAGATTTGGTAGGGTTGGCAGCAGGTATGAAAGCATAGAGACGAATGGATGCCTTAGTTGAAGAATAGAGAGAATGGACACGTGAGATGGAAGGCTAGGTCATATGGTCTTGAGGAAGCTGCAGGACAGTGGTATAGGTTTTGACAGGTGGATGACAAAGCATGACTTTAGTCAACGTCAAGGTAACTACTGTGGTTTGTCTTACTAGGGGGATGATGAGTCATGACATCATTCTATTGATGTATGTGGATGGTATGCTAGCTAGCAAGTTTGTACATACAGGGTTTTGCTAAGCTAAGGGTAAGATTAGCTCAGTGGTTTGCTATGAAGAATTTAGAGCAGTAAAATTCTTTGGCATGGGAGACATGGGAGATCACAGGCTGATTTTGTCTCCAGTGGGAGCTGATGTGAATCAGGTGTTGGTAAGGTTCATTATGCAAGATGCAAAGCTGGAGCACACTAAGGGCTAGACAGTTCAGTGTCTGAAA
Organism: Torreya grandis; assembly: GCA_037957365.1. Taxonomy (NCBI): domain Eukaryota; kingdom Viridiplantae; phylum Streptophyta; class Pinopsida; order Cupressales; family Taxaceae; genus Torreya; species Torreya grandis. Next base: position 475,776 of record JARHVA010002868.1, read on the forward strand.
TCACATGAGGTCTAGTATAGGCTTGAGTTTGCCCAAGCAGTGGGCGTTGTCAAAGAGTTAGGATCCAATTCAAAGAAGTGGGTTCTCAGGGATTTGAGAGGGACTAGTAGCAGGGATTCATGCTATTCAGGGTCAGGACTTCACTACATGGGATTGTAGGTTCGGATGCGGCAGGGTACTTGGATGACAGGAGGTACACCACAAGTTGTGTGGTGGGTTGTCTTCAGGATTGAGCTTGAAGAGGGATACAAGCCAAGAAATAGATTAGATGGGGGTACAAGTACAAGTACAATGCAGATGTTTATCTCTAAGTGGGAGATTGTTAGGTTATGGAGCTAAAAGCTTCACTAATGCAGACATGGAGGAGGTTGCAGAAGGGTTGCGGAGTGTTACTATCACCGGCGTCGATCAGGCCAACCGACGTCAGCAGGGAGGAGACAGAAGGCAATCTATGTCGGTCAGAAGTCAGCCGGTGTCGGCACCCCCCAGGCAGACAGGGACCGACGTCGGTCACCTGTGGTTCGAGCAGCGAGTATGTTACGGGCAATTAGCTAACGAACCAAGTGTTTGCATGTCAAGAGCCAATTTTAGACTAAGAGCTGTGGATCTAATTATTGTAATTAGGTGTCTAATTATTATTTGGATGAGATCTATATAATAGACTCATGGATTGTATTGTAAATGAGTGCTAGAGAGTAAGAGAGCAATATTATAAGCTCCTTCTGTGTGTGAGGTGAGCAATGGTGTGTTCTTCTTAGTGCCACAGTACCAAGTGTGGGTGCTGGATTGGAGAATCAGTAGGGTTCTTCATGTATGTATGATCTTGGTCATCAGGTGAGCATGGCTACGATAGGAGATCTGCATGGGTAAGTAAGATCATTGATTTGTAGGTGTATGTGTGTGCAAGGTCAAGGTTCATAGGTGTGCAGAACCAGATTGATTTGTAGGTGTGCAAGATCAAAGAGGACAGCAACACAACAAGGAGCAAAATCAGGTGGGATCTACTTGGAGTACGTTGAGTACTTGTGGAGTGTGTGGAGCACTTCTGGAGTGCATGGAGCATAGGTGTAAGGTGAACACCAACTCTGTGTTTGAGTTGGGTGTTGGGACCTAAGGGAGCTTTAAGGGAAGATTTACTGTTTATGCCCTAGAGGTGTGGGAGCCCTAGAGGTGTGTAAGGAAGAAGAACTGTGGCAGCCTTCTTTATTGTATTTCCTTCTGAAAGAGTTTTAATACAAGTTGTGTATTGTCTCTCATATTCTATGTGTTTTCTCATTGATAGTTACTTGTTGATTCTGGTTAATTTCCACATATTAAGTTGCTTGGTAATCAATTATGTGCTTTCGTTATTTATATCCCAACATGAACTTCTTCATCTCTTATTTGAGTTACATACATAATAACTTCTTATTCTTCTCATTGTCCCTCATTACAATCTTCCTCCTTCTCTCCATGAGTAGCCTTATAGGCCACCTAATCCTCTTATTCTTTATAACCCAACCATACCATTGGCTCTCTTCTTCTTGCATTAGCTCCACCAAGAGCTTGATCCTCTCCAATAATTTCTCTAACTCATTCCTCTCTTACTAAACATCTAATCCTATTCTATTTGGGTTTTCTTTCTCTCGTGGTGGTAGTCTAACTCATCCATGCCCTTCTTTTCTTTTACCTTATCTACACTCATCTTCACTTGTCTAAGTCATTTTTACCTCAAAACCATGACTCTCACTTGGAGCCTCTCTCTCTCTTATTTTCTTGAGATTTTGTTATCTCTCTTCAATGGCTACTCTACCACAACTTTTCAACTCTCACTTACTATACTCCTATAATTTAACTTTGTGCATTCTCCATTTGTAATATTTAAAAATAGTAACCTATAATCATTCAAAACACAAACCAATCCAAGAGCTTACCTACTTTGATACCATTTGATGTAGACCCAATGCCTACAAACTTCTTACTCTTTTTACCTTGGCTCTGATTTCTAATCTTGAGTGCCTTCAATAACTTTGATCTCTAATCTTTATGCCTTCTTGGAGGTACTTACTTTTCATTTGAACTCTCTCTTTTTCAATATTTCTTATCTAGACTCAATAATATTCTTTACATGTAGAAGTTCCTTTATTTCTCTTTAATATCCATCATATTTGTTACCTTATGCAATATTATCTCATTTTGCACCAAGACCATCATTTCATGCATCTATTTTATCACTACACTCTCATTTCTTCTCTTTAGCTTGTTCTTTCTTCAAGCTGCTTCTTAGGCCTAAAGACCTTATTCATAATTTCAATGTTATTTCCTCCACACTAGGTCCATATGGTCATTCCTCTATATATTTTAAACTTTAAAATGCATCCAACAAAGAACACAAACCCAAAATTTAACGCTCTCAAAAAAACTTCACTTTCCTTCTTTAGGCCTCTTTCCCCTATTTTAGGACAAATCCAATAGTTGAGAATAATACAAAAATCGTACCATAAAAATAAACACTTTTGGACACCCTTTATCCCCTTTGAGCTTCATATAAATTTGTAGGGCTCAATTCTCAATGCAACTACACTTTCTCTCACATCCCTCTTACTAATTATGTCTTTAATCCTAGTCAATCCCATAGTCCTCTTGATCATACTCTATGGTCAAGTAACAACCTAAAAAATATTTAATCTTATATATAACCTTAAAAAACACATGAATATAAATTTTTAACAATTTTGGCTAAATGAGTCAAAAGTTATTCAAGTTTCCATTTTCTAACCCTAGTCTTATTTTGTATAGGGAAACATGCACTATAAATTGCATAATTTGAGTTTTAGGAAATTTAATAATATAATTCAACTTTAAAAACTTTTTTTTTACTTTATTCTACCTCTATAATGGTTATATTTCCATGAACAAGCATAAAACATTCCCAACAAGCAAATATGCAAAATTTTGGGCTCTTTCTAGGACTGTGTGTATAAGTTTGAGTGAACTTTTGCACTTTTACATAGAAATTAGGTTCCACAAATGTTATTATGACTATATAAGGTATTTAAAAACAATTCTAAACCTTTTAAATAGTTACTTACCCTTATTAAATCCGTAAAATCTTTCCACATGCACTTAAACAAAATTTTGAGTTTATTTATCTTGACAGTGTCAACTAACAAAGGGTTCCAACTAATGTAGGATAAACCTCAGGATATATTATATTCACAAGTACCTTAATAATATATTAAATATTAATTTAATAATTATATTATACCTAATAACTCACCAATAATCATCAAACCCTTTGAATGAGCCTCCAAGACTCTAATGTTTTATTCTTTCTTGACTGTGTTCAAGACATAGTTATTCCACAACTTAGATCTTATATTTCAAACCTGTAGATGCACACTATTGTATATTTTACTTAAAGGAGAAAAATTATATATTAATTACCATAAAAACACTAATAATTATTAATACTCTTCAACATTCTTTCTTTATTAATTTTTTGCACACCAACACTCATATATACAAAATTCTGATCAATGGTAGGCATAGTTCCTTCATTATTGAACCTTATTCATTATTATTCAGACCTATCCTTCCCTAAAAACCTTATATTTTTTTACCTAATACACAAAAAATCACTCTTTCATGCAAATTCACCACCTTTTTTTATGCTAACATACTAACTAACCTTCTTTTTCTTGCCAACTCCCACGTAGGAATGGTAGTTACCAATGCCATTCTTGGATTTCATTATTATATGACATGATTTGGGAATTTAAATGCATCCACACAAATTATTATGAACTTATATGGTATTAAAAAATATTTACCTAGCTTTGGATTACACATCAAACTCCAAAACACCTTACAAAGCCTAACTAGAAATTTAAAATTTAAAATTCTTGATTTTGGTGAGAAAATGAAGAAGGCCTAAAAACACACTAGATCAAATAATATTAATGAATATTAAACACCCTAAGGGCATATATAATATCCCTAACACCTATCAAAAACAAAATTGATAAAAATTAACTCTATAACACATTTACGTGCATTGTTCACTAGTGATGCTCTGCATCATATTTGCACAGATAGGGCCAAATGCCAAAATCATTGGACATGTTCAAATGTCACACATAATAAGAAATATCTCATAGATATGTTAAATAAAATTTAAACACAATGGCCAATGTTCACACACAATAAGTAATAAATGTTAGTCTATCATGTAAGAAAGCAAACAATATTTAAGGAGCATAGAGTAAGTTAGGATTAGTCTATATTCCACCTATATGTATCAATGTCATAATATAGAAAAGTAGTATATTCAGATAACATAATGTAAAATATGAGTGAGTTAGCAAAACAATTCTAAGATATGTATCTCAACATTTTATTTGAGATCACAGATAGATGTAAATTGTTATGATGTAACCTATAGGATTAGATTCCCCTAGGATACGCATAGCCACTAAGTAGAAGAGAGATTGACATCTAAGGATGAATATGTAAGGTATTTCATGCATCACACTTATATACCTTATGAAATGATTATGTATTTAAAAAATAATATGTTATTTACCAAATAATAGATAAGTAACAAATGTAAAGAAGTGAACTAGCATATTTTATAATGCTTAAGTCCTGATTTTTTATTTTTTTTAATATTTTGAATGTTTTTGTATTTTTGTAATATTTGATTTTTATTTTTTTTTGAAAGATTTGATATTATAAATTTTTTGGAATATTTATTGTTGTTGTTGTTGTTGTTGTTGTTGTTGTTGTTGTTGTTGTTGTTGTTATTATTGACATATATGCAAAGGACTAACCTATGATACCATCAATGGAAGGATCATATTTCATGTTTGGGTCAAAGCATTGAAGCCTAACTTTTCATGGATGAGAAACACTACATCTAGGTATATATGAATCTGAAAAAGCATTAAGTGTCATATCACGACTGTCATTATTACTGCTAATATAATCTATTTTCACTTGTGTAAATAAAGAAGGTGCAGGACTTGGTAAAGTATGTTGTATCTTTTGTTCGGTATGGAACATGTTGAATTTTCTTAATATTTGATTTAAGATGTACTATAGAAGATTTAGATTTATTTGAACCTTAAGTAACTCTTTGATATGAAGTGTGATGCCTGGGAAGGTATACCTTTTTCCCATAGACTAGTTGTATAGAAATATTATGTATATGTGTCATAATTAATTCTTCCTTATGCTCTTGAATGGGTGCACAAATTATCCTTGAATTGTGCTTTTGAGTAGGTGTCATAGTTATTTATTTTTGGTGCTCTCAAATAGCTTCCATGACCAACTATGGTGGTGGTGGGGAGGAGTGACCATAGACTATAGAGGGTACTTATATGGAATGCCTTGAAACTTATCCACTTGATTATAGTGTATGTACTCAAGTCATTTATGTATTTTAGCTGTCATTGTACAAAGATTATGTATCCAAGGGCATCTTAATAACATATTAAAGATCCCTATGCTTGGTAATACTAGGAATGGAGTTTTCACCATTACTAAACTAACTTGAAGAGGTAATAACACATGCTCAAGGGTATATTGTGTATGCTCGTCAAATTCCTTGACTATTCTTGATGTAGCTTATAAATCTTGCTTTGTATATCCTAAAATATGGAGTATCATTATGCATGTATTTTTGTTTGAGCCATTGTCAATCATGCCACTATGTATAGGTTGCTTGTTGATGTGATCATGGAATAAAATAGTATGCCTATCTAACTCATCATCATTTATTTCATTATCATTAGATGTGATCATTTTACTTTGTGTTAATGTGCTTGTAAATGTAGCAATGGTCCCATCTATTAGATGCCCATATGACTTAAGAGGAGGGTGCACATTGTATGCATGATGTACTTATGAATTATTTATTGTTATGATCTTAATGTATAGATTTCACTAATGTTTCAAGGTTTTGGTGTAACAATTCATTACATTTGGTATCAGAGCCTCCACCTGGTTTCAAGTCATAGAGCAGGTGGTTATGCCAACATTATAGTGCTCATCTGAGGCTTGCACATGTGAAGATCTTGGTGTACGAGCACAAATCCAGCCCTCTTGGTGTACGAGCACAAATCCAGCCCAGAGTCTAGGCTTTAGAAGCATGGTGAGGTGTTATGATCCTAATGTATGGATTTCACTAACACCTTAAGGTTTTGGTGTAACGGTTTGTTACATTTGTTATTTATGGTGTATCATGATTTGGAAAAGATTGCTAAAAAAATTCAGATTTGCATTATCATTTTGTTGTGGTATAACTTTTTTTTTGGGTGTGTTTAACTCAATTATATTATTATCAATGAGATCTTATATCTTGTGACTGACCCTATAACACTTGTTTGTGGAATGTCTAATGCATCTATGATAATCATAATAAGCACTAATATCAAAGACCTTAGGTTAAGGCTTGGTTGAATCAAGCTCAGATGGAGGAGGTATAGATATGAGATTAAAATTAATAAGCCTTTTGTAACAAGATGTGAGTAGGTTGTGGTAACATTGTAAATTGCCTCCTAAGTAGAGCTAACAATTGAAGCTTGTTTGTCAGTTGTGTTAATGCATTAATTGTTACCATTGCTTCATTTTGATTTCATAGATTTGACTTTGTAATTTGGATTGATTTGAAACTTGATAGTTGAGGTAGATGGAACACTTGGTTCATAATTTAACATTTTAAATTTTAAGAGCTAAACTTCCCTTTATTTAAATATGTGACATAACTCATCAAAATGTATGAATTTATCAAACACTATGCATTCATGGAGTGGAACTAGAAATATTTTCATAAAATGTCTTGCAATTCATTATATGCCATAGATTTATTGTTTTACAAGAATAACCTTGTATTGAAGAACATATTCACTAATTGGTTCATTTGACCCTTGCTTGAGCTTATATATTCATGCATAGAATAGCTTTTCACTGATGTTGATTGATAAATGTGATAGGAACTGATATGCAAATGGGTTGAGTGTTTTTACATATTAAAGAGGGAGATCATAAAAGCAATGTAGAACACAATCATTGAGACTTATTTAAAATATCTTGGTGAGTATTTTTTCATTGTAAGCATAGTCCAAATATGTAGCATGGAATGAGCGAAGATTTTCTCAGGATATTTACCCTCATAAAGTGGTAACTTGGTAGCTACCAAATATATTGGTAATGGGTAAGATGTTATTTTAAGTGCCAAATGATTTTGAAGTAGAGTATACGAACCCATTGGATGAGTAGCTTTAAAATCACCTTACTCTAATTGAAATAGTTTAACTTTTGAGGAAAAAATAATTTGCTCAAGAGATGATATCGTAGGCAAATTTGGGATAGGACCTTGTGTGGTAATCAAGGAAGGTATATATGATACACTTGTATAAATAGGATTGTTAATATAATGTAAACTAAGTGATGAATCCATACCCAAATACATTGGCACATATGTAATTTTAGGGGTTAATATCAAAATAGAAGCAATGACAGTAACTAGAGTATTTTAAATAGAGGTGGAAGTTGAAGCCAATTTATTTTGCTCATCTTGTACAATTTATAGAAAGACATCAATCTTATGTGGTTTTTCATTAAGATATTTAGTAAAAAAATTAGCATTAACTTCATCCTCTTCATCTGTATCAATCTCAATAGTCATGATAAGTCCATCTATAGAGTGTGTGGTAGTGACAGGTAATAGCTCAGATGGGATACTACCATAGTAAGATTGTACATTATATTTATCACTAGTATATATGTCATCCATTTAAGAAGAGATTAAAGGAATATAAATATGATCAATAGGAAATCAAATTAATCTAGCATTATGCCTTAGAGGCATAAAGGATGCAAATTTACTAAGTTACATGCAAAGGTATGAAAGAGAAAAGGAAAAAGGGTGCAACTAGTCAAGGGTGTGTTTGTTTTTTAAGATCTTAGATATATTAATCCCATTCATAAATAGTGAACACACTACATAGGATTACACTATTCCCATAGTCGTATTACCATAAAAAAACATTAGAGTACCTTACCACATCTAATTGTTTATTGCTGCACTACAAGAGCAAACAACTAAAGGCTTCCTTCAGCTGAATATAGAGCCTATGTGTTTCCAATATATCATGAGATATGAAAAAACTAAAATATGTATCAAGTTTCATATAATAGATTGTGTATTGGGGAAATACACCTCATATTATGGCTTAATAAAAACTGATGTACACTTTACCCAAAATGATAAATCTTATGAGTTTTAAAACTAATGGAACATAATTTATAGGAAAACAAAGATAAAAGAAATCAAAATTAAAAAATGAAAATAAAAAAGAAAAGGATTAATCATAATGGTTCGAGTTCACCAATATGTTTTACCCTATTTTTGATTAAAAATAATATAAATTTTACTATATAATATATGTGTAAAAATATAAATTTCAAAATGTTAAAGATATATAATATTCAACTTTCTCATTTTGACAAGATGTTGAATATGAAAAGTTGTTATTTTAGAAAAATCCTAAGAAGAAATATGCTTAGCTTGTACATTGATTTATTTTGATTGATATGATTGTTTGAATGTAAAAAATAAAAAGAGAGGTGATTATGTAGGTTCAGAAATAAGCAATGGATCCAAAAAAGAATCTAGATAGATCCATTGTAAGTGGATGATGATGCAGTGCATCCGAGTCTGTTGAAAATAGACTTGTTCTGGTTGACTATGATAGGTTGATGACTAGAAAAGATAAAGAAAATAAGAATATTGAAATGATATATCAAAGGTAAAAGCATGAGATTATTCTTTGTATAAACATAATATGTAGACAATAGTATAGTGTGTCCAAGTCCATTGACTGTAGACTTGTCCTAGTTGACTGTGCATAAAAATGATGATTGTACCTATAACACCTATGAGTGTTGAGTAATATGAGATATCAAAATTAGGGTTTGGTCACATAGAAATAGTTGTGTGTCTTTGAACACCTTAGGAAAATTTGATATCTTGGAAACTTACAAGAAAATGAGGGGAGCTTAATAGGATGAGATAACCTCAGTCACCCCATTGATGATCAACCACTGCCTACATATCCAATACTACAAGGAGGAAAATCAAGTCCATGTAATTATCCCACCTAGAGTGTATGTGTGATTGTGATCCTTTGATTGTATGTATGTAGCTAGAAGATGGCTTTGATACTTGACAATGATAGCTCTTGGCTTAATTTAAAGGGATATTGATTTGCAAACTTTAGGCAAAATAACACATATTTACTCAATATATAGAATTTTATATGTTTGAACCAAGTGAATAACAAGTGACTAAATGAATGACTCTTAATATGTATTTATAAGAGAATATTTTGACAATTTCCTTTAGTCAACGCTATGAAATATCCAGGAAGACCCAAAAGGATGTTTTGAATTTCAGAAACTGATCATTATTTGGTGTGAGACATTTCCAGCCTAAGTAGATAGTGGTGCACATGGACATATCCACTTGGCACAAACTTTTCTAAAAGGATCAAGGACTTGAGTCCTAAGCTGGAGATAATTTAATGGTGATTTAAATAAATTTGAGCAGTTAACATTGAAATTTTTATATAGTGATGATGACAAAAAAAGGATCAAGCCTGCATATGGATAAATGGCTTAAAAAAATGATGAATAAGAATCATGTCTGTAACAATCTTCTTAGAAGCACTAAAACAAAAATCAGTAATATTTTTTTTTACTTACTATAACAATCATTCTATTTATAATTATAGAACTACAATTTATTTTAATAACAGATAAACATCAAATTTTCAACATTAATTTCCAATGTAAGATAGAGGGTTACAATTTATGAAAAGAAATACATAATGGCATAGCTACAACTAGTCTCACTATACAACAATGGCTATTCAAGTAAACAATATTACATTTACAATTTTTATAGGTAATTAGTCTTATAAAACATAACTAACTCTTTGGAGCTCAAGTTGTACCAACTCGCATATCTTTGATAACCTTAAGTGTTATCTCTAGGAATGTAATGCAATGGGGGAGGGAGAGAATCATCTGAGCACTTTACCATTCCAACCATGGATCAATGATCCCCCGCACAATCCCCTATCAGGTAATGGCCCTCCCTACATGGATAGGTAGATATAACGGTGTGGGAATCTAGAATGAGACATGCTAGTACCCCTATGTGTTGTAAAATTCTACTACATAACATGTATTATAAATAAAAATATGTTTCTACTATTATATCATACAACATGCAAATCATACATATGAATTGACAATGTTAATCTAACATTAATTTGGCCAAAGTTTTAAATAACATATGATCATCTAGATCAATCAAATTCATAACACATCACTTGATCGGGTTATCCATACCCATCATTGGTGATACTAGCCAAGCTTGAAAAACCATCTCAATGCTTGGGTAGTATCATCAATGTAGGCTCCATAATAAACATAACAAATATATATCCAAAGCATAGGCTTACCAAATGGGTAAACTACTCTAAGGATCACTAACATATACATTTAATATCTGATGTAATAAGCATACATTAACAAAACCATGCCAATCAAAAATGACCATAAGAGTCTACATTAACTTATCTACAACAGATAATTCAAGCAAAATTTAATTATTGCTACTAAGGAAGTACTTTTAATAAACTGATAACCTTCTGACATTTCTCAAAATGTTTAAGTTCTACTTCTAAAACTCAACAAAATTTATAGAGGCACTAATTATCCATTTTCAATAATTTTAAGCTAACACAAAAAAAATTATATTGCCAATCATTTTCAAATATTTTTTTGGTAGTTTTATACTATTTTCATTGTAAGGAAAAACCCCAAAACTTAATAAATAATATAATTTTTCCTTTGCCTCTAGATAATTTATTTACGGGGTTTAAAAATTATGCCAACTGTCAACTTATATGCTACCTGGCATTTAACTGACATTCAAGTCCACAAATTTCATAATATGATACATTTGGTATAAGGAAACTTCTTATAATCATACAGAAAGGTTATGGTTTAAAAGTTTACTAAACTGTTAATTAATTTTTATTATAAATAAATAAATATAAATATAATATTTAATATTACATAAATTTTATTATTTGTTTTTCTAACCTAATTCTTAACTTTATTAATATATATTTAAACCTATATTTATTTTAAATATATATCAATTTTTATATTTATCCAAATTTATTTAAACATCCAAATGTGGATCTCCCACTTCCCGTAACTATACCAACTTAAAAATCAAACATGCATGAGTAAATGGTTTCAACTCACAAAAGGATCAAGGGAACTAGGTTTCCATGGATTTAATTTAAAATACAGAAGGCAAATAGGAAGCGACTTGTACTAGAATGGTTAAACGCAGGACACAACCATAAAGTGACTCTCACCCCATGGTCACTTCACATAAACATACAAAATCATTTACCGAGGCATGGATATAGATGCATTTGATTTAGCTAACACCGAGAGGGTTTTTTTTAATGAGTCCATTGAAAACTTTGACTATTTTTGGGATGCATTTGTACTCTTAACTAAATGGTTGAGATTTGGTGGTTGTTTTGCTCTTCTAGCACATGTTTATATCATGTCCCAACATAGAGATAAGTGTGGGTTTGGTGTTGTATAAGGGCTTTCTAATTGAAATTGCAAGGCTGAGATAAAAGAATGGTAACGCTTATGTTCTCAATCTAAATTTAAAGAAAATAAAATAACAGAAATTGAAACGGCATCAATGTTAAGGCACAAAATAAAGGTTAAAATAAATCTGTTGAAAACCTATGGGTCCTTGGCTAATACGAATTGCCACTCTACTCAATTCAAATGACAGAAATACCAAAGAAGAAAATAAAATAACAATAATAAAGGAGAGCAAAAATCTTGCCCTTGGGCTGAGTTAAAGAAAAGAGAAGAACTTTATTTAATATCGGTGGGTGTTTAAAAAACTACATATCATAATAAAGTAATTTCATTCATTACTTTCAAGACAAAACATTTATACCCTCAAATCTATATATACATATACATATATAATTTAGATTTTCCTCATCATGACAAACCTCACCCACTAATTCACCTTTGTTATTGGTTACCATTTTTTCTAAATTTAACTATTGTTTACAGGCATTACTGCCTCTAAACCATTTGGGTTAATGAAATTTGGGTTATTATGGATGGATTTATAATATCTAAAGGGGATCACCAAAATCTAATTCCCTCAAGCTTTCTACGGATTCAATAGTGTTTTCCCTTAATTTTTAATATACACTATTAAAATAATTATAGTACCCACTTGGTACATTTTTCCCTTGTTGATGAGAAATTCCCCTTCCTACTTCCAAAAAAATTCTTCCTTCTTCCAACTTCCCACTTCCTTTCCTATGCATTTTTTTCCCCCACTTTAATTCTCTCCTTAAAACTGTTTTACTTCCATTTCCCTTTGTGCATGCCAGTTGAAAACCAAAGCTGTAGGCTTTGTTCCAACTCATTAACTGGGAATCCCACATGTAATCATCGGATAAATTTTCAATTTATCTCCCTTAATTTCCCTAGTTAATAATAATGTAACTTAACTTCCCTTTTTCCTAAGTAAAGTCATCGAAAGATTTCATACACTACTAACAATCAATTTCAGATAAGTCTTCTAAAGTATATGTTCATCTTAGTGCTTATTTAAGATTTATTCTCATATTAATTAGCATAATTAATAAGTCGAATATCACAATTTAATTAAATTATCTACTATAATTGAACACTTTAATATTACCATAAATCTTTATTTTGACAAATTAAATATGTATTACTATTATTTCAATCTCCTATTGAAAGTTGCATTAATGACACAATTATAAAGCACAATATAAAGCATCTAACAACATAGAATCACTTTAACTAATTTTAGAATAAGAACTCATTCTCTTTTAAAGCACAACTGAAATATATTCAATGCAAGTTACTCTAGCATTAACGATCTTAATACTAGTAAACCATATTAATGCAAAGACTTTAACCAATCAAATTATGGTGGTATGTAAATTTGGGTCACTAGCATTTCCATTATATCATATTGTAATCATCCCATCTGCACTAGCCTCTTAGATGATGCTCTCCCTCGTCATGCTCTGAGGGAGAGATCAGTCCTGCATCTACCTCATACCACATATGTAGTTAGTCTGAGTCATCATATATATAATCAGTGATACAAGACTAACAATTATACATCTATACTGCATAAAATAATCAAATCCAATTATAACATCACGTAAACAAATCATAAATATCATTGTTCCCTATAGCATTTGTCATAGTGCTTAAATCAAAGCATTAAAGAATCAATTATTAACCATTTCAAATCTACAAATTTAAAAGTAAAATCATAGGGTGAAATCAAGATGTAACATCTTCCCCCTTAAAATTGGTCGTCGTCCTAATGACACTTATTCAAACAATAGTTCTAGAATATTAAAAGAGTTTAACTGAAATAACAATATAGTATCAAGCATCATCCATGTAAATAAATGTAAAAATAGCCTGAAAAACTCATCAAAGTCTTCCCAAGTATAACTATCCTCAGAGTATTGGTCCCACAAGACCTTACATTGTGAGACTTCTCTATTACACAAACTAAGCTTCTAAGTGTCAATTACCCTGATGGGTTCTACTATGACTACCCCAGGGTCCAAAACCTATAAAGTATTCTAATCCAAAACATGCAAATGATTAGTCATATACTTCTCGAGATATGATACATGGAAAACATTATGTAAAATAGCTAATGCTAGTGGAAATACAAGCCTATACATAATAGGATTGACCAATTCTAACACTTCAAAGGGTCCTACATATCTAGGTGATAGTTTTTATAACTTCTTGAACTTAATTGAGCTCTTTTGAGGCTTAACCCATAAAAACACTTTGTCACCAACCGAAAACCACCTATATGTCCTCTTCAAATCAGCATAACTCTTATATCTATCATTGGCCTTGGCCAATCTTTATTTGATTAACTTAACTTGCTCTTCCATTTCAGAAAGCATCTCAAGCCCGAAGACTACCCTATCCTTTAACCTGTCCCAGCTGATTGGTGTCCTGCACCTCCTCCCATACAATGATTTAAAAGGTGCCATCTTCAAAGTAGACTGGTATGAGTTTTTATAAGCAAACTCAACCAATTAAAGATAATCTTTCTAATTGTATTATTGATCCATTTAATACTATGTAAAACATCCTCTAGACCCTGATTTAATCATTTAGTCTGACCATCGATCTCTAGATGATATGTAGTGCTAAATTTAAGCTATGTGCTAAAGTTGAGTTTGGAGTAACCCAAAACCTAGAAGTCATTTTTGGATCATGATCCAAAGTGATCTTCTCTAGGAATCCATGCAACCTATACACTTCCTTTATGAATCTCTTCGCAAGGGTAGATGTATGAAATGAGCCACCTTGGTTAGTTTATCAATCGCTACCAACATCATGTCATGCCTACTCCATGACATCGATAAACCTTGGACAAAGTCCATACTGATCACCTACCACTTCCACTTTGGTATATCATGCGATATAACAATCCAGCTGGGTGCACATGTTCAGCTTTTAGTCATTAACATTTTAGACATCGTGACACAAAATCAACCACATATTTCTTGATTCCCTTCCAAAAATATAGAGGTCTAAGCTCTACCATAAGTTTTGTTACTCCTGGATGTCTCGAATATGGGGCATTATGTAACTCTTTCAACATTATGTTATGTATATTCTCTCGATTTGGCATATACATCCTCTTGTTGAAACCCAAAAGACCATCACTCTCAAAATAAAATCCTTTATACCAAGGATATTGGGCATTAATAGACAAAGCTTCTTTGGCCTACTCATAGTAATCATCCCCTAGTGAGAATTTAATCACTTGATCTCTGAAAGTACTCCTAATAGTAGCTATAGCTTATATGAACCTTCTATGACTCAAAACGTTAACTAATTTTTTATCTTTCCCCTTGATGTAATTGATATCAAAGTCATATTTAGAAAAGAACTCTAACCAATGTCTCTGATGAGCATTTAAATTTGGTTGGGTGAAGATATATTTGAGCCTCAAGTTGTCAGTCTTAAGCTCAAATGGTTTTCCCAGTAAATAATGTCGCCAAACTTGCAAAGCATGAATAATCACTGCAAGTTCAAGGTCATGAGGAGCATAATTCACCTTGTGAGTTTTCAACTTCCTTGATTTAAAAGTTACCACTGCTCTGTCTTGCATGAGAACTCCACCCAAACCTTCTCCAGATGTATCTGTGATCACCAAAAATTGTCCATTGGGATCAAGAACTCTTATCACTGGTGTTGATGTAAGTCTTCTCTTCAACTCTTGAAAAGCTAATTCACATTTCTCTGACCAGTCAAACTTTTGATTCTTTTGTTGCAAAGAGGTAATTAGATTAGTTATCTTGGAAAAGTTTGAAATGAACTTCTTATAATAGCCTACTAACCCCATGAATCTGCTTACCTCGTGTACATTCATAGGTGTTGGCCTCTCCATAATATCCCTTATCTTAGATGGATCTACAAAAATACCATCTATAGAAATAATATGCCCTATATATTGCACTCTTTTATGAAAGAATGCACATTTAGATAATTTGCCATATAGCTTGTGCTTTTGTAACCATTGCAAAACTAGTTCTAAATGTTGTAAATGTTCCTCTTCATTCTTAGAATAGATAAGAATGTCATCCAAAAAGACTAATACGAAGTGATCTAAGTAGTCTCTAAATATACTATTCATGAGATTCATGAATGTTGTTAGTGCATTGGTTAACCCAAAAGGTAATATCATGAACTCGTAATGTCGATAGCAAATCCTAAAAGCTATTTTCAAAATATCCTCATCCTGAATCCTCAACTAATGATATCCAGATCTAATATCTATATTAAAAAATACTATTGCACCATGAATTTGATCAAAAAGATCATCTATACAAGGTAATGGATACCTGTTCTTGATAGTTGCCTTATTTAGAATTCTATAATCAATACAAAGTCAAAGGGTATCATCCTTATTCTTTATAAAAATAACTGGTGCACCCCATGGTGACGCACTAGGCCTAACCAATCCCTTATCCAATAGCTCCTAGAGTTATGCCTTCAATTCGACCAATTTAGTAATTGTCATCCTATATGGTGCCTTAGATTATGGTTTCAATCCAAGTATAACATCAATAAAGAAATAAAACTCATGTTTGGGAGGCAAACTTGGTAATTCCTTAGGGAACACATCATATAAATCTTTAAGGAAAGTCTTCGAGAGATGGTTCTTTAGATTCCTCCATTTAATTTATCTTGATGATAAATGTTTTACATCCTTTTACTTGAGCCCTTTTGAGTTGCATTGCAAAAAAATTCCTAAGCCACAACTCCCTCTTTTCACCCTGTAGTTGGGTCAAATTCCCAAAATCATCTAGACACTCAACCTTCATCAAGTGACAGTCAACTTTGGATTTGTGATTAGCAAGCCAATTGACTCCTAAAATTACATCATATGATAATAGTGGAGTTACATATAAATCCACTATAGTTTTGAATTCAAGCAACTCAATCACTGCTTTGACAAGACACTTATCAACCATGACTTTAGAGTCATTCTTATATTGTACTGACCATGCATTTATCATATATCCAACTTTTCTAGGAAACTTGCTAAGAATTCTAGGAGCTATAAAACATTTAATAATCCCTGTATCTATCAAAATAAAAACTAGATGCTCAAATAAAATACCTGATAACTCTATGGGTGATGCTTGAAATTTAGCTTACCGATTATCAATAGCTGCATGAATACACTGCTAAAAATTTCCCTGCTGAGGGTTTGGACATTTATTCTTAGAATTTTCATAATGACATTCATGAGCATAGTGATTTCTTCCTCAATTAAAACAACTATCTGATGGTCCTTTCCTGTCAATTTGAGAGTTTCCCTAAAAACCACCATTGGAGCCATTACCTATTTTCTTGTTACTAGATCCACTATTGAATTTTGCATTCTAATTCTTGAACTGACCCTTGGAGTCTCCGCTCCTTTGATTCTAGTTCCTCTTGAAAGTTGGTTTGAAATTTCCAAACTTCTTCTTGAACTACTCCCTGACTTGAGCTAGAGACTTCTATTTTTGTTCTTATTTTACTACCTTCTCAAAAACCTGATCCATAATAGAAGGCCCATGAAGATCTAACTCACCTATAATTTGGGGTTTCGATCCCATATAAATTTCCTAATCTTGAACCTTTCATCAACTTGATACTAAGGCACATATTTTAGAAGTTTCCTAAACTGCTCTCAGTATTCATTTATCGACAACTCCTCTTGCTTCAAATTTTGAAAATTTGTAAGTTTTTGGTCAAAGTAAAGTTGTGGCAACCACCGTGACCTAAACAATGTCATGAACTGCGCCCAAGTTGTGGTGTTTGAGTTAAGGTTCATCTTCATTTTCTTGGTAGCCCACCAAGTAGTTGCTTCACCAACCAATTGGTATGCTCCCTAAACTACCTTAGTGATCTCAGAGTAATTTCAAATCTCAAAGTACTTCTCCATCTCAGTCAACCATGATTTAGCTCCATCTCCTAAAATAGTTCCACCAAATTTAGGTGGACTAACCTTTTTCATATCCCTAGATAGTTTTACAACTCCCTGAGCTCTCACATTCTGCTAATTTTTTTGATCAATAGGGTGCTCAACAGGTACTTCTTGATGTTCTTCCTCACCGTGATTGTGAACCTCTTGTTTCAAGGCTGTAATTTGGTCCCTAGTATCACTCATGACTATGAGTAACTGATCTAACTTTGTTGACTGATCAACAACAACTTGATTAGGATCTATGGGTGGGTTATTGTTATTCGATGGACCCTTCCCTGATGATCTTGTTTGCACCATTCTTCCTTCTTAAAATAAGAATGCAAAAATGTTAGCAGACTCATTAAGTTCTAGAGTTTGAGCCTAAGCTCTAATACCACATGTAACAAGCTTCTTAGAAGTACTAAAACAAAAAGTAGTAATAATTTTTTTTTACTTACTACAAGAATCATTCTATTTACAATTATAGAACTACAATTTATTTCAATAACAAATAAACATTAAATTTTCAACTTTAATTTCCAATATAAGATAGAGGGTTATAATTTATGAAAGGAAATGCATAATGACATAGACATGACTGGTCTCACTATACAACAATGGTTGTTCAAATAAATAATATTGCATTTACAATTTCAATAAGCAATTAGCCTTATAATGTTAAGCACAAAATATACTGAGAGGGGGGGTGAATCAGTATATTATATATCTTTTTACTTAATCTGATTTCTTTTCTTTAACCACTTAATCACACATTCAAGATATGCAATAAAAATGAAACAATAATTTTCACCACACAAGAGAGAGAGACACCATATTTTTATGTGGAAACCCAAAGTGGGAAAAACCACAAAGAACAATCTCAAGTATATGAAGGAGCACTAACTCAAAATATAAAGTTTTCAAGCACCAACTTGTAGGAGCACCAACCCCTTTGTCGAGCATCAACACAATAACTATTTGTGAGCACCAACCCACAGGGGCACCAACCCATTACAAAGATTTGTCAACACCAACCCCTCTTCTGTATAAATCATAACTATCTCTCAATGTTGCCTACTCAACAAATGATATAACTCTACAATATCTCCTACTTTTCTCTCTTCGAAAATAAATACAAACCATGCACTCTCTTGCATATTACAAATGGCTTCTCAAGCCTTTATTTATATCTTTCCAAAATACCTTTGGCATTCACCCTTTGTGACTCTTCAATCCTCATGGAAAATGGTGTCAAACTTGTATGATCCTTCATATCTTTGCATTTGTAAAGTCATATGGTGACCTTCATAAGCAAAAGTGTCATTTCCTCTTTTGTCTTTTTCTTGGTGACTTTTCGTGTTAGTCAACCCAACCTGGCTCTGATACCACGTGTTGGGAATATGAAACACTGGAAGCACACAATTGATTACCAAACCAAGCAACTTAATATGCGGAAATAACCAGAATCAACAAGTAATTAGAATCCAAAAATAACACAAGATATGAGAGACAATACACAACTTGTATTAATACTCATACAGAAAAGAATACAATAAAGAAGATGCCACTTCTTCTCCACCACCTCTTCAGAGGCTTCCCACACCTCAAGTGAACAATAATTCTCTCCTCAAAGCTCTCTCTCTTAGGTCCCAACACCCAACTCACATACTGAGTTGGTGTTCACCTTATACCTGTGCTCCACACACTCCACAAGTGTTCCACGCACTCCACAAGTACACACCTATACTCCAAGTAGATCTCTCCTGATACTGCTCCCTGTTGTGTTGCTGTCCTATCTAATCTTCAACCTATAGATCAAGCTGGTTCTGCACACCTGTGAACCTTGACCTTGCACACACACACACCTGCATATCAATGATCTTACTTACCATGTAGATCTCCTATCGTAGCCATGCTCACTTGATGACCAAGATCATACACTCCTGAAGAACCCTGCTGATTCTCCAATCCAGCACCCACCTTGGTACTGTGGCACTAGGAGGAACACACCATGCTCACCTCACACACAGAAGGAGCTTATAATAATGCTCTCTTACTCTCTAGCACAAATTTACAATACAATCATGAGTCTATTTTATAGAACTCATCCAAACAATAATTAGACACCTAGTATAATAATTAGATCCGCAGCTCTCAGTCTATAATTAGCCCTCATCATGCAAACACTTGGTTCGTCAAATAACTGCCCGTAATATACTCGCAATCGAACCACACAGGCGACCGACATCGGTCCCTGTCCACCTGGGGGTCACCAACGCCGTCCGATCTCTGACCGACGTCGGTTGCTCTCCTGCCTTATCCTGCCGACGTCGATTGGCCTGACTGACGCCGATGTCTGTGACACTCCAGCAACTCCTCCAATGGCCTTCTCCATGTCTGCATCAGTGAAGCGTTTAGCTCCACAACCTAACAATCTCCCACTTGGAGATAAACAACTGCACTGTACCTGTACCTGTACCCCATCTAATCTATTTCTTGGTTTGTATCCCTCTTCAAGCACAACCTTGAAGACCACCCACCACACAACCTGTGGTGTACCTCCTGTCATCTAAGTACCCTACTGCATCCGATCCTACAATCTCATGTAGTGAAGTCCTGACCCTAAATTACATGAATCCCTGTTGCTGGTCTCTCTCAAATACCTGAGAATCCACTTCTCTGAATTGGCTCCTAACTCTCTGACAACACCCACTGCTTGGGCAAACTCAGGTCTATACCAGACCTCATGTGATTTCGGACACTAAACTGTCCAGCCTTTAGTGCGCTCTGATTCTACATCCTGCATCTCACCAACACCTGATTCACATCAGCTCCCACTAGAAACAAAATCACCCTGTGATCTCCCATGTCTCCCATGCCGAAGAATTTTGCTACTCCAAATTCTTCATAGCAAACCACTGAACTAATCTTACCCCTTAGCTCAGTAAAACCCTATATGTACAAACCTGCTAGCAAACATACAATCCACATATAGTAACAGAATGATGTCATGACTCATCATCCTCCTGGTAAGGCAAACCACAATAGTTCCCTGACATTGACTGAAGCCATGCTTCATCCTCCACCTGTCAAACCCTGTACCACTGTCCTACAGCTCCTCAAGACCATATGTTTGGCCTTCTATCTCACGTATCCATTCTCTCTATTCTTCAACTAAGGAATCCATTCATCTTGCAGTGCTAACATACCGGCTGGCAACCCTACCAAATCTCCCGTCTGGTTTTGCAATCTCTCCATGCCACGCTCCCACTGTTTCCTGGATCCTTCCTACTCTATAGTCAGCAACTAGTATAAAGAAGAGGAATAACAAATTTGAGGCCTACTTACATCTTCAGTCCTCCATATGGGTGTTTGAGACTCCTTGACAGCTTGCTGTCCACCCAAAATTTGTTACAGTGACCGACCTCAGCCACCCCACAGTCTGCATCTGATCGACATCGGTTCATGCGCCTGTCCTGACTACCAACCTGTTAATGTCGGTATCCTCCTACTGCCGACGTCGATTTTCCTACCGACGCCGATACCTGTGTTTCCTGTGAGTGATGACTTTTTACCCGCGAGCTCTTTTGAATCAATCCCCATGTCCAAATTGCCCTGCTCAGAAGTATCCAGCCCCATCCATTGGTCTCTATCCACCATCTCCTCCAAGAACACCAAGGCTTTCCAGTTCTTAAGCCTGTCAAATATATCTATCTTCCGCTTAAAAACATGCATCTCCTTCCTGCTCATGTGACCAAGCCTACGAAGCCACGTCTCCACAACAAAAGAAGAATCAGTAATATAAACAAGTAGATAAAGAGTACCTATTTTCTTACCACCAGCTAATTCAAGTGCATCCACTATGAGAGTTCTCGTGCATCTCTCATCACCCAACTCTTTTGAAGAAATTAGCCATATCTCCAAACCTGGGACCTGCATGACCTCCTTCAACACCCATGTGTTGGCTGCCTGCAATTTCAGCTTCACTTCCCCTTTGCCAATTCTTTGGCAAGGCTCACCAGATCCTCTCCTTGGGGCTACATGGAAAGAGGCAACCGAATCTGTAAGACAAGATTCAACTTTATCCAAGAAACCTCCCAGAGCAACCTGTGCAACACCTACTTCTTCAGTTCCTTCTTGCTGATCTTCCACAAACCAACAATATTTTTTTACCTACTCTTTCTTTCCATCAAACCATAAGTGACCATTTGTGCTTTTCAACTCCTCCATCCTTAGCTTACTATGATATGCCATTGCTCTACTCCCACTCAATCAAAAAACCCCTAAGAGTGACCTGTAACCAAACACAAAACCGCTTCCTGCAACCTGGCTCTGATACCACTTGTTAGTCAACCCAACCTGGCTCTGATACCACGTGTTGGGAATATGAAACACCGAAAGCACACAATTGATTACCAAACCAAGCAACTTAATATGCGAAAATAACCAGAATCAACAAGTAATTAGAATCCAAAAATAACACAAGATATGAGAGACAATACACAACTTGTATTAATACTCATACAGAAAAGAATACAATAAAGAAGATGCCACTTCTTCTCCACCACCTCTTCAGAGGCTTTCCACACCTCAAGTGAACAATAATTCTCTCCTCAAAGCTTTCTCTCTTAGGTCCCAACACCCAACTCACATACTGAGTTGGTGTTCACCTTATACCTGTGCTCCACGCACTCCACAAGTGCTCCATGCACTCTAAAAGTACACACCTGTACTTCAAGTAGATCTCTCTTGATACTGCTCCCTGTTGTGTTGCTGTCTTATCTGATCTTCAACCTACAGATCAAGTTGGTTCTTCACACCTGTGAACCTTGACCTTGCACACACACACACATGCATATCAATGATCTTACTTACCATGTAGATCTCCTATCGTAGCCATGCTCACTTGATGACCAAGATCATACACTCCTGAAGAACCCTGCTGATTCTCCAATCCAGCACCCACCTTGGTACTGTGGCACTAGGAGGAACACACCATGCTCACCTCACACACAGAAGGAGTTTATAATAATGCTCTCTTACTCTCTAGCACAAATTTACAATACAACCATGAGTCTATTTTATAGAACTCATCCAAACAATAATTAGACACCTAGTACAATAATTAGATCCACAACTCTCAGTTTATAATTAGCCCTCATCATGCAAACACTTGGTTCGTCAAATAACTGTCCGTAATATACTCGCAGTCAAACCACACAGGCGACCGACATCGGTCCCTGTCCGCCTGGGGGTCGCCGACGCCGGCCGATCTCTGACCGACGTCAGTTGCTCTCCTGCTTTATCCTGTCGACGTCGGTTGGCCTGACCGACACCGGTGTCTGTGACACTCCAGCAACTCCTCCAATGGCCTTCTCCATGTCTGCATCAGTGAAGCTTTTAGCTCCACAACCTAACATTTTGTATTCCTTAAAGTGTCCCTTCATGGAAAAATGTGTCATACCTCTTTTGTCTTCACTTGGTGACTCTTGAAATTCTGCAAGATGACTCTTCATGAGAAAATGTGTCCCATTCCTCTTTCATCTTTTACCTCGTGACTCTTTGACTTCTCTAGGGGCTCTCTTTTGACTTATATGTAACTAAAAATATATTCATTAATATTAAATAAATATTAACACACATTAGCTAAGATATGAATATTAAAAACACCATTAAATGCAATAGAGCCTTTATCACCAATAATGCTAGACCTTTGACATTAATGACAATATTTTCAACAATCTCCCCCTTTGTTATTGATGGCAACCTCAAGTTAAAACTTTCACATCTTAAAACTTGCACATACTACCATCTAAAAAACATATAGTAACTCCCCCTTACTGTAGCAATCTATACCTATTTCATGTACCTATTTTTGCACTTCTACATGTACTTGTTATTCTCCCCCTTTGACATCAATGGAAAAGGGCCTACTTAGAGCTAACACTCAACTAACCCTCAACTAATGTTGAACTTCAATGGTAGGAAGTAAAAGAAATTACTCACAAATTCTCTCGTAGATACTCAAATATGTCTTTTGGTAGTGCTTTTGTGAAAATATCTACAATCTGCTATGTAGTACTGATATATTCCATCTTAACCTTTTGATCTGCAACCTTCTCTCTCAAGAAGTGATATCTAATGGGAATATGTTTTGTTCTTAAATGCATTACTAGATTCTTTGAAATATTATTAGCACTTATGTTGTCACAAAAAATAGAAATAGGTTCATCATATTTTACCTTGATATCATCCAAAGTTTGTTTTATCCAAAGCACTTGAGTACAACACAAAATCACTGCAATATATTCTACTTCAGCTGTAGAAAGTGAAATTGAATTCTATTTTTTACTTAGCGATGATACTAAGCTATCACCAAGAAATAAAGCTCCTCCATTTGTACTCTTTCTATCATCCAAGCACCCTATCTAATATGAATCTGTATAAGCAACCAAAGTAAAACCTCTGCCTATGAGATTCCATAATTCATAATCCAATGTCTCCTTGATATATTTGAATATTCTCTTCACCAACTAAACATGACTATCTTTTAGAGATGACTGATATCTTACAACCATACCTACTGCATGCATGATGTATGGCCTTGATGCTATCAAATATAAAAGACTGCCAATCATAAATCTATATAAAGATTGATCTATAACAGGTGAATCTCCATCCTTACTCACCTTATTTCCTATACGCATTAGTGTGCCAACTGATGCACAATCCTCAAAACCAGATTTCTTCAACATTTCCTTAGTATATTTACTTTGAGATATGAAAATTCCTTTATCTGACTGAAATATTTGCAATCCTAAGAAAAATGACAATTCTCCAAGCATAGACATCTTAAATTCTTTTTGCATATTATCATAAAATTCTTTTATCATTTTTTCAATATTTCCTCTAAAAATGATGTCATCAACAGATACCACAACAATCAATTGATGCTCACCTTCTATTTTGATGTAGAGATTGCTATCAACAAATCCTCTTTTGAAACCTTGATCCTACAAGTACTTATCAAGTCTTACATACCAAGTTCTAGGAGCTTATTTCAATCCATACAATACTTTTTTCAATATGCATATATGGCTACTAATATTTGAGAGAATAAATCCCTTAGGCTACTCAGTGTAGACCTCTTCTTCTAGATTTTCATTCAATAAGGCAGATTTGACATCCATCTGAAACACTTTGAAAATTTTAAACATTGCATATGCAAGAAACATTATAATAGTCTCTAACCTTGCCATTGGTGCAATTTTTTTTTCAAAATCTATTATTTCAATCTGAGCATAACCTTTACATACTAATCTTGCTTTATATATGGTCACTTCTCTATTTTCATTCAACTTATTTCTATAAACCCATTTTATTCCTATCATATTATGATCTCTTGGTCTAGGCACTAATTCCCAAGTATCATTCTTTTCTATCTAATTTAATTCTTCATCCATATCCTTAACCTAATGCTTATCATGTCTAGCTTCTAAAAAAGTTCTAGACTAAATTTTGGATAACAAAAAGAAATTAACTTGCTCAGATTCACTTACCATCATTATTTTGATGTGAATTCCTTCATTTATTTCCCTGATGATGTCACTTTCATTATGATTTCTCTAAACATATTTGGATGGAGTTTTGGTGTCCTTTTTCTCCTTCTTCTCATCTTCATCTAATTCTTCAAAATCTTCCTCTTCAATGATTTTAGGAATGTCTACTTGATCATTGATTCTTTGTGTTTCATTTTCTTCTATCCTGACACTTGCACTTTCAATAATTTTCTTGATTCTTTTGTTATAATATTTATAAGCTTTACTTTTGCAAGAATAACCAAGAAATATACCTTCATCTACTTTAGATTCAAACTTACCAAGTTTTTCATTGGTTCTCTTTATGAAGCATCTGCTGCCAAAAACTTTGAAATAATCAACTATTGTTGGTTTCTCTTTCCATAGCTCATAAAGAATTTTATCACTATTGACTCTCAATAATGCTCTATTCTAAATATGCACTGTTGTAGTAACTACCTCTCTCCAATATTTATTTGCTAGCTTGGATTCATTTAGCATTATCTTCACCATCTCTTGAACTATTCTATTTTTTCATTCAACTACTCCATTTTGTTGTAGAGTTCTGACTACTGAATAATGTCTTTTTATTCCACGGTCTTCACAAAACTCAATAAATTGATCTAACGTAAATTTTTCTCTTCGATCTGATCTTAGACACTTAATCTTCAAACTGGTTGCATTCTTAACTAATGCTTTAAATGCTTTGAAATGTCTAAAAGCTTTTGATTTTTTCTTTAAAAATATTACCCAAGTCATACGTGAAAAATCATCAATAAACAATATGAAATATTTCTCACCTTGAGTACTTTGAGTTCTCATAGGTTTACATAGATCAGTGTAAACAAGATTTAACATCTGAGTGGTCGAATATTCTTTTGTTTTGAACTGCCTTCTAGTTTACTTCCCATGCTGACAAGGTTCACAAAGCGTGTCGAATGGCTTTGTAATCTTTAGAAGATTTTTGACTACTTGATTCTTGTTGATGTTGACAAGATTGTAAAAATTTATGTGCCACATTCTCTTATGTCATAGCTAACTTTCTTCAATCTGACTCAAATAACATCTTTGACCTTTGATGTCTGATAGCATATATAAATTATTGTCTATTCTCTGAGCATCTGCAACCAACACATCTAAATCTTTTCTTTTAATTTCACAACCTTATGCATAAAAATTTAGTGTGTGCCCCTGATCACACATTTGACTTACACTCAAAATATTATTCTTAAGACCTTCTATATACAAAACATTTTCAGTTTTACTTCTAACATTATCTAAACTTAGAGTATCTTTTCTATCAATTTTGGCAGTAGTATTGTCTCCAAATTTTACTATGCCACCATTGATATTCTTCAAGGTTATGAACTTGCTCTTGTCTCTTATCATGTGCCTCAAACATCCACTATCAATGAACCATGAATTTTCTTCATTTCTTGCATGCAAAGTTGTTTGTACCAATATAGATTTTTTAGGTTGTTTCTTTTGCCATGAACTTGTCTAAATTTTTTTCTTGATGAATGGAGCCTTAAAACTCTAGTCCTTCTTGATTGACTCGAACATGCTTCTATAGTACCAAGCTATGTATCTAAAGGCTTTATACGTGTAACATATTATGGCCTCTTCATTAAATTCTGATAGAGGAGTAAAAGAGTTGTGGCTTCTGCTTGACACTGTAGGAATTTCCTTCTCCTTATTTCTGAAATTATTAGCGTTTTTTTTATATTCTATTTTCTTATGACCATATCCATTACAATAAGAATAGTAACCATAAAAATAGGACCTATTTATGTATCTCTTACTTGATTGCCTTTTGTAGCTCTATTTTCTCTAGCCTTCTTTGTTTGAGATGTCTTCTGTATTCTTAACTTCTTCCCTTTTTATTTCTTTTTTTGCAAGAGCTTCAACATTCTTTATCTGTGAAAGTAGTGACCTCCTATTTCCTTTTTTCAAATCTAATATCTGTCTTATCTAACATTGATCTTTGATTTTCTAATATTTTATTTAATATATTAGTGTTATTCTCAAATTTTGAATCATTAGTTGTTCTATCATTGATTGCTTTATTTGTTTTCTCAATATCTACTTTTAAAGAAGCAATTTCAATAACACACCTTTCACATTCTTTACTTACTATTTTTAATTATGTCATTAGATCTTCTTCATTTTTCTTGGCTTCTTCAAAGTGTGCTTGTAGATCTTCAATTATTTTCTTTGACTCTTTTTCATTTTTCTCGATCTAGAGCTTTAATCTTTGATTTTACTTTTCAAGAGATTTTAACTCTTCTAAAGCACAAATGAGTTATCCTTCCAGATTCACTTCAACTTCATCTTATTCTTCTTCTTGATCATCTGTACTTTTTATTGTAGAGGCATCTTCATGTATGGCCATGAATAGAATCCCTTCTTCTGAATCACCGACTCCACTATCTTCGATTGAGCTAGGATCTTTAGAATACAAACTCTTCTTCTCGAATCCCTTCTTGAATTTACCTTTGAAATTCTTCTTTTATGTAGACTTTCCTTCTTCATTGTCATCATTTCCCTTATTTAGGCATTTCGCTGTAAAATGTCTAATCTTTCCATAATTAAAACATTTAAAAGGTAATTTTTCTTGATATTTACCTGTGCCCTTTTCTAGCTTGCAAATGAAAAGAGCTCCGTTGTCATCTTCATCATCGCTAGAACTATCACTTGATTCTTAAATCTTAACCTTCTTTTTCTTTGATGTCTTGAAATCAACTTCTCTTTTTGAGGGTTTATCTTGTTTAGTCTGCATCTCATATACCATAAGAATACCATGAAGCTCATCCATATTTAGCTTAGCTAAATTATTCATCTCTTCAATTGCCAAAATTTTTGCATCATATATTAATGGTAGAGATCTCAAAAAAAATTGAACCACAATTGATTCTTCTAAATTTTCTCCAAGACCTTGAATCTGATTAACTATTTGATCAATCTGCAAAAGATAACTTGCTATATTTTTTTTTCTTTCATATTTAAACACTCAAACTATCTTCTGAAAGTCTGAAGCTTAGCTTGATGAACCTTTGTATCACCTTTGTAAATATTCTCAAGTTTTACCCAAGTTTCATGAGTAGATTTACATTGTATAACTTTAACAAATTCTGATTCACATAAACCATATAAAATAGTATTTAAAGCTTTAGCATTATTTTCACTTGCTTTTTTTTCTACCAAAGTAGTTACAAGTGTTTGTGGCTCTTCATATTCCTCCACCACTACTTGCCATATGTCAAATCTAATGTCCATCAAATAAGTCTTCATCCTTATGCTCCAAAAAACATAATTCATCCCATCAAATAAAGGTGCCTTATTTGTATAAAATCCTTCATGTGATCCAACCATCGTGTTTCCTCGATCTACCTTCAAGCTGTAAAACTTTTTTAAAAAGAACCTGCTCTGATACCAATTGTAAAGCATGAAATATACTGAGAGGGGGGGTGAATCAGTTTATTATATATATTTTTACTTAATCTAATTGCTTTTTTTAACCACTTAATCACACATTCAAGATATGCAATAAAATTGAAACAATAATTTGCACCACATGAGAGAGAGAGAGAGAGAGAGAGAGAGACCATATTTATACATGGAAACCCAAAGTGGAAAAAATCACAGAGAAGAATCTCAAGTATATGAATGAGCACCAAATAAAAATATAAAGTTCTCAAGCGCCAACTTGTAGGAGCACTAACCCCTTTGTTGAGCACCAACACAACAACTATTTGTGAGCACCAACCCCTTGCAAAGATTTGTGAGCACCAACCCCTCTTGTGTATAAAACACAACTATCTCTTAATTTTGCTTACTCAACAAATGATAGATTTCTACAATATCTCCTACTTTTTTCTCTTTAAAAATAAATACAAACTATGCACTCTCTTGCATATTACAAATGGATTTTCAAGCCTTTATTTATAGCTTTCCAAAAGACCTTTGGCATTCACCCTTTGTGACTCTTCAATCCTCATAGAAAATGGTGCCAAACTTGCATGACCTTTCGTATCTTTGCATTTGAAAAGTCATATGGTGACCCTTCATATACAAAAGCATCATTTCCTCTTTTGTCTTTATCTTGGTGACTTTTTGTATTCTTTAAAGTGTCCCTTCATGGAAAAATGTGCCATACCTCTTTTGTCTTCATTTGGTGACTCTTGGAATTTCTCAAGATGACTTTTCATAAAAAAAATGCATCCCATTCCTCTTTTGTCTTTTACCCCGTGACTCTTTGACTTTTTTATGGGCCCTATTTTGACTTATATGCAACCAAAAATATATTCATTAATATTAAATAAATATTAATATACATTAGCCAAGATATGAATATTAAAAACAACATTAAATTCAATGGGGCCTTTATCACCAATAATGCTAGACCTTTGACATCAATGATAATATTTCCAACATATAAAAGATAACTAACTCTCTGGAGCTCGAGTTGCACCAACTCGCGTATCTCTAATAACCTCAAGTGTTGTCTCCAAGAATGTACTGCAATGGGGGAGGGAGAGCATCCGAGCATTTTACCACTCCAACCATAGACCAATGATCCCCTACATAATCCCCTATCAGGGAATGGCCCTCCCTACATGGATAGACAGATAGAATGGTGCGAGAATCTAGAATGACACATGTTAGTACCCCCATGTGTTGTAAGATTCTACTATATGATGTGTATCATAAAGAAAAATATGTTTCTACTATGATATCTCACAACATATAAATCATACATATGAATTGACAATGTTAATCTAACTATACTTTAGCCAAAGTTTTAAATAACATATGATCATCTAGGTCAGTCAAATTCATAACACATCACTTGATTGGATTATTCATACCCATCATTGGTGATGCTAGCCAAGCTTGAGAAACTATCTCAATGCTTGGGTAGTATCATCAATGCAAGCTCCATAATAAACATAATAGATATATATCCAAAGCATAGGCTTACCAAGTGAGTAAACTACTCTAAAGATGATTAACATACACATGCAATATCTAATATAATAAGCATACATTGACAAAACCATGCCAACCAAAAATGACCATAAGAGTCTACATTAACTTATCTACAACAGATAATTCAAGCAAAATTTAATTATTGCTACAGAGGAAGTACTTTTAAGAAACTAATAACCTTTTGATATTTTCTAGAATGTTTAAGTTCTACTTCCCCTATAATCCAACAAAATTTACAAGGCACTAATTATTCATTTTCTGTAATTTTAAGCTAACATAAAAAATTATGTATTGCCAATCGTTTTCAAATATTTTTTGATAGTTTTATATTATTTTCATTGCAAGGAAAAACCTCAAAATTTAAGAAATAATATAATTTTTCCCTTACCTCTAGATAATTTATTTACAGGGTTTAAAAAATTATGCCGACTATCAACTTATATGATTTTTGGTATTTAATTTACATTCAACTCCACATATTTCATAATATGATACATTTTGTATAAGGAAACTTCTTATAATCATACATAAAGGTTATGGTTTACAAAATTTACTAAATCGTTAGGTAATTTTTATTATAAATTAATAAATAAATATAATATATATAATATTACATAAATTTTATTATTTATTTTTCTAACCTAATTCCGAACTTTATTAATATATATTTAAACCTATATTTATTTTAAATATATATCAATTTTTATATTTATCCAAATTTATCTAAACATCCAAATGTGGATCTCTCGTTTCTCATAACTACACCAACTTAAAAATCAAACATGCATCGATAAATGGTTTCAACTCATGAAAGGCTCAAGGGAACTAGGTTTTCATGGATTTATTTTAAAATACAGAAGGCAAATAGGAAGCGACTTGTACTATAATGGTTAAACGTAGGACACAGTCATAAAGTGACTCATGCCCCATGATCACTTCACATAAGCATACAAAATCTTTTGCCCAGGCATAGATATAGATGCATTTCATTTAGCTAACGTCGAGAGGGTTTTTTTTTGAGTCCATTGAAAATTTTGATTGTTTTTGGGATGCATTTTTACTCTTAACTAAACGGTTGAGATCTGGTGGCCATTTTGCTCTTCCACCACATATATATCATGTTTATGTCATGTCTCAGCATGGAGTTAAGCATAGGTTCAATGTTGTATAAGGGCTTTCTAATTAAAATTGTGCAAGGTTGAGACAAAAGAATGGCGACGCTTATGCTCTCATGCTAAATTTAAAGAAAAGAAAAGAACAAAACTTGAAATGGCGTCAATGTTGAGGCAAAAAGTAGAGGTTAAAATAAATATGTTGAAAACCTATGGATCCTTGGCTAATACGATCGCCACTTTACTCAATTCAAATGGTAGAAATACAAAAGAAGAAAACAAAATAACAATAATAAAGGAGAGTAGAAATCCTGCCCTTGGGCTGAGTTAAAGAAAAAAGAAAAAATTTATTTAATATGGTTGAGTTTTTAAAAAACTACATATCATAATAAAGTAATTTCATTCATTACTTTCGAGACAAAATATATATACACTCAAATCTAAATATATATATTATTTAAATTGTCCTCATCATGACAAGCCTCACCCACTAATTCAACTTTGTTATTGGTTAACTTTTTTAAAAATTTAACTATTATTTATAGGTCACTACTACCTCCAAACCATTTGGGTTAATGAAATTTGGGTTATTGAAAATGGATTTATAATCTCTAAAGGGGTTCACCAAAATCTAATTCCCTCAAGATTTCTATAGATTCAACAGTGTTTTTCCCTAATTTTTAATATACACTATTAAAATAATTATAGTACCCACCTGGTATGCTTTTTCTTTGTTGATGAGAAATTCCCTTCCTACTTCCAAAAATTTTCTTCCTTCTTCCAACTTCCCACTTCCTTTCCCGTGAATTTTTTTACCCCCTTTTCTTCTCTCCTTAAAACTATTTTACTCCTATTTTTCTTTTTGTTCCAACTCATTAACTAGGAATCCCACACATAATCATCAGATAAATTTTCAATTTATCTCCCTTAATTTCCCCAATTAATAATAATGTAACTTAACTTCTCTTTTTTCTAAGTAAAGTCATCGAAAGATTTATACACTACTAACAATCAATTCCAAATAAGTCTTATAAAGTATATGTTCATCTTAGTGCTTATTTAAGATTTATTCCCGTATTAATTAACATAATTAATAAGTTGAATATCACAATTTAATTAAAATGTCTAATATAATTAAATAATTTAAGATTATCATAAATCTTTATTTTGACAAATTATATATAGATTACTACTATTTCAATTCCCTATTAAAAGCTGAATTAATGGCACAATTATAAAGCACAATATAAAGCATCTAATAGCATAGTAATCACTTTAACTAAGTTCAGTATAAGAACTCATTCTCTTTTAAAGCATAATCGAAATATATTCAATGCAGGGTATTCTAGCATTAATAATCTTAATACTAGTAAACCATATTCATGTAAATAATTTAACTAGTCAAATTATGGTGGTGTGTGAATTTGGGTCACTAACATTTAGATCTCAGATGATGTTCTCCCTCGTCATGCTCTAAGGGTGAGACCAACCCTGCATCCACCTCATACCAAATATGTAGTTTGTTTGAGTCATCATATATATAATCAGTGATACAAGACTAACAAGTATACATCTATATTGCATAAAATAATCAAATGCAATTGTAACATCACGTAAATAAATCATAAATATCATTGTTCCCTATAGCATTTGTCATAGTGCTTAAATCAAAGCATTAAAGAATTAGTTATTAACTATTTTAAATCTACAGATTTAAATGTAAAATCATAGGGTGAAATCGGGATGTAACAATGTCCCTAGGTGAAAATCACATGGTTATGAATGTTTCAAAAATTAACATTATCAAGTACTTGTGACCAAATTTATGTGTCTACACATATAATCAAATTATTCTATCTTAAATTACATAGTCTAATAGGTTACACGTTACATGAATTTACATATTATAAAAGTTATGATGGTACCATGTATCTACTTCTTTGGCCATAAAGTATATTTTGCTCCTTAGCATTGGGCCCAGTTTTCAGTATTAATTTTAGTTTTATCCTTGTTGTTAGGTTTAGCTTTCAATTTTTAGCTTCTTTATTTTTGAATTGGGGAAATGGAGGCTCATTTTCATAGTTTTAATGATAACTTGATTCCCATATTACTAGGGGTATTTGTTCCTTTTCTCACTTTCATCTTATCACTTATTTCATTTGGTTACATTGATTGTCAATTATTAATAAATCGATTTACATTTGGGCATTCTTGTTTGCTTGTAACATTCAAGATATTGACACCAAAATGTGGGTGATCCATTTTCTAGAAATACAAAGGTCATCTTCAATTCCTATCAATTAATGTTCGAGTATGCACTTATTTTTTATTTATTTTGATACATATGCATGCACACACATCAAAGCAAGGTATTATGTAGACACTTAATTTTGTTACAATTCATCTAGTTGTAGTGTCTTTGTCATGTCATGGTAAATTTTGTT
Source organism: Torreya grandis (assembly GCA_037957365.1). Classification (NCBI taxonomy): domain Eukaryota; kingdom Viridiplantae; phylum Streptophyta; class Pinopsida; order Cupressales; family Taxaceae; genus Torreya; species Torreya grandis. Next base: position 509,551 of record JARHVA010002868.1, read on the forward strand.
CATTTGATTACTTTTAGCTCCTTTTGGTACACTTTCCATTTACATTTGACCCTTCATAGTCTTAACTCATCCACATTTTTCCATGAATGCCTTCAAATATCTTAGTTGTCTACATTAGGGTCCATCTAATTATCCTTCAATTTAGCTTGATCTCTATTTCATTGTATTTTTTTGACTCAACCATTTTCAGCAATGGTTGGGCCGAAAATGGTCCAAGTTTCTTGTGGGTCCATTGTGCCACCATATGTTGATTTCCCATGCCTTGATCATCAGATTTCATTATTTTTCATGGTTAACCTATGCATGAATGTATCTAAATTTTAATTCAAAGGATATTATATATAAACATGTACCCTAATTCATCTATCATCAAACAACCAAGTCCTTGAGGTGCACATTGAGTCTATTTATCACACACTTATTAAGGAGCCTCTTTTTATTCCACTCATTTTTTGATGATGTTGGAGTAGTTTAGTGTTAAGAATACTAAATTAGATTTGAAACTATTAAATAATAGGTTTTCAAACTAAAATAATGAATGAGTGTATTTTTGAGCCGTGGATTTAAAATACTAAAAATAACAATTTTAACCCAAAATTGTGATAACATCAAAGGGAAAGAAATTTAGGAACAATCAACAATTATAAATGAATTATTACCATCACCTTGCTCCTAATATTTGCCCTCTAAGATCTTTAAACTGAGTTTCCAATGCTATTTGACTTGGTTATGTGGATTGCTTGATAATGGCTTTAAGATGGATATAATGGCTTATTTGGATGCTAGAATGGATGCAAAAGGGTATGCGTGCTTAGGATAGATGGTCTATAGATGCAATAATGGCTTATGAGCTTTCTCATTATTCTAAATATGCTCCAAGCATGACTATTTTTAGGTTAATGGAGGAGGTTTTAGATGAATTTTTAATTCATTTAGAACTCTCTAGTTTAGAGAATTCTAAAAAGTTAGGGAGAGTTCTAGCTTAGGAGATTTCTAGATTAGATTAAGAGATAATAGGGATTAGTTAGGGGTTTTAGGGAGTTTTAATGATATAGGGGTGTAAGAATGGCTAGGGATAGGTTGGCTAGGGGGTAGTTGGAATATTTTTAAATTTTGAATTAGCAAGTGGGGCTAGTGGCTAATTAATGAGGTGAGATTAGTGGTTAGATGGAGTGTTAGTAGGATAATGAGGGGATTAATATGTCATGGGGGTGTAGAAAAGTTTGTAGTATGTAGGAAATATTTAATAGGGAATGGGATTTAATTAATTAGTTAGGATTATGGCTATGAGATAAATTAAGATAATTAGCAAAATTATTGAAATAATTAAGGCGAATAGATTTAGGTGTATACATTTTGTCCCTCTTTGAAAGGCCATAGCGAGTGATGAAGTGAGGAGTAATGGCCTTTCAAAGAAGAACCATTGCGTAGATAAGCTAGTAAAATGAGGTTGGGTGATGCCCCCTAGAGGGGATATGTTGGGAGGTACAAGCCGAATGGCCACTCAAAAATAGATCCGTGGGTTGGGTATAAAAGCATGATAATGAGGGGTTAGGATGCCCCGAGTTCTAGTTGAGCTAAAATAAGATGCCCCAAGAATAAATTGAAGGGGATATGTTTACAGGTGTAAGACTAGTTCCAAGGGGGAACACACCTAAGCAATAATGATTAGTGTCTTGGGATGAGTCCTTGACAAAGACCAATGTCGAGGAGAGAGGTGGTTACATTCATATGATAAGTTGAATATTACTGAGACAACGATATATGTCCAGGAAATGGATAGATTAAATAGGCCACGAACTGACAATATTTCCCAGGCAAGGATGCATGCAAGGGACAACTATAGGCCAATAAAAGATATATGATAAGTGATTAGTGATGATAAACAGATTTGATTTAATGATTGTAGCTCAACATGATTTAATGGATTTGAGTAACCCGAAGGGTACGAGATATGGATTGGTCATTAGTAGTGGTTAAATTATCCTTGGGCATGAAAAAGTGGTCAAGTGTTACCTACATAGTCTGAAGAGACCTCAAACCAATGTAGTTCTAACTTGGGATGTTGGATGAGGAGTAGGGGAAAGGAAGGCCAGACCCCAAAAAATGATTAAAATGACTCAGGGATAGAGAATAATGACTGGGAATTGGATTAAATGTGATAACATGATGTATAAAGGGATATGAGGGTCAAATTTAGTTGGTTGGGTAGGAAAATAAGGTCAATGGGGACTAAATGGGGTAAAAGGGGTAAAAATAATAAGGAATTGGAAGGTAAAATAGAAAAGTGGGGGGGGGGGGGGGGTAAAAATAGTCATTTTCACTCTTAGACTTGGTTGATTTGAGCTCTGGAGATAAGGACTATGGATTGCATCCCACAAGCTTCCCACCATGGAGAGAGGGTTTGGAAGTTTAAGAGCCCAACTGACACAGGACCACCGATGAGTGCTCTATTTGAGCTTAGTCATTTTTGTCATTAATGTATTATTTTCTTGCATTTATTATGGGTATGAATCAAGAATGCAAAATAGTTATAGTTTTGTGATCGCAAGAGGTGAGAATGCCCTCACAAATTATGATTTTATAAAATTGCATGTGGAAAACTATGGTTTCACAATCCCATAATGAGTGATTTACGGTATTAAAATACCGCATGGGGGGTTATCCAAGGTTTTGACAAAATTGTACATCAAAACTTGCAGATCTAATGCTCTAAATCAAGATCAAAATAATAAAAAGACTAAATGATTATGGATTGCTTACAAGTAGACTAAAAAATTTAGCATGATGTTGGCTTGGTCAAGAGGCTTGGATTGCATGGATAGCTTGATGAAAGGATGGATTGGTGTCGCATGGATTTCTTCATTTGTCTTTAGATTATTATCTTAATTAGCTCTAGATTTTAATGGTAGATTGTAAATTTGGGTGTTTTTTATATAAATTGTATATCTAAATCCATTTACCTAAATTTACCATCTCATAACATACTTTTACCAAAATAAGGTTGCATTAAAGAGCATTTAATATTCATTTCAATAATCTTTGAGAGAGAAGGTGAAGTCCTATCTCTCACTTAGGTTGAGCCACATGCATAGAAATACATGAGCCCTAATTCTAAGCATGTGGAATTGTAGCTACCACCATCAAGGGGTTTTGGGTTAACAATTTTGAACATTTTATTTAGTCTTGTGATATTGTGGATAATTACGATTCCATCAAAAGAAAAGATATTCAAATGACTACACACATCAATTCTACTTATGGAAGACACAATTCTAGACTCCTGCTCTGATGAAAGGGGTTTAAAAAGTTTTAGACCTAAGAGATCGACTACCACATTCAAATAAAACTATAATTTTTGGTGGATGTTGATAGTGGTTGATTCCTTTCGTGCTTGGTCGGAAGTGGCCATCATAAAATAAAAAAATCTTCTTCTTGGGAGATCTTATACATTATTATAGAGTCTATTTTCTAATATCATTAATCACTTCCAAAACTTAGGCAAGTCATATTCAGGTACACATCTCTTTTTACTCATTTTTTTATCATTTCAAGGTACTTAGTTCAATTTCTCCATTTCCTTTCGCACTTAGGCAAATCTTATTTACTATATTTGTTGTATTTATCTACAATCTCTTTTGTGCTGTTATTTTACAAGATTGACATACTGTTTTGAACACTTGTGCATCTTTTTTGTAAAACAAGAACATTGAGACATTTTTGATTGATGTTTGGAATGTCAAGACGTTTATGAGAGATGTATGGAATTTCAAGATGTTTCTGATGGATACATGGAACATTGGAATATTCTTGACAAATGATAGGCAGAGTCCAAAATGAGTTGACTGTTTCGCTTGGTCATGATTTATTGTTTTCTAACTCCGATCTGCAATATATGACACCTGAAACATGTAAAATAAACTTTACTCTCCTTACCCTAGACTGGGAGGCAACAATATCTGAAACTTAAGAAAAACAAGGTGAGATTTAGGGGCTTGTGTTTATGGGTAGGAGGGCTCAATAAACATTGTTTTATTATCATGCCCTTAAATGGTGGAAACTACTAGAAAACTATGTCAAAAATTATAAATTCCATACATGAAAATAAGTCCAGTGATATACAAGACCCTAGGTCATGTGCCAAAAGTACCCAATAAGGAATGCCAGCCTCAAACACAAATGCTCTATGATTCTCTAGTCTCTTTAAAATGTATGTGCTCGTGCTTATTAGAATGATAACAATATCACGTGTAGTTTCTAAATATTAAATCAAATATAATGCTTTTGTATTTATAGACTATTGGCTTCAAATTAGGACCCTATTAACATGTAAAATGATATCAAATGATAAAAACTAAAAAAAAGACATGATAAAAAGAATAGGTGTACCTTGAATTAATGAAGACAAAAAGAGGACTTAACAATATTAATACCTTTTCTATAAATGTTAAAAACATTGATACAATTTTTATCACAATCTAACAACATTCATAACTCTTGACATAAACTCTGAAGAGAGAGAAAACACACCAATAACACCTAATTTAAATCAATAATTAACAAATACCGTAAAATCATGAAAAATAATTAAAAAATACCTTAAAATCCTCAAAAATATTTTTAAACGCATACACTAAATATTAAACCGAAGAAAATCGATTATTCACACTCAAACATTTTCATGCAGAGTTGGTGACCAGGCTTATCCTTCCATCGGAAAAAGTTGAAGAGATGAGGTGGACTTGGTACGTTATGAGGGAATACTTGTGGATGAAGTTGTATTACTTAAAGGAGAGTTAACTGTGGACGATATGTTTCTTTTAAGTTATTCTCCTTAAAATAAAATTTTAATTAGAAATTTGTAAAATAATAGCCACATCTTCCTGACTGCTATTTTTATCCGTGGCACGTGCCACACCAACCATGATCGGTGTTAATTACAATGTAAACTCAACTGTCCACCGGCGTCGAAGGATAATGTAAGAGACACAGCGAAGTCAAAGAAAGAGCCGGGCGATGCTCTCCTTGGTGTTTGATATAATCAGATGTGATATACACACTGAACATATGCCCCTTTACATGCACTCAGGCAGGGGAAGAATAGCAGTTTGATGTATACACAATGTTACAGGTAAGCTATTCTGTAAACACAATGTTGGCCGAATCCCATGTTTTCCTGTACTCCGTGCTTTTTTTTGTAGTCCTTTATGCATTTGGGTACTTAGTTTTATTCAGAAAATGGAAGGGAACAAGCCGTTTTGAGGCTGCAAGCTGCTTCAACTCATTCATTCATGGCATATGTGTAGTGGTTGTGTGTTCCTGTGACCTAATAACCAATCATCCATGGAAACTGGATGCACCCAATACAAACCTAGAGAATAAAATCATGGAATTCAGCCTTGCATATTTTGCCATAGATATGATCTATTACATGCTGATAAACCCATCTGATTATCTTTTCATTTTGCACCACATTGCCACCTCTTCCTACATGATTTCCTGCAGATATTACACAGGCCATGGTGGGATTTCTGCAGTGTCTCTCATGTGTACAGGAGAGGCTACAAGCCCATTTCAGAATGTCTGGACATTGGCTAGGATGGCTAGAGGCGAGTCTCCATTGGCTAGTAGGATCTATACTTCCCTGTCACCTGTTTTTACTGTCTATTTTACCATCATGAGATGTATTGTGGGACCCTACATTGCCTGGGAGTTGGGATCCTTTTATTTTCCTGGAAAAGCTGATAAAGTTATTCCTAGGGGCATAGCATACTTCTGGATGGCCACTGTTATCATGGCCATTGTAGGGAGCTGTGTTTGGGTTTATAAGCTCTGGACTGGATTGATTAAGTTCTATTCAAGGAAGAGGTCTCCGAGTCATAAGGGCAATATACAGAAGTCAGCGTAATCTCCTTTGAAGAATTTCTCTGCGGCCAAGCTTTGTACTTGGGCGTCTTTATCAGGGCGAGTTAGCATTTGAGCCCTGAGCCTATGAATCTCGCGAACTCAAAATAAGGGTTTATATATAAGTAATGGGATTTGGGCTGTAAAGAGAATTAGGAATTAATTTGCTCATCCTTTGGAGGAGGAGATCTTTCCGTTGTACTGTTGGATTGGGAAAAAAATTGAAATTGAATTTGGGCTCAAAATTATTTCGAGGGCATTATCTATCTGTTTTGCCAGAAACAGAACAGTCAGGGACTGTCCATTAATCAAAACTTGCATTTTTAAGGCTGTTTCTGTCTGTGTCAATTGACGTGCCAAATCGGCTAAAAAAGTTATAGAAATTTGAAAACTAATGTCCATTATCCAGTAACAATTTCAACACCTATCTATAATAGTTCTGATTTTTTATCTTATCTTCTTGTGCTCTGCATTGGGATGTACTTCTATTAATCAATCTCCTATTAGGGCGTTTCACATATTTTCTGCTGTACAAAATTGCTTTCTGGTATTCTCTGAATTTTAATTGGTTGTAACAGTTTTATATGACATTTTTCTTACATCTCAATGAATTATAACAGTTTACTTGTAGTAATGAAAATATTCGTGAAGAATTTTCATATGATATGAGTTTTGTTCATGTATTGAATGATAGCTTTCTTTGGTGTGATGATAGCTAAAAATAAATAATTCTTGCATAGGTTTTGAGATCCTAAAACGTTCCTTATTCGCCAAATCTCAAATCTTCGTTTCTCATTCATGTTTCCTGCTTCTCATAACATAGCTGTGGACTCCAGCTTGGCTGGTTTACCTATTTATGGTGCCTAAATAACATCACATGCTGTGATGGCTTACAGAACGCTCCCTCATTTTGTCATGTGGGTATGATTTTTGATAGCTTTTGTTGCTGTTTTTGTGACTATTTGAGTTGTTGTGGCATTAACTTTATGCCTCTACTTATAGAAATAATCAAATGTAATGTTGGTCTTCAAGTATATGACTTACATCGTGGCTTCTGTTGGGTTGAATTTGTGTCTATAATATATATTAACCTATGGTCACAATGGAAATGCTGGTTACTAGTAATAATGAAATCTTTCAGGTGCGGAGTTTTTCCAAATGTAGCCCATGGCAGGTCTTTTCATCTGAAACTTCTTAAATAGGTAAAACTCACATTTCTGAACATTTGGTAATTTTCACTTGTTCTATATCTGTAGATATTTTAACAACAATTTGTAACATATCTATTGGTAAACCAATGCAAGCACAAAAGTGCTATTGAACCTTACCCTAGATTTTCTTTCTATTTACTTTACGTCCTCCAATTTCCATCATTTTATTTCTCTTATCTTTGTCCTTTTGGGCATCTTTAAAACATAAGCATTTCACAGAATTTGTGGTATAGTTGTCTGCTCTTTAAACGAGCCTTACCTCTGATAACAAAATTTCAAGATACAACTTTCAGATGTTAAAAGCAGCCTTAGCACTTCTTAGAAAGGCATGATACAACTTTGTCTTGCACAAATCATGTGACCTGTGATTATGAGTGCTAGAAGGATAATGCAACATGGGCCTTATTGTAGACTGTTAATGTCTTTATAAATTTGTCAAATTGAATTTGCACAAATGTTTTAGGCTTTAGGCCTTGTGCTATAAATGACTATACTTTTCTGATTTTTAGCTTTTGGATATATCATAACATTGTCAGGATTCTATGCAATGATTAGTATTGGAAGGTAAAATAACAACTTTTATGAATCATTTTGAATGTTATGCTGTAAGTTAAATGGTAGAGGTACAGGCTACAGGGGATATCTTAGATCCCAGCTAAGCCAGCATGACTTCTGGGCATATGAGACTTCTCTTGTAGACTTGAGGGCAACATTTTCACTTTACTGATTTTGATTTTTAGCTGGTAACGCTCAGGGCCCAAACTCTTGCATCATGTTTCTTATATTCGTCTGGATTACTACCCCGGCCACTAGGGTAGCTTCCTGAGCTCACACCACAGTTTGCCATTATATATTCACAAGTATTTGCTACATTTGCCCAACTTGTTACCATCTCTAGACACTTAAATCTAGCCACCGATAACCTCCAATCAGGGTTTTGACCAATTTCCACTCAAAATGCACAATTTGGCCTAAAAACGCTAACACATGCTAAATGATGTGAAACTGACATATTCAAGTGCCGATTTTGGGCAGGGTATCTCTAAATGGGGCAATGCAATTTATGGCCCAGCTAACTTCGATCAGATCATTTCGAGTCAAAATGCCAATTTTGCATCTGAGTGCTTTGGATTGCTCTTTCCTATCAAATCTTCTGAACAAGATGCGTGCCTTTGTTATTTGCTGTTGGTAACTTCTTAAATGGGAATACGGATCCAACGCATTTGACATCGTCCTCCAATTTCAATTCAGTCGAATTTTGGACCAATAACAAGGCATTCTGATCAATTTGAGTAATTTGTGCACAAAGTGCTTAAGCATGTTTAAGAGCTAATTAATCCAAATCAAGGCCTAATTAAGAATTTCATGGAAACTTGTTGAATACTTATTTTTGAAAATGAATATTGAATATCTACATCATCAGGGGATCTCATTTCTTGGAAAGACATCCTTAGGCCATAAATGCCAAAAATATCAGGATTCATGCCCTCCATGCCTCATCAATGTCTTCCATGATGCCTTCCATTCCTCTTAATTGCCCCTTCTTCCAGTGTCATGATGAGGATAATTACAAACTTAATTCCAAAAATTGAATTAATCCTCAACCACACATCTCAATCTCAGGATGGACGGTTCAGGTTGATTTTAGACATTTGCAAAAATTTATAAATATGAGGCTTTACCACATCATTTTTAAGTTTTGATTATGCAAAGTTATAATGCTCAAATGGTTCTAAAAGCTTCAAGAAACTAGTGTTACCATGCTAAATTGATTTCAAGCCAAGCCAAGCCACAAGCCAAAGGTGCTACGGAGAGATGGAGGTAACCAAGCTTCTATTGCCAAAGACTTCATAAGCACAAACCGAGCAAGCCACCACTGCAAAGGCATTTGAAGCATCCAAAAAAAGTGAAAGAATTATTGTGTTTTCATTCCTTGTTTTTTAGTTGTGTTTGTCATTTGTTTTTGTTAACTAAGCTCTCCTTAGTGTCTAGACCTAGAGATGTTATGTTATTAGTGTGTTTATTTCATTTTGTTTTCATTTTAGAACTAACACCATACTAACTATTCTCTCTTGAGTCAAATTCCTAAATCACATTATGGCACGTTCGGTGGGACTAAACGCATCTCACCCCTGAAGAAGATCATTTTGCAACTCTAAAATATTTATTTGGACTTTTAAAACTCTTGCAAATTGATTTTTTAATTTTATTTTGCCGTTTTTGTTTGCCACGATTTTACATAGTAACCGACGTCGGCAAGTAAGACCGACATCGGTTACATGGCTTAACCAACGTTGGTTAGTAAAACTGACATTGGTTAGATTTCAGTTAAGTTAGCCAAGGTAACCGTCGTCGGTTGTATATAACCGATGTCGGTCACTGTGTTTTTCAAAAAACATAGAGCCGAGAACTATTTTTTTCAAAGTTTATTGTTTCAAACTAAAAAGAGCTTTAAAGCTAAATGACATGCTAACATTTTTGCTGCAGGACCAAGCTTGATATTTGTTCAGAACATGTTTAAATCACCTTTGCATGCTTAAAAATCAATTATGAACCTTGTTTTTGGTGTTTAACAAAGAATTTAGATGTTTTTGGTGAATGTTTTTAAAGTTTGCAACTAAGATCATGGGGTTAAATGAACACTACCAAATTTTTTATTTTGGGCTTAAAATTGAACGCACTTGTCAATTCTTGTTTGCAATGGTTTAGATTAGATTTTGTTTGGCAAATAGAGGGATGTTGCGTGTATGCTTTTCCATTTGCCCCTATAGGGAACCCTTGGAATCAAAAATGTCATTCCTATTGCAAATAGCCTAGTCTAAGGCTTAGAAAGAAAGCCGTTTAAATCACTCCCCAAAAACTTGTCAAAGTCTGGGTGACCTTGAAAACGACCCTAAAGTCTTTTTATTTCATGTTTTTTTAATTTTTATGCAAACTTGGCTTGCGAGGGGGACTTCATCACCTCCCGTGAGTTCTTTAGGGAAGCTTTGACCCGGGGTTTCATCACTCGGCACTGACTTCATTTGGCTCTTTTGGAGTTGCACACGGGACGTAGTGGCACTTTCAACATCGCACTACACTGAGCGAACAACAGGATGTAGTGGTTGCAAAAAGGACTAGACCTTTTTGCAACAAGCCAAGTGATACAGACCTAAAATCTGTGCTTTTCTTTTGTATTGTTTGACGTGAAATTCATTGTGCAATTGATTCCCCTAGATCGTTCGAAAACTTGTTAGATTTTAGACAAATCTTCACTTGCCGCGGAAGTATTATTGGTGCAAGGTGCGTTTCAAGGTCCATGTCGCAGTACTGTCATTTGAGAGAATTGGGGCATAAAAACCCTACTCTATAATGTGTATTTACTTTTGGATGAACACTTAAAATCCTCTTAAATGACGTATATTGACGGATTCTAACAATACCAAACAACCTTGTCAGTTTAGGATCTAAGGGTGATTAATTAGTTGGTCTTGTCTTAGTTTAAAATCTTGTTTGGAGTCAAAACTTGGTGTAAACAAACAATCCATACCAAACACATAGTCCAAATTTTTTTTTGACCAAAGAGGTGTTATGCTACCTGCGTGAGATCATCAATTTGCTTTGTTCAAAAGTTCATCAAAAGCTTGAAAGTCATATCATCCACTTTGGTGCAGTTATGTTGTTCAATTGAGTTTAGACCTTTATCAAAGTTGTTTAAGTCCTTCACTTATAATCTAAATTTGCAATTGCATCTTTATAAGTTCATATGGTTGATGTGTTAAGTGGGTTCGCTATTTGCACTAAATTTGAGGGAATTAAGTTTTAATTTCCAATTTGGGTTGAAGGTCGTTTAAGACTCATAATCATTATCGTTATTTGATAGACTTAAGACATTTTATGCTAAACACTTGCACTTTAAGTTTATGCACCACAGCATTTTGAATTAAGAAAAGTAGTGTTCTGTTGTCAAAATTGTAGGAAAATGTCTTTACCTTAGAGAGTTTTTGAAACAATTTTTTTGTCACACCTTTTGGGTGGTGTAGCGTTGTTACGCTGCCCAAAACATTTCGAATATTGTTTCATAGACCCTCTTGCATAGAGTTCCAAATTTGCTCCTACATTTTCAGACTGAGTGTACTTTTGTCTAATCGGTTATACCGTTCACTTTTGTCTAGCTTGTTTGTCAAAAGAACCCATTTTTATGCCATTTTTTGTGAGAAAATAAATTATTGCTAAAGTGCTTTTTGTTTCATACATTATACCTAATTGATCAAGTTCATATCCAAGAATCAAATGCCTAGTGTTTGTTAGAAGTGTTTTAAATCCATTAGATTAAAACTTTAATCTATTTTCAAAGTTTAGCTTTTGATGCCGTTGGCTAAGAGTCCTAGCACATGCCTTGTTTGAGCCTAGTTTATGACACTGCATTTGGCCAAAAGACCTAGCAACTTTTAAATTCTTAGATTAAACTGATTTTAAACACTTCGACCTTAGAGTTTGGCATTTTGATTTTAGGTTCATTTACTTGCCTATCTTTGTGTGAATAGTGAAACGTTAGGTATTTCACGCTAGCTTGTTTTCTCACAAATCTTTGCATAAAACTTTTTGATCCTTTTGACAAATCTAGACCAAGTTGGAACATCGTCTGTTTTAGACATTGTCCTTTTTAGAGTTTGTAGAACTCTTTGACCTTTTATCGCAAAGCATTGACTATGGATTCCAACATGCACTCCTACACTTGTAGTGGACTCATGTACAATTTGGGGATTAGTAATGTGGCGTCGCAAGAAGAAATGGTGCAAGACCCCTATACGGATAGTATCGCTTATGAGATGAATTCTTATCCCTCATATAATACTCAATCAGGGGCACAAAGCCAAGATCCATTGACTAATTATCTAGTTAATACACCACCTTATTTAGAACAAGACCAAGAGTAAACTGCACAATACCTAGCTACAATACTTGCAGTGGACGAGCCAGTGCTTCAACAGTCATATTCTACTAATATGGCTTTCATGTATGATCCATTTTTGTTTGAGCGATATTTGTTAGAGAACAAAGACGAGATTTTGGTTAGAGCTATAGAGGTAGAGGCCAAGTTTCCAGCAGACTTCCCCCATGAAAATTTACTAAGTCTAATAAGAGTGCCCTACAAAATCATTTACGATCAACATGCTTCTTCTAGCAATCCTATGGCTCTAGTCCAAACAACGTATCAAGACTCCAATATATATGAACGAGGTAAAAACATCATGGAAGATCACTTTAACCAAATGCAAACAACATATCAAATCTACTTGAATCTAGCACGTGATTTCAATCGGACGAATATGGTAAGTAAGCCTCTTATTGACCTAGTTCTTTCAACAGGAGTGTTGATAGAGTTAATTGGACAAGAGAATCCGAGTTCCGACCCATTCGTGCAAATTGCTTTGATAGATAACTTGATGCATATGCCCGTTATTAAAGAAGTGTCTTCGGCTTATACAATAGGTGAGCCAAACGTAGTAGACAATGTGCAAACCACATCCAATCTTGATCAAAGTGGTACTAACGCGCAAACAAGTAGCCAACAACATGTGCTTGTAGTTAATCCTATGAATAGATCATCATACCAAGGAATAAAAGTTTCTACACCCCAACCTCAACCGACTGCTTCCTCAAATGTACAACCTCTGGGATTAGGTAATCAAACAACGGCTAATATCATGTCTCAACGACAGAATGTGATGAATCCTACTCCTCAACAAGTAACGAGTAGTATTCCACAACAACAGGCACAATCTAGTGTATCAACACAACAAAGGACAAATACATTGCCACCTCAATTAGGGGTAACTAATGTTCCATCTCGTCAGGTAACGACGAACGTACCTCTTCAGTTGTAGACTAATATGCCAATCCAAAACTAAGCAATGACTAGTCAACAACATGCAAATATTGGTTAGCAACAGATGCCAAATCTGCAACCTGCTTTCACTTCCTCATAGGGATTCATGCAACAAGGAGGTCCCCATGTTTCTCAGGTACCTATTAGACAATCGTTGGTTCAAAATGTGCCACAAATCTAGAGACAGGGTCTTGGTCCATAAGTTCCCACTCAACAACAAGGTTCGATTAGTCAGCAACATGTCCCTTTTCAACCACAACAGGCACAATATAGTTATATCCCTCCATCCCAACCACAAAATCCTCCAAGTCAAACTTTTATCTCCAACACAAACTAGAATAGCGCACAACCAAATGTTCAATTTCAAATACATCCTAATCCATGTATGCGTATTTCTGGTTCATTTTCCAACCAAACCAATGTACTCCAACAGGGATCCCCATCATACCCTGGTCAAAGTGTCCCACTTGTGACCTCCCAACCATCTATCCAAACCAATATTCTCCCTCAAACCATTGTTCCTTCTAGTTTCCTATCCCAAGAATTGCAATAGATGAAAGATGCAATTGCTGCTATTCAGATGGGGAAACAAACTAAAAAGTTCAAATTGAATTATGTATGTTCCTATCCATTCAACATGGAGTATTTGCAGATACCATTTCCTCAGGATATGAACCACCGAAATTTGATAAATACAAAGAAAAAGGTGACTCTAAGGCTTATTTGATCGAATTCTTTGTCGCATGTCAACCAGTGGCATATAGCGACATATACTTTTTGTTGTTTTTTTCAAGGAGCTTGGCTAGACAGGCCTTCGAGTAGTTTTTGAAGTTGTCCAAAAATTCAATAATGGATTTTGATGGTCTTTCTGATAAGTTTGTGCAGCGCTTTTCCTATAATCTTGAGCATGAGATTTCATTAGTGGACTTAACGCAAGCAAAACAAAAAGCCGATGAGAGTTTTGCAAGTTTACATTGATGAAGAGCCCTTGCAAGTCATTTCACCCATAGTTTATCAGATAAACAATTAGCTGATGTGTTTACCAAAAATTTGCATAGTGAGATAGCTTACCATCTGGAACTATAATGTGCGCATACTTTCAAGGAGATCATTGACAAAGGCTTGTTGATTGAGCGAACGCTCATCAATAAAGGAGTCATCAAGCTTAATTCAACTAATCAAAATCAAGGTATCAATCAGGGAAATGACCAACATCCCATTCAAGCGCTAGCATCGCAATTGGCATTGACCAATAAGCATGAAAGATTGAAGTAATTCAATCGTAATAGGAATGTTGTGGGAAATTCAGTAACCGAGTCTCGTCATGTCCAAACGATGCAAACATCATATGCATCGCCTTTTCAGCTTACTCCTACTCAACCAATTCCGCAAGCACAACCAAAACATGCACAACAAATATAGCAGTATTTACCATTACAAACCCTTCCTAGAAGAATTGTGCCTACACGTCGTGTCTTCAGTGACCTAGGAGAACCTATTGAGTTTATATTTTGCAAGCTTGTTGCTACTAATCTGATTAGTTGGCCCATACCAAAACATTATCTACAAGGCATTCCTTATCCTGATTGGTATCGTGAAAACGAATTATGTGACTATCATCGGGTCAATGGACATAGTCTACAAAGATGTGTCCAAATTAAGCATTTAATTGAGAATATGTTGGAGAATAGGGAAATAACATTGGATAATGGTGCGTCCACTTCTAATCAAACTCTTGGGATTTATCAAAATCTCTTTCCTCGACTAACAATCAACAACAACAAAGTAATTAGCAACAACACCAACAACGGCCAGCGCAGCAACAAAATCAAAATCAAAGACCGAACCAACAGAATCAACAAAATCAGCAGCAGAACCCACAACAACAGAATAATGGACAAAACTAAGGTCAGAACGGTAACAACCAACAACCCTACCATGCAGTTGCACATGATTACAACAGAGTTGTAGGTCATATTGCAGGGAGTAGCGTTAATACCATCTCCATTAATCTTAAACCAAGCACTAATTAGCCTAGACCATTGCTAAACAACAACATTCAGCAAAATTACATGGATAATCTTTTTTTGAGCTGGGAGTGCATACAGGCAAACCAACAAATTAGGACTTCCCCTTTTGGACCTTATATCGACAACTCGTCTTTGCCACATGACCACATGCAAGTGCACCGGCAACCGAGACTTGTCTTGTCTGGTCCCACACCATTTCCAACATTGGTTAGCAATAATGGCCCAATATTTAATCTTGATTGTGCAATCACAACTCGGAGGTCGAAGATTACTATCCCAAGCCCACAATCATCCGCCACTTTGCCTATCATCCAACCAACCGTTCAGCCTCGGAATCAACCATTCACTACTGATCAAGACAAGAAATTTGATATTGTGGAACAATTGCAGAAGACACCGGCACAAATTTCATTTTAGATTTGCTGCGAATGTCAATAATTCACAAGAACATCTTGAATGAGTTTTTGATCCAATCTACGGTTGCTAGTGACATATCCTCGATCAATTTCAAGCTTTGGTTGGACACCTAGCTCCAGCCCAACAAGTCACATTCAACCAAAGCGATATGTTTTCCCTTGGCCCGCTTCATAATAATCTATTATACATAGAAGTTTATAGAAAGCGACATAAAGTGAAACGTGTCCTTATAGACAATGGATCAAGGCTCAACATAGTGTCTCTAAAGCTCATCAAGCTTCTTGGGTACACAATGACAGATCTTCAACTAAAGACAATAACTATCAAAGCCTATGATAATCAGGAAAGAGAATCACAAGGCACCATTAGTTTGCCAGTTATCATTGGGCCTTTGACCCATGATACACTTTGCCATGTGCTTGATCTTGAGTTATCATACAGTATGCTTCTAGGAAGGCTTTGGTTACATGAGATTCGTGCAGTCTCGTCAACACTGCACCAATGTATCAAGTTTTCCCACTCAGGGATGGAAGTGAATATTTCAGGAGATTTACACCCATATGAACACTGCAAGCATCTTGAGGCCAAATTTTAAAGCTATAATTATCAGTACGGTATGAATCCAAGTTTCAAGCAGGACAAAGAAAAGACTACTTATCGATCCTTCACCAGATAATTGCATAGATCCTAATACCTTGGATTCTCTTTCTCACATGCTGCCTCCTAAAACTTCTAATCATTTCACTATTTCAGATAATGGATTGGGAGAGTATGTGATCCAGGATACATTTCATATTGCCAATCTTCTCAGAATCCGAAAACTTTTGGGCGACCTAAAGTCATTCCACATATGCATTGGCAACAAAAGAACAAAGATAAGGGACCTGTCACATTTGTACCGGCATCTGGGTTAGGCCCTGACCCTCTTGAAGGGGACAAATCATGGTTATACAATGACAACCAAATTGATTGTTATAAAAATGCAAGTATCATATTCCCAATAGGATCATGGAGCGTCACAATTATGAAGGAAGAGGTCTCAGACCGAATTAGCAAGGAACTATCGAGCCAATTTCCATGACTAAGTATGAAAAACCTTATGGACTTGGATTTAAACCGCATGGGGTTGACCTCACATATCTTATTCAAACTCCACCAGTGACTCGTGATGATGATGCCGACAGTGAAGCAAGGTTTGATCATAGCCTTACCTTTGATAACCTAGCTGAAACCAACCTGTTTGATAACAATGCCATTTGTACCCTTACCTTGGCCATTCATCGCAACCTTTTGCCATTATATTATCTCCAACTGATAGATTGGGACCAACAAGAATCTTGTCTGCCGATTGATGAGTCTCAAAATGCTGAGGCAGTCTATGATTTTTTGGGTCTTAGAGACAATGTTTTGTTGGAAGATCACAAATCAAGATTCTCAATCACATTGGATCCTGCAGCTTATTTTGGAGAGGGAGTGAACACCCTTAACCAAAAATAAATAAGTAAAACATTGAGGTCCCAAAGTGAAAACCTCTTTGAGGCGCTTTTTGATCAGGGAAAATGTAAAGATAAAGGCCAGTCTAGTGGTAAAAACTGTTTTTAGGTGCCATTAGATGGAGGTGTTCATTCTTTTTCGAATTTAGATCAAGAGACCACCAACTGAACTTGTCTGTGGATCTAAGTTCAACTTTGAGCAACAAGTATTTGATCAAAATTTTCAAGAATTTTTGACTGTTTTTGTTACATGGTCAGATCTCCCATTAGGGGACTAGATTCATCATGTCTATGAGAAGTTGAAGAGCAAGTCCTAACGAAGGACTCTGACATAATCCAATAGTTCAAGTCATTGCGTACTATCCTAGAAGACGGTTCAACCCTTCTAGTCGAAGCTACAACAGAGGTAAATATTGGGACTCCATCAGACCTAAAATGGATAAAATTAGGCGTGTCTCTCACTGAGGAGGAACGTGACGTTTTTACAGCTTTGTTGAGAGAATATGTAGATATTTTTGCATGGACCTATTCTGACATGCCAAGTTTAGACCCTGTCTTGGTTTTGCATCACCTTGTGGTTAATCTTGACGCTAAATCGGTAAAACAAAAGCTACATAAGATGCATCCTCACATTGTTGTATTGGTAAAGAAAGAGTTGGAAAAACTCTTAGAAACAGGGTGTATCCAATCCATTGACTACTTAGAATGTATCTTTAATGTAGTACATGTTAGTAAAAACTCTGAAGAGATCATAATTTGTACTGATTTTCGAGACATCAACAAAGCTTGTCTTAAATATGATTTTTTCTTGCCTAATATTGACATGATCGTCGACTCCACGACAGGATATGAAATGCTTTCACTTATGGATGGCTCTTCAAGGTACAACTAGATCAAAATAGCACCATAAGATCAACATAAAACAACGTTCACCACTCCATGGGGAACATTTTGTTATCAGATAATGCCATTTGACCTTAAGAATGTTGGAGCTACATATCAAAGGGCCATGACTGTCATATTCCATGATATGATGCATGATATTGTTGAAGACTATGTCGATGACATATTAGGAAAATCCAAAATCAACGCTGACCATCTAGTAGTGTTGCATAAGATATTTGAAAGATTACGGGAGTACAAAGTCAAACTCAATACAAAGAAATGTGTGTTTGGTGTAACTTCAGGGAAATTACTTGGCTTCATCGTGTCTCGTAGAGGTATTGAAGTCGATCCAACTAAAGTCCATGCTATAACCAAGATGCCGCCACCAACCAATTTGAAGCAACTCCGTAGTTTGTAGGGTAAGATCTAGTCAATCCAACGTTTCATCTCTCAGTAGTAGACAAATACCTTTTGAAGAAGGGAGTTGTGTTTCACTGGGATGATCACTGCCAAACAACGTTTCAACAACTCAAAGACCATCTTGTTAATTCGTCTATTTTATTACCTCTTATGCCAAGAAAGCCATTCTTGTTATACCTATCAGCTACCGACCATGCTTTGGGAGCACTCTTGGCTCAACATGATGACAATGAAAAAGAGCATGTCATATACTACCTAAGTCGTATCTTAGTTACATATGAACATAACTATGCACCTATTGAAAAAGCTTGTCTGGCCATGGTTTTTGCAGCTCAGAAATTGTGCCATTACATGTTGAATAATAAGACCATGGTCATTTCAAAGGTAGATTTGTTCAAGTATCTACTATCTAAAACAAGTTTGTAAGGTAGAATGGCTAAATAGATCATGCTTATCAGTGAGTTTGACATAGAGTATGTCAATCAGAAGGGAATTAAGGGACAAGTTCTTACAAATCACCTTGTTGAAGCACCTCTCATAGATACACGACTCACATTGCAATTTCTTGATGAATTCATCATGACTGTCATTGAGACCCCTTCAAGAGCAGCGCTGGAAGCTGTATTTTGATGGTTCATTTACGGCACATGGATCGAGGGCAGGGCTATTGTTTATTACACCACAGGAGGATCTAATCCCTAAATCATTTAGAATCAGCTTTCCTTGTACAAATAACATGGCCGAATATGAAGCACTTATTGCAAGACTTCGACAAGCAGTGCATTGAAATATATCTCATCTCCAAGTTTATGATGGTTTTCAGTTAATCATCAATCAGGTTACAGATCATTCTCAGACCAAAGACGACAAGTTGGTTCCATAGAAAGCTATGGTCGACACTCTTAAACAATAAATTGTCAACATTCAGTTTGAGCACATACCAAGGGCTAGTAACAGACCTGCAGATGCCATGGCTACTTTTGGCTCTCTGATTCGACAAACAAATAAAGTTAGAGAGTATCAATTCTTTGTCTTGAATTTGTCAGCACCAGCTCATGAACCTTCAACTGTTGACATAATTTGTGATATTGCTGGTCATAATTCTATCTAGTACTCAGACCTTTACAACTACCTTCATGACCAAGTTCTGCCACCTAACCCATCTCCAAAACAAACCAAAACTTTCATTCATCATTTCACTCGTTATACTTTACTTGGATCCACCCTTTACCGTCGTAGTTTCGATGGAACTCTGCTTCGTTGTTTAACTTTGACAGAGTCTACACTAGCGTTAAGAGAAGTTCACGAAGGGGTATGTGGTGCTCATTCTAGCGGGGCAGTCCTATCCAAAAAGCTTTTGCGTACTGGATATATTGGCCCACAATGGATGCAGATGTCACTGCATATGTAAAAAAGTGTGATAAATGTCAACGGCATGCTAATCTGATTCATGCCCTAGCAAAAACTCTGAAACCGATGTTGACACTACGGCCATTTTTTACATGGGGACTTAACCTCATTGGGAAGATTAACCCCACTTCATATGATGACCATAAACATATCCTTACCGCTACTAAATATTTCACTAAGTGGGTTGAAGTTATACCCCTCACGTGACTGGAAAGTAAAATTTCAAATTCATTTTCAACCATCTCATTTGCCACTATGGTATCCCCTCTGACATTATATCTGATAATGGAGGATCTTTCAAGAACAAGGATGTAGACTAGCTATGTACTGAATATAACATTACACAACATTTTTCTACAACATATTACCCTCAAGGTAATGGCCAAGCCGAGGCATCCAACAAAACCGTTGTCGATATTCTCAAAGAGCTTGTCAATAATGCTTGTCTTGATTGGCACTTGCAGATATTCTTTGCCCTTTTGGCATACCGTACCAATCATTGTACCTCCATCAGAGCCACTCCATACTCACTTGTTTATGGTACTGAAGCCATCCTTTCTATTGATGTCGAATTACCTTCACTATGCATATTTTTCAAGTATGTCCTGAATGATCATGACTATCGAGTAACTCGCCTGCAAGAGCTAGACCTACTTGATGAGAAACGCACGACTACGCTCAACAATCTTCAAGCATATCATAATCGACTCAAAGGCCACTATAATCGGCGTGTTAAGTATAAAACATTGGAACTTGGTGATCTTGTTCTTAAAGAAAACCAAAAGAATACCACGGCTGAGAAAAAGCATAAAAGAAAATTCAAACCAAATTGGATAGGGCCTTTCATCATCATTGCAGATTATGGATCAGGGGCATACAGGGTTGCCACACCAGACGACGAAGAACTTTCGGAGCCGATGAATATTATTCATCTCAAGCGGTACTATGCTTGAGTGTTAAGGTGTATCATTTGTAAGGACCGTTTCAGTTGTGCCATTTTATCACTATTCTTCTTTAAACAAATACCATCCTTATCCATCCTCTTCGTCGTATCCACTTTTCGCTTTTGACCTATCAGCGCAGTGTGTTCTAAAGCCTAGTCTGTTTGACCTTAGTTTTTGTCATTCGTTACGCAGTTTCAGCATCGAGGTATTTGATTGGTTTTATTAGTTGGTTCAAGTACTTCGGATAGAGATCATATTTTGGGACAATGTGACAGTTGTATCTTTCATTTGTTATTCATTTTTTTACCACCGATCTTGCTACTAATTACAACTGCCTTTGGGCAAATTAGTATCATTGATCTATGTTGTTGTATCTTGGTTATAACCCTTGTGGGCAAACTAGGGGCAACATTAAGCCTTGACGTACCAACTTGCCCTTTCCTATGTCATACTATGCCTTTTTACCAACTATGCCTGTTTTGTTTGAATTGACTGTTACACGAGTTGAATTCCTTTGTTGTAAGGGCAAAACTATAGTGATTTGAGGTCCTACTCTGGGACTATGTAGGCAACATTCAATACTTGTTGATGTCAGCTTAGTCACCCTTTTCCCCATGCTCTTGTCGTTTTGCGAGCAATTTAAGCCACGTTCTCCTCGTTCTATGAGCAACCTAAGTTTGAACACTCTTGTCGTTTTGTGAGTTTGAACCATTTAGTGTCTCGTCATTCTCGATTGAGTTGAGACACTCCAAAATAAATTCAAAAACATTTGAAAAATCGTTAGAAAAGAACAAAAACATTGACCACTTCTTTGCCTTAAGGATTCTGGGAATCCTTAGTTACAAGTAAATCACTTGTCATTTAGTTTCTCTATTTTTTTTGGCCTTTTTCTCTCACGAGCTTGTCGTTTTGCAAGACCATTCCTATTCTTCTATCACATCCATTCTGTTTGTTTTTATCAAGTTATCACATTCTTCCCATTCCTTGGAAGAACTACATTTGCTCTGAAGTTTTTTATTAGATATTACATCCATGGAACTATGTAGGCAAAGTCTACTTGCCCAGTGCATATGGAGACAACTTGGCCACCTCCTTCCTTTTTTTTATTCTCCCATTTTGTTCGTTTGTTAAGTTGTTGCCTATTTTTTAGGGGCAATGTTCGTAGGGTTTCTATTGTGTTGTTTGTTTGTTTATTTCTGCTTATTTTATTTGTTTGTCTCCCTTTTTGTTTGCTTTTAGCACTGTTGCCTTGATTCAGTTTATGTGTGTTCATTGAGTGATTCCTTGCCCACACTTACACTTGAATCCATCCATATTCATATGTTTACATTATCATCATGGTTTCTATCATTGGTGCATTGTTTTTTATTGAGTATTGGATTACGAGAGTCAGTCCTCATGTATATTTTGACCAAGTCCTCATGATGTTATATCATGATGCCTACCGACACGTGCTACAATAAACTTCAGCTTCAAGAAGTCTATTTAGCAATGGCGGCATCTCTTTGGCACCGACATCCGGATTCAATCCTAATCACATCCCAAACATAGTAATTAAACATGAAAGAATTTCAACCTTTATTAGTTCAGACAAGCATCTCCCTATTAGTAGGTTGTTCCAATTCATCATTACCTTTTGTGTTAAGTTATCATCTTCGATTGAGTTTATCATGTTTGCCATAACCGAGGTCCAATGATTATAACCATCTATGGGCAAATCATTGCACACCATCCCACTTGCATTTTTCAATGATTATAACCGCCTTTAGGCAAATCATTGTGTTGTCACCATTTTACTTTTTCTGCCCATACAGGGGCATGTTATTATCTTATTTGTTTGTCTAACTGGGGCAGCTCCATTTTCTCAATGATTATAACCGCCTTTGGGCAAATCATTGTGTTATCATACCACATTGCCACTATCGGGGTACAATGTTTATAACCGCCTTTGGGCAAACCATTGTGCACCGTTCCACTTGCATTTTCAATGATTTTGACTACTTTTTCACTATCATTGTGTTTTCATCCCATCATTTTTCCTTTCTTTGGTCCCCTTGCTTCGCTTCTTTCTTTTCGAGGGATCGTTTGCAGACTTGTGCCAACCGTTCCCTTGAGGGGGCATCATACAGTTAGTTTATCATCGTTGTAATTGTAGGCGTATAGGGCATTTTCGTTCTTTGAGAAGACATTGTGCTTACAGCTTGCAATCCCTTTCCAAACAGGGGCAAATTGTAGACACCTAAATCTGGGTACTGATAACCCCCAATCAGGGTTTTGACCAATTTCTATTCAAAATGCATAATTTGGCCAAAAAACGCTAACAAATGCTAAATGATGTGATACTGACATATTCAAGTGCCGATTTTGGCTAGGGTATCCCTAAATGGGACAATGCAATTTATGGGCCAGTTAACTTTGATCAGATCATTTCGAGTCAAAATGTCAATTTTGCCTCTGAGTGCTCTAGATTGCTCTTTCCTATAAAATCTCTGCACAAAATGCGTAACTTTGTTATTTGCTGTTGGTAACTTTAAATGTGAATATAGATCCAACGCATCTGACATCGCCTTCCAATTCCAATCCAGTCGAATTTTGGACCAATAACAAAGCATTTTGATCAATTTGAGTAATTTGTGCACAAAGTGCTTAAGCATGCTTAAGAGCTAATTAATTCAAATCAAAGCCTAATTAAGAATTCTATGAAAATTTGTTGAATACTTATTTTTTGAAATAAATATTGAATATCTGCATCATCAGGTGACCTCATTTCTTCAAAAGACATCTATAGATCATAAATGCCATAAATATCAGGATTCATGCCCTCCATGTTTCATCAATGCCTTCCATGATGCCCTCCATGCCTCTTAATTGCCCTTTCTTTCAATGTCATGATGAGAATAACTACAAACTTAATTTCAAAAGTTGAATTAATCTTCAACCATACATCTCAATTTCAAGATGGACGATTCAGGGTGATTCTAGACATTTGCAAAATCTATAAAGAAGAGGCCTTACCACATCATTTCTAAGTCTTGATTACGCAAAGTTAGAATGCTCAAATGGTTCTAAAAGCTTCAAGAAACTAGTGTTACCATGCCAAATTGATTCCAAGCCAAGCCAAACCAAACCACAAGCCAAAGGTGCCAATGAAAGATGGAGGTATCCAAGCTTCCATTGCCAAGGAATTCATGAGCACAAGCTGAGCAAGCCACCATTACAACGACATTTGGAGCATCCAAGGAAGGTGAAAGAATTAGTGTTTTCATTCTTTGCTTTTTAGTTGTGTTTGTCATTTGCTTTTGTTAACTAAGCTCTCTCTAGTGTCTATGTCTATAGATGTTATGCTATTAGTGTGTTTATTTCATTTCATTTTCATTTTGGAACTAACACCATACTAACCATCATCTATTAAGTCAAATTCTTAGATCACACCATCAACTACATTATAAACAGTAATTATTGTTATTTTTAAATTCAAAATTTCATATTCACATGCTCTATTCACACCCATTGTAGTTTTCAGTGTAAATTTTATTTTGCTCCTTGGTGTTGGGTTTTGTTTTGAATTTTTAGCTTCTTTGATTCCAAATTGGGGCAATGGAGGCCCATTTTCATAGTGTTAGCGACAACTTGGTTCCCATATTACTAGGTGTATTTGTTCCTTTTATCAATTTCAGTTTATCACTTATTTCATTTGGTTACGTTGACTGTCAGTTATTAATACATTGATTTACTTGTGGGCATTCCTGTTTGCTTGTAACATTCGAGATGTTGACATCGAAAAGCGGGTGATCCATTTTCTAGAAATACAAAGGTCATCTTAAATTCCTATCAAGTAATGTTCGAGTCTGCACTTATTTTTTATTTACTTTGATACATATGCATGCACACACATCAAAGTATGGCATTATATAGACACCTAATTTTGTTACAAGCCATCTACTTGTGGTGTCTTTGTCATGTCATGGTAAATTTTGTTCATTTTATTACTTTTGGCTCCTTTTGGTACACTTTCCATTTAAATTTGACCCCTTATAGTCTTGAGCCATCCGCATTTTTCCATGAACACCTTCAAATTTCTTAGTTGCATGCTTTAGGATCCATCTAGTCATCCTTCAATTTAGCTTGATCTCTATTTCATGGTCTTTTTTTGACTTGACCATTTTCGGCAATGGTTGGGTTGAAAATGGTCAAGTTTCTTGTGGGTCCATTGTGCCACCATATGTTGATTTCCCATACCTTGATCGTCAAATTTCACTCTTTTTTATGGTCGACCTATGCTACAAATGTGTCCAAATTTTAATTTATTGGATATTATATATAAACACGTACCCTAAGGCATCTATCATCAAGCAACCAAGTCCTTGAGTCGCACATTGAGTCTATCTATCACACACTTGTCAAGGAGCCTGTTGGTTATTCCACTTTTTTTTTAATGATGTTGGAGTAGTTTAGTGGCAAGAACACTAAATCAGATTTGCAACTATTAAATAACAGGTTTGCAAGCTAAACCAATGAGTGACGAAATAAAGAACAAATACCAAGAGAAGAAGGAATCCTTTAAACTCTATGAATGAGACCCAAATGATATATTTTATTCAAATAAATGGCTTACTTGCTCTTTCCCGTACAATTACCTATAAAGGCTTTTCCTCTTCTTGCATGACTCTTCCTCTCGTTATGACTATTTGACTTCTTTTTTACACCTATATGTCCATTTTATTATAATTAATGACAATTCATATTAAATCTCAACCCAAACTTAAATAGGTGTCTCATCCCGAGACACACAAAGGCCTAAAAAATCAAGTTTTTATAATTTTGTGCCATTAAAAATGTATTTGAGATTGCTACCTACCTACTAGGGGTAGTCTCTCCTTGAGCTCGTATCTCTTTCCCATGTCCTCTACTCCTAACTAATCTCACTCCTCTTTATTCCCGGGCCCTTTCATTTCATTTTCTCTCAATTCCATTGTCCATATTCTCTACTCTACCTAACTACTAGCTAATATCCACGGCCTCTTGATGGAGCTCCATTCCCTTCTATAACTAACTACTGTAAACATCCGCATTTGAATTTTAACTATAAAAAATTATAAACACTTCCACTTTGTTCCTACCGTAGATGGTATATAGCTTCCTTCGGGAGAGAGTAAGACAACCAAATTTTAAGGCTTTATTAAGCACTACAAACATTATGGTGTCTAAGGAGCAACTACAAATGCCCTTGTTTGTGAAGAAATTGAGCTACCTTTTGTGCTTTCATGTTCTCTCGAAGAGGTTTTTGTTTTGAATCCTTTGTTCAACATGATAAACTTTTGCAGATCCTTAAAATAGGCAACGCCAGTCAATAAAATAAGCAGAGCTATTCACATCATCCATGTCATCCATGCTATTCAATTTCCGTTACTTCTCTTCGCTACAAGGCGTTACATATAATATAATTAGAGAGAGGCACTCTTACAGGGATTTATGTCTTGTGCACATACTTGATATTCTTCAAAGTGGTGAAGAACCATAGAAACTTGTTCATTATCTAATCTGAAAACTATAGAATACCATATTTTGTAGACTTCAAAACTCCCAATTACCTACGCTATTTTTATAGGATCCCGTTAGGCAATAAATACACAAATGGCTAAAAATTGTTCTCGCTTGCATTGTTGGTTTTGTTGAAGACTAGAAAGGGAGCTACGACCTTTAATAAGAAGAAAATTTTGGGTTTACCATGCCATAAACTGGATTCCTCTGTAGTGCCAATTGGCCCTGAGGAGACGGTGCTTGCTATGATGTCGCCCTCTCCCTTTGGCGTTCAACATTCAATTGCAAGTTTTACTATAACTGCCCTTTCAATAAATATTATCAAACTCTAATGAGCATCTTCACACATTCATGGCATGTAGGCTTCATTTGAAAATCTTATGGAGAATTATTTTTTGGCAGTTAATGAAAGTGTCAGCGTTCATTTCCATGACCAATTTGACTAATGCCATAGCCTTCTTTTAAAATTCATGGCTATAAGAAGACAAAATTCTTTGGAAATTTTATATTTCTTGATTTGCATACTATGTTCTTCAATAATCTGCGAGTTAAACTAGTTCATCCTTACCAAGATGGTTGTAAATTGATGGCTTTCTCTGTCTCTTTATGCCTTTGTCCTTCTTTTCCAGCCGCTACGTGACTCTGTTGTCAACCTTAACACCAACCTCACCAGAACTCTGCAAATTTATCATGGAGAGAATACAAGATATTGGCTCGAATCATTCCAGCACATACATCTTTAAATTGAATGACCTCTCCACCATCTAGACCAAATGTGCTAAAATGATAACTAGAAGCTCTTCGAGTCCCCCATATCAACCAAAATCCACAAAAAACATTAGAATTTTGGATGTCCCATGGAGAAAAAACAAGTTCCATTGGAATCAGGTGGGATTTGAAACCTTCTTCCTATGTTAACCATGAGACCTGCGTACTCTTTGACAACAACCACTTGTTGGAGTAGTTTAGTGGCAAGAATACGAAATTAGATTTGCAACTATTAAATAATAGGTTTGCAAGCTAAAATAATGAATGATATAAATAAAAAACAAATACCAATAGAAGAAGAAATCCTTTAAACTCCATGAATGAGACCTAAATGATATATTTTATTTAAATAAATGATTTGCTTAATCTTTTCCGTACAATTGCCTATAAAGGCTTTTCTGCGTCTTGCATGACTCTTCTTCTCCTTATGACTATTTAACTTCCTTTTGACACCTATATTTTCATTTTATTACAATTAATGACAAATCATATTAAATCTCATTGCCCTTTACCTATGCTAATAGATGAAGTCTTGTGGTTGCATACTTTTACCAAAAGAAGGTTGCATTAAAGAGCATTTAATATTCATGGATAATCTTTGGGAGAGAAGGTGAAGTTCTTTCTCTCACTTAGGTTGGGTCACATGCATAGAAATACATGAGCCCTAATTCTAAGCATGTGGAATTGTAGCTACCACCATCAAGGGGTTTTGGGTCAATAACTTTGAACATTTTATTTAGTCTTGTGATATTGTGGAGAATTGCGATTACATCAAAGGAGAAGAGATTCAAATGATTGCACACATCAATTCTACTTAGTGAAGACAAAACTCTAGAATCCTGCTATGATGAAAGTGTTATAAAAAGTTTTAGACCTAAGAGATCTATTGCCACATTCGGCGAAAACTATCATTTTTGGTGGATGCTGAAAGTGGTTGATTCTTTTTGTGCTTGGCCAGAAGTGGTCATCATCAAAAGAAACAATCATCTTCTTCAGAGATCTTATACACTATTATAGAGTCTATTTTCCAATATCATCAGTGACTTCCAAAACGTAGGTAAGTCATATTCAGGTACACATCTCTTTTTACTCATCTCTTTATTTCAAGGTACTTAGTTCAATTTCTCCATTTCCTTTCGCCTTTAAGCAAACTTATATACTATATTTGTTGTATTTATCTACATCTCCTTTGTGCCGTTATTTTACAAGTTTGATGTCTTGTTTTGAAAACTTGTGCCTCATTTTTTGTAAAACAAGAACATCGAGAGATTTTTGACTGATGTATGGAATGTCAACACATTTATGAGAGATGTATGGAATGTCAAGATATTTTTGATGGATGTATGGAACATTTGGGACATTCTTGACAAATGATAGGTAGGGTCCAAAATGAGTTGATTATTTCACTTGGTCATGATTTGTTGTTTACTCACTCTGATCTACAATCTATGACACTTGAACCCTGTAAAACAAACTTTACTCTCCTTACCCTAGAATGGGAGGCAACAATATCTGGAAACTTAAGGAACAAGGTGAGCTCTAGGGGATTGTGTTTAGGGGTAGGAGGGCTCCATAAACATTGTTTAATTATCATGCCCCTAAACGGTGGAAACCACTAGGTAAAATATGTCAAAATTATAAATTGCATAAATGAAAATAACTCCAACGATATACAAAACCCTAGGTCATGTGCCAAAAGTGCTCAATGGGGAATGTTAGCTTCAGAAAATGATTAATGCTCTATGATTGTCTAATCTCTCTAAAATGGATGTGCTCTTGCTTATTAGAATGATACCAATATCATGTGTAATTTCTAGATCTTAAATCAACTACAATGGTTTTGCATTTACAGACAGTGGAATTCAAATTAGGACCCTATTAGCGTGTAAAATGACATCAAATGATAACGATTAAAAAAAAGAATTGATAAAGGGGATGGGTGTACCCTAGGTTAATGAAGATAAAAGTAGGGTTTAAAAATGTTAGTACCCTTTTTATAAGTGTCAAAAGCATTCGTACGCTTTTTTATAGAGGTCAAAAGCATTCGTACGTTCTTGGCATAGGGCCTGAAACAATAGAGAGATAGAGAGAGCCAGAGAAAGAGAGTGAGAGAGCATGCCAATTACACCTAATTTGGATTGATAATCAACAAATACCCTAAAATCACATCTGATATTGACTAATAAATACCTTAGAACTATTTTTAAGTGCATACACTATGATATCCTAATGAAAGAGAAGGACAAATTTGTGGTACTTGCCAACTTTTTTAACATGAATTAATTGTTGAGATGATTTATTAGTCCCTATGGCAGGGTATTATAGGTTTCACTTTTCAATCAATCTATGTCTTGTTCAACCAATAAAAATACTTAAAACACATATTAAGTTAACAATTATATAGTTTTACCTAAAATTTGAGATATTAATTTAGGAATTCATGTGTTATTTAGGCATATTTCTTTAGATTTAATACAATATTAATGTGTGTAATGGACCCTTCTTATAGTTCTTCCTCTAATTAAACAATCATTTCTCCACCAATAATATATATAATTTTTTTTTAATAATTAATTTGTATGTTTTTTAATAAAAATTATTAAAAAATATTTAACTACATTTTAATTAATAAAAATGTTTAGATATTATTAAAGTACAACTCCCTGATATCATGAATAATAACTGTAAGTTTACTGTTAATAAAAATAAAATTATAATATCAAGTTTCACAAATTTAAAAATTCAATAATTAAAAATGGTGGAGAGGGCGGAGAATATCTTCACAATTTTTTTGGTTTAAAAAAATAAATAATAATTAATATAAATTATAGCAGTTTAGAAAATTGCTGGATAGTCTTTATCTACCATTGACATTTGACAATTAACTTCACCACCCCTGTGCCACTTAGTGTCTCTTTTGACATCCGAATTTAAAATGTGTCCTTTCTACATTATTCTCCTCTACTCCATTCACATTTGCCATCAAAATGTGGCTGCACACTTTTGTTGACACAAATACACGACTTTACAGTTTTATTTTTTTAATAATAATGATTAAACATATTTATTTTAACTATACTTAAACTCATATCAGATCTACATTACTTAAAATATAGAAGCTAATTAAGAAACATTATAAATATATCAAATCCGAAAATAACTGCAGTATATGTATTACTTTTTCACTGCATGGATTTTAGAGCCATATCCATCTTTGGATGACTGTAATGGAATTTTGCTTATGGTTTTTGTATTGCATGATGTTTTAGTGTAAATTTATTCGGCTTAAATCCTCATTATTCCTATATTTATGGTATTAGGTTTCCTAGAAAATAGAAGACAAATTACTTTATATCAAGAAGTTGGAATTCAACCAGTACATCTGTCCTTTTTTTTACTACATTTCCTACAAATCTTCTCTATGATATTAAATAATATTAAGTTGGGGTTTTAATCTGAGGCTATATCTTGTAAAACAATCTGATAGAAGTTATTATAATTTTCAATGTAGGGAAAATAATTTTTTTATTATCTATTAATAAATATATAGTTTTATTTAAATTTTGAGATATAAATTTAAAAATATTTTTCAAATATTATTTTAAAATATTTTTCTAAATTTAATATAACTTTCATTATTAAATAATTTTTATTATTAAAACAGGAACCAAACACTAAGCAATCCTTATTTAGATGGATGAAAAAATATCTTACATAAATTAGAATGAAATGAATAACTTTCATACTTGGTATTAAACCGAAAGATCGAA
Source organism: Torreya grandis (assembly GCA_037957365.1). NCBI lineage: Eukaryota > Viridiplantae > Streptophyta > Pinopsida > Cupressales > Taxaceae > Torreya > Torreya grandis. The sequence goes on from JARHVA010002868.1 coordinate 540,216, forward strand.
CACAACACCAGCTTATCCTTCAATCGAAGAAAAAGTTGAGGAGATGAGGATGACTTGTACGTTTTTCGGGGAGAACTTGTGGATGAAGTTGTATTACTAAAAGGAAAGTTAATTGTGGACGTTATGTTTCTTTAAAATTATTCTCCTTAAAATAAAATTTTATTAGAAATTTGTAAAATATTAACCAATTGCTATTTTCATCCATGGCACGTGTCACACCCACCAGATCGTGGTTAATTACAATGCAAATTCAACTGCCCACCAGCGTTGAAGGATAATGTAAGAGAGACAGCAAAGTCAAAGAAATAGCCGGGCGATGCTTTCCTCAGTGTTTGATATATTCAGATGTGATATACACACGGAACATATGCCCGTATACAGGCAGGCAGTGGAAGAATAGCAGTTTGATGTATACACAATGTTACAGGTAAGTTATTCTGTAAACCCAAGGTTGGCCGAATCCCATGTTTTCCTGTACTCTGTGTTTTTTTTTGTAGTCCTTTATGCATTTGGGTACTCAGTTTTATTCAGAAAATGGAAGGGAACAAGCCGTTTTGAGGCTGCAAGCTGCTTCAACTCATTCATTCATGGCATATGTGTAGTGGTTGTGTGTTCCTGTGACCTAATAACCAATCATCCATGGAAACTGGATGCACCCAATACTAACCTAGAGAACAAAATCATGGAATTCAGCCTTGCATATTTTTCCATAGATATGATCTATTACATGCTGATAAACCCATCTGATTATCTCTTCATTTTACACCACATTGCCACCTCTTCCTACATGATTTCCTGCAGATATTACACAGGCCATGGTGGGGTTTCTGCAGTGTCTCTCATGTGTACAGGAGAGGCTACAAGCCCATTTCAGAATGTCTGGACATTGGCTAGGATGGCTAGAGGCGAGTCTCCATTGGCTAGTAGGATCTATACCTCCCTGTCACCTGTTTTTACTGTCTATTTTACCATCATGAGATGTATTGTGGGACCCTACATTGCCTGGGAGTTGGGATCCTTTTATTTTCCTGGAAAAGCTGATAAAGTTATTCCTAGGGGAATTGCATACTTCTGGATGGTCACTGTTATCATGGCCATTGTAGGGAGCTGTGTGTGGGTTTATAAGCTCTGGACTGGATTGATTAAGTTCTATTCAAGGAAGAGGTCTCCGAGTCATAAGGGCAATATACAGAAGTTAGCGTAATCTCCTTTTGATGAATTTCTCTGCGGCCAAGCTTTGTACTTGGGCGTCTTTATCAGGGTGAGTTAGCATTTGAGCCCCGAGTCTATGAATCTCATGAACTCAAAATAAGGGTTTATATATAAGTAATGGGATTTGGGCTGTAAAGAGAATAAGGAATTAATTTGCTCATTCTTTGGAGGAGGAGATCTTTCCGTTGTACTGTTGGATTGGGAAAAAAATTGAAATTGAATTTGGGCTCAAAATTATTTCCAGGGTATTATCTATCTGTTTTGCCAGAAACAAAACAGTCAGGGACTGTCCATAAAAAAAATTTGCATTTTTAAGGCTCTTTCTGTCTGTGTCAATTGACATGCCAAATCGGCTAAAAAAGTTATAGAAATTTGAAAACTAATGTCCATTATCCAGTAACAATTACAACACCTGTCTATAATAGTTATGATTTTTTAATCTTATCACCTTGTGCTCTGCATTGGGATGTACTTCTGTTAATCAATCTCCTATTAGGGCATTTCACATATTTTCTGCTGTACAAAATTGCTTTCTGGTATTCTCTGAATTTTGATTGGTTCTAACAGTTTTATACGATATTTTTCTTACATCCCAATGAATTATAGCGGTTTACTTGTAGTAATGAAAGTATTCGAGAAGAATTTGCATATGATATAAGCTTTGTTCATGTAGGAAGTTTGTACTTGTAGAAGGTTGAATGATATTTTTCTTTTGGCGTGATGATAGCTAAAAATAAATAATTCCTGCATATGTTTTGAGATCCTAAAATGTTCCTTATTCGCCAAATCTCCAAACTTAGTTTCTTGTTCATGTTTCCTGCGTCCCAAAACATAGCCATGGACTCCAGCTTGGCTGGTTTACCTATTTATGGTGCCTAAATAACATCACATGCTGTGATGGAAGATGTGAAGCACCATGGGTAGGCCAGACATGCAGCAGCTTACAGAACGCTCCCTCGTTTTGTCATGTGGGTTTGATTTTTTGATAGCTTTTGTCGCTGTTTTTCTGACTATTTAAGCTGTTGTGGCATTAACTTTATGCCTCTGCTTATATAAGTAATCAAATGTAATGTTGGCCTTCAAGTATATGACTTACATCGTGGCTTCTGTTGGGTTGAATCTGTGTCTATAATATATATTAACCTATGATCACAATGGAAATACTGGTTACTGGTAATAATGAACTCTTTCAGTTGGGGAGTTTTCTAAACGTAACCCATGGCAGATCTTTTCATCTGAAACTTCTTAAAAAGGTAAGACTCACATTTCTGAACTTTTTGTAACTTTCACTTGTTCTATATTTGTAGATATTTTAACAACAATTTGTAAGATATCTATTGGTAAACCAATACAAGCACAAAATTGCTATTTAACCTTACCTAGATTTTCTTTCTATTTATTTTAGGTCTTTCAATTTCTATTATTTTATTTCTTTTACCTTGTCCTTTTGGGCATCTTCAAAACTTAGGCATTTCGCTGAATTTGTGGTATAGTTGTGTGCTCTTTGAACGAGCCTTACCTCTGATAACAAAATTGCAAGATACAACTTTCAAATGTTAAAAGCAGCCTCAGCACTTCTCAGAAAGGCATGATACAACTTTGTCTTGCACAAATCATGTGACCCGTGATTATGAGTGCTAAAAAGGATAATGCAACATGGGCCTTATTGTAGACTGTTAATGTCTATATAAATTTGTCAAATTGAATTTGCACAAGTGTTTTAGGCTTTAGGCCTTGTGCTATAAATGACTATACTTTTCTGATTTCTAGATTTTGTATACATCATAACATTGCGAGGGTATTGACTTGTAAAGTTGTGATATCCATTTTCTATGAAATGATCTGTGTTGAAAGGCAAAATAACAGCTTTTATTAATTCTTTTGAACGTTATGCTACAATAAAAAATTATAAAATCATACATTCTGAGGGTTTTGATTATGAAGTTGCAAAATCAATATTCTATGCAATGGTTAGTATTGGGAGGCAAAATAACAGCTTTTATGAATCCTTTTGAATGTTATGCTGTAAGTAAAAAGGTAGAGGTACAGGTGATATCTTAGATCCCAGCTTAGCCAGCATGACTCCTGGGCATATGAGACTCCTCTTGACGACTCAAGGGGACATTTTCACTTTACTGATTTTGATTTTTAGCTTATATTAGTCTGGATTACTACCCCAGCCACTAGGGAAGCTCACTGAGCTCACACCACAGTTTGCCATTTTATATCCAAAAATATTTGCTTCATCCGCTCAACTTGTTACCATCAACTACATTATCAGCGGTATTTACTGTCATTTTTAAATTCAAAATTTCATATTCACGTGCTCTGTTCACACCCATTGTAACTTCTGGATATCGTATTTCACAAAGGACATCAGTCTCTGCAGAGCAGACGGCTTCTTTACTTTTAGCATTATCAGGTATTGTTTGTTTTAGAAGCATGCTTTCATTATTCTGAATGTTGTCTGCCATCCATATTATAGAAGAAAAAATTGTTGGATCTGAGGCATAATTTCCGTTTTCTTTCCTTATCCCACCCAACACGTAATTTACTTCGGCCCATATGTCTCCAGAGCTGTCTTCCCTTATAGTATCCACGGTAGACAAAGACTTCTCTGTTATTTCGTCCACCATGTCCACTGCAAGCACGTCTTCACCATGGTTTTGTGTATTGCTGCAAAGAATAGCATCATGATGAGATATTAGAAATGTCTAACTGAAAATGGATAGTCCATCTTCGTTTAATTTGTATTCTCTATCATTTGTCATTTGTTTTTTGTAGTCTTATATGATACTTTTCATACATCCCAATGATTTAAAACGGTTTACTTGTAGTAATAAAATTCTTGGAGCAGAGTTTGCATATGATGTAATCTTTGTTCTTGTAGAAAGTATGTCCTTGTAGAATGTTGAATGACTTTGTACTTTTTTTGTGTGATGATAGCTAAAATTTAATAATTCTTGCATATGTTTTGAAATCCTAGAACGTTCCTGATGCCCCAAACCTTAGAACTTCTGTGTCTCTGTCCTGTTTCCTGCTTCTCATAACATAGCTGTGGACTCCAGCTTGACTCGTTTACCTATTTATGGTACCTAAATGACATATGCTTGATGGAAGATGTGAAGCAACATGGATGGGCCAGACATGCAGCAGCTTACAGAACCCTCCCGCTTTTTGTCATGTGGATGTGAATTTTTGATAGTTCTTGTCACTGTTTTATTTGACTGTTTGGGTTTTTATGTGGCATTAAGTTTATGCCTCTTCTTGTAGAAGTAATCAAACGTAATGTTGGTCTTCAAGTATATGACTTACATTGTGAATTTTGTTGGGTTGAATTCATGTCTATTTTAACAAATGCTGACAATGGAAATACTGGTTACTAGTACTACTGAACTTTTTCAGAGGGGAAGTTTTTGTAGCCCATGGAAAGGTCTTTTCATCTGAAACTTCCTAAACAGGTAAACTCACATTTCTGCACTTTTGGTAATTTTCACTTGTCCTATACCTGCAGATATTTTACCAATAATCTGTAACATATCTATCGGTAAACCAATGCAAGCACAGAAGTGCTATTTAACCTTAACCTAGTTTTTCTTTCTATTGATTTTACCTCCTTGAGATCTTATTAATGTATTTTTTTAATTTCTTTTACCTTCATCTTTTTGGGCATCTTTAACTTAGGCATTTCATAGAAGTTGTGGAATAGTTGTCTGCTCTTAAAACCGGTCTTACCCATGATGGAAAAACTGCAAGATACACTTCCTCCTTGAGATTTTATTAATGTTTTTTTTCAATTTCTTTTACCTTCATCCTTTTGTGCATCTTTAAATCTTAGGCATTTCATAGAAGTTTTGGATTAGTTGTCTGCTCTTAAAACCGGTCTTACCCATGATGGAAAAACTGCAAGACACACTTCCTCGAGTTTTTATCAATGTTTTTTTTTTAATTTCTTTTACCTTCATCCTTTTGGGCATCATTAAATCTTAGGGATTTCGTAGAAGTTGTGGAATAGTTGTCTGCTCTTAAAACCGGTCTTACCTATGCTGGAAAAACTGCAAGATACAACTTTCAAGTGTTAGAAGCAACCTTTGCACTTCTGAGAAAGGCATGAGACCTGTGATTACGAATGCGAAAAGGATAAGGCAACATGGCCTTATTGTATATTGCTAATGTCTTTATAAATTCGCGGAATTGATTATGCACAAATGTTTTAGGCTTTAGGCCTTGTGCTATAAATGATTAATTTTTTTATTTCTAGCTTTCATATATATCATAACATTCTGAGGGCATTGACTTATACAGTGCGATATCAATATTCTATGCAATGATCAGCATTGGAAGGCAAAATAAAAGCTTTTATAAATTCTTTTTAATGTTATGCTACAAGTTAAAAGACAAAATCACACATTCTGAGTGTATTGATTATAAAGTTGCGAAATCAATTTTCTATTCAATGATTTGTATTGAAAGGCAAAATAACAGCTTTTATGAATATTTTGAATGTTATTCTGCAAGTAAAAAGTTAGAAGTACAAAGTGATATTCTAGATCCCGAGCATACCTCCTGGGCGTACGAGACTTCTCTTGTAGACACAAGGGAACGTTTTCACTTTATTGATTTTGATTTTGAGCTGGTGATGCTTAGGGCTCAAATGCTTGCATCGTGTTTCTTACATTCGTCTGGGTTACAAACCCAGCCACTAAGGGAGCTCCCTGATCTCACACCACAGCTTGTCACCCCTAACGAGTACATACGCAATGGTTGAATTAGGCCTGCTTGTGATCCTATCGACCCAGGGTATTCTCCAAATGCAAATTAGAACAGAGGGTCCACTGCGACAAATACCCGTCCCACCTGCCAAAGGTAAAATCCATGTCACCTCTGCACACATGGAAAAAGGATTTTCCTCCATCTAAATGGGTGTTGGCTCAATGCCATGCTGTTGTCTTTTGTTGCCCTATAGGTGGTGACCTCATCACACCCTTGGAAGAAAACTGGCCTTGCCAATTTACACAAAGGGGACAGCAGAGTCATCAGATAACCGGAGAGTCCAAATTTGCACAAAAAGAATGGCATTGAGGAATATTGATCATAACAAATTATGGTGTGAAGCAATCTTTCCACCCAAATGACAGACAGAAGTTGTAGAATTCTTTTGCTACCCATATGATTTGAACTGTCTGAACTTCTTAAGTTTCATTTTCCGTTTGAGAAAACATTTTTTTATTATTCTAGCCGAGTAAAAAATTTCTGGGTAAGCTCAATCCTTAGGCAGACCTGTTATTCTATCCCCAATGGGCTGCACAAACAACCATCCATCCTTTCAGTTTGAATGCTGAGATATGATGGGAAACTATTTTGCCATAAGCCACAATGAACTTGCACTTGTTCTTGTGAAACTATTTTGCCATAAGCCACTATGAACTTGCACTTGTCCTTGGCACCTGTTGCCAGAAATGCAACGTTCATTCGTCTTCCGTGTTATAACGCCCTGAAATGGGTACGCAACGGCAACGGTGTTCCGGATGGTCATTTACCCATCACGAAACTGGTAATGATGTTTTTGACGGTATTTTACCCGTCACGCAGATTTTTAACCTGTCATCGAGCTGGCAATTCCGCATAGCAATGGCAATACGATGAAAAATTAAATGAAAGCTATCAAAGGATCTTTGTTGGGGTCTTATTTTTTTGCATGCAAAAAAACAGTCACATGCTTAGGAAAAAAAGAGCTCTTCAAAAATGATTTTTTTTTTAATTTCATTCCATGGGAAAAACATTTTTTTTTTAAAATTTCATTGCATGGGGAAAACAAAAAGAAACAGCTGCATTCATTCTAATTCATCACATGCGGAAAAAAATGCACACTCTCTCCCTCTCGGGTTGGATGGGGGGAGTATTTAAAGGAGGTTTAATATTGAAAATTTATAAGATAAAAATATAAAAAAATAAAATGAAATATTAAAATATTAAATATTTAAAATTTAAGATGAACTTAAAAGAAATAACTACTTTGCTTGTCTTTCTCTTATGAACCAATCACTTAAGGTGGTTGGTTGTCCCAAGGAGGTTGCATGTCTCTCTTTCTTAGCATAGAGCTCCTAACTTTGTTTTAGCGTGCATATTTCATTGTTCCTTTCTCCTGGAGCTTAGGTCCACCTTTGATCCTTCTTTCCTCCGCACTGAGTTGCTCAAAAAAGATTGGGACTGCATCCTTTCTTCACCGCCATGCTTCGAATGTGTAGTCGTTGACATGAATGTGGTGGGCAACGCTCATCAGGTGGGTTCCCAATGTGTAGCAGTCTAGATGGTAATGAAAGAGGAGGAAAAGGTGCACAAAAACTCTAGGAATGGTCATTTGTCCCAAGCAGGAAAGCTTTCAACAACTACCTTTGGGGACGTGTAGTTTGTGGATGTGGGTCCCCAAAAGGTTGGCTCTTCAAATAGGGTTTCCTCTTGTTTTAGGGTTGGCGTAGTGGGTAGGTCCTAAATTATGTTGGTTCCCCCTACTTTGATCCTATCGTTCGTTCATCCCTTGGGATCTTTGCTTTTGTTGACTAGGAAGACTCGTATTTGCCCTCCAATTTGGACATATCAGTGGATAACAACAATCTATTACTCGCAACTTAAATTTTAGTAATGTTAGCCATAATGATTCTAGTAGCAACAACAACAACAACAATAATATCATAAGCTATAGGGTTTCTAACAACTTCAATAGTGTGGTGGAAGTTTGGGAGAACAAACTAGTTGTTAATCTGTTGAACCACCCTTTAGATAAACCGTCCTTCGATTTTTTAAAAAGAGGCTTGGGTTTTGCCATTGTTCCTCTCTTTGTCCCCAAAGAGGATTTTGTCATAAGCATTGATAGTGTTTTAAGAAATCTTCTTTCAAATGTTGTTGAAGAAGTTAGGCCAGACTGCGCAGTAGCCCTTGCATCATGCCAAACCCTCTTCTAACATCTCGAAGGAGGAATTGAGGCCTCTTAAGTCCTTGAACCACAATAAAGACATTGTAATTCCCAAAGTGAACAAGGGTAATGCCACAATTATTTTGATCTTAGAGATTACGACTCAAAAATCGCTGACCACCTTCATAATAGCGGTTATAAACAACTTGCCATCAACCATGTTTCACATATTGCAAAGAAGGTGACAAAAGCTATAAAATCCTCTTCCTCATACCCCTTGACCAAGAAAAAGTTGATCCCCAATGAAGAGGTCACTCCCAGAGTCTATGGTGCCCCTAATATCCATAAAATAGGTTGTCCTTTGATACCTATTGTTGACACCACAAACTCTCCTACCTATTGTCTTGCAGTGTTCTTGTCAAATAAATTGAAATGCCTAATAGGCAAGACTTCCTCTTTCATCCGTGACTCCAGTGATTTCATGGAGTTTATCAAAGATAAGGTGCAAGACAATGATTTATTAGTCAGCTTTGATGTGGTGTCCCTCTTCATGAAAGTGTCTCCATAGAAGCCACAAAAGTTGTCTTGAATCTCACAACATCCAATTCACAAATGAAATTGAGGAAGAGGGCAACCTTCCGTTTTTGGATTTCCTCAATCACCAAGAAAGAAGACAGTTCTCTAGCTAGGAAGGTTTATAGGAAAGGGTACCCATATAGACATTTACCTTCATGCCTCTTCACACCATCATCCAACTCAAAAAGTAGGGGTGTTGAAAACCCTTACTACTAGAGCTTTCAAAATTTGTGACGAAGATAGCATTGAAGAAGAAATTAATCACTTAGAAAAGGTTTTTAAGTTGAATGGTTACACTAGGAAACAAATAAATAGAGGTATAAACAAGCCAAGTACAACTTAGGTAGACTTAAACAAAAGAACCCCATTGTAGAAGATCCAGTGGCTTTCCTTATGCGAAAGGTATTTCCAACAAGTTTGCTAGAATTCTCAAGCGTCATAATATTAATTCCACATTTCATCTTGTCAACAAACTTAGAATTGTAGAGAGGATTACAAAGCAAGTTAGTCAAACATTAGTCCATAAACTATGAAACATGCATAAAGAACTAACCAAGCCTATCTATTCCTATGGGAATTACAAAAGATAACAAAAAACAAATGAAAGAAAGCAACACCATATTACCTTTCCAAATGGATTCACCATGCCCATGTTGCTCAAAAACATGTTCTCCCTTGACCAAGCATCCTTGTTTTTGTCAACAATGGTGGTAAGCTCCTCCAATGCCTTAAGAACACTCCATAAAACCTAGGCTCTTGATGTGGAATTACTAAACTAGCCTATCAATGAAGCTTTGTAAAAACAATTTAGCATTATAACTTTGCAATGTTTAAGCTTTGAAGATATTTGAGCATAATAACTTTGCACCAAAATAACTTAGAAATGATGTCCATGGCCTCCCTATTTATAGATTTTTTGAGATTGGTCAATATCAACTTCAACCGTCCATCTTGAGATGAAGATGTGTGGTTGAGGATAATCTTAATATTTAAAATTAAATCCATAATTATCCTCAAGATAAACTTGGAAGAAGGGGCAATGAAGAGGCATGGGAGGCATTAACTAGGCATGAGTGACTCATAATCTTGATATTTTATGCACTTATGATTTGATGGATGCCACCCCATAGATGATGTCAGTAGGTGATGCAGATAATAAGAATCAATTTTTAAAAAGAAATATTCAACAACTCTCATAGAAAATCCACTTTAGCTTTTGATTTGAATTAATTAGCCTTAAACAAGGTTAATCAATATTTGTGTAATTATTTGAAAATTGGTCTTTAATTAATTAAAATGGTTAAAAAGTCATATTACTTGATTGCAATTTGACTCAGGAAGAATTAGAGGGTGATGCTAGATCCGTTGGAACCATAGTCCCATTTAGAATGTTGCCAACAACAACTAACAAAGATATATGATGTGTACCAATGAATTAAAAAAAAAGAGTGATTCAAAGCACTAAATGGCGAAACGGTCATTTTGACTCGAAATGATGTGATCAAAGTTAATTGGTCAATAAAATGCATTGCCCTATTTATAGATACTTTGACTTAAATTGGCACTTGTAAGGGACACGTTTGAACCATTTAAGACATTTTATGGATTTTGACCTAAAATGTGCATTTGAATGCAATTCGAGTAAGATTGATAATTTCAACACAAATGGTGTTAGGAATTGGATGTCTACATTTTGCCCTTGTTTGGGAAGGCGTAGCGAGACCTTCAGGGGAAGCAATGTCTTTTCAAAGAAGAGTTGTCAAGAAGAAATTGGAACAGACCCATGATGCCCCTTCGAGAGGACATACTAGGATGAAATAGCAGGATGAACTCTCGAAAAGAGAGAGAAAGTGAGATTAATCCAGGTAATAGATCACATCCAGCCTAGCTAATGTTTGCACACGTGATTACCATCAATGATCAAAATATAATTAAAGGTATGATAGGGCCCAGAGACGGGGGGAATGGAAAAGATACAATCCATAAATGTAAGGGACACACTTTAAATGTACCCAATTTGAGAGTACAAGTTGTGCGCTTATGACATTGATCAATCTCGAGACAAGTTGCACACTAAAATATTGCCATCATGGGCTTTAATGTGGAGAGCTTGGAATTAGAGGAAAATGGAGAACGTTCTACTTCAGGAAGGGAAGCACCACTATAACGGGGTCTCCAAAGAGAAGATAATATGAAGTGCCCCAGTAGAGCAAATGTGAGTGTGACAAAACATGTGTGCTCCAATAGGGCGAATCTTGATCATTGATAAAGAATGATTTTGCCCTTGTAGAGCTGATTTGATTCAGACGGTGTTCAGATGTTGTGCCCTAGCATGGACAATTGGCAAGCAAAATAGCTCAAGGATATAACCCAAAAGATAGGTTAAAGTGAGCGGGCGCAAACATACATGCAATGGTGTAATGGCTTAGAAAGCCATATAAAACCAAGCATATGAGAATGCACAAAATGATGAGGGAGATGAAAAGAATAATGGAGATAGTCGAGCTAACCTCAATAGAAATTGAGCGCTGCTTACATAGTTCTATGGACTCGTGTTTCAATATGAACTTCAGGCTAATGTAGTTCACCCAAGTTTGAGAGAATGGAATGAAGAATGATGAAAAATGATCAAGAATTGACTAAATTCATAATGTATGCAAAGACATGCACGTCTAAGCATAAACTTGAGTACTAAAATGCATGCTACTAAGAAGCCTAATTCCACATCATGAGCCTAGGTTTTATAGTGTCCTTGAGAATCGTTCATCGGAGCTGATGTTGATGTGAAGACCTTGAGCCCTGAGCACAAAGTGCTTGCTATAGCAAAACAAATTAGGCATCATAAGTATGAATAACTTGATATGACATAAGATTTCAATTGTACTGAGCCAGTTCAAATGTGAATATCTATTACTATGGATAATGGTAAAACAATGATCAAAACTAGATTTACAACGATTTACATTTTAAAAAAAAAACAAAAACAAAGAAAAAGATAAACATAAATGAACCTAATTTGAAATCAAGATATGATCTATCAAGACTTAAGTAGGAACAAAAAATGTTTAAAAACAAAAGGCAAGAACATCTTAACAACATGAGATCAAGATATAAATAATCAAGATCCATATGGACCATCAAGGTATTCTTGACCACAAAAGAGAAAAGCAACCAATAAATAAAAAGAGAAGAATTAAAAAGAGAGGTGCGGAAGCACAATAAAACTCAAATAAACACAAACAAAAAACCAAGTGCGTGCGATTTAAAGATAAATGTTCATGCATGTGCGGTAGAGGCGTTACTTTCCACCACATCATAACAAAGAACAATGACACGACAATTGTTTTCTAATTAAAGAGGAACAATGACAGAGGAAATGGGTGAAGAGAGGAAAAGGAAGGGGTTGGCCGAGTTAACTCCAGATGTATAAGACAAGTGGACGTTGCTTACATAGTTCCATGGATACATGTTCCAACATGAACTTCAGGGAAATGTAGTTCTCCCAAAAAATGGGATAGAAGAAAAACAATGATCAGAGCAACATGATTAATGTTATAGAAAAAATGAAAGAGATGACAAATAAATGAGAATGGTCTAGCAAACAAGAAGCTGATGAGATGAGAAAGAATGATCTTGCAAAATGACAAGTGCATGGGACAAGATGAAATGAACTGGTGTTTTTGTGCTTGCAAAACAGCAATAGCATTCAAACTTAATAGTTGCTCACAAAACGATGAGAGCATTCAAACTTAACAGTAGCTCGTAAACAATGAGAGCGTGGGATGGTGGAACGGGAATGTACAAATGTACGAAAGCGCGAGACAATGTTTTTGTTCTTTTGTGAATTAAAAAGAGAGGTGCGAAAGCACAATAAAATACCAAGAAAATTTAAATAAACAAACAAAAAACCAAGTTAGTGCGGTTTAAAGATAAATATTCATGCATGTGTGGTAGAGGCGTTACTTTCCACCACATCATAACAAAGAACAATGACACGACAATTGTTTCCTAATTAAAGAGGAAAAATGACATAGGAAATGGGGGAAGAGAGGAAAAGGAAGGGGTTCGCCGAGCTGACTCCATTTATAAGACAAGTGGACGTTGCTTACATAGTTCTATGGATGCATGTTCCAACATGAACTTTAGGCCAAATGTAGTTCTCCCAAGAAATGGGATAGAAGAAAAACGATAATCAGATCAACATGATTAATGTTATAGGAGAAATGAAAGAGATGACAAACAAATGAGAATGGTTTGGGAAACAAGACGTTGATGAGACGAGAAAGAATGATCTTGTAAAACGGCAAATGCGTGGGACAAGATGAAATGAACTGATGTTTCTGTGCTTGCAAATGGCAAGAGCGTTCAAACTTAATAGTTGCTCGCAAAATGACGAGAGTGTGGAATGGTGAAACCGGAATGTACAAATGTCCGGAAGCGCGGGATAATGTTTTTGTTCTTTTGTGGATCATGTTCTAATGTTTTTGGTATTTTCAAAGTTTTTTAAATGTTTTTGGCATTTTTGGGATAAAATATGCACAAAGTGGAACCATCTAGTCGAGATGCACGTCCTGAGAGTAAAGGTTCCAATAAGACAGCTAAGCCGGTTGCAATGGCCCATGCTCGCAAATCGGCGAGATCGAGGATCTTGATAAAACAAGAAAGCAACAAAATACTTGTACTGAAAATATGTGGCTATCCCCTGTTGAAAGCTGCACAAGATTGTCTTCGCTGAACTGCTTTGTAGAACCATTGTTTAAGATGTTCATAATGCTTATGAGACATAATCGAGATCATAATTGGTCAAGGGACAAAAAGTTTTCAAGCTTATAACATGTCCTAGACAAAACAAAGAATAAGCCTCTCGAAGAGAGCAATCCAGAATGAGATGAAGAATGTGTTCAAAGTGCTAAGAGTTCAAAAGCCTTCACCGTCAGGATTCATGAAAAGTGGACTAGGGTAGTATAAAATGTGCTCAAGGTAAGATAAAAGGGTGGGATAAAATTATGATAGCATAAGTTGCCCCCAAGTCAGGGGTCTTATAGACAATGGTTCAACGTTGTTCATGCGTAGAATCTCTTAAGGTGTATGATGTTCATGGGCTTTGAAAGTTCTTCACCATTAGGTTTAGCCAATCGATATGCCCCTGATCCATAGTTTGCCGTGACAAGGTATGGTCCTAACCAATTACGCTGAAATGTGTATTTTGTTTTGGGTTCAATATTTGTGTTCTTCTAGTTCTCTTTCAAAACCAAGTCATCAATCTCAAATTCTTGAGGGAGAATGTGTTTGTTGTAGCTTCTCCGCAATTTGTTCTGATAGGCCTGCAAGTTTTCTTGCAAGTTTTATAAGGCAGCCAAATGCTTACCATCAAGAAGTTTGAGTTCTTGCAACCGTGAGGCTCTATAGTCTTCATCATCTTCAATGTGCTCCAATGATATTCTTAATGACGAGATCTCAATCTTGACTGGGATGATAGCTTCAGTGCCAAAAACAAGGGAGTATGGAGTAGCTCCAGTTGGGGTGTGATGATTGGTTTTATAAGTCCAGAGGGTAGGAAAGAGTTGCAAGTGCCAATTACGGTCAACATCATTGACAATTTTTTTTAAGATGGCTAGAATGATTTTATTTGATGCCCCAACTTGTTTGTTACTTTGTGGGTTATATGGAGTGGATTTCTTGTGCTTGATCTTGAATTTTGCACAAAGAGCTTTCACATCTTGGTTAACAAAGGATTCGCCATTATCGGAAATAATACGGGTTGGGATGTCATATCGACAGATGATATGGTAATGAATGAATTTTGCTATCTATTTCCCAGTAACATAAGTGAGAGGAATGGCCTCAACCCATTTAATAAATTACTCGGTTGCAGTCAAAATGTGCTTATGGCCATCTGAAGATGTTAGGTTAATTTTTCCAATGAGATCAAGACCTCATGTTGAGAATGGCCATGGTGTTGTAATTCGTTGTAATGGTAAGGAAGGTGCATGTATCAAGTTGCCATGCTACTGACAAGGAACACACTTATTTACATAATTACAAGCATTTGTCTCCATTTTGGGCCAATAACAGCCTGTTCTGAAAATTTTTTTTTGCTAGGACTACACCATTGGTATGGGCCCCACACATTCCTTCATGAACCTCTTTAAGTGCCAACTTGGATTCTCCCAAAGATAAATAACGAAGAAGTGTTCCATCATAGCCTTTTCGATAAAACATGTTTCCAAAGAGGATATAACGTGTTAGGCGATGAAGAATTTTTTATTGTCAGTTATTGGAAAGGTTGACAGGAAAGACATGGCTATGGAAATAGTTATAAAAATATTGGTACCATGGTTGTTCAGGTGAGAGATTAAGATCAATAATGGTGCATATCCTCTCTAACTCTGATAAAATATGTGCTAGTTCAAGAAGATTTTTAATTAGGGACTGATACTCTTTAGCACTGCCATTCATTTGAATCATAAAACCAATTATTGATATGGCATCGACAGCGCTGTTGTTGACTCATGGAACTTGCTCAAATTGCAGAGATTTAAAATGTCTTTTAAGGTTATCAACAATTTGCTTGTAAGGGACAAGATTCTCATCTCTTGTTTGATACTGATTAGTTGTCTGATTTATGATTAGTTGTGAATTTTCATAGACCTTTAAGCTTTGAATATCCCATTGTATGGTAAGACGGAGCCCTGCAACCAATGCCTCATATTCGGTCATATTGTTTGTGCATTGAAATTGTATATGGAAGGCTTTGTGAATCGAATCCCCTTGTGGTGTTATCAACAATATCCCAGCTCCAGCTCCTCGAGATGTGAAGGATCCATCAAAATAGAGTGTCCACTGTTCAAGCTCTTGTGATGCTTGTTCTATCGTCATGATAGAATCATTTGGAGGTCAAAGTTGAGAGGTTGAGTGGCTGTAATAGGAGCTTCTGCAAGTTGGTCTGCAAGAATTTTCCCTTTGATTGCCTTCTAATTTTGGTATTCAATATCAAACTCGTTGAGGAGCATAATCCATTTAGCCATGTGTCCTTGGAGCGCTGCTTTAGATAAGAGGAACTTGAGAGGATCTACCATGGCGATAACAATAGTTTTGTTATTTAGCATATAATGTTACAATTTTTGAGTGACAAACACCATAGCTAAACATGCCTTCTCAATAGGCATATAATTATGTTCATAGGCTACCAATGTGTGGCTTAAACAACAAACCA
This sequence comes from Torreya grandis, assembly GCA_037957365.1. Lineage (NCBI taxonomy): Eukaryota > Viridiplantae > Streptophyta > Pinopsida > Cupressales > Taxaceae > Torreya > Torreya grandis. Next base: position 556,133 of record JARHVA010002868.1, read on the forward strand.
TGTGTTTCTTACCATGATCATCATGCTGAGTCAAACATGCCCTCAGTGTATATTTCATGGCCGATATGTAAAGAAGCAATGGCTTTCCTTGTGTTTGAGGGCGTAAGACCGGTGGATTGGCCAAGTATGTTTTAAGCTTTGAAAATGTTATTTGACAATATTCATCCCACTAAAATGTCACCCCTTTCTTTAAGAGATGGGTAAATGGGTGGCACATATTTGTTAGTTGAGAAATGAACCTGCGTATAGACTGGATCTTGCCTTGTAGACCTCGCAATTGTTTAAGATTGTTGGGTGAAGGCATTTCCATAATAGCGGTGACCTTCGCAGGGTCGACTTCAATCCCTCGTTGTGATACAATGAACCCTAGCAATTTTCCTGATGTGACTCCAAAGACACATTTCTTAGGATTCAAGCGGACTTTATATGCACGAAGCCTCTCAAAAATTCTTCGTAGAATATCAGGGTGTCCAGCTCTTGTTCTTGATTTTGCTAGTATATCATCAACATAGTCCTCGACAATGTCATGGAAGATGACAATCATTGCACGTTGATATGTGGCTCTAGCATTCTTCAAATCGAATGGCACGACTTGGTAACAAAATGTCCCCCACAAAGTGCTGAACGCATTGTTATGCTGATCTTCAGGGGCTATCTTGATATGATTGTAACCAAAAAATCCATCCATTAAGGATAGCATCTCGTAGCCAACAGTTGAGTCGACAATCATGTCGATGTTGGGTAGAGAAAAATCATCTTTGGGACATGCCTTGTTGATATCACGAAAATCAGTACAAACATGTATGTCTAGGGTCTTTGTACTTACTGGTATTATGTTAGAAATCTATTTAGAGTAGTCCAATGGTCTGATAAAATGAGCTCCTAACAACTTCTCCAACTCGACCTTTACCAAAAGGGCGATACGTGGATGCATCTTTCTTAACTTTTGCTTGACTGGTTTAGCATCAGGGTGAACAATTAGACGATGCACAACTAAATCTGGATCCAACCCTAGGATGTCAGAATATGCCCATGCAAATATGTCTATATAATCCTTAAGAATGGATATAATATGTTCACGTTCTGCTTCAGTAAGGGAAGCTCCAAGATAAACATTTTTGGGATCCTCATGGGTTCTCAAATTCACTTCTGTTGTGCTCTCCATAAGGAGTGTGGATCCATCTTCTAGAATTGTAGGCAATGTATGGTTGTGATCATCTTCTTCTGCTATATTTTTTTTTTTGTTCTTCTCAAAGATCTGGATAATATGAAGAATCAGATTTTGCCTTCTCAGGTAAAGGCCAATTAACAAAGACCTCTAGAAACTCAATAGCAAGATGCTCAAATCTTTGATGTTGTTCTGAAGAGATGTTTGTACTAGCTATGGAACTTGGGTTAGATGGACTTTCTACCTCCTGAGGGGTTAAGCAAACTTTCCCCATTGGGAGCGCTTGAAATAGGGTTTCACTCAAAGGCTTGTCTTTTTCTTTATTTTTTTCGTGATCAAAGAGTGCTTCAAAGAGGTTCACCTGAAGATCTCGATGTTTGTTCTTTATTATGACCAAAAAAGTTTCCCTGCTCTCCAAAGTAGGCAAAAGGATTCAATGAAAAATCAAAACCCTGTTTATGATCACTAGTGGAGGATACATCTCGTAGGCCCATGTATTCTGCGATTGATTTTTCATTTTGAAACTCATCGAGGCATATGACCAAATTTTGTTGATCCCAATCTATGAGTTCAGGATGGCACAAGCATATGTTACAATGAGGGTTTGCTTCAGGATGGGAAGCACGAATGGTAAAGATATAATGTCCTGCTTCAGGGAGGGAAACACCACTAGGACGGGTTTTTGCTTTAGGATGAGAAGCTCCAATAGGTGTTATGGTCAATATGGCATTTGAATCAAACAAATCTGAATCAACACGTTCATCGAAAATGTTATAATGGGACGTTGTGTCACTGCTAGGAGTCTCATTACTAGTCACTTCGGAAGAATCACTACCAAATGTTATGAGGTCATCCTCTGGTGGTTTAAATCTGAGACCATGATTCCCATTGACAACTCCAGCTGATAAGGGCTCTAAAATTCCTTGCGCCTGGGGACCAAGGCCTTTCCCTGTATAGTCAAGATGATCCATTATCTTATTAGGGATAGGATACTTTGGATTTTGAAAACAATCTGCAAGGTCCTTAGAATATAACCAATCTCCCTCGGTAAAAGCTTCTCGATCTTTCTTTGGTGCAATTGCAAGTACAAAAACCATAGGAGGTTTTGGTTGCCAAACTTGATCGGGTTTGTTAGGAGTCTGTGAAGTTTTAGGCTTACCAAATGTTTTAGGGGATTTTAGTAATTTTACAATATGGAGGACATCCTTCAGATGATACGTGGAAATGCCTGCGTCTTTAATAATCACTTACTTGACCAAAGCTACAAGAAATAGATCAGTTGAGGTGGAGGCTAGATCACCAGGGTCTATATAATTAGATGGAGATGGATGAGAAATGATGGCTTTGTTCTTCTTTGCAATGAATTCAGAACCTAGGCAATAGTTATAATTTTGAAACTCTGCTTCGAGATGTTTGCAATACTGGTATGGCTGCTGATCAGTGGGAATAGTAACCTCGATCCCATCATGGGAAAACTTAAGGCATTGGTGAAGAGTAGATGGAACTCCCTGTACTTCATGGATCCAAGGACGACCAAGAAGTATGTTACAAGGAAGCTCGATATCCACAATATGGAATAATGTGTGATGAGAAATAGCCCCAACTATGACTAGCAACCAAATTGTACCGGATGACTCCCTCTTGGTGTTATCGTAAGCCTTGATTGTAATAGTCTCTGGTTGAATGTCTTTGTCCATGTAACCTAATCGTCACACCAATTTAAGAGATATGATGTTCAACCCTGAAACATTAACTATAAGAACCTGCTTGATCTTGTGATCCACAATGATTATCTCGATGTATAATGGGTTATTGTGGTTTGGGCTAAGGGTGGACATGTCTTTTTGATCAAACGTGATTTGTCGAAATGAAGACAAATGCCCAATTAAGTTTTGGAACTGATCAAGGTTTATATCATTAGGCACAATAGACTCTTGTAAAAGTTTGTTGAGGATAGATCTATGGACATCAAATGACCACAAGAGTTCTAATATAGAAATATGTGCATGAATTTTATCTAATTGGTCCATTAGAATGTAAGGCCTTTGAATTGTGGATTGAACTAGTTTAGTCTTTGTTGGAACAATATTCAGCTTTGGAACCATTGGCATAATGTTCTCATTGGGTTTATGGAAAGACGTGGGCGAAGGGCCCTAGGTGGTAACTCACGGGCATCTAGTTACGACTACATAATCTAGAGGTGGCAAGGAGTCATTATAATTAGAAGGACAAGGCAAAGGGCCTTTGATGGTGATTTGTGGGTGATTAAGAGTATTGCTATAATTTTGGGTTAGCAAGGAGCCTCTAAAAGAATGGTATTGTTGTTCAGGACTAGTAACCCATGCAAATGAAGTAGCAACATGATGATGCGAACTCGACATGGTATTACTAGGGGAGAGGGTGTTGATCCTATATTGATGGGTCTTGTGTTGCGAGGAACACGAGATCAACCACACGATGTCACAATTTAGTGGCAATGTGGGTTGCAAAAATGCGTCCCACAGTGTTATTGTAGTCATAAGGCACATTGTTGTAAGCTACTTTATTAGTGTGGGGATCATGATCTTGATTATGCTCATTACGATTCTGACCCTGTTGTTGGTTTTGATTCTGCCTCTCCTTGATTGTGACCATTTTGATTGTTTCTTGGTGGTGGTGGATCATGTCGAGGAAAGGGGTCTTTGTAGATTCCCATATCTTGATTTGTGTCCTGATTAGGAGCCAACTTAATTTCTAGCTCACCATTTTCAATAAAGTCCTCAATAATATGTTACAATTCAATGCAACGATATGCACTGTGACCAATAACACGATGAAAGTTACACCATTCATTCTCTTTATATCAGTATGGTTTTGACTGATCTTGAGGAAATGGCCTTGATACTGGCCATAATTAAGTTAGTTGCAATGAGATTTTGTAATACTACTTCAACTGATTCTCCTAACTTGCTAAAGACTCTAAAATTGTTATGAAACGTCCTTCGTGGAGGTTGTCTTTGCAAAGTAAGTAGCAGATTTGAGGAAGTTAATTATACGTTTGGAGGAGGCATAGTCTATACCAATTGTACATGTCTTGTCTCTATCACCCCATTTCCAACCATGTTCTTATTTTTGTGAAAGCCCTTAGACTTATCTTATGTAACCGTTTAAGGAGTCGGTGATTTAGTCTAATTAGATGTTTGTCCTTGCACAAAGATCTTAACAAGACCTCTAGCAATAAGAGCCTTCTTAATTTGCACTCCTTTGTCAATAATTTCTTCAAATGAGTTAGCACAAGTTAATCGTAGATTATGCGCAACTTCGGGATGCAAATTATGTGCAAAGATATTAACCAATTGTTTGTTTGGTAAATTATGTTGAAAGTGGCCCGCTAATGCTCTCCACCTTTGTAGATATGCAACAAAACTTTCACCATTATGCTATTTAGCTTTGCATAAGTCAACAACGGTCAATTCATGTTCTATGTTGTATGATAAATGGTTAAGGAACTTTTTCGATAAGTCGTTCCAATCCACAACTGATCCCTTGGGTAGTTTAAGTAGCAAACCAAGAGTTTGCCATGCTAAACTTTATGGAAACAGTCGTAATAAGCACTCGCTATTATAAGCAACCTCTTGACATAAGACGAAGAATGCTTGTATGTGTTCGCGCAGATCTTCTTTCCCTTTGTATTTGTCAAATTTGGATGCCTCAAAGTGAGGTGGAAAGGGGTTTTGGAGAATAGACAAGTCAAATAGCTATGGGCATATCTCATCGAATTTATACTTTTTGACTTTATTGTTCGTCTCTAATCTTTGGACAATTTCCTTCATAGAATTTCATTCTTGCATGTTTGGTGCACTTGTGGATTGGATAATACGCTGTTAGGGGGGAATGTGCCCCTGGTTTTGTTGTTGTTGGGGTGGAATGTGCCCCGGATTTTGTTGGTGTTGAGGTGGAATGTGTTTATGATTTTGTTGTTGTTGGGGTCGAATGTGCCCCTGATTTTGTATGGATCTATAGGGAGCGTATAACTTTTGATCCATGATTTGGTTCTGATTTGATGCTTGAGTTGAGAACATAGGCCGTTGATTCTTTGATTGTAAAACATTCTCTAAATTTGGCTATTTCATGTTTTGTTGATTTTGGAAATGTCTATGTTTATTTACCAATCTTTGGTTTGTTTGAGGGATTTCCTCAATTCGAACTAAATGTTTAGGTTTCTGAGTTTGTAAAGTAACAAGAGGTTCTTGATGATTGAATAATGTATGTTCCATGTTAAATGGAACATCTTTTAAGGTCTCTTGTGACTTCAACTGCTCGTTTAGATTACCTTGATCCACTATGGTAATGTTCTCATCCAATATTTGTTGCAAACCGGTCCACCATATCTTTGTGTTCTTTCGAAGCCTTATTGTGAATTGCAGTGGCAACTAGGGAGTCAGTTAAGTCTGTAACAAGTTGATATGCATATCATTGACTTATTATCCTGATCTTAGCTAGAAGATGTGGATTTGTGGGTTTTGACTTTGTTTGTTTTTCCTTTCTTTTGTTAGAAGAAGGTATGTCTATTTGTGCAAAAGCTTGCTCTTGTCATCATTGTTCTCCTTCTCTAACCAAAGTATGCAATTGTTTTGTAGGAAAGTCAAAAGGTAGTCTAGCACCTGATTCTATCAATCTAAGAAGGGCTTCATATTGATCTTATTGGGGTTGATATTCATTGTAATCATCTTCAAAACCTATTGTTGTGGGGATATCATAAAAAATAATGGGGTTATCTTGACCATCAAAAAATTGTTCATCCTCATAACTAAGGCCATAAGAGACCCCACTACATGTGAACCTTTGAGTCATGTCTAAAAAGACCTACTTTGTGTGTTTGACTAACTTTGAACCAATGTTCGATAACCACTCAAAGTATGCTTTGGCTTTCTTTTTAAACAAATAACCAAGGTACCAATGAGACTATAAGGGAGGGTGGTTTGAAACCACACACAATTTAGAAGATTTGGTTCATGAAATTACTCAACATTTGGTAAAGTTGAAATCATATAAATCGGAAGAAAGTAAGGTAACTCAAAGACCCAAGGTGAAAACTAGTACACCAAAGCCTAGATCTTTGTGATACACCCACACTACAAAAGCTAGTTTCAACTTCGACAAGTTGACCTTAGAATTTTAAAGGAAAGCTCTCTGGATTACGAAGAGACAAAATGAAATAAGCAACTCAAGATTTAAAGACATGCGAATCACTAAGTATAAAGCTAGGACCAAATGGGAAACATGTCACCACATGATTCTAGTCTTATAAAATATGTTCTAGGACCCAAAGCGTGAGCGATACGCAAGATGACTTTAGTCCACCAAGATGATAATGTGATTTTGAGTTTTAATAAACGACCTTCAATCCAAATAGAAAATTAAACCCAAGTTAAAACAAGCTTAGTGCACAAATGGCAAACCCACTTTGATACACCAACCCTTAGAACTCAGAAAGGCTCAATTTCGAATGTGGATTATAAATAAAGGATTTAAATAAATTGGGTAGAAGTTCTAGACTCAATTGGGTAGCATGACTGCGCCAAAGTGCATGTCATGACACAAAGCTTTTGATAACAAATTGAATAAGGAAAAGATGAATTTTCCATTTAGACAGTGTAACGCCTCCCTTGCTCAAGAAAATTGAGGACGATGTGTTTTGGTTAAGTTCATTGAGTTAACAAGTAGTTTTGGACACAAATCAAGACCAAGTAAGCTAATGATAAAAAATAAATGTCTTAAGTCTAAACTGACAAGGTATGGCAAAGTGGGGTCTACTAAACTATCAAGTTTCGAACATTCTAGGGGAATCAATTGCACAATGACTTTCATGTCAAACAATGCAAAATAAAAGCACGAATTTTGGGTATGTATGACTCAACTTGTTGCAAAAAGGTCTAGTCCTTTATGCAACCACTACATCCTACTGTTCGCTCAGTGTAGTGCGATGTCCAAAGTGTCACTACGTCCCGTGTGCAACTCTAAAAAGAGTCAAATGAAGTCAATGTTGGGAGGAGAAACCCCGAATCAAAGCTTCCTTAAAGAACTTGCAAGTGGTGATGAAGTCCCCCTCGCAAGCCAAGTTGCATAAAAACAAAGAAAGCATGAAAATAGAAAGACTTTAGGGTCATTTTCAAGATCACCCAAAATTTAGCAAGTTTTTGGGGAGTGCTTTAGGCGACTTTCTTTCTAAGCCTTGAACTAGGCTATTTGCAATAGGAATGACGCTTTTGATTTTAAGGGTTCCCTATAGGGGACAAACGGAAGAGCATACACGCAACATTCCTCTTTTTGCCAAACAAGAATAATCTAATCAACTATTGCAAACAAGAATTAACAAGTGTGTTCAATTTTAAACCCAAATAAAATGTTTGGTGGTGTTCATTTGACCCCTTGGTCATAGTTGTAAACTTTGAAAAACATTCACCAAAAACATCTAAATTTTTTTTGTTAAACACCAAAACAAAGTTCCTAATCAAATTTTAAGCATGCAAAGGTGATTTAAACATGTTTTGAGCAAATTTTAAACTTGATCTTCCAACAAAATTGTTACCATGTCCTTTAGCTTTGAAGCTCTTTTGAGTTTGAAATAATGGACTTTGGAAAAGTAGGTCTTGGGTCTATGTTTTTTGAAAAACATAGTGACCGACGTTGGTTACGACCAACTGAGATCTGATCGATGTCGGTTCTATTGATTGACGTCAATTAAGGCAAGTAACCGATATTGGTATTTTTGTCGACGTCAGTTACTGTGTAAAAACTGTGACAACAAAAAACAACAAAATAAAATTAGAAAATCAATTTGCAAGAGTTTTAAGAGCTTAAATGAATTTTTTAAAGTTGCAAAAGGATATTGTTTAGGTGTAAGATGCGTGTGGTCCCATCGGGCATGCTAATATGTAGAGAGGATTACAAAGCAAGTTAGTCAAGCATTAGTCCATAAACCATGAAACATGCATAAAGAACTAACTAACCAAGCCTATTTATTCCTATGTGAATTACAAAGGATAACAAGAAACAAATGAAAGAAAACAACACCATATTACTTTCCCAAATTGATTCACTATGCCCATGTGGCTCAAAAACATGTTCTCCCTTGATCAAACATCCTTGTCATTGTCAACAATGGTGGTAAGCTCCTCCAATGCTTCAAGAACACTTCACAAAACCTAGGCTCTTGATGTGGAATCACTAAACTAGCCTATCAATGAAGCTTTGTAGAAACAATTTAACATTATAACTTTGCAATGTTTAAGCTTTGAAAATATTTGAGCATAATAACCTTGCACCAAAATAACTTAGAAATGATGTCCATGGCCTCTCTATTTATAGATTTTTGAGATTGGTCAGGATCAACCTCAACTGTCCATCTTGAGATGAAAATGTGTGGTTGATGATAATCTTAATATTTAGAATTAAATCCATAATTATCCTCAAGATAACCTTGGAAGAAGGGGCATTGAAGAGGCATGGGAGGCATTAACTAGGCATGGGTGACCCATAATCTTGATATTTTATGCACTTATGGCTTGATGGATGCTACCCCATAGATGATGTCACTAGGTGATGCAAATAATAAGAATCAAATTTCAAAAATAAATATTCAACAACTCTCATGGAAAATCCACTTAAGCTCTTGATTTGGATTAATTAGCCTTAAACAAGGTTAATCAACATTTGTGCAATTATTTGAAAATTGGTCCTTAATTAATCAAAATGGTCAAAAAGTCATATTACTAGGTTATAATTTGACTCGAGAAGAATTAGAAGATGATGCTAGATGCGTTGGAACTGTATTTTCATTTAAGATGTTGCTAACAATAAATAACAAATATATATGATTTGTACTAATGAATTAGAAGAAAATAGTGATATAGAGCACTAAATGGCGGAATGGTCATTTTGACTCGAAATGATCTGATCAAAGTTAGTTGGTCCATAAAATGCATTACCCTATTTAGGGATATTTTAACCTAAATTGGCACTTGTAAGGGACAAGTTCGAACCATTTAGGGCGTTTTATGGATTTTGACCTAAATCATACATTTGAATGCAATTCGAGTAAGATTGACAATTTCAACACAAATGGTGTTAGGAATTGTCTACAAGAATGTTCGTAAAGAGTGCAAAAGACCCTCTGGACTTTAGCCTTTGCAGTGGAGTCTACAAGGTGGAGTGCTCATGTGGAATACCTTACATTGGGGAAATAGGGAGATCCATCGGTACTAAAATCAAGGGGCATGCGACAAACATTTGTTTTGAAAGGAAAGAAAAGTTAGCTTTAGCAAAGCATTCTTGCAAAACCAAGCATGCAATCTGCATTGAAGACGTCAATGTTCACCATAGAAAACCACTTTCATAAGCACAAACTGAGGGAAGCCATTGAAATTGGAAAGCATGTGGTGAACCTTAATAGAGATGTAAGCTTAGGTTTTGACCCTGCATGGAACATTGTTATGAGCTTGTTATGATCCTTTGTTGGATTCATGGTCCTCCGCCCCTCCCACTCGCCCACCTGTAATTTTTCTCCTTGGGTTTCTCTTTTTATTCTTAAATACACTCTCCTTTTAAAATACTCATTTCGTCACTAAATTAAACATTTATTAAATGTAATACACATAATTTTAACTTTGTTTTCTAATTTACTTAATTTTGACTTTGTTTCCTAATTTTACTTGCTTTTGTTAAAAAAATTTATTTCAATTTCCATTAAATATATTTTCACTAAGATTAAATTCAAAATTTTGGTCTTAATTATTTTTTACCATTGAGAGACTTAGGGTGGTGAGTGTGTTCCTTGTTAGCACTTGGCGTACGAGCTTTCAACAATTACTTCATTCTTTATCGTGAGTGATCATTCTCTTTACCCTATTTAAGGATGTTAGGTTTGTTGTTCCTCTTCATGTTTTTCTCCTAAAGAAGGATCATGGGAAGTGATCTGAAACGTCGAGGTCAAAAATCTTTACACAGTTATCCCCCAAAACAAGTTTCAATTATATGAACTATGAAAGCATAAGATCTATAAATAACTAGTCTATTTTGATGAAATTTGATTTTATGCAATATATATATTGTATATGTTTTTATTTTAAACATTATTTCAATCATTAAATCATAAGTATGAAAATATTTGATGTAGATAATTTTTCTTAAATTATATAAATTCTCTATCATAAGTGTGTTCAAGTCCAACCCATATCTGGACTAACATAGGAATGATCTAAGTCTGTGGGATGCTTATAACTAGACCAGACCTGTAAGATTTTTTATGAGGCTAGCTCCATAATTTAGACCTTTGTTTTTAAAACCTAAAAAATGTTTGGCGTGAAAAGAGTTGAGAAGTTTGCATAAAGTAAAACTTATTCTAAAATATGGTGATGCACCAAGAATTTATTAGATCCACTCTTAAACTTGGACTCCTCAACACACTAATGAACTATGAAAGAAGCTACTGCAATACTTACTATAGTATCTATGCAATAGTGTTTCATATAGATGTCAGCTTGATACACTCAGAGTAGAGAGCAATGAAAATAAGGTTTGGTTGAAGACACTTAAATTTGATTACCCACTATGTCTTTGAGAGATCAATGCTGAGACACACTATATGACCTGCAAAAAAAGTTTCTAGCACTTGGTTGAGTTTGGTCATACAAAAGGAAGATAACAATCACATTTGTATATTAAAAAAACACAAAACACTAAATACAAATTAGCAAATAACTACACAAACACTCTATTTACTACTCCAAGAGGTGTTGAATACAATTATGACAAAGTCTAGTCATACCAGTCTGAGGGATGTAAAATAATAGCTTGAAGGCTATATTTATAGAAGGAAGTACGAGAGGAAGTTTTGACACTAAGAACAGGAATCAAACAAGCTCAAATAATTTGCAAAGTTGTTACAATTGCCTCTACAAATCAAGCTCACTCAAATCCTTCCTGATTGATCTAGGTCACCCCAGTTCATTGCATCATCACATTATTCTCTCTGTGATGCTCCATGGCGGATACAACGATGGGATCAAGTTGTTTTTTTTACTTTATCGTGATGCAAAACTGCTCTTGACCAGTTTGTTGATGCGTGCTAAAGTGGAGAGAAGAGTCACTTTCATATAGATGGATTTAGTGACAAAGCCGTTGAAGTGTGTCCACCTTTGTTTTCCATACCATCTGCCACTTGTTACTCATTATGAGGACTAGATCCTCATACCTTGAAACTAACAGAGCTGTGCCCTTTGATCCTAAAATATCCACTTTGGCCCCATCTGGGTCATCCTCAAGCTCGGTTCCACTCATGCTTGCTCACCTGGGGTGAAAATTGACTATTTGACCTCCGTCTAAGTCATTTGGACTCACCTTTGTTCTAATTGGCTATCGAAATCTGACTTGGATCATTGACCCCTTGACTCATCTCGTTTTGTTGATCTGCCTGATGTGATTGAATGCATGCCATTGATTTGATTTGGGCACACTGCCCTGTCTTTACCTGCTCTCTATTATATTTGATCCAGGGACTCGAGATTTGGACACTTGTCAAGCCTGCACTCAGTTGGGGACCTTTGACAATTTTTGAATGTAAACAACTGTTTCTCGAGGCCCAAACTTGACATCTGCACGAACGTCCTTGGATTTTCAAATCTAAATGAATATTTGTAGGGGCTTGAATTTGATGTCTATGGGGCCATCCAAGATTTTTTGAAATCAAACGATTATTTCCTACAGCTTGAAATTGACATTTGTGCAACTGTCTAGATCACAAATCCTATGGGCTATTTTTTTGGACCTTTCACTAGATAATTCTTTCGATCTTTGTGTCTCGGCCATTTTCTTCGAAGAAATTTGTTTGCCCTATCTTTGCCCTTAACAATTCTTGCGGACGAAATGTCCAAAAGAATTCAAGTCTTTGGGGTCTCTGTCTTAGACACAAAGTTTGAAATAAATCGCCCTTAATCTTCTACCTTAGAACAAAAACTTTGAAAGAAATCTGCCTTCGGGAAAATTGTTTCAAACAATTTTCCCGAAGGAATTGTGTCCTTAGAAATATCCTTCGGCCTTTTTGAAATAGCCATTTGGAACTTCAGAAATGCCATTCAAAACTTGTGCATTGGACCCTTTCCTGAAAGAAAAAGACCCTTCATACACCTTTAATTGGACCATTTTCTTGAGAAAAGACTTTTCAGGGGAAATGCTTTAGACCTTTTGGCGAAGAAAAGCACCCTTTAGAAAAAGTGATTAGGACATTTTTTTGTAAAAGGACATTTAGAGAAAAAGCATCAAGACACCTTGCCGAGAAAAATATCCTTCAAGATTTTTGAAGAGGACACTTGCTCGAGAAACTGGCCCTTTGGGATTTTTGTTTTGCATTTTCCCCAAAAAAAATATGAATTTGGAAAAATTATGTGGACAATTTCCCTGAAAGAATTTTGACACTTAGCTGTAAAATATACCCTTCGGGCTTTTTGCAAATGTTCACTTTGTCAAAGAATGATCCTTCCGAAAAAGTGTTTGGGACACTTCGGTTGAAGAAGTGCCCTTCGAGATTTTTATTTTGGACCAACTTATCTGAAAGATACCTTTTAGAACTTCTGAAAAGGACTTTCCTCAAATAAATTGTTAGAAATATTGTCATTGATGTCAAAGGTCTAGCATTATTAGTGATAAAGGCCCCATTGCATTTAATGTTGTTTGTAATAAATATATCTTGGCTAATATGAGTTAATATTTATTTAATATTAATGAATATATTTTTGGTTGCATATGAGACAAAAGAAGGGCCCATGGAGAAGTCGAAGAGCCACGGGGTAAAGACAAAATAAGGATGGGACGCATTTTCCCATGAAGAGTCATCTTGAGGAATACCAAGAGACACCAAGTGAAGACAAAAGAGTAAGAGCACAATTTCTCATGAAGGGACACTTTGAGGAATACGAAAAGTCACCAAAGATAAGGACAAAAGTGGGAAGGACGTTTTTGATCATGAAGGGTCACCACATGACTTTTCAAAGGCTTGAATATGAAGGGTCATACAAGTTTGGTGCCATCTTCCATGAAGATTGAAGGGTCACAAAGGGGGAAGGCCAAAGGTCATTTGGAAAGCTATAAATAAAGGCTTGAAAAGCCATTTGTAATATGGAAGATAGAGGTTGATTTGATATTGTAATATCTAGCTTAGAAGAGCAATTGTGAGAGATGAATATGATTTGTATTTGTTATATCTAGCTTAGAAGAGTAAAGGTGAGAGAGAGGAAAGAGATGTATTGATCTATCACTTGTTGAGATAGCAACATTGAGAGATAGGTGTGTGGTATATACAAAGGGGTTGTTGCTCCTGTGGGTTGGTGCTCACGAATTGTTTCTGGGTTAGTGCTTGAAAAAGGGGTTGGTGCTCACGAATAGTAGCTGGATTGGTGCTTGACAAAAAGGTATGGTGCTCCTGTGGGTTGGTGCTCACGAATAGTAGCAGGGTTGGTGCTCGACAAAGGGGTATGGTGCTCCTTCAAGCTTGGCTTGTGAATATTGTTTGGCTTGGTGCTCATTCATATACTTGAGATTGTTCTCCGTGGTTTTTTCCATATTGAGTTTTCACGTTATATTTGGTGTCTCTCTCTATCTTGTGTGGTGTTTATTGTTTGAGTTTTATTGCATATCTTGAATGTTTGATTAAGTAGAATTTGGTTAAAGAAAGTTTTATAAGATATATGATATACTGATTCACCCCCCTCTCAATATATCCCGTGCTTAACAATTGGTATCAGAGCAGGTTCCTTCAGAAAGGGTTTAACAACTTGAATGTAGATCAAAGAAAAACATAAGATGGCCAAGCAGCTAAAAAAGGAGAATCAAGAGTTGAAATCTGTGGTTGAGACTCTTAAGGAAAAGGTGTGTATCTTGGATTCTAAATTGGCTATAGAAGTAAAAAATAATAAGATATTTATTCAGAATCTTAAGAATCAATTAAAGGTTGCAAATTTAATTTTAACATCAAAAGAAGAAGAGTGTAATCAGTTGAAGGTTGAGTTAGGATCTTTAAAGGATAATCATGAGAAGATTATAATCAAGGTTGAGAAAGATCATGAAATATTGGTCCAAAGAAAGAAGGATGCAAGTTTTGAAAGTAAATCAAAGAAGTCGATCAGGCAGCCCAATGCTTTTAAGTTTTCAAATTCTTTTCATGGCCGTTGTTTTGTTTGTCATCATGTTGGTCATAGGGCAAGAGACTGTATGAGGAGAAGCAATAAGTCAAATGGAGATCTTAGTCACATTCAAGAAAAAGGTATGAGAAATATTGTTTGCTTTTGTTGTCATGAGGTTGGCCATATTGCTAAATTATGTCAAAATAAAGTAAAGAGATATTCAAGGTATGTCAAAGGATATAGAGCCCCTAGAAAATATGAGAAAAGACAAATTCAGGTTTGGAGACCTAAAATAGTAAAGGTTGATCAGGATGAATTTAAAAGTGAAAATGAATTACTTGCTATAGTAGATAAAGAATCAGATAAGAAGGATTGTGCAGAATCTCTTGTTACATTTGAGCATGAGCTTTGTCAAGATAAGATAGTTGCAAAAGTTGAAAAGATGAAAAACATTATAAATGATAAGGTTAGTAGGTCGAAAATGTTAGACATGCTATAAACGGATTCTAAAATAAAAAACACAAGAAGATCAAGAAAGAAACATAGGAGATGTGGGAATCCCCTGAGATTTGTTTCTAGGACCCTTTTGTGTGGGGTGTCTCTTCTAAGCTTCAAGGAGACACTTTTAAGAAAAATTAAAGCATGGTGGATGCTATTGGGTCTTGGCTATGTTGTATGACAAGAAGGTGAGTTGGCAGATTAATTTGTATATCTTTTGAGAGAATATATTTTTGAAGAAAATTTTGCATCAGTATTATGGTTTGAGGCTATTAGAATGATTCTTGCATATGCAGTGTTTCAAATGATTATGGTCATAAGATATTAGAATGTTGAAAAAGAGCTCACAGTTTCAGAAAGAAGGAAAATGATACTCATGTAGATTCAATGAAGAAGGATCAGAGTTTCAAAGTTTCATTCATCAGGAAGAAGGTTCAGTGATGTTCATGGCAGAAGAAAAACCCTGAAGATTCTATGTTGGTGCAAACAGCTTTGCATGTAAGAAATAAAGATCAGTGATGGTTCGTTGATAGCGGATGTTCGAGGCATATGACAGGAGATAAGAGTAAAGTAGATCAATGGTGGCACAGTGAGATTCAGAGATAAAACCACTGCCAGGATAGCCAAAAAAGGTACTTTGAGTTTGGATTATGATAGAACCAAGACTAAGAATGTTTTGTATAAAAAAAAGGTATTAAGCATAATCTATTGAGTGTTGGTCAAAAATGTGATCAGGGATATACATTAAAGTTTCATGCTAAAGGTTGTGAGATTAAAAAAAAAAGATTCAAATGAGTTGATTGCAGATGCTCAAAGGACATGGAACAATGTATATGTTTTCTCAGATATCTTCTTAAAGGCACGATCAAAGGATACATTCAAAGATCGACGAGAGGAGTTGAGAGTAATTTCTATTACTTCCTGCCATTGATGTTTAGCATCAAGTGAGGGGGAGCTAAGTGTTAGCTCCGAGTAGACCCTTTGCCATAGATGTCAGAGGGGGAGAATAATAGGTATAGGTACAGGTGCAGAAAATAGGTACATGTTGCTACAGTAAGGGTGAGTTATTGTATGTTTTCAGATGACAGGATATGTAGGTGACAAGATATGGCAGTTTCAAGATTGAGGTTGCCATCAATGACAAAAGGGGGATATTGTTGGAAATATTGTCATTGATGTCAAAGGTCTAGCATTATTGGTGATAAAGGCCCCATTGCATTTAATGTTGTTTGTAATAAATATATCTTGGCTAATATGAGTTAATATTTATTTAATATTAACGAATATATTTTTGGTTGCATATGAGACAAAAGAAGGGCCCATGGAGAAGTCGAAGAGCCACGGGGAAAAGACAAAAGAAGGATGGGACACATTTTTCCATGAAGAGTCATCTTGGAGAATACCAAGAGTCACCAAGTGAAGATAAAAGAGTAATGGCGCAATTTCTCATGAAGGGACACTTTGAGGAATATGAAAAGTCACTAAAGAGAAGGACAAAAGTGGGAAGGACGTTTTTGATCATGAAGGGTCACTACATGACTTTTCAAAGGCTTGAATATGAAGGGTCATACAAATTTGGTGCCATTTTCCATAAAGATTGAAGGGTCACAAAGGGGGAAGGCCAAAGGTCATTTGGAAAGCTATAAATAAAGGCTTGAGAAGCCATTTGTAATATGAAAGATAGAGGTTGATTTGATATTGTAATATCTAGCTTAGAAGAGCAATTGTGAGAGATGAATATGATTTGTATTTGTCATATTTAGCTTAGAAGAGCAAAGGTGAGAGAGAGGAAAGAGATGTTGTATTGATCTATCATTTGTTGAGATAGCAACATTGAGAGATAGGTGTATGTTATACACAAAAGGGTTGGTGCTCCTGTGGATTGGTGCTCATGAATTGTTGCTGGGTTGATGCTCGACAAAGGGGTTGGTGCTCTTGTGGGTTGGTGCTCACGAATAATAGCTGGGTTGTGCTCGGCAAAGGGGTATGGTGCTCCTGTGGGTTGGTGCTCACGAATAGTAGCTGGGTTGGTGCTTGGCAAAGGGGTATGGTGCTCCTGCAAGCTTGGCTTGCAAATATTGTTTGGGTTGGTGTTCATTCATATACTTGAGATTATTCTCCATGGTTTTTTCTACATTGGGTTTCCACGTTATATCTGGTGTCTCTCTCTATCTTGTGTGGTGTTTATTGTTTGAGTTTTATTGCATATCTTGAATGTTTGATTAAGTAGAATTTGGTTAAATAAAGTTTTATAAGATATATGATATACTGATTCACCCCCTCTCTCAGTATATCCCGTGCTTAACAGAAATGACCCTTCAAGAGAATTATTTCAGATAAAATGTCTGAAATAATTATCGACACTTAGCCAAAAAATTGAAATAAATCTCCCGAAAGAATTCCAATACTTAGCCAAATAAAGTGAGACAAAACAATTGAAAGAAATCATGCCTTGTACTTTTGTTGTATGGTTTCTTTGGAACAATATCTCTGAGGGAGTTCTGAATGCTCTAACACTTGGCCAAAAGTTGAAACATTTTGGCCTTTTCTGGCCCTATTCCTGCAACTGTTTAACACCATGAAACCCTGGTTGGATCCCTTCATTTGCAATGTTGAGCCTGCTTCTAAGCCCCTTGATCCATTTAACAATTGGGACCCTACTCATTTATTTAAATTAGGTAGAAGCTTGACATGTGGGCCAAAATGACCAACATTTATGATGACTCACAGGGAAGCATCCCTGCTATGCTTGGAGAACCCAGACCATGTGTCAATATTGTTCTAACCTCTTGAAACAAACAAAGACCAAAAGGAGTAAAACAAAATAGAAATGGAACCTAAACTAACAACATAAGGACCACTAACCTACATAAAAACAATGAAAAGGGGAGCAAATTGCTGCTTGTGCTACTCATTGAAGACAAACCTAGATCAGCTAACTTGAAGTAACAAGCTTTCCTCCAGGGTCAAAATGGAATTTATTTGATGCATCATGGATCTTTGAAACATGATTGCTTCTCTTTGATGGCATCTTCTTACAGATAGGAACACATGTATATCCATATCTTCTTGATGATGCAATTGAGATCCCAACCTCTATTCTCAGGTACATTGATTTAGGGTATGGATCCAATATCCAATCATCTTCTTCCCAAACTCTTTTTGCGTGCATCAAAAATATTATCTTTGCTTCATTCATAAGTTGGATTGGCAATTCAACTGGCATATTTGAATTGATGTCTTCATTATATTCCATTTGAAGTAATGGTTTATCAGATTCTTCAGCTTCTTGATAAGTATCAAAACTTGGCTGCAATATATCATAAATTTCTTCTGGATGAACAGTTACAACAATACTTATGACAGAATATTCCTTAATCTCCATATAAGGTGGAGATGGATTATCAAGCCTTGCACAAAATCTCTCCATGGCATTCCAAAAGGCTTCTTCATCATGATCAACTAAAAAGACATGAAAATCATCAATACTCATACCATTTGAAACATGTTGACCACATATTTCTACTTTTTTAATGGAGTCATATGAAGGTTCTTGATATGCTGCACTTGCTTCATCTTCATCCTCTGTAGAGAATGGCATCTCGTCTTCTTTATGTAGAATATATTGAAGCTCATCTTCTACAAGTGTCTCCTCTTCATGATGGATGGCCGCTATTGTGTGGTCAATAAGCTCATGGAAAACACCTTCAACTTGAACAATTAAAGTATCTTCCTATTGAATCTCATCAAATACTCTCAGCTGATCTTTTATCACAATAAATACCTCTTTGACTTCACTTTCTTGAACAGATTGTGAGATTGGAACACTCCATTGACATTGAGTGTGTTTATGATGATGTCCTCCTTTTGATCATGTGGTACTCTTTCATCTCCATCTATTTCAGTTACAACTTCCTCAATTGCTTGAAAAAGGATAGGCTCCTTCTCTAAGATTGGCATAGTAGATCTTTAAAAGTACTCAACAAGATGAGAAAAGTTCAAAGATGTTACCACAAATACCTAATTTTCTTCTTGAGGTTATTTTTCTTGGATCACTTTCACCTCCTCTTTTTGTTGCACTGTTTCTTGCATGGCTTTCCATGAAGGAAAGGACTTTGGCTTCTTAGGAGAAATGAGTGGAGCATGAATGATCTTTGGATTGCTTTTGAACTCAACATCTTGAATCATGCTTGGATGTTCTTCCTTCTCTATGGACTGTTGTACCTAATTCCAAGTCATGAACTTAGGTTTAGGAACATCTGCTTTTATACTTTTTGCAATCATGGGTGTGAAGGAAGGAATTGGCTGATGTGTTGACTTTGCAGCTACCATCGAATACTAGAGACACTGATTTGCAAGCTCAATCTGATTGGCTAGATTAACCTCAAAATCATGAACTAGATCATTGGAGATCTCTTCTTATAAACTTGAGGATGTATGCTTATGTATTATCTCTAGAAACTGAAGATTAGTCTCATAACAAGCTTCTTCAACCTCCTAAGACCTCTCTTAGATAGAGTTCTAGGTAGGAAAGCTAGACAAGGTTTGGATTGACTCTCAAGCGCTGTGCTAAACATTACACAGTTGATCATAAAAAGAAAAGGGCAGTTGTATGGGAACATATTGTTGATTAAGAGGACCCTGGAGTTTCTCATAAACCACTAAACTTTCTTCAATATTTACTATTAGACCTCCAATGTCTAGAATATCATAACTAAACTTTGAATGTCATTGCCTTATGAAAGTTGAACATACCTTTTTAGGCTGCAATAAATTTGCTCTCATGCTCTACATTTCATACTTGGAAATATCCTCACTATAGCTCTTCCTAGTGTCTATGCTTATCATCTCTTTCTCATAGCCAATCAGAGCTTTCTTGAAGTTTGAGATGGATTGTTTAGGGACTTAAGTGCGCTGATTAGGAGGATAACGAAATTCATGAGGGTTGTTATAGGATTGGTATGAGCTTTCATACTATTGATGAGGCTTTGTATAATTATTATATGGCTACTATGGATCATGATAGGAATTATATGGGTCTTGAGGGTCATACTGGAATTGCTGGTAAGGAGAAGAATAACATAACTCTTCTCTATAAACTACCATAGCCTATAGAAAATCATGAAGATAACTTAAATGATGAACAACAATGTACCTTTGACCTTGAGATAGGGGCAAAGGAGTACTATAAATTGGCTTTGAAGATGAATATACTACAAACTTGAACTCCAATGGCTAAAATTGGGTCCCATCGGGTGTGTCATAACTGTTAGCTATCCAGATAGTCCCTAATAGGGCTCAGATTCGTTCAAGTCCAACCCATACCTAGACTAACATAAAAAATGGTCTAAGGCTGTCGGATGCCTATAACTAGACCATACCTTTAAGATTTTTTATGAGGCTAGCTCTTCAAATTTTATAATTTTGACCTTTGCTTCTAAAACCTAAAAATTGGTTGGGGTAAAAAGAGTTAAGAAGTTTGCATAAAGTAAAACATATTCTAACACATGGTCATACACCAAGAATTTATCAGATCCACTCTTAAGCTTAGATTCCTTAACACATTAATGAACTATGAAAGAAGCTAATGCAATAATTACTATAGTTTCTATGCAACAATGTTTCGTATAGAGGTCAGTTTGATACACTCAGACTAGGGAGCAATGAAAATAAGGTTTGGTTGAAAACACTTAAATTCAACTACCCACTATGTCTTTGAGAAATCAATGCTGAGACACACTATATGACCTGCAAAGAAAGTTTTTAGAACTTAGGTTGAGTTTGGCCATATAAAAAGAAGATAAAAATCGCATTTTCATATTAAACAAACACAAACCACTAAATACAAATTAGCAAATAACTACAGACACACTTTATTGACTACTCCAAGAGGTGTCGAATACAATTTTGGTAGATTCTAGTCATACCAGCCTGAGGGATGTAAAACAATAGCTCGAAGGTTATACTTATAGAAGGAAGGAATCAAAAGAGAGGGAGTTTTGGTGCTCAAAAAGGGAATCAAATGAGCTCAAACCATTTGAAAAGTTACAACTGCCTCTGCAAATCAAGCTCACTCAAGCCCTTCCTGATTGATCCATGCCACTCTAGTCCATTGCATCATTACATTATTCTCTTTGTGATGTTCCATGATAGCTGCAACAATGAGATCAAGTTGTTTTTTTTACTTTATATTGATATGAAACCACTCATTACCAGTTTGTTGATGCGTGCCAAAGTTGAGAGAGGAGTCATTTTCATGTAGCTGGGTTTGGCGACGAAGACGTTAAAGTGTGTTCACCTTCATTTTCCATACCATCTGCCACTTGTTACTCATTATGAGGACCAAATCCTCATACCTTAAAACTGACAGATCTGCACCATTTGATTCCAAAATATCCACTCTTGGTCCTATTTGGATCATTCTCGAGTTCAGTTCCACTCATGCTTGCTTTCTTGGGTAAAAAATTGACTCTTCAACCTCCATCTAAGTCATTTAGGCTCACCTTTGTTTTGATTGGCTATTAATATTTGACTCAGATCATTGACCCCTTGACTCATCTCGCTCTATTGATTTGCTTGATGTAATTGAATGCATGTCATTGATCTGATCTAGGCCCACTATCATGTATTTACCTATTTATCATTAGATTTGATCTGGGCACCTAAGATTTGGACCCTTGTCAATCTTGCACTCAATTAGGGACCGTTTTGATAATTTTTGAATGTAAAAAACTATTTCTTGAGGCCCAAACTTGACATTTGCATGAACGTCCTTGGATTTTCAAATCCAAGTGGCTATTTACAAGGTTTTGAATTTGACATCCACGGGACCATCAAAGACTTTTTGAAATCAAATAGTTATTTCCTGTAGCTTGAAATTGACGTTTGTGCAACTGTCTGGATCACAAATCCTACATGCTATTTCCTTTAGACCTTTTACTGGACAATTCTTTTGGCTTTGTGTCTTGGCCACTTTCTTTGAAGAAATTTGTTTGCCCTAAACAATTCTTGCGGACAAAATGTTCAAAAAAATTCAAGTCTTCGGGGTCTCTGTCTTGGAAAAAAAGTCTGAAAGAAATTTCCCTTAGTCTTTTGCGTCATAACAAAAGCTCCAAAAGAAATATGCCTTCGGGAAAATTATTCTAGACAATTTTCCTGAAGGAATTGTGTCCTTAGAATTATCCTTCAACATTTTTGAAATATCCCTTTGGAAATTTGGAAATGCCCTTCGAAACTTCTGCATTAGACCCTTTCCCGAAAGAAAAAGACCCTTTGAAAACCTTGAACTGGACCATTTTCCTGAGAAAAGACCTTTCGGGGGAAATGCTTTGGACCTTTTAGCAAAGAAAACTACCCTTTAGAAAAAGTGTTTGGGACACTTTGCTACAAAATGACCTTTCAAGAAAAAGTATCAAGACACCTTGCCGATAAAAATATCCTTCAGGGTTTTTGAAGAGGATATTGGCCCGATAAATTGGCCCTTCGAGATTTCTATTTTGCATTTTTTCTAAAAGAAATATGCGTTCAAAAAAATTTTGTAGATAATTGTCATGAAAGAATTCTGACACTTAGCTTGAAAAGATACCCTTCGAGCTTTTTGCAAAGGTCTACTTTGTCAAAAGAATGATCCTTCGAGAAAAGTGTTTGGGACACTTTGGTTGAAGAAGTGCCCTTCAGGGTTTCTTTTTTAGACCAACTTCTCCGAAAGATACCCTTCGGAACTTATGAAAAGGACTTTCCTCAAAGAAATGACCCTTCGAGAGAATTATTTCAGATAAAATGTCTAAAATGATTCCCGACACTTAGCCAAAAGACTCGAAATAAATATTCCAAAAGAATTCCAACACTTAGCCAAATAAAGTGGGACAAAACTCCCTAAAGAAATCATGCCTTGTACTTTTATTGCAGGCTTTGTGTGTAACAATATCTCCGAGGGAGTTCTGAATGCTCGAACACTTGGCCAAAAGTTGAAACATTTTGGCTTTTTCTGGACTTATTCTTGCAACTGTTCATCACCATGAAAACCTAGTTGGATCCCTTCACTTGCAATATTGAGCTTGCTTCTAAGCTCCCTGATCAACTCAACAATTGGGACCCTTCTCATCTATTTAAACTAGGCAGAGGCTTGGCATGTGGGCCAAAATGGCCAACATGTACAAGGGCTAAACTACAAAGCAAAGAAAGAGTAAATAAGGAAGGTAACTCTTACAAGAATAGAAGGATTCATGAATGAGATTTAGTTTATAGCTTGGTTTTTTTGGTTTATTAGGTAGCTTTCAAGAAATGCCTTACCTTAAGCAGTTGCATGAAAAATGGTATTTCTTTTATGCTTTTGATGCCAAGGTTTGAGAAGTAGTTGGTCTGCCAAACTTGCTCTTCCTTCATCTCTTTTACAAATGGCGAGGACTAATCTTGGGTTATAATGGAACTTGGGGGTAGGGTGGGTTGTACAAGAGTGTATAGGATAAATAATGGAGTAAGTTTTAGACTATCTTGGTGCCACTTATCTTTACCTTGTGGTACTTTCTTTCCCTCGATTTATTAGTTGAAATTGTTCCTAACCATATCAAATTTCTAGTCAATTAAGGGTATCAGGAAACTTTGCGAATCTATAATGAAACTAGATCCCATAGAGTTTCTAAGTGCCCTTAATATATATACCTATTTTATATTGTTGAAATAACTTCCAATTTAATATATGTAACGTTGCGATATTTAGAAAATCAAATCTTACAAGGTAAATTCACCCTAGGCCAATAAGTTTGTAGGAAAAATGGTGTTTAAATTATTACAGCTAATGGAGGTTGAAACAAATGATTACAAACCCATAAACTCTAGTGTTATTGAAATCTATGAAAATAATGCATGTGTTCATTGAAGAAAGAAATGCCTTTTGTGATAATCATATTAAATGAAAGATCTTGATGAAAACACCTTTAATATGTGTTACAAGTTTTCTATTCTAATGTATAATTATTTATTTTTCAATCATATTTTAAATTCAAACTTTAAAATCTGTTGGATCATTTTGTAAAGTGATAATCATATTAAATTAAAGATCTTTATGAAAACATTATTAATATGTGCTACAAGTTTCTTATTCTAATTTTGTATATTTCAAATCACAATTATTTATTTTCCAAATATATTTTTAATTTAAACTTTAAATTTTGTTAGATCATTTTGTAATACACACTCCATAAGATATATGTGTTAATTTGTTTTGGGAAGAATTGTTACATATATATATAGTAACTATTTTTGTTTCTCCTCAATAATCAGAGGTAATGAGTCCTAAAGAATCAACTTTATGATCTCTTTTCAAAATTGGATGCCTTAACCTTTTGTTTCATTAACAATGATGGCACTTAAATCTCTTGAGCCACTGGTTGAATTCACTTTAACATGGTTAAAGATATTGGATTTTAAATGCATAAACTAATTGTTCTATGATATTTAATTCAATTTAGAGGGAAAACAGTGTAAGGTTTAAAACAATTTTGCAAAGTTTACACATCTTGCACATCGATTATCAGTCGATAACCATCAAACTTAATATGTACAAACAGAAACAAAATTTTGTTTTTGTAATTGTAGGTGGACTTGGACCCCAATCATTTTTGTTTCTATATATATATATATATATATAAACCAACCATCAAACTACATATACCATCAAATTTAATATCTAGAAACAAATATATATATATATATATATATATTGAGTCTCTTTGACAATTAGAGGTGAGGGGTTCTAAAGAATTGACCTTATGACCTCTTTCTAAAATTGAATGCCTCAACCTTTTGTTTCATTAACAATGGTGGCACTTAAACCTCTTAAACCACTGATTGAATTCACTTTAAAAACAATTAAAGATATAAGATTCTAAATGCATAAATTAATTGTCCTATTAGATTTAATTCAATTCAGGGGAAAAATAATGTAAGGTTTAAAACAATTTTGTAATGTATACAGATCTTGCACATCAATTGTCAGTTGATAACCATCAAATTTAATATGTAAAAAAAAAAATTAAATCTTGTTTTTGTAATTGTAAGTGGACTTGGATGCTAACTTAAAATATATAATGTAGTGTGTGATTAACAACAATAAATAAATACATGAACATGAGTAGCTTACTAAGAAGTTAGAGAAGACTTGGTACAACATTAATACTTCTAAAGCATTTTCCAAGGATCAAGAGTTTACAAAGTAATTGAGACATAACTCTCACATGCGAAAATAAAGTATGTCTTTTTCTTATGTAGAAAGCTATGATTTATAAAACTTATTGGAGATGATTACAAAAATGTTATTCAAAAGGTGACTACATACTTTCCCCTACCAATTTGGAAAATTCAAACCTTGCCTTGTCTTGAGACAAGAACTTGCAAAAAAGTAATGAATCTATACAATAACATTTATTTCTAGCAAAATATCCAAATTCGAAAGTGTAAATTAATATGAACTCTATCTAGAAACTGTTTTGATAATCTCATATTTGAACAATATGGGAAATGGGTCTTTTACACACGAATCATCCAAGGACTTATAGTCGTCAAAAATTCCAATCTCATGTTTTCTTCATTTAGATAATCATAGGGATTACCCTGGCAATAATTTTCCATTACACAAATAAGTTGAACTTTACCCCTTCTATAATTTTCCTTTGTCATCTTGGTCTTCACATTTATATTCATTATATATGCCCATAAATTTACATGTTTTGTAGATTCATTGAAATCAATGTTCATCAATCATAGAGAAGGATTTATTCCTTTGATCACATTGAAATTTACTGGAAATAATGTCATGATATTCTTTCCATCTAGTAATTCCCTAGTGTTTTTAATTTTGGGACTTCTACAATTTTAAAATTTACTTGTCTTGTCTTTAGTACTCTAAATGTTTTTCCATCTTCATTTTCCATTGAATCCTTCAAATTTCACCATCCTCCTTTTACCCCAATCTTAATATTTTGAAAATAATTATTATTGGATTTGTCTTTTTTCCTCTTCAATTTTAAAAGTTTAAATATTCTTTTAATTTCAAACATCCCTACAAGGTCTAGATCCTCCTCTTTGTAGGGTTATTCATCCTCAACGTTCTTGATTGCATCAGTGCATTTTGATTGCATATTTTCAAACTAATCCCCTATATATCCAAAGCTTACCCAAATTTCTCCACATTTCTTGTGTAACCATTATCCAGTCCTCTCTTCCAAATCAAATAAATGTTTCTATCTTATGTAGGACAATTTCAATATGTGGATCCCTATCATATAAAACAAAATTATGTATGGAATTTTCCTATAGTGTTGTCCATGTAAGTGTCTCCATTCTACATTCTTGATGAATCTACCACGCTTTTCATATAAGTGATAAAGTAAAGCAAAAGAGGTTTACACAATATGAAAGCATGAATTATTTTTTACACTAAACTTGAGTGCATTCTTCCATGTGTAATTAGAGCATTCCCAACTTTGAATATTGGTTGATCATACCCTTTCAAGTTAGTTGAAACCTAGCTTGCATCATCACCATGGATTTTACCCAATTTATATAGATCTTTATGTTTGGCCCACCATACAACAACACTTCCCTTCATAGTTAAGTGCATCCACATTTACAATCTACTTTGGCATATAAGTTTCAAATTTCTTAAAGGATGCATCCGAGTCCTCAATACCAAAATACTATCAATAGACACCTAATTTTAGTTTGAGAGTAATTTTAGTTGTCAAATTATATTGTTCTAGGGTACTTGTGTGTTTGTCAATTATTTGTTGATATTAAGTTCTTATTGGCACATATTTCCATGTGTTCTACCCTAATTTTTCCTTTTTTGCTCTTTCTTTCTTTGTCTTCCCTAGTTATTTTTTTGTGGGTTTGGCCTTGCTGCACATAATTATACACCATATGATTCTCGGGCACCAAAATTGTCAACTGTAGAGTTATGGTGTGGGCCTTTGTGACCCTTGTCTTGCACTCCTTATTTTCTAGCCTTTCACAACTTATTGTGTGTCAATTCATGTGCCAATTAGTCCCAAGCTAAATTTGATAAGCCTATATATACATAGGTGCATTAATGTATACATGGAAATGAATGGATAAAATTGAATATAAATGCCATTAGTGATATGTGAATTGTGAAAAGAAGTCAATCATTTATTAAAGAGTTGAATTTTAGAATCTAGAGTAGAATTTTAATCAAGAGTTGAAGTTTTTATTACATTCTGCTACTTGTTTATAATAGCATGAAAAGTCATATAGGATTTGTTAGAGTAGGGGTTTTATTTTTTCCTATATTTATTTATTATGGGATTTCCTCTCACTTAGAGTTTTTCTACTTTAATGGAGAATCTTGCTTATGTGTGCAAGTTGATTGGGTGACTATGAAGTAACTCCCTTGATCTACTATTCTGGGAATGGAAGTCACTCCTCTATTCTTAGCCATGTTGACCACCTTTTGTGGAGGAGTTACTTGTCTATTTCAGGGGTCTATTGACCAACTTTTGTGGAGGAGTTACTCAACACTCTCCTTTATATGCATTTCATTTGAGAGATTTTTAGTTAATGGAAGTTTTGATTTTGGCTCCTATCTTATCTCATGCAATATTCTCGCATTGTATTTCATTTGCTTTCAAGTACTTCATGGTGTACACTTTATTGGCTCGTGTGTTCACTATACATATGCATTTGACTTATCTGGATCTTGGACTCAACCCTGATATGGTATTAGAGCCACCTCGATAATATTGTTTTTGATATGGTATTGTCAACCTTGGTATTGGTATCATGACCTAGGAAGATTCAAAGACTTGTTTTTGTGCCTTCCATGACCCCTTTCAACCTGCATACTTGTTTCCAAGAGTTTTATGGCCTGCACATTGTCTATGATCTCTCATAGACCTGCAAGTGTTCCTTCATTGATTTTGACCCTGTAGGAGCTTGCCACATCTTATCTCAGCCCGTGTATGGCCTGGTTCGATGCCTTCTTGATTTGGGTCAACACCATCTGTAGTCCTACTCCACAAAATTGCATGTCACTCCCCACAAACCTGCATGATGATGCCTTTGCAATCCTCTTCATTCATGACCTACATCTGGTCTTGTTCAGGTCTATCCATCTCCATTGCTCCTGACAGCCTTGTGTAACGCTGAACATCAACTTCTTGACCCTGCGTGTTGCTTCATTAGTTTTCCATCATCAGGTAAGACCTCCCTTTGGTGATAAAACCACTTTTTTCATCCAAAATAGGTCTTACATGATTCATGGTATTAACTTTTTAAAGGGTGGTATTGTTTTTTAACTCAGCGAGAAAGTTCTATTTTAAATCACTTTTTGTATTACTTCATTTAAGTCCTTTAAATTTTAATTACAAGTTAAAAAAGGTGATAAAGTTATGGGGAAGGCTAAGTATTAAGGAGGATTAAGGGAAATTTTTATTGTTTTTCATAAAATGATATAATATTATATCGGGCGGGGAGGGACATGAGGGGGGAAGGTGTTACTAGCTTCCCAAGGAGTTAATTTTTTGATTAATATTTAGTAGAAAAATAATATATTGTATTGTGAACTATTAAGGATGAGAAAGTTGTAATTGTTTTGACTCTCCATATTTTTTCTCGATGAAGACTGGAGGGTGAGGTCTGGTTTGGCAAGAGGCCAAACCCCCTCGCATATAAAACAAACATCTCTTTTTCTTATTTTCTCACATTGTACTTGCTTCTTTGGATGCATTATTGGCTAAGTTTGATGTCCTCGATTGTTTTGAAAATTTCATATTTTTAACTCATTGCTCTAGATTCATTCTCGACTATTCTTGACATCTTTTGAGCATGCATCTCATTTTCAACATTCAAGGGTAGGGGGCCTTCACCATTTCATAGTTCATGGGGGTGTACTTTATTTTTTAGTACTTTTCATTTTGTTTTGCACTTTCATTTTTGCAACAACTTCAACTTTATTTTTGCACTAATCAATTAAAGTTTAATTACTCCATTAACACCATTTAATTACTGTGAATGGAAAACCCGAATGTAAATTATATTAAGGAGCAAGGGTTTACATCATATTACAATGAGCAATGAAATTGAACTTAGTACAAAAAAATAAAAAGTCAAGTGGTACAACCATTGTGATGAAGCCTATGGATTGTTGTGGATTTCCGTGTCTCCTGATCTTCTCTTTCACTTAAAACTTGATAAATCACCAAATGAAGTGTGGACCATCTTGGAATTTTTTTTGGAAATATAGACGTGATGACAGGGCACGAACTTAAAAATGAGCTTATCAGCGTAAGTCCTACCAACTTTGACACCCTTTAGTATTTCTTCAAAAAGTTCAAGTCTTTGAGATTGTAGTTGAAAGAATGCAAAATATATATAAAAAAATGACAAACTTATTCTTTCTATACTCTCTAAGCTAGGTCTTGATTACTTAGTTTTTGAATCTACTTTCCATGCCACTAAAAGTGTCTTAGCACTACATAGAAAATGACCTCTTTAGATGTCTTTGTTGTCGACTTGAATCGAAAGCAAGATAAGTTAATACAGATAAGCACACTGAAGTTCAAAAAACCTCAAGCCCTAATTGTTGGGAATGGGAAAACAAATACTTCAAACAAAGAAAAGACGAAGAAGAAGAATTAGGATCTAAAAAAGCAAAAAGAATCAACCTCTGCCAAAATAATCATTGAAACCTTATCTTCCAATGATAACCTAAGAAAGAGAAGGTTAAGTGTTCCTATTTCAAAGAAAATGGGCATGATGAAATAAGTGCATGAAAAAATAAATTGATTACCTAATTTATCTTCTAGAGAAAAACAACATAGGTGTTCCCAAGTCTATCAAGCAGAATTCATCAACCCAAGATTCTTCTAAGGCAAAAGGCAAAGGATCTTATAGTAATTATAGATCTAACATCTTCATGGGTTATTGACTTGGGTACCTCCCACCACATGGGCTCTTCACAAGTTGATTTTTCTTCCTTAGAGCCTTATAGCATGTCTTTTATCACTTTGCGTGATAACAGTTTAGTAGAAGTTATAGGGAGAGGGTATGTTGAAATGGATGGAAGAACATTCAATAATGTTTCGGGAGAGGATACATTGAAATGGATGGAGGAACATTCAATAATGTTCTAAGTGTTCTATCACTTTCAACTAATCTCTTATTAATGTACCAAATCACTCATATCAATAAGGGCATGAGGGTAGATTCTTCATCAGATTTAGTCACAATCAGAGAGTTGTACAATGATTATATAGTGGCAATGGGTAGGGTAGATTACCAAGCTAAGTCATATACCTTCTCATATTTTTTATCTGAGTATTTTTTGATTATATTGTTGACTCATTCAGATAGAGTTAGCAAATTATGGCATGAGCAGTTTGGCTATCTCAACTACCAATACCTAGAACAACTCTTTAAGAATGACATGGTCACAGACTTACCTCAAGTCTATTTCTTTAAGGGTATTTGTGAGGATTTCACCCTTGGGAAACATCCCAAAGAGAAATTTGATAAAGTTAAAACTTGGAGGGATTCACAGGCATTGGATTTAGTACACATTGATGTGTCTTGGCCATTTCCCAGTCTATCTTTCATCACAAGGGCTAAGTATGTCCTTACCTTCATTGATGATTTCTTGAGATACACATGTTTTCACTTTCTTAGGTAAAAATATGAAGTTTTCAACAAGTTTTGATACCTTGAGGTTCTTGTAGATAGTTTTCTTGAGAAATTCATCAAGTTTCTTCGAACTGATAATTTGAGTATGTCAATAATAGGGTCGAGCAATTTTTCACAGTAGAGGGAATTGATCTACATCGCATAGTTTCATATAGTCCTCAACAGAATGGTGTGGCATAATGTAATAACCGGTCCTTAAAAAAGATGGCTAATTGTATGATTCACTCTAAGTCACTTGGACCATAGTATTGGGACTAATCAGTCAATTATTTTTGCTACATTCAAATCAGGGTTCTTTACAAATATTTGAAAGTTATAACTCCCTTTGAAGCTTGGCACAATAGGAAACCTAAATTTGAGCACATTAAGGTTTTTAGATCTCCAGCTATGACACACATACTAAAGAAGAAACACAAGGTTATGAAACCTCAGAGTAAGCCTTTTATATTCATAGGTTATCTAGAGGGTGTCAAGGGGTACTGTCTTATTCATTTAACCACACATGAGCTATTGATCGATAAAAGTTTTCACTTTCAGGAGATTCCCATAGGCTTGACATTTGACACTTCTCCCACTCTATTGGACTCATTTGGATTTGATTCAGATGATTCAGATCATCTTGAGCACATTCTAAAGGTTGAGAACACTTCTTCCAGTTTTGATAGTAAAATTAGTGATGAGGATTCATCTTCATCTACATCTGGTCACACTTTGGAGGATGATGTTTCTCTACCCAATTCATCGACTTTTGGTCCTTTTTGGGCTAGGCAGACACTACAAAGTTCATGTACATGGGTTTGGGATTCCTTCAAATGGTAGGTGAACACATTCAATATTTCAGAGTGGGCCACATGATTTTTATGCCTCTACTTCAAATCCATAGACTTTTTAGAGGCATCAGGTATTCCTAGTGAGATTATTCTATGCATGAGGAGTATAAATATTTAATCAAGAATCACACTTGGGATTTGACACTTCTTCCTAAGGGAAGAAAGATAGTTCAATGCAGATGGATATATTATACTAACTATGCAATATATGGGTCCATTGACAAGTTGAAGGTGAGGTTGATTGTCAAGGGTTTTTCACAGGTGCCTGGCATCGACTACACAGAGGCCTTTGTACCAGTCACCAAAATGAACTTTGCCAGACTCACACTTACTATTAACATATATAATCATTGGAATGTTCATCAGATGAATGTGAAGAGTGCCTTTCTTCACGGTGATCTTGAGGAGGATATTTACATGGAGCAGCCTTTGGGATTTGTTTGGTATTCTTCCTTTATATGTAGACTTTGAAAATCTCTATGGCCTCAAATAATCCCCTCGATATTAGTACACCAAGATGGATTCTTTTCTTCTTTCAGTACGATTCACTAACTGCCATTTAGATCTAAAGATCTATCTCTTGTAGTAGGATGATTTGCTCTTGATTCTTGTTCTTTATGTTGACATTCTTTTGATCATTGGTAGCTCTTTTCAATCCATTACAGCAAGGAAAAGGGCTCTTCAGGAAAACATTTCCATGATAGACTTAAGCTTGTTACACTACTTTGAGATTCATATTTCTCAGTCCGACTCAAGTATTACTCTTAGACAACCTAAGTATGCTCTAAATATACTTGCTCAATTTTACATGGCTGATTGTAAGCCAACTCTGACTCCCTTTCTATCTCCTCTTTAGATGTCTTTGTTTTTGACTTGACTCGAAAGCAAAACAAGTTAATATATAAAATCACATCGAAGTCCACAAAACCTCAAGCCCTAATTGTTGGGAATGGGAAAGTAAATACTTCAAACAATGAAAAAAAAAGAAGAATCAAGATCTAGAGAAGAAGAAAGAATCAACCTTTACCAAACAATCACTAAAACCTTATCTTCCAATGATAAACCTAAGAAAGAGAAGGTTAAGTGTTCCTATTGTAATAAAAATGGGTATACTAAACATAAGTGTATGAAAAAATAAATCGATTACCTAATTCATCTTCTAGAGAAAAATAATATAGGTGTTCTTGAGTCTATCAAGAAGAATTCATCAACACAAAATTCTTTTAAAGCAAAAGGCAAAGACTCTTGTACCAGTTTTAGCTCTAAAATTTTCATGGGTTATTGAATTGTGTGCCTCCCACCATATGGGCTCTTCACAAGTTGAGTTTTCTTCTTTAGAGCCTTGTAGCATGTCTTCTATCACTTTAGGGGATGACACTTTGATAGAAGTTATAAGGAGAGGGTATGTTGAAATGTATGGAGGAACATTCAATAATGTTCTAAGTGTTCCATCATTTTTAACTAATATCCTATCAGTGTATCAAATCAATCATATAAATAAGGGCACGAGGGTATATTTTTCACTGGATTTAATCACAATCAAAGAGTTGCAAAATGATTCTACAATGGCAATGAGTAGGATAGATTACCAACCTAGGTTATATACCTTCTCACATTTTTTAACTGATTATTTTTTGACTATATTATTGACTCATTTAGATGGAGATAGTAAATTATGACATGAGCAGTTTGGCCATCTCAACTACCACTACCTAGAACAACTTATCAAGAATGACATGGTCACAGACTTATCTCAAGTCTATTTCTCTAAGGGCCATTGTGAGGGTTGCACCCTTGGGAAACATCCCAAAGAGAAATTTAGCAAAGGTAAAACTTGGAGGGATTCATAAGCATTGGAGTTAGTACATAGTGATGTGTTCAGGCCTTTTCCCAATCTATCTTTCACAAGGTCTAATTATGTCCTTACCTTCACTGATGATTTCTCGAGATACACATGTGTTCACTTTCTTAGGTAAAAATATGAAGTTTTCAACAAGTTTCGATTATTCAAGGTTCTTTTAGAGAAAAAAATTGAGAAATTCATCAAGGTTCTTTGAATTGATAATACAAGTGAGTATGTTAATAATAGGTTTGAGTAGTTTTGCATAGAAGAGGGAATTGATCTACATCGCATAATTTCTTACAAGCTTCAATATAATGGTGTGGAATAACATAATAATCGATCCTTGAAAGAGATGACTAACTATATGATTCACTCTAAGTCACTTGCACCATAGTATTGGGATAAATCAGTCAATTTTGTTTTCTACATTCAAATTAGGGTTCCTCACAAAGATTTGAAAGGTATAACTTTCTTTGAAGCTTGGGATAATAGTAAACCTACATTTGAGCACTATAAGGTTTTTAGATATCCATTATGGCACACATACCAAAGAAGAAACACAAGCATATGAAACCTCACAGTAAGCCTTGCATATTCATAGGTTATCTAGATGGTGTCAAGGGGTATTATCTTATTCATCTAACCACACATGAGTTATTCATCAAGAGAAGTGTTTTCTTTCAAGAGAGTCCCATAGGCTTGACACTTGACACTTATCACACTCTGTTAGACTCATTTGGATTTGATTCAGATGATTTAAATCACCCTGAGCACATTCTAGAGATTGAGGATACTTCTTCAAATTTTGATAGTGAGAGTAGTTATGAAGAATCATCTTCATCCACTTCTGGTCACACTTTAGAGGATGATGTTTCTCTACCTTATCACCCACTTTTGGTCCTCTTTGGGCTAGGTAGACACTATAGAGTGTAGGTACATGGGTTGGGGAGTCCTTCAAATGGAAAATGAACACGTTCAAAGTTTCAGAGTGGGCCACATGATTTTTATGCCTCTACCTCAGATCCATAGACTTTTTAGAGGCATCAAGTATTCCTAGTGGGATTATTCCATGCATAAGGAGTATAAATATTTAATCAGGAATCACACTTGGGATTTGACACTTCTTCCTAAGGGAAAAAAGATAATTCGATGCAAATGGATATATTAGACTAAGTATGCAACAGATGGGATCATTGAAAATTTCAAGGTACAGATGGTTGTTAAGGGTTTCTCACAGGTGCCTGACATTGACTACATAGAGGCATTCGTACCAATCACCAAAATGAACTCCATCAGATTCACACTTGCTATTGCCATAGATAATCATTACAATGTTCATCAGATGGATGTGAAGAGTGCCTTTCTTTACAGTGATATTGAGGAGGATATTTACATGGAGTAGCCTTTGGGATTTGTTGAAGATTCTTCCTTTGTATGTAAACTCTAAAAATTTATCTATCAATTTAAGCAAGCCCCTTAGGCTTGGTACACCAAGATGGATTCCTTTCTTCTTTCAGTAAGATTCACTAGATGTCATTTAGATCTGAACATCTATATCTTGTAGTAGGATGATTCACTCTTGGTTATGTTTCTCTATATTGATGATCTTTTGATCACTGGTAGCTCTTCTCCATCCATTGCAGTGGTGAAAAGGGCTATTTAGGACAAATTTTGCATGACAGACTTGGACTTGTTGCACTAATTCTTTGGGATTCATATTTCTTATTTTGAGTCAAGGATTAATCGTACACAACCTAAGTATGTTCTCAATCTACTTGATTGGTTTTACATGGCTAATTGTAAACCAACTTCGACTACCTTTCTATCTCCTCTTTAGATGTCTTTGTTGTTTATTTGATTTAAGATCAAGATAAGTTAATACAAATAAGCACACTGAAGTCCAAAAAATCTCAATCCCTAATTGTTGGGAATGGGAAAGAAAATGCTTCAAACAAAGAAAATAAGAAGAAGAATTAGGATCTAGAGAAGAATAAAGAATCAACCTCTATCAAAACAACCATTAAAACCTTCTCTTATAATTATAAATATAAAAAAGAGAAGCTTAAGTATTCCTATTGCAAGAAAAATGGGCATGCTGAACACAAGTGCAAGAAAAAATAAATTGATTATCTAATTCATCTTATAAAGAAAAATAACATAGGTGTTCTCAAGTCTATCAAGAATATATCATCAACCCAAGATTCTTTTAAGGCAAAAGGCAAAGGCTCTTGTAGCAGTTGTATCTCTAATATTTTCATGGGTTATTGACTTGGGTGCCTCCCACCACATGGGCTCTTCACAAGTTGAGTTTTCTTCCTTATATCCTTGTAACATGTCTTCTATCACTTTAGGTGATGACACTTCAGTAGAATTTGTAGGGACATGGTACGTTGAAATGGATGGAAGAACATTCAATAATGTTTTAAGTGTTCACTCATATCAATAAGGGTCTGAGGGTAGATTTTTATCTAGATTCTGTCACGTTCAGAGAGTTTCATAATGATTCTACAGTGGTAATGGGTAGGTTAGATGACCAAGCTAGGTTATATACCTTCTCACATTTTACACTTGATTATTTTTTGACTGTATTATTGACTCATTCAGATGGATTTAGTAAATTATGGCATGAGCAGTTTGGCCATCTCAACTACCGCTACCTAGAACAACTCATCAAGAATGACATGGTCACAAACTTACCTCAAGTCTATTTCTCTAAGGGTCTTTGTGAGGGTTTCACCCTTGGAAAACATCTCGAAGAGAAATTTGACAAAGGTAAAACTTAGAGGGATTCACAGGCATTGGAGTTAGTACACAGTGATGTGTCTGAGCCTTTTTCTACTCTATCTTTCACAAGTGATAATTATATCCTTACCTTCATTGATGATTTCTTGAGATACACATGGGTTCATTTTCTTAGGTATAAATATGAAGTTTTCAACAAGTTTTGAGACTTCAAGGTTCTTGCGAAGAAAAAAATTGAGTTATTCATCAAGGTTCTTCAAACTGATAATGTGAGTATGTCAATAATAGGTTTGAGTAGTTTTGAATAGTAGAGGGAATTGATCTGCATCGTATAGTTTCATATAGTCCTCAATAGAATGGTATGGCATAATGTAATAGCTGGTCCTTGAAAGAGATGGCTAACTGTATGATTCAATCTAAGTCACTTGCACCATAGTATTGGGATGAATCAATTAATTATGTTCGCTACATTTAGATCAGGGTTCCTCACAAATATTTGAAAGGTATAACTCCCTTTGAAGCTTGGCACAATATGAAACCTCCATTTGAGCAATTTAGGTTTTTTAGATCTCTAACTATGACACACATACCAAATAAGAAATACAAGGCTATGAAACCTTAGATTAAGCCTTACATATTCATATGTTATCTATATGGTGTCAAGGGGTACTATCTTATTCATCTGACCACATATGAGTTGTTCATTGAGAGAAGTGTTCATTTTTAAGAGAGTCCCATAGGCTTGACACTTGACACTTTTCCCACTCCATTGTACTCATTTGAATTCAATTCAAATGATTTAGATTAGCTTAAGCAAATTATAGTGGTTGAGGACACTTCTACTAGTTTTGATAGCGAGAGTAGTGATAAAGATTCATCTTCATCAACATCTAGTTACCCTTTGGAGGATGATGTTTCTCTACCTGACTCATCCACTTCTGGTCCTAGGCAGACACTGTAGAGTGCAGGTACATGGGTTGGGGAATCCTTCAAATGGTAGGTGAACATGTTCAAAGTTTCAAAGTGGGCCACATAATTTTTATGCCTCTACC
Organism: Torreya grandis; assembly: GCA_037957365.1. NCBI lineage: Eukaryota > Viridiplantae > Streptophyta > Pinopsida > Cupressales > Taxaceae > Torreya > Torreya grandis. Next base: position 593,119 of record JARHVA010002868.1, read on the forward strand.
TCAAATCTATAGAATTTTTAGAGGCATCATGTATTCCTTGTGGGATTCTTCCATGCATGAGTATAAATCTATAATCAAGAATCACACTCGAGATTTGGCAATTCTTCCTAAGGGAAGAAATATAGTTTGATGCAAATGGATATATTAGATTAAGTATGCAACAGATGGGTCCATTGACATTTTCAAGGTGCATTTGGTTGTCAATGGTTTCTCACAGGTTCCTGGCATTCACTACACAGAAGCCTTTGCACCAGTAACCAAAATGAACTCCATCAGACTCACACTTGCTATTATCATAGACAATCATTAGAATGTTCATTAGATGGATGTGAAGAGTGTCTTTCTTTATAATGATCTTGAGGAGGATATTATATGGATTAGCCTTTGGGATTTGTTGAGGATTCTTCCTTTGTATGCGAAATTTGAAAATCCATCTATGGCATCAAATAAAACCCTTAGGCTTGGTACACCAAGATGGATTCCTTTCTTATTTCAATAGGATTCACTAGATGCAATTCAAATCTAAACATCTATCTCTTATAGCAAGATGATTCGCTCTTGATTCTAGTTCTTTATGTTGACGATCTTTTGATCACTGGTAGTTCTTCTCCATCCATTTTAGTAGTGTGTAGGGCTCTTCGGGACAAATTCTCCATGATAGACTTGGGCTTGTTACATTATTTCCTTGGGATTCATATTTCTCAGTCTGACTCAAGGATTACTCGTACACAACCTAAGTATGCTCTTGATCTACTTGATTAGTTTTACATGGATGATTATAAGCTAAATTTGACTCCATTTATATATGGAGTCAATCTTGAGGTAGATTGTAATTTATCTTTGGTTGATGCTACTTTGTATCACTAGCTTATAGGCAACCTTATCTACTTGACATATCCCAGACCTGACATATCATATGTAATGGGCATAGTCTCCAGATTCATACAAAAACCCCATGAGTTTCATTGGAAAGAAGCTAAAAAGATCTTGCATGACATTTAGAGCACACATAGATTTAAAATTCACTACAGTGTTAGCACTAATATCGACTTGATTGGCTATACTGACTCAGACTGGGTTGCCAATTTTTAGAATCACAAGTCCACTTCAGGTTACAATTTCTTCGTTGGTTTAGGTCTGATTGGTTGGTCAATAAAAAATAAGAATTCTATTCTGTATCATCTACTAAGGTAGAGTATGAGGGATATCAATACTACCAATAAGGCCATCTAGCTTCAGGGGATTCTTGTAGAGTTAGGCATCCAGTTCAAATGACCTACCATCGTCTACTATGATAACCATATTACCATATAAATTTATAGGAATCTGATCTAACATCAATAGACCAAACACATATAGATTCACAGTCACTTTATCAGAGATCCCATTGATGGGGAAATCATTGATCTGAGATATTACCAAACGACATAAAAAATTACATACATATTCATCAAACCTTTCACGGAGAGAAAGTATCTTCACTTGAAGGTTTTCTTGAGGTTCAAGACACTGCAACATCATCTTCTAGGGGGATTCTAACCTCTTTTTTATGTCTCTCTTTTTTTGGAGGGGAGGGTTACTAAAAATTTTCTCCTTTTCTCTACTTTATGAAAGATTGCTTTGTACATGGGGTACCTCATCAGGCCTAGTTGTTAGGACCTATTTTTTTGTCGAAACCCATTTTTTTAAAACTATCCACCTAAGTTGTAATTATGGAGAGTGTTAGAGTAGGGGTTTTAATTTTTTCTATATTTATTTATTATGGCCTTTTCCCTCTCATTTGGAATTTTCCTACTTTCATAGAGAAGCTTGATTATGTATGTAGGTTGACTGGGTGATTGGGAAGTAACTCCCTTGACCAACTATTCTGCGTATGGGAGTTACTCCTTTATTCTTGACCCTATTGACCAAATTTTTTGGAGTTACTTATCTATTTTAGGGGTTTATTGACCATATTTTATGGAGGAGTTATTTTGGAACCCATTTCATGCTAAGTATTGGATATGTGCCATCTTGACAAACATTTAGATGTGAGGCAACTATGTGGATGGTTGTTATTTTTATATTCTAGTGACACCAACTAGTTGGTGACTACCAACCCCAAGTAACATCGGGAACTAAGCGTATGGGATAGCAACCAGCAATTAAAGACAAGTGGCTCATTTTTAAATCATGTATCATTGGTAAATAGGTGCACAGGACAATCACTGCACATTAAAAGGAGAAGCATAGTGGAGGTAATGGGATGTGTACCTCCAAGCTTTAGCTCAATAATTAGTGTGCCCCAGTCCCCATGATCTTAGGATGCTCTGAAGCCTATAAAAGGAAGCTGAGTTTAGCTAAATAAGAGGAGGGGAACTGGAGAGTAGCTAATTTTTGGAAAAATAGTTTTGGATAATAGCCATTAGAAGATAGAAGTGTTTTGAGATGCTTGTAAAGCTCCCCTTTAGAGCACCTGAGCTTGCCTATGAGCCTCTGGGCCTGTAATAGCTTAATTCAAGTTTATGCTCATGTTATGTGGACTATGTATTGTTGTTTAAATTAATTAATAGAGAATACTTTGCAGAAAAAGTTAAATGACTAAATGTGTTAAGTCTTTGAATGTTTGTTGATTTCATGTTGTATTATGTCAAATTTGAAATTGAGTCCTTATGATCTTCCAACTTGGTTCGTTCATGGTGGTTCTGTAGATGACAATGATCCCTACACCTAGAAGATGAGATATGCTAAGTGTGGATAAATCCCCACACCCTGAATAAAACATGTGCCTAAGCATGAGACCATACCTAAGTCCCTTAGCCTGAGACCCAGTAGGCCCTCAAGCACCTGAATGCCATTGAGCCTATGGAATCTAAGGCTTGAGCCTGTGAATGACCAACCATTGTTACAATGACCTAAGCCCCTTTAAGAATTGAGTTGCATCATGGCATAACTAGCCCAACACAATCTCCGGTCCCTTCTCTATTGTACTTTAGGTGAGAACATAAGGCTTACATCTTATGTGTATTGATGCCAACACTACCAAATGATAAATGTTGAGTACCAAAGGGATAGTCAAGGCCTGTGTCCCTCTAGAACAAGCCTAGATCTGATTTGGATAGCTAGCTAGGCACGTGATTAGGCCCATGACCTGAAAGACCTACTTTACTATGACATTTTGGTTTCATTGCTGGGACTATTGAAATTTTTTGTTGTAATGGTGCATTAGGACAATGCTCTAACTCTCCCTCGAGAACATTGAGTACTAGCTAAAAAGAGTGGAAGACAACTTTGCACCGAGGCATCTAACTTGTAGAGGACAAAACACAAAGAATTGGGTCCATAACCACTTTATGATGCCCTTTATGAGGTGTTCTTTTATGAACAACCAGAGTAAGTATACCACTGGTTGGCTGCTTATGTGACCCATAGAAGTTGAAGCTATAGACAATGCCTCAAGTAGACAAAAGAGTGCCTAAAGAGGCTTGAGAACTTGTATGCCACTTGGAATAGGTCCATAGACAAATGGTGGCAAGGGGCACTTAATAGCTATATTCTTGAGTTCATGGTATCGATGTACCCTTACCCTGATGAAGTAGAGTAGCAATTCTTACACAAGCCCAGAGGTGCAATTGTGAAACAAATTGGCATTGAACTTAAGAATTTGATGGTAGATTACAGTTTCAAAATAGTGAGGATGGAACTTCAAAATAGTGAGGATGGAAGACTAAAATCCTCTTGCATGTGAGCAGTGCAATGGGGAAGAAGGGGATGTGTAGGTGAGGCAAAATGGAAGGAGACGAGCAGATTGACAACCAAGAGCTCAGGAGATAAGCTTATAACAAGATAAGGTACTAATTGATAGAATATCTATAACCTAAAAGTGCTAAGAGGACTCGTAACATGTGGGAAGGGCATGGGGAAGGATCTCTTGAATGATAATTGTGCCCAGAGGAAGGAGCCCTCGAAGCCTTGGAAGAAGCCCCACAATTAGCGGGTGAATTCTTGGAGTCCCTTCAAAACTTGACCATTAGAGATGTGCTAGATGAAGCTACCACCTTTGAACTTATGACATAGGATTATGCACTAAATTCCCTTAATGAAAATAGAATATTGACAACTGACTTTATTATCGACATGGACTTTGATCACTTTACAAATTTGGACCAAAAATTCATGATTGAACAAGTCATCCCGTATGAAGAGGTAAGTGAGGATACCTCTAGGCCATAAAATTATAGCTCAACTAGATAGAACCTAAGTGCAAGCACCCCAATTTAGCCAATGTCAATAGTGCAACCTAGGCATCAACCCATAGGAAGTGGCCTTATGCCACTAGTTAGTAGTATGGTGCCATCATATTTTATGACACCAACAGTAACCACTAGACTAGCACTTGGCATAGTGTATGGAGGCATTAGAGGACCAACACCATGGCAAGTACTAGGAGGACAAGTGCCTTAGGATATAGATGCTCCCCAACCCTAAATTTATTAGGAGATGGCCATGCACCTGTCAGAGTATCAAGGCATAGAAAATACTATAGAGCATGTGCTTAAGTGTGAGTTACAATGGTGTGCTTAGGGAATAACTCAATCTGAGTACAAGGCAAATCAGTTCATGATAAACTTGATTGATTGTGCCCATACTTGGTATAGGAAGTTTGATCCTAACCAAGCTATGGTTGATTATGACACTCTGAAGGGAGCATTCCTGAAGGAGTTAAATATACTTGAGTTTGAATAATAGAGCATCACCACACTCAAGGAGATAAACCAGGGATTATTAGAAAGCATGCACTTATATGACACTATGTTCCAGATGCTCCTCTCCAAGCTCCCTTATGGCATTCACCCATCCTAGCATGTGTAATGGTTCATTGGAAGAATACTAGTGCCATTTAGAAGGGTGATCTCTATGAAAACATTCATAAACCCCCAAGAAGTACTTAAAGTTGTGCTCAGAGCTGAGGTTGTTAGGAGCACCTATATAGGCATTAACCCATTCATGGAGGTACAAATTGCATCTATGGCCTCCTAGCTATGGAAGCTGACTATTAGTTCATCATAAGATGCTTGAAGTGGGTTAATGTGCATTGATTGTAAAATAGAGGGCTATAACTAGAACAACTACCCTTAGAGGAATGTGCATGCATTGCTTCTTAGTTGTGAAGTTTTTTATGAGGCACATGATGTTCAAAAATTCCCCTTGCTATAATGCACTAGTCAGGTTAGCACAACCATCTACTGCAAGTTATGTGATGCCTACACTCACAACATAGTTGACTACCGAGTGATTGATGAAATGCGCTAGAACATGGAGAGAGGTGCACATAAGTTGACTACAATAGATACAAGGTAGGCAAACCAAGGAAATGAGGGTTATGGTGAGTAGAATGTTGGTTATACAAATCAAAGAGGTGTTAGAGTGTGAGGTGGAGGATGTTGTGGAGGAATATTTCCACGATGATCATGCTACAAGTGTGTGTCAATTAAACACTATCAGCATGACTACCCAATGTATCCAATGTACGAGTATTGTCAAGGACCACATTTGATCAAAGAGTGCTTTGACTTATATAAAAATATGACCAAGGAAAATGGGTGCAAACAGAGGTGTAGGGATGATTAGACATGAGCTTAAAGATATGAAATGGGATCTAAAGGCATAGTCAACCCACCCATATCCAATCAAGGTACAAGAAACCACATAGAGTGGGTTCACCACTCAGCTACCAACTATGCCAACATAAGAGTTATGCCTAAAATATGGTGAAGCAAGCTTCACTGAGTGCATAACACAACTTGAGCCAAAAGTTATGCCCTACCCTGACCTAACATGTCAAAAAGACATCTTGCAATAAGTCGTGAGTGTAATACAAAATTTGCAAAGAGAAATCCAACTGGCCAAAGATCTTAAAGCACAGGCTACCACCTCATGCAAAAATAAAGATAGTTAGGAGGCTGAGGTACAGGAGCTATCAAAAATCTTGTGCCTCTTGTAAATGGATATAATGCTTCCCTTGTTGAAAAACTTGCTCATAGAGCATGTAGGGAAGAATCCAAATGAATTTGATGATCCCCCCACAATTGAAGTTGCTACACCACATATCAAGTGGGCATGTGAAGTAAGCATACTCATAATATAGAGTGTGACCAAGAATTATTAGTGAATGCCACCATTGATGACTGGTCTGTTTGTGAGGTATTAATCAACACCGATGTAGAGGTAAATATCTTGACCAAGAATGCATGGGAGAAGATGGGAATGCTAGCCCTAAGGCCTTCTCCCCATGTACTCTTTATGGCCAACAAGACCTGAACACAAATGATCAAAATTTTATAGGGTGTTATTCTAGATATTATGGGCACCAAATTCCATGTTGATTTTGTTGTTATTGAGTTAGCAGAATAGGATAATTACCCGACACTCCTAGGAAGGCCTTGGTGTTATGCTAACAATGTAGATATGCACTTCAAAAAGTGATACATGAATTTTGAGAATGACAAGGAAAGGGTAGTAATCCCCTTTCAAATGACAAAGGACCTCTATGTGGAGAGTATTGATCTGGAGGATGAAATCAACCATATTTATAACATCACAGTGCAAGTCATCAAGAATCTTCATCCTTCTAAGTAGCGAGAGCTTTCCTACGAAGATGGATAGTCAACCTTGAATACCATCAATGTTGTTGATGACTAATGGATTAAAGAGGCATATAGGACCACTAGTCATCGATGTCGCTTGGTGCATGGAAAGGTGCCAATGATTGTGAGGATTAGCTAGGTCCAAATTGATCATGCTCTAAAATGATGGGTCCCATGCCAGGAGAAGAAATAAAATAGGGTACTCTGCTTGAGCAAAGGTAAGCTTATGACATTCCCAAAATTTAAGGGGAGCAACCTAGTGGAAAGGTATGTCAATGACTTTGAAACATGTATTCTCAAGGAGAGAGACAAAATGGGCACATTGGTGTACACCTTGAGGAACATTGCCACACTTTGGTGGGTAGCACAAAGGTCTAAATTTCCAACCTAGATAGAGGTAAAGGTGGCCATATGCACCAAATTTGGGAGGAGTAATGAGAACTTGGATATCTAGGCATAATCTGGTGACGCTAACCCCATGGTGCATGTGTGCCTATGTGAAGAGACATGGAACGAATACAATGTGATTGCCCCAAAGAACTTATGGGTGCATGAATTTTACAAAACTTTTAAGACATGGGCGTGATCATGGTACATGGTCAATGAGACGTGCCAAGAGATATCCAATTAGGAGGCTCTTAAAGAGATGTTTGTGCACAAATCATTTTCCTCATAGAAGTTAGAGTTCGTTGAACCATTGCCAATAATTCAGAGGGCAATGTTTGAAGACACCACCATCCTCGAGGAGTGCTTGAAAGACATGTTCAAAGATAAGTGGTTTTCACTACTGACATTCTTTGAGGAACAAACACTCAATAATGACTCCAGTGAAGAAGATGATGAAACTTGGAAGGAGTGCTATTGGAAAATGCTAACCATTAGAATAAAGCTTATGTGCCAAGTATATGATAGTGCTCCTAATGAAGAAAACCCTGCTCATCTTCATGTTGAGACAATAGAGGGAACATGATAGGTCAAGGATTATCACCAGGAGAAGAATGAGCCATACCACACACCACTAAATACCATCAAAGTAGATATCAACACAAAAGGAGAGCCAAAGATGGCTACTCTTATTTCCTATTGGTCTGATGTAGAGTTGGTACACATCATAGACCTCCTAAAGGAATTTAAAGATTTGTTCTCTAAAACTTATCAAGATATGAAGGGCACACACCCAAACCTTAAGAAGATGAGCATAAAGTTAATAGATGACACAAAATCAGTCAAAAAACACCCCTACCAGATAAATCCCAATCTCCATGTTAAGGTAAAAATAGACATTGATGCAATGCTAGCCACAGGGGTCATTTACCCTATGCAGGAATCTGAATGGGTGACTCCAATGGTAATAAGCATTAATAAGGATGGGCACATTTGCATTTGCATCAATTACAGAATGTTGAACTCCACCTATATCAATGACCCTTTCCCAACTCTATTCACTGATGAAGTCCTAGAAGGCATCATAGGTTACAAAATATATACCTTCACTGATGGCTTATCTGGCTACCACCAAGTCTAGATTGAGGAGGAAGCCAAGCCTAAAATAACCTTTGTGATTGAATGGGGCTGTTTTGCTTACAACATGATGCCTTTTGGATTCAAAAATGCACTAGCCATATTCTCCAGAGTGGTGATCACCACATTCAAAGATTTCATCCATAGGTTCCTCCAAGTGTATTTGGATGATTGGATGGTGTATGGCCTTGTGAAGGACCATTGTGACAACCTGTAACTAATGTTTAAGAGGTGCAAGCAGCTTCAGATATCCTTAAACCTGAAGAAGTGCATCTTTGCAACACTATTTATTACCCTATTTGGGTACATCATCTGTAAGGATGGTTTACTCATCTATCCAATGAATATCGCCATCATCATTCAGCTACAAAATCCTTCTACTTAGAGAGACGTTCTTGCCTTTCTTGGCCACTATGGATATTATAGAAAATTTATAAGGAGTTATTTGAAGATTGTTGCACTCCTAGAATAGATTTTACACAAGGATGAACCATTCTACTGGGGTGAAGTGTAAGAGAAGGCCTTAAAGACTTTGAAGCTTAGATTAGCTAGCATGCCTATCTTACAGTTTGATGCAAAGCATATACCAAATGTTCACACTAATCCTTATTTCTTAATCCCACTTCTTTACACAATGGTTCTTAGGTTCATTTCTCATTTTTTTGTTTACACATTCTTCATGTTTCTATTATGCTCTTAATGATTTTTATATTGTTCAATATGGTCTACTTAATCTTCTATTCCCTCCTATCATCTCTGCTAACACTCCACAAATCTCACTTTCTTCCTTTCTACAATTCTGACCACACTAAACACATTCCATGTACTATGAGGTTCCACTTCTTATTAAGATGATATTTTTGGTTTTCAAAATTTCCTAATCATGCTTATATGGTTCTCAATAGGCCTCTATGTCCACTCACTAACTTTATCCCAACTTCCAAATCTCAAGTCTTTCTTTTGCACAACTCTGCCAACATTTCCTCTGTCTTTCTAGCCCTATTTTTGGGCTTTCATTGGTTTGTACATTCTGTATAGATGATTAAATGAAAACCATATACAAAATTTCAACACCCTCTTTCCAATACTTTCTAATCCTAAAGTTTCATGCAATAACTCCATGTTTTGATAACCCTTTTAGACCTTTCTAGGTCTCTATTTAGCCCTTTAAGCCTCCTAAGGACCAATTTGCACACAGTCTTGGATTTATGTACTTAGAAGTACATTCACACCAAACACACTCTAAAATATCTTTATACACCTAACATTTTAGGTTTTCACAAACTTTCATCAAAAGTTAATGGTGAAAAATCATCAAACTCTCCAAACCCTAGATTAGGGCTCAATGGACTCTATACTAGCTCGAGAACACACAAATGTGCATAACTTTTTGAATATGGGGTTTCAAAGATCCAAAATGAGTTTATAAGGACTGCATGGACCTACATCAACTTTCCAAACCACTAATTTTAGACTTTGAACCAATTGTTTAACCTTTCTATTTTAAAACCCATTTGACTGTGTTACAAAATGACTATCTACATGCATAATTATCTGTATAGAGGATTAACACACTTGAAAAAGTAACCTGAGTCTCAAAGTAAACTTCAAATTCATATAATAGACATACCTTGATACATTAAGATTCTTGAGAATTAACTCAAAGTCCATTTCTTTGCAAGAAACATACATACAGTCCAACCTACATTCTTTCCCACAGTGAACAGGGCCTGTTATGAGCCACTATGTGAACAATAGGTTCTCTCCAAATTTCATTGCAATTAACCTTTAGAAACAATAATAAAAACCTTGAACAAGGTAATAGAACTTTACAACAATGTTTAAATCCATTAATCACTTGAATTCCATTCATAAGTAACAATATGTTATCACTCAAAACACGGTTTGGAACTGTATTCTAGTTCAGGGTTCTATTTCCTTCATACATTAGAACAAAAATACACCACAAAACCATCTTTTATTCTCCAAACACATTGAAAACATCAACCAAAGTTTGCTTTAATCAACAAAGATACACATTGTTGCAAACAATAATCCTTTCCAACCCATCAGGGGTTTGAGTGCTTAAATATGCAAATAGAATTCATTCCTTCCCTTATCTTTTGAGTTCTCTTTGCAACTAAACATACTTTAACCTCCAATATCATTTGGAAACAATTCCAATCTCTCACTTTCATTAAAAAAACACAAGTAACAACAAAAAGCCACAAAATAGGGTCTAATTTCCATTAAAAGACAATAGAGTTCTTTTACCAACACATCATCATTTTCTTCATACTAATCTTGTCCATACAATCTCCATTCAACTATTCGAATGGGAATTCTATATAATCAAACATAACTGACTCCCTACGAGTTATAACTAAATCTTGATGCCTTTGCCTTTGCCTACGTGGAGGTTGGTTACATTGCACTTTTCTTGCGTTTTCACATAATATGAGATATCCATATCTATGACATTAGACTTATGGTCAATTTAAGAATATCTTACAATAACTAAACACATAGACACACTTGAAATATCTTGTCACCTCTATATAATACATCAAAATCCTTATACAAGGCTCAACAACATTTGAATTTTCAAATAGTGTTTTTAGCCAGAAAAAGAATATTTCAAATTCTATGCCTCTTTAGACCAACTAGACTCCTCTTATATACTTCAACTAACCTCTAACAACTATAAAACATCTAATAAATAGACTTCAGACAAAATTTGATCAAATTTGGGGTCCATAAAAGATGCCCTTGCATCATAGTTCCCTGATTAGACATCACCTTTTCATGTCCATGTTGATGCCTCTGGCTCTGCAATTGGCACAATCTTGGCATAATCTCATAAAGGTAAAATCGATAATCCCATCTATTTCACGAGCAAAAAGTTAAACTCAATAGATCAGAATTACATAACCACAGAGCATGAGGCACTCATCATGGTCTATGCCTTGTAAAAATTTAGACAATATTTGTTGACAACCTCGTTTATCTTTTTCACTAACTCGAGGTGCTCAAGTACCCTGTGAACAAGCCTATTTTACATGAGTGAATATGCAGATGGATAGTTTTATTCTAGGTGTTCCAATTCTCTATTATGGTTAAGCCTGCAAGTAGAACTTGGGGCTAGACCATTTATCCCACATAAATTTTAGTGATGCAGTGGTGCCTATTGAGGATGACATGTCAAACACGCAACTATATAGAGTCCAGTGCATCCTCAAGGATCTGGCAGAGATCAACACCTTCTTAATGTCTAGAGTTGTGCCCCATACTATGTCAAATAAAGAAAAGAAATAACTAGTAGTTCGTATCAGCCCCTTTCAGTACATCAGTGGATAACTTTATAAGCTAAGTAGAGATGAAATGTTACGCTGATGTGTCTTTGAGCATAGAAGAGACTCCATCTTGTAGGAAGTGCATGAAGGCATAACAGAAGGACATTGTACTAGAGATGACATAACAAGAAAAGTGATGCAGTCAAGCTTGTGGTGAACAAGCTTATTCCAGGATGAGAATAACTATACTAAAGCATGTGATATATGCCAGTGCACTAAGAATCCCAACCATTGGCATGAGATGCCCCTCATTCCCATTATTTCCCAGGTACCATTTGAAAAATGGGCCATTGATTTTTTTAGGTCGATAACTCCCATAACATAACACATAGGTGCAAGGTATATCTTGGCAGCCACAGATTTTTTACCAAGTGGTCTGAGTCCACATTGATAAAAGATTTCATAGCTACTACAGCTGTGTACTTCATCTGGGAGAGCATAATAAGTTAATATGGGTTCCCGATCCATTTGACTAGCGATAGGGGCTCTTATTTTATCAATGAAATAGTGTGCATCGTGTTGGCTGAGTATAAAGTGGCATACCACAAAATGAATCCTTATCATCCACAAGAAAATGACATAATTGAGGCATTATATAAAATTCTAAGAACATGACACAAATATATGTGATGTTATGTGCAAAGATTGGGATGATCGAGTGTTGGTAGTGTTATGGGCATATCACACAACCTACAAGTGCTTGAACAAGGCTACATGATTCCAATTGGTGTTTGGCACTGAGGCAATCCTACCAATGGAACTCTTGGTACCATTATTATAGATTGTGCATATTGGTTAGTTAGATGACCAAGAGTCACTAAATGCAAGGCTGAAGGACTTGGAGTGCTTAAATGAGATGCAAACCCAAGCTAAGTGGAGCCAACAGATAGAAAAGGCATGCTAGAAACTCTGGCATGATAAGCATATAAAGGCCAAGGTGTTAACAGAAATAGCATTCATTTTGATCTATGAATCTTAGTATATCAAGTAACTAGGCAAACTATAGATAAGGTAGATCGGTCCCTATATCATACACCACATATTAGAGATAGGCATATGCAAGTTATGCATATTGACCGATGAAATGTTCCTTGGGCATTTTAATGGTAACCGGTTGAAGCCATATCGATAATTGGATGGTGATTACACCTTGAGAACACCAACTTCTTGGTCGCTAATCAATATGAGATGAGATGACCAAAAGAACATTTAGTGTAAGCCAAATGGTTCTTTTTTGTTTTATTTTGTTCTTTGGTAGTAGAGTAACGAGAAAAATGAAGTGGCACTTTGAATCCCACCAAGAAAGTCTACTAACACTTAACTCATAATTCCAGTTAGGTGAGTTGATCACTTGTGCTTCCTAAGTTCTTAAGGCTAGACACCTAAGTTATGGGTGCATGAAGATTGTTAGCATCAAACAAGGAAAGTGCACTAGACATCGTGTGTTGGATTCTAGTTGTAGGGAGCTTCAAGCCCCTAGGTAGAAGTTCATATGGACTTTCATGCATAAATCCAATTGGGTGAGTCAAGCCCTTATGATTTATAAAAGTGCCTGAGGCCAAACATCTAAGTGGTGGGCATGTGAAACTCACCAAACTCAAGAGGAAGATTCATAAACTCTAGGTGCATAAGAGATTAGGTCCAAGGGAGAAATACTCTAGTTTTGTCAGGCATAATGCCAGCTGGGTGAGTCAAACCCATTTACTTTCCAAGTACCTAGGGCCAAACACATAAATTTTTGGGCACAAAGAGGTTGTCAGACTTGGACAAAATAGGAGTAAAATTAAGATGCACACCTTGATTGTGTAAAAGAAAGAAGTGAAGATGCACATATGATCATGTGCTGAAGAATTGGCAAAGGAGAATCAAGTACTAAAGGACCACTGTAAGGGATTTGTATAGGGTAGGATAGGCCAAGACAAAGATGAAGTGAAAGAAACTGACCAAGATAAGCATGCTTGAAATAAAAGTGCAACAAGAAGAGGTAGAACCAAAGAGGTTGAATTATGCACATGTGAGGCATTACACCTATGTTACCATAGTGAAGGAGAAGGTCATGCCAAAAGAACAAAATTTAGAAAGGGAATCATCATAGATATTTGACATCCACCCAAAGTTGAGTAGGAAGTGACAGTTTGAACCACAAGTCACTTCATCGAAATACTATTAGGTGCATTGAATGCGATGGCAACAGAGGCACAAAGATCTGCAATAAATGAGTTGGTGGCAGAGGATTTTCGTAGATTTCATAGAATTTCAAGGAGTTTAAAAAATCTAAATACCACCATGCCATTAATATGCCATCATTAAAGATGGTAGATGGAAAAAGGTTATAAAATATTATGTAGCCAACTAGTCTCCATTACAAACTTGAGACGTCAAGCAAACTAGAGTGAACCGTGAACCAGAGAGTCAAAACATAGAGACCCCACTAAGACATGAATCTGAGCACCCTCAGGCACCCAAAGTGAATGATTATGAAACTGTAAAAATTACGGTCATGGTGAGATTGGTGTAAAGAGGTGTAAGAAGAATTTTTAGTAGAAAATAATTGACAAAAAATCAAGTTGCCACCCAAGTATGCCATTAATGGTCTATAAAGCTCAGAGTCAAAGGAACAGTTACAGGGCTCACAACTGTGAAGTGCCAATAATAATTCAAGGTTTTGGCAGACCCAACCTACCATGCTTCAACACCAGTAGGTTTAGGATGGGCAAAAATCATATGGGAATGGGTCTGCAATAATAAATTCTAAAGTAGATGAACATGCCTATAGAAGCGGTAATTGTAAGAACAACAACACCAATGATAGAAGGAGTCAGCATCATATAAATTGACCTCAAGGTGCTAACTAAGATGTATTATCAAGTAATACAATTTCCCCAATAGGTCTTGGTGGGGGAAACTTGGCATTCATTTGTGCATACCTACCAGTTGAAGGAGTACAACCATCACACTTCTATCCATGCACAAGACTGGCAAACTCAATTTTTCCAAATAGTTATGGAAATAAATTACATATTTATAAACCTCATGACTTCAGGGTCATCAAAAAATTCATCAGATGCTTCAACTCAGGGTATATAGGCTCAAACTCTTCTGTGAGAGATGCTCACTTAGAATTGCCAACTAACTTCAAAATATAGCCAAGAAACATGGAATTTTGATATATGATTTAATTGACTCAAGGGATTTAAATATATAATTAAAATTTTATATCATCCTTAGAGTAACCTCTATCAAATAGATTATAAGCTCTAATGAGAACTATTGGTCTTGCATACCATTATGTTGATCTTCTCTCTAATAGACTCTACTCAGTCATATAAGTCATTTTGGCTTTAGTGTTCCAACCTCTTACACTAACTTCCAAAATTTTATAAGGCATGAATATATTATTCAATTCTCAAAAAACATCATAAAATACATCAATCCATCATTCTTACATGAAAACACATCAGGAACCATCTTCTCACTTCTACCTAATTTTCTTATTATCTACACCATTAGGTTTTTTAGCAACTGGCCAACTTGGATCATCAACTTTTCACACCTAAGATATATAACATATCTATAAACCTTAATTAACAACAAAAAATACAAGTCTCACACTTTGATCTTCATCCACTCAACAACTTTGACTCAATCAACTCTGTCTTCTACAATAAATCTCTGAAAGACAAGTACTTTCCTATAGGGTCTGCTCACTCACCTAAGAAACAAATCACACCTAGAGATGATGGGAGAATTGAATTCAATAGCTAATTATTTTTCTATCAATACCAAATTATTATGATCTCTTTAGAATAATATATTCAATATTGGGTCATTATTAGGGTTCCTTGAGGGTTTAGACCAACTTCTAGTCGTAGCGATCATTCATAAAGCTTAGCTCTTCTTTCCAAAAATCAATACTTGTAACTTTGAAATAGAACCATTACTTATCTAATATGATAATATTAGGTTCTCATGTAGATTTTATGCATGCAATTGATCACTTGAAAAACTTTCTCAAGAAGATAACTCTTCATTATGTGCACTTGAGAAACATCAAAACATTCTTCAACCCTTTTCTTGCAAACTATGACCTAAAACTCTATGTACATATTTAAAACAACTTGACTCACCTCTGTTAATACTTAACTCCTCATCCATGTCATGGAAACTGATCTTGATATCCCATCTAGCCATCATCTCTTTCTTTGTTTTCTATGTCTTGACCTGTAAGTCTCATTAGGCCTTTAATCTAACCTCCTAACCACCCTGTAGGCATCACCTTGAAAATTTACTATGTTATAATTCCTCCTATGTATGCTCAAGTAACCTCATACACTCACTCTTCTTCAGATCATCTTCAAAGCTTATTACAAATCTTCAGAGCTCGACTAAGGATCTTCATAGCATAGTCAAAGCTACATATATAGATTTTTAGAGCTTATCTTTTAATCATTTTCAATGTCCTTAATTCCTTCTGTACAAATTCTAATAACCTCTCTCATGATTAAACATTATCAGGTATTATTTGGAGTATTCTCATCTTTGTAGCTCATTTAGAATATCTTCAAAACTACTTACACAGATCTTCGAAGCATACAATTTCTTCTTTAGAGCTTAATAATTTCATCATACTACCAAACCTTACTTGATCATGCACATTTACAATAACCTTTAACATGAATGAAAACACTTATTCTAATAACCCAAAATCAATGGTGAAGCTCAATAATCTCCCCCTTCATCATTAAAAATGTTCAACATCAATGACCATGGATTAGTGTTCCACCTATTGGTTGTCTACTATTACATACATATGGTAAGCATGTCCCATGTTTCTAATTGTTTTATCTGACATGTGCCTTTTTCTTGTCAGTGATAGAAGGTCTAAATGCAAAATCTCATGTATAATGATATATGACTCTACATATGAACATGCCCTTAGAGTATACCCTCTACTTGACTATGCACTGATAGTTTTTTGAAGTTATGATCCTATAGAAACTATGGACCTTGGTCAAGTGTACTTATAATATTAGATTTATTTCCTAGTTTGAAGTAACATTGAGATAAATGAGAAAATTGATGAAAATGAAGAACATCATCTTGATATAAATAAGCCACAAAGTTGAGACAATGGTGAGAAGTGGGGAACCATCAAATGGATAAAAACCTCACACTAGTATTAAAATCTTTGCATAATGAATCTCTAATCACATATCATGAACAAGCTAGGATAATAATGGACTTAAGCTAAGAGAACATCAAGGATGTAATAACACAAGAGTGGAAGAAGAAATATTGTTGTGTGAATCAATTGTTGAAGAATAAGAGAGGAGAGCTTTTTATATAGAGATAAAAGAGAAAATGAGTGACGTGATCAAGCTTCAACATGTGTGACAACTGTCCCTAATCTTATTAAAAGTGAGTAATATGTGTGTGTCATGTGGGGGGAGGAGTTACATGTGAGAGTAACTCAAAACTCCAACAAGTGGACAAGGGAGGTGAGATCCACCTCATAAAACAAAGATAAAGTGTATTTATAAATATAATAAATACACACATAAACAAGACATAGGATAAACTTAACCTAACTCAAAGGATCTAAATAAGATTAATTCTCTAACACTCTTATTTAAGCTTAATTTTGGGTTATAAAAGTGAAAAAAATATTTTACAAACAATGAAGAGAGTTGAAATTATATAATACTCCCCCTTATTACAAACTTCCTTCAAGATTAATTACAATAGGTTATAAATAAAGAAGAAAATAAGGTGTCACCAAAAAATTACAAGGATGAAAGTGTGGTCTTCAAAAATATCCAAGAATCCTATTACAACAAGGTTGTTAATCTGCAATAGAACAAAGACTAACAGAAGGAGAAATGATCCATCAAACCTTGAAAAAAAAATAACCTAACACCAATATTTCAAGTTAAGTAACCAAGATGTCAAAAAATACAATCTACATATATAATAAAATAAAATTAGATGTATGATAAGGCAAAATGAATCAAAAAATAACTTTTATCATAAAGTATGAAACCCTATACGAAAAAGGAGTTAGTCAAAATAAGCAAATCATATTTCCTATGCAACAAAAATCCAGGAATGCATAAAATAAGAGGCATCAAAATGAAGACAAAGAATATGTGCCTCTTGTTAAATATATCAAATGTGACGTAATAGAATGAGTATCACATGAAGACACATCAAAATCTCCAGAATATCTAATATTTTTAAGAATACAAATAGTGTTAACCTTAGAGATAAAGATTTAGTCATTTTATAATAATGCAAAGTGTATTGAGTGGATTTACCACAAGATTCACATGGATGTAATTTATAACATTTAGAGATATAATTCCCATATTTTTCATAATGCACATAAGGTTTATCTTTTGTAACCAAAACATGAGCACTCTAAGCATTATAATAAAAAACTCATTATAAGTCCTTTGATGTAAAGGATGATATGTTTCCAAAAAAAAATTAGAATTATTTGAAGTATTATAGATAAGACCTTTAGAATTTTCATTTGATTTACGAAAAAAAGGTTCAATAATACCATCTTCAAACTTACCAAGCCCACCACTTGAATATCCCATATTGTGCATGATTTTTAAGTTGGGGTTGATGGAAGAAGTGTTTTAAAAAGTTTTAGGTGTCTGAGAAGCACAATAAATTTCATCATTATGAGAGCTAGTGTCATGTTGAATAAAAAACCCTTTGTGATGATCAATCATAAATAAATTGTGAGAATTGTGAATAAGACCAAATTTTTACCAAATTAAGATTTTTATTGCATTACTTTGGAAAAATATTCCTTCCCCTTATTGTTTTATGTGGAGTATAATTAAATGAAGCTTTAGAAAAACTTCCTGGATATTAAAATGCTCTTTATGAAAATCAATGATAGTGGTTTTTTATTTTGATTGATTTTTAAGAAAAAGGAAAGTGAATTAAATTAAAAAATTGAAGTTTCATTTTATCAAAGTAAACTAATTTATCACCTTTTTTTTATTGATTTTGGAATAAATTTGATAGTTATAAGAACACATTGCATCAACATACAAAAATATAGAGTATATGAAAATAGAAAAGTGCATATGGTAGTAATGAAAAAGAGAGAGAGATGATTTATCTATAGCCAAAATGCCACATTTAATGATTTAAAATGTACATTCTAAAATAAAAATATGTACAACCAACTTGGGAAAGGCATAAATTAGTCTTAAATGCCTCACATCAAAATGCCTTACAAAAACTTTTCAAGGTAAAAAAATCCTTTGGAAGACACCTGGCAAGAAAGACAATAAAATAAGGAAAATGATTAATAAAAATAGACAAAATGTTATGCATAACATGAAAATAAAATATATTTATTAAAATCAGTAAATAACCATGTGTAACATAGAAGGCAGAACCAGAAAGGCACTTGGTAGAGGAAAAAAGCCAAGGTTACAGTAGGCCAAGAACATAGCAGTCTTGTAGAAGTAGGTACATGATAAAATATGGGAACAATTACATAGAATAATAGTGCCAAGGTATAAATTATAGAATAAAAAATGAAACTCATAGAGAATGAAATTAGATACGTTAAACAAGATGCTGAGATTATAGATAAAGTGTAATAAATGCCAACTTTTGAGCACTGCATAATATGCATAAACTGAAAGTATAGTGAAGAGAATGAAGCATAAAAAAATCATGTTCATAAATCCTAAACAACATAATATAAGGTTAAGGTAGGGGGAGAGGATGGTAACATAATAAGGAAAATTTGCTAATAACAAATAGATTGATAATAACCAGATAGCATAAGAACAATGCAACTCTAAAGCATGCAAAACTACTCATTTAGTATTGCATAAAATGAGTAAAAGAAAACTTGAATGTTGGAGAACCTTCTTTATAAACATGAAAAAAAAAGTTTAGAAGGCATAATTTTAATCAACTATAATAAAATAGAGATGATGAGCAAAATGCCCAAGCACTTGTAAAAAATTGTCTAAAAACAACAATAAGGGATAAGAATCAAGCAAAAAATGTAAATTTTTTATTCTTTTCCACTCATTAATATGTAAAAAACTCAACATTTAATGTTAAAAGAGTCATATCTCCGATACCATATTAAATTTATTTCCTAGGTCAAAGTAGCATTGAGATAAATGCGTAAATGATTGCAAAGGAATAACGTCACCTTGATAAAAATAAGCCACAAAATTGAGACGAAGGTAACAAGTGGGGAAACAATAAAATAGAGAAAAAATCCACCTTATTATTAAAATATTTGCACAATGAATCTCTAATTACATAACATAAATAAGTTTGGAGAAAAATAGTCTTAAGCTAAGTATATGCAATCAAAAATGTATCATGTCTATAAATCAATCTTGGTTTGAAGAAGATAGAACATACCTACATTTTTGATTGAGAATACATTTGTTAAGCAGGAACATGACCAATATGGGGATCTGTTAGACCTGATTATGGGATCATTTATCACAATACACCATACTAAGAAGGATTCCAAAGACTACAGTCTAACACAATCACACAACAACCCTAAAAGAGTCATAGATTTAATGTTCATTCTATTCTAATAAATAAGAAAGTAAATCTAATATAGTGCACACCAAAGCTTGTGGCACATAGTAAGGATTAGAAACAAAAATAAATAAACTAAACATGCATAGAAGACATATAATCACATCAATGTATATAAAATTTTAATGCATGGGAGAGAATCACAACTGCATTATCTATCTACTCTTATAAAGGATAAATAAAGTTAGGAATATTTACCTTTAAAGATAAACCCATTGAGCCTAAATCTCTCCCTTGACCACGGTGCTTCATAAGAGATTATTGTGGTATGTAAGGATATTAAAGATAAATTAGCTCTAGGCTACACAACCTATCTATGCATCGTAAAGACTTATCCATAAGACAAGATCTGTATTTCCAAAGAAAGTATGGAACTCTAAGATTTATTCCTCAAGTAGAATGGTCAATAAGTAGATGTTCAGTTTCACTTATTCTTCTTTATTTATCTTCTTACAAATGGTTGGAAATGAACTTATATATATAGGTAAATTTTTCCCTAAATCCTTTTCAATATGTCGGCTATACAAGGTCGACCCAGTCGACCCTATATGTTTTCATGGGATAAATCACTAGGTCCCAAACTAGGTTGGTTGAAGTGCTGACGAAACTCAAAGTGAAAAATAACTTAAATAATATAAGGTTAACCCAGTCGACCCTGTAAATAATCAAAGGCTAAAAATTGTATAGGATCAACCCGATCGACCTAGTATAGTCAACTAATGAAAGGGGGTCAAGACAAGAACAAGGAGGTTAAAGCATGATAAATGACTAGATTGGGTACAATAGAGAAGAATAATATTAGGTTAAATGGTTTTTATGAGATGATTATGTAGATGGCAAGTAGCAAAAGGGACAACAATATTATGAAGCACTAATGGTCTGCCCACCATTTTCCTAGTACGCCCTTTAAAGTGTACACTCAAAGAGATTGAGACTCGATGAGTTCTTGTAAGATATAAAGTATTAGTAATTAATAAAAGTTAAAAATATTATGTGTATACATATGCTCCACTCTAAGGTCATCGTGTGTCACATGAGTGTAACATGGGATGGTGATTTGGGAAATATAACATGATAACACACAACACTGATGCTAAGTAAAGTAAAATAAGTAGAAAATAAGATAAATAAAAAGATATAATTGAAAAACGTATACTTTTACTCACCTTAGTGCTATAAATAAAGAAGTAAACTGTAAGAGATGTGAAGGTGTCCAATGTGAAGAACGTTAGGTGAACTTGTAGAAGTTAGTGTAAAAAAATAGCCAAAAATTAAAAAAAATAGAATATAGGCTTATGATAGTGTAAAAACTTCTCTACAACATCACGAATCTAATGTATTTTATGGTTTTGAAAATGGATGAATAGAAACAAAGTTATAAGCAAAAGAAAGAATCTACAAGAAAATAACTAAAAGATTTGAATTTTGAAAAGTGTTTTTAAATAGGGAGAAAGAGAAGTCATTTGGTTATTTTGACTTTTTAAAGAGAGGAAAATAACTTTGAATATCAAATGAGCTAGGATGGTAAGGAGATGATAGGCTAGATGAGGAGTTCTAGGAGCTGCAACAAGTACACTATAGGTATGCAACTAATGAATCTTAAGCCAATTTTTGATAATTTTGTTAAATTAAGTGTAGTTTTAGAAAAAAATGTTTTTTAGAATTTCTAGATGTCCTAATGAAGCAAAATTAGATTCTATGGGTGGGAAAACTAATTAGGCAAATGGGTTTGAAGGAATTAAGAAGAAAAATGCAAAAAGGCACTTTTTTAAGAAAATGCAAGGGGTCGGTAGTGAAAAACAACTAGGTCAACCCAGTCAACCCAATAGGTTGAAAATAGGCAAAATTCACACTACCAATCCAGTAGGTATGTGCTGACCTTGTACATTTTGTAGACTACAAACCTAGTATAGTTTTATAAATTGACCCAAAAATTCTAGAATGATAACATTGTATTAAGGATGGGAAAGAAAAGGGTTGACTTAGATTTTTAGTTCAACTACCTCAAGAATAGAGAAATTTTAGTCAAACTAGGTTGACTAAAAAACCAAAAGTGTACAAAAATACATGCAAAAGATCGAAAGAAGGGTCGAATGGCCTAAAATGACCAAGGGTAAAAAGGATTGAGTAGGTTAAAATAGGTAAAAATGAATAAAGTAAAGCAATTTAGGATTTTTTTATTAAAATTATAAAAACAATGTATTATAATTATACATGAGATGGAGGATATAATACATTTTTTATTGTTTCTTGGTTATAGGGATGACCTAATTTCTAGAGATTGGTAGATGTGTCTTAGCTACCAAATTTATTGGAGTGCCTGATCATAGGTGATAGAGCTAGGATGGTAGCTATAGGCCTAGGAAGGATAGTTGACGTGTGTAGGATTCCCCTGAGCATGGATCTATTAGTCATGTTTCTTAGATGCTAGGAACAATTGACTAACACCTTCAGATGGGAGGTGGATGGGGGCATGGTAGAAGTAGTTATCACTTTGGAGGATGTGGATGTCATCCTAGGGCTACCAGTCGTAGGATTATCGATGACTATAGGCATACCAGATAGCTTGGAGGAGAGGAGAGCCTTAGCCATATGGGCTATAGGCTCAGATGTGATATTAGTAGGTAGGAGAGTTAGTATGTTTGATGTATATGCATCATATATTTTGAATATCTAGAAGGATGTGATAGGACTTATGACATAGTGAGTATTATGTCATAATTTGGATGGTAAGATACCACTATTCATGGTAGCCTTGAGCAAGATGATACTAGAGGATGGAGTACTATATGATCTTGACTCTATTATATGGGTCTAACTTATACATGATCTGTATGAGTTATTGGTCAGAGGACAAAAGTTGATAGGATCGATCATATTACTGATGGATTGGATATATGAGATATTTTCCATGTATCATCCAGCTGGGTTGCCCCATGTAGTTGATGATAGGTCACCTTGAGTGCAAAGATGAAGAGAGGACCAAGTAACATGGGTTGTGCCCCACATGCCAGTACTATAGATGGTAAGATGTGCAGACATAGTGTGGTAGCCATATGGGCATATAGCAACTACATGGTTAAGCTAGTACATAGTTACACTAGATGTAGCGAGGATAAAGGTGATTGGACACTATGCTTGGTGGATAAAGCCACATCTAGTGTCATGGGTGTTAGAACAGATGAGCTTATCTCATCCAACAACACTGATATTAATTCTCAAGTAGTGGACTCCAGTATCTGAGAGAGCCATGAGGGAGGAGGGGATTAGGGCCACTAGTGATGAGGTTGATGCTCAGACCATATCATGAACAACTATAGATTGGGTGAGCATGATAGGGATTAGAGCAAGAGGAGAGGGGTACAAAGGTAGTGTCACTAAAGATACCACCACCATCTCCATAATGAGATGAGTAGTGACCACCAAGGACATAACATTGATAGAGTTAGGAGTAGAAAGAGAAAGTGGATATTATCACCATCTTTGATGACCCAGTAGGTGAGCCAAAGGAGATCTGGATGATAGAGAGGCCACTCAGGTGCAGGCTGAGGCAGATGTGAACCAAGATAATTAAATTTGAGTTGAGGAGGAGACCTGTAGAGGAGGTGTTAGGAGGCTACATGGATGGAAGGACTATGCTAGATAGTCACATAGATGGTGAGACCATAGTGGCTAAAACATAAATAGGTAATAAAGATGATTAAATTATTGTTTAAGTTTTTATTTTGAAATAGAGACTAGTGATAGATAGATATTATGAGATATAACAGTGATCTAATATCTATCTAGGCATGATTTTATAGACATAGCTGAGGATGAGCAAGAGATATGGGGGTCCCTTGTGAGAGGATCACTCCATGACATCTTGGATGAGACTCTATAGCCATATGACCCTACTGGATTAGAAGACCCCAGTGTACCATCTACCCTAGCTTAGGTGAGCTAGTTCAAATTAGCTAAAGAAATAATGAGGTAGATACAAGTACAGAGAGAGGATGCAACCACCAATAGAGATGGGTGCAAGTGATATATAGACATGGTAGGCCCTAACAGAGGAGAGAGCTATGTATATGGCTATAGTGATGTAGATGACATAGGCACATACAGTGACCTTGACCCATATGACATAGGTGTAAGAGTAGGAGAGGGCAATAAACATGGTGACCTTGGCTCAGTTGGTGCAGGTACATGTATTGGTGGCACATTTAAAGGGATAAGTTAATGGATTGATATCTTAGATGTCTTCCTTACAATATACTATTTGGAGGAGTCAGAGTAAGGCCTCTATAGGCAACATGGCTAGACCACGAGATAAATAAGATGGAGCCCATCCATAGAGTTGGAGCATTTTATATGGTTGTACTTATATCAAAACTCATGATATATATATATATATATATATATATATATATATATATATATATATCATTTTGGCATATTGATGTTGATTGTGTATTTTATCATCATTATGGTTGTGGTTATGGATGCTTTGGATATATTAATTTCTATCACATGTATTTAGTTGTTGGTGTATATGTAATAGGAAATATATGAGATGTGGTTTCTTTTCTAACATTATGAAAAACACATGCATGGTGAAAAAGAAATAGACATAATGGACTTGGTAAAATATAATCAATCAAAAATATATTACACACTATTTCAAGTTGAGAAATGTGTAATAACAAAAAAATAACTAAATATAAAGAACTAGGGGATGGTAAAA
The DNA here is from genome assembly GCA_037957365.1 of Torreya grandis. Classification (NCBI taxonomy): domain Eukaryota; kingdom Viridiplantae; phylum Streptophyta; class Pinopsida; order Cupressales; family Taxaceae; genus Torreya; species Torreya grandis. The sequence continues at coordinate 617,949 of JARHVA010002868.1, forward strand.
CAAGATGGTAAAAAGGTATTTGTTTTTAAACCAAAGTGAAAGATTTTTGCACCAAATTAAAACAAGTAAAATCATACTAAATCATGTTGGGAAGTATGAAAACAATTTCATAAAATGGAAGGTATGTAAAAGAGCACAAATGATATTAAAATAAATGAATTAAGTCAAATAATTATACTAAATCACATTGGGAAGTATAAGAGAAAAATAAAATCTGGCAAAAGATTTGTCTTAAATTTATCACACTAATTCAAGTTGGGAAGTATGAAAAATTTAATAAATGGTTGCATTCTTACATGAACTCAAAAAATAAGAAGATAAAAGTGAAATAAAAATAAAGTAAGCATAAAACACACTAAATCAAGCTAGGAAGCATGTCAATAATGTATAACTTCATAATCAATCACATCTTATCTCATATTTGACACATGTAATATTGTTTATGACTTTTACTATTGGAAAATTTTATGAGGAATGCCAGGTCCTATCTGTGGTCTTATATTGTAACTCACAAAGGGAACACCATTGGGATCAAAAAATTGGAACAATTAGGTAATAAATGATGTGGGTAATAAAAAATAAAAAAGTGGTAATTTATGAGGAACATCAGGTCTTACCCATGGTCTTACAAAGAAACTCACAAATGAAATCCCAAGGGGAGTGATCAGTAGACAAAACAATATTTCTCAAGAGGAAATATGAGGGATATAGGGAATGAAAAAGGGAATATAAAAAGTAAGACTTAGGCATCTTATGAGAAGACACTAAGTGACTAGTGACCATCAATGTACAAAGGAAACTTGTTCACTATAGACAAAAAGCTTTTTAGATAGATAAGTGTGCTACTAAGATCAACTCATAAGAGTATATTGGTACAAGAAAAGATAAAAATGGACCTACCTTCCCATGACATGTTCTTCATTCCTCAAGGCCCCTTACAGAGTCATCAATATACTGCAAATAGTGGGTAGTTGTATGAAAATGTTGGTAGCATTAAAAGATTTTTTTATTCTCTTTTTCTAATCTACTGGCCTATCACACCCCAAAGGACCTCGGCTCTACCGTGAGGCCCACTATGGATTTGAGCTTCAACTAGAAGAAAGAGATGTGCTTTAAATCACATATTTTATTGTGATTTGACTTTTAAGAATATATTTACCTTTTATATCGTTGCCTTTTATTTAAATGATTTGGCTTTTAACTTTTTTATGGCTTTTGAATATTCTTCCTCCATATGGATTTGGAATGACCAATCATGAGAGATGTAGTGATACACACATATGAGCTTTAGGCTAAGGCTAAAAGAAGTGAAGAAACCAAAGACAAAGACTGACTAAGACATTTAGGCTTAAAAATGAACTATCATGTAATCTCAAGTCTCAACTATGTATATGCTTAATTTGCGAAAAAGGAAGAAGGGAAAAAGGAGATCCAAAAGTGGACCAGTGAAAGGAAAGTATAATGAGATGCATTGTTTGTTAACTAATCACATGGTAAAAAGGAAACAAAGACCAAAGGGAACAAGTTTGGTATAACCAAGTCACAATGATAAATAATTATGAAAAATAGAGATAAGAAAGCAAACAATCATAAAGACACAAGAAGAGAATGTTTTAGAAAAACTCAAGAAAGAAGGAGAAAACAATGATAAGGAAAAACAATCATATGCAAATATAAATAACAATATAATAAATATATAGTATAGAAGGTAAGATAACTATATAAAAAGAATATGAATTTGACACAGTGTCAAATGATATAACAGATAAATATAAATAAAATTGGAGCACACGTCCAATCAAAATGTAAATGTAAAATCACCATGCATTTGCTCATAGGTACTGATAAATTTTCCCACACATTATCCAAGACATTAGTTAAATCTATATGAATCTGGATATGAACTATTGCTAATGTCTCATCAATATTTAATGAAAACTGGGAAAATACTTCTTTTCTAATCTCCTCAACTAAAAAATTAAGAATGCTTGAGGGATCATGCAGAGTAAAATCAAGCAAGGGATGCTCGAGAGAATGCATGGGAGCGGGCTTTATGGGAGATGCAAGAATCACTGATGGAGAAGGATCCATGGGTAAAAGAATCACATGTGGAGAAGGATCCACAGGTGAGGGAAGGTCTATAAGTGAAGGAATCATAGGTGGAGGAAAAAAAGGTGATGAAGGGACCACAAGAGGGAATGGAACCACTGGAGGTGGAGCCATGGGAGAAGGAGAAGCCTTCTTACAAAAATGACCTATGGGAGGAATAAAAGAACGTCTGGTAATAGATATAAGGTGATCCTTAAGGTGTTTTTGAAGTATGCATCAATGATCGGTGTGATGAGTGCCACAGTGATACCACATACAATACACCTCACCATACTTGGGTACATATTCAAATATAACCTTTAGAGGAGGTGTGTATTTGTCTGAGGAAAGAGAGAAAGGATGCAAAGTATCAATATGTTATCATAACTTGTAAAAATGGGTAGAATAATGATTATACATCCCATGGAAGCAATATATACACTTGTGAGTGGTCTTAGGAGAAGCACTCACAGAAGGAGGTATAATAAGAGTGAAAGAAACTAGAGAGGACTCATCGGCCCATTTGGTGGGAAACAAAACCATCTTAGGAAAAATAACCAAACCATCATCAAGGGAAGGTGGTGATGGAGGAGGAACAAAACTCAGCTCAACAAAAGGAGCAATGGGATGATAGGTAGGATTAGGCTCAATAAGAGCAGGAGCAGGAACATGCTCAATTATAGCAGGAGTGGGATGAGGCTCAACTATAGTGGGAATAGGAATGGGCTCTAGTAAGAACTCTACTAAAGGAAGAGTAGGATATAAAAAATGTCTAATAAGGGTCACACTAATATTAGGAGTAAACCAACTATGATGATTAGGGTACCTATCAAAATGGTTTGGCCCGATCATATCACAATCCATGAGCATACTCCTATGAGGCTCCTCAGAAACTAGAGGTGTTGGCACCATCTCTACCTTATGATAAAGAGGGAAAATATTAAAATTAGTATTTTTAAATGAATAAAAATGGGAAGATACATGAAAAGACTCAAGTAAATAATAATGATAATGAACAACCTTGACATCATGAGACTATACAAGATCACCTAAGAATAGATCATCTAGGGAATAACCATCATCATAATTTGACGTATGAAGATCAATGACACAAATAGGGATGACCTTTTCATTCAAATATGTGTGGTGAATAGAATTTTGAGTCTTGGTCAAGACTATAGGAATATCATCGCAAAGAAGCTTCCAAGAATGAGGCTATAAGGAAGTAGGAAGTTGTGAGATGACGTGAGGTGAGACATCAGAAGTTTTAATCTTTAGGTTAATCTCATTGGGCTCATCATCATTGGAATATAAAAGGTTAGGGATAATGTTACCAATGATTTTGGGATGTCCATTGTAACCTTGATTTGAATTAATGAGAAAATTAAGACACTGAGACTCACAAAATGGATGTTGGGCAAAGCTTAAAGAGTGTAAATATTGAAGACACCACAGTCTTGGAACTGTTCAAAATTCCAAGGGTTAGTGTCACCTTGAATTCTATAAATGGATCCATTATGAGGGAATTTAATGCCTTGGCAAGCAGAAGAAGCAACAAATCTCATATGGTGATTTTATGGCCTACCAAGGAAGATGTTATAATAAAGGGTAAAGTTAAATATCATCGCCTTCACATGAATGGTGATAGGTGGGATAGTAATGGGAAGCCACACATAACTTAGAGGAGGCATTTGCCTTCTATCATATCTTTAGCAGGGATTGTGCATAGACTTGAGATTACATTCTGAATATCCAAGGGTCTTAATAAAGTTGAGAGGCAATACAAGTGCCATAACCCTCATCAATCAATGTATGCTTAACTTGGATATCGCCTATTTGAACTCTAATGAATAAGAGAGGATCATCTGTATGAAGCAAAATCTCATCAAGAGTCATAGAAGCTATGGGAAATTTTAAGAAAAGATAAATATCTATAGTTTCATCAATATTGATAGGCATCTCTTAACATTGTTGTAATATACTATCCATATATCCAGATAAGGTTGCCTCTCATCCTGCTAAGGGAGGATGAGGGACATTCATCTCAAATAATAGTTACATAAGATGGTTTTTATGATGTGAAAAATCCCTTATAAGCTCAAAGAATATAATTTGGGATGGAAGATTAGTGAGTTTCACGATGGGATCCCACTCATTATAACCCATAATAAGGTTGGTAGATATAGGTGCATAATGATTAATGAGGTCCTCGGAAGGAGGAGCCCAATTGCATTGGAATTTATGTTGGTAAGAATAAGAAGGTTTAGAACAAGATTGTAAATTATGTTTTTATAATGAAGTAGTTGGTTCAAGTCGATTTGAAGAATTGGTATAAGTGCTAGTAGAAATTTGAGTATCATTAGTGTTATAAGATTATGGAAGAGTGGTAGAAATAGAAAAAGAAGTGTTATCCAAGGGAGAATTAGAAATTAAATCATCAAAAGTAATAAGGTCATTTTACCCCAACTCTTTTAAATGAGTTGGAGAAGAATCCTAGATAACATGATATGTTTTATATGAAGGAGGAGTTTTGATAGGTTGTAAATCGATAAAATCAACCACCCTTCGCATATTAGTCATGTTAACTACAATCTCTTTGACAGTTAGTTCAACAAGACTTTATACATTATTGGTGGAAGGGGTGGCTTTGTCTTGATTGTCTTGGATAAGTTAATGATTAAGAAGAGGGTCTTTGTAGATAGCTAAATGAGCATTGGCTTGGTTGAAGGCTTGAGATTTATCATGTGATTTATAATCAACAAAAGCAATTTCATAAGCTTGTTGATGCTTTTGGATGATATAATCATGATCAAAATTAAGATACAAAATAAAATCCATAGATAAATTACAAATTTTCTACAAGTCTCGTGATAATAACCACAACTAGCATGAAACCAACAAAACTTGTTAGGATCATATCAGTATTTCATAGGATGGGCAGGGTCAAGATCTCATGGAAGAGGATTAGGTAGACATTTAAGCAATTCAGCTGAGGATAGAGGTTTATGAACATTAATGTTGTTTGGTGAAGATAAGTGAGGATTGGTATATTATTGAGAAAGGGGAGTTGATTCCAATGAAGGGGTAAGAATGACAGCTTGAACATTGTGAATGGTGTCATAAGAATCTGTAACACCATCATTGGTAACATTGTGATTTTTGTTCTTAAGAGATGAGGACCCACAAAAGGTTAGGGTGGCTCAAATTGATGCATAAGTAAATCTTATCATTTAACTTGGTCAATAGCCTCCTCTAATGTACGTGGAGAGAGAATGAGGACCCGATATTCAAGTTTAGGAAAAAGGGCATTGGTAAAGAGATGGAAAAGATTATCATTAACCATGTTATGTTCAAAATTATTTGACAAAGTTTTCCATATTTTAACAAAAGCTTGAGCAGATTTGTTTTCAAGTTTTTTGCAATTTATGAAGTGGGCCAAAGTGTTTTCAGAAAGATCACTAGTTTGGAATTCTTGAACTAAAGCATTCACTAAATTCTCAAAACTAGTAATGGAATGAGTTCTAAGTTGGTTGTACCAATCCAAGGCATCACCTATGAGAGTTTTGGCTAAGAGTTTGGTAGAGGCAAAGGTGTTCAATATGACCCAATCCTTATAAATATTTCCAAATGTTTTAAAATGAAGGGTGGGATTAGTTGATCCATTATAAGATATTGTAGGTGCGATACCTCCTATATCAATGTTAGCAATTTGAGTAGTAAGAGGTTCATTTTAGAGATGCTTAATGGTTTTATCGACCAAAGGAGGTTGAAGAATGATATTACCTTGAGAATATCAAAGCAGAGGGGGAACATTCTAGTTATGTGTGCCCCAAGCCATTGGTTGAGGATGAGATTGAAGATGAAGAATGTGGTTTTGCATTCTCATCATTTGATTTGTGGTATGAGCTTGAAAGGTATTCATTTGATTGAGTGTTTGTAATAATAGTTGATATGTTTTATTAGCATTATTAGAAGTATTATAAATAGTATTCGTGGCTTGGGTACCACTATTGGTGTTGGTAAGAGCTTGAGAGGAATTATGATAATGTGAGGCATTAGTGGAAAAAAATTCTTGTGTATCGAAAGATGGACTAATAAATGGTTGAGAAGAAGAAGCACTAGAATCATGATTGCCTTGGGTAGCAAATGATGCACTAGTGGAAGTATTAAGGATAGTGTATCTTATAAGAGTATCACTAGTTGTAGAACCTAACATGTTAGTGGATATGTTAGGCATGGAGGTGGAAAAAGTTAGAAAAGAAGAGGTTATGATATGAGAAGGGGTCATAATCAAAGGAAGAGGCTGAGAATCAAAGAAAATGGTACTCCAAAATCTAGTTGAGAATGTAGGAGTAGGTGAATGAGGCTCTTTAGATTGACCACTAATCATATGATTGTAAATGGTAGAAGGATCTTTTCCTCGATGTTGACAAAATTCAAAGATAAAAAATAGAATTTTAGGGGTATACTCTAATTCGGGTAGGTCTTATAATGAAAAAAGAGTATTATGTTGTGAATAGGTATTAGGAGGGGTCCTATAGTTCATTGTGCAAGTGGAAATATGAACATTACTAGCATCCAAAAGAGGAGCCCTACTCTATCTATGGGAGACCCTATGAGGGTTGGTAAAATTCATCATGTCTATTGACTACAAATCAATATTATCATCAAATAGAAATTCCATGATAAAGGGAAGGAAAGAAAGATGATAAAGCAAGGAAACAATAAATGATAAAAATATTACAGGGTTAATTGGGTCGACCTAGCACAAAAATACGGTCTATAAATTGTACAAGGTTGACTAGGTCTATCTAATACAATGAAAAGAGATTTAAAAAAGAGGAAGCAAGGTCTACAAACTATACATGATCGACTAGGTCAATCTAGTATAGTGAACAAAGGCCAAAAAAGGTGCAAGGTCGATTGGGTTGACCCAGCACAATAAAGAGGGAAATTTAAGAAGATTATAACAGGTTTGTGAATTGAAAAATGATAAATTTTGCAAGCAATTTGAAAATAAATAACATAAAGGTAACAAATAGTCAATTGGATTAATTTTGTCCAATCCAATTGAATCACATAACATAAAACCTTACACCAACATTGGCTAATGCAAGTTTTTACAATATAAAATACAACTGAGCAAAGAGCAAGCAATCAACTTAGAAATTAAAGAGCTAACTATGTGGTCAACCTAAATGTTTATTAGATTATTAAGATATGATTTTAAATATGATGAGAAGTTGGCTATAAGCAAGGAACTAGAATGGAAATATAATGATGGTTTCAAGTAGTTTAGGCTTAAAGAGACTGTAGTGGTAATGATACAGGCTTAGTATTGGGGCCTACCCCCTCACTTCACACATCGCAGTGATAAGGGTGTTGGGTACTTAGCCAGAATATACCATTAACCACATTTTATACTTGACCAGAGTATCAAGTTAGCTTCCCCCTTGGTGATGAAATCCAAGTAGGTTGGCTTTGGGAAGACAAATGTTAAAATGTTTATTTAAATTTTTTTATCTGGTCATATGTACATAAAATAGAAAAATAGTGAAACTAAATGATTAATTGAAAAGCACCTAATTAAGCTATGTGATATATTCTAAGCATTAAAATAACAAGAAAAGAAAGTGTGAACTAATTACTAGCATATAAGGTTAATTCTAACTTTGAAACAAGGTGCAATTTGATATAGTCAACAGTGTATGCATAAAATATATAATAGGGTCGACAGATTCAAACCTATACTATAAAAACCAAGTCTAAAAATAAATAGGATCAATAGAGTCGACCCAATTATCCAAATAGCACACAAAACACAAAACTGGGTCGGTAGTGTCGATCTAGTTAACTGTGAAAGAGAAGTTTTGAAGACTACAAACTGTAAAAGGAAAAACTATAAATAAAGAGATAGAAAGGAACCTTTGTAGATCATAGATGTAGAGAATGAATATTTTTATTTAGAAACCTTGATATATGCTTGCAAATTTTGCTAACTAGGTCAACTAGGTCGATCAAGCTTTATAGAAGATTGTTACTGAGTGCCTAAAAATGTACAGAGTTGACTAGGTCAACCTAGTAGTCTCGATTAGATGTCTAAAAAGCTGAAAAAATGTACTAGGCTGACTAAGTTGATTTAGTAGACTATACCTAATATTTTGAGCATAGAAGTTAGATACTGGGTCGACAGAGTCGATCTAGTATGGCAAATATATGATTAAAATAATGATGAAAGAATGAAAGAAATGAAATGAGGTAAAACAAATCCTATAAGAGTTAGTTCACATCAGGTTCACCTGAATGTATGCAATTAAAAATCCATCATGTCTATAAGTCAATCATGTATCAGAGAAGATAGAGCATACCTACACTTCCAATTGGGAATACATTTGTTAAGTGGGAGCATGACCAATATGGGGATCTACTAAACCCAATTAGGCGATCACTTGTCACAATACACCATACTAGAAAGGGTTCCAAAGCCTATAATCTAACACAATCATGTAACAACCTTAAAAGAGTCCTAGGTTTAATGTTCTCTCTATTCTAATAAACAAGAAAGTAAATCTAATCTAGTGTACACCAAAGCTTATGGCACAAAGTACGGATTAAAAACAAAAAAAACTAAACTAAACATGCATATAAGACATATACTCACATCAATGTATATAGAATCCTAATGAATGGGAGGGAAGCACAACTGCATTATCTATCTACTCTTAGAAAGGATAAATAAAGTTAGGAATACTTACCTTTGAATACAAAATGTCAACCCTCAATCTCTCCCTTGGCCAAGGTGCTTTGTAAGAGATTATTATGATATGTAAGGATAACAAAGACAAATATGATCTAAGCTACACAACCTATCTATACATCCAAAAGACTTATCCACAAGATAAGATTTGTATCTTCAAAGAAAGTATGAAACCCTAATCTTTATTCCTCAAGTAGAATAGTCAATAAGTATATGTTCATTCACACTTATTCTTTTTCACTTCTCTTCTTAAAAATGGTTGGAAATGAACTTATAGATGTGTGTGTGTGTGTGTGTGGATATTACTCTAAATCCTTTTTAATATGTTAATTGTATAGGGTTGACCCAGTTGACCCTGTATGTTTTCAGGGGATAAATCACTAGGTCCCGAGCTATGTCAGCCGAAGGCTTGACAAAACTCAAAGTTAAAAATACCCTAACTATTATAGGGTCAACCCAGTCGACCCTCTATAGTAATTAGAGGCTAAAAAATATACAGGATCAACCCAGTCAACCTAGTACAGTCAACTAAAAAAAGGGGGTCAAGGCAAGAACAAGGAGGATAAATCATAACAAATGATTGGAATGGGTACAACAAAGAAGAATAATCTTAGGGTAAATGGTTTTTAGGATATGATTATGTAGATGACAAGTGGAAAAAAGGACAACAATCTTACAAAGCACCAATAGTCTACCCACCCATTTCTCGGTGCACCCATTAAGGCATGCACTCAAAGATATTGAGACTCGATAGATTCTTGCAAGATACAAAACATTAGTAATCAATAAAAGTGAAAAATATTATGTGTATACAATAATAGAGCATCAAGGATGTAAGAGCATGAAACTGCAAGAAGAAAGATTATTTTGTGATTCAAGTGTTAAAGAATGGAAGAGAATAGCTCTTTATATAGAGTTAAGAGAGAAAATGAGTTACATGAACAAGATTTAGTATGTGTTCCAAGTGTTTCTAATGCTCTTAAAATTGATGAGTATGTGTGAGTCATGTGGAGGGGAGGAGTTACTTGTGAGAGTAACTCTAAAATCTAATAAAAGGATAAGAGAAGTGAGAGCCACTTCATAAAAATAGGATAAAGTGTATCTATAAATATAATAAATGCACACATAAACAAAACTTAGGATAAACCTAAAATAACCTAAAGTACCCAAATAAGATTAATTATCCAATAGCTAAGTTCATGTTAATCTAGTATGTTATCTATTGTCCTTCAATCCATGTTTTATCCCAAGCAACTTTGATTTGTGTTTCTCTATGAATCTAATGGAGGATGGTGGCATGTTTTTTTGTCGACTACTAGGAATGTTACAGAAGCCTAGGGACAAAGTGAGTGTGTCAATCACAACCTATAGCCAAAGGTTGAATGCCTTGTTACTTAGAATCCTAATGAGTGTGTGTCTTACCTCATAGTCTCACCTCTTATGAATTCAGGAAACCTTACTCATTATTTTGACTTTTAGATCATTATCATTTTCTCTATTGACTTTGATAAATCTTACAGGTTTCAACTAAAACATATTATTAAAAACCTCCTAAGTACATTTTTTAATTTTAATTTGATATGTATTCACACATACACAGTAAAGTGGAGAATTATTTAGATAGCTAATTTTATTTCTAAGAGATTTTTTAAATGTCAATTTTCTTTGATTAATGTAACTTGTACATATGTCGATTATAAGTTCATATTAAGCTCTTATTGGCATGTTTTTCTTGGATTTTTTGTATGAGCATACATTACATTCCAATGAACTTATTCATATGTGTCCTTTGGACCCTATCATTCATTTATTCATTATTTTCCTTGTTTTGTATGATTTCCTACCATTTTTGTGTCAGATTGTATACAAATAAGGTCTTGATTTGAATTTAATAAGTCTATATATACAAAAGTGTATTAGTGCATATAGGAGAAACAATAAGTAAGAGAATAAAATTTAAAGAGTGATAAGAGTTCAAGAGCATCTTTAGAGTGATAAAGAAGAGCATAGTATAAGGATTACATCATATATCTATTCCATGTCTTTATATTGCATCATTACTTTGATCATATAGTAAAAGAGCATATAAGGATTTAGGCCTTGCATCACCATGATTTCTTGTTGAACTACATTGAGTTTTAGTTTCCAACTTGTAAAATAATAAAGGGTTGACTAAGGCATGCCCCTTATAACTACACCCATTTTAAAAGTTTTTTAAGGTGATTTGAGTGAATTAGGGTTTCAATAAATGAGAAATATTTTCAAGTGATTTACAATAGATCCAACAAAGAGAGCAATGTTTTTGGAATATATGAGTATAGGAACACATCGATAATTTTATTTCAAAAATATATATAACTTTTCCAAAAGCACACAATAACTAGGAGTGTACACTACACTTTTGGTCAAAATTTAAAACCTGTCAAATTACATAAAGTATTTATGAGTGTTGTTAATCTCGACTCTTGGATTTTTTTCCAATTGATTTCAATCTTAGAGTTTATACACATTTGATATAATATGGTATTTATCTAAAAACCTTAACTTTTTATATTTCAATTATTATAATATTTTCCTTTAATGTAAATAGGTTTGTTTATATTATCATATTTTTATATTCTATTTAGATCTAAATTTCATGTATGTTTGATAGATAGTGTAGTGTATCACACAATTAAACCACTTTATCATAATGCACATGTATATTTATGACAAAAATATCATTCTTCCTTATTTTTTTCCTTTATCTTCACTTTTATTTCCTTTGTTCTTGATGAGGGTTTATATAGAGAGATCATCAATATCAAACACTCATATCATCTCTATATTCCATAGGGCTTATTTGTCTAAAACATAACGTGGATAACTTTTCATCTATGTGGTGATAATTCTTTTCAATATCTTATTTAGCATTGCTACAATCACCAAATTTAAATGTTTTATGTGGTCCATTAGAATAACTATTTAGGTGTCACTATAATTAGTTGACTCTAATTTAAATGAGGCACAATGGGATTTTGAGGCTCAATCATCTTACATTTTATCAAAATGGTACATCATCTACATGACATGTATATATAACTCCCTAAGGTATAAACTCCAAACATTTATGTAAGTTAGATTGGATAACTCCCATGTCATGAATCCTACGTCTCCCAAGAAAAATTATGTATCTCACATCATTATACATATAACTTGACACTTGGTGGCTACTAAGATTTATTCAATGTAGTTTCTCATAGATCCTTCCTTGGTCGATTTTAAATACTATTAATGATAATTTTTGAGTTTTCAAGGGTTTGTCTTCCAATTCCAAGTTATATAAGAAGGAACTCATTATAAATGTTTAACCTTGAACCATTTTCCACCAATATTCTTGTTATCTCTAGTTTATTGATAATGACTTTCAAAAATGAAATAAATTTTGATCCACAATAAAAATTTTAGGTAACTTATCCTGCTCAACATCAAATATCTAAAAATAGAATAAAAATGAGAAGGTTAAGTATCACTTGGAAAAGTAGTGTCTGTTAAGGCCTTTCAAATAATATGTGTAGACATTTGACCTTTTAATTAATTTTATAATGAATATCTTTGCTTTAGTGTTATATAATTGATTAAATATTATAATCTTTAGTGGCTTGAAATCTAAGCTTGGGATCTCGAGGGATATTACGAGGGATTGGAGGCTCTAGACATTCTTGCCTTGATATATTTATGTCATGATATGGTTGAAGTAATAATGTATCATCATATGTTGATCATTAGCAATGGGAACTTATAGATAAGGATTTATATCTCTTCTATCATTATCAGGTGTAGCGAGAGATAAACATGAATCACTTCAAAAAATTATTAAGCCTTGACATGTCTTAGAACATATGCAATCATTCTATGATATTTCATTTAAAAGAAACATCTAAACATAAATAAGAATTTTGATAATAAAAACATATTGATACATGATAATACACACAATCTAAGAATATGTCATGTATATAAACCCATTGATGATCATGCCATAATTGAATCATATCTAGGAATATTTATATCCATAAGAAACAATAAGATACAGATATACATACAAGAATAAAATGAAATGAATGACTAGGATGAATAAGATATGACATTTATTGAAACCCTAAGAAAAAATAATCAAGGGATCAATTAGGACTAATGAAAGATAACATGATATAACATAACCCTAAACAAATCACGACCATGGAAATATTAATATCTAGCCATAGATATAGCACAATACAACAATGGTTTAGAAAGACACCCTAGGTCTTGGCTTACATGCAACATAGCAAACTAGGGTGTGAAGATAATAACAAAGGTTTAGGGCTAAGAATTTTAAACTAATGGAATGAGTCCTAGAAAAAAAAAATTCCACAATGGAAGCATTATCTAACCCTAAATGGGCATAAGAGGGAATGTGTTCACCAAAACTATTTTATGTGAAAATGGTTTTACATAAAAATGCAATACATCTACTTATAAACATGTGTAATATCAGGTATACTTAAATTCAGTCAAATAAAAAATTAAAATAATATCCAATTGTATAAATAAATATTATAAAATAATTGAAATTTGTAAAGATAGATTTATTAGAAGAATAATGAATTGCCGCAAATTTGGTAATAGTTAGGAGATAAAAATAGTTGGAAATGGGCCCAGATAACAAGGTAAAAAAGCCTATAAAACTTTGAAATAATTATAAAAATTACAATTTTGACCAAAAATGTACCAATCCTATCATAAAACTAACAAAACCATACTTATATGTTATTTAAAACTATAATATTATAATAAAAAACTAAAACCACATTCATCTTCTCCTTGGTTCCAAAACCCTCATACACTTTTCCATAATTTTGCACATATTTCTAAGAAACTAATCTCCATTATTAAAACCATAATAACTATCACATACCAGTAAAAAAGGAGATTAATTAAGGGTTCAGTGTTATCAATGCATTATTATCAAGCCCCTAGTCTATAAAGGCTTGGAAAAAAACACTCTATGAAGTTCATAAAGTAATTCATGGATGCAAACCCTAATCCTTATACAACTTTTCACTAATATGAACAAGTGGCACATTACAATATGAAGACTGAAATATTGAATAATTTTTATCTAAAAACTTCATTTTACTCTCTTTAAATAAATTATATAATATTGTTTATCAATCTTTAATTTTTTATTCAAAATCTATTTTCATTCACTTTCTTTATGTCCTATATGCACATTAATGCACCTATTTACATATAGAATTATCAAATTGAAATCAAAACCTTATCGGTGCCCAAGCCACATAATAGACAAGAAAGGCCAAAAAAAGTGGAACACAAGGCACATGAGAACTAAAATAAGGGTCGAAAGGGAGCAAAAAAGAAATCCAAGAACATAGTAGTATAATATTAGAATATCATAAACATATTACTGCATTCCTAGTCAAAATCTAAAAACAATGGGGTGTAGAGGTGTGGAATTCCCATGAAATGTTATCATAATATAATCACTCTAACAAACATTAAACACTCTATAAAAAAAAGACGATGGGCAATATAATATGTAGTACTTCAAAAAAGAGTTTTAAAGAATAACTTAAAATTATGATATGCAAAGAGATGGGGGGTATATATGCTCTCTCCCCTTTCACTATTAATGTCACATCATGATTTCTCACTAAGCTAATTTACCTAATTATCCATAGATTATCATGGTTGTTAAATTGATTAATTACTATTTAACTAAACTTTAAGTCATATGTTATTATGGGATCGTTGTATGTTGCTTTGATTGCATGACTACATTGCTATAAGTTAGTTGCACTTGTATATTCTTTACATTATGATCATGTGATTAGTTTTTACAACACTATTTTCTATATCTTGATATTGAGAGCTAACTACCTTCTTGTCACGAGTTAAATGTAGGATAAATCCATCCCTCAGAGCATGATAGAGGGAGAGCATTATCGGAGAGCATGGCATAGATGGAGGTGTTGGGGGATGACATAGGAACAACTAGAAACCTATGCACTGACCATGATAAATAGCACTCATTATATGCACTATTTGAATTGTTAGCTATAATATGTCATATTTTGTTACCTACATTTGATTGGTTAACCAAGTATTTTGGATATGAGTTATTTTTTATTTAATATGTGGATTTAATCATGTGATTTCATTATGACTATAGTACATTGATTGAGTGCATATTGTTGCTTTTGATCATGATGTATTATTGAACTCATGATTATGGGTGATATTGTCTTAACGAGCTAGTAAATCTATTTGATTAATATTTACTTAATGTTACTTATGGACTAATCAAAATGTCTTTTTAATATCTTAATACATTATGTAGTTAAATTATGATATTCAATAAATATCATTATTCAGCTTAATCCCCTTGTGTATAAAAGATAGTAAAGGTATTCGGATGGTCTATATATTGGTATTGACAAATAATTGAATAGTATATAATATCATTACGCTTGATATTATTATAAAAGTTATTCAATTTGATTATTATAGTCAAAACTTATTATAACTTTACATTGGTCACTTTGTTATTAGGAGCCATGTCGATATTAATCCTTGTTAATATGATTAAATAACTACCTAAAATATTCTATGAACTAAACCTATCTAAGGTTTGAATGCACAGACATTAGTTTTATGAAAAATAAAACTTGGTTAAACAGTAAGTTGGTGTATGGGGGGAAGGTCAATGAACATGCATCTTTTATTTAGTTATTAAAATAATTAATTGGGAACTTTAGGAATGTTTAGGGTTTTTACCCTGAGTTGACTGCAGTTAATCATCATTTCAATCTTAAGCTATTTTTGAATTGAGTAGACTGCATGAAGAATGGCAACAGACTATAGTTTTAATGAGTATAGTTGCATTGAACTCATCATGCATAACTATGTCCACTTATTACTCCATCATGGATTTGGGAGAGAAGGGTAGAGAAGAGATGCATGGAGAAGAAAGTGGCAGTCGAGTTGAGAGGAGAAGAAATAAAAAGAAAAGAGAGGGACAAGATTTAGGATGGGAGATTAAAGAAAAGTGGATATCAAGAAGAATAATGAGGATCTTGGATCAATATGGTTCAACACAAAAGAATTGGAATAAATTCTACCAAAGTCGGTAATGCATTTAAATTCATGTGTGTATGAAATTGCATAAAAAGGGTTTTCAAGTAATAGCACTTGTTAAAATATTAAATGTATAAATATTGAGCCCTGTGGATGGCTTGTCCATCCATATAACCCAATATAAATACTAATAAATCCTAAAACCTAAACCCTAGGTTTGTATGCAATTTCTATAGTGTGAATTAAACTCTGTGTAGAAAGGTCATATGGCAATGTGGAATGAAACTAGGTTGTATAAAAACTTAGATTATTGTCTTAAAAGAAATGTATGAGGATATATATATAGAGGTAGGTATATATATACCCTATGGGTCTTTATTTACTTGGAATATATATATACACACCCACATATATGTGTGTGTGTGTGTGTGTGTGTGTGTGTGTGTGTGTGTGTGTGTCTGTGTGGACATGCCAATTTAGTATATAGATACTTAAACATTTTGATTTGAAGTACAATGACAAACATTATTAAGGCTTTGAATCCTTGTTAAAATGGAAATGCCAAGGTAAATTGTTTAATCTTATATACTCTATTTTGCATATATGTGAAAATCATGACTAAGTATAGTTAAACTACAAGATTTTTGTGGTTTTTTCTGTGTATATATGAACCTCATCTCTAATTTATTACAAATTAATTATTTTGTAATAGCAAAAAATATATGACTGTGTATTGGTTATAAACTTGAGTAGGGACATTGGAATTTGTTTGAGTTATATATTGTAATATATGTTTTATATTGTGTCATATAAAAGAAATAGAAAATTGTCATTGTAAGACTAGGTAATCTGTCTACTATTTGGGGTAGTTTAATATCCAATTCAAATACATTATTAGGCATTTGGTCGAATTATAATTAGTTTTCATATGAGATAGAATTTTGGGTTGCGTATGACTATGAGTAATACATATAATATAGAGTGACTGAGAAAATTAGTATGACAATTAGCTTAAGAATTGATATATATGTAAATCCTCTGCATATTGAACTTCACTTAATATAATCGAATTAGATTAAAAAAAATATAGCGAGTTAATAAGTATGTATGTAAGGATAATATGCAGCAAAACTCTGAATGTGATAATAAAAAGGAACAATATATAAAGATAACTATGTCGTATACTTTATATGCATGTTTTATTGTTATAAAGTGGTCAATGTACTATTTTAGAGATTTAAATACACATTTGATTTATATAGTATTTCATTTGTTTTAAACTAGAAAGCATAAATGGTAAAAGTGTGTCGTATTCCATACATATATTTACTAGTTAATATGTGTGTGTTTATATAGAGAGATTACATATGTAACTGTTAGGAACCCAAAGAAGCACCATTGATTACCAAGCAACTAAACATGCGGAAATAACCAAAATCACAAGTAACTAGAATTCAAAAACAACACAGAATATGAGAGACAATACCCAATTCTATTAATACTCATCCAGAAAAGAATACAATAAAGAAGATGCCACTTCTTCTTCACACCACTCAGAGGCTTCTCACACCTCAAGTGTACAGTAATTCTTTCTTCAAAGCTCTCTCTCTTACAGTCCCAACACACAACTCAAACATAGAGTTGGTGTTCACCTCCAACCAGTCAGTATCCACTACTGCCAGTACACCAGTGCTCCATGCACTCCACAAGTGCTCCACACACTCCAAGTACTCAACGTACTCCAAGTAGATCTCCCATGAACTTGCAACAACCTGCAACTCAAATGATCTTACTTTGGAAGGAACTACCTTGCCTTCCTCTTTGCTCTCCAACTGAGTACACACTGTACTCTAAGTAGATCCTTCTTGATCCTGCTCCCTGTTGTATTGTTGTCACCTTGATTCTACTGCCACATGTAGATCAACCTAGTTCTGCACACCTGCAAACCTTAGATCTCGTACACACATACACCTGCAGATCAATGATCTTACTTACCATGTAGATCTCCAAACGTGGCCTTGCATACCTGCTGACCAAGATCCTACATACATGAAAAATCTTTCTGATTCTCCAAACCAGCACCCACACTTGGCACTGTTGTGAAACTAGGAAGAACACCCTTGCTCACTTCACACACAGAAGGAGCTAACTTTGCTCAACTCAAATTAGCACACTTTACAATATAGCCCATGAGTCTATTATATAGATCTCATGCAAACAATAATTAGACATCTAATTACAATAATTAGATCCACAGCTTCAAGTCTAAAATTAGCTCTTAACATGCAAACACTCAGTTTGTTAACAAATTATTCATGTAATTGACAGTTTTAGAACTGCACAGGGAATCGACGTCGGTCCCTGTCAGGTTGGAGATGACCAACGTCGATCAATACATGACCGATGTCAATTATCTTTCCCACTATATATGACTGACGTCGGCTAATTAGACTGATGTCGGTTTCCCTGCAACTTAGCAACCTCTCAACAACCTCCTCCATGTCTGCAACAGTGAAACTTTTAGCTCCATAATCTAACAATCTCCCACTTGGAGATAAACAACTACACTGTGCCTGTACCTGTACACTGTCTAATTTATTTCTTGGCTTGTATCCCTGTCCAAGCTCAACCCTGAAGACCAACCACCACACATCCTGTGATGCAAACCCTGTCATCCAAGTAACCTGCCACATCCACATCTACAAACCCATGTAGAAAAGAACTTGACCCTGCATAGCATGTCGACCTGCTGATGGTCCCTCTCAAATACCTGAGAATCCACTAAACTGCCCTCCAATGCTTCTTTCTCAGATTGGCTCCAAACTTTTTGACAGCACCCACTGCTTGGGCAAACTCAGGGAGTAAACATGTACTCAACCTCATCATGTGATTGGGGACCCTGTTCTGTGAACTATCCATCCATAGGTGTGCTACCCTGTTCTGCATCTTGCACTACCTTCACACAATCATCCTGTGAAAACATCAACATGTGATCTCCTTGTCTCTAGGATTACTTATGCCAAAAAAATTTGCTGCTCTAAATCCTTCATGGCAAACCACTGAACTAATCTTACCCTTAGCTCAGCAAAACCCTGTATGTACAAACCTGCTAGCAAACCATCCACATACAGTAATAAGATAATATTACTACCATCATCCACCTGGTAAGACAAACACAATGATTACACTGACATTGACTAAAGCCCTGCTTTGTCATCCACCTGTCAAAACATGTACCACTATCCTGCATCTTCCTTAAGACCATATGACCTGGTCATTCGTCTCATGTGTCCATTCTCTCTATTCTTTAACCAAGGTATCCATTCATCTCAATGCTTTCATATCGACTGGCAACCCTACCAAATCTCTCATTTGGTCTTGCATCCTATTCATGCCATACTCCCATTGTTTCCTGGATCCTTCCTGCTTTGCAGTCAACAACTAGTATAAAGAAGAGGAACAACGAATTTGAAGCTTACTTGCACTTTCAGTTTTCTCCTTGGGCATTTGAAACTCCTTGACAGCTTGCTATCTGCCCAAAATTTGTCTCAATGACCGACCTCGATCACCACACAGTCTACATCCGACTGACGTCGGTTCCATGCGACTGTTTAGGTCACCGACGCCGGTTATCCTACCAACATCGATCTCCACCTGCCTGACACCACCAACTCCTCTGGTCTGTACATGATCAATGTCGGCACCTGTCTGTTCGACGTTGATTACCCTTGACTGACACCGGTACCTGCGTATGCCTATGAGTGATGACTTTTTACCTACGAGCTCTCCATGGATCAAAACCCTATCCAAACCGCCCTACTCAGAGATGTCCAGCCTTCTCCACTAATCTTTGTTCGTCATCTCTTCCAAGAACACCAAGGCTTTCTAATTCTTAAGTTTGTCAAACACATCTGACTTCCTCTTAAGAACATGCATCTCCTTCTTGCTCATGTGACCAAGCCTACAAAGCCACGTCCTTACAACAGAAGAAGAATCAGTAATATAAGTAGATATATAAAGGATGCCTACTTTCTTACCACCAGCTAATTCAAGTGCATCCACTGTGAGAGTTCTTGTGCATCTCTCATCACCCAACTTTTTTGAAGCAATTAGCCGCATCTTCAAGACTGGGCCCTGCATGACCTCCTTCAACACCCATGTGTTGGCTGCCTGCAATTTCAGCAACACTTCCCCTTTGCCAATACTATGACAAGGCTCACCAACCCCTCTACTTGGGGCTGTATGGAAAGAGGCAACATAATCTATTAACCAAGATTCAACTTTATCCAAAAAAACATCTTAGAGCATCCTGTGCAACAACACCTGCAACATCTACTTTTTCAATTTCTTCATGCTGATCTTCTGCCAACCAACAATATTTCTTTACTTGCTCTTTCTTTCCATAAGACCGTAATTGACCATTCGTGCTTTTCAATTCCTTCATTTTTAGTGTACTTTCTTCTATCGTTGTTATACTCTCACTCAATCATAAACCCCTAAGAGTGACTTGTAACCAAACACAAACCTGCGCCCTGCAACTTTAGCTCTGATACCAACTGTTAGGAACCCAAGGAAGCACCATTGATTACCAAGCAACTAAACATGCAAAAATAACCAGAATCACAAGTAACTAGAATTCAAAAACAACACAGAATATGAGAGACAATACCCAATTGTATTGATACTCATCCAGAAAAAAATACAATAAAGAAGATGCCACTTTTTCTTCACACCTCTCAGAGGCTTCCCACACCTCAAGTGTACAATAATTCTTTCCTCAAAGCTCTCTCTCTTACGGTCCCAACACACAACTCAAACACAGAGTTGGTGTTCACCTCCAACCAGTCAGTATCCATTACTACCAGTACACCAGTGCTCCACGCACTTCACAAGTGCTCCATGCACTCCAAGTACTCAACGTACTCCAAGTAGATCTCCCATGAACTTGCAACAACTTACAACTCAAATGATCTTACTTTGGAATGAACTACCTTGCCTTCCTCTTTGCTCTCCAACTGAGTACACACCGTACTCCAAGTAGATCCTCCCTGATCCTGCTCCCTATTGTGTTGCTGTCACCTTGATTCTGCTGCCACCTGCAGATCAACTTGGTTTTACACACCTTAAAATCTTAGACCTCACACACACATACACCTGCAGATCAATGATCTTATTTACCATGTAGATCTCCAAACGTGGCCTTGCATACCTGCTGACCAAGATCTTACATACATGAAGAATCTTTTTGATTCTCCAAACCAGCACCCACACTTGGCACTACTATGGAACTAGGAGGAACACCCTTGCTCACTTCACACACAGAAAGGGCTAGCTTTGCTCAACTCAAACTAGCACACTTTACAATATAGCCCATGAGTCTATTATATAGATATCATGCAAACAATAATTAGACATCTAATTACAATAATTAGATCTGCAGCTTCAAGTTTAAAATTGGCTCTTAACATGCAAACACTCGGCTCGTTAACAAATTGTTCATGCAACTGACAGTTCTAGAACTGCACAGACGACCGACGTCGGTCCTTGTCAGGCTGGAGATGATCGACGTCGACTGATACATGACCGATGTCGGTTGCTTTTTCCACTGTATATGACCGACATCGGCTAATCAGACCAACGTCGGCCTCCCTGCAACTTAGTAACCTCTCAACAACCTCCTCCATGTCTACAATAGTGAAGCTTTTAGCTCCACAACCTAACAGTAACAAGCCACCAAAAGAGTATAATGTGTCTACCATGTATTTACATATTTATTCTTGGTTGAACAATATATAATTTAATTGTTGATGTATTTAGTCAACATATTGTGGTACTAAATATGTTTGAAAATTAATGAGAAATTTTGAATGAGTATAGTTATTTATAATATATAGGTATAAAGATCAGTTTATTATTCATACTTGTATACAGTTATACATGTATGATCAAATTAAGAAATATACATATATATTGTAACTATATTATGTATGAGATGTATGCTTGTAAATATGGGATATAATATATTTGTAAAATTATTTATTTGATTTGGGATACAGATTACCACAGTTAAATGAATACAACTCAAATATATATAAAATGGTTAACATGAAAATTGGATCATTGATTAATTCATAGCCTTAAATGGAATTTATGTCTACTTGTTGTTTGTTATAAGTTAAGCACATAGAAAAGAATGAAAATAAATGTTATTATCTTGATAGTCCTATGTTTGAGTTATTTTGATGATTAGTATATTGTAAACTAACTAAAGTTATACCCATATGGTATGTCCTTTTAGGACTGTACTTGTGTACATGTATTAGTTTTTAAAGTAAATAATATGTTTAGGATTCATTGCATACTTTTGATGGGCTAAATGTATGTATTTAGATTATTTTTAAACTTAACATGTTTTATGCTTACTGATAGGATGTAATCCCTATAAATATATTGGTTATATAATTATTTAACCAAATCTTGCATTATTGGTACTAAATAAGTAGAAGACAGACTTCTCTATCTTACTTATCATCACCAATGCCAGATGAAATTATTCTGATCAAGTGGTGTGTATGAATTTGACTCATCCTTGAGATCATTAACTATGTGAAAACTTTGGCCAAAGTAATATTTAGTTAAAAATTATCATTTCATATGTATGATTTACATGTTTGTGTAATATCATGTTAGAACATATTTTATTTATGGTAAACATAACGTATTATATGTCTTCCATCATACGAGTACTAGCTTATCTCTTTGGATTCATGTACCATCACTATATACCTAGCTATAAAGGGAGGGTCATTCCCTGATTGAAAGATTGTGTATGGGATCGATGGTCTATTGTTAGTGTGTAAAAGCGTTTGGATGATGCTCTCCCTCCTCATAGTAGTACTTATTTGAAGACTATACTTGAGATTACCATAGATACTACAGTTTATAAAACTCATGCTCTGTGTAGCCTTGTATATTGTATTGTATTTGTTATTAAAACAATATTTATGATGAAAATATAATTATATACTCATTATACATTGACAATAGTAGATGTATTAATGTACCAACTATGGCTAGAAATATGTAATTACTTTTTATATGCAGTTATGTTTTTATTTCACATGATGCTAGTGATCAGTAGATGATAGATGTTACATGTTTATTTATGGTTAGCACAATTAGTGTGTTATAACAGTATCACTAATTATATTCTCATGGTGAAATCTAATGTAAGAATATGTGAAAATTAATTTTTTTTTAAATATACATTATTCTAGTAAATCCCAGTAGGGATATTACATGATGGTATCAAAGTTGTGGCTCAAACTCTAAGACTTAATGAGTCTGCTAAAAATTTAGTATCCTTATGTTTAGTAGTAAGGATAATGGTATGAGATAGAGCATCTAGTGAGGGTCCTTTGAATGTCAATGATAATAAACTTCCATTTGATCCAAATTAATTTATAATTAAGCAATAAAGTTGGATCAGATTCTCACATCTATGAATGAAACAAGGGATTGAATTGTATCCCTTAAACAATAAATTCATGGATATGAAAAAGAAGCCCATCAAGATGTGCCTGAAGAGCATCTTGTTGGGCAATAAATACCTCAAGAGCAAAGACATGAGGAAGTTCCTCAAGATGCGAGATCACATGTAACTACAAAAATGGTTAGAGATATAAAAAAAGTGAATCCACTTAAGTTAAATAGAACTATTATGGGAGATGGAGTTGAAGCATGGATAACTAAGATGGAAAAGTATTTTGAGGTTTAAAACTACTCAAAAATCACTAAAGTAGTTTGGGGAGCTTACTAGTTGACTAGTAAAGCAGCTACGTGGTGGCCAATAAAAAGTTAGAAATTAATCTTAACTTGACCACCACTACATGGGAGTAGTTTGTGACACTATTTAGATCATGGTGGCTTCCACATTCATACTTGGACCAAAATCTTATAGATTTTTAAAATATTAAGCAAGGAGACCTATCAATGAATGTATACTTAGAATAGTTCACCAAACTTTTGAAGTATGTGTCTCAATATCAAGCAGATGAGAGGTTCAAAATTAAGAAATTTATCATGGTATTGAAACCCTAAATTGGTGGAGAGGTGAACGATCATGGGCCATTTACCATGGACCAAATATTTGAGAAGGCAGTCAAGCAAGAATAGAAGTTTAAACTCTTGCTCAAGTCAAATATAAGTTTGAAAGTTTTAAACCAACTTTCAAAAAGAAGTACTAGAAGCAAAGGAGTGGAGACTCTAAGAGTCAATTCAAGAGTCAAAATACTAGATTCAATAGTGGTTCAGGTAAAAGGAAATTGGGCAATAGTTTCCAATAAGATTTCAAAGGAAACTGATAGTATGACAAGAAATGACCATCTGGAGGTTGTTTTATTTGTGGAGGTGACCATCTTGCTTGTGATTGTACCTAGGATAAGTTGAGTAACAAAGGTTTTTCTCTTCAATAGGGAATGTTTTAGCAATGTATCCATGCAACAATTGATAATCGACAAGTCGAATTCTAAGTTTGCCCATAGAACTGTCAAGTATTTTATTTGAACATCTAACTTCCATTTTGATAGATATAGGGGCTACAAAATGTTTATTTCTCCCATAATACTAAATAAATTCTCTTAAAAATTTGGATTAATGGAAAACGCATGTTCAGTATAATACAAAAATGAGTTAAAGGTCAAAGTTGGCAAATGTTTAGTTGAAGCTGAGATTAGGTTGCCCAAATTCACAATAGTAGTAGATCTTTATACAACACTGCTAGGGTCATATGATGTGATCCTAGGAGTAAATTGGATTACAAATCATAAATATAAGGTTGACTTTTACCTAAATAAGGTTGAGTGTTAGGATGATTTTAGTAATTAGACACTAATTCAGGGTGATAAAAAGAGAGTTAAGGATTAGGTAGATTTTTATAATGCAACTCAGGAAGGCTCAAGGAAAAGGGTGCCAAGCATTTATTTTAAAGATAAATGAAATGGATGAATCTAAAGAACCATCCCTTGAAGATTACCCTTTCCATATGAATTTTCATGATGTGTTTCCAAAGAAATTATCAAGATTTCCTCCTAAACTTGAGTTTGATTTCGTAATTGATTTTATATCTAGATCGGAACCAAAGTCTAAGGCACCATATAGAATGATAACCATTGAATTGGTTGAAATAAAGGCTCAACTCTAGGAATTGTTATCAAAAGGGTTGATCGGACTAAATCTGTCAACATGAGATGCACCAGTTGTCTTTATCAAGAAGGATTGTACTCTTCACCTTTGTATTGACTATAGAATATTGAATAAAATAACTATCAAAAATAAATATTTGCTACCTCATATAAATGATATTTTCAATCAAATGTGAGGGGAAATGGTCTTTTCTAAGATTGATCTTAGAGCAAGATATCATCAGTTGAGGATAAAAGACAAAGATATTCCAAAGACAACTTTTAAAAATAGTTATGGGCACTATGAGCTCGCAGTGTTACTATTTGGGTTGACAAATGCTCTTATAGTATTATGAATCTCATGAACATTGTGTTCAAATATTATCTAGATCATTTTGTTTTGGTCTTTATTGACGACATTCTTATATATTTTAAAGATGAAGAAGAGAATCTTCAACATCTAGAATTAGTTTTACAACATTTACAAAAGCATAAGTTATATGAAAAGTTGTCCAAGTGTGCATTTTTCTACAAAAAAGTGCAATATCTAGGACATTATCTTTGTGGATGGTATTTTAGTAGATCCGATAAAGATAAGAGCCATTATGGAGTGGACAGTGCCAAAAAATGTAAATGAGGTAAAGAGTTTCATGGGATTAGTAGGTTATTATAGGGAATTCATTCCAATTTTTTTTAAGATAGGTAATCTAATTACCTCTTTACAACATAAAAATCAAAGCTTTATCCGGTTGGATAAGTGTGAAGTAGATTTTCAAGAACTAAAAAGGAGGCTTACTTCAGCACCATTACTAAGATTCCCTGATCCTAATGGTCAGTTTTTAGTGATCACAAATGCATATGGGGATGGACTTGGAGGAGTCCTTATGCAAGATAGTGCAATAATAGCCTATGAATCAAGGAAACTGAAACTGTATGAAGTGAAATATGCCCCTTGTGATCTATAACTTACAATAATTGTGCATATTTTGCAAGTTTGCAGGCATTATTTGTTAGGAAAATAGTTTGAGCTCAATATTGACAACTTGGGATTTAATTACATCTTCATCCAACCAAATTTGAATGCACATCAAAGATGTTGGTTAGAATTCTTATTTGATTATGATTTTGACATCAATTATATCAAAGGTAAGGAAAATAGAGTAGTTGATACCCTAAGTCGTAAGAGGTACATAGCAGTCATGGATACTGTCAAGAGTACCTTCAGGGATCAAGTGATCAAATTCTTTCCAATAGATGAATTCTATGATTAGATCAATAAGGAATTACCCAAGAATACTTAGAATCCTAAGTATAAATGATACAAAATAAAGAATGATTCTCTTTTACGATACAATGGAAGGATGTATATACCAAATAGAGAGAATTTGATGAACACATTGCTAAAGAAACTACATAATACCCCATATTCAAGGTATCTAATAGTAACCAAGATTATGGTAGAGCTTAGACCACTTTATTTATAGAAGATAATCAAGAAAGATGCGGCAAATTTTATGTCGTGTTGTCTTGAATGTCAACGTATGAAATCTGAACATGTGCATCTAACTGGATTGTTATATCTACATGACACACCAAAATAGAAGTGGCAGGTGATTAAGATGGACTTTATCTAAAGTTTACCATTGTCTTGGTATAGGTATGACATGATCTTGGTTGTATTTGATAAACTAATCAAGGTAGCTCATTTTATACTAGGCAATCTGACTAATGATGTACCTACTCTTACAAAAAGATTCATAAAGGAAGTGTATTAGTTACATGGATTTTTAGAGATAATTTTAGATCATAATTGAAAGATGACTTCTATATTTTGGTTAACTCAGAATTCAAATTTAGGTACGTAATTAAACTTCAACATTGCATATCACCCACAAATTGATGATGAAATTGAATGAGTTAATCAAGTGTTAGAGGATCTCCTTTGTATGCATTACTTGTATTATCAATATAAGTGGTAAGAGTATCTTTCATTGGTTGAGTTTGTTTACAATAACTCATACCAATCAACTTTGAAGATGGTACCATTTAAAGCATTAAATGGAATAAGGTGCAAGACACCAATCAATGGGGATAGGTTGGAAGATAGGGAAGTCTTTAGACCTAAGATGCTTTCATAAATAGAAGATCAAGTCAGATCAATTAGGTAGAGATTGGTTGAGGCTAATGATAGATAAAAGAGTTATGTTGATCTGAAGAGAATAGCTAGGCAATTTTTAGTAAGTGATAAAGTGTTCTTATGGGTTAATCCACCAAAGATCTTGATTAAATTTGATAAATCAATGAAAATTTCACCAAGATATGTAGGACCCTTCAAACTTTTATAATTGATCAACCCTATAGTGTATAAGCTTTCATTGGCACCATACCTACCTCTAGTTTATAATGTCTTCTATGTATATTATATTAAAAAGTATATAGCTGATCTTTCACATATGTTGTATTAAAATGCTTTACAAGTTTTGAATCTTGAATTGATCATGGTAGAACCAATTAGAGTAATTGATACTTAAAAACTTTATTTTCATAATAGAGAAGTGTCATAGTGTAAGGTCTTATGAGATCAATACTCTAAGGATAGTGCCACATGAGAGGACTATGATGAGTTCTACAAGCTATTTCACATTTGTCTGCTTGATTTAATGTTTCATTCTATGTTATTTTTTTTGTTGACTAATGTTTTTAATTCAGAACTAGTGTTTGAATAAGTGTCATCAGGATGATGACCAACTTTAGGAGGAAGGATGTCACATCTTGATAATTCACAGAGCTAATTTACCTGATTATTTGTAAATTATCATGCTTGTTAAATTGATTAATTATTATTTCACTAAGTTGTAATTCATATGTTGTTATGGGATAGTTATATGTTGTTTTGATTGCATGATTACATTGCTATGAGTTAGTTTCACTTGTATATTCTTTATATTATGATCATATGATTAGTTTGTACAATAGTATTTTATATATCTTGATGTTACGAGCTAACTACCTTCTTGTCATGAGTTGGATGTAGGATAGATCCATCCCTTAGAACATTATAAAGGGAGATCATCATCGGAAAAGATGGTGTATATAGAGGTTTTGGAGGATGACAGAGGAACAACTAGAAATCTATGTACACACCATGATAGATAACACTCATTATATGCATTATTTGAATTGTTAGTTATAATATGTCATATTTTTTTAGCTGCATTTGATTGGTTAATTAAGTATTTTATATATGAGTTAGTTTTTGTTTAATATGTGGATTTAATCATATGATTTCATTATGACTATAGTACATTGACTGAGTGCATATTGTTATTTTTGATTATGAAGTATTATTGAATTCATGATTATGGGTGATATTGTATTAACAAGCTAATAAATCTATTTGATTAATATTTACTTAATGTTGCTTATGGACTAACTGAAATGTCTTTTTAATATCTTAATACATTATCTGATTAAAATATGATATTCAGGAAATATCATTGTTTAGCTTAATCTCCTTGTGTTTAAAATATAGTAAAGGTATTTGGATGGTCTGTATAGTGGTTTGATAAATAACTGAATAGTATAAAATATCATTGTGCTTGATATTATTATATCAGTTATTCAGTTTGGTTATTACAGTCAAAATTTGTTATAACTTACGTTGGTCACTTTGCTATTAAGAGCCATGTTGATATTATTCCTATTTATATTCTATGAACTAAAACTTTATAATGTTTGGATGCATAGACATTACTTCTATGAAAAATAAAACTTAGTTAAATAGTAAGTTGGTGTATGGGGGAAGGTCAACGAATGTGCATATTTTGTTTGGTTATTAAAATGATTAATTAGGAACTTTCAAGAATGTTTAGGGTTTCTAACCTGAGTTGACTAAAGTTAATCATCATTTCAATCTTAAAATATTTTTGAATTGAGTAAACTGCATGAAGAATGGCAATGAACTATAGTTTTAATGGGTATAATTGCATTGAACTCACCATGCATAACTCTGTCCACTTATTACTCCATCATAGATTTAGGAGAGATGGGTGGACAAGAGATGCATGGAAAAAAAAGTGGTAGTCGGGTTGAGAGGAGAAGAAATAAAAAGAAAAGAGGGACAAGATTCAGGATGGGATATTAGAGAATAGTGGATATCAAAAAGAATAGAGAGGAGCTCGGATCAATATGGTTCATCACAAAAGAATTGAAATAAATTCTACCAGGTTGGTAATGCATTTAAATTCCTATGTATGAAATTGCATAAAAAGGGTTTTCAAGTGATTACACTTGTTAAAATATTACATGTATAAATATTTGGCCCTATAGATGTCTCAACCATCCACATAACCCAATCTATATACTAATAAATCCTAAAACCTAAACCTTAGGTCTGTATGCAATTTCTATAGTGTGAATTAAACTTTCTGTATAAAGGTTGTATGGCAATGTGGAGTGAAACTGGGTTGTATAAAAACTTAGATTGTCGTCTTAAAAGAAATGTATCAGGATATATATATATATATATATATATATATATATATATATATATATATATATATAAACATACCAAATTTAGTATATAGATATGTAAATAATTTTATTCAAATTATAGTGACAAACTTCATTAAGGCTTCGAATCCTGGTTAAAAGGGAAATGCCAAGGTAGACGGTTTGATCTTATATACTATGTTTTGCTTATATGTGAAAATCATGACTAAGTATAGTTAAATTATTGGATTTTTATGGTATGTTCTGTGTATATATGAACCTATGCTCTAATTTATTATAGATTGAGTATTATGTAATGGTGAACAATATATTATTTTGTATTGGTTATAAACCTAAGTAGGGATATTGGGAATTTGTCTATGAGTTATATATTGTAACCTATGTTTTATCTTGTGTCATATAAAAGAAATAGAAAACCATCACTATAAGACTAGGTAATCTATCTACCATTTGGGGGAGTATATTATCCAATTTGAGTACATTATTAAGCATTTAGTTGAATTATTATTAGTTTTCATATGAGTTAGAATTTTGGGTTGTATATGAATATGAGTAATATATATACTATAGAGCGACTGAGAAAATTAGTATGATAGTTAGCTTAAGAATTCATATATATGTAAATCCTCTGCATATTTAACTTCACTTAATATACTCAAATTAAATAAAAGAGACAACGAGTTAAGAAGTATATATGTGAGGATAGTATGAAGATAAACTCAAAACTTGACAATAAAAGGAATAGTATATAAAGATAATTGTGTTGACTACTTTATCCGCATGTTTTATTGTTATAAAATGGTCGATGTACTATTTTAGATATTTAAATACACATATGATTTATATAATATTTCTTTTGTTTTAAATTAGAAATCAAAAATGATAAAAGTGTGTTGTATTCCATACATATCTTTAGTGGTTAATATCTATGTGTTTATATAGAGAGATTACATATGTGTGATATCCCCTACCAATAGAGATATATGAAAGACACAAAACTATGATACCAAAGACCAAAGCTCTGATACCACTGTAATATCCCCTTCAAACAGGGAATATATAAACACATAAAGCTCTGAACAAGATACAATTTGCAGAATAGATTCAAACATGCATAAACAAATCACAGATCTTATCATTCATCCAGCTGATTACAATAGATGTCCTTTCTTATGCAAACCAAAGAATATTACAGATATGGTCTTAAAACCCTGAAATTATGCAAACTGGAAATAAACTTGCAATTCTGGAAGTCTCGGCCTGCTGTGTCGAACACACAGTCGCCGGCGTCGGTCGATATACTACCGACGTCGGTCTCTGCAGGTCCTTATCTGCCGACGTCGGTCCTCAGACGGCCGATGTCGGTCACTGGAGATCTCTGTCTGCCGGTGTCGGTATCTACGTGGATCTGTACGGACCTGTACGGACTTAGTACGGCTGCCAGCCTGTCTGTTCTTAAACCCTGATTGCTGAACCACCTGATCTGAAGATATACTATTCTAATACAGAATATCTCTATCTGTATAATTTATTGGATCAAAACTAAATAAAGATAAATACCTGAAATATCTGTAATAACTTCTGTGTGAAGTTATCTCTCAACCTTGAAATTCTGTGATAACTTCTGGATGAAGCTATCTCTCAAATCTGTACCTCTGTGATAACTTCTGGATGAAGCTATCTCTCAATTTGGCAATAGATCGGCTGATCTTTCACAACCTCTGAATTGCACACAATGAAGAGTTGACGTTCTCCACTGCAAATGGAATCCTGGAACCTTTGGCTCAGTCTTCACAGAAGAATTTCTCCAATTTCAATAATCAATTCATACCTACAAACTCTCTCCCATGAGAAACTCTTATACCCTTCCAAAGGTGTGCTTGCTAAAATTAGATTTCCTCAAATTAGAACTTGGGGTTCTAAAATTAGAATTCCTCAAATTAGAACTTGGGCTTCTAAAATTAGAATTCCTCAAATTAGAACTTGGATCTTAAAATTAGACCAATTAATTAATAATTAATAATTAATTAATATCTAATTTAAAATTAGACCAAATAATTAATTAATTAATATCTAATTTAAAATTAGACCAAATAATTAATATTTGATTAAATCAATCAAATATTAATATCTCCCTCAATACATGTCAGATCCTCGAACCGTCTGAAGCTGGTGAATCAGGGAGTGATTCTGCACATGACCATATCAAAACAAGGGTGCTCTGCTGTATGTCAAATATCCCTAAATAATAGGAGCTCAGGCCCAATGTGTCTGAAATAACCTGAATGAGAGCCAACTATAGGAATTCTGTAAATCAAAGCCAAGCCAATCTCCATCATGACCCTCTATCCATCCAATCAGCCTACGAAGGTCGCATAATAGGCTAATCATCAAGCCTGTCAATGTCCACGAAAAAGGGGACATGACAATCCGCCCCTCCAAAAATTGCTTGTCCCCAAGCAATCTCGAAACAATGAACCACTCGATCCACCTGGATCCCAAATGTAGTTATGTTCTGCACTGTTGTGAATCAATGCAAGTACCTGCAACATCATCAGAAGTAAAACAAAGAGGAACCCATAATCAAATTGGCGAACACAACTCAACCAATCTCTGAAATCATGACTGCCCTGGAAGTGTCGATACTGTAGACTGTGTACTGGGCAACTGCGAATTTCATCTACAAAAGATGGTGTTAATCCATCCCATAACTGATCCCTCTGTAATGGTGGCACAACCAACTGTACCATACTGTCATCTGTGTGAGAAGAATCAATCTGGAGAGGTATCCCAAACTCATCAGAACCAGGTACTCCCAAATCCTGAACCAGTGTGTCAGCCTCAACAATATGTTCCTCAGTGACAACTATAGGAACGTACTCACCAACAACACTCAATGTACTAACCTCTGAGTCTGGGGCTGGTGAAGACCGTAAATGCTCTAACTCCATGGCCATCTCAGCCAAATGAAATTGTGACTCCTCATAAGTTAACTGCGTAGTCTCAAGAATCTCAGAAGTCACCTCTAGCTGCTGAGTAAGCTCACTCACCTTATCTTCCTCGACCAACAATGCATCATATGCTGTGCTACCCCACTCCATAAGATAATCTCTATCGGCGACCAACTGCATATAATCCTGTCTCAGAATCTGGATAGCCTCCCATAAAGAGTGGATTTCTGTCAAGGATAAATAACTGCCTCCCTGCTCGATGCTAGTAGGAGAACCCCATCCATAAACTGCTAACAATTGACGAGCATCATCGAAATGCTTACAAGCGGTGGCAATGTCTCGCTCACTAACTCTCAACTGATTAGACACATGATGGCACTGGCTAGATTGTCTCCCACACTCCTCCTCTGATGCATGGTCCAAACAAATAGACTCAGAATCACTGATCGCTGTAATACTACCATCCATACTCTGTGATCAACTCCATAGCTCATATCAACATGCGGAGTATCAACAACTGTAGCATCACTGTCTAACTCTTCCATATCAAAAGAAACAATCGGTGAAACTAAGTCCTCACAACTATCCACGGCATTCTCTTGAGTGTCATCTACAATAATAGGATCCTGGGACTCTTCTACAATCTCTGCCATAGCTGAGAGATCATCGACCCTCAGTGCACTAACATCTGAACACACCTCTACACTCTGAGTGCAAGCATCTAACTCATCCTCATCTTCACTATCTCCTATCTCATAATAATCATAAGACATACTGCTCTCTCGTCGAAGTGATCTGTAGTGCTCTCTCCTTAGCTTAACAAAGCGATCAAAAGGCAACAACTTCTGAACTCGAGGTGGTACTAACTCCCACTCCTCATTCGCTGTCATATACCGTGCGGGTTTGTTTCTGGATGTAGGATATGAAAGAGATTCATTCAACCTCTTCAAACTTAGTTTCAACTTCCTCATATCATAGTCCCATCGACTCTGAGTATATGAAGTCATCATGATACTTTACCCAAGCTACCCAACAGGATGGCAAGACATTAGCTCTGATGTGCCCAACAGGATGGCAGGAATTTAGCTCTGATGTGCCCAACAGGATGGCAGGAATTTAGCTCTGATACCACTGTGATATCCCCTACCAATAGAGATATATGAAAGACACAAAACTATGATACCAAAGACCAAAGCTCTGATACCACTGTAATATCCCCTTCAAACAGGGAATATATAAACACATAAAGCTCTGAACAAGATACAATTTGCAGAATAGATTCAAACATGCATAAACAAATCACAGATCTTATCATTCATCCAGCTAATTACAATAGATGTCCTTTCTTATGCAAACCAAAGAATATTACAGATATGGTCTTAAAACCCTGAAATTATGCAAACTGGAAATAAACTTGCAATTCTGGAAGTCTCGGCCTGCTGTGTCGAACACACAGTCGCCGGCGTCGGTCGATATACTACCGACATCGGTCTCTGCAGGTCCTTATCTGCCGACGTCGGTCCTCAGACGGCCGATGTCGGTCACTGGAGATCTCTGTCTGCCGGTGTCGGTATCTGCGTGGATCTGTACGGACCTGTACGGACTTAGTACGGCTGCCAGCCTGTCTGTTCTTAACCCCTGATTGCTGAACCACCTGATCTGAAGATATACTATTCTAATACAGAATATCTCTATCTGTATAATTTATTGGATCAAAACTAAATAAAGATAAATACCTGAAATATCTGTAATAACTTCTATGTGAAGTTATCTCTCAACCTTGAAATTCTGTGATAACTTCTGGATGAAGCTATCTCTCAAATCTGTACCTCTGTGATAACTTCTGGATGAAGCTATCTCTCAATTTGGCAATAGATCGGCTGATCTTTCACAACCTCTGAATTGCACACAATGAAGAGTTGACGTTCTCCACTGCAAATGGAATCCTGGAACCTTTGGCTCAGTCTTCACAGAAGAATTTCTCCAATTTCAATAATCAATTCATACCTACAAACTCTCTCCCATGAGAAACTCTTATACCCTTCCAAAGGTGTGCTTGCTAAAATTAGATTTCCTCAAATTAGAACTTGGGGTTCTAAAATTAGAATTCCTCAAATTAGAACTTGGGCTTCTAAAATTAGAATTCCTCAAATTAGAACTTGGATCTTAAAATTAGACCAATTAATTAATAATTAATAATTAATTAATATCTAATTTAAAATTAGACCAAATAATTAATTAATTAATATCTAATTTAAAATTAGACCAAATAATTAATATTTGATTAAATCAATCAAATATTAATATCTCCCTCAATACATGTCAGATCTTCGAACCGTCTGAAGCTGGTGAATCAGGGAGTGATTCTGCACATGACCATATCAAAACAAGGGTGCTCCGCTGTATGTCAAATATCCCTAAATAATAGGAGCTCAGGCCCAATGTGTCTGAAATAACCTGAATGAGAGCCAACTATAGGAATTCTGTAAATCAAAGCCAAGCCAATCTCCATCATGACCCTCTATCCATCCAATCAGCCTACGAAGGTCGCATAATAGGCTAATCATCAAGCCTGTCAATGTCCACGAAAAAGGGGACATGACAATATGTAACAAGCCACCAAAAGAGTAGGATGTGTCTACTCTATATTTACATATTTATGCTTGAATGAACAATATAGAATTTAATGTTGATGTATTTAGTCACCAGATTGTGCTACTAAATATGTTTGAAAATTAATGAGACATTTTAAGTGAGTACAATTATTTATAATATATAGGTATAAAGATCAATTTAGTATTCATACTTGTATACAACTATTCATGTATGATAAAACTAATAAATATACATATATATTGTAAATATATTATATATGAGATGTATGCTTGTAAATATGGTAGATAATATATTTTTAAAACTAATTATCTGATCTGGCATACAACTCAAATATATATAAAAAGGTTGTAACAATATTGTACATATTTATTATTAATCCTAGGTGTCTACTTTAGGTGTCTAGTATTTTGTCTTATTCAACAAGCTTTCCATTCCCGTAGGAATAAGAAGAGTCATTGAGAATGTGAAATGAATAGTCTTTCTTGGTCTATTAAATGTAATGTTTGCTCTCATTGATATTTGAATCATGAAAAATAAATTTCATTGTCATTGTAAATATAATCTGGCCTATCATTGGCATCAAACCCTGAAAATGTTAAATTATTTCATTATTTCTCCTTTAATTCAATTATACGGCCTACATAGCTTTGATCTTACTCAATAGGCTATTTTCCTATGTTCTTTTGTAGTGAATCCACCTTCAAGAAGGCATTTTGGTCCATAGGTAGGTGAGCTAATAATTTCTTATAGTTTTCTATTTATTTATGACATGTTTCAGATTATTCTAATAGTGTATTGGTATAAGAGGTGTTGGATGATGTGTTGGATTGTGTGGCATACTATTGAGGTGTTTTAATTATTTTCTGGCGGTGAGATTGCAATTGTCATATTTTATCTCATACACCAAGGTGCCCAGACCTCTATAGTAAAATAGGGCGATGACTGGATGGATGTGCAAAGGCTATTTTGAGCATATATTTACCAGT
The DNA here is from genome assembly GCA_037957365.1 of Torreya grandis. Lineage (NCBI taxonomy): Eukaryota > Viridiplantae > Streptophyta > Pinopsida > Cupressales > Taxaceae > Torreya > Torreya grandis. Next base: position 654,160 of record JARHVA010002868.1, read on the forward strand.
GTATATCCACTCAAACCTACAAAAATATAAATCACTTTTTGCCTATTATATTTATTGTGAGTCATGACTGTCTAAAACTTGGTACAAATTTTGAGGAGAGATCTGCTATTTTGATCTTAGCACCATGTGTAAAAACTTCTATTTTGCCCTAGTATTGGTATATTTTACTTGTTGTTTTGACCATCCTTTGACTATGTTCCTTCTTGGACTACGTGGACTACAAAAGTGTCAATATTTATTTTGTAACATGTCTTGATACAAGGATGCTTTCAGCTATCAAAAAAAACTATAAGGGTTGATCCATAGTATTTTCTATTTCCAATTTTGGAAATTAGCATATAAAACAAATTTGGAGAGAGAAGGTACTTTTAAGATTTTCGAAAAGCAAAATTTCATTTTTAAATGTTCTTAATTCAAATTTTTGAAAATCATCTAAATTTGAAAAGCATTTAAAATATGTGCATTTTTTATTAAAATTATCTTGATCAAGCTACTCTCAGCAAATTTGGCAAACAATAACCAAATTTTTCAAATTCAAGGAGAAATAAAAAGAGCTACTCTTTTACCCATTTATGTATGTTGAAAATGTAAATATAAAAATCAAGAAAAATTGAGTATATTAATGTATGAGGTTTTATTTTTAAGTTGATGTTAATGATAAAGTGAATCATTTTTAATACCTTTATGTATATAGAAAAGGGGACCATTTTGGAGTGCTAAGGAACCAATTGGATTTTGTAAAAACTCAAAACCTCCAAAAACTCAAACAAAACCTCAAAACCACGCATTCCATCAAATCTATTATTGTCACTATCTTGATTGGCAAAGATAATTGGCTAGAATGATCTCGATAAGTGGAGAACACACTCATCTTCAATGATCTATGGTTCAATATTTATGGTGAGAAAAAACAATCAGCTAAACCATCAAAGAATGCAAATGACACTCAAACATGGAAGCAGAAAAACTAGAAGGCTTTAGCCTTGATGACAACATTAGTGGATAGAGATGTGTTTTATCATATACAGGGTTACAATACACCATGGGAAGTATTTCACAAATTGAAAGACCTATATGACTCTCATTCATAGTTTGAATTCATTCCATTGTAATTGAATCTATTTAATGTAGGGTTGAAAGATGGTGATATGATGAGATTTGCTTCAAAAATACGTACTATAAAACATGATGTTGAAACAATAGGTGTCAAAATTGACATGTACATGACCACATTAATAAAATCTTTTTTTTTCCAACTATTCAATTTATTTGGAGTTTCTTCAAGCAAGTAATCAATTGAAGATTCTCACATTTGACTAGTTGGTTAAAAAATGGTAGAAGGAGAAAAGACCTTTGGAAGGAAAATTGAAACTACAACAGGTGAAAGTGTGTGCTATGTCAAAATAAATTCTTACAAACCATCAAACAAGGCCACATCTTCCAAAATTAAAGGCAATAATAAGTACAAGTGAAAAGGTGGCAAAAATAAAAATCATGGTGGTCAAAATAAAAAATAGAATGATAAATAAAACTTATACTATGAATGGGGTGATAGAAAAGGTAGCCATGAGACTCATGAATGTAGGACTCTATGGGAGAAAATTAAAGCATACCATAAAATAAAGAGAGAAATTCAAATAAATAGTCAAGAGTTAAACTCAGCGTAATTCACCAATGAATGTGTGTTTTCCAGTACAGATGAACCAAATATTGTCTCGATCAGTTCCTCATAATTTAATTCTTGGGTTCTTGATACTGATGTCACTTAACATATGAATTTTTGAAAATATTGATCTAAAACTCAAAATTTTTTGTTTACAAATATTTCAAGAACAAAAAAATAACACAGTAATAATGAATTCTCTGAGAAGATATGTTTTATTGCTCAAGATCATAATATAACTATATGCTTATCTCTGGGAAGAGATGTCTCCTTTCCATTTCAGGTTACATATTTAGTTATACATATTTTAAAATTAGGAGGAGGATGTGGTAGGTCACCAATCTCAAGGGAGATGAATTGGTTCGACTTCCATGATTTAAAACAATATAGAATTCAAAAAATTACTATTTTTAGACTGCACTACTAAAATTGAAATTTAGGTCACTTCCATTGGATTTTCTAGGGTCAAAATTCATCCATCATATCTCCATGCCATCTCACAATTTTATCCTCATTCTTAGCTTTCTAACGGTTCAAACGGTGAGTCAATTAGAGTTACGGTACAAAAGTTATGGCTCCTAAAAGTTCCATCATCAATTGGGGTGGAACCGTCACCTGAATTATCACCTGAATTGTTGCCCAGATCATTCCTCCCTCCTTAAGAAGTAATGGTCCCCATTGCATCAATGTTCCTCATCAGGTGTGGTAGTTGTGTCTTGATTTGATTCTTTATGAGCCACTCACCTTGGTGGCTAAGTTGACCCCTTTTGACCACCTGATAAAGTGGAATAGAGCATCCTCTTTTTATCTTCATTTATGTGTCCACAATCTAATCCTCCTCCACTAGATAAAAACTCTATGGATCAAGCTCATCAATATCTAGTTGTTCTTCCATAATGGAAGTGTCTAACAAAGGTGAATGATATGGTTTGAGGAGCTCCACATTAAATATTGGATGCAGACCAAGGTAGGCTGGTAGGTTCAACTCAAAAGCATTTTCTCCAACTTTTTTGGTGATGGTGTAGGGACCATATCGCAGAGGCCAAATTTTTCTGTGTGGGCCTGCAAGTCATTCCTTCTGAAGCCACAACCAAACCTTGTCACCCACAGCAAAATGGTGTGAAATCTTATGTTTCTCATGGTGTTGCTTATACTTCTGATTCATCTTCTCCAAGATGTCATGAACTTGCTGCTAGATGTATTGCATTTATTCAATCAACTTTGTTGCTTTTGCTACCTCAGATCTTCCATGAGGTGTGTATTCCATGGTGGAGAATGGATCAACTATATCAATTGGTGCTATGGGTTGGAACCTAAATCAATATTAGAATGGACTATGCCTGGTCAAGCTGTGCAGGGCCCGTTTATATCCATGTTGTATAAAAAGAAGCCCCTCATCCCATGTGTATGGATGTTTGGAGTGATACATCTAAATCATGTGAATAATCAAGCAGTTCACCACCTCGTCTGACCATCAGTTTATGGATGGAAGGTTGTAGACTTCATCAGCTTGGTATCCATCATCTTCCATAGAGTGGACCAAAAGATGCTTAAGAACCTGCTATCTTGATCTGAGACAACAGACTTGGGGAGACCAAAATAGAGCCATACATGACTAAAATATAGTTGAGTAGTTTTTTCAGTAGATATATTTCTCTTACAAGCAATCATGATAGCCATTTTTGAAAAATGATCAACTATAATAAAAATGCAGTCCTTGCCATGTTTTTAAGTGGGCAAACCTGAGAGAAAATCTATTGAGACCGATTCCCAAGGCCTGGTTGGTTCTGGAAATGGCATGTACATTCCTTGCTTCTTATTTGTTGGCCTAGATATCACACATGGGGTGTAATATTTGAGATACCTTTCCACATCCTTTCACATATGGAGCTAGTAAAAGTGTTTCTAAAGAACTACCAATGTCTTTTCTACACCAAAGTGTCCATCTGTCCTACTAAAATATGCTTCCCATATCATCTTCTATTTTTATGTAGATGGAACATAGATGTTCCCCATATGATAGAGGACATTATCTTGTAAATATAAATCAAAAGCATGTTTACCTTTTTAAAGCACCTGATATATATTAGCAAAGGTAGGATCTGCTTCATACAAAGCACCCCAAGTGGTAGTCTCATGTCCATACAAGTCAAGAATTGTTGTGAATGAAGTAATTGGTGGGTTGCTCAAACAATCTATAACTATATCTGAGCTCCCTTTTTTGTGTTTGATTATCAGATGGAATTGTTAAAGATATGTGGCCCACTTTTGGTGCCTCTTATTTCATAGTTTGTTATGTCTAGATAAATTCCAATGGTCTATGGTCAATGTGGATGACTATCTCTTTCCTCAAGATGTAGTGTTTCCATTGTTTGTAGGCTTGCATAATGGCATAGAGCTTCTTATCATATGTCAGATATTTCTTAATTGTATCAGTGAAAGTTTCACTATGATATGCAACAAGATGGCCATATTGCATGATGATAGATCCAATAACATATTCATATGCATCTATCATCAACTCAAAAGGTTGATGCAAATTTGGCAAGGCAATAACAGGGGCTGAGCAATGTTTGTTCTTTAAATTCTCAAATTCCCTTTGTTGTATTTCATCCCACTAAAATGTAGCTTTAACTCCTCCTTTATTCACTTAGGTTAGTGACCAAGCAACATGTGAAAATGTAAGAACAAACTTGTGATAAAAAAGTTCAAGACCCAAGAAGCTGTGAAGTTCTGTGAGGGTCCTTTTTGTAGGCCATTCTCGAATAACCTAAATCTTTTTTGGATCAACATAGACCCCTTCTTCATTTACAACGTACCAAAGGTACTAAATTTTTGTCATCCCAAATGTGTATTTATCAAGATTTGCATAGAACTTGTGCTCCCGAAGAGTTTGGAGCACCTTAAGAACATGTTGCAGATGTTCCTCCCATGTTATACTGTAGATGAGTATGTCATCTAGGTAGACAACCATGAATGAGTTGGTGAAGGGTCGCAGGATGTCATCCATCATCCTCATGAAGGTTATAGGTGTGTTAGTTAAGCTAAAAGGCATAACCAACCATTTGAAGAGCCCCTCCTTAGATTTGAATGAAGTCTTCCAAACATTAGTGGGATTAATGGGAATTTAGTGATAGCCAGATTTGAGATCAATTTTGGTGAATAAATTTGCACCACAAAGTTGGTCCAATAGGTCATCAATATTGGGGAGGGGGTAGTATTCTTCACAGTGATTTTATTTAGGGCTTGATAGTCAATTTAAAGCCTCCATGTTTCATCTTTCTTTGGTGCTAGGACAATTGGGCTACCACAGGGTGAAGAGCTTGGCCTGATGTGATCCTTTTGGATCAATTCTAGAATCTATCTTTTTATCTCATTATTCTCTAAAACTGATCTATGATACACATGACTATTAGGCAAAGGTGACCTTGGGATCAAATCAATAGAATGTTTTACTTGACAATGTAGTGGAACTCCTATGGGTGACTTGAATAAGTCATCATATTCTCCTATGATTTTTCCCATCTACTTTTGTTGGTGTGTTGATTGTGTAGTTAGGACTACAACATCAGCCTTCTTGGATTTTTTTGGTTTGACCACCATGAGAACAAATTGCTTTATCTTTTTTACCAATCTCTTACATTACTTGGCACTAATCAGGGAGATAGATATGGGAGGTGGTACCTCTGGTACCCTGTAGTGCCATGTTCTAAGAATGAGGGTGATTCTTTGGGTTCATGATTCATAGATTCCATGTTGATCATACATGAATGGCTGACCAAGGAGTACATCACAAACATCTAGATTGACCACATCACATAAGACATTATCTTGGAAAGGTTTTATTGCATATGAAAGAAAACACTGATGGGTGACACGGAGGTCTCTCCCTGGGCTCAACCATCCAATACTGTATGGCTTTGGGTGAGGCTTCTTAGATAGATTCAAAATTTTCACAACTTTAGTAGAGATTAAATTCTTTTGAGTCCCACTATCAAGAATGAAATGCAGAGGCTTACCTTTTACCCATAATTTAGAGTGGAACAATCTTTCCTTGTCATTTGGCCTTTCCTCACAGGTTTATGATGAAGCAACGATGGTGTCAGGCTCAGCATTTATAATCTCTACTTCATCCTCTTTGACTGTAGCTTATGTATGAGACCGAGTAGTAGATGTTGAGTATTATGACTCAGAAAGTAGTGACTTGATGGCTTGACATTATTTTTTAGAGTGAGTTCCAATTTTGTGGTAATCACACCATTTTCAAGCCTTCCCCTTCTAGGGTTTCTTATCTTAAAAATCCTTTTTCTTCTAATTTTTGCCTTGTGTTTGACATTCTTTGTCATTTTTCCATTCTGAGGGTTGACTCTTTATATTCTTTTTGCCATACTTCTGCTCAATCTTCACTGTAAACTTGTATGTCTCACTGAGGGTTTTTAAATTAAAGAGTTATATTTCCCCCTGTATGTACTATTGTAGTCCACCACAATATTTGAGAGTCTTATGTTTCTCACTTTTTTAGATGCCTAATCTTGCAGACAAATAATGAAAAATATCTATGTAATCTTAAACAGATTGGTCCTTACCTTGGCAAAGTTGTTGCCACTATATGTATAGATCATCATATGCTCCAATGGAATAGTATTATTTCTTTACCACTTCCATGAAATCATCCTAGGTAGGTTTCACCTCAAGACTAATTTCATCTGTATTGAACCTATTTTTACACACTTCTCACCAATTTTTCATGGGCAATGATGCTTTCAAAAGAGCAAAAGTGGTCTTTTCTCCATCGATGAACTTATTTACAGAGAAGTAAGAAGACAATTGATCCAACCAATTTTCTACTGCATCAATATTGATTTTGCCTTTAAATTTACGAATATCAAAATTTACTTGAACCTTGAAGGGTGTTGGGGCACTGAAAGGATGATCCATGGATGAGGAGCTAGGAAGTGCAGATGAGGAGCCAGAATTTCTCATCGAAAGTTGTTGGAGAATTTGGGAAAATTATTGTATCATCTATGATTATTTCTGTTAGAGGGCTTCACTCACCATTTTCTTGAAAATATCAAATGTCTCAATGGCATCTACCATTTGAAGTCATTTGGAGTGAATAGGTGGATAGTTTGGAAGCTCTATTATTTTCCACCCAAGCTTCTTGTAGCCTGACCTCATCCTCGAGATCATACACTCTTAAGATAAATTGCTCTGATACCACTGATCCAAAATTTAGAATTTTTGGTTGACAAATATTTCAATAACATAAAAATAACACAGTAACAATGAATTCTCTGAGAAGAGATGTTTTATTGCTCAAGATCGCAATACAACTATCTGCTTATCTTTGGGAAGAGATGTCTCCTTTCTATTTTGGGTTACATCTTCATTTATATACATTTTGAAAGTAGGGGTAGGATGTGGAATGTCACAAATATTGAGGGATATGAATTGGTTCAACTTCCATGATTTAAAACAATACAAAATTTGAGGAATTACTATTTTTAGACTGCACTACTAAAATTAAAATTTGGGGTACTTTCATTGGGTTTTTGGGGGTCAAACTTCATCAATAAAATATTCATTCCATCTCATCATGTTCTCCTCATTCTTATATTTCCAACAGTTCAAACAGTGAGTCAATTGGAGATATGATGCAAAAATTATGGCTCCTAAAAGTTTTGTCATCAATTGGGGTGGAACCGTCACCTGAATTGTTGCCCAGATCAAAGACTTATTTGAGGATTATAATGAAGAAATTTGTGGCCAAATATACCTCATAGATAGATCAAGTCTATAACCACAGGAAAGATGTATAATTCGAATCAAGTGTCTAAGGATTTTAGACTACAAACATGAGAATGTTCTCTACCTTCCTCAATTGAAACAAAACTTATTGTCCTTAGTGCTCACAAGGAAACATGACCATTCCATTTTATTAGATAATGATGTCATCATAATCAAGATAAAAAGTGACATTGTAGCCGTCTTGACTAGATATGAGTAAGGAAAACTTCTCAAACTCAAAGGTGAGCCATCAAATTCTTAGAATCATGCTCATCTCATGGAAGACAAAATATCTCATAACATATTATGGCATGCTTGATTTGGGCACACTCACTATAACAACATTTGTGTATTACAAAATAATGGTGTTGTTGGCATTCCTACATTACTCACAAAATTAGATGAGAAGTGTGAAGCCTGCATCTTGGCTAAACATGCAAGAGAACCGTTTCTGAACTCATAGTGGAAAGAAGATAAAAATTGCATCTTATTCATTCAAATTTGTATTCTCTTTCAATCCCCTCTATTGGTGCTCATAAGTACTTCATGTTGTTCATTGATCACTACAACAAGATAACATGGATATACTTTCTAAAAAAGAAATCATAAGCCTTCGATACTTTTAAAAAGTTTTGAATAATAATTGAAAATGAATCACAAACCCACATCAAGACACTCAAGACAAATCATGGTGGTGAATTCACATCAAATAAATTTAAATTTTATCTTGAGAAAAATGGGATCAAATACCATCTCACAGTTCCTCACACTCCACAAAAAAATAGAGTAGTTAAAAGAATGAATAGAACTATGATGAATATGGTTCATGCAATGTTGTATTTAAAAGGGGTAAATCTACACTTTTGGGTCGAAGTAGTTAAAATAGTAGTATACCTTCACAACAGATCACCATCAATAGCTCTTGAATCAAAGACTATGTATGAGATGTGGTGTGGTCACCTCCCTTTAGTGCGACATCTTTAGATTTTTAGATCTACTTATTTCGCATTGATTCCAAAGGAGAAGAGAAACAAATTGGACCAAAGGAGTTGAAAATGCATCCACTTGAGATATTTTGATTCCTCCAAGGCATATAGGGTATATGATGAGAAAAAGAAGTTTCTTGTCGTAAGAGAAGTTATTTTTTGTGAAATTGCAAAGGACAAAGAGCATATTGATCGATAGTTGAGTTAACTGGACAAATATGCAAAGTTTAATGTCTACAAAGAGAGTGATTTGAAAGTTCCAATTAATGAGTGGGGGACACAGAGTTGAGAATATATTGATTTTCTATTATCTCCTATACATGAGCTTGAAACTTCTTCTGAAGGAGAGAGTGAAACTTCATCAGATATTGAATAGGATCCAATAGAATAAAGGGAAAATAGTAAAGTAACTTAAGAGGATGAACCTGAAGCCCATGTAGTATAGAACAAGATGCCTAAGTGGGCCACTCAAACATTGAAATATGTGAGGCTTGATGAAGTTGGAAAAACAGGCACTTGAAGTGCACATATAACCTCCTCTCAACCAGACAAGTTTATTGATGAAATTCATGACATGATTAGAAAAATTAGATTAGATGATTCTCAAGAGAAATTCAATGTTGCATTTTATTCAGAACCAACAACTTTCAAACAAGCTAAGAAGATTGACTTTTGGAGAAAAGCAATGAAAGATGAGTATAATTCACTGGTGCAAAATGGGACTTAGAATCTGGTTGATCGACCATATGGTTACAAATTGATTGGCTGCAAGTGGGTTTATCACAACAAATATAACGCAGATGACTCACTTGACAAACACAAAGTAAATATTTCCACAAAGAGGTATGATCAAAAGAAAGGAATTGACTACAATGAAACCTTTGCACCTACAAAAAAATGGACTACCAGTCAGACCATGTTGGCTCTAGCAAGGCACAATGGATGAAAAGTTCACCAAAAAGATGTCAAAACTGCATTTTTGAATGTAGACATCAAGAAAACTATGTGCATGACACAAGATGATGATTTTGTAGTAAAGGGACAAGAGCACAAGATGTGCAAATTAGAAAAATCATTGTATGGTTTGAAACAAGCCCCTCAAGCATGGTACGAAAAACTAGTTGAGCACATCATGAACATGAACTTCAAACATTTTGAGTTTGAAGATGCAACTCTTTTTGTCAAAATAATTGTATTTGTGATGATGTATGTTGATTATTTTTTTGTCATAGGAAAAAATGAATGGTACATTATAAAATTTAAATCAGAGTTGATGAAAAGCTTTAAAATGATTGATTTAGGTTATCTTCATTACTCTTTGGGTATTGAAGTAATTCAAAAACCAAAGTATTTCTTCATCACTCAGGATAAGTATGTTGGTGACATTCTGAGCAAGTTCAGAATGAAATATTGTAAGCCTCTCAGCATGTCCATGGAATAAAATCTCAAATTGACATCTGCAGATTCAATAGATTTGGTTGATGTCACTAAATATAGACAACTCGTTGAAAGTTTGATTTATGTGACTAACACTCGACTAAATATGTCATTTGAAGTTGATGTCCTCTCAATATTCATGCAACAACCCCAGCAGAGTCATTGGATAGCAGCAAAAAGAGTCCTCATATATCTCAAAGGCACACAACATTTTGGGTTCAAATACTCTAGAGCAGGGGACTTCAAATTGGTTGGGTATTCAGATTCTGACTATGCTGATCATCATGAAGATGAAAATTCCACCTTGAGTTTTCTAATGAATCTTTGAACAATAATTATCAATTGTAAATCCAAGAAGCAATCAGTGTCGGCAATTTATTCAGTAGAAGTAGAATATATGGACACTTCAGAAGCAACTAGAGAGATCTTGTGGCTCAAAAGGGTTCTTTTAGATTTACAAGAGTAATAGGTTTTGTCAACACCTCTCATGTTTGATAACACTTCTACAATTCAGATGGCAAAGAATCTAGTCTTTCACGACCGAACCAATCATATCAATACTAAATTTTATTTGATTTGACACTATGTGAAAGATCGCAGTGTCAAGATGCAACATTGCCCGATAGCAAAGCAATCAGTAAACATCTTGACAAAAGCATTTGGATGAGAAAATTTTGAAAAGTTCAGAGGAATCCTTGGTCTAACAAAGATCCCTTTAGATTAAAGGGGGATGTAACAATATTATACATATTTGTTATTAATCCTCAGTGTCTAGTTTATGTGTCTAGTATTGTCTTATTCAATAAGCTTTCCATTCTCATAGGAATACGAAGAGTTATTGGAAATATGAAATGAATAATCTTTTTGTAATGCTCAAAATACACACTAAATAATTTTCGTAAAAATGAGCTATTATTTTTATTTTTTATAAATCTATAATTTGTTGTTCACCTTGGATGTACATTTAAATAACAAAATAATAATTAATCAAAATTATTAAACATATTTAATTGGTATACTAATTAATTTATGACAAGTAATTAATTCATGTATATGTGTGTGTATATATATCAAACTTATTAAAAGTATTTAATTGGTATACTAAATAATTTATGACAAGTAATTAATTCATATATATATATATATATATATATATATATATATATATATATTTTAATAGAAAGATAATTAATTTCTACTTTTTTAATAATCCTTTATAAAAATTAGTTGAAACAAAATTATTTATTTTATAAAAAGATTTAATTCATGATCAAATAAAATATAGTGATTTAATTTTAACTTAAGTTCCCTACCACTAAATAATTTATTAACACTTATTTACCAATTATTATTAATTTTTAAAAAGAATTAAATAATACGATTTGAGAGTTAAAAAAAGAAATGTGATTTATTTAATAAATAGTTTAAGAAAATTCACATAGGAAATTAAATAATTAAAAACAATTATTATAAATCAAAGTCAAAGTCTTCTCCTACTTGTAAGTGGAGAATTAATGTGAATTATGTGATCAAATGTTTTTGAGTCCTAAGAATTTCAAGAGTTCCCCTAATTTCTCATTTAATCTATTTTTTAAATTTTTGACTTTCATTTTATTGGATTGTTTTAAGAGTTGAAGGTTTGAAAAAAAAAACTTGAGGAAGAAAAACTCACATACTTTAAAATTTTGTATGTATATTTTTATTTTTAAAATATATTATATATTCAATATGTATATATTTGATATGTTATTATTTATTTATATATATATATAATATTTAAAAAAAAATTAATGCTAGGCAACAAAACCACAGCATGCTGACTGTCTAGGAAAAAAACCAAAAAAGAGGGCAGGGGCTGGTCGCCTGGCCCAGCGGCCGCCCCCTCCCAATTGTATTTTTTTTCGCTTTTTCTTTTATTTTATTTTTTTAATATTTTTTTCACACGTTATTAATTTTTTTTTTTTTTTCATTTTTTTGGTGATTTTTAAATATTAATCTTTATAATTAATTAATTAATTTTTATTTATTTGATGTATATTATAATATCATGTAGGGTTATATATTATTTTTTTATTTTTTATTTTATTCAATGTGTATAATATACATATTTAATATTATTATGTTTATAGATATATTTATACATATATATTTTTACTTTATGGCACATAAATAATTTGTTTTAACCTTTTTTTTCTTTTTTGAAATAAGAGTATGCATTACACTCATTAGTAATTAGGATAGCTTCAAGTCCATTATTCACTTAAACATTATATCGAGACTCTTTTGCCATTTAACCAAACATATGAACAATCTCAAGATAGAAAAGATTATAAACAACATACATCTTCTCATATCCATATTCGTAGTAAATAATTTTTTCATATATTGGTAACAATGACTAAAATGAAGGAAAACTAGTAATATTCCTGCAAGTATTCATTCCAATAAAAATTACAACATTCCTAACAAAATATAGGAGAGATAAATCTCAAATTTACAAAACTAAAAACATTGTCTCAATACATCTCATTATAAAAGTACAAGATTTTATTGATCCCATTCCTCAAAAACAACAATGCATCACAATGAAGTATAAACTCCTCAACAATATAAAGGATTTGGGATGTCAAAATACATGTGAAAATAATCACCATGCTACAACAAGCTCCAAGCTCCAAACCCTGCACACAAGTGTCAAGCTCCAAGAATACACCAAAAAAACATTAAAATAGGTCAAAAGAAGGTACTTGACCACCCATCCTTTAGGCATCATTACATGTAAACCTCACCAAATAAGATTCATGCATAGCCTCCCCCAAGCCCAAGGGAAAGATACATACCTCAAACTCATATGCACAAGGATAAGCTTGAAAAGGGTAATGACTTGGTACCAAGAAAAAGAGAACAAAATAACAAGATGATCACAAAAAAAACAAAAAGAACAAAGAAGTCAAGAAAGATTTCACTAAAGGTAAGAGAAGAGGGCTCTTACTTTCTTATTGTATAAATTTAACAACAATATATGGCTTCCAAAGCCAAATAATATAGAGCTTGCCAAGCAATAGTTTACCTCCTTAGACCTCCCATAAAAAACATTCCTTCTTAGACCTCTCATAAACATCATCTTTCCTTAGACCTACCATATCTCATAAAGGAGAGTGGTTTTTCAACCTTGTAAAAAGGTCCCACTACTCATAAGCATCTTCATGCCACTAAGACAAAATTGGGCTTGTCCAATAAGCCTTAAACAAGAGCACCACTCTCATTCCCTAAATACATGCACTTTACCAATCCCCACATGAGTGGCATAGAGGTGCTCCCAAAACCCATATCCAACACTCAATCAACAAAGAAGAAAAACAACAAGAAAGAGATAACATGAAAACAAAATACAAATGAAAAACAAAAAAGAAAACCAATAACAAGACCTCCAATCTAGTAAAAACATTCATTCATTTTCATTTATAAAAGATTCATTCAAGAAAGGCAAGAGAAGTGAAAGCATTCAAAAATTGAAAGAACAAAACCTACCTCAATCAAAAGCTCCACTTGACACTTCGAAAATCCTCTTCCTCCAAGCACCCAAGCTTTTCCACCATCCAAAAATGCATAAAAACTCCCCAAAAGACCCCAAAAGAAGGTTCTTAAAAGAAAAAGACAACCAAAAGTCATGACTAATAAGAGGGTGACACATGGCCACCCACATCCCAAGAATAAGACCATTCTTCTTAACTTCTCTTACAACTCTCATGAATGCACTTACACACCCACATGGATGTTTCTTGCACAAAACATACAAAATGCAACTTACTTGTACTAAGTACAAGCTTAATTGTGGAGATGAAGATATAGGTCATAAATAAAATCTTTTTTATGACTAAAAAGTGGTCAAAATGCCTTAGAAAACCCATCTAACTATTGAGTATATGTATGAGCCCAAAAAAGACCAATAAGAAAAGCTTTTCTTGTCAAAAACTCAAGCTAAAAAATGGTTGAAAGGACAAATCCGAGTTTGTATTAATGGGTTCAGTTTTGAGAGTCAACCCAACCCTTAAAAAGGTTAGTTATCCTCATTGAGAGTTAACATAGGTTTAGGGTATTTGAAATTAGAAGAGAGGTTTAAATCATAACACCAAGATTTAAATTAATAAAGAGAAGAATTTTAAAAAAACACAAATAATAGAATTAAGAATTTGAAAAGAAAGGAGGGTATAAAATTAAGGTTTAAGATAATTTTATATGTGCATATGATTCCTCAAGGCATGCCTGAGTCCCTTGTAATCATTTTTTTAACCCCTTGCACCTGCACACTCAATACAAATATCAAATACAAGTACAGAAAAATAATTTATATCTAGACTAATATGAACTAGTATAATTGTCACTATAAAACTTTGCAAAGCAATCATTTATCTTGGTTAGCTCAACATAATCAACTATAAATTTTCAAAATAAAACTTCATGTTATTTAGTATCAACATTTCAATAATCAGGTATATCCACTCATAATAACCATGCATATAATAAAATCTACCAAACTGATAATCAATGTTCATAATATTAACAAAATATAAAGTGTGGGCACCTTGTGCCTCCAAATAGTCTAACATATATCCATTGAGTCCACAAAATATGTAACAAATTATATAATAGAATGATGATGTCAAAATGGGGTCTCACATCCCCCTCCCCTAAAAGTAGACTTCCCCTTGGAAGTCACTGAAATAAGTGTGGATATCAGGCTCACAAGGGTGTCTTATCCTCCCAAGTAGTTGTAGACTCATCATATCTGTCCCATTAGACCCTGACTTGGTCCAACTCATGACCTCAAAGGTATAGCATCCGATGAGCCAAAATACGTATGGGTTGCAATATCAAATGCCTTTCCCCCTCGACCTACAAAGCCGTCCAATCTAAAACATGAGAAATATCTAGAACATACCTTCTTAAAAGTGAAACATGAAAAACATCTTGGGATCGAGATAGACTTGGTGGAAAAGCTAAGTGGTAGGCAATTGGTCCAATGGTCTCCAAGATCTCAAAGGGACCTACAAAATGGGGTGCAAGATTAGAGATTTTTTCATAGCGAATCGAGCTCTTATTTGGTCAAACTCACAGAAAGACCTTATCCCTAACTACAAAATGTTGATCTATCCTCTTTGTATCATCATACTTCTTCTGCCTATCTTACACCTCCTGCAAGTGTTGTTGAATGAGGACTATCTGATGCTCCATGTTTTACAACATAGTCGATCCAATCACAACTCTATCCTCAAGCCTATCCCAACTCAGAGGAGTCCTATGTGGTCTACCATAAAGAGCCTCATATGGAGCCATCTTGAGGGAACTATGGTAACTATTGTTTTAGGTAGACTTAACCAAGTATAAGTAGTCCATCCAATGTGATTATTGATCCATCATGTACATGTTTAACATGTCCTCCAGCACCTGATTGACCCATTCAGTTTGTCCATCTTTCTTTCGATGATATGATGTGCTAATGTTGACTTGGGTGGCCAATGCCATCTGAAGGGTAGTCCAGAACTTAAAATTATACATAGGGTCTCTATCTGAAATAATCTTTCATGGAATCCCATGTAATCAAACAATGTCATCCAAGAAGATCTTTGCTACTACCATGACATTGTAAGTAGTCTTTATTGGGGAGAAATGGGCCACCTAGGTCAACTTATCCACTGTCACCATGATTTCATCATGGTGATAAGAAGAGAGAGGTAGGCCAATAATAAAATCCATATAAATGGTGTCCTATTTCCACTCTAGTATGTCATGTGGATAAAAAATACCTACTAGATGCTGATGTTCTGCCTTAACCCACTGACATTCAAGACATCATGCTACAACTCTACAATGTCATGTCATAATCCAAGCCAATGATACAACTGTCTAAGCTCTGTATGCATCTTCTTAACCCCAAGGTGTGCGTAATAGGGGGCTCGATGAGCCTCTAATAAAATCAAGTCTCGTAGGCCACCCGTAATGGGCACATAAATGCACCCTTTATGTCTCAAAAGGCCATCTGACTCTAAAGAGTATCCCACAAACTTGCCCTTTAGGGCTCTCTGTGACTCTAACATCTGGGAAATCCCTTGATAAATACTGTCTCCAGGGAGGTGCTCAAGAATTTTGCCTCTCAGATCAGTGTGAAAGGTCATAACTGAAAGATGATGTTGTGTGTTCTCTAATGTATCCTAGATAATCATGATCAAAATATCATGTCGCCTCCTACTCAAGGCGTTAGCTACAACATTTTCCTTCCCTTTGATATACTAAATATCAAATCGGTACTCACAAAGGAACTCCATCCAACACCGTTAATAGGCGTTGAGGTTGGGTTGAGTGAAGATGTGTTGAAGACTCAAGTGATCTGTCATCAAAACAAATTGATTGCGAAGGAGAAACTGCCTCCATCGAAGAAGTGCATGAACCACTACTACTAACTCAAGGTCAAGAGTGGGGTAGTTCAACTCATAATCTTTGAGTTTTTGAGACTCAAAGGCAATGACCCAACTGTCTTGAATAAGAACGGCTCCCAATCTTAATTTGGAAGCATCAGTGCACACCAAGAGTTTACTCTCTGGATTAGGTACTGCTAAGATTGGTACACTAGTTAGATGCTCTTTCAATGATTGAAAGAACTTCTCACACTTGTTTGACCAAATGAACTTCTTCCCTTTTCATTGAAGAGAAGTGATGGGGTGTGCTATTTGAGAGAAGCCCTGAACAAAGTGATGATAATAACCCACCAACCCCATGAAGTTACACACCTCTATCACATTGGTAGGTATAGGCCACTCAATAATTACTCAGATATTTGAGGGGTCCACTGAGATCCCTTTACCAGAAATGATGTGACCTAAGTATTGAACCTCTATTTGGAAGAAGGAACACTTGCTTAAATTCCCATATAATTTTTTTTCCTGTAAAATCTGTAATACCTAATGTAGATGCTCCACATGCTCCTCTTCACTTCAAGAGTAGATCAATATATCATCAAGGAAAATTAAAACAAACTTATCTAAAAAGGTTCTAAATACACCATTCATAAGGCTCATGAAGAATAAAAGTGGATTACTCAACCCAAATGGCACCACTATGAACTCATAGTGCCCATAGCATGCCCAAAAGGCAATCTTATGAACATCTATTTCTGCTATCCTTAACTGATGGTACCCTTAATTAAAATCAATTTTGGATAATACCTTGGCCCCTCTCGTCTAGTCAAATAGATCATCAATTCATGGGAGGGGGTAATGATTTTTTATCATCACTTTATTTAGTTGTTGGTAGTTGATGTACAAGTGAAGGGAACCATCTTTCTTCTTCACAAAGATCACAGGTGCTTCCCAAGGAGATACACTCAGATGAATGAGTCCCTTTTCCAAAATTTCTTCCAACTGCATCTTGAGCTCAAAAAGCTTAGGTGTAGTCATCATATAGGGAGCCCTAGATATGGGTTTTGCTCCTGAGACTAGATCAATCCTAAAAAATCTAACTCCCTCGAAGGGGGTAGTCTAGGCAACTCATTTGGAAACACATCTATGAACTCCTGAAGTATAGGATGGTCATCAAGTGTCATGCATGCACTCTCTTCATCTGATCTATCACTAACTATAATGGCAAACATTTGACATCCCTTACATACACTCCACCTAAGCTGCATAACATAAATCATATGAATAGATATGGATCTCTTGATCCCTGTGATAGAAACCACACTCCCAAGATCATCACAACACTCAATAACCTTGTTACGACAATCCACCTTGGCTTGATGGGATCTGAGCCAATCTATACCTAAAACAACATCATAAGAACCCAAGGGTATGATACGAAGATCGAGAGTGGTGGTGAAAACACCCAAATCCAAAGTATAACTACTAACAAAAGAGTCTACTGACATCTTAGCTCCAGAGGCTAACTCGACATCTCAACGATCACCTTGCCTAGATGCCACTAGCCCACAGTGATCCACAAGGGATGGCATAATAAAAGAATCAAAAGCTCTTGAGTCAAATAACACTGATACAAAAATCCCATGAATATTACTCGTAGTATTAATCATTTTAGCCTAGTGTTTTGCCTATTGATTATCTACCACTGCATACATGCAGTGCACATGTCCCACATCACCAACAGTCTGCTCAAATACATGTGCCTTCTGTCAACCATCGAAAGAAGCTCTAAGTGGACACTCTCATGCATAATGCTCTGAATCTCCACATAAGAAACATGTTCCCTTCATTTTCTCCTTGTTCATTTGCATCCCTCCTAACTTTTGATACCCCGATCTTGAAGAAACTACGGGCCCCTGACGATAAGATTGTTGAGTTCTCATTAGCCCTGACTACTGTCTAGGATGTCTCCTATCTCTATTCTATCCCTGACTAGCCTGCCCTCTATTTCTCTGAGAACCATGTGGAAGATGGTGGTGGTGCTGCTGAGAGTGTTGATGAGACTATTGGGGAGTCTTCGATGAGAACTGAAAGTGCCTATGTCCACCCTTAGGTGGGGGATAAGTGCCTTGTGATCTAAAGTCTCGTTGTGCTTGAAGCTTGCCTCACAAGCATTCTCTAGCCTCTTGCTCTTTCCCTCTATTTTCCTCTGCTAAATATGTTTTCTCCACAATAACCTCTAGAGTTGGAGGGGAGAGAAGGCGAACTGCTCCAACTATATTTGCATTCAAACCCTTGATGAAACAATTGACCTAGAGTTTCTCATCTTGAAGAAACCTCACATACTGAATTAAATTTAGAAATCGAATCTCATATTGAGCCACAGTACCATCACCCTTTTGAAGATTGTGGAACTCCTCAATCCTCTTATTTGTGAAGTGCTTTGACAGGCATCGAGTATGAAACCACTCCTCAAAAAGCTCCCTAGTAACAAAGTCTATAGTCATACAAAGTTTTTACTCCTCATTCCTCCACCAAATACTCGTTGAATCTCGAAGGAGGATAAAAACTTAGGCCTTGATATTAATTTTATAGACTTGCAACCTGAACCAACTGTCTAGACTCAAAAGCCATGCCTCTACAGAAAAACCATCTCCCTCTCCATGAAAGGTGGATGGTTAAAGTCTCAACAAATCCTGCATGATAACTCTTGGGTCACTCCTAGGTGGTCGACGTTCCTCATGCCTCTCCTTGTGTGGTGAAGGAGCCTTTGCCCGCTATTGTGTTGAACTACGTGACCTTTCTCTAGGCTGAGAAGTTCTCTGTGATGGAGGTGGGGAGTGTCCCTATGACTCCTCCCTAATTGCGAGTAACCTTTCTTGAAGTAACCCCATCATCTGTGGTAGGGTTTGAAGACTCTGAGGTCCAAAGTCTATTGGAGGGGGTGGTGGTGATTCATGGGGTGGTGGTCCTACATCTTGTGCATGAACCACACGTTTTAAAGAAATAATTTTTTTCACAAGTTATTAATATATAATGTTTTTTAATCTTTTTGTAATTTTTAAATATTAATCTTTATAATTAATTAATTAATTTTTATTTATTTATTTAATATATAATATAATATCATATAGGGTTATATATTAGTTTTTATTTATTATTTTATTTAATATATATAATATACATATTCAATATATATAATATGCATATTACACATACATATATATATATAATATGTATATTATATATATTGAATAAAATAATAAATAAAAAATAATATATAACCTCTGCCTGCTATTGTGCTGAACTGTGTGACCTTTCTCTAGGCTGAGAGGCTCTCTATGATGGAGGTGGGGAGTGTCCCTGTGACTCCTCCCTAATTGCGAGTAACCTTTCTTGAAGTACCCCCATCATCTGTGGTAGGGTTTGAATACTCTGAGGTCCAAAGTCTACTGGAGGGGGTGGTGGTGGTTCATGGGGTGGTGGTCCGTAGATCTTGTCCATGAACCACACGTTTTAAAGAAATAACTTTTTTCACAAGTTATTAATATATAATGTTTTTTAATCTTTTGGTAATTTTTAAATATTAATCTTTATAATTAATTAATTAATTAATTTTTATTTATTTATTTAATATATAGTATAATATCATACAAGGTTATATATTATTTTTTATTTATGATTTTATTCAATATATATATATATATATATATATATATATATAGTCTAGCACATAAATAATTTGTTTTAACTTCTTTTTTAAATAAGAGTATGCATTACATTCAAGTGTTACTAAGATAGCTTCAACTCCATATTTCATTTACATTATTCATTTAAATATTATATCAAGACTTTTTTGCCATTTAACCAAACATATGAACAATCTTAAGATAGAAAAGATTACACGAAACATACATCTTCTCATTTCATATTTGCAATAAATAACTTTTTCATATATTGGTGACAATGATTAAAATGAAAGAAAACTAGTAATATTCTTACAAGTATTCATTCCAATAAGTATTACAACATTCCCAACAAAATATAGGAGAGATAAATCTCGAGTTCACAAAATTAAAAACATTGTCTCAATACATCTCATTACAAAAGTACAAGATTTTATCAAAAATCTCATTCCTCAAAAACAACAATGCATCACAATAGAGTATAAGCTCCTCAACAATATGAAGGACTTGAGATGCCAAAAGACATGTGAAAATAATCACCATGCTACAACAAGCTCCAAGCTCCAAAACTTACACACAAGTGTCAAGCTCCAAGAATACACCAAGAGAACATTAAAATAGGTCAAAAGAAAGTATTTGACCACCCATCCTTTAGACATCATTACATGTAAACCTCACCAAATGAGGTTCATGCATAGCCTCACTCAAACCCAAAGGAAAGAGGCATACCTCAAACTTATATGCACAAGGATAAGATTGAAAAGGGTAATGACTTGGTATCAAGAAAAAGAAAGCAAAATAACAAGATGATCACAAAGAAAACAAAAAGAACAAAGAAATCAAGGACTTCACTAAAGGGAAGAGAAGAGGACTCTTGCTTTCTTATCATATAAATTTAACAACACTGTATGGCTTCCAAAGCCAAATAAAATAAAGCTTGCCAAACAATAGTTTACCTCCTTAGACCTCCCATAAACATCATTCCTCCTTAGACCTCCCATAAACATCATCCTTCCTTAAACCTCTCATATCTCATAAAGGAGAGTGGTTTTTCAACCTTGTAAAAAGGTTTCACTACTCATAAGCATCTTCATGCCACTAAGACAAAAGTGGGCTTGTCCAACAAGCCTCAAATAAGAGCACCACTCTCCTTCCCTAAATACATGCACTTGTACCAATTCCCACATGGGTGGCATAGAGGTGCTCCCAAAATCCATATCCAACACTCAATCAATAAAAAATAAAAACAATAAGAAAGAGATAACATGACAACAAAATACAAATGAAAAACAAAAAAGAAAACCAATAACAAGACCTCCAATCTAGTAAAAACATTCATTCATTTTCATTTATAAAAGATTCATTCAAAAAAGGCAAGAGATTTGAAAGCATTCAAAAATTGAAAGAACAAAACCTACCTCGATCAAAAGCTCCACTTGACACTTCTAAAAGCCTCTTCCTCCAAACACCCAAGCTTTTCCACCATCCAAAAATACATAAAAACTCCTCAAAAGATCCCAAAAGAAGGTTCTTAAAAGAAAAAGACAATAAAAAATCATGACTAATTAGAGGGTGACACATGGCCATCCACATCCCAAGAATGGACCATCTTTCTTAACTTCTCTTATAACTCTCATGAATGCACTTACACACCCACAAGGATATTTCTTACACAAAACATACAAAATGCAACTTACTTGTACTAAGTACAAGCCTACTTGTGGAGATGAAGATATAGGTCATAAATAAAGTCCTTTTTATGACTAAAAAGTGGTCAAAATTCTTTAGAAAACTGATCTACCTATTGGGTATAGGTATGGGTCCAAAGAAAATGAGTAAGAGAAGCTTTTTTTGTCAAAAACTCAAGCTAAAAGGTGGTTGAAAGGACAAATCTGAGTTTGCACTAATGGGTTGAGTTTTGAGAGTCAACCTAACCCTTAAAAAGGTTAGTTACCCTCATTGAGAGTTAACATAGTTTTAGGGTATTTAAAATTAGAAGAGGTTTAAATCATAACACCAAGATTTAAATTAATAAAGAGAAAAAAAAAACATAAATAATACAATTAAGAATTTGAAAAGAAAGGAGGGTATAAAATTAAGGTTTAAGGTAATTTTAAATATGCATATGATTCCTCAAGACATGCTTGAGTCCCTCATAATCCTTCCTTTGGCCTCTTGCACCTACACATTCAATGCAAATATCAAATACAACCACAAAAAAATAATTTATATCTAGACTAATATGAACTAGTATAACTATCACTATAAAACTTTGCAAGGCAATCATATATCTTGGTTAGTTCAACATAATCAACTATAAATTTTCAAAATAGAATTTCATGCTATTTAATATCAACATTTCAATAATCAGGTATATCCACTCATAATAACTATGCATATAATAAAATCTACCAAAATGATAATCAGTGTCCATAATGTTAACAAAATATAAAGTGTGGGCACCTTGTGCCTCCAAATAGTCTAACATATATCCATCGAGTCCACAATATATGTAAACAAATATATAATATGATGATGATGTCAAAATGGGATCTCACACTTTTGTGGTCTATTAAATGTAATGTTTGCTCTCATTTTGATTTGAATCGTGAAATATAAATTTCATTGTCATTTCAAATATAATCTGGCCTGTCAAAGGTTAACATGAAAACTGGATCGTTGATTAATTTAGAGCCTTAAATGGAATTTATGTCTACTTGTTTTTTGTAAGTTAAACATATGGAAAAGAACGAAAATAGATGTTTTTATTTGGCATCCTATGTTTGAGTTACTTTGATGATTAGTATCTTGTAAATTAAGTATAGTTATACCCAAATGGTATGTCCTTTTCGGACTAGATTTGTGTACATGTATTATTTTTTAAATTAAATAATATGTTTAGAAATCATTACATACTTTTGATGGACTAAATGTATGTATTTAGATTGTTTTCAAACTTAGCATGTTTTATGCTTGTTGATAGGAAGTAATCCACATGAATCTGTTGGTTATATAAGTATTTAATTAACTATTGCATTGATGGTACTAAATAAGTGAGAGATGGACTTCCCTAGCTTACTTAGCATCACCAATGTCAGATGAAGGTAATATGATCAAGTGGTGTTTATAAATTTGAATGATCCTTGAGATCATTAATTATGTGAAAACTTTGGCTAAAGTAATGTTTAGTTAAATATTATCATTTCATATATATGATTTACATATTTGTGTGATATTATGTTATAACATTTTTTTTATGATACACATCATGTATTAGATATCTTATAGCACACAAGTACTATCTTGTCTCTTTGGATTCTCACACTATCACTATCTTGTCTCTTTGGATTCTCGCACTATCACTATCTACCCATCTGTGAAGGGTCATTCTCTGATTGGGGGATTGTGTGGAGGATTGATGGTCTATAGTTGGTGTGTAAAAGTTCTTGGATGATGCTCTCCCTCCCAACTTCAATAATTATTTGGAGACTACACTTGAGATTACCACAAATACTGGAGTTCGTGATACTCATGCTCCACGAAGCCTTGTATCTTGTATTGTATTTATTATTGAAATAATATTCATGATAGAAATGTAATTATATACTTATTGTACATTGATATAAGTGGTTGTATTATTGTACTAGTCATGACTATAAATATATAATTACTTTTTATATGCAGTTATGTTTTTATTTCATGTCTAGTGATCAATAGTTGATAGATGTTACATGTTTATTTATGGTTAACATACTTAGTGTGTTATACTAAGATAACTAATTAAATTCTCTGGTAAAATATAATGTAATAATATGTAGAAATTAATTTTAAAAATAAAATTATTACGTTATTCTAGTAAATTCCCATGAAGATGTTACAATTAACCACATAATAGGCACATGTGATAGGCCCACTTAGATGTGTAACACTAATAGATATCATTAAATACATTTTTTTCCTTATTTTAAGTTTAGAGATTACCATAAACTGATTACAATGAGTATAAAAATTAAATATCCTAAATTAACTTAATAAAAGTGATTATTAAATATTGCACCAACACATCCCCTTAAGTGCAATTTAGGTAGGGTATATAAAAAAATAAATGAGACATAGAATCCTCAAAAAATGGGTCTTACTAACTAGGCTTGATTACCTACCCATGTACAATTTGAACAATTAAAGAAGGAAGGACTAGACTCATTATGAACTTGCCCCAAGGACAATGTCCTTAACCCCAACCATTCATCATAAATAAAGATAATGATGTGATGTCAAAGGCTTGGTGAATATGTCAACAAATTTATTCTCTATATACACATACTCCAAGCTAAGTACACCATCATGAATGAACTACTAACTGAAGTGCATATGGATTTCAATATGTTTTATTTTTTTATGCTCTACTAGGTTTTGATAAATTTGTATGGCATTTTAGTTGTCACACTAAAGATTAGCTGGATAATTTTATATAAATCCAAACTTTTTAAGCAGATAACAAAGCCAAAGATCCTCTTGTCTATCTAGAAAAACACCTTGATACTCTTCCCCTATAGATTATAATGTAATAGTAAATTTAATATTGAAAGATCAAGTAACTAGACAAAACCATCGTGATAGACAAATATGTAAGTATACTTTCAATCATCAACATCGCCAATGTAATTGTGTTAGCAATGCCCACAATGTGATAATAAGACCCTCATGTGTGTAGTAGACCAAAGAGTGAAATTTACCAAATTTACCTTAAAATATGATTGACCACCTCCTAGTGACTCTCATGAGGATATTGGGAGAAATTGTTAGGGTGTGGAGCTAAAAGCTACACCTTAAGGCAAACAAGAGGGTTTCTAGCGTATGCAGTCGTCGGCATTGTCAGGAATCTAGAACAACAAACATGCTCTGATCCCACTTGTCAGGATGCGAAACCGGAAACATACAATTGATTACCAAACTTCAAGCAACTTAATATGCGGAAATAAACCAGATTCACCAAGTAACTAGAATTCAGAATAACACAGCATATGAGAGACAATACACAACTTGTATTAACACTTTATACAGAAAAGAATACAATAAAGAAGATGCCACTTCTTCTCCACCACCTTACAGAGGTTTCCCACACCTCAAGTGAACAGTACTTCTTCTCCCCAAAGCTCTCCCTCTCACAGGTCCCAACACCCAACTCAAATACAGAGTTGGTGTTCACCTCCCATGCTCCACGCACACCACAAGTGCTCCACGCACTCCACAAGCACTCCACGTGCTCCACAAGTACTCAAGGTACTTCAAGTAGATCTCCCATGAACCTGCAATAACCTGCACTTCAACAGACCATACTTATGGAAGGAACTCCCTTGCCTTCCTCTCTTGCACTATCCGAGTACACACCTGTACTCCAAGTAGATCCTGCCTGATACTGCCCCCTGTTGTGTTGCTGTCTGTATGACCTTGCACACCTGCAAATCAAACAATGGTTCTACTCACCTGTGAACCTCGACCTTGCACACACATACACCTGCAGATCAACGATCTTACTTACCATGTAGATCTCCTATATAGGCCATGCAACTGTGACCAAGATCCTACACTCCTGAAGAACCAAGCTGGCTCTCCAATCCAGCACCAACACACCTGGTACTGAGGCACTAGGAGGAACGCACCATTGCTCTACCTCACACACAGAAGGAGCTTATAATTATGCTCTCTTACTCCCTAGCACACTTTTCCAATACAACCATGAGTCTATTAAATAGATCTCATCCAAACAATAATTAGACATCTAATTACAATAATTAGATCCGCAGCTCTCAGTCTAAAATTAGATCTCTTCATGCAAACACTTGGTTCGTTAGCTAACTGCCCGTAAATAGCTCGCAGTCGAACCACACAGGCGACCGACGTCGGTCCCTGTCTGCCTGGAGGTGACCGACGTTGGCCGATATATGACCGACGTCGGTTGCTTCCCTTTGCTATCCTGTCGACGTCGGCTGATCAGACCGACCCCAACTTCTCTGCAATCTTCAGCAACCTCCTCTCCTGTTTGCATCAGTGAAGCTTTTAGCTCCACAATCCTAACAATCTCCCACTTGGAGATAAACAGCTGCACTGTACCTGTACCTGTACTCTGTCTAATCTGTTTCCTGGTTTGTATCCCTCTTCAAGCTCCCACCTGAAGACAACCCACCACACAACCTGTGATGTACCTCCTGTCATCCGAGTACCCTGCCACATCCGAACCTACAAATCCATGTAGTGAAGTCCTGACCCTGCATAGCAACACCTGCTGCCGGTCCCTCTCAGAAAACCTGAGAACCCACTTCCCCGAATTGGCTCCTAACTCTGACAGCTCCCACTGCATGGGAATACTCAGGTCTGTACCAGACCTCATGTGATTTCGGACACTGTACCTGTCCAGCCCTTAGTGAGCTCCGGTTCTGCATCCCGAACCTCGCCAACACCTGATTCACATCAGCTCCCACTCGAGACAAAATCACCCTGTGATCTCCATGCCTCCCATGTCAAAGAATTCCGCTGCTCCAAACTCCTCATGACATGCCACTGAACTAATCTTACCCTTAGCTCAACAAAACCCTATATGTACTAACCTGCTATAGCAAAACATACCGTCCACATACAGTAACAGAATGATGTCATGACCATCATCCTCCTGGTAAGTCAAACCACAGTAGTTACCCTGACATCGACTGAAGCCATGCTTTGTCCTCCACCTGTCAAAACCTGTACCACTGTCCTGCAGCTACCTCAAGACCATATGCCTGGTCTTCCGTCTCACGTATCCGTTCTCTCTATTCTTCTACTAAGGAATCCATTCGTCTCTGTGCTTTCATCCAGCTGGCAAACCTACCAAGACTCCCGTCTGGTTCTGCATCATAATCCTGCCTAGCTCACACCTGTTTCCTGGATCCTTCCTGCTCTATAATCAGCAACAAGTATGAAGAAGAGGAACACGAATTTGAGGGCCTACTTACGCCTTCCGTCCTCCGTATGGGTGTTTGAGACTCCTTGACAGCATGCTGTCCACCCAAAATTCGTTACAGTGACCGACCTCGGTCACTCCACAGTCTGCATCCGACCGACGTCGGTTTCATGCGTCTGTACCTGACTACCGACCCTGCGGTGTCCCTGCTGCCGACGTCGGTCCTCATGACCGACATCGGTCTTACATACTGCCGACGTCGGTCCCATGACCGACGCCGGTATTACCCTGCCCGACATCGCCGGCTTCGGTCTGCACATGACCGACATCGGCACCTGTCTGTTCAACGCCGGTTCCTCCTGATCGACGCCGGTACCTGTGTTCGCCTGTGAGTGATGACTTTTTACCCGCGAGCTCCTTTGGATCAATCTCCATGTCCAAACTGCCCTGCTCAGATGTACCCAGCCTCATCCACTGAACTCTGTCCACCATCTCCTCCAAGAACACCAAGGCTTTCCAGTTCTTAAGCCTGTCAAATATATCTGTCTTTCGCTTAAGAACATGCATCTCCTTCCTGCTCATGTGACCAAGCCTACGAAGCCACATCTCCGCAACAGAAGAAGAATCAGTAATATAAACAAGTAGATAAAGAATACCTGTTTTCTTACCACCAGCTAATTCAAGTGCTACCGCTGTGAGAGTTCTTGTGCATCTCTCATCACCCAATCTTTCTGAAGAAATTAGCCATATCTCCAAACCTGGGACCTGCATGACCTTCATCAACCCCTGTGTGTTGGCTGCCTGCAATTTCAGCTTCACTTCCCCTTTGCCAATTCTTTGGCAAGGCTTACCAGCTCCTCTACCTGGGGCTGCATGGAAAGAGGCAACCGAATCTTTCATCCAAGATTCAACTTTATCCAAGAAACTTGCAAACACATCCTGTGCAACAACACCTGCTACATCTGTATCTTCAGTTTCTTCATGCTGATCTGTTACCAACCAACAATCTTCTTTTACCTGCTCTTTCTTTTCATCAGACCGTGAGTACCCGTCTGTGCTTTTCAACTCCTCCATTCTTAGCTTACTTTGATCTGCCGTTGCTCTACTCCCACTCAATCAGAAACCCCTGAGAGTGCCCTGTAACCAAAACACAACCTGCTTCCTGCAACCTTAGCTCTGATACCACTTGTCAGGAATCTAGAACAACAAACATGCTCTTATCCCACTTGTCAGGATGCGAAACCGGAAACATACAATTGATTACCAAACTTCAAGCAACTTAATATGCGGAAATAAACCAGATTCACCAAGTAACTAGAATTCAGAATAACACAGCATATGAGAGACAATACACAACTTGTATTAACACTTTATACAGAAAAGAATACAATAAATAAGATGCCACTTCTTCTCCACCACCTTACAGAGGTTTCCCACACCTCAAGTGAATAGTACTTCTTCTCCCCAAAGCTCTCCCTCTCACAGGTCCCAACACCCAACTCAAATACAGAGTTGGTGTTCACCTCCCATGCTCCACGCACACCACAAGTGCTCCACGCACTCCACAAGCACTCCACGTGCTCCACAAGTACTCAAGGTACTTCAAGTAGATCTCCCATGAACCTGCAATAACCTGCACTTCAACAGACCATACTTATGGAAGGAACTCCCTTGCCTTCCTCTCTTGCACTATCCGAGTACACACCTGTACTCCAAGTAGATCCTGCCTGATACTGCCCCTGTTGTGTTGTTGTCTGTATGACCTTGCACACCTACAAATCAAAAAATGGTTCTGCTCACCTGTGAACCTCGACCTTGCACACACATACACCTGCAGATCAACGATCTTACTTACCATGTAGATCTCCTCTATAGGCCATGCAACTGTGACCAAGATCCTACACTCCTGAAGAACCAAGCTGGCTCTCCAATCCAGCACCAACACACCTGGTACTGAGGCACTAGGAGGAATGCACCATTGCTCTACCTCACACACAGAAGGAGCTTATAATTATGCTCTCTTACTCCCTAGCACACTTTTCCAATACAACCATGAGTCTATTATATAGATCTCATCCAAACAATAATTAGACATCTAATTACAATAATTAGATCCGCAGCTCTCAGTCTAAAATTAGATCTCTTCATGCAAACACTTGGTTCGTTAGCTAACTGCCCGTAAATAGCTCGCAGTCGAACCACACAGGCGACCGACGTCGGTCCCTGTCTGCCTGGAGGTGACCGACGTCGGCCGATATATGATCGACGTCGGTTGCTTCCCTTTGCTATCCTGCCGACGTCGGCTGATCAGACCGACCCCAACTTCTCTGCAATCTTCAGCAACCTCCTCTCCTGTTTGCATCAGTGAAGCTTTTAGCTCCACAATCCTAACAGGCATCGGCAGGCCACACCGACGTCGGTCAGGGGACGCAGAAGGGAAACCGGCATCGACAGAAGATCGGCCGGCGTCGGTCACCTCCAGGAGGGCAGGGACCGACGTCGATCGCCTGTAGCGGTCTGAACTGCTGTTGACGAACAGTCAATTAAGTGAACACGGAGTTTGCATGTTAAAGGCTTGTTCGAAGTCTTGAGCCTCAAGTCTAATCAGTGTATGCATGAGATCTATATAATAGACTCATGCGCTGTATTGTTAAGTGGAGAATTTGGAGAAGAGTTATGTGAAGCTTGGAGAGTTCTTCCCATGGTGGAATCAAGTAGGATTCCCCATGTATGTATAAGTAAGATCAGGTTTGATATGCAGGGATGTGTGTATGCGAGGGTCATAAAGGAGATCGGCGGGGGAGCTAGATCCAAGGTGACAGCAATACATCAGCAGGATCATGGAGAGATCTACTTGGAGTACGGTTGTGTACTCGATTGTACAGATGTGCAATGAGGTGAACAATAGCTTGTGTTAGCTATGTGTTGTGACCTATGAGAGAAGATTACTCAGGTGGGAAGATTACTTGGAGCCCTTGAGGAGGAAGCCTCACAGAGGTGGAAGAAGAGTGTGATCTCTTTATTATAATTTCCTTTGTAATGAGTTGAATACAATTGTGTGTTTTCTCATTGATAGTTATTTGTTCTTCTGGTATTTCTGCATGTTTAAGTTGCTTATACATTGGTAATCATGTGTGCTCTTAAATCTGACAAGTTGTGTCAGAGCTTTGGGGAGTTTCAGTCCTATCAATTGGTATCAGAGCAAGGTTGGACTTTCTCAGAGCGAGTTTGACTAACAGATGTCCCAGATCTGTTAAGTGTTTGTTGATTATAGGTTACTCACAGGGGTTACTGTTTGAGTGGGAGTATAGCAAGGCAGAAGATGGTACAATGAGAATGAAAAAAATCAGGCACAGGTTTATCACCACAAGGAGTGTGGTGGGTTGTCTTCAAGTGGGAGCTTGAAGAGGAATACAAGCCAAGATGCAGATTGGATAGAGTACTAGTTTTGGGTACAGGTGCAGCTCTTTATCTCCAAGTGGGAGATTGTTAGGGTGTGGAGCTAAAAGCTACACCTTAAGGCAAACAGGAGGGTTTCTAGCGTATGCAGTCGTCGGCATCGACAGAAGATCGACCGGCGTCGGTCACCTCCAGGAGGGTAGGGACCGACGTCGGTCACCTGTAGCGGTCTGAACTGTTGTTGACGAACAGTCAGTTAAGTGAACGCGGAGTTTGCATGTTAAAGGCTTGTTCAAAGTCTTGAGCCGCAAGTCTAATTAGTGTATGCATGAGATCTATATAATAGACTCATGGGCTGTATTGTTAAGTGGAGAATTTGGAGAAGAGCTATGTGAAGCTTGGAGAGTTCTTCCCATGGTGGAATCAAGTAGGATTCCCCATGTATGTATAAGTAAGATCAGGTTTGATATGCAGGGATGTGTGTATGCGAAGGTCAGAAAGGAGATCGACGAGGGAGCTAGATCCAAGGTGACAGCAATACATCAGTAGGATCATGGAGAGATCTACTTGGAGTACGGTTGTGTACTCGATTGTACAGATGTGCAATGAGGTGAACAACAGCTTGTGTTAGCTGTGTGTTGTGACCTATGAGAGAAGATTACTCAGGTGGGAAGATTACTTGGAGCCCTTGAGGAGGAAGCCTCACAGAGGTGGAAGAAGAGTGTGATCTCTTTATTGTAATTTCCTTTGTAATGAGTTGAATACAATTGTGTGTTTTCTCATTGATAGTTATTTGTTCTTCTGGTATTTCCGCATGTTTAAGTTGCTTATACATTGGTAATCATGTGTGCTCTTAAATCTGACAAGTTGTGTCAGAGCTTTGGGGAGTTTCGGTCCTATCAGAAATGAGAGACAAGGACAAGAACAAATAAAATATCAAGATGATTGTGTGTCAATTGCAAAATACTACCCACCAATTGTTGATATAAAGTAACATAAACTATAGATGAAATGCAATTATCATACATTAGTAACTGAAAAACTTTCTTTTAGTTGATCTATCTTAAAGTTAATTCATCTCATTAATATTTCTCTACGTCAGGCATATCCTATAATTTTTCCATTTTATATATTTTGTTCCGAGCAACATTTCAGGCCATAATTCGGATGATGGTTCTACCTCAATTGGTGGCAGAACTTCCGGGAGCCATAACTTTTGCACCATAGCTCCGTTTGACTCCCCATTTGAACCATTGGAAAGATAAGAATGAGGGGAACATCATGAGATGGCATTGAGATCTGATTAGTGTGTTTTAACCCTTGAAAAATAAATGGAAGTGCCTCAAATTTTAATTTTAGTAGTTCAGTCTAAAAATAGTAAGTTTCTAAAAATAGTAATTCCTTGAATTTTGTATTGTTGTAAATCATGGAAGTCGAGCCACTTAATCTCCCTCAATATTGGTGACCTTCCACATCCTCCTCATACCTTCAAAACATATATAAATTAATATGTAACCTGACATAGAAATTAGACATCTCTTCTCAGAGATAGACATATATTTGGGTCTACAAATTCAATGAATAAAACATCTCTTCTCAAAGATAGAATTATTGTTATTGTGTTGATCTTGTATCTTGAATTATATTTCAACCAAATATTTTGAGTTTTGGATCAATTGTAGATTATGAATTTTTGATAATTGTAATATTGTATAACTAGTTGTAGTTTTGTCTAATTGTCACAGTTTTGTAGGTTAACTATCATAGTTAGCTAACTGTTACAAGATCACAACTCACGATCTATGATTCTATTTTAGAGTTATGATTTTATTATTTCTAGTTGAATTTTTTCACTGTGTAACTATGGTTTGTAGGGACTTGTTGTCTTATAAAAATTTAAAACTAATAACTCTTTTGGTGCAGCACCTCTCAAGACCAAGGCACCCCATTGTGTTTTCTAACATTTGTGCTTGCAGGAAGAAGTGCCAATAATATATTATTCCATTTTTATTATATATACTTGCTTGTTTTAGTATTTGTTGTATATATCTGCTTGTTACTTGATTGTATATACTTGTGTTTCTCTCACATAGGTAATTAGTCAAAAAAAATTAATTGTCTTTGCCTATATATTACCACCTCTTGAGTCTAGGTTAACACATGATGTGGAATTCATCCCCATGCATGGGCTTAGCAACCAGGGGTTGGTGATGTATATTTTATCACCATGAACTTGAAAAAACTTTGTGTTCTAATGGAGTATAAAAATCAAGAAAGTTATCGTTAAGCATCGAAATGGAATTTTCCATAAAAGGTTTCGTGGAGTGAGAGGCAATTAAGCTCCAATACGTAAGGAGGTTAGAAAAAATCCTATATGGACTTAGACCCCATTGTATCTTCACATATATATTTGAATCACCTAAAAACCTTTTGTGCAAACCTATCATAGGATCCTTCGGCTGTAATAGATGTTTTGTTATAGGGGATAGGATAAACCCCTAAGAAGTCGTTAAGTGCAAGTGGGGTGTTTTGTTGATTTTGTAATGGGTCACCGATCTAGAACCTTACCCAAGAAGCTATTAGATGGTATCATCATTTACACACCCTATTATATTTTACTAGCTTAAGGATTATCGTTGGGTGTGTTGTTTGAGTGTTATGTTAGACCCATATTGTTTTCAAGCCAAGTCAACCATACCTCATTTTGTGTGTGACACCTTAGATACCCCTAGGAAGATATCCATTTTCATCTCATCATTCTAAACCATACCCATCCTACATATAATAATCATCTCATATCCTCCACATCTTAATCTTTCATCTCCCATCTAATCTATTATCCATCTTATAATCTCTATCTACCCACTATATCTTAAAATCCATCCTAAATCATCTACCTATCTTGTATTGTCCACCCAAACCACATTTTCTACTTCCTATCTTATATATCATCTAATATATATCCTATATATTCTCCCATCTTCCCCACCCTTCATATTTAACAATATCCATTATACATTCCTATCCTAAGTAATTTTCTATAATCCCTCTTGTCCATACCATATCTTTTGTTACTTATCTCACATAACATCCCATATCTACCATATATTTTACATCCACCTAATACCCATCCTATAGCTTTTATTCATCTCATAACTTCTTATATATTTTATCTTCCATATCCCATCCATCCTATATCCTCCCATCACCCTTGGATATTATATTTATCCTCGGAATCAAGTTCTAATAGTCACTCATCCTTTTAATTTTCACTGTCAGAACCTAAATCTTTAGACTAGGTATTATCAACATGCATAATCTTATTAAGATTATAATCTACCACTCATCACTCATCCCTATCAAGTGCCTTCTTCACTTATCATCCATCCAATTATCCCTTTGCTAGTGGACAAGGTATTTGATCCCATCACTCTCTTTCATCCTTACTAGAATGGACTCTTACTAGGCTTTGTCTTTTGGTAATTCTTAGTCATCCCATCCCTTTCTAAAAATAATCACATCACTCTCCTTGACCACTAGTTGATTTGGTTTCTAGACTGAGTTAATATTCAAAACTTCCACATCACCTATCACACCTCATTAGATATCTTTTCCTAATCCAAAATGGTGATTCACACCCGTGCCCAACTCAAGATTGGACAAGCTTCCAACCAAGATAATGATCCATTGGGGAATATAGATGATCCAACTTGAGATCATGTTGATACCCATAGTGATATCCATACCCCCAAAGGAGAAGATGAATGATTCAATCCCCTCCGTAATGACAAGGTTATAAATCTAATTGACCGATACCTCTATGAAAACCATGATCATGTTTTAGTTCGTACCATTAAAATAGGGGGCACACTACCCTCAAATTTTAACCGTAACCTCTTAAAACATATAGTTCGTCCCCCCACCCATCCTAATACACCACATCAAAGTGTACATACCAATCAAATACCCAAAGAAGAGGAAGGTGTGGACCAAGAATTTGTAGAAGAAGAATGCCCGTTACCCCTTTGAATTATCATATTGAGGCTAGTAAGAGGCAAACTATCTTAGAGGATCGACTTTATCAACTTACACAACAAATAAACCTTTTACTCTGAACCCAAAATCAATGTCCATTATCCCCCCATCAAAATGTCCATAATAACCATAGACCCCATAATAGCCAATATCAAACTTCTAATCCTCTTAGGGACCCCACATTCACACAAGAGTAGAAAGTGATAAATGAGACTCTCCAACAAATAGACCCATACTCACAAGTACTAAAATATAAGTATGAAGATTTTTGCTCTTTTCCCTTGGACATGAGCATCTTACAAATACCTTTCCCTCCCCACTTTGAGGTGCTTAAATTTGAAAAATACAGAGGGAAAAGTGATCACCGAGACCATGTAAAAGAGTTATATGTGGCTTGTCATGAAGTAGCATATGAATATGCATATCTATTTAGACTTTTCCCAAAAAGTTTTATAGTACTAACCTTAGAAAGGTTCATACACTTACCTAAGGGTTCTATCTCTATCTTTGGATAGTCAACATAAAAAAATTTTTAGACACTTTTCATTTAATACTGAGCACGATATCTCCATCATAGACCTCTATAACACAAAACAAAGAAATGGGGAAAGCTTGGCATCCTTCTTGTAAAGATGGAGAAGCTTAGCAAGCTACCTATAATGTACAGTACCTAAAAAGGAGTTAGCTAAAATATTTGTTGATAACCTTAATGTTGAACTCAAATATTAGTTAAAACTCTAGTTTACTAAAACCTTTGATGAAATAATTGAAAAGGGGATGCAAATTGAAAAGTAACTTATTGAAAAAAGGACAATTACACTATACTCCCAAAATGAGCACAATCAGAATTAGGATAACTCCTTTTAAGGAAAGTAAAAAAAAATTAACAAAAATAAAAATGTCATGAGAGATGGGGTTATTGATTCCAAACAACAACATGTGCAAATAGTGCAAAAGAATAACCCCACAACAAAAAAATGTCTCCTCCATTTGAGTTCTACGTGGTAATCCAAAGCCTTAGATTGGGAAAATACCATTCACTAACTTAGGAGTACCTATTGAAATAGTCCTTGAAAAATTAATTACTGCTAATATGATCATCCTTCCTAAAATTAGACCCTTAGATGATCATCAACCTCAACCAAATAGGTATTATGAGGATGAATTTTACAAATACCACAGGGTCAAAGTTCATGATACAAAAAGGTGAATGCAATTGAAGGATTATACTCAAGATCTAATTGAAAGGGGTGATATTAAAATAGAAGGGGAGAATGATTAGAGTCAATCTAAGAATGGGTAGCTAGGCATTTATCAAGACCCGCTACCCAAGCATGATCAAAGGAATCAAAAACAACCAAGAGACTAGGGTTAGGCCTCCTCTTCCAACCACACTAACTACCACACCATGCCATATCATTACATCAACACCATTAAAATCATAAGCCCCCAAGATCCCACTCCACCTTCATCCACCTTATAAAAAATTAACTAATCCACTATTGATTGTGTAGTTACCACTAGATATAATAAGATCATAGTTCTTGGGGCACCACCTAAGGACCCATCCACTTCTACCTCTTCAACACATAATGGAAATACCTCTAAGAAAGTCTCAAATTATTTTGATAAGTCTTATGATATTATTCAATAGAATGAGAAGATGCCAGCTCAAATCTCAATAATGAAACTCTTCAAAACATCCCTTTTACATCGTTAGATACTTAACTAAGTTTTGAATGACCTTAAAGTCCCTAGTGATCTAGATACCAATCAGTTCTAGGCATTAGTGGGACATTTATCCCCTTCTCAGAAAATTACCTTTGGTGCCCAAGATATGTTTCCAATTGGCCCCCACCATAATTATCCATTATTCATTGAAGTCTCCATATCCCATCACCGTATTCCCTAGGTGCTCATAGAAAGAGAGTCAACATTGAATTTATGCAATATGGACTTCTTCAAGAAACCGGGGTATTCAAAAGC
This sequence comes from Torreya grandis, assembly GCA_037957365.1. Lineage (NCBI taxonomy): Eukaryota > Viridiplantae > Streptophyta > Pinopsida > Cupressales > Taxaceae > Torreya > Torreya grandis. The sequence continues at coordinate 690,495 of JARHVA010002868.1, forward strand.
TTCTTTGGGGCCTACTTTGATTATGATCAAAGCATATGATGATAATGAATAACCATCCATAGGAATTATCTTTCCCATTATCATGGGACCCATAGTACACCAAACTCTACTTGATATTATGCATTTTGATTTACCTTATAACATGTTTCTAGGTCATCCTTGGATCCATGAGATGTAAGTTGTCCCATCTACCCTACATCAATGTCTAAAATTCCCCCATTCAAGTATGGAAGTCACCATTCTTAGAGAAATGGATCATTTTCACAGCTATTAAATGGACCAATCCTCATCATCATATCATTGTTCTAACATAGATAACTCCATCTTAAGTCCAACTACTGCTAAGTATATATGCCCTGAGAAGTTTGTACCTAATTCAATTCCACTACTTGAAGTCACTCACTTGAAAATCACATCCATGGGATGTGGAGAGTACGAATATATGACCCTCTATGTAGGTGACTTACCACTTTCCTCGTGAATTTATGGGTCCTCAGCTATGTGGAAGGCCAATCCGATCAAGTATCAATTTGGACCAAGAACCTTCTCTAGTGCAAGTCTCTTATCAAAAGAGTACATTGATGACTCATATGACTTATGGGTTATTTCAGAAGAAGAGGCCTTAATACCTCTTAGAAAGTGATACCCCTATGTTTAAAAAATGTTAGAAAATATGCATTATCAAAGGAAAGGACTAGGAAGACATAAACAAGGTAGGATTGAACCCATATCAATTCAAGAACATCCATAATATCTTGGTTTAGGGTACAAACTATTTGATGATGACCTAAACAATATTATTATGGATACTGCTTCGATCCCTGAGCAATCTCTCTCTGATGAAGAAGTCAAGATGGGTTCAGTTTATAGTCGCTTTGAAGAGCTTTCTACCACTAACCTTTTCCCTGACACCACCATTTCTACCATCAATGTCTCCCTCTACTACACCTCACTCACTGATTGGGATAAAAATCAGGATCCATATTTTGATATATTTAAAAATGATGAGGCCATTCTAGCATTTTTGAGAGCCCAAGATTTTATGCCTTTAGGAGACCATTAAAAAGGCTTTTCCATCAATCTTTAAAATCAGCTTATTTCAAGGAACAATAGCAACCCTTTGACCAAAGTGAAGAAGAACAATCCAACATCTTTCAATTTTGGCATCAAATATCCATTTGGCAATCTTGGAGAGGAGTTATAAAGAGGTAAAGTGATGGTAAGAGTCCTTCTAACATTCAGATTATCTCTTTTATCCCCTCCTATTAGTGCATTAAGATTTTAGGTTTTTATTGATAAATATAGTAATAAGAGTTAAATCTAAACTTTAGTCTACATTTTAGTCTTGGTGGCCCTAGTGGTCCTCTGGTAGGATGATGCACTGAGTGTGAAGAAATGGCCTAGAATGATGGAGCATGTCGCTCAATTAGCACTATTTCCTCATATAGTGTCCCATAGTACTGAGCCTCACAGGTCAATCTCATAATGTTCTTCATCACATTCACCAAACTGTACTCACTCATCACCAATCTAACCTCATCTTTGGCCTTTTTAGCCATCTCTACCTCCCCATTCAAGGTCTAAATTTGTGCCTGCATCTATGCAATCTAGCCCTGGTAGCTTGTAATCTATGCATCTCAGCTCTGAATATGGATCTGCAAGGTAGCTATCTATGCCTATAAACCTAAAATCTATGTCTGAGCTTGGGCTAGCTGTCCATCTCTCTGAGCTATCTAAGCCTATAATGTTATGACCTGTGCCTATGCCTAAGCTAACTGCTCATCTCTTTGTGTCATTGTAGCCTACAAATGTGCCTATAGTTGGTCCCTCTCCTGAGTCACCCTAACAATATTTACAAGGCAAGCTTGAATCTCCATCTATAATCATGCTAGGAAGGATCTCTCACTCTTTGATAGCAGCTATTGTGAAGGCCTTGCACCATCTCCACCACCATTACCTCCAACTTATGTGACAACGTATACCTATGCCATATTCTGAGGCTTAGTCTATCCTACTGCTGTTATATGGCCCCTATCACCTCCATCTATGTATATGACATCCCTATCATGCCCATCCTGACCATCTTAAGTAGGGGCCTATCTCATTTGCCTTTGTAATATGGCTCGTGCCTACAACACTTGCCTCACAACCCCTCTCCTAGCCACCACCTTGGGTTAGAGCAGTCTCAATGGAATCCTTGATGTCCATCATGCCGTATATGCTACTATAACCCTTGGATCCAGAATAGGCATCTAAAAATCCCAGTACACTAGGGCAATAATCTCATAATCTATTTGAGCCTGGGCTCTATCTACCGATCTACCCCAATGGGGCCTCCTTCACTCACTCTAAGTAAATGTGTGCTCCTCTCTAGATATGTCCTATTTAAAACCAAACTATCACTACATGTGATCAGGCATATACCACTCTATAATCATATCCCTACAACCTATCAAATAACACTCGATCAACATATATTGGGTCACTATCACCTCATCATCCCAGTGAAACTATAAACCCCTATAGGACATCCATGTGATATACTCAGGACATAAACTATCAAATGCATCCTAGTAGAAATGCATCTCTCCAGCATGGCCCCTCTGTACTCCAAGTAAAATATACTACCCAAACACCATAGGCTGATGTACCTCCCTCATTGCCCGAGTCCTAAGTTGTTTTTGAATTGTAATATGCTCCCAATTCCAAATCTATAGTAATAAGTATGGCCCCAAAATTGATGCCCCCCTGTAGGCTCACAAGTACAACTCTTAGTACAAATGTGCCAATACCATTGGCCCCTAGGTAAATAATCTGAAATCCTAGACCATATTGTTAGGAAATAGTCCTAACATGGAAAAATAAAAAAGTTATTGTACATATAAAAATAACTCATTAGAATAGGAGTTTGTTGAAGGATATTATGAGATTTGGATGAGGAAGATCTCCTAGATTTTAGGAACCCTCTTCCTTATTTATGTAACTTATGTTCATTCAATAAACATGTTGTGTTGATTGACCAAAATATTGTGTGCTTTTACATATTCAGAGCCTCTGGATCTTCACCAAAATGGGGTAACACCCACATATATCTGCTACAACATGTCTCAGGCCTAGATGGAACCATTGTCTGCTCTTATTCGGTGAGAGAATGCCAGTAACAAGAGACATGACCATGGGGGTAAGATGATCAATGGTTCCCTCTCAGAGACATTTGTCGATATCTACATGCATGTCACGATCTCTAGTAAATCCTATCTCCTAGCTGCATAATTTGATACATGTCCTCAAGGGTCATTGTCATCTCACCTATAACAAAATAGAACATGTTGGTCTTTGAATGCCAACACTCTACCAATGTTTTGATAAGGGCTTGATCAATGCACACCACTAACATCATAACAATATAGTGAAGATGAACCAACTCCAGCACCACGTACTTAGCATCGGTCAATAGGTACATCTCGTGCAGTACCTTGGCTCATCATAGTCATGAAGCCAACACACATAATTCCTCTTGCACCAGTCACCATAAACTTATGACTAATCCTATGTTATCATAAATCACATCCCCACCTCTAATCAAACCCTGCATTCCCTACCTAACCCATCGCTTAACTCTCATCTAACTTACCTCTAATTCATCATCCTTACTCTTCCCTAATTTACCTATTCCCGCTTACCCTCTATCCTCACCATCCCATTCCACTCATCTCTAACACTACCCTATCATTCATAATCAAACCTACTATCCCTAATCAACTTCATTTTATCCTTCAATCGATTTACCCACCCACTCAATCATATCCATCTAATTAACCTAACCTAGCCTATTCCCCATTCTACCTGATCTAATTAACTAAACCCCCTTCCCAATCACACTAAATAACTTCATCACCCCTTTAACCTAACCTCACTATCCATTTAATACACCTCACTCAACCTTACCTAAATCTAACTATACCATCCACTAACTACAATATCCTAATCATCTCTAACCATTCCCTAATCTGACCCCTTAACCTATCCCCCATCCCACTAACATCATCTAACTAACCTAAATCCTTAACCTATCCCCCACCTTATCTAACAACACTAATTACCCCTCACACCTTCTAATCCATCTATCCCCATCTAACTAACTAATCCCTTATCCCATCACTTACCCACTTTTCTCAATTACCATAAAATCATAGATCATGACCCTGCCCTAAGTGATGGATTTGATAAGATCAGCATTCACGACCTGTGATTTTGCCTTCCCACACAGTCGGGCAAAACCGCAACTCCCCAAGCCACAATATTACAAAATTGTGGGTCTACAGTCACAATATTACAATACCATAGCTCTAAACTCGTAATATTGTAATACTGTGAGTTTCCCTACAACATCACAAGTCACGATGATAATATCATGATTGAGGGCACTACTCTCAATCACGATATTGCCTGACGACTTGGATGGCATCTCTTTCTACTAAAAATACATAAATTTTAATAAAAAAATTAACAAAAACATAGAGAATAACCTTCTTACATCCATCAAGAGCCATTAGCAAACACACTTGTCCATTGGAAGCCATTATCAACTATTAAGCAAGCAATCCAACATCCTTCAATTTTAACATCAAAGATCCATTTGACAATCTTGGAGAAGAGTTAAAGTGATGGTAAGAGCCCCTCTAACATTCTGATTATCAATTTTATCCCCTCTTATTGTTGTGTTTAGATTTTAAGTTTTTATTGTTAAATATGGTAATAAGAGTTGAATCTAAAAGTAGACTACAAACTAGAAAAAAAAAGCACCAAATGCCATCATATGACTAAGATATTATGATTTTTCAATTGACTTCACCAAATAAAAATAAAAAACTTTTAAATAACAATCAAATAATATCAAATTTAAAATTAAATATAAAAATTAACGACTCCCTCCATAATTAAATATAAAAATTAACAACTCCCTTCATCCCACCCTTATCCAATGTAATTAAAAATAATCGTTAAAATTATGAGACGGCTCACGTGAAAACTCTCCAACCTAGGGGCCTACCATGATTAAGCCCAACCTAGGGGCCTGCCATGATTAAGCCCTTTGAGTAAAAAAGTTAATATTTCATAAATAAAAGAATGGTAATATAACCATACACGTTTGTTTAAATGTCTTAAATTAAGGTGTGGGGGAATAAAAATCCACTTTACGGACAAGCGTGCACAAAGTGGATACTCTTTTTTATTTTTCAATTTAGATTTAAGAAAATTAAACAAGCCGCTGCCCAGCCGCAGGTTAACGTAAACCCAAGCCGACGGTTAGATTATCAACGTCCTGGCTTAGCGGATCAACTGGCGTTGCCACTTGCATGCCATCCTGCCAGTGCCACCCCCTACCCTTTTGTAAACCGTTTCCACCCTATATATTATTTATAATTTCTTTTTATGTGCTTCCAAAATCCCGTGCACAGACGCCGTAAGTACATTTTGGCGAGTGGGTGGTCCAAGTTTCGAGACTCGCTTGCTCTTTCAGCGTTGTGGCTGGTCTAGCTGCAGGTATAAAAGGACACTAGGTGGGTGGAAGGCTTTCTATGCTCTTCAGAATAAGTGCCGTGAAGCGGAGTTGTGGGATTGGAAAACTATTCAAACCTTGTTCGGTCTTCTTGTGCTGCCAGTTGTTCTTTACGGGTGTGAATTATGGGCCAGCAGCACTACTATAACACAATGGAAACAAATTGAAGGAATCCAAAAGCGCTTGATTACAAGCAAGATTAAAATCAAAAGCACGGTTCCATATGACATCATGCTAAGTGAAATGGGAGCTGTTCCTATCGAGGCACTTGCTATGGTTCGCCTTTTAAGCTATTTAAAAAGAATCGAAAAAATGGAAGAGGATAGATGGCCTAAAATTGTTTTTAGTGATACACTATGTAAGCGAAAAAGGACATGGATGCAACAAAATATCACATGGATGAGTAAATGGAATATTCAATTCAATATGTGCCCCACAAATAATAAAGAAATAAAAGCCTTTGTTATGGAGAAATTTTACAAGAGAAATTGGGGAAGCGAGATCGGGAGGAAGAAACTATATTATATAAATGAGTTCAACCCCACTTGTGATCAACTCCAAAAAGCGTACATAGGAGCCAACATTTCTTGGAGGGCTAAAATTCTTATTGCTCAGCGGAGAACCAACTCTCACCAACTTCGTTGTGAGACCGAGCGTTGGAAGAGGCCAAAGGAGGCTTGGGAAGAGAGAATTTGCAGATTTTGCAATTCTGGAAAAGTGGAAACTGAACAGCACTTTATTCTAGAATGTGAGGCCTACAAAGATAGCAGAGATAAATTTGCGGATACTATATGTGACAGTTCTTGGCATAACCTATTCAACGAAAAGCACATTGAGCAATTAGGGGGGCTCATCATCAGCCTACACAAGAAGCGAACAGTGCTACTTAAATCTGCTTGAGTTATCTTGCCGTCCCATAGACTAATTTTAGTCTCGTGGACGTTAAAATTTTTATTATATTTATATATTGTGTCAGTTGTTCAGTCAATGATAGATGTGAGTGATGGGAATTTTAATAAATTGTAGGTTTTTTCCGGAAAAAATTGTGTTCTTTTTATGTATGTCTTTAACGGAAATGGATCATAAATGATAATTCTAAACATAAAAGAAAAAGAACATAAATATTTCAAAAATATATAATTTATTTGTGTAAATTATAGTTATCATGGGACGGTACACCGTTTAAAAAAAAACTAGAGTATAGAAAAACGATAACATATATTTTTTAAATAAATAATGAATACATATTAAAAATTTAAATTATTAAAATAAAAATAAATAAATTTTAAATATGAAAATATATTAAAATATAAATAAATTATTAATTTAAAAACTTAAAAATTATATTTTATAAATAAATAACGAATACATATTAAGATTTTAAAATAAAATTATTAAAATAAAAATTAAAAAATTAAATTAAATTAATCTATTAAATAAATATACTAAATAACAATAAAGTGATATACTAAAAAAATATTAAATGATACATAAACGACAAATAATAATAATTACTCTCGAAAGCTATGACGGAGGACAAAAACTAGGTGGGAAACAAGGAGGTTAGCCATCGATGGGATTTAATGCTACAAATCTTTGCCACGTCATCAATATGGTGCGTGTGTTCTTGGTGATTTTTTAGTAATAAATTTTGAGTGGTTTTAAGTGTTGGGGATGCGTCTCCCTACAATTATGATATAAGGTATAAAATTATAAATATTTGGGAATTTTATTATTTATAAATATTGAATAAAAAAAGATTTTTCTAATATACATTATTTTTAATATTTTTTAATTTATTAAATAAAATATTTTTATAAAAAAATTAACATTACATTTGAATTAATAAAAATTTTATAAATATTTATTTTTAATTTTTTTTCTTTCTAAATTTCAATGAAAATTGTAAATTAATATTAAAACTTAAAAATATAAAAAAACATTTTAATTGTATTGCTTTCACATTTTCAAAGAAAAATTTGCGCAATAATTTTTAGGATATAAGAGATTGCTTTATTTATTTGCAAATTATGGTCTATTTTACTACTTTAGCTTTTTTCTTTTAAAAAAAAAAAACCCACTTTAAGTTTTAGGTTTTAAAGGTTTATATTATATTGTTTATTTTAATATGTATAAATTAGAATGAGTAGTTAATAGATCTATAAATAAATTAATAATTCATACATTTAGAAGTTCACTTGTGTAAGTATTATTCTAAATTAATCATATTTGACTATGGAGTTTTCTTACAATGCACACTTAACAAGTTATTCTATTTCTAAAACCTTTAATAATATTTATTCTTTATGAACCATTCATTATAAAGCCCTTTAGCTCATTCATTACAATTCTCAATAATAGGATCGAGTTTCCAATGATGACTAGTGTTATTTCTACATGCATTTGATATGAGTTTGGGCTCTCTTTCAACCTCGAGTTTAGTCAATCACTTATTATTGGATAATATGAAGTTTTCTTACATTGCACGTTTAACATGTTATTTTATTTCTAAAACCTTTAGTAAGATTTATCCTTTATGAACAATTTATTACAAAGCTTCTTAACTCATTCATTACAATCCTCAATAATAGGATTGAGTTTCCAATGCTGACTAGTGTTATTTGTACATGCACTTAATACGAGTTTTGAGTTGCTTTCAACCTCAAATTTAGTCCATCACTTATTATTGGATAATAGTATTCCAGAGTCATTTTGCACCCATCATTATTGTTTTGTGCTCTAGCTACAAAACTTTAAATTAAACAAATCCATATATCTAATATTATTATTATCATCACTGACATCTCTTTCATTGTGAATGGTTACGTGTGAGGTTTGAGTTTAATGTTGAAAAGATAGGATACTTGAATTACTACATTTTTAGCCACTTAGTTACCTTGATAGAATGAACTCTTTGTTGTAATTGGTTCTTAAGATTTAATATAATTCTAGGCTCGTCTTCAACGTTCAAAGCACTATTGTTCTTAGGCAACACCGACTATTCTTATATATCAAATAATACATGTGCCTATCCTTAAATTAATTCTTGTACTTTTGTAATAATTCTTAATACTCTTCTTTCTCCATGACAGGGTAACTAGTTAAATTTTATTTCTCATTAAACTTGTTACAGCCCTTATTGGTGCATATCTAAATAGCTCAAAAGTATAACCTATCATATCTTCAGTGTTTATAAAGTACAACATTCATTACTCATTTAAAAATCTAATGATAAATATAAAGGGGGTCAATAGAATATAGTTGCAAAGGGATCTATTATGAATAAATATTACTAATGATAGGAAACTTATTCACATGGTCTGGTTAAGACTTTTGTTATAGTTCATTTGGTTACGAATAATTGGCCATTGCTCCTTTAACATAGGCTGTTAATTTTTATTCATTTATTTGTATTGCTCCTTACTTAGCATTCATTCTTGCAATAGACTTACATTATAAATTTATAGACAAAATGAACTATAGACAATTTTCACTATTGAGGCAAACATTAGCCGCTACGCGACCCTTGCTCTATCTTGCCTTATCAATATTTTCACTCCAATTTTCTTCTTTGTTTTCTTTCTTCAATAATTCTTTATGTATTTTTTCTTGCTTGTTGTCTTCTACTTATTTTTAAATTAAGTGTAGGGAATGTTCCTTATGTGATAGGATTTCACTCCAGGAATTGATTCTAGCAAGGAACAACATCTTTGCTCTTTTCTTCATGTAAAGTTTCTTCCCTGTCATTTTATTATTTATTTTTTTATCTTTCATTTTTATACACTTTTTATATCTTTTCCTTCAATCAGGTCCTCCATATATTTAGGATGCCCTCTTGCATTCATGTATTTTCATTTTCTTTCTATCTATTCTTAATAATATATTAATTAATGGTGTGATTAAATTGAGCTTATTTATTAATTGTTAGTAAAATATTTGTTACAAAAATAAATAGTAACAATAGAAATCTTTAAAAAGTTGTTGAACTTTCACATGAATGCAATTGAGTGATTGAATGAATGAGTTTTAATAACGTCCACGAGACCAAACAGTCTATGGGACCAAGTGTCAATACCATTAGAAGTTCTTCAAATTCCTTTTGATGTCATCCCGTCTCCTATGAATCTTTACCAACAGTCGGGCCGTGTTGTGTAGCCTCTCTTCCTCAAATAACTCACTAAAATTGCCCACATTCACGCTGTTATCTTGCTGCATACGGATATCCTTGTACGCATCGCACTCCCTAATGAAGTGTCATTATGTTTCAACTGCTCTATCACTGCAGAAAATGCAAGTCCTATCTTCCCATCTTTCCTTGGGAACTGTCCATCTACCAGTTTCGCACCTAAGATGGTGTGAACCGGTCCTCAATTGTGCCACTAGGAGTCTAGCTTTACCTTTAAGATCAGCACTTAGGTATGCTTTATCCCCGTGTTCCCAAGTGGGATTGAACTCTTTGATATAATGCATTTTTTTACGCCCAATTTGATTTTTCCACATGGCAGTCCTAAATTTTTCTAACAAAAACTTTTTTATTTCCTTTTTGGAGTTAGGGCACTCACGTAACTTAATGTCCCATTTTCCTAGCCACTTGATGTTTTGCTTCATCCACGTCTTCGTTCTCCGATCTAACACCTCGTTCACCACCATTTTGGGCCACCGTTGATTCCCCATGTTTTCAACCTTTTTTAGGTAGCTTAGTAACCGTGAAATCACCGCAACTTCCATTGGGAAAGTACCAGCTTCCGCCAAGAGGATCTCATATGGAGCAGTTGCTTTAACTTTAAGACTATTGGTGATAAGATGTTTTTGAATTCTTTTTTACTATCTCCATCTGTGATTTGACATGCTGCTTCCCCAAACCTCACAACTGTAGAGGACAACCGGTGTGACCAGCAAAACAAAAAGGGTTTTCTTGATTTTTCAGTCCCAAAGTTCTGCTTTCCTACACCTGTTCTGGAGAAGGTAAGAAGCTCTCCAACCTCCTTGAATCTTTTTTTGCCCTAGAAGTTTCCCAACTGAGCCTGTTACGAAAGACAATAACAAGATACTTGTATTCTATGATGATTTCCAATGGGCTACCTTCGAACATAAAATCAATTTGTTGTTGTTTCCTTTTTAGAGAGAAGATCACGACTTTAGTCTTGCTAATGTTCACTTGCATCCCGACATCTTGGCAAAATAGCTCTAAAGCCTTCAAATGATCCCTTAAACCATGGGCAGTTTTTGCTATAAGAATAAGATCATCTGCATATAAAAGTAGCTTTACTACAAAACTGGCCAACTAGATGCCACCTCCTTCGGTTTTATTTATCCATTCCTCAAGTTTGTTAATGTAAAGACCAAACAAAGTGGGGGAGAGTGGGCACCCCTGCTTGACCCTGATGTTGTCGAAGCACTCAGACATGCCTTCTCTAGTTCTGATTTTTGCTCTAACATGCTCATAAAGTTTGTGAACATCTGCTCTAAACTCATCAAGGACCCCCAATTCTTCCATCCTTTTCCAGAGTTTGTCTTTGAGAATTGTGTCAAAATCTTTTTAAAATCCACAAAACAACAGTAAGCTTCTCCACCTTGGGTGTTCCAAGCTTTTTCAATCAAATGCCTAAGAGTAATATAGTGATCAATGGTAGAGTGCCTTGGTCTAAAACCAACATGTCCCTTTGCTCTTTTCCCTTCTTTCTCTGCCCAACTGCTAATTCTATGTTCAATCAAGCTCCCAAATAACTTTCCAAGAAGAGGGTTGACCGTGATAGTAGGATAGTTAGAGGGATTATTGATATCCCCGCTCTTGAAGAGAGGGATAACGACACTAATCGTCCACTCCACTGGAAATTCCCATTGCGTGACCTCATTAAATTTTTTTTTAATGTGCGGAGCAAGGTCTTCAACTCCCCACTTTAAGAATTCAGCTTGCATCCCGTCAATGTCTTGTTCTTTACCACTTGCTAATTTCTTTATCCCTATTTGATCTCCTCATCTGAGAAGAGCTCGATTGACGTGCTAACATTGGGAGGGAGGGTTTCCTCATGTTCACATTCATAAAGTAGTTTTGTATACTCTAACCAGTGAGATTCTGTGATATTATTTTCTGTCTGTTTCTTCTCTTGCTGTAGCTCCCTCCAAAAACCTTTGGGATTGTGCTTACCTAACTCTATTAGCTCCTTCCTTCTTAGTATCACAAATTTTTCTTTCTTGGCTTTTAACAACTTTGCATAGTTTTTCTTGTTTTCTTTGTTTGGCTCGCTCTCTTTGTAGGATCTTTTTGCTGCTTTGCATTCTTCATCGTACCAGGGGTTAGCCAGGAAAGTGTTAGAGACTCCTTTCCGAGGCTTGGATTTCTTGCAAACATTTAGAGCCTTGTGAATCAAAGGGACCAACATATTGATGTCAATGTGTTTCCTCGTAATATTGTTTTCCTTAAGTCCAACATTGTTTTTGGTCATCTCAATGTGCTGCCCTAGAGCAGCAGTAAAGAGTTCCTGGTTTTTTTATTCAAAATGATTTTACCATGCAGATTAGCTATCCTAACCTTGTGTTGAGCTTGCCTTTCACTTTGCTTGTTTGTGAGAAAGCCAAACTTAACCAATATGAGCATATGGTCAGACTTCATCTCCATAGGGCATTCCCCTATAACAAACTCCAGCAACCTAGCAGTCAAATTTTTAGAGCAAATGACATAATCAACCACACTTTGACCATTGTAGGTTTTGCATGTAATACCCCCAGATCTTGGCCAAGCTCTTGTACCGTTACATATAACCATGTCATACAAACTACAAAGTCCCAAAAGTTCGGCACCGAAGTGTGTCACACTGCCTTTTTCGTCTTGTGACATTCTTTCCCAAAGTTGGTCCCCACCCTCTTCTAGCCATAAGGGATTGTTATCCTCTATATCTTCTCCTTTCATTTGAAGAGATTGTTGGCGGTTCTAGCATTGAAGTCTCCTATTAAAACATTTTCCCCTGATGTGCTAAAAATAGAGATATCTTTCTTTAGCGCCACATACGGGTCTTCCCTGTGCAAGTTTCTCTTTTTGTAGAATGTTGATCCTTTCGGGGCAAAGTAGCAAGCATCCAACTTGATTATGTCCTTATTGTCTGTTATTTTTAGCCAAATGTATTGTTTATTGGGATCCTCTTTCTCTATTTTCACTGTTTCAGCACACACTTCTTTTATTATCACGGTGACCCCCCCATGACCCTCACCTGTCTCCATCCCTTTGTTCCATACTGAGATTTTCTTGTACCCTACAAAGTTTGGGACTTTGCATCCATCATGCTCATGTGTTTCGGTTAAAATAATAATGTCTTTCCCTTTTGTTATGGGCCCCAACCCTAGTCCTCTTCTCCAAGGGTATCCTTTGCAATTCCAACTTATCATGTGCAGAGATTCTCGTGGGGCCCCGAATTCCTATTTTTTGTGGAAAGAACGCTCGCTGATTTGAGCTTTTCCATTTTTCAACAATGCCCATTTTCCATCCTCCCTTGCTTTTTTCACTTTTTCCCACTCCTTTCTTCGTTCTTCTTGTTGTGCAAATGTTAAGTCCTCATCAAGAAAAATGTGAGTGCCTTTAAGTAGCCCCCTATTCTTTATGATTGTGCTCTTATCCTCTATGTTTCTCAAGATAACTCTTACGTGCCTATTCCCTCCTATTTTTTTTCCAATCCTATTTGCCTGCTTGATAACACCTGTCCATTTCAATTCTTCTTTAAGAAAGTCTCTTGCTAAGATGTTAGTTTTTTCTTTCTCGCCAAAATTCCTCAAACCTTTGATGATAATATTAACCTCCTTGTCCTGTTTGTCTTTTTCTTCTTTTATGTGTCTCTTGATTTGTTTCTCGATGGTTTCTTTTTGCTCATGAAATGGTTCTCTAACAACCTGGGCCCAAGATTTTGCTTCTTCTAATTGATCTCTTAGCTTATTTTCTCTTAGTTCCATGCTTGCCGGCGCTGTTTGGATCTTTTCTAGCTGTGAAATGTCACTGTTTATCACTGTTTCTGGTATACCTTTTATTGATTTTGTTTTCTCTAACTCCAGTTTTATATAGACCAACGCCTATTGACCCCTTATCATGTTGCTTTGCAGGGTTAAAACTTGCTCTTTGAGCAACTTATTTTCTCTTTCAAGGTTCAAGCTGGTTTCCAAAATTTCTTTAATTTTAGTGCTTTCATGTTGCTCTTTCTCTTCTATCTTCTCCAGCGGTTGTTTCAAGTTCATAAGCTCATTAACGTACAGTTCTGATGACCACATCAGCGATGTAGTCGTAGCGCTGTACTGTCCTGCATGGTCTTGTGATCCATCTTCCCTTCCATCTTTGCTTATTAGAACAGTTTCTATTTTATCCCAGTCTGCTTACAGTTCTTTGTGACGCAGATGATTCTCATTCTCTTTCATACTGTCTTCATCTAGTCCTGTAGGTTCTCCTTCCGGGGGATTCATTTTGATCGCAGTGTTTGCAGTGTTTCCATCTATCTTGGGTAAAATCTTAATAAACTTTTTACAATGTTTTTGCCACTGTTTACGGATTTTTCTGCGTCTTATTATCCCCTTGTATTGCTTTGCGTTCACAAATACTAAATTTCCCTCCGTTTTGATAGCGCTATCATGAGGGTGTAATAATGAGAAAGGGTCCCCTGTCTCCTTTATACTCTGACCATGGGTGCTTGGCTCAATAGGTCCATTTGTTCACTGGAGAGTTTGGTTCCAAGGAGTGCTTAACCCTTCCTGGTAAAGTACCCTAACCACAGACCCCGTTAACTGCTCTTGGGGGCCACATGGATCCCCTGTAAGAAATGTGGAAAGCTTCAATGGTCCAATAGTTTGCAAATTTTTGACCCTTGGTGAAAACTGTGTTTTCTTTGCGATATAACCCTGTGTGACCAACTGGAGGTTGTCTTTTAACCGTTGCCTTTTGTTTACCATGCCTTGCTTTGTTTTGTGATACCCGATGAGAGAGGAACTATTAAAAAAAAAAGACAAATACTGTAGAGGCTTTGGGAAAACCAAGTGTTGTGGGACTACCATGTTCCCCAGCCGTCGGCCAGCAGCACCTGGCAAGAGAGAGCCCGGATTTCGCAGTTTCCTCTGAGAAGAATTTCAGAAAGGATATGTTCTCCTATTCCTGTTCTCTTTTGTGCGTAGGAGCGGCGGAAAAAAATAAAAATAAAAATTGCTTAGGCAGCGAAATTCACTGCCATTGCAGCGGCGGAAAAAAGAAAAAACAACATAACAAAGCAAGAATTTTTTTTTTTGCTTAGGCGGCTAAATTCACTGCCATTGCATATCAAGGGCGGCAAAAAATGCCGACAAAGCATGAAACAAGAAAAACGTGGCTTTGATGTCTGAGCGACAGAATTAATCGCTATTGCAGTAAATGGGAAATTTGAGCGGCGAAAATCGATGTTTTGTTAATGTAGGTCGCCCAGGGGTAGGTCGGCGATGGAACGGATTGTAACTGGTACTTGCATTCAGCTCAGATCCTCACGGCCTATTTTAGATCGCATAGAAGAAAAGAAAAGTGCCTCCAATAAGTGGTGGCAAACTGATCCGTTGTGGAGACCGCGACTTGCTGGGGGGCTCTTCTTTGTCCGTTTCCTGCCGAGTCGTTGTTTCTTGCCGAGCGTATCAAGCTGGAAGGACGGGAGAACATAGTACCGTTCAAATCTGATCCACGTAAAAGATCCTACGATTCAACTTTTCTTGCTGCGTTTTTTTTTCTAAGATTCTTTTTTAAATGGGAACTTGACATGGAATTTCAAACCCACCGACCTTTCACATACTCCACTAGTCAATCAATTAACCACTTTGCACTGTCATTGAACCACGTGTTTGTTCACCTTGGTGTAGGGGTTAAATTTGACCCCTGTTTAGACGTTTTTTACCATTTTAAACGTAAAATACTTCCAAATTTTTTTTCAAACCGTAATGAAAAACAGAGAGTTTTTTTTAAAAACCGTCATTTTGACGTTCACTTTTGAAAAACGCCCGTTCTAATTTTATACAAGGTACAGCCTACAGGGACTTAGAAGTTAGGGACTCCAACTTTGCAAGTTTTGTCTTGCACAAAGTCATTACGTATTTTGGCGTATTTTAACCATTCAAAACTTCGAGGCGCGGACAAACGGAATCTGACCCGTTCATCAAACTTCCATTCAACGGTCCAGATTAAATTACCCTTTCGATCCGTGACCGAGCTAAACCACCAATAAACGAACAGTCCGTGTTCCGTATATATCATTAACAATCGGTCTGTATGCTAGATTACAAAGCTCAAGTGTAAAGCGTCGAGAGGTCTGGAGTTCGATTCCTGCAATGGCTCCTAAAGCTGAGAAGAAGCCTGCTGAGAAAAAACCAGTGGCTGAAAAATCTCCTGCAGCTGAAAAGAAGACTCCTGCGAAGGCAGAGAAGAAGCTGCCCAAAGAAGGAGGCGACAAGAAGGGCAAAAAGAAACATAAGAAGAGCGTTGAAACCTACAAGATCTATATCTTTAAGGTCCTCAAACAGGTGCACCCTGATATTGGTATTTCCAGCAAGGCCATGGGCATTGGGGATCATGAACAGCTTTATCAATGACATTTTTGAGAAATTGGCTAATGAGGCGTCTAGATTGGCAAGATATAACAAGAAGCCCACAATCAAGTCGCGGGAGATTTAGACGGCTGTACGGCTTGTTCTTCCGGGGGAGCTGGCCAAGCACGCGGTTTCCGAGGGTGCAAAGGCTGTTACGAAGTTTAACAGCGGATGATTTTGTGCGTCAATGTCGAACGGTGTCTGTTGGCAGTTGGCAACATCTGTGAAATGGAGGTGTTGAAACTCTTGAACTGTATTTTTATTTGTTAGTTTTTAGTAATTTATATTTTGTAAGGCAGGTAGCTGGTATAAGGTAACTGATTTTGGATTGGGGTGATGTATATTTTTATGTATGTGGGGTTTCAAGGGTTTCCTTAGCGTATCAAGAATTGAATACAAGGGTTTTAAAAAAAAAACTGGGCTCTGTACTATTACTGTAATATCTTAGGTCTTTAAATCAATTACCAACTAGATCATGACTTGTTAATGCGGTCTTTAACTTACCATCATATAATTTATTTGTGCGAGTGTATGTTGTTGTGGTTGAATGCCCTCTGAAGGGTTTTGGATTTGGGTTCACGATTGCTGTTTCAATCTAATTTTGTGAAATTCAATTTGTTTGTTTTAATTGGGTAAGAATTTCGTGGAAACAAATTTAGATTGGTTTACAAGCTTAACCTGAAGAATACGGTAGAGACACATGATGTAAAGCTTGCATAAGGTGTGGCATGCGTTTAGCATTTTCCATTATTGTTTTTTGATTTAGGGAGCGGTGCGATTTTTAGATTCGAATATTAATGGCTCTAGTCTGTGGGGTGGTTTGTGTATCTAAGTGGGTGAATATTTCTGTAAAAATAAATGGATTTGCTATCAACATATGATGTTCTCTAGACTGAACTCACTTGTATCCATTTTAAAAGCAGCATTTAGTGTATAATTTGTCCCTTCTATTTGTCCGAGACTGGTTGTTCTGATGGTGAAGGGCGATTGCAAGTATTGTTCACGCAAATCAAATACGGCCTCTGATTGAGTGTAGTTAGTTGATGGTGTTTTCAAAACATATTTTACAGTGAGTGATTTTTTATATCATGAATTAATATCACTGAGTTGCAGCTTCCTCTAATTGCTCTGTATGTTACTATTCCCTTGTACAATTTCCTTTGTAATTGGTCCGTATGTTTCTATTCCCGTGTTGTGCGTCTGCAGCTAGTCTGTATGTTTCTGTATCTTTGCGTTTGCCTTGGGATGATTGCCAGCCATTTGATGCACCTTAAATTTGGTAGCCCGAGGTTTTACTCTGAGGTTTGAAGTCTTAATCTTATTGGGCTATTCTGATCATTTTTGGGTGCTTCATTTCCATGACTGTTCAATTGGGTCAGAATCAACCATGGTATTGAGACTCTGCTAGATTGGCATAGTTGAGAGCTGTGAGTTCTGTTGTCTTGACACAGTTGAACTTGCAAAACAAATTAAAACCTTACAAATAAAAAAAAATGCGCAAGAAACTGTGAAAAGCTAAAATTTTATATCTATTTTCATTTCATTGTGTTTTTATTTAAAATGCTTTGGGGATGATTTTCAGATTTTGTGATGACTGATCTGGGCTATCCATTAATTGGAACATGAACATCAGAACTGTTTGTAAGCTTGCAGTGTGTGAGCTGTATGGCCCCACATGGTGTTCTAAGTAGGCCAAATAATAATAAGAAAAATTGGCTTTAGAGACTGCTTCATATGCAGTATGAGCATGCCATATGCAGTACGGGCATGCAGTTTTTATGGAGGGATTGTAAGAGCATTATAATAACATTGTATGCATGTGTGCACTAGGCAGAGAAAATTGCAATGGCATGACTGATTTTAAAGGTGTTAAGGATGTACCATTCACCCATGCATGTGGCAGTACTAAATGGATTATAAAAATTGCTAGTACGAGGAATATTGCATTTGTATGACTGACCTCTAAAGAGATGATAGGGATGTGTGAATTTGGATTTGTATGACTGGTTTTAAAAAGGTGATAAGGATGTTGCATTCACACATGCATATAGCAGTACTAAATAGAATACAGAGCTTCCTACTATGAGGAATAAAATAATTGATGTATGATAATTGCACGGAGAAGGAAATTGCTTTACTAAAATAACGTTCTCAATGACGATTCTTTGTTCACAAAGATTATTTTCTTCATTGAGACCAAAATGATTTTTATTTGGATTTAATGCTTACACTGGCAGGGAGGTGAAGACATAAGGTAGGCAAGGAATGTGTTGTAGATTTGGATGGTAATTATGTTTTGCAATTGTTAAAAAGACAATGAAATTATAGTTTGCGGGTAACAGAGTTTGCTGAAGAACTATGCACTTGACATTTCTGTAGCTGGAAAGAAGGATTCTATATAAGAATTTGCAAATGGACAATTTGCATAAAGACAAATTTTTCAATTGTTCAATGCTTGAGAAATATTGAGAAATATCCATATGGGGAGTTGTTCAGGGTTCCCCATCACATGAACAATGAGTTTAATTAATTTTTATGTAAAATTATGAAAGTCAAAAATGATAAATGAACGTTATGTGCAAGGTGACATTATCTTAAAAACCGTCACAAATTTTTTTTGATGGGCAAAGGTGACCGTCAAATTTAACCCCTACCTTGGTGGACGTAACTGACCTTTTTCAATAGGAAGAGAAATCTCAAAACCCCACGGGCCAGCTTGCTATCACACCATGCAACCTTGTGAGCCCCGCTAACGTATAGAGACGTATTTTTCCCTTTTAGATTTGTCAATATGTACCTTCTCCAACCACCTCTGTCCATGAAAGAGACTTAAAATCTCTATGTTGTCGTCAGCAGTGTGAAAAACTTATATATATATATATATTTTTTTTTAACCTCGTCTCAATATTTGGTGTATAATTATGTGGGAGATTTTTCAATTTAAAAAAAATAGTCAATTTTAAATTTTACATAAAATTATCTATATATTAATTTTAAAAAGGCAATTAAAAAATTAGATATGAGATAGAGTTAAGAACCAATCAATAGATTATGTAATATAATTTATTTTTTTAAATTTGATAATGACATTATGTAATATAATTTATTTTTTAAAATTTGATAATGACATGATTATATTTATTTTTTAAATTATAAATTATAATTGTATTTAAAAATTAATATCGAACCAAAAAACTGTTATCAAACAATTTTATGATGTAAAATGTTGATTATTAATTTTAATCTCTGCTTACAATGACAAATGAGATGATAGTAGAGTGCAATATCTATATGCATATGGTAGGCTTTAGAACAATCTTTTTTTTCAATAATTTCATTTTAATTTTAAGATAATGAAATTATTAATTATTAAATTTCTCAACAAATAAAATTATATAATAAATTTCAAATAGCAATCTCAAAATTAATACATCTTAATATTTTTTTTATAATACATTCAATTTTTTTATAAATATATTAAGAATATATCAATTAATTATAACATATTTATATTTTTATATGATACCCTTTTTTGAAAGGAAGTTTGGTTGAGAAGTTTAAAATCTTTCACATAATTTAACCAATTAATTAACTATAAAAATCAGGGTCACAGTGTGATATATTTGAAAAGGTTTAAAATTAAAAAAATATATAATTTTTTTGTTTCGTTATTTTGGTTGGAAAATATGTCTAATACCATTAAGATGTTGATGTAATTTCTTGATATGTAATGATGTAACTTTTAAAATTGTGATTTCTTAGATTTTTTAAATGTAAATAACTTCTCTATCATATTAATTTATTAATATGATTCCAAAAAAAACTCAATTAAAAAACCACCAACCATTTGAACTGGTAGATTAATTTGTAAAGTTATTTTTTAACCTTTTAAATTGATCTATATTTACTTTCTCCAACTACCTTTGGCCATGGATCAGATTTAAAATAATTATATTTTGGGGTCATTAGGTTTAGAGCTTGGTTTCATGACATTACAACTGCAAAAATAGTTGAGTGTTGTAGAAATTATTTAGTAGGTATGCAATGAAATGGTCCTATAAATTTCAAAAAATGTAAAATTTACACATGCAAAAAAAACTTTAAGAATAACTTTTCATATCTTTAATATTGAGCAACTTTTCATATTGTCAAACTTTACCTTGTACAAATTTAAATGAAATGTAAAAGAAGAGTAACATCTCATATTTCTAATCTTCTTTTTTTTGAAGATAGATTTAATAGGAAGAACTTTACTCATCTTTTTCACAATTTGAAAAAACTACTCTTATAATTTAAAAAATATATCTTACACTTTAAGATTTAATTATAAAACTAAGTATTTATTATAATTTAAAAAAAATAAAATAAAATTAAATATTTATTATGAAAATTTTCAAACTAAAATCTTTTTACTTCTTTTCTTTATTTTAGATCCTCTCCATCTGGGTAGTAAGTTTGATTTTTTTAGGTGTCTTTTCTAGTTTATATAAGACAAATTATATTTTGACTTTACACTGTCATCGCTGTGATCCATTGGTTGGTCATCTATGGTGGAAAGTGGTTAGAGAGTTTTTGGTGAGAACCACTTAATAAGTATTGTCTCCAAAAAATCTAGGATTTGTACTTTAGTGAAAGGTTAGACAACATCTTTTACAACATCATTCTCACCATTAAATTACAATTTACTTGATAAATTAACAATTAAATATAATTGAACTTAATTAACATGCACAAACTCAATGCATAATAAATCTAACCTTCAAAAACTTAAATCTACTACTGTGTAAATTCAAATTATTCAAGGATATACCTTTCTCTTTTGAAATCATAAAAACTACATGGTGAAATCATGATACCAAAAAAAATTCTCCGTAAATAATTGCATCACATCCTGTTGGGAAAGGTGTGCAAAAGCCTTAGGAAGGTGAAAACCTAATCCCAAGATGGTGCCAGATGCTCTGATCATGCTAAATTTCTTGAAAATCATTGCATCCAACTTTTTACAGTCATCCATGGCTCATTCACCAAATCGTTAGAGACCTAAATCTGTAAGTCTAAACTCTGCTTTTTCATATCTTCCAATAGAATTTCCTTTTCTTACATGAGTATACAATTCACTTAAAACACTTGCAGCTTATTTGATTTATGTACATTACACTCAGAATTAAAGAGAAAAGAAATGCTGAAGAGTTGAAATAATGGCCATCTATTGATAGTGAAGATTTTTCAGCATGTACTCCCCTTTCTAACATTTACTTCACCCTCTGTCACTACTTAAACTAGAATAAAGATTATCACAAAAACTTAATCTGTAATAAATATTATTATAAATGTAATTGCATTGCCCTATCATTCCAAACATCATTAGAAATTTCACCATTCATATGAATACTGCACCATGAGAACAAAATTAATGAAAGCCTTCAAACAGAGAATGCAACAACCTTGATTCACTTGCGAGTTTGATATCAAATATAATATATGACAAATTTATAAACACCTAAAAATTAATCTCTCTGACATTTTTCAAATGGATTTAAGATGTCTCAAAAAACCTCATTAAAGTTATCCATATAATGTTTGTGATTTGGAATCTCAACACGCCCAATTGAAAATAGTAGTACAGCAACAAAAATCTAAACAAAGTGGTTGAAACTTTCACAGGAATGCAGTTGACCTCTATTAGATATAAGTTTGACGTTGGATCTAAAACCCTTTCACACCCTGCACTAGGCAATCAATCAACCACTTTGCACTGCCATTGAACCACGTGATTAGTCTGGTGGATGTAACTGACCTTTTACAATAGAAAGAGAAATCTAAATCCCCACATAGAGACGTATTTTCATCTTTTAGATTTGTCTATATTTACCATCTCCATTCACCTTGCTCATGAATGAGACAAAATCTCTATGTTCATTTCACGAATGTTAACAAGTTTTTTTCACCTCATGTCAATAATTAGTGTTTAATTATGTTGGGATTGTTTAACTTTTTAAAAAAAATTCTCAAATTTAAAATTAATTTGATTAATTATAATATAGTTTTCTTTTTAATTTAGAGTATGCAATCAAAAAGTTGAGATGTATTGTAGAGTTTGGAACCTTTCAATAGACAAAATTATGTCATAACATCTGAGTTATTTATATAAAGAGACATCTAATTTATAATTTGAGATTAATTATACTTACATTTTTCTTCTATAAACTATAATAACATTTGAAGGGCAATGTTGAATAAATAATTGTTATAGAAAAAATTTATGATAGGAAGGGTCAACCGTCAATTTTAATCCATGCCTACAATGACAACTGAGGTATTAGTAGATGTAGATATTAAAATCTAGTATTATATACTTGATAATGTCATTTTTTATCTATTTTGAGCTTACATGACTTACAAGAGTACATATATTACTCTTGTTCGTCATTCTCTTACATTCACATACTTTTCATAAATTAGATCATTTATAGTTGCTAACAATTATACTTACAAGAATCCCTGTAGTCTGTACCAACCTAGTCAATTATTATACTCATATATCTCAAAATTAAATAATACCATCTATCCGGGACCGTACAAACCTAACGGTTTTATCCCATGCCAAACAACAATCACTTTTTTGATTCAAATCATTCTTATAAATCAATCACTCTATATAAGTCTAAATAAACTTTCAAAGAAGAACAACATCTCATACCTTCAATCTTGCCTTGTATAAGTCTAAGTAACATCTTATACCTACATCTAATTATAAATTAAGTATTAATAATGAGATGAACTAAGTATTCATAATGAAATTCCCTGTAAAAAAAATATTGAAATCCTTCTACTTCTTGTCCAATCCTTCATTTATGATTTAATTTTTGTTCCATTTTATTCTAGTTCTTCTCCCTCTTGTTAGTAAGTTTGATTTTTCTGAGTGTCTTTTCTAGTTTGTATAAGATAAATTATATTCTGATTTTAAACTGCCATTGTAGTGATCCATTGGTGAGTCATCTGTGGCTGAAGGTGGTTGGAGGGTTTGTGGTGAACACAATTTAATAAATCTTTGTTCTAAAATCTAATTCTATTGAGAAAAATACAAAGTACAAATGTACTACAAAATATATTTTGACTTCTCAAGATCTATCAGCCAAAAAACAGATATAGTAGTACTGGTTTTAGGAGATAGAAAAGTCTAGGTAGTTGATTCAAGCCCTCAAAAACTTGAATCCGCTACTACTATGTAAATTCAAACTACTCAAGGTTATACCCTTCTTTTTTGGAAGCAGGAAAATATATGGTGAAATCATAATGCCAATAAACTCTCAATAAAAAATTGCACCACACCTATTGGTAAAGATATGCAAAAGCCTTGTGAAGGTGAGAACCTAATCCCAAGGTGGTGTGAGATGCTCTGATGATGCTAAATTTCTTGAAAATCATTACATCCAACTTTTTCCAGTCATCCACGACTCACTTACCAAATCGTCTCAGACACAAATCTATAAGTTCAAACTCTGCTTTTCCATAGCTTCCAATAAAATATCCTTTCTTACATGGGTTTACAACTCACTTAAAACAAATTCACTTAAAACAGTTGCAGCTTATTTGACTTATCTACATTCCATTCAGAATTAAAGAGAGAAGAAATGCTGAAGAGTTGAAATGATGGCCATCTATTTATAGTGAAGATTTTTCAGCATGTATTCCCCTTTCTAACAATTTCATCACGCCCTGTCACTACTTAATCTATAATAAAGATTATCAAAAAATTTAATCTGTATGAAAGATTATTATAAATGTACTTACATTGCCCTATCATTCCAAAAATCATTAGACACTTCCTCATTTTTTAGAATACTGCACCCTGAATACAAAATTTATGAAAGCCCTCAAACAGAGAATGCAACAACCTTGATTCACCTGCGAGTTTGATTTCAAATTGTGTAGCTTGCATTAGTGACCTTATCAGCCAAAATTGAGAGGCCAACTTTTTTCAACTCTTTAACTTAAATTAGTATGAGTGGCAAAATTACGCATTGAAATTTGACCCCCTTCTTGTGGTAACACATTTAGGATCAGGACTCCAAAAATGGGAACTACTGGCCCTCTAACCACAGAGCCACAGGCCCTTCACAAGTTCAGGCTTTGCAAAAGTTTAGTTTGAACCTCCAATACTTAGGCGGTTGGGTAATGGTCAATGCTGAGTTAGGGAAAGGAAACTAATCAGTAAAATTCTAAGACATTAAAACATTCCAAGTAACTGAGTTTGGTTTATTGAAATTTCAAGCAACCAAGAAAGACCCAATCTCCGTATATAATCTAATAATAAAATGTATTATTAGTTTGTCTTTCCAGAAAAGACACCAGTATAAAATTTAAAAGGTGGGAGAACGTTCCATCAAATATTACAAGCCTTTCTACAACTCAAAGCACCCACAGAGACATTTTATATACTCCAATGCTATTCACACCATCCTACAAACTTTCATACAGTGTTTGTCAAGCCATGCTTACGCCTGGCTTTACAACGCATTTCAATAAATAAATAGCAAGGGTTTTGGAGAAAATACACTTGAAATGAACGCAGATTACTAAACAATAAACAACACATATCTCGTCTTTAGGATTTTTTTCTTCTAACACGATGGATCCACCAAAACACAGATCTAACAGGTCTGTATAAACAAAATTCTTCATAATTTAAGCTAGTATTCCATCCAAGGTGCAACCTCGCCTGATTTAATGTATTGGCCGCCTCCATTAAAAACTTCCTCATCCATGCTCCCATGGACGAAGGAGGTCTTGTGATAAGAAATGTTGTTGATGTCAAGGCCTTCAAACCATTCCTCGGTATAAAATATGTCAGGAACTACTTCAGATGCTACTGTTTTGAACAAATCTTCTATGCTGCAGTCCAGACCTAACTCAGATTGGAAGCAACTGCAATCGTTGATTATGCTCTGGTAAACATGCAAATAAAAAATATTAGAACTTTGATTGTATTAGATCAATCAAGCATTTTACAAGGAACAAGAAGTGGAAAAATAGTTGAACTTCGATCGTATGAGATCAAGCATTTTTACAGGAAACAGAGAGGAAAAACAGTTGATAATAGTCACAAATAATGTATGTACATAGAAAATTTTACATTTTAAAAATGACTGGCTATTTTTTTTTTTCAAATGTCTCCAGTTTTCTTATATCAAGATTCCATACATTCTGTACAAGAGGTGAAGGATTCTCAAAGATCACCAATTTGTTTTACACAAACAAATGTGAACCTTCATTTTCAAGTAGCAAATATTTTCAGGAAATAATTTATGGAAATAGCCGAATGGCCAAACCACAAAGCTTTTCCCCACAGTCAGTGCAGGATATGAGGACATTTGTTTCCCTGAAATCGAACAAACCCCTTCTTTCCAAAGTCAACTTATTCATGGCATTAGAATTTCATCGGGGGTTTTCAATATTGAATCTTGACCAAATACACGTATGGACAGAGTTGTCCTTCAATCTGATGAAAAAGGGAGACATGCAAGCAGGGATTTAACAGCCAGAGATCAAAACACCTTCTTAATTGCAATGCTATTGTTTTCGGAACCATCCCAAATCGGTCCAGGATATGATCCCTCGTTTGACAATGTAAACACAGTAAATATATCCTTAATCACCAAACCATGGACAGAATGAAGTCAATAGATTCTAGAAGACCAAGCCCAAGATTATCAACAATATGGATAGATTACAGATATTCCAAGTCCAATCGGGTAGGGCAACCATCTTGCATATGCATAAAGGTGAGAATATTGGGCTTGTTTTACCATAAGCATTAAAGGGGTGATTGCTATTAATTTTTAACCCCCACATTATAAAAGGTATCAGTTTGTACTTTGTGCAAACCATTTTCCAAGGTACCTACAGGCGAGACTATCCTCCTACCCTCTGCAAGGCTGGGACAATTCCTCTTGCCACTACGTGCAATACCGGGGTTGTAGGGGTTTGTTTTTGTCCCAGACCAATTGGGTAGGTCAAACCCTGCAAGGTATGCAGAGGTGAAACATCAGACTATTGGAATTTTACTGTTAGCAGGGACGAGGTGAGCCCTCTTGCCAAAGTGTTTTCCCCTGGGTATGAATTGATTGGTTTGCACAACCCCTTTTGCAAGATATCCAGGGACCAAAGGTGAGAATATTGAGTTTTTGCATTTCACAAGAATGGGACAATTCTTCTTGCCATTAGCAGTAATTCCCAGATTATGGAGATCATTTTTCAATGATGCAACAATTTCTTGCCGTTAGTAGAAACTCACAGATTAGAAAAATCATTTTTCCAAGACAAATTGGATGGGGAAGATTGTCTGGAAGTTATGCACGTGAGAAATTATTGGGCTTTTACAATTAACAAGGATAAGGTGATTCCTCTTGCCAAGTCATAAATCCCAGGATATGGGGATCATTTCTCCCAGATCAATTGGGTAGGGTGGATCATCTGACAGTTATGCAGATAAGAGACTATTTGGCTATTTTTATCAGTGAGGATGGGATGAATACTCTTCCCAAGATGTAATCCCTGATTTATCACAATTGTCAGTTCATACAAAACCTCTTGCAAGTTCACCTAAAGGTGGGTCTATAGAACTTTTGTTGCATAAGACCCCGGTTTTGGGAATTTTATTGTTCTTACGGGATTAGGCATAAGACCCCGGTTTTGAGGATTTTATCGTTCCTATGGCATTAGGCTTAAAACCCTGTTTTGGGGATTGTTTCACAAAACCCAAGTGGGTGAGACTATGGGGATTATTCACAAAACCCAAGTGGATGAGACTGGGATTTTTATCGTTCCCATTAGGCATAAGACCTAGGTTTTGAGGATTCTTTCACAAAGACCATGAGGCAAACCCTTTTTTGAGTTATGCAGAAGTGAGACTATTGGACATGAACCATTAGCAGCGTTGGGTGATTTGTCTTGTCATGAGAGGTGATCAGATTTGTGGGGTTATTTGTTCTCCAAGTTCAATTGGTAGGGCAAACTTATGCAGAAGCACAATTAAGCTTTTATCATTTGCAAGGCTTGGGTGATTGCAATTTACTCTTGTGATTGGGCGTAATCCTCGGGCCCTTATGAAGATTCCCCAGCTGTGAAGCCTTCAAAGAATTTCTCCGCTAGGCCTCAGGTGTCCTAATCAGCCTTGCCAGCAAAGATCCAAAACAGATGTTTTAAAAAAAAAGTTCCACAATAGGACAAGATAATCATTTATTAACTTATAAAAAAAACTATTTATTTGCAAAACATATTCATTATATCTCATGAATGTTATACCCAAAATAGACAAGCAATGCCACTTGAATGCAATTTTCTATACTATTGCTGTAAACAGCAAAAGTATGCTGAAGATGTGAACAAAATTCCATTCATTTACAACCCATAATGTCATACACAAAATAAACCAGCAATGCCACTTGAATGCAGAAAACAATAAAAACATGCTAAAGATGTAAACACCATTGGATTTGGCATTTGTTGTTGACTCTCACAATCCATGTTTCCATCCCAAGAAAAAAGCAAAAGGAATTTACAAAAAACTGCATTCACTACAACAAGCAACAAACATAATAATCACCTCATAAGCTCTATTGATCTGCTTGAATCTCTGCTCACATCCCCTCTCCTTACAAACATCAGGATGATATTGCCTGGCAAGATTTCTATAAGCCCGCTTGATCTCATTCCTCGAAGCATTTCTCCTCACCCCAAGAATAGAATGATGATCAATCCTCACCATACTGTCAGTCATACAAGCTCGTACAACAGTAGCAGCACCTCTTTTCCTCAGCCCCTGGTCGCATGCCGAATAGGAAGTGCTGCATGGTACCGTGGGGGTTACGAACGCCAGCTTACACGCCATGAAAAACCCACTTGCCGAAACTCTTTCTGAATATATTGAAACTTCTAGCACATTACACACAAATGTTTTTTTACAGTTCTGTGGATCGATCCCACGCAGCTATGCACTGATTTTTGTTTTTTTCGGCACAGAGAACTTTGTGGGATGATCCAGAGCGGAGATTTTGCAAAGTTCTCCGACGAATCCATTATCGGATATCGAATTTATAGAGGGGAAAAGCAGGATGACATGGTCAAGAAAACAACACGCCTGATGATTTTGGTAGGTGGGCAGCTTGACTGGCGTGCAGTTGTTTCTTTGGTTGTTTTCTTCGCATTTCTTTTTCTTGGCTGGTGGGGATGACATTTTGCATACGTATCTTTGACGTGGGTTCTAGATTAAACATTTCTTTCATCTTTCAAAATAATGTATCTCAACTTGTTTGAAGACATAAAGTTAATGGGGTCAGATATTTTTTTCATACAAGGAGAATATGTTTTTTAAATAAATTTATTCTTCAATGCCATTTATGTGTTTTTGGGAGGGAGGTCACACGTTTAAATTTTATAGGGGGTAAGGTATGCATGTTTCATATTTGTAGTATAGTTAGGTGCTTTCTCATGTTAAAAGTACGAGGTGGTCCCATATACTATAAGCTATTTTGTAGACCATAACCAAGGTGGCATTGTGGACCTTAAAAACTTTATTATTATTATTATTATTATTATTATTATTATTATTATTATTATTATTATTATTTTTCTCCAAGAGGGAAAGAGAGGTTATGACATACTAAGCATTAGGGTGGGTGTCTCCTCTGATCTCTACAAGGGAAATTTATGAAGATAATAGAGTTGTTAATTAATGTGGTATCTGATAAATTTAAGATAGGCACCTTGAAATTGATACCTCTCAACATTTTTGAGATTGTAGTAACTTTACAATCTACTCCAAAACCAACCACAAATGATTTTTTTTATATAATTATTTAATTGTGCTTATACGAAGTGTCAAAGTCAACTATTAGCACGCACATTAACATGTCTCGCACTAACATGAAACAAATACATGAATTCATCTATTAATTAATTCTTTTGGATTAATATGGATGAGTCACTTACATTTAACTCACCAAACACATACTAGGTTACGATCATGGGCTAACAATTAGGGACCTCAACAAACAACTTCACCCAAGTTGCTTGAACGCTAAAATAAACCCCACTATCAGTTTCAAAACATCCTAAAAACATATAGATTGGCAATAAACTTGTCTCTCTTAGACATCAAAATTTAAACCCTTATTTAGGTTGGAGGCTCTGATTATATTAACATATACTCACATTTATTAACTTCCCACGTTTAATTATTATTCCCCAATCATATTCATGTGGGTCAAAAGTCCATGGAGTCCCAACTAATCCCAGAGTTCATGTAGTCTATTGACTTCCATAGACTCCATAGAGTCTCACTCAACTATGTTTGTTTAACAAAATGCACACATCCCAATTTTATATTTTATTCACAAACTAAAGGGATCATCATATATTCCACACGACTCCACGTTACTAAGTGTTTATCACATAATGGATGGCTAAAGCCAATAGACATGGTGGATCTCAAACACAACAAATGACAATCTATAAATTAGCAGGGCCATAGACTCATGCAATGTCTAATTATTCAAACCTTCTCAAGGTTGATCCATTAGCGTGATGCTAAGATGATCACCACATGCCCACATCATGGATTGCATGTGGCCTTAGTAATAAAGTGTTACTCATCTTTATATTATTAATGTGGCTTTACCAGTTGTAAGGCCCCCATAACTAAAGTGACCTAAGCTTTGCAAAATTTTCACTTTAAATTGTAGTTTATAGTCCCACCCATCCCAAACTGAGGTTTGGTTGGTCTTAAGGTCGTGAACAATTGACTCTACATTCGAGGCAAAAAAGGACAGTGGGATCACCCTATCCATGTGCCCATCTAGTCAAACTATATTGTATACAACATTTCATGCTGATTATTTCATAGTGAAAGGATTCAATATGTCCATTTGTCATCATTACATAAGCACAGGTTCATAGAGTGGCTATATCCCACAAAGTGTTTGTTGAAATGTGAATACTTTATTTGGTGGGATATTTTACCAAGTGGCACAATCACTGAGAGGCTCCCAAGGTGACCAAATCAAATTATAGAGTCTAAGTCAAAATTAATTAATTAATTAATTATATATATATATATATATATATATATATATATATATATATATATATATATATATTAATGATAACATTAGTAATAATTGGGCCACCATGACTTAAGCTATAAGGATTATATTTACATTTAACCTAGTTTAATAAAGAAACATGTCTGTGCATTTAAACAAAATTTATAAACATGTGTGTTTGTGTACCCATAAATTATTCATAAGAAAAAGGTTGAGGGTGATCATTATGTTGCTATGTGCGACATGATTGTGCTTAGTGGCATAATCCTATGCATCATAAAAAAAGTCACAAGTGATGGCTAAGATAAATAACAATGGCTAGATAATGCACTGAAGCACTAAGTCGAGATGATAATTCATAGTGGCCATGTGAATGCATAGTGAAGTTTTGCTAGGACCCTTAGTCCTAACCATTTTTAAATGTAATTATCTTCTTTAATAGAATGCTTCAAATGCATATGCTTTGTAAGATGCCCCTCAAGCCCATTATAATAGTAGAATGTAATAGTGTATTAGTGGAATAATCCCACATTCATTAGGAGTAGTAGTTATCTAGCGATAGATTACCGTAAATAAGAGTCTAGACTAGTATGAAAGTAGCTACAAATTGTATTGAATTGAGCTGCCCCCTCAAAGAAACCAACAATTCTGTAATTTTGCTATTGTAATGCAATTATGTTCCTTTGAATCAATATAATCATGTTATTTCTATTTCAATTTAGAATATTTTTCATATAGTCTAATCTATATCAGGAATGATCCTATCATCTAGTATCATAGCACTTTTCAAGGTCGACTTTTTTCCTACTATCCACCATATGCTCTCACCTTGCCTTAACGAGATCCTCGTGATCAGAAAGTGGTAACAGATCATCACTACGAGCCACATATTACAACCCATCATAGCTATGAGCCATGTTTTACAAGTGTAGATACCCATATTTGGTCCAAACATAATTTCATAGCTCTTTGCTTATATACATATTTTGACAAAGAGTTAGGTATCTTGTGGCATGGTCTCATGTGGACCTCTTCGATTGCATCTTATTTCACTTTCTCTATCTTCCCCTATGTTGTATTATTTGGGTGTTCTGGTCATAAGCCCAATCACGTGCCTACCTAGCTAGCTAGGATGGATCTAGGCTTGTTCTAGAGGGGCATATGCCGTGATGATTCCTAAGGCACTCAACATTTAACACTCAACAATGTTAGCATAACTATACATAAGGCATAAGCTCTATGTTCTCACCTAAAGTGTAGTAGAGAAGGAACTGAGGTCTATTGGGATAGTTGTGTCATGGTGTAACTCTATTCTTCATAGGTCTAGTTGGCATAATGAGGGTCATATGTTCATAGGTGCAAGCCTTGGGTTTCATAGGTTCAAAAGTAGTTAGGTGCTTGAGGGGTGAAGGGTGATTTGGTTGAGGGACTTGGCCATAGTCTAGCACCCAGGCGTGGGTCTTAGTTTAGGGTGCAAGGCTTCAACCATACTTAGCATATTTTCTATCAAGGGCACAAGGTTCATTGTCCTACTATAGATTTGCCATTAACAAATTAGGGTATCAACTTGTAAGAACTCAATACATTAATTCAATAAAACATAACATGCACTCCATAAATATTCAAAAGCTTAACCATTAGTTCATTATTTATTTATGCAAATCAATCTTCATTAACTTAGTTAACAAATACATGTAAATTCCATTTAACTGAGCTAACACTCCACATAAAATACTAAGGCCCAAGCTCACAGGCGAGCTTGGGTATTACAATGGGGAGCATCAAAATGCATCCCAAAATATGTTTTGAGCTTAAGACAAGTTTCTAGCAGTAATTAGCTAGAGCTTTGCTACATTAGTTCACCTCCTTTGTTGGGCTGGACTCAACTTCCTTTTATAGTCTTCGAAACATCCTAGGTTTATAGGGAGTGGGGCACGTTGACTGCTAAGTTGGCACTGGGGGTACAAATCTCATTGCTTCCACTATGCTTTATCTTAAATGTGTAGTCATTATCCCATGAACCTGCTTCCCAATGCCATCAAATTCAAAAAGAGGTTGTTTGTCTTTAATGAGAAGTCATTGTCCCGTGTGCCTATTTCCCAATGCTACTCAGAGTTGTTAGTCACTGGCTAGCTGACACCACTAGAGTACAAAAAGAGAAACCCTCCATGTAGTTGCCTCATGCCTAGGTGTATGTAAAGTTGGAATGGAATTTATTACTTAGCATGAAATGGGGCCGAACATTACCCCATACAAAAATGTTAGTCCACCCTTAGACTAAACTTCTAGTGCCCTAGCTGCATAAAATTTAGGCACGCTCTACTGTAATTTTGCCTTAAAGTTTTTGAAGCCCTGGATCACAAGATTGATTTCTTTGATAGCACTATCTATCTTTGTAGAGGCAGCCTCAAGCACAAGCATGTCTGTGTTATATAGTTCTTTACAGAAGGCTTCCAACCTTTTCTTAGCCTTTTGAACCCCACTATCTATGATGTCTCCCTATTCACTCACCATCTAGAAGGTGTAGAAAAGCTCGTCCAGATATTTCTCTTGGGTTTTTAGTTGGCTATTAAATGTATTTACTTGCACCATTATTTGGGTGTGCTCGACCCTACTCACAGTGAATGTCTACTTTAGCAATGTGTCCTTCTCCTTTGCCTTTTTGAGGTGCACATCGATGGCTACTGCTTGAGTGGAAAGTTATAAAATATGACATTAACACCATTTACATGCTCTTCTAGCCTTGAGAAGAGGTCCTCCACCTCATTGAGATTTTTGTTGAGCTCTTTCTTTATTATTTTGCAAGGGTCCTCTTCCTCTTCCTACGTTGGCTTCATTTAAGGGATCATCTGTTTGACCAAAGCGCACACTCTATCCACTTTCAAAAGCTAAGACGTGTCAGTACCATCCAAAAGGGATGACATTGCCTCCTCGACACACTCGGCCAACTCTTTGAGTTTAAACTTTATGGCATTGAGTTCTTCTGCCTTGAGATTAATGCCTTTCCATTCAGCGACACAAACATCATTGATAATGTTTTTGCACACCACTTTAGAGGCCATCTTGAGGAGGCCATTAGCTGACCTTATAGGGTTCATGTCTCAGGGATTGACCAGCTGGTATTCATGCCCCTCTTCTGGCTTCTTAATGCTTCATATTGCCTTGGCTAGCACCTCAAAATATAGCTCCTCCATATCGCAATCAAGTATGAAGGACACTTGATGGTGCACCAAATTTGTTGTAGATTTAAAGGGCATGTATTCTAGCATGTAGAATTCATCATCTGTGTTGAACCCCTTCCACATCTTTTTTCAATAGCTTGGCTCAAATTCCTACTTTTCAATGACTAGCTCCTTATGCTCCTGTGCCTCTTCACTTGTGCTACTACCCTCTTCCTCAGTGTCATCGTCTTCCTCTCTATTTTGTAGGGGTTCTTCTTCTTTGGACTTCTCCCCTACATCCAATTTTTTCTTCTTATTCTATTTATTCCTTTGAGGTGCTAACATCACCTTCTTTGTCCCCAGACACCCCTTTAACACTAGGGCATGATTGTTTTATATTTTTCTTTGTCAGGCTAGTGTGGGCACTAGGCACCTCTGCTATCTTTTCTTTAATGGGTTCCACACCTACGACAACCCTCTTCTCTTCATTTTCCTTTCTTACCTTCTCCTTATGGGCCTTCTTTATTTTTGCCTTCCTCTTATTGATGATTATGGTGGGTTTCTCCTCTTTGGCCCTTATCTCCTTGGCTTCTACTTTATCAATTTCTTCTTGGGACATGCCCTTGGCCCTCATGTCCTCTCACTTGCAGTGCAACTCTAGCACCATGTCGATGTGATCTTGATCTAGTCCCATGCCCTTCTATTTTCTCTTTAGTTCTTCTTCAGTCGGTGTTCCTATTGGTCCTTTTTCTCTAAGCATAGCAGTGGTGCCACCTTAGAAAGCCTCATATACTTCCACCACACTGGGCTCTTTATCTGTTTCTCCTTTTGCCAGGTGCTTTTCTTTAGCTTTAGATTCCCCACTTCCTTCTTTATTCCTCTATAACTCCCATGCCTTCTGGATGTCTGCTTCGCTAAGGCCAAGCTTCTTACAAGCTCTTTCCCACCTTTCTTCCTCAGTTTGGGGTGGTGGGGAAGCTTCCTTGGTAGATGAGGAGTATTCTTTAGGCACACTAAATACACCCTTCCCAACTGCTTCCCTCTTCTCCATTTATTTTTGTGCCTATGTGTCTACAAGGGTGATAGTGGGCATCTCAAATGGGAACTTCAGCTTCTTTTACTTCTCCTTGGAGATGGGAGAAATCTTTGGCATGAACCTTAAGTGCTTTGCTAGGACTGAAGAGAATGTCTCCTCTTTGGAAGTGATTTTCACCCTTAGGTGTTCCTCTATTTCCTCTAGTGTTTCCCCCCTCTTATTCATGGGAGAATTCTTTTTTATTGGTGTTAGAATTTCTTCATTGCTGATTTAGATGAGTGGGTCATTGGTTTGCTCGGTGCTTGAACTGGGGCCCTTCCTCCTAGGATTCATCTCATAGTAGAGATTATGGATGTAGCCTAGTATGGTCACTGTTTGAAGAGGGTGGATGTTGGTTTGATCTGAGTCATCCTCTTCATCCTATGTTTCTCTCTGATCTAGGCACACAAACTAGTGTTGCAACTTATTTCTTTCCATATCCAGTTATTTCACTAGAATGTATAAATGTTACACATTGGGGATCTTCCTAAGTGCATCCCTAAAATACCTAGCCAAAAAAGTGTATGGGATATTTAACCAACTAGACTTATTTCTCTCAACCAACATTAGGTGAATGACATAGAAATGTTACTGTAGAGTAAAATACTCTACATTTTATTTTGAGTTTCAGTTGTGTGCTCCAAGTTTTGTCCTTGCACATTTCAGTTTCGAGACAGTGAAGGTTTTGACACAGAGCACGAGCACGGGTTTTTCATTTTGCCTAAAGTTTTGTCTAAGTCTCAAAGTCGAGTGGAAGCTACCAAGTGTCATATACTAGGACACATTATAATTTGTTTTTAAAAGTAGTGGAACATGCCACGTGTCCCGTTATAACTCAATA
Source organism: Torreya grandis (assembly GCA_037957365.1). NCBI lineage: Eukaryota > Viridiplantae > Streptophyta > Pinopsida > Cupressales > Taxaceae > Torreya > Torreya grandis. The sequence goes on from JARHVA010002868.1 coordinate 725,812, forward strand.
GAGTGTGACAAGTGTTGGCATTCGCATTTCAAGTTTCTTATGATTTTCAAAAGCTTATTTCAATAAGCTTCTTTCAGAGTCCCACGGAGGGTGCCAAGTGGCAAATGTAGAAGGTTTTAATATGTTTATCTAAATGTAGTGAAAAGTGCCACGTGTCCTTTGTTAAAGCTCAGTGGAGACCGCCAAGTGTCAACATCCACAGCTTCTTCTTTTTGTTTCGTTATTGAGTAAAGATTGTGGTGGGCCCCAGGTGAGTTGCTAGAGTAAGCAGAGCGTGCCAAGTGTCATCATCCATGTGAATCTAAAATGAGTCCCATATATTTCTATAGTATAGCTAAAGCTCAGTGGAGACCACCACGTGTCATCTTCTATAGGACTCTCAAAAAGTATCTAAAGCTTCTATAGACAAGTGGAAGCCACCACGTGTCATTTGTTAAAGATCAGTGAAAAGTGCCACTTGTCCTCATTCCCCTTTTGAAGCTGCTTGGGCAAGAAGTGTTGTGGGTCCCATTTTTTGTAAGTTGATAAACTTTCAAAGCAGTGGACTGTGACAGATGTCAAAGACAGAGCACTCCCGATACAAAGACATAGTAAAGAGTATAAGTTATGCAAAAAGTGCCATGTGTCTTCTATAAGTGCCGTGAAAGCTGCCAAGTGTCATTTTTGGGTGCCTCCTAAATAATGAGATGGTTTTCAAGTGAGGCAAGCGGAAGCCACCAAGTGTCCTTGCTTGTTTCATAGTGGAAAGCATCACGTGTATCTAATTCAGCGAATGAATTTGCAGGGAGACTAAACATTTTAGATCCAAAAAAATATCTTCTGTTAGACACTTTTAGTTAAGTTAGAGTTCAGTTAGACCATTGGGATTGGATCTTGTGGGCAATCTAGAGCTAGTCCTATGCTATAAATATGGGTGTAGGGAAGGGAGAACAATAAGAATCATCAAAAGAGAGAATTTTCTGCAAGTGATTGTTATCAAGAAGTTTTTTAGACTTTCTTGTTGTGGCCAGTAATATCATTTACCTTTGTTCTATTTTCTTGATTAAGAAAGTTTGTATAACTGTGCATGTATCTATGCCTTTTATGTGACTTGAAAATTAATAGGAAGACTGAGTTCTGTGCCTTTGTTGATATTTTCTATGTTATTGCAAAATCATCTAAGTTGTGAGCCTTTGATTCTATTTGTTTTCATCTTTTACATTGATCATCCATTGTTTGCTCTTTAATGTAATTGAATTCTAAAGATAGCTTCACTATGCTTAGTATTAAGGATCGAATTAAACTCAGGCGCATCACCATAGTTAAATTTTCTTTCGTTATATTGGTGTTTCCATTTAATTTCTATCCCTTTTCTCACAATACATTTAAGATAAAGAAGAGCCAGCTTCTTTAAAATCTGGAGGTCATTTCAGGTCACAAATCCCACATTCCTAAAACTTCCCATTGTTGGTGTTGGAAACAATGCAATTCTAAGCATTAATAGTTTTTGGCATACCCTGTGGGATGCCAATATCTTGAAGTTTCTTTCAAGACTGTATGAACTAGAGAGCTACAAGGAGTCAGAGCTGTGGACCAGTGACAAGAGCTCAATCTGCTGTGAACCCAGGTATCCTTTTACCACCATTGATAACTAATTCAAGAAGAAGGGTCAATCAATTTACATCAATACCTAGAGTAAACATGGGATCACCTATAGCCCCAAAGAATTATGCAAGTTGAAACACTAGCAGTCCTCTGATTCTGTCAGGGAAAACCTAGAACAATAAACATGCTTTGATCCCTACTTAGTCAGGATCTTGCTCTACCAATTAGAGCACATATGATTACTTCTCGTATTAGCAACTAAACACGAAATTTAACCAGAATCAATAAGTAACTAGAAATATGAAACAACACAGGAATTGAGAGACAATACACAATTGTATTAATAATCACTCAGAAGATTATACAATAAAGAAGATGCCACTTCTTCTTCCACCTCAAAGATTCGCCACACCTCAAGACCTTCTTCCCTCTCTCTCTTGGTCACAACAATCAACTCCAATACAGAATTGATGTTCACCTCTCCAACCAGTCAGTAACACGCTGCCAGTTCACTAAGTACACAACTGTACTCCAAGTAGATCTCCTGCTCTCTGCTGCTACCTGCAAATAACTAGACCTTACTCACCATTGTAGACCTCCTATAGAAAGTCATGCCCACATGCTGACCAAGATCATACACACACGAAGAACCCTTATTATTCTCTAATCCAATACCCACCTTGGTACTGTGGCACTAGGAGGAATGCACCATTACTCTCTTCTCTCTGAAGGAGCTTATTGCTCTCTTACTCACTAGCTACTCATTTACAATACAGCCCATGAGTCCATATATAGATCTCATGCTTACAATAATTAGACTAACCTAATTAAAATAATTAGACACGCAACTCAAGACTAAGACTAGCCTTCAACATGCAAACTAACAGTCTCAAAATAGACTCTCCGGACTCATCATGCAAACTGCCTATTCTCGCACAGGCTGCCGACGTCGGCTCCTCCATGACCGATGTCAGCCGACTGGTGACCGACGCTGGTTGCTTCCTCTTTGCTATCTGACCGACGTCGGTTGATCAGACTGACGCCGATTTCATTGCAACTAATTCTGCAACTCCCCGCAACTCTGCATCCTCCATAACTTCTCCTGTTTGCATCCTAGTGAAGCTTTTAGCTCCACAACCTAACAATCTCCCACTTGGAGATAAATAGATGCACCTATACTTGTACCTATACACTGTCTAAATTATTCCCTAGCTTGTATTCCTTTTTAAGATCAATCCTGAAGACCAACCACCACACAACCTGTGATGCTACACCTATCATCAAAGTAACCTGCCACATCCGAACCTACATATCCATGTAGTGAAGAACTTGACCCTGCATAACAAGAATCCCTACTGCTAGTCCCACTGAACTGCCCTCCAGTACTCCTTCCCTGAATTGGCTCCATACTTTCTGACAACCCCCACTGCTTGGGAAAACAACTTAGGTCTACACTAGACCTCATGTGATTTCGAACCCTGTTTCAAGCTAAGCTTGAACTGTCCAGCCCTTGGTGTGCTTTCTAATTCTGCAACCTACATCAGGAACCTCGCCAACACCGTCTTCACATTAGCTCCCACTGGAGATAAAAACTCCATGTCTTTTATGCCAAAGAATTTCACTGCTTCAAATTCTTCATGACACACCTTTGAACTAACCTTATCCTTAGCTCATCAAATACCTATATGTATAAACCTACTAGTAAATCACCCACATACAGTAACAAGATGATGTTGTGACCATCATCTACCTGGTAAGATAAAACCACAATAGTTACACTAACATTAACTAAAGCCATGCTTAGTCATCCACCTGTCAAAACTTGTACCACTGTCCTGCAGCTTCTTCAAGACCATATGCCTTGGCCTTCTGTCTCTTGTATCCATCCACTCTCTTCTTTAACTTGGGAATCCATTCCATCTCTCAGTGCTTACTTCCAGCTGACAACTCTACCAACAAATACTTGTTTGGTTCTTCTCCAAGGACTCACACTCCTCATCCATGCCAAGCTCCCACTGTATCTGGATTCTTCCTGCATTGCTTCTTCCATCTTCCTGGTTCTTGACCATCAATAAGCAATATAAAGAAGGTGAACAACGAATATGAGGTTCACTTACCCTTTTTGACCTCAACATGAGAGTTTGAGACTTGTTGACAGCTTGCTATCTGCCCACCATCCGTACCAGTGACCGATCTCGGCCATCTCCTAGTCTGTTCTCAACCGATGTCGGCTCCCTGTACTGACCCTGACTGTCGACATCGTTTCCCTGGCCAACGCCGGTGTCCCTTCTATCGATGTCGATTTCTTCATGACCGATGTCAGTCTTCCTGTTGCCGACGTTGGTTACTGTCTGACCGATGTCGGTACCTGTGTTCGTCTGTGAGTGATAACTTTTTACCCGCGAGCTCTCCATGGATCAAAATCCTAATCAAATCAACCCTGCTCTGCTCAGAATAATTCAATTTTCTCACCTGATCTCTGTCCGTCATCTCCTCCATGAACACCAAGGCTTTCTAGTTCTTTAGCTTGTCAAAGACATCTGACTTTCGCTTTAAAACCTGCATTCTCCTTCTACATATGTGACTAAGCCTACGAAGCCACATCTCTGCAACAGAAGGTGAATCAGCAATATAAGTAGATAGATAAAGGATACCTACTTTCTTACCACCATCTAATTCAAGTGTATCCACTGTGAGAGTTATAGTGCATCTCTCATCACCCAAATTTCTTAAAGAAATTAGACTCATCTCTAAGACTGGTACCTGCATGACTTCCTTCACCACCTGTGTGTTATCCATCTGCAATTTCAGCTTCACTTCCCCTTCGTCAATCATCTGACAAGGCTCTCCAACCCCTAAATAAATCTCTCCAAAGTCTCCAAAGACATACCCATGAAAGGATGCTCTATTTCGGGCTGCATGGAAAGAGGCAAAAAAATCTGTAAACAAAGATTCCACTTTATCCAAAACATCTTGTGCAATATTACTTGCAACATATACTTCCACACGCTGATCTTCTACCGACCAACAATCTCTTTTTACCTGCTCCTTCTTTCCATCAATTAGACCATTCGTGCTATTCAGTTTCTCCATTCGTAGCTTACTTTTTTCTGCCATTGCTATACTCCCACTCAATTTGAAACCCCTGTGAGTGACCTGTAATCAAAAACACTACCAGATTTGAACCACCTGTTAGTCAACCTAACCAAAAGCTCTGATACCACTTGTTGGTATCAGCTCTTGAACCTATAACCAAGGCTCTGATACCACTTGTCAGGGAAAACCTAGAACAATAAACATGCTCTGATCCCTACTTAGTCAGGATCTTGCTCTACCAATTAGAGCACATATGATTACTTCTCGTATTAGCAACTAAACACGAAATTTAACCAGAATCAATAAGTAACTAGAAATATGAAACAACATAGGAATTGAGAGACAATATACAATTGTATTAATAATCACTCAGAAGAATATACAATAAAGAAGATGCCACTTCTTCTTCCACCTCAAAGGTTCGCCACACCTCGAGACTTTCTTCCCTCTCTCTCTTGGTCACAACAATCAACTCCAATACAGAATTGATGTTCACCTCTCCAACCAGTTAATAACACGCTGCCAGTTCACCAAGTACACAACCATACTCCAAGTAGATCTCCTGCTCTTTGCTGCTACCTGCAAATAACTAGACCTTACTCACCATTGTAGATCTCCTATAGAAAGTCATGCCCACATGCTGACCAAGATCATACACACACGAAGAACCCTTCTGATTCTCCAATCCAGTACCCACCTTGGTACTGTGGCACTAGGAAGAACACACCATTACTCTCTTCTCTCTGAAGGAGCTTATTGCTCTCTTACTCACTAGATACTCATTTACAATATAGCCCATAAGTCCATATATAGATCTCATGCTTACAATAATTAGACTAACCTAATTACAATAATTAGACATGCAACTCAAGACTAAGACTAGCCTTCAACATGCAAACTAATAGTCTCAAAATAGACTCTCTGGACTCATCATGCAAACTTCCTGTTCTCACACAGGCTGCCGATGTCAGCTCCTCCATGACTGATGTCGGCCGACACCGGTTGCTTCCTCTTTGCTATCTGACCGATGTTGGTTGATCAGACTGATGTCGATTTCACTGCAACTGATTCTACAACTCCCCACAACTCTGCATCCTCCGTAACTTCTCCTATTTGCATCTTGGTGAAGCTTTTAGCTCCATAACCTAACAGATTCTCCCATTACCACTAGCCACTTGGGATCATATTTCAGTAAATGCTCTGAAAGCTCTACCCAAATTTAGTGGTCAAGATTTTAAAACACCTGAAGAACATCTACAAGATGTGTTTGATGTCTGTGCAATACATGTGATCACACAACAAAATGTGGCTATAAGATTGTTAGCATCTTCTTTTAAGGGGAAGGCTCTGGACTAGTATATATCTTTGACCCCAAATACAATATCTACATGGTATCAGCTTGGAGATGTTTTCTTTGAAAGATCTGAAGAAAAGGGTGATAAATCTTCTTTGTTGCAACAATTGATTACTATCAAAAGGGCACCACAAGAAGTAATGACTGATTTCAATTCAAGATTTCAAAAGACTTGGGAAAGAATTCCTACTACAGCAAGACCATTACCAGGTATGTCTATAGTATTTTATCTTAAAGCCTTAAATTCAGATATATCAGTAATGATTCAGTCACTTGGAGGTTAGACTCTGTCAGAAGCCTATGACTATGCAGTCAAAGCTAAAAATAACTTAATAGATGCTGGAAAGTTACCCCTAAGGCCTCCCATGCCCATGATTCTAGAGATTACCTTAAGTTTGCCTCAAGAATCCCCTAATCCCATAGCCCCACCTGTGTCTATGTATACATTTCCTCAACAGCCTGCTAAAGAACTTGTCCCTGTCCAGTCATCTGAGATGGATGATGTCAAGAACATCTTAAGGACATTTTCTAATGAGATAATTAACCTAAAAATATAGCATAATCCTTATCCTAGACCCCAATATCAAGGCTACCAAGGAAATAGACTTCCATCATAGCCAAATCAGTATAAGGGTCCTCAAAGGCAAACTAACCCTCAGCCATCGAACAAATTAGTTGCAGTCCCTACACCCTCATAGATCGTTCCCCCTAATCCAAACATGGAGATTGTTCCAAGGTAAAATAATTATGTAGATGACACCAATGCCTAGTGTTTCCATTGTAATAATGCTCATATGCCCAGAGATTGTCTCATGGGTAATCTACAACAAAAGATAACAGAGCAAAGAGGAATGGATGGACAATTTGCAAATACTTCTGACACTCAACCCTACCAATCCCATGGTATGAAAAATTTAGTCTTGATGGCTCAGATGCAAGGGATGTCCTTACAACAACAAGAAGAAATAGCCCCTGAACATGCTTTGTTTTCATGGCTTGAAGATGAAGAGTCAGTATTCTTAAATGAAGCTTCTACTTCCAAGAAGCCATTAATATAATTAGATTACTACACCAGAGCCAAGAAAAGGATGATGGAACGGCCTGAAGTTGCAAATAATGAAATTATGGGGATTCCTCCATTTCAAGGTCATCAAAACATAGCTGCTAGACAAGAAATACCTCAACCAGTGTAGAACCAAGTAATTTTTGGATAAGTTCAAGAAAAAGCAAGGTACCCTTATTATCCAAGAATCCAAACACTAGGACTAGTGAATGTGGTGGATTAGCTAAAGAGGACCCTAGCACATGTGTCAATATGGGACATATTAGCTATTCCTGAGCAAAAGACACTATTACAAGAAGCTTTGTAGGACCAAACAGTGCCTAAACATACTGGTACCAAAGAAGGACCTGCTGATAAAGAAAAGCTCAAAGATACAGTTCCTCTGCAGATAATAACCCTTTTGAACAATGCACCAGAGGTAAGTAAATCCAAACCAGAGCCCTTATATTTGACTTTGATAGTTAGAAAGAAACTATTACATAATGCAATGATAGAATCAGGGGCAAGTACTACAGTAATGCCTAAACAAATAGCAAATGCTTTAAAAATAAAGTATGAGCCACTTACTAGAGGAGTTATGCATCTAGATGAGAAATCGGTGTAAACAATAGGGAAGATTAAATAACTCCCATTGCAATTATATAATTGCCCTAATATAATTATCAATCAAGATGTGGTAGTCATAGATATACCCCCTGTATTTGGCTTATGTTTATCCAAAGAGTTCACAGCCAAGATAGGAAGATATATGTCACTTGATTGGTCTCACCTCATCCTAAAAACCAAATATGGTACAAAATTAAAAATACTATCTGAGTCACTATCTAAGAATCACATCACCAATGAACCAACCTCAAAATTAGAGGTAGCTCATTCTATGCTAAATAAAGAAGAAAGGGTCTTTATTGAAGAGTTAGGTGATTGGACTGAACATGACCAAGAAGAGGAAAATAACTAGTTGTTAACTATGATGCAAAGTGACCCATATAGAAATTATGATTCTACTGGTCTGGGCACTTATGTCATATTTGATGAAGACCATGAAATCCCAAATGTTTTAAGAGAAGAAATGCCAAAGACTCAAGAATTTGAAAAGGACTCAGAAATCTGGACCTTAAATTTTGATGGGGCTAGAAGTAAAAATGGTGCTGGAGCAGGAATTTGTCTTGTTGCTCCAAATGGTGAATTTTTTTAAGAGCAATCCATTTCTAATTTGCCTGTACTAATAATGATGCTGAATATGAATCCTTAGTACATGGGCTCATGTTAACCAAGAAAAAGGGAGTAAAAAATTTAATAGTAAAAGGAGATTAAAAAATAGTGGTTAAACAAATCAGAGAAAAGGCAATAGCCAAAAATGTAAGGATGAGATCCTATAGACATAGAATTTGGGACTTAATAGATGATTTTGAAGCTTTCAATATTTAAGTAGTTCCTAGAACCCAAAATTTTGAAGTAGATAGGATGGCACAGATTGGCTCACAATTTGACCCAACAACTGATCTATTAGTCAACAATGAGTCAGTCAAAGTTATAGTAAGGCCAACTATCCCAGACAATGATGAAAATTGATAAGTCTTTGAAAATGATTTTTAGGTACTCTCATTTTTGTAATAGTCAGGGGAATTTGCTGATCAATTACAACCCAAAATTGAAGAAGCATATGGAGACCAAATTATTCAATTAAAGACCAATAAGCTTCCTAAAGGCTTGATTACTTTAGAAAACCTATTTGATCTAGAAGATGTAAGCCTAGAGAAGAAAAGGTTTCAAGAAAATAAAGAAGATTATTCTAAGATATAAGTGAGTGAAGGGAGAAAACTAAATATTGAAAATTCTGCAACTCAAGAGGAAAGGGAAAGACTGATTGACTCGTGTGAGAGATATGATAGAGTAATAGCCTAGACCTATGAAGACCTTCATGGATATAACAGAGACATCATTCAGCACACCATAGAACTAACTGAAGGATATAAGCCAGTCAAACAGAAGTAGGGGCCAGTGAATCCAAAGATTGAACCTCTAATGGTAGATGAGTTGCAGAAACTCTTAAAATCTAAAATAATTTTTCCAATCAAACACTCAACCTGGGTATCCAATCTAGTACTAGTCAAAAAAAAGAATGGTGACATAAGACTCTGTGTGGATTTCAGAGACCTAAATAGAGCATCTCTAAAAGATCACTATCCCCTGCTCTCTATGAAACAAATTTTATAGACTGTGGCTGGATCAGAGAGATTTTCCTTACTAGATGGTTTCTTTAGATACAATCAGATTTGGTTGGCTAATGAAGACCAACACAAGACTACATTTACTACCAAATGGGGAATGTTTGCCTATGCCAAGATGCCATTTGGCCTGACAAATGCTGGAGCCACTTTTCAAAGAGCAATGGATGTAGCATTTGGAGAACTCATAAATAAAATCATTCTGATTTATCTTGATGATCTCACTATTTTTTTCAAGAATGTTGTTGATCATTTTGATCATCTGGAATATATTTTTAAGAAGTGTCAAGAGTTTGGAATATCCCTGAATCTTAAGAAGTGTATCTTTGTAGTACCTCAAGGCAAACTACTGGGACATATAGTATCCAAAGAAGGAGTCTTTATAGATCCAAAGAGAGTCACAACCATAATGAACTTGTCCCTGCCAGTAAATAAGAAAGTAGTTTAGTCCTTTTTGGGAAAGATTAATTTTGTCGGTCGGTTCATATCAGACTTTGCAGGCCTAATGAGACCAGTGACACTCTTGTTGAAGTAAGACCTAGTATTCAAGTGGACTACAGAAAGAAGACAAGCTTTTGAGGAGGTCAAGAAAGCAATTTCAACAGCCTCAGTACTTATTAACCTAGATTTCTCTAAGCCTTTTATAATGTATGTATATGGAGGAGAGTTCAGTATTGCTGATGTCCTAACATAGAAAGATGATCAACAAGAGGGAGAACACCCAATAGCCTTTTTCTCAAGGACTCTTAGGGAGTATGAAGCTAGATACAACTTTGTGGAGAAATAGGCATATGCTATGGTAAAAGCCCTCAAGAAATTTAGGCATATGGTATCAAGAAATAAGATTCTGATACTTGTGGCTCATCCTAGTGTTAGAGAATACATTATGGAAGGTGAAATTACTAAAAAAGAGCAAATTAGATAACAATATCCTTGAGTATGATGTAGAGGTCAGACCCACTAATCTAGTCAGAGGTAGGGGGTTGTGCCAATACATGACTCAAGATATGGAAAAGATGGTAACTGAAGAAATAGAAAAGGAAAATGTATTGAGGATACAAGAAATTGATCAAAATGCCTGGGTCACAAACATAATCTATTTTATGAAACATGGGTTTTTCCCAAAAGATCTCTCTTAGGACAAGAGGAGATACTATAGGCAACAAGGGGTCCATTTTGTTTTAATTGACCAAATTATTTTCAGAAAAAATATTGATGGCATACTTTTAAGATGCATAGAGAAAGACGAGGCTAAGAAAATATTACATAAAATGCACCATGGAGTCTTAAGTGGACATTTTTATGCAAGAACCATAGCTATAAAAATAAGTCAGGTAGGTTATTTCTAACCCACTTTATTTACAGACTATTATCAACTGGTTAAAAAGTGCCAATCTTGTCAGTATTATGTAGGGATGAGAAGGAATGCAACAATGCCCCTTAGTCTTATAATTGTTGATGAACCCTTTGCTTAATGGGGTCTTGACTTCATTGGAATGATCAATCTAATGTCGATTATGGGACACAAATGGATTCTAACTAACACAAATTATTTTACCAAATGGAGTGAAGTAGTGCCACTCAAAGAAGCAACAAAAAATGTGATCCTAGACTTTCTGGGGGGTATCACTACTCGCTTTGGGCCTCCTCGTACCATAGTTTTAGATAATGTTAAGGCATTTTTACCAGAAAAAATCTCTAAATTTGCACTAAATTATGGAATCTATCTGAAAACTTCCTCAAATTATTACCCTCAGGGTAATGGTTTGGCAGAATCAACCAATAAGAACTTGATTAGACTTATTAAGAGAATAGGGGCTGATCATCACAAAGAGTGGCATAAAGTGCTTAATATAGCATTGTGGGCTGATAGAATTATGCCTAAACAAGTGACAAAGATGTCCCCATATGAATTGGTCTATGGTAAGCCTATTATAATGCCCATAAGCTTGGAGATTCTTGCTTTCCAGTTATTAAAATAGATTGAAATTTAGGAAAATGGCCCCATGCAGATCAGACTTGTTGAGCTCTTGGAAGTTCAAGAAAAGAGGGATATAGCACATGAATCATTATTGAAACATCAAAATATAATAAAAAACTACTTTGATAAGAAGACTTCAAACCCCCATTTCGAAGTAGGCTCAATTGTTTTGAAATGGGATGCAAGAGTTGCCAAGCCAGGTTGACACACTAAATTTGAGGCATTGTGGACTGGCCCCTATAAGATTCATACATGTAAACAACAAAATTCATTTGAGCTTGAAATAATGGAGGGTGAACCTGAAGAGATTCCTATGAATGGGATCTACCTAAAACATTTCATTTAAGCAATATCTCCCATGTATTATAGTTAATTAGTTTCCCTTTCCTTGTTGTTCTGTTTTCCCATTTTTTTTCCTGCTCTTTCTTTTAATAAGTGTTCCATGAACACGTGGCCGCGGCTCAGAGTCTGTTCAATTTTTTTGAAACTTTCGCATTCATTAAATCTCTTTCAAATCCCAAAATTTCCCAAGGTACCTTTACGCAACCACTTTCATGATGTGTCTGACTCGTTGTCCCACACATAATTAATAAGATTACTAACGGTTATCTAATTTTAATGCCATTTTTGAGACTTGACGGGTCATTAAATACCCCAATAACAAGAGTTAAGGCTTAACATTGTCTCATCCATTCCTACGTCTACTAAGAAAAATCCTCATTACCTGCAATTTCAATTCAGAGCAAAACTTGCTTAGTAAAAGTGCCTTCCCTATTGCAAAACTTCCATACTTGTTACATAAGTTCACTAATTCCCAGTATAGACATAGATATGGAGGAGGCATAGTCTTCACAATAGGGGTTTGGGATTTATGAATCCGTTGATAAACTCCTCACCAGTAAATCATATGCTTCAGCCCTTGCATAACCCCTAAAGACCTATCCAAGGACTAGAGTCCCCGAAGTTGGTTATGCGATCGACCCATCAAAGGTGAAAGATTTTACAGAAAAAATCATGAACCCAACCCTTCAAAAGTTTGGCAAAGCTCTACGAGGAGGGGCACACCAAAGATGTATCCAGAGGACCAAGGCTAGATAATACGAAACATTCAAAATGAGGATATAGATTTCCCAACTGGCACAATTCATTGTTTCAGGTGTACATCCGTGCCCCGACTTAGTTGAAATATGCACCAAATTGTTTCATGCACCCTCGAACACCATACAATAGGGTCAATTCATGGTGACAATTATACTGAAGGCTATCAGGGACATGTTGGCCCTATATCATGAAAAGATAGCCACATTTCCCACCATTGCCAAAATGCAAAAAATGTGGGCAAACATGAATAATCAAATGAGGTTTCTCAGATCAGAATTACAATTAGGGGACAATGATACCATTGTGCCAGTGCTACCAATAGGAAGGGCACAATTTGCACAGGCCAATCAAGAGGCACTATCCATGATGGCATTCATTTTTGGAATGAAAGAGGATATAACTGTCTATGAAGAACAAATGGCCATTCTCTTCAGATTAAAAACTGTAGACAAGTCTCAGGAGTATCAGCTTGATTTCTCTGAGTAGATTGCCTATTCAATGGTTGACCAACTCACCCATTTCAAATCTAAAGAGGTTTTCAGGTATTCTTCTTATCTATTTCACCTCATGTTGTATCAAAACTCTGCCATCTTTTCATAATATATGCATTTGAATATGTATGACCCATGCTTTGATCATAATAGGACCATTCCTGTGTCTGCATAGACACATATATTATCCAAAACATCTAACCCATATGAATTTTGGGAACTTTTTGTTGCCCCTACCTTTTATCACCTAAGCCTAGAGCCTGTTGAAAATAGATTAACTCCAAGTGTCAGAGGCCTCATGACAAATTGCACTATTCCTTGTGATTACTTTTTTGGATCCCATCATACTATCATTACGGTCCATGGTTTTAATGGAGAACTAGTGTTGCTACCCAAGATTTTGACTCTTAGGTTAGCATTCTTAGAGGTCACCTGGCAAGTATCTGTGGTTGATAATGACTATGGCACTGGGAAAAAAAAAGAAAATGTATGATATTCCATGAGTAGAGAAAAACATGGCCTTAGAGGTTAGAGATGCTGAGCACTTGTTGCTAAGGAAGCTAGCTTTCCTGGATTTCTTTTTGATTGAATATAAATGGAGATATGACCCAAATAGTTTCATAATCTCATGGGTCAAGAATAACAAGGTCATCGCTAAAATTGTGCATGAGGGTCATCCCTTTTGGGAAAATAGAAGAAACCCTAAGGAAGATATTCTTGATTTATATGTAGAATTGACAGAATTGCCCTTGCAAGAGGCCAGGCCATGGGAGACCTTTTATGTAAAGGAAAAGAATTTTGACCCTAAAATTAGAATGGCTTCTAGTTTAAGAAGGGCATTGAAGAACAAAGACTGGAAACTCAAGAAAATAGAAGCCTACTGGAAGTATAGGCAGGAAATTTGTGAGACAACTCACCCTTTTGGTAATGTAGATTCAGATGAGAAATGGGAGGCAATCCGAGATGAATGCCATCCATCTCCTATCTCTAGCCCTGATACAAGCAAAATACAGACACAAGGTGGAGAGTCAGAGGGGGAAGTAGAATCCACTCATACTGTACAGGGCCCAGGACAAACCTCATCTACAACTATAACTATTCGGCCCCAATATCTCAGTGCCATTGAAAAATAAAAGAGTGTGGTATCCTCACCACCCAGAGCTTCTCCATCAGTGTCAGCCTTTGGGGTTCTTAGTTTTGTATAATCACCACTAACAACAGTGGTAAATGTTGAAGAGAAGGAAGCACAACAAGAAGAAGAAAGGCCAAGGAAACATAAGAAGCTGAAACTTTAGCCTGATTCAGAGGAAGAGGTAGAGCCCTCACAGCATCAACCACTGAGTACATCTGTTGCTCCTTAGGTAAATGATATTTCTCCTTCTTCTTCTCAGTATTTTTATTCTTTTATAGGGGTGGCAATCCCAACTAGCCAAATAATATCCCCTGCCACCTCTGCTGTGCCAATTTTCTAATTTGCCCCACCTATTACTACTCAGGCCATGCCATCACAGGTCACATCATTGCCTCCCTTTTCCCCCTCTGTCTCAAAGAGAATACCTCTCCAAATTCCCCCTAACCAACATTTGGCTATTCCCTATGGATTGTCACAGGGTTATATTTTTGTGGGTGGGTATATTTCCTCTCCCTCTACCTTCCAAACTCAAGCAGACACTGCTAAGAAGGCTAGGGAAGCCCGTATGGATAAAAAGAGGAAGAAAGATAATAAAGATCTAGCTACACCACACATGAGGTCACTATTTGACCCAATCCAGTAGTAGCTAACTGTGACTCATTTGTCACCTAATGTAGTCAAGCCAAATGAACAGATGCACCCTCAAGATTATACAATGAATGTAGTGGCTATGGATATATAACTTTTTAGACTATAGGACAAGGTTGAGCTGTTGAATGAAACCACTTTTTATGTAGCTATTGATTATTTGAAAGTATCAAAGAATCTATAGAAGATGGAGGCTGATCTGGCTCAAGAGAAAGTAAATGGTAGCAATTTGGCTATAGAAATCAAATCAAAAAATGATGAAATAGAGAGTCTCAACAAATAGTTTCAAGATACCATTTCTTGTCAGACTCACCAGGCTATTCAGGCCCTAAATTCTTCTTTGAAAGAAGATCTAACACAAGAGAAAGTTGTAGTGATAGCCCTAAGGTAGGAAAAGGCAACACTACAAAAAAAATGTGAGGAAAACTTGCAATAGGTCACTCAGTTCCAACAGAAGCTGTTGAATGAGCAAAACAATACTGCCACCATACAAGCCCAACTTCAAGTTGAGCAATAAATAATAAAACAATTGACACTTGAGTTGGATAATAGGCCAAAGAATGTAGGAGTTCTGAATCTGGTCAAGGAGCTATATGTATCAATATATAAAATAATCTCTGAGGAGATTACTTAGCTCAGACCCTCTCTAACTTTCTTGCTAAGTGCACAAAAATTGTGCGAAAAGGTGGAGACTTCAATTCAGGCCACTCTGTCCACTGTCTCTTTGAGAGTGTTTGATTCTCAAATGCTGCTACAAAAGCTATATGACGTAACTGATAGAACGTTATCAATGGCAAGGATTAGTGATAGAATGATTACTGTAAAAAGGGTGAATGAAGTTCTCAATTGTAACTCCACAATAATTAATTGCAAAGAGCTCCTAGATGTAGTAAAAGAGGGAATACAAGACATGAAGCAGCATATTGAAGATCTGGTGCAATTGGTTCTTCCCTCTCCTTTTCCTGATAGCAACACTGTGTTAATGGTTGATGAGATTAAACCTTTGTTGTTAGCCAGACAAAATGACCAGTCAGTTTTCTAGGGTTTAACAGATGATTCATCAGTGCCAGAAGTGGAAGTTGTCTTGATCCCCATGTCCCAGCTTGAATTCTAATTGAAGGCTGTAATTCATATTTTGCAAAGTTTTTGCACAAGGACATCATTAACCTTGATTTAGCCTTCCAAGAATTGCAAAATAAGCAAGGACTATCTAAGGATGAATGGTCTGTTTATTAGACGGCCTTATGAAAGTTTTGATTTTTGCCACATTTTTATATATTTTATGGATTCTTTTTTTGAGCAGGCTCAAAAGTCCTTAGGGTCACCAAGAACTATAGAGTAAAATACTCTATATTTTATTTTTATTTTTAGTTGTGCGCTCTAAGTTTTGTCCCTACACGTTTCAGTTTTGAGACAGTGAAGGTTTTGACACAGAGCATAGGTGCGGATTTTTTGTTTTGCCTAAAGTTTTGTCTAGGTCTCAAAGTTGAGCAGAAGCTACCAAGTGTCATCTATTAGTACACATTATAATTTGTTTCTAAAAGCAGTGAAACGTGCCACATGTCCCATTATAACTTAGCAGAGCATGACAAGTGTCGACATCCACATTTCAAGTTTCTTATGAGTTTCAAAATCTTATTTTAATAAGCTTCTTTTAGAGTCCCACGGAGGGCACCAAGTGGCAAATGCAGAAGGTTTTAACATGTTTCTCTAAATGTAGCATGAAGTGCCATGTGTCCCTTGTTAAAGCTCGATGGAGACCGCCAAGTGTTAACATCCACAGTTTCTTCTTTTTGTTTCATTATTGAGTAAAGATTATGGTGGGCCCTAGGTGAGTTGCTAGAGTAAGTGAAGCATGCCAAGTGTCATCATCTGTGTGAATCTAAAATGAGTCTCAAATATTTATATAGTATAGCTAAAGCTCAGTGGAGACTGCCACATGTCATCTTCTGCAGGACTCTCAAAAAGTATCTAAAGCTTCTATAGATAAGTGGAATCCACCATGTGTC
Organism: Torreya grandis; assembly: GCA_037957365.1. Classification (NCBI taxonomy): domain Eukaryota; kingdom Viridiplantae; phylum Streptophyta; class Pinopsida; order Cupressales; family Taxaceae; genus Torreya; species Torreya grandis. Next base: position 742,499 of record JARHVA010002868.1, read on the forward strand.
ATTTTTTAAAGATTAGAAAAAAGTGCCACCTGTCCCTGTTCCCCTTTTGAAGCTGCTTGGGCAAGAAGTGTTGTGGGTCCCATTTTCTATAAGTTGATAGAGTTTCAAAGTAGTGAAATGTGACAGATGTCAAAGATGGAGCACTCCTGAAACAAAGACACAGTAAAGAGTATAAGTTATGTGGAAAGTGCCGTGTGTCTTCTATCAGTGCCATGGAAGCTACCAAGTGTCATTTTTTGGTGTCTCCTAAATAATGAGATGGTTTTTAAGTGAGGAAAGTCGAAGCTGCCAAGTGTCCTCACCTATTTCATAGTGGGAAGTGTCACGTGTATTTAATTTAGCCAATGAACTTGCAAGGAGACTAAACATTTTAGATCCAAAAAATATCTTCTATTACACACTTCCAGTTAAGTTAGAGTTTAGTTAGATCATTAGGATTGGATCTTGCAGGCAATCTAGAGCCAGTCCTATGCTATAAATATGGGTGCAGGGAAGGGAGAACAATAAAAATCATCATAAGAGAGAGAATGTTTTGCAAGAGATTGTTATCAAGAAGTTTTTTGGACTTTCTTATTGTGGCCAGTAATATCATTTGCCTTTGTTCTATTTTCGTGATTTAGAAAGTTTGTATAACTGTGCCTTTTATGTGACTTGAAAATTAATAGGAAGATTGAGTTCTATGCCTTTGTTGATATTTTCTGTGTTATTGCAAAATCGTCTAAGTTGTGAGCCTTTGATTATATTTGTTTTCATCTTTTACATTGATCATGCATTGTTTGCTCTTTAATGTAATTGAATCCTAAAAATAGCTTCACTATGCTTAGTATTAAGGATCAAATTAAACTCAGGTGCATCGCCATAGTTAATTTTTCTTTTGTTGCATTGGTGTTTCTATTTAATTTCTATCCTTTTTCTCACAATACATTTGAGATAAAGAAGAGCCAGCTTCTTTAAAATTTGGAGGTCATTTCAGCTTGCAAGTCCCACATTCTTGAAACTTCCCATTGTTGGTGTTAGAAACAACACAATTCTATGCATCAACAGTTACATAATGGCAAAGGTTGTCATCCCATGCATGCTCTTTGGGAGCTCCTACGGGATGCACCACTTAATCCTAAATTTGTCTATGTAATGTTTGCACCATCTCATCATGTGTGCTTTATACTTTGCATTGAAGGAGTTAGGGCACATGAAGTCCTTGTATTTTTGCACCAGGAAGTCATTATGCTCTAGAAAAACCTAGAGATTGCCTTCATCCCCATCTAGTATGCCAATTTATTTTATGACTATTAGGATGAGAATGGACCCCCACTTGAAGGTTCCCTTCATTGTGTGGCATTCTAACGCATTCTTTACTAGCTCCTCGATAATAAACTTGGTGATGTTGAACTTCATACCTTATACCATATGGTATGCGACATAAAGGTAAGTTTTAGTCACATTAGTCTAATGATCACTGGGGAAAAGTTAGGGTCCTTGCAATGTTTAATGGGGAATGTGGATCCCCACTTGTAGTAACTTAGGAGCTTTGCCACACGCTCCACCTATTCATCGTCACCCATCATCTCATGGATGTCCTTCCCATTATTTGAGAGCTTGGTTATTTTCCCAATGAGGCATGCCTATATCCTCATGCTTGTCCCTATAAAGTATATGTTGTCACGATGTATGCACGATAGAAAGAATTGAACCATCTCCTCTGGCTTCCCAAAACAAGGCAACTTGTACAACTTAGTTCCACCCAAAACTATCAATTTGTCTTGAATGGAGACATTAAAGAGCGTTGCACCCTGCTTCATCTTACTCCTTGTATCCACCATCTAATCCATCTTTTAGTCTTGCACATAGATGGATGTGTGATGGTTGTACTCGTTTAGTTGTTAAGTGTGCATGAACAAACTCCATTTTTATCCTACAAGGAATTTTGGGGGGGACTGCATGACTTGGTAATACATCTTAGTCAGCACCTTATCATTGATTTGTGTGATGCTCACTCCTTCTACCATTGGTGCCACTATTTTAGCAAGGATTAATTCTACCATCATGCACACCCACTTTGGAATTTGTTATTATGAACCCATTCCCTTCCACATCTTTCCCATTCTAAACCTACTAGTGTTGAATCACAATCTGTTAGGTCTGTTAAAGCCTCGAATGATGCTTAGCACTTCATAGTTATGAAACCTATGACTGTGCCTTTGGTTTCAAGCTTTTTAGACCATTAATGACATCCTTAGCGGTAACTCGATTTACCACCAACTGGTTCCTATTGAAAACTCTTTCTAACCTTCTCTATACTAATTTCATTATGAGCACAATCTCTTCAACTTCTCAATTACTCACTCTAGGTGCTTAGGGGTATTTGGATTCTCTTTCTAGAAGGGTTTGTATGCTTTGGCTCTCTTGTTTTATTGGTTTGCTTCATCTCTCTTGACATCTCAATTTTCCACAAAGTTTGTAAAGAACCTAGTCGATCGTGTGACATTTTATACCCTATTTACATCTACTATCTTTAATACAAGTATGTTAATGGCATGGTGATGTTGAGATTTATTGAACTCTGTGAGATTCCATAAAATGTATGAAAATCCTCTACCACCAACTCATTAAATGTGGCTTTTTGTGCCTCCACCACCACCTCATTTAATGCCTCTAATAGTATTTTGATGAAGTGACTTGTTGTTCAAATGGTTACTTCTTACTCAAATTTGCATGGATGCCAACTATTTATGATGATTATCCTTCTACACTTTATTTTCTTGGCATGAACTTTCCCCTCAATATGGTAACTTGGGCACAACACCTCACATGCACATGATTCAACCTCTTCGATTCCATCTCTTCTAGTTGCACTTTTGTTTCAAGTGTACTTATCTGTCTTGGTCATTTTCTTACACTTCATCTTCGCCTTGGCCTATCCTACCCCATACAAATCTCTTGCACTAGTCCTCTAGTGCTTGACATTTTTTGGTTCTCTTACACCTAATCACATAGTGTGTCTTCACTGTCATTCTTACGCATGATCAAGTTGCATGTCTTCACTGGGTACCTATTTTTCCCAAGTCTAGCAAATCCATTACACACATAAATTTAGGTTCTTAGCCCTAGGTTCTTGGAAAGCAAATGGATTTGAATCACTTGACTGGAATTATATGTGAAAGTGCCAGAGTATTTCTCCTTTTGACCCCTACGGTCCTACAATATTTATCTTGCACACCTGGAGTTTATGTGTCTTCCTCTCAAGTCTAGCGAGTTTCACGTGCCCACAACTTAGATGTCTAACCTTAGGTGCTTTTAGAAAGTGTAAGGGCTCAACTCACCCAGTTGAATTTATGTGTGAAGGGATATATGAACTTCTAGCTCAAGCTTGAAAGCTCCCAGTAACTAAAATCTAGTGCATAGTGTCTGGTGCACTTTCCTTATCTAATGGTGATGATCCTCGCATGCCTAAAACTTAGGTGTTTGGGCTTAGGCACTTAGGAAATGCACATGCTTGACTCACCCAGATGGAATTATGAGTGAAGTGTTAGTAGGCTTTCCTAATAGCCTTCAAATCACTACTTGTTTTCTTTTTACACTACTATCTAAAAGATCAAAATAATACAAAACTGCTTGGCTTATGCCAACTATTATGCTGGTCATCTCAACTCAAACTAACTAGTGACCAAGAAGTCGATAGTATTATGGTGCAAGTGCCACCCTATTGCCAATATAGATTTAATATATTTCCATTTAAATGCCAAAGGAGCATTTCACGAGTCAAAGTGTGCAACTTGCATGCCCCTATCTCCAATATGTGGTAGATGATATAGGGACCCATCCACCTTATCTTTAGTTTGCTCAGGTGCTTGAATTACTTGTAGTTATAAAGCAACACAAGTGCTCCTTCTATTATCACCTTTTCCTCTATGTGTTTATCATGTTAGAGCTTCTAAAACACCTTTTCTATTTGTTGGCTCCACTTAACTTGGGTACGCATCTCATCTAGGTGCTCCAAGTCCTCCAATTTTGCATTCAGTGACACTTAGTCATCTAGCTAAGCAATGAATATGATACATAATGATGGTACTAATAACTCCATTAGCAGGATTGCCTCAATGATAAACACCATTTAAAATGGCATAGTTTTATTCAGGTGCTTGTAGGTTGTGTGACATGCCAATACTACTACCAATACTTAATCATCCCAATCCTTGAAACCTATGTCGCATATCTTTGTGATGCATGTTCTCAAAATTTTATCAAATGCCTCAATTGTGTCATTTTTTTATGGATGATAGGGGGTTATTTTGTGGTACACTACCATATACTCAATTAACAAGATTTGCACCTTTTCATTGATAAAGTGAGTTCCCCTATTGTTAGTCACACTGATCGAGCACTTGTACCAGCTTATTATGTTTTCCTAGATGAAGCATGTGGCTATGGTGGATGTGTAGTATTTGGTTGGTGTCAACTTGACCCACTTGGTGAAATAATCTATGGCCACCAAGATATACCTTGCACTTGTGTGTCATGCTGTAGGAATTATCAACCCTACAAAAGCAATGGCCCATTTATCGAATGGCACCTAGGCAAGAATGGGGATGAGGGGCATCTCATCTTGATGGTTGGGATTCCCCATGCATTGGCATATATCACATGCCTTGGCATAGTTATTTGTATCTTAGAACAAGCTTGACCACCATAATCTTGACTACAACACTTTTCTTACCATTACGTCTCTAACACAATGTCTTCCTACTATGCCTTCATGTGCCTCCTATAAGATAGAGTCTCTTTCATGATTCAAGACACATCAACATAATATTTCATCTCTACTTAGATTATACAGTTCTCCACTGATGAGCTGAAATGGGATGTGTGAACTGCTAGCTATTTCTTTTCTTTATTCATCATAGTCTAGGCAAAACTCCAGATTTTAGAAAGGCAATGATCTCTATCAAATCCTTAGAGATGTATTGGACTCTGTATAATTATGCATCTAGCATATCATCCTCAATAGGCAATGTTGCATCACTAGAATTGATGTGGGACAAATGGTCTACCCCTAAATTATGTTTTATAGGCTTAACTGCAATGGAGAACTAGAACTCCTAGAATAGAACTATCCATCAACATATGTACCCATGTAAAATAGGCTTATTCATGAGGTATTTAAGCACATCATGATCAGTGAAGAAGATGAAAAGGGTTGCCAATAGCTATTTCCTAAATTTTTGTAAGGCATAGACCATGGCAAGTGCCTCCCACTCTATTGTTGTATAATTCTACTTTGGTAAGGTTACATTTTTTCTAGTTAAGGAGATGGGATGATCCATTTTGCCTACTAGGTTACACCAAGATTATACTTATCGCAAAGCCAAAAGCATTGACATGGACATGAAAAGGTGTTGTCTAGTCAGGGAACTATAAAATAGGAGTGCTAGCTAACTTGAGCTTCAGGGTCTCGAAGGCATCTTCTTCGCTTTGCCCTAGTAAAATGGTTCATTCTTGCATAGAAGCTCTTCTAATGGCACAAAAATCTTTACATAACTCCTTATAAATTTCTTATAACATCTATAGTGGCCAAGAAAGGTGAAAATGTCTTTTTGTGTGAAAGGAGTTTACAACTAAATGATGATGGCAATCTTTTTTGAATCAACGAGCAAACAATCCTTATAGATAATGTGCTCAGGCAAGGTTCCAAATGGTGTTATGAAGATGCACTTCTTCAAGTTAAGGGATATCTAGAGCTCTCTACACATTTCAAACATTAGGCACAAGTTGTCACAATGGTCTTTCATTAGGCCATACATGGTCCAATCATCTAGATAGACTTAGAGGAACCTGTGGATGAAATCTTTAAACATAGTGATCATCACTTTAGAGAATATGACTGGTGCATTCTTGAGTCCAAAGGGCATCAAATTATAAGAAAAACAACTCCACTCAATCATAAAGGTTATTTTTGAATTATCCTCTTCCTTGATTTGGACTTGGTGGTAGCCAAAGAACCCATTAGTGAAAGGTGTAAATCTCATAGCCTATGATGTCTTCTAAAACTTCATCAGTGAATGGAGTTGAGAATGGGTCATTGACACAGGCAACATTCAACATCATGTAATCAATGTAAATGTGAATGTGCCCATCTTTTTTTATGCTTATTACCATTGGGCTCACCCACTCAAACTCTGGCATAGGGTAAATGAACCCTGTGCTCAACATTACATCGATCTCTAATTTGACCTTGGTGTGGAGGTTGGGATTCATCTTGTAGGAATGATTCTTGACTAGGTTTTTACCATCGATCAACTTTATGCTCATATTTACTAGGCATGGGCATATGCCCTTCATATCTTGATAAGTCCTAGGGAACAAATCCTGTAACTCCTTTAGGAGGTCTATGATTCATGCCATCTCTATGTCAGACCAATAGGTGCCTAGAATAGCCATCTTAAGTTCCTGTTATACACTGATATCCACTTTGATGGTCTTAAGTGGGGTGAAATACAACTCATTCTTCTCTTATTAAAAGTCCTTGACTTGTTAATTTCATTTAGTTGTCTCAATGTGAATATGAGTGGGGTCTTCTTCATTTAGGGTGTTATCATCTACTTGGTGTATGAGATTTATTTGGACTATCAGTGTTTTTTAGTAACACTCTTTCCAAGTTTCATCATCTTCCTCATTGGAATCATTATTGAGTTTTTGTCCCTTTAATAAGGTCAGGAGCATTAACCCCTTTTCTCTAATTATTTTCTTTAAGTGCTCCTTAAGGATTACGATGTCTTTGAATACTTTCCTTTGAATATCACTTACAATGGCTCAATTTTAGGTTCTGTAAAGAAAAGGAAAAGGCATGCACAAACCTCTCCTTAAGGATTTACTAATTGGATATCTCTCAGTGCATCTCATTGATCACATACCATGCCCATGCCCATGTCTTTAGAGTTTTGTAAAAGGTGTGCACCCATAAGTTCTTTGGGGCAGTCATGTCGCATTCATTCTATGTCTCTTCGCATAGGTGAATATGCACCACAGGGTCAGAGTCACCAAAGTATGTTAAGATATCAAGGTTATCATTACTCATCCTAAACTTGGTGCACATGGCCACTTTTACCTCTATCTAAGTTGGTAAATTAGACATTTTTGCTACCCACCAATGTGTGATAGTGATCCTCAAGGTGTACACAAGTGTGCCCACTCTATTTGTCTCCTTTAGGATGCATGCTTCAAGGTCATAAACATACCCTTCCATTGGGTTTCTTCCCTCAAAATTTGGGAGTGCCACAAGCTTGCCTTTGCTTATGCAGAGTACCCTATTTCCTCTCTTATCTTGGTGTGAGACCCATCATTTTAGAGCATGATCAATCTGGATCTAGCCGGTCCTTACAAGCATTGGCACCTTTGCATGTGACAAGTGACATCTATGACCCGTGGCCTCATACTCCTCTTTAATCCATCAGTTGTAAGTGATGTTAGTGGTATTTGAGGCTAATTATCCATCTTCTTAGGAAAACACTCCCTAATTAGAAGGATGGAGATTTTTAATGCCTTAAATCATGATGTTATAAATATGATTGATCTCATTCTCTATATCAATGCTCCCCACATAGGGGGGCCTTGGTCACTTAAAAGGGGGATTACTACCTTTTCTTTTCCATTCTCAAAAGTCATGTATTGCCTCTTGAAGTGCATATCTTCATTGGTGGTGGAGCACCAATTCCTTCCTAGGAACACTGGGTAGTTATTCTATTTTGCTAACTCAATAATGTCAAAATTAACATGAAATTCGATGCCCATAATATATATATAATGACACCTTGTAGAATTCTAATCGACTACGCTTGGGTCTTGTTGGATATGAAGAAGACATGGGGGGAAGGTCTTAGGGCTAGCTTGCCCATCTTTTCCCATGCATTTTTGGTCAAGAGATTGATCTTTGCACCGATGTCAATCAACACATCACAGATGGACCAACCATCTATAGTGGCATTCACTAGAAATTCTTGGTCATACTCTGCATTTGAGTATGCCTTACTTCATGCACCCACTCCATATATGGCATAACAAATTCAATCACATGGGGTTCAATAACCTCACTAAGATTTCTCCCTCTGTGCTCTAAGAGTAGATTATTCATTAGGGGAAACATCCCTTCCATTTTCAAGAAGCATAGGATCTTTATCAACTTTTGTACTTCAGCCTTTTGGCTATCTTGTTTTCTATGCGAGGCAATAGCCTACGCTTCTAGATATTTGACCAGCTAGATTTTGCCTTGCAAATTCTATATTACACTCATGGATTATTACAAGATGTCATTTTGATATGTTGGGTTAAGGTATGGCATATATTTTAACTCAGGCTATGTTATGTATTCTATGTAGCTTAGTTCACCATATTCTAGGCGTAACTCTTTTATTGGTGTAGTAGGTGGCTAAGTGGTGAACCCACTCTAGGTGGTTTCTTACACCTTACTTAGCTCTATGTATGTTGAATGTGCCTTTAGATCCCATTTGGTATCTTTAGGCTCACACCTGATCATCCTTGAACCTCTATTGATACCCATTTTGCCTTAGGTTAGCTTTTTGTACAAGTTGGGGTAATCTTAGACCGTATACGATCCTTGACAATACCTGCATGTTAAATGCATTGGACAGTCAAACTGATAGTGTTCAATCAACCTACACTTGTAGCATGACTACGGGGGGAATATTTCTCCACTGTGTCCTCCATCTCACCCTTTAGTGCCTTTTTCATTCCCATAGCCAACATTTTGCTGACCATAGCCCTCATTTCTTTGGTTCACCTACCCTTCAACTATTATAGTTTCTTGTTGAGTTCTTCTCTCTATGTTTTGGTGCATTTCATCAATCACTCAATAGTTAGTTGTGTTGTGAGTGTAGGCATCACATAAATTATAGTACATGGTTGTGCTGACCTGAATAACACATTGCAATAAGGGGTAGTTGGAAACATCATATGCCTTATGATAAACCTCACAGTTAAGAAGCAATACACACACATTATTCTAAAGGTAGTTATTCTATTTATGACCCTCCATTTTGTGATTTGTGCACCACAACTTGCTTTGAGCATCTTGCAATGAACAGTGGTTAGCTTCTAAAGTTGAGAGGCCATAGATGCAATTTATGCCACCATGAATGGGTTGATGTTTGTGTAGACACCTAAAAAGTGTCTAACCCTTGGTCATCCTCTCTCCCCTTTGTCCCTTGCCACTTCGCCTAACCCATTCCTAGCCTAAGTCTTATTAATTGGAAATAATCAACTATTTTTAATTAAATAAGTCTCTTTTCTCTCTCCTTGCCACCTCGCCACCCTAGGATACCCTCCTTGGATTCCTCCTATTCTCCACATGGCCATTTAATCCCTAAGTCTCCCATTCCAACCTCTCCTCTCGCTCATTTAACCCCCGTCAACCGTTTCATCCTCGCACTCGCTTGACCCGACGGTTGGGAAATGGATGAAAGGCTATTTTTAGCCTTTCTCCGGCCTTTTATCCACCGACGTTGGTCAACTGTCGACCGACGTCGGTGACATTTCCGGCATCGACACCTTTCATAATGGCTTCTGCACCGTTATCTCCTCCTCTGGGTTCTCTGCGTCTCGAGCTCTGGATCCTGACTTTTGAATCTTGGCATCAGACCCTTGTATCTGTCCCTTCACTTGACCTCTCTGCCAATCAATCTGACTATCTCCCTCAAGTACACAACAAGCTTTTGCCAGTGAACAACAGGGATTCTCCATCAGCAACAGGGCTTCACATCCGGCAACATCAGCAACAGGCACACAAGATCAACACCTTCTTTAGCAGGGCACAGGTAAGTACTCTGTTTGTTTTCTTTATGCTTTCTAGTCATTTCTAAACTAAATTCAACACTTCTCCCCCAAGACCAAATTGCTTACCCAGACCAAGCAGACCCGGATTCCTATCTCCCTGATTGGCCTCCTTTACCCTTCTGCTCATTTGACTCCTTTACATCCCAGCATAGACCCTCCAATTGCCTAAGACCATCCTAAGACCAGATTCAAACTCGTCCACAGACCTCTCAAACAAAACCTGGACCAAGCCCGGACCATCCACAGACCAGGACCTGACCTGACCCGTCTGGAGGCCATTGCCCCGACCGACGCCGGTCATTACCCCCACCGACGTCGGCAGACTAACCGACGTCGGCAGACCGACAACCGACGCCGGTAAGACCACTGACGCCGGCGACTGCAACCAGTTCGACAACTTCTTCCAGGTAAGCCTTTGCTTCCTTTTCTCTTTCAGTTTGCTATCATTTTAGTCTTTTTTAGCATTCTGTCTTTTTATCAGATTTATCTTTATCAAATAGTGGGTTGACCTCCCTTAAGGAAGTTCTCATACTTTTGGGAACAGGCTTTTTCCTGGCAACCCACCATCTACCTATCTAACACCTTTCTTGTCCAAGTTTCTTTTTCCTTGCAGGTGTCATTCCTCCACAACAAAAGAGGGGTGCCCACAAACGTATGGATTACGGTGCACAATCTTTATCCAGGTACTTCTAGCCTTGTCCATTTCTTCAGTTTCTTTATTCATCTTTTGAATGTAGAAAGCGAATTAGCGATAGAAACATTCTGGCACGCCCGGTGGGACCTTAGGTTCTTCCTCGGGTTCCTCTTCCTTTCATTCATTTAGGTGCATTTAGGCTCCTTCCTTCTTGTCTCTTTCTTCTATTCCAAATGACACTATAAGTAGGACTAAAACGAATCTTTCTTCCTTACATTTCTAGACTAGTCTAAACATCATACTCTCAAACCCTTTTCTCAAACTTGTCTTCATAACAAATCTCACATTTCGACTTGGGCTTAAAACATATCGCACTTTCATTTCTGCTTGTGCTTGCATTAGTCCACATCTAGTAACTTAATCGCATATTGAATAAATCTAGACCACTCTATGTTACACTACCAGACCACATGCACTAAAACAAACATCTAACACACTTGAGACAAGGCCCGACTGGGATTTCATCCCCCAGCGGATACCTTACCCCTACCTGGCAATCCTACTTGGATTTCATCACCAAGGGGAAAGCCCACTCCGTTCTCTGGCGGAGTATAATCTCTAGGCGAGGTATATCTTGGCTAAGTGAGACCAGCTAACCACTGGAATCGTGAAGTGAGGGGAGCTTGCTCCTTAGCACCAGGCCACGTACCGAACCTAATACAGATTTTTGAGCACCTAAAACAAGACCCGAAACTAGCTCTAGATTGCCTCTTCTAGGACCCTTCTTACAGCCAATCTCCCCAAACATTCATCTAAGGCATAAGCCACAAGATTCTAAGGTTAATTCCTAAGATTTATCGCTTAGGCTTGTCTGTCTCTCTCTATTTTTCTCTTCTCATCTGTTTGTTTGAGTAAGTGAGGATGCTTTCTTCATTATTTTTCCAAGAATCTTAAAATCTTTTGGTTCTCTGGAAAACACAGTCACCGACATCGGTTCTTCCACCGACGTCGGCTTTCTCTCTTACCGGCATCGGTTATCTGACCGACGTCGGCCATATTTCTTATCAACATCAGTTTCTCAACCGACGTCGGTCTCTGTCACTGTCCTTTTTTTTCAAAACCAGCAGCCTAAAACCTGTCCCTTCTCTGTCAAAAACTCCATCCTGGTTTTCTGAAATAGAAAAAACACAGTTTCTGCAACCTGACCCTCTTCTTGACCACTCTCTTGTCCCTAACCAGTCCTATCATGGAGTTTCACTCAGAGACTGAAATAACTCCTACAGGATCGACCCCAAATCTGACCACGACTCTCATCATTCCTGAAGGGGACCAAGACTTCGCACGATTCTTGGACCTCAACAGCGCAGCCCTCCATAACTATCTCGCGAGAAACCCAAACTATCTCTCGGGTCACGTGGTGATGACATCGACACCATTCGCCACCTAGCCCTTTATGACTCAGCCTTTCACATCAACCATTAACCTGACCATGGCCAATACACAAAGTTTGGCCTCCCCGTCCATTTTTAGACCAACCTCCACTGGGGTTTCATTACCCCCTCAACCATACCCAATTCAACCAAGTTCTACATCATATCAGAACTTGATTGTCTCGACCCCTTACACTTTTGCACCCACAAATGCAGGAGTGCCTACCTCGACCTTTGTCAGTACCGCCACGCAACCACCTTTGGTGGTACCTAGTCATCTTATGCCTTCTACCTCCATGACCTAACCACCCTTAGCATCCACTTCTGCCCCTGCGATTAGTCATCCGTACGTTGTACAACCGACTACGTCACACACCTCTTCTAACCTCTTCCAAGCGCCTTACAACCTAGGGGGCGCTCAACCCGCCAATCCGTCAGCAGATCTCATTAAAATGTTGATGGATAAAATGTCCAGTCTCGAAGCCTCCATTTTTGGCTCAAGCAATGTCCTGTCTTATGACCAGATTTGCTACGAGCCCATCCATCCTTCTGTCCCTATCCAACCATATCCTAACCATTGGGAGCTTCCTAAATTCACTCGCTTTCAGAGTAAGGAAGACCCACAACAACATCTATGGGCATTCAGACATGCCTGTTACCTTATTGGCCACAACGATGCGTTATTATTACACACATTTCCTATGTCACTTTCTGGCCCTGCCCTTGACTGGTATAGCTCTCTTGCCAGACATTCTATCTTTTCATTCATCCAACTTGCCCAATTATTTCTCGACCATTTCTCTATTAACATTACTAAACAAGTCTCTATCACAGACCTTTACTCCATCAGGCAATTTGACGATGAATCTGTAGTCAATTTTGTCGCTCGTTGGAGAGGCTTGATTAACCAGCTCTCCTTCTCCTTGCCTCAACCCAAGCTCATCGAGCTCTTTTCTCGAGCATGTGCCAACCACATCTCTTCTACCTTGCAGATTCAGACATTCTGCACTTTTGACGAAGCTTTCATCATGGCTCGAAAGCTTGAACTCCGTGTCCTTGAAGAAGATAAGGTCAAATTGCATAATACCAACGCAAAATCTACTGACCATTCTTCTTCCAGACCCTCTTCTTCTGCCAACTCCAAGTCCAAAGGAGTGGCCAACACTGTGGTCATTAGATCACCATCCTCAACAACAACGAATTATTCCCAACCTTCGACATCTTCTAGCATTACCAAACAATTCCAACAACGGTATATCCAACATTCTTACACTCCACTTGGAGAACCATACGCTTCTGTTTTGGAAAAAACTTCTCAAGCAGGGGGTCCTCAATCTCCCTACAATCCAACCACCTCAATTTGACCCCTCTAAAGCCCTCCCTACATGGTATAGAGAGGCCAACTTCTGCCACTTTCACCGCGTCCAAGGCCATGACATTGACAACTGCCAAACTTTCAAAAACATCATCCAAGACATGATCGACAAGGGGGATCTTATTTTAGATAACCCGAACGCCCCACCCAATCAACATATCAACATCTTCAAACACCCTTTTCCAAATCATCCGCCTACTTAAAACAACGTCCAAACCATAACCAAAGATTCTCATGACCATGACATTCACACGATTAACACTATCTTACCTCTTGTCTCTGACCAATCTCTTTCACAGGTAGAAGAGTCTTCTTCTCCTATTCGTCTATCACAGGATGAAGAACCCTCTTCTCCTATTAGTCCTCCATCTATTTCTCCTATATTGGAGGACGCCTTGACCACACCTACACCATTAGCCCCACCTTCATCCAATGACCATACCTTGCCTACTCCTCAAGCACAAGCAGAAGGCACAATCATCCCTGCCTCCTGCCATCTGGAGGAGCCACACTCTCCTATTTCTTTTCCACCCAGAGAAGAACCAATCTCTTTACCCATTTCAACCGAGGAAGACCCAGTCACGGTTTCCTCTTACCCTTTGCCTGAGATTGTTACATCTCACTCACCTTCGTCCACATCCAAAGCCAAACCCACATCTAACATTGCCTCACACAACGGTGGCCCTCGACCCAAACCAACGAAGACCACTAGACCACATCGGAGGACTCATCCCCCACCTTCATCATTGCCCTCTATTTTGGGCCCGCATTTGTCCACTTTAATAGGAGTACTGCCTACTCCCATCCTTCACAGAGGCACGTCACCTCCATTACTCCCTCAACCCATCAGACATATATCTCCCTCAAACCATCAACCAATGCCTTTTATGCCTCTTAAACCAAAGTCATCAACCTCCACTGCAATAAAACATCCAGACCCGTTACCAGGTTCTTATACCTTGCTTTTACGGTAATCGTTGCAGTCCTCTCGTATCCAACTCCCGCCTCTTAGACCATATCAATCTCTCGGACCTAAACCACCCTGGTTTGACGACACTTGCATTTGCGCATATCATCGCACACCTGGACACGACATGGAGCATTGTTGTGCCCTTGAGGTTGCCATTCGCCAATGTCTAGCGAATGACACCTCTCTTCTCGACCACGTTATCAATAAACCCTCAACACCGCCTCTCTCATCGACTCTTGGATCAAGACCCTCTTGGTTCACCAAATCTAAATTTTGCAACTATCATCACACTCTGGGACATGACACTGAGCATTGTTGTGCTGTCAAAGCTGTCATTCGTCAACAACGGAGAAATGATTTCCTTCTCACCAAGGACCCTCTTAACCACCTCTTTGACAAAACATCAACCCCGACCCATGCCTCTCCAACCTCATCGCCTAAATTGGGATCTCCACGACATATTATGGTCCCTTTACCGCCTTTGACCCCATTATTTGACATTAACACAATCCATTTAATCACCAAGCGTCAGTCAACCTTGACTAATCTATCCAACATTCTCCCTAAGCGACTGGGGGAATCCAACCTTATCCTAACTTTGATCAAACATTCAACCAAACCTCGACCAAGTCTCGACCAACCATCGACCATGACATCGACCATAACCTTACCAAACCTTCGACCAAACCTTCGACAAACTTTGACCAAACATTTGACCACACTTCAACCAACTCTCGACCAATCAACAATCAAATATCATTCAACCAATCTTTTTTATCTAAAATATTCAACCAGTCTCGACCAATCAACAACCATATCAGTCAACTTCACATCCACCATCAACATCTGACCAATCTGGAAAGAGCCAAATGGGGCAAGTCCACTCCTAATTGACTTAGACCTTAACGCACTAGCATGGCCCAGGGACTTATCAGACCTTGAGCCCCCCTTTCTGCCTTGCGTCTTTGACCATTCCTCTGTTAGTCGAGTGCTCGTCTACTGGACACGTAACTTGAGCTCGTCCCTTGAGCAATCCTCATCCTCTTAATCCTCATTCCTTTCAACCCTATTCCCCTTTAACAAGTCCTCTACAACCTTTTTATGATGCATGGATGCTTTGTCCTAATAAAAGGGCGTCCTTGAACTTCTATAGTCTTGTCCATGACTCAAAAAAAAAAAAAAAAAGATGTCAAAACATAATCCAAGGTCACAAAATCAAATCAAAAAGACAGACTGCTCCCTTGAAGGACAGCTGTACTATCATTGCTGTAGCCAATAGACTGATCCCTCGAAGGACAGCTATTCAAACATTATATAAAGCAAAAATATAGACCACTCTCTCGAAGGATGGCTATGACTAAATCTTGCTACAAACAGCAACCTTTCTTAGAAGCTTCTCGCATTGATCAGCTTCGCAACATGACCATAAATCAAATGACATCTCTATGTAGACTTCCCGCATCGATCAGTCTGCACCCAAAAAAAAAAAAAAAAAAAAAAAAGAGTCATGGACTTGGCTTGTAGTTGTCTCAGGGTCTCCTATAAAAAGGGGCAAGGTTATCCCTGCTCTTAAACTGGGTTACCCTATCCTCCTCCTATTACCTGCTCAAGGGATTTCGAGCTCACTTTAATGTCAAAGTGATTCGATTACCGCTCTAACACAACACTGGTCAATGACGTAATGCATGAACGGGGATTTTGTTCTAATAACCCCTATCTATGCTCCCTTTCTGGTCCTTGTCAATGAAAGAGCGATTTGCCTTTCACCTCTTCTCTACACTTTGGTCACATTTAACCACATCAATTGTCGACTCAACTCAAACCAAGCTATTTTTCATCCTCATGGCATCAGACATCATCCTCGTCCATTTCACATAGTTTCTATGGACACCAGTACACATGGAAACTATCGACCAGACCCAATTTATGTTAAGCATAAACCAATACTTGCTGAGGCATAAATAGACCCCAATTCATTTTTAGCATACATCCATCACGACTATGGAAACTTGCTAGGGATGAAAGACTCTCGACCAATTCTACAGAATACACCATCTATATCCTCATCTTACCCTCATCATTTCGACACTTGACCACATCTAATCATCGACCAATCTTCTCAATTCATCCGAACTACATTGGTCTGAGGCCCTATGACCAGGGCTATGTAGGTAGCACTCAGATAACACATCCTCTGAGGTTTGCTCGACCACCCCCGTTTGTTCATCTCTTTGATGGACAAACCTTCTCTTCTGTGACTTTGATCACGTCCAAATCCAATCATTTTCTTTAACCAAGACCAATCATTTTCTTTGACCATTCCTCCCTTTTAGGGAGAACTACATTGGCCTGAGGCCCTTCACACAAGGGCTATGTAGGCAGCACTCAGATCACATGACGTTTTCTGAGGTTAGCTCAGCCACATCCTTTCGTCCATCCATCCCCTTGACCAATGACCATTGGAGATCATGCGTATCTCCTTCAACCTTCGACCACTTCCAAGCCAATGTTGCCTTGGTTGTTTTTGCGTGTGTGCTACCTCACGGCTGGTTAGCAGAATTGTCCGCAGACTATTTTTGACCCTTCACAAGTGTAGGATCGCAAGCCAGTTGATCCCTACTACTTGTGGCATTTTCATGTTTCTGGGAGCACTTCCTGAGCCTAGGATACCTGGAACACGATGACCATTTGGAGCTTCAGCTTAGATTGAGTAACCCGATCAACAAACGACTAAATACTGGGGCCCGGTTACTTCAATTTTGGCACTCCTTGACCCTCGACATGCGACAATTTGACCCAATCATCCCGTGAAGTGGTATACGCGCAATCACGACTTTTGCAGCGTTTTCACTCACTCTTCCTTCTTCTCATCCACCTTTTGTCAAATCTGCACCCGACATCAGGTTCCCTTCCCTCGACTCCCGCTTTGAGGGGGAATACCTCATCCATACCTCCGGGCAATCCACATCATCCCACACCTGGGGTAACTACCTCCTATTTTTGTCTTGCAGTTCATTCAGAACAACCAACAAGACAAAAAGGGGCAAATGTAGACACCTAAAAAGTGTCTAACCCTTGGTCATCCTCTCTCCCCTTTGTCCCTTGCCACTTCGCCTAACCCATTCCTAGCCTAAGTCTTATTAATTGGAAATAATCAACTATTTTTAATTAAATAAGTCTCTTTTCTCTCTCCTTGCCACCTCGCCACCCTAGGATACCCTCCTTGGATTCCTCCTATTCTCCACATGGCCATTTAATCCCTAAGTCTCCCATTCCAATCTCTCCTCTCGCTCATTTAACCCCCGTCGACCGTTTCATCCTCGCACTCGATTGACCCAGCGGTTGGGAAACGGATGAAAGGCTATTTTTAGCCTTTCTCCAGCCTTTTATCGGCCGACGTCGGTCAACTGTCGACCGACGTCGGTGACATTTTCGGCGTCGGCACCTTTCATAACAGCTTCTGCACCGTTATCTCCTCCTCTGGGTTCTCTACATCTCGAGCTCTGGATCCCAACTTTTGAATCTTGGCATCAGACCCTTGTATCTGTCCCTTCACTTGACCTCTCTGCCAATCAATCTGACTATCTCCCTCAAGTACACAGCAAGCTTTTGCCAGTGAACAACAGGGATTCTCCATCAGCAACAGGGCTTCACATCCGGCAACATCAACAACAGGCACACAAGATCAACACCTTCTTCAGCAGGGCACAGGTAAGTACTCTGTTTGTTTTCTTTATGCTTTCTAGTCATTTCTAAACTAAATTTAGCACTTCTCCCCCAAGACCAAATTGCTTACCCATACCAGGCAGACCCGGATTCCTATCTCCCTGATTGGCCTCCTTTACCCTTCTGCTCATTTGACTCCTTTGCATCCCAGCATAGATCCTCCAACTGCCTAAGACCATCCTAAGACCAGATTCAGACTCGTCCACAGACCTCTCAAACAAAACCTGGACCAAGCCCGGACCATCCACAGACTAGGACCTGACCTGACCCGTCTGGAGGCCATTGCCCCGACCGACGCCGATCATTACCCCCATCGACGTCGGTAGACTAACCGACGTTGGCAGACTGACAACCGATGCCGGTAAGACCACCGACGCTGGCGACTATAACCAGTTTGACAACTTCTTCCAGGTAAGCCTTTGCTTCCTTTTCTCTTTCAGTTTGCTATCATTTCAGTCTTTTTTAGCATTTTGTCTTTTTATCAGATTTATCTTTATCAAATAGTGGGTTGACCTCCCTTAAGGAAGTTCTCATACTTCTGGGAACATGCTTTTGCTTGGCAACCCACCATCTACCTATCTAACACCTTTCTTGTCCAAGTTTCTTTTTCCTTGCAGGTGTCATTCGTCCACAGCCAAAGAGGGGTGCCCACAAACGTATGGATTACGGTGCACAATCTTTATCCAGGTACTTCTAGCCTTGTCCATTTCTTTAGTTTCTTTATTCATCTTTTGAATGTAGAAAGCGAATTAGCGATAGAAACAGTTTGTATGAGCACTCATGACCACCTCAACTTTGAGTGTAGCTTCAAGTGCTTCTCGAGGGTCTATAAATGTTTTCATGGAGAGAGCCCAGCACTCACAATCCTCCAATGAACCATTGTGCATGATGGGAGGGGTGAATGCCATAAGGGAGCTTAGAGAAGAGTATCTTGAACCTAACATCATACAAATGCACACTTTTTGATAATCCCTAGTTTATCTCCTTGAGTGCTATAATGCTCTGCTGCTCAAACTCAATTATATCAAACTCCTTCAAAAAGGCTCCCTTCAAGGTGTCACAATCAACCATAGCTTGGTTAGGATCAAAATTTCTATACCGAGTATGGGTGCGATCAAGCAAATTTGTCACGAATTGAGTTTCTTTACACTTGAATTGTGTTATTCCTTAAGCATGCCATTATAACTCACACTTGCTTACATGTTCTACAACATTTTCCATGCCTCTATACTCTGACATGTGCATGGCCATATCATAATAGATCTAGGGCTGCGGAGCAACAGGTGCATGAAGCACTTATGCTCTTAGGCCTCTAGCCATTGGACCAGTTGCTACTCCTATGGTTACTACTAGTACCATCAAAGATGATGGCATAATACTACCAACTAGTGGTGCCATGCCACTTCTAATGGGTTATAACCTAGGCTACATAGTTGACATTGATTAGACTGGGGTGCTTGTGCCATGTTTTATCTAGCTGGGCTGACACTTGGAGGTCTTGAAGTATCCTCACTTATCTTTTTGTAAGGAACAACTTGTTCAATCATGAAGTTCTGTTTAAATTTTTCTAATTGATCAAAATCCACATCGATAATTAGGTCAATTGTCAATCTTATTTTCTCATCTAGGGAATCCAACGCATGAGATCACATAATAGGGTCAAAGGGGGTAGGTTCATCTGGTGCATATCCAATGGTCAAGTTCTAGAGGGACCTTGAGCATTCACCCATCAACTATGGAGCTTGTTCCATGGCTTCAAGGGTTCCTTCCTCTAGGCATGGCTTCCATTCAAGAGATCTTTCCCCATGTCCTTCCCACTCGCTTTGGGTCCTCTTGACACTTCCAAGTTATAGATCTTCTATCAGTATATGCCTCCTCTTATTGTAAGCCTATCACCTAAGCTCTTGATCATAAATCTACTCATCCCCTCTCATTGTGCCTCTCTTAAATGTCCCCTTCTTCCCCATTTTATTGCTCATACGCGAGAGGATATTAGCCTTACATTCTCACTATTTTGAAGTCATAATCCAACATCAACTTTTTGAGTTCGGTTTTGAGTACTTTCACAAATTCACCTTTAGGTTTGTGTAAAAACTAATACTCTACTTCTTTAGGGTAGGAGTATGTCAATATCGTGAACTCAAGCATATAGATATTCAACACCCCTTGTCACCATATATTTATGGATCTAGTCTATGTGGGATCTAAGATCTCAAGTTTCTCTAGGTGCTCTTTCATCCATTCAAGACATTATCCATAGCTTTGGTTATTATGGGTCACATAAGTAGCCAACCAATGATACACTTGCTCTGGTAGTTCACAAAAGAAAAACTCATATAAGGCATCATACAAGTGGTTCTAGACCCACTTTCTTGGGTTCTACCCCCTACAAGTTGGATGTCTTAGTGCAAAGCTGTCTTCCAATATTTCTAGCTAGTACTTGATGTTCTTGAGGGAGATTCAAAGCATTATCTTAGTGAACCATTGCAACAAAAAAAAAAAATAGTCCCAACAACAAAACCAAAATGTTGTAGTTATTTGGGTGTTTTGGTTATAGGCTTAGTCATGCACCTACCTAGCTAGCCAAGATGGATCTAGGCTTGTTATAGAGGGACACATGCCTTGATGATTCCTAAGGAACTAAATATTTAACACTCGATGGTGTTGGAATCACTATACATAAGGTGCAAACCTTATGTTCTCACCTAAAGTGAAGCAGAGAAGGAACCAAGGTCTGTTGGGCTAGTTGTTTCATGGTGTAAATCTATTCTTCATAGGTCTGGTTTGCACAATGAGGGTCATATCTTCATAGGTGAAAGCCTTGGGTTTCATGGGTTCAAAGCCATTCAAGCACTTAAGGGGTGAAGGGTGTTTTGGTTGAGATATTTGGCCATAGCCTGGCACCTAGGAATGAGTCTCAATTTGGGGTGTAGGGCTTCAACCATACTTAGCATATTTTCTATCAAGGGTGCAAGGTTCATTGTTCGACTATAGATCCGCCATTAATGAACCAGGTTATCAACTTACAAGAACTCAATACATTAATTCAATAAGACATAACATGTACTCCATAAACATTCAAAATCTTAACCATTAGTTCATTATTTATTTACACAAAGCAATCTTCATTAACTTAATTAATAAATACATGCAAAGTCCATGTAACTGAGCTAATGCTCAACATAAACTAATAAGGCCCAAAATCATAGGTGATCTTGGGTGTTATAGTGGGGAGCATCAAAATTCATCCTAAAATATGTTCTAAGCTTAAGATAAGCTCTTAACAATAATTAGTCAGAGCTTCGCTACATTAGTTCACCTCCTTTGTTGGGGTAGACTTGGCTTCCTTGTATACGCTTCAAAGCATCCTAGGTTTATGGGGAGTGGGGCATGTTGACTGTTGAGTTGGTGCTGGGGATACAAATCCTATCACCTAATCTAGAAGGATATATATTTTATAGTCATTAAATCATAAGATGATCATTGTCATGATGACAAGCTCATTAAGAGTTTTTTGGTGTATTTCATAGTTTGCAAAATGGAGTCAGTTTGCACTAAATATCACATTGAAGAAGATAGAAAAATGATTTGGATAGAACCTCTAGTAGGACAAAGACAAGTGGTGAATGGTGAGTGGACCACATGGTGGGCCCTCAAGCCATCATGTGGCTTGCCACCACAATATTCATCAATAATCTAAATTTTTTTGGCAACCCAAGTCCAAGTTGGAATATAGACATGAGTTGATTAGTATGAGGGATGTGTTGCTTCAACATCCCTATCTACATTCACAATTTGGTCTACCTTGATCAAATGATTGTTTAGCTTTCTTTGCACAGTGATTTGAGTGAATGCAAGTCTGAACTATTGAAGTGGTGAAAAGTGAATCATTGTGAAGCTGGTGTGTCAGTCCCAAGTTTATGTGGACTATGGGCATGTGTTCATAAAAGCGTCATGTGGGTGTTTGTGAGCAATTTTGTTGGTCTCATATTTCATGAAGTAGGGGTTGGGTTGTCCTAGGCAGAGAGTAATCAGACTTTGGGAGGGAATTGTTCATTGTAATCATTTGAGTGGTTTTGAGCATTATCAGCTAAGCCTGATTCGGTGGTTGTTGTGTATGTTGTCTAGTTGGCCTATTTATTGAACTTTGGACCAAATTATCCTAAAGAGTTAATAAAATACATGTTACTCCCAGATTTCTTGTAATGTGTGAATGCTCGTGTGTGTTGATTCAATTCTCAATCTTTACAAGTGTGTGTTTTTCTTTTCACTGCTAATCCTTTATTATATAAGTTGTTGTCCACTATGTTTGTGGGTGTACTTGTGCAAGTAAACACTGGAGGTGTAGTCTGTAGTTATTGTATAGTCCCATCATAATGAGAGATTTGGCTTAGGACAATCGGTACCACATGGGCGATTAGCTCCAAAGAGCCGGCCCCATGACAAAGAGCACATAGTTTGTGTTTTGTAGGATTGTGTTTGCATAAGTTAAACAGTCTTGTGCCTTCCCTTGTCGATTCAGTCTAGTGTTGTGTTTAAATCAGTATGGTAGGAGATATGTACAAGATGTTGCTCAAGAAAGCATCCAGTAGGGGTTGAGAGTAGGGTCAGGGCAAAGGTGAAGGTGGTGGCAGTTGCCACGGTAGTAAGTCAAAAGTTGTTAAAGTGGGTGAAGGCCTTATTGAGCGAGTTGGTACCTAGTTCCAATTGATGGGGGACCATGTGGGTATGAGACTCAATGAGCTTGAAGAGAAGGTGACTACCATGGGGTAGATGATCATGGAAATTACTAGAAGGTTGGAGAAGATCTTGGTGTTCCAAACAGAGTTATAGGATGAAGTAGCTTTGTAACGATCTATGGTATCAAGTTTGGTGAAAGCATCAGGGTTCAGTTCTTCTATAGTCTTGAAGCTTCCCAAGTTAAAGGAACTAGAGTGTTATGATGGTGAGCGAGATGACCATCTTCTAAAGAGTTTTTTCTAAGACATGGAGGAGTTCCTGGTAGGGTTAGGGGGTCTGTCAGGTACATAGGAGGTGCATACTATAGCAAGGTACCTCACAGGTACATAAAAGGTTTGGTATAGAACCTTGGATAATGACATTGAATTAAGGACTTCTACATAGAGGTTAGACTCTTGGGAGGATCTGAAGGAAGCCCTTAGGGATCAATTTCAACTTGGGAATGTAGCATGGTTGGATAGGACCAAGTTGAGTCAGTTGAAGCAAGTGGGCGAGATGAGAGAGTACATCAATTATTTCCAAAGCCTTTTGTTGGAGGCCATCGACATGTCAGAGGTAGATAATTTATTTTAGTTTACTCATGGTCTTCAGTCATGGGCTCAGGGGGAGCTCTGTCACCATGAAGTGTCTAATGTTAGTGAATAATTTTTTGTAGTAGACCATCTCTTGGATTTTAGAGAGGGTTATTCATCCAGAAACACCTTGGGCCCTTACGCATCCATGGGTGGAGGCATTGGTAAGGGGTTGAGTAAGTCTTTAGGGAAGTCAGTGGGTGACCAAGGAAGGAAGGCTACTCTAGAGTCATCAGAGGGATCTCAAAAGTCTTGGAGCACTTCCATGGGTGGCAAGAAGAAGTCACTAGTTGGAGAGTCAAGTGGGAAGTAGTTATGTTTGAAGTGTTGGACATGTGGTGGAAGTCACTACAATTGAGATTATTCAAAGTGGAAAGGGGTGTTTGCAGTTCAAAAAGAAGATCCAAATGAATAGTGTGAGCGGATGATGTGTGTGCTCAGGGGAACTCAATGCTAGGTAAGGCTTGGGTTTAGAGGGGGTTGTTGTAACTTGCTAGGGTTGACTATTGTAGTGGGGGTGATATATGTTTGAAAACTTCTTACTTCACGTGGACTCGAGTGTTCTTGCAATTGGAAGTTAGCCAGTTAGCCTTGGAAACTTGGCCTCTAAACCTCTGAACATTAAAGTAGGCTTGGAGTAGTTACAAGGCATCCATTTTGTGTTGAGACAAGGTTTACCCAAGAAGGGTAAGGTGGCAAATTTTCCCCATCTTGGAATTCTTTTGTGTTGGATCCATTGTAGACATGCGTGGTAAAGACAATGCAAAGGAGTGGGATTGGAAAGATGAAAGGGGTGTTGGGTTGAGTATGTAAAAGAGTGAAAGAATTGGTGAGGAGTCAGTGGATCTTGTATTACTTGTTGGCAATTGGGATGTTGAAGGGGAGCAATAGGTTCCTTTTTCCCATATATGTGAGGTGGGTTCTTCATAGCCATGGAGTATGCTTAAGGAAACATCATCTTGTTGTGTCACAAAGAAGATAATTGATCAAGTGCATCACATTGGTTCCAGAGGAGATTTATTGAGTGAGGACTTTGTTCTTATTGTTGGGCCTGAGGTGTTTGATTTGAAGAGTTATCTTCACCTATTATACTCTTGTTTTGGTGTTTTAGTACTATTTTGGGGAAAAGTTTGATGGGGTCACTTAGGCTTTGTTGGGTTTATAGAGTCTTGAAGAGGTGGGTCATTAAGAACCAATTTCCTCTACCTTGTGTTTAGGGGTTGGCAAGATCAGGGTGATTTTGCGAACCTACATTAGTTTGGTGTGGCTTGTGTAGGCAAGCTTGTATACATGTTGGAGTTGCCGTAGATTCAACTTGTTCTTAGTTTGTAACTAGTGTTGTCCCTGAAAAATGTCACTCCTTTTTGGGACAACTTATGAGCTATTTTGGTCCTGTAGGGCTAAAATTATCTCTTCCCTTCTCAAAAAGTTATTCTAAACATTCAAATTCTCTATTTTTCAAACTTTTTCGCTAAGGGACTTAGTATATATGTTTCTACAGACTTCACGGGCTTAAAAATATGGAATCCATAGGAAAGAAGCACCAAGCAACCAGTGACATCCCTGCGGACATCAAATTCAAGTTTCTCCCAAGCTTCTCTTAGGATCCAACAAACGCTGCCAAGTGTTGTCCTCCGAGACACAGTTTCAAATAAAGGTTTCAAAGCAGTGAAACTAGCCACATGCCCCATTATAACTCAGTGGAACATGACAAGTGTCAGTGTCTATGTCTTGGGCTTCCCATGAGTTTCAAACCTTCTTTCGATAAGCTTCTCTCAGAGTCTCATGAAAAGTGACAAGTGGCAATTATGGAAGGTTTCAACATCTTTTCTCGAAATAGTGGAACGGGCCATGTGTCAGCTAAGGTTCGATGGAGGCTGACAAGTGTCATCATCCATAGTTTCTTTCTTTATTTCATAAGGGTTGTGGTAGACCCCAGGTGAGTTAGTAAGGTTTAGCGGAGTGCGACAAGTGTCATCATCCACGAGATTGCTAAAAATGAGTCCTGAATGTTTTTGTAAGTATTTTTAGAGTTCAGTAGAAGCTACCACGTGTCATAAAATGTGGGACTCTCAAAGGTTTCTAAGAGCTCCTATAAATTAGGTAGCTGCTTCCACATGTCCTCACCTATTTCAATGGAAGATGCCACGTGTCTCTTGTTAAATGTAATGGAAGGTGCCATGTGTCAAAGATGGAGCACTCTCAATACAGAGACATAGAGCTAAGGAAAGATTTTCTTCAGACAAATTGTCCAAAGGAATTTCTTTAGACATTTTGTCTGAAGAAAATAAAGAGATGATAGTCTTCCAAAAGAATTAAAGCTTGAAGGCCACCTGGATGATCCTGAAGGGTAGGTACCCTTGTGGAGGATAGTCGACACTCATAAAATGGACCTTTTTCAAGACCTTGACGGGCAAGTCTCCTTCGAGAAAGATCAAGCCTTAAAGTGCAGTAGAAGCTACCAAGTGTTTACATCTACACTTCTAGTCTCTAAGCAAGTTACAAAGTAGTGAAACTCACCACGTGTCCTGTCCCAACTCAGTAGAGTGTGATAAGTGTTTGCATTCGTGCTTCCAATCTCTAACAAGTTTCAAAGGTTATTCTAATAAGCTTATTTCAAAGTTGTGAATGTCACCATGTGTCCTCACTTGTGTCACAATAGAAAGTGGCCATAGCAAGTGAGAAAGACACAAGGGAGTTGCTAAGATAATGATGGGCCCACAAATGTCAAATTTAGGACGACCAACTAGTCGATAACCTTCAAAAGATGAAAGACCTGTGGACGTCAAATTTGCTGCAATGAAGTGTCTATTGATCTTTGCAGGCTTAAAATATGGACCCGATGCATTCAAAGACCCTAAGGCCAGGGCCATATGGAAGAAGAGACAAAGAAGGAAACTCAACAAGAATTATTTCTAGTAGGTAGAACAGTCCACTAGGTAGGTATTCGAGGCCATCAAACATTGAAAGCATAGCATGTTTGTCCCCTTTGGAATAAAGGCAGAGTGGATAGTTGCATGGATAATAGGTTATGGAATGAGTGATTTGAGCTCGAGAGAAGACACTGGAGATGAATCAACACACCACAGTTAAGGCAGCCACCCTGCTTTAGCATTGCCCTCCCTGACATAACCAAAAATACATTCAAGGCATTAATGCACATTATGGGTTGCTCCATGGGACAAAGTGCCAAGCCTCCCTTGGCCTCTATATAATGTAATATCTTGTATCATTTGAAAGGATATCTCTTTATTATGAGAAACAAAACTCTGCCCAAATTGAAAGGCATTACTGAGACTTTGAGCTCAGTTTGTTCATCATATTTCTTTCTTTGAATCAAAAAGCAAGTTACTTTCAGACTTTGTGCTGTTATAGCTTGTATCATTCTAGGAGATTGTTCTTATGTCTATTTCCTAAGTGTATTCTTGTTTATTCAAATTAACAAGCAGAGCTAGTGGAAGTGATAAGGAAGGTGTCCTAAAACTAGTTACTTTCACACTTTATGCTGACATATTTATTTTTAGTGTGTGTTTTTAGTTTATTTCTGTGTAAAGGACCTTGGGACGATTTTGTGCCCCCATTGTTCTTCGTATCTCACTCTTGGGCAATCAAGGTGGAGACTTTGTGCTACATCTTAGATTGTTGGTTACTCTATACTCTGTTACCAGTTATTTATCCTACCTGAAAGAAAACTGCTATTTCTTGCAAGAACACTTCTGAAAGAAGAGAAGTGCCTTCAGTGTTTTCACCAAGATTTTCTCCTCTGTTTGTTAACATCATCTATGAAAAAAGAGAGATGGATGGCTTATCCTACCCCTAAATGTTATTTTATACACACACACACACACACACACACACACACACACACATATAGCTCCTGCATATTCATAGGGAACCTCCCATTGATGAGAGGAGAGATTTGTCCCCTTTAGATGTGGTAAACCTACAAATTTGGATGACCAATCTCCCTTGTTGTGGATGATTAGACCTATTTTGCTCATCAGTACACTGGTGATAAAATATTCACCCAACATTTTTTTGGTGACTCCACTAGGGAAGGACAAGCAGTTTGAAGCCTCAAGCTTCAAATTGAAGTAAGACCAGTAGAAACTCCATGCTATACTATAAGCCAGAGAGCTCAAGGTGTTGTTGACCATGTCTTTGAGTTGGCACATCAAATAAATTTTGACTTACTTTCTCCCCAACTTCAAGTTCAATGATCCAGGAGTGTCCCTCCTACCCGTACTAGGATACCAACACAAGGCAGAGCTACTTTTCCTTCTGATAGCAGGGCCTTGCCTATCCAAATTCCACCCAAATTTGTTATCCCTACTTTCAATAATCCAATCATGGCATTTTGAGGCCCCTGGGGTAACTCTTTTGGCCCACTGAATTTGAATCCACCCCTGCATGAACTTGCACATAGCTCAATAAAGAATTTTCCTAAATTTTTTAGTGATATAAAAGTTCATCTTGATGAACACATTGTAGCCTTTAGCATAGCCTATGGCGTAATAGGTATGGAATTTGAAGATGTGGAAGTTAGGCTTTTCGTGGAAACACTACAAGGTGCTGTTGTAGACTGGTTCTACCATCTACAAGCTAGATCAATAATTGATTGGGACACACTCAAAGCCAAATTTGAAGCCAGATTCAAGCCTGCAGAAGATGCACATGCCTTATTGGCCCAGCTCACACAAATGAAGAAGGAACTCCATGAGCCTATGAGAGATTTCCTAGCAAAGTTTGATAAGCTGAAGAACTGAATTCTTGTTATTGCTCAGCTGACCCTTGAAAACCTCAAATGCTTCTTCATCAACTCACAACTACTTGAAGTGAGTTTTCTACTAAGACATGTTGGCCACATAGACCTTAAGGTTGCTCAAGATTTGGCTACCGAAGTGAAGATGACCTTATCTTGGCAGGAAAGATAAGGAGAGATCCAAACATAGGTAAATCTTTTTCTTCCTCTGAATACTCCCCTTTAGCCACCACTGATCCAATGGTGCAGAAGCTAGCAAATGAATTGTTAGCTCTCAAAAAAATAGCACAAGGGATGTCATCTGCTTCTTCATACAGAGATGTACCAAGGAGGACATTCCCTAATTATTCCTACCAAGGCCATGCTACCAGGAACCAAGTGCAAACCAATCGTCTTCCTCCCCCTTAGAGGAATAACCTTGCCATTGAAGCACCTCCAACTAACTCAATGGTTGGATATCTTGAAGCTGAATCAAATTTCTCATTCTAGCTTGAGTTGAGTCTTGAAGATGATGCTAATCTCTTCACTAAGGAAGAAGAAGAATTAGCTGGCAACTCCAATATCAATTTCTTAAATTATTAGGATGAATCCAGAAGTGAAGAAAATGTAGCTGAGGGATCATATGCTATATTCACCCAGTCTAAGAATCAATCAGCTCAACAAGTTGATAAAGAGAAGACAAAAGGGGCAACCTCAACCAATAGTTTTAATTGCTAAATGTGGGACCACTCTGCCCTTCCAACCAAAAGACTTGGTGACTGCTAAAAAGGTAAGTACCCCAAATGTTTCTGCACCTTCAACTTCAAATTCATAGTCCAGTTCTCCCCCTCCTAGAACTCAAAAGGATGAACTCCCATCCTTAATGCCTAGTTCATTTCCAAAATTTGATATCATTGACCATGCAAAGAAAACCAGAATTCAAATGTCTGAATTTGAATTTCTGCAGTCCCATCCTGAGCAATTAGACAAATTGGTCTAATGTGTTAAAAACTAGAAGGTCCTTGTTGAACAAGTAATTTCCAAAGTGACACATGATCCCCCCAAGAATGCACCCACTAGGAACAATCTTGTTATTACTCTTCCTACTGCTCTTGGTAGGACTAGACCCTTTTATGTCTCATTGCTGATAAATGATCATTAGTTGAATAGCTGCATCATTAATTTTAAAGCTTCAAATAATGTCATACCTACCAAAGTGGCTAAATCCTTTGGCCTCACACTGACCAAGATGTTTGGTAGATGTTTCTCCATGTAGAACAAGCAAGTACCACTACTAGGGCAAATTAAGGATGCTCAATTCGCATTTGCAGCCTTTCCAAACAAGAGAATCAAGATGACTGTCTTGGTGCCTGACATCCCAACATCCTATAGCATTTTGCTTAAATAGAATTTCTGTAGGAATGTTGGTAGTGAATTGAACATGGATTTATCAGAGGTGAGGATTTCAGTCAAAGGTGTTATGAAGAGGCTGCTTCCTGAGAAGAAAGTAAAATACGTGGTTACTTGGACCTCAGCACCCGAAGCTCAAATTCTATTTAAGTCTTCAAGCATAGGTAACTAATTCCTATCCATGGATGAAGTTCATGAAGCACCTGATGAAGCTCCTACAGGTGATAACATAGAAATGCATTCTGTAGAAACAATAAAAGAATTGGCAGTGTAATACTAATGTGGAAGGATCTCCACCTCTAAATGAAGAAGATTTCAAAGAAAAAGCAGTATCTAATGAGGTATGGATTTTGGAGTTTGATGGTAGCTACTCCTCTACTAGTTTAGGAGCTGGGGTTGTGTTGATATCTCCTCAAGGAGATATTTTTTCTTCATCCTACAAGTTGCAGTTTAGCAACACTAATAACACAGTTGAATATGAATCTCTATTTCTTAGATTGAAAGCTACTAGGGACAAAGGCATCAAACTCCTTCATGCTAAAGGATATGCTAAATTGGTGGTTTGTCAGGTGAGGAACCTGTACCAAACCAAGAATGAGAGATTGCACCACTACCGTAATCTAGTTTGGGACCAAATTAAAAACTTTGATGCTTTCAGCATCTCTACAGTTCCTAGAGAGTTTAATGACCGGGCTGATGCACTGGTTGTTTCATCTACTCTCTTGGTCCCCCACTCAGACTTCAAAAGAGATAGGTACACCATTGAGTTAGTCTTTTAGCCAAGTGTGCCTGATAATGCCAGTCATTGGCAAGTGTTCAACAATGAAAATCAAATCATTGCCTTCCTAGAGTAAAAGGATAGCTTTGAACGACTGCATTTTGAAGGTAGTGAACCTCAAAAGCCTGAACTGACCCCTAAATCAAGTTTAGACACAGGTGAGGGGTTCCTACAACTTAAAAGGAATAAGATTCCCAAAAGCTTGGTTTTCCTTGAAATACTATTTGACAAACATGATAGATTCATCAAATAAAAGCAAATAGATTCAAGTTCCTCTCAGGAGTTTGATCAAGTAAATCTGGGAACCAAGGAAGACCCCAAGATGGTGAACATTGGGAAATGCTATACTCTTGAGGAGAGGTTCAAGTTCACCACTTTGCTCAACCAATATATAGACATCCTAGCGTACTCTTATGATGACCTAAAGTCACTCAGGCCTGATGAAATTTGACATGACATTCCTCTCAAGGCTGATTCGACACCTTACAAGCAAAAGTCCAGGCATTATAATCCAAAAATATCAGGTACTATTTTATTTGAGATATAAAAGATGCTAAATGCTAGGATATTCTTCCCAATCCATCATTCTACATGGATTGCCAATATAGTGCCTGAAAGGAAGAAGAATGGTGAAATTCGCCTCTATGTGGACTTTAGAAATTTGAATCAGTCATCCTTGAAGGATAACTATCCTTTGCCAATCATGGATAAAGTGCTTCAGATAGTGATAGGTTTGAAGATGTTATCAATGCTAGATGGATTCTTAGGATATAATCAGGTTGAAGTTGGTCAGGTAGACTAGCATAAGACTACTTTCACCACACCTTAGGGCACATTTGTATATAGAAGGATGCCTTTTGGCTTGATAAATGCTGGCGCCACCTTCCAAAGAGCAATGGACCTTGCCTTCAAGGATGAGATGGGTAAGTTCATCATAGTTTATCTTGATGAATTGACTATCTTTTCTAAGCATTACCCATATCATGTGTGCCACTTGCAATAAGTGCTGGAACGCTGTCGTCAAAATGGCATTTTTTTAAACCCCAAGAAGTCAATTTTTGGAGTAACAGAGGGGAAAATTCTTAGAAACATTATGTCCAAAGGAGGCATAAAGATTGACTCAGATAGAGTCAAGTCTATCTAAGAACTTACCTTGCCCACAGGTAAGACAACTGTTCACTCTTTCTTTGGAAAGGTGAATTTCTTATGGAGGTTCATTCTCGAGTTTGCTGAGAAGACTAAGCACATTGTAAACATGATGAAGGAAAAGGCCACCTTCAGCTGGACTGAAGAAGGCAAGTCGACATTTGAGGATATCAAGACTTCCATTGCCCATGCTCTATTTCTAGTTTGTCTAGATTATATGAAAGACTTCTTCATGTATAGTTATGCTTCTCAACACACACTTTCAACCATCCTAGTTCAGTAGAATGAAGGTGTGGAATCTCCCATTTTCTTCATGAGCTATCCTCTCAAAGCTCATGAGCTAAAGTATTCAAATATGGAGAAGCATGCTTAAGCAGTGGTGAAGGCAGTAAAGCATTTCCACTTCTACATCTTGAATTCACACACCACTGCCTTAGTTCCTGACACCATGGTCAAATCCATACTAACTCAGCAGGAGTTTGGGATGAAAAGAGGCAATTGGGTTGCTAAGATCTAGGAGTTTGATCTGGTCATGAAGCCAATAAAGTTGGTGCGTGAGAAGGGGATATGCCAACTAATTGCTGATAACAAGATGGGAGGAACAAGGCATGAGGAAGCAGAGGTGGAAGACACACCAACAGTCCTCTTTGTCTCCACCACGAATGAGTGGTATTCAGGTATTGCTCATTTCCTTACTTATGGTGAGTGTTCTACTCACCTATCTTATGGAGAACCATCAAGTTGAAAGCTGCTAGTTTTGTCCTCTAGGACAATGGCCTATACAAGAGGAGCCTTGATGGAATGTTCCTTCACTGTGTGGACAAGGAGCAACAAAGCCGACTTCTGAAGTCCTTCCATAATTTGGCCTATGGAGAACATTTCTTTGCCCTTGTGACTACCCATAAGATCCTATGAGCCAGGTACTATTGGCCAACTCTCTTTCAAGATGCATACAAGTGGGTTAGGGAATGTGAACTATGCCAATAGTTTATCAAAAGACCCAAGTTAGCTGCCCTACCTCTCAAGCCGGTGTTCATAAATGAGCCATTCCAACAATGAAGAATTGATTTTATTGGAGCTATAAACCTATCTTCAAGTGCTAGACATGATTACGTCCTCATAGCAACAGATTACTTCACCAAATGGGTGGAACCCATTCCAACCAAACATGCTACTTTAGAAGTAGTATGCAATTTCCTTAAAGAGAACATCATTTCCAGGTTTGGGGTTCCAACCAAGATTGTCACTGACAATACAACTTGTTTTACTTCCTAGGAGATTAATCAATTCTATTTCTACTATGGGATTACACTCTCCCACTCTTCTGATTACTTTCCACAAGGGAATGGACAGGCTGAATCAAGCAATAAGAACCTGGTGACTATCATCAAGAAGCTAGTGGATGACAACCAAAGGACATGGCATAAAGCATTGGTTGATGCTCTATGGAAAGACATAATTACACCAAAGAGAGCAATCGGTATGTCTCCTTTCCAACTTATTTATGGTGTCAATGCTGAGATACCAATCACCTTGGAATTGCTAGCATTGAAATTAGCTAAGGCAATTGAAGACCAAACATAAGAAGGCTCCCTTGATAAGAGGATCATGTGCCTTACTGAGTTGGATGAGCAGAGAACTGTAGTGGTGGACCAAATTACTGCCCATCAAGGTCTGGTGAAGAAACTCTTTGACTAGAAAGCAAAGAACTATGATTTTTAGATTGGAGATCAAGTCCTTCTATGGGACAAGAGAAGAGAACCAAAGGGGTTGCATGGAAAGTTTGATTCCCTATGGAGGGTCCCTTTTACTATCCATTAGCTCAATGGTGAAAATAGTTTCCTATTGAAGTATCAAGATGGCACTCTCTTTTCTCTGCCTCACAATGGGCAGCATCTGAAGCACTTCAACTCTTGAAGTATTAGATGAGTTCCCTTGTAGATATGTACATTTGTATAGTCTTTTGTTTCTATTTTGTGCTTTCCATTTTCATTTTTTTTGGAACCTTTTTTTTTGGGTAGCATGACTCCATAGCCCAATGGCATACTTCAAGGCATCAAAGATTCTGGTTTCTACTCCCCTCAGCTGTATTTCAAATTTTCAACTGAAAGAAGTTCCCCAATTAGAGCCAGTTGTTGTCCCCAAAAAATGTCACTCCTATTTGGGACAACCTACGAGCTATTTTGGTCCTACAGGGCTAAAATTATCTCTTCCCTTCTCAAAAAGTTGTTCTAAACATTCAAATTCTCTATTTTCAAACTTTTTCACTAAGGGACTCAACAGATACATTTCTATAGACTTTGCAAGCTTAAAACTACGGACTCTGTAGGAAAGAAGTGCCAAGAAACTAGTGACATCCTTGTGGACATCAAATTCAAGTTTCCCCCAAGCTTCTCTCAGGATCCAACAGACGCTGCCAAGTGTTGTCCTCTGAGACACAGTTTCAAATAAAGGTTTCAAAGCAATGAAACTAGCCACGTGCCCTATTATAACTTAGAAAAATGTGATAAGTGTCAGTGTCTGATAAGCTTCTCTTAGAGTCTCATAGAAAGAGACAAGTGGAAGCTGTGAAAGGTTTCAATGTCTTCTTCTCGAAATAGTGGAATGGGCCGTGTGTCAGCTAAGGTTCGGCAGAGGCCGACAAGTGTCATCATCCATAGTTTCTTCCTTTGTTTCGTAAGGGCTATGGCAGATGTCAGGCAAGTTACTAAGGTTCAACAGAGCATGACAAGTGCATCATCCATGGTATTACTAAAAATGAGTCCCAAATGTTTCTATAAGTATTTCTAGAGTTCGGTGGAAGCCACCATGTGTCATAAAATGTGGGACTCTCAAAGGTTTCTAAGAGCTCCTATAAATTAGGTGGATGCTTCCATGTGTCTTCACCTGTTCCAGAGGAAGATGCCATGTGTCTCTTGAATGTAGTGGAAGGTGCCACGTGTCAAAGATAGAACACTCTCAATATAGAGACACAGAGCCAAGGAAAGATTTCCTTCAAACAAATTGTCCAAAGGAATTCCCTCAAACATTTTGTTTGAAGGAAATAAAGAGATGATAGTCCTCTAAAAGAATTAAAGCTCTAAGGCCACCTGAATGATCCCAAAGGGTAGGTACCCTCGCGGAGGATAGTCAACACTCATAAAATGGACATTTTTCAAGACCCCAACGTGCAAGTCCCCTTTGGGAAGGATCAAGCCTCAAAGTGCAGTGGAAGATGCCAAGTGTTTGCATCCACGCTTCCAGTCTCTAACCAAGTTTCAAAGTCCTAGAACTTGCCATGTGTTGCATCCCAATTTAGTAGAGTGTGACAAGTGTCTGCATCAACGCTTCCAGTCTCTAACAAGTTTTGAAGCTTATCCCAATAAGCTTATTTTGAAACTGCAGATGTCACCACGTGTCCTCACCTATGTCACAATGAAAATTAGCCATAGCAAGTGAGAAAGACATAAGGGAGTTTCTAAGACAATGATGGGCTTGGAAATGTCAAATTTAGGATGACTGACTAGCCGATAACTTTCAAAAGATGAAAGACCTGTGGACGTCAAATTTGCTGCAATGAAGTGTTTGTTGATCTTTGCAAGATTAAAATGTGGACCCAATGCATTCAAAGACCCTAAGGCCATGGACAAATGGAAGAAGAGACAAAGAGGGAAACTCAACAAGAATTATTTCTAGTAGGTGGAATAGTCCACCAAGTAGGTATTCGGGGCCTGCAAACATTGAAAGCGCAGCCTATTTGTCCCCTTTGGAGTAAAGGTGGAGTGGAAAGTTACATGGATAATAGGTGATGGAATGAGTGATTTAGGCTTGAGAGAAGACACTAGAGATGAATCATCATGCCATAGTTAAGGTAGCTACCCTACTCCATCATGGCCCTCCCTAACAAAACCAAAAATGCATCCAAGGCATTTATGCACAGTATGGGTCACTCCATGGGACAAAGTGCCAAGCCTCCCTTGGCCTCTATATAGTGTAATCTCTTGTATAATTTGAAAGGAGATTTTTATTATCAGAAGAAAAATTATGCCAAAATTGAAATGCATTACTGAGACTTTGAGCTCAGATTGTTCATCACATTTCTTTGTTTGAGTCAAAAAGCAAATTACTTTCAGACTTTGTGCTGTTATAACTTATATCATTTTAGGAGATTGTTCTTATGTCTATTTCCTAAGTATATTCTTGTTTATTCAAATTAATAAGCAGAGCTAGTGGAAGTGATAAGGAAGGTGTCCTGAAACCAATTATTTTCAGACTTTGTGCTGACATAATTGTTTTCAGTGTGTGTTTTTAGTTTCTTTCTGTGTAAAGGACCTTTGGATGAATTTGTGCCCCCATTGTTCTTCATATCTCACTCTTGGGCAGTTAAGGTGGAGACTTTATGCTACATCTTAGATTGCTGGTTACTCTATACTCTATTACCAATTACTTATCCTATCTAAAAGAATTTTTGCTATTTCCTGCAAGAACACTTCTAAAAGAAGAGAAGTGCCTTCAGTGTTTTCACTAGGATTTTCTCCTTTATTTGTTAACATCATCTCTAAAAAAAGAGAGATGGATGGCTTATCCTACCCCTAAGTGTTATTTTCTACACACACACACATATATATATATATATATATATATATATC
Organism: Torreya grandis; assembly: GCA_037957365.1. Taxonomy (NCBI): domain Eukaryota; kingdom Viridiplantae; phylum Streptophyta; class Pinopsida; order Cupressales; family Taxaceae; genus Torreya; species Torreya grandis. Next base: position 778,492 of record JARHVA010002868.1, read on the forward strand.
CTACATATTCATACGGAACCTCCCCTTGATGAGAGGAGAGATATGTCCCCTTTGGATGTGGTAAACCTGTGACTTTGGATAACCAATCTCCCTTGCTGTGGATGATCCGACTATTTTTCTCATCAGTACACTGGTGACAAAATATTCTCCCAACAAATAGTTTGATACCTTAGTCGCTAATGAAGCCAAACCAATGATGGTTCCCGCCTAAGTGCCCTTCTGTGTATGTGATGGGTTAAATCAGAGAGGTAGTTGGAATAGTTTGTTGAGGTGAAGATAGTGGGTTACTTGGCAATCTGAAGTAGAGGGAGTTTTTAGTAGTGTTAGAATGTTAGTTTTGTAGGAATGTTGGAGTAGGAAGAATCCCTCAAAGTTAAGGTCATGAAGTTTGGCCTTGGTCTCTTAACTCTGAATGGAGCCTGGCTAGGGGATGTGTTTATCTCTAAGCTTTGGATTTGAAAAGGAGACGTGTTAATCTCTTGACTCTGAATGGAGCTTGAAGAGGGGATGTGTTTATCTCTTAGCTTTGGGTCTAAAAAGGAGATGTTTTGGTCTCTTGACTCTAAAGGGAGCTTGATAAAGGGATGTGTTTATCTCTTAGCTTTGGGTCTGAAAAGGGGGCATGTTGGTCTCGTGACTATGGATTTTGGATAGATCCTAGAAAGGGGATGTGTTGGCCTCTTATCTTGGATTGGGTTTGAAGAAGGGATGTGTTAATATTTTAGCTCTGGGTTGAGTCTGAATAGAAGATTGCTTTATGGGTTCCTATCATAAGAGTCATGCTGGCATCAAGGACATCATCGATTTTTAAGTGGGGGAGTCTATGAGGGATATGTTGCTTCAACGTCCCTATCTACATTCATGAGTTGGTCTGCCTTGATCAAATAAATGGTTATATTTCTTTGCACAATGATTTGAGTGAATGCAAGTTTGAACTATTAAAGTGGTGAAAAGTGAATCATTGTGAAACTAGTGTGTTAGTCCCAAGTTTAGGTGGACGATGGGCACATGTCTATGCAAGTGTCATGCAGGTGTTTTTGAGTAGTTCTGTTGGTCTCAGATTTCATGAAGTAGGGGTTGGGTTATCTTAGGTAGAGAGTAATCAGACCTTGGGAGGGAATTATTCATTGTAATCATTTGAGTGGTTTTGAGCATTATCCGTTAAGCCTGACTCGGTGGTTATTGTGTATGTTGGCTAGTTGGCCTATTTATTATACTTTAGACTAGATTGTCCTGAAGAGTTAATAAAATACATGTTACTCCCAATTTTTTTGCATTATGTGAATGCTCATGTGTGTTGAGTCAATTTCTTGATCTTTGCAAATGTGTGTTTTTCTTTCCACTGCTAATCCTTTATTATACAATTTGTCCACTGTGTTTATGGGTGTACTTGTATAGGTAAAGACTAGAGGCATCCATAAATATTGTAGAGTCTTGTTGTATTGAGGGATTTGAATTGGGACAAACAGTGCTACACAAGCAGTCAGCTCTGAAGAACTAACCCTGTGACAATTAACAAGTCAAGTTGCAATGCAGACTTGAGTTGGGATAGAGAGCCCAACTTCCAACTATATCTGAGTTGGGATGATGACAGAGTTGAGATGCTAGCTCGAGCTAGAGGTGAGTCAAGATAGAGACCTGAGTTGGGATGTCAACCCATATGGGATCCAAGTTAACATGGATTGAGTTCAATATTTACCCTAAATAGATAAGCTCAAGTCTACCAACATGGAATGAAATGTCATGAATGCACGTAACATTCATTTGTTGCCATAGAGTTTCCATGAAATACCACAAGTTTCTATGATGGGAACTATATGCCATGGTTTTCAACTTGTACATGGATGGGAAAGCATCCAAAGTGGCTTGAATACCACATAGTAGTGTCTGTCATGAACTCTCCAGAGCTGACCACCCATGCAACACCACTTGTCCTAACCTAAATCCCTCATTGTGATGGGATTCTATAAGAACTATAGACTAAGCCTTTAATGTTTACCTACATAAGTACACCCATAAACACAATGGATAATAAATTGTATAATAAAGGATTAGTAGTGGAAAGAAAAACACACACTTGTAAAGATTAGAAAATTGACTCAACACACATGAGCATTCACACAATGTAAGAAAACTGGGAGTAACATATATTTTATTAACTCTTCAAGACAATCTAGTCCAAAGTAAAATAAATGGGCCGACTAGCCAACATACACAACAACCAATGAGTTGAGCTCAACTGATAATGCTTAGAACCAATCAAATGATTACAATGAATAATTCCCTCCCTAGGTCTGATTACTCTCTACTTAGGAGAACCCAACCCCTACTTCATGAAATCTGAGACCAATAAAGTTACTCATAAACACCTATATGATGCTTAAATAGACATGTACCCATGGTCCACATAAACTTGGGACTGACACACCAACTTCACAATGATTCACTTTTCACCACTTTGACAATTCAAAATTGCATTCACCCAAATGACTGTGCAAATAAAGCTAACCATTTATTTGATCAAGGCAGATCAACTCGTGAATGTAGTTAGGGATGTTTAAGAAACATATCCCTTATAAACTCCCCCACTTAAAAATTAGTGACGTCCTCAACACTGGCATGACTCCACTGGTAGGAACCCATGAGTTAATATTCTATTCAGACTCAACCTAGAGTCAAAAGATTAACACATCCTTTCTTAAGACCCAATCCAAGCCAAGAGGCCAACACATCCTCTTTCCAAGCTCTATCTAGAATCCAGAGTCAAGAGACCACCATGTCCCCTTTTTAGACCCAAAGCTAAGAGATAAACACATAGCTCCCTTCAGAGTTAAGAGACCAACACAACCCCCTTTTTAGACCCAAATCTAAGAGATAAACACATCCCCTTTTTAGGCTCCATCAAGAGTCAAGAGATTAACACATCCCCTTTTCAAACCCAAATCCAAGAGATAAACACATCCCCTATTTAGGCTCCATCCAAAGTTAAGAGACCAAGACTAAACTCCATGAACTTTACTTTGAGGGTTTCCACATACTCTTAGCTTGTTGAAAAACACCATTCCAACACCACTAGAAACTCGCTCTGCTTCAGATTATGAAGTAACCCACTGTCTTCACCTCAATAAACTATTCCAACTACTGCTCTATTTTTACCCATCACATATATAGAAGGGTGCTTAGGTGGGAACCGTCATTGGTTTGGATTCATTAGTGACTAAGGTATCTAACTAGTCACAAACTGAGAACAAACTAAATCTCTAACAACTTCAGCACGTAGACAAGCTTGCCTACACAAGCCACACCAAACCAATGCAAATTTACAAGATCACCTTGATCTTGCCAACCCCAAAACTTGGGGTGGATGAAAATGACTCCTGATGACCTACCTCTTCAAGACTCCACAAACCCAGTAAAGCTTAAGTGACCCTATTGAACTTTCCCCCAAACTAGTATTAAAACTGCAAAATAAGAGTATAATAGGGGAAGACAACTCTTCAAATGAAACACCCTAGGCCCAATAATAGGAATGAAGTCCTTCCTAATAACTCTCCTTTGGAACCAACACGATGCACTTGATCAATTATCTTCTCTGTGACACAACAAGATGATGTTTCCTTAAGCATACTCCATGGCTGTGAAGAACCCACCTCATATCAGTGGGAAAGAGGAACCTATTGCTACCCTTCACCATCTTAACTACCACCAAACAATACAAGATACAATGACTCCTCACCAATTCTTACACTCTTTTGCATACTCAACCCAACACCCCTTTCATCTTCCAAATCTAACTCCTCTACACAATCTTCACCACGCATGTCTGCAACAGATCCAACACAAAAGAACTCTAAGATGGGGAAAAATTGTCACCTTACCCATCCTGGGTAAACCCTATCTTAGCATAAAATGGATGGCTAGTAACTACTCTATACCTACTTAAAGCTCTAGAGGTCTAGAGGCCAAGTTTTTAAGGCTAAACTAGTTGACTTCCAATTGCAAGACACCCAAGTCCATGAGAAGTAACAATTTTTAAAACACAGATCACCCCACTCCACAATAATTAACCCCAACAAGCTACAACAACCACTTATAGAACCAAGCTTTAGATAGCATTGAGCTCCCCTGAGCATAGACATAGTCTGCTCACACTATTCATCTGGATCCTCCTTTTGAACTACAAACACCCCCTACCGCTTCAGACAATCTTCATTGTAGTGATTCCCACCACACATCCAACACTTCAAATGGGATTACTTTCCACTTGATTTTCCAAATAGTGACTTCTTCTTTCCACCCATGGAAGTGGTCCAAGACGTACAAGATCCCTCTAATGAATTTAGAGTAGCCTTCCTTCCCTAGTCACTCACTAGCTTCCTTGAAGACTTTCTCAACCCCTTACCAATGCCTCCCCACATGGAAGCATAGGGGCCCAAGGTGTTTTTGGATGAATAACCCTCTCTAAAATCCAAGAGATGGTCTGTTACAATAATTGATTCGCTAACATTAGATACTTCATGGTGATGAAACTCCCCCTGAGCCCATGAATGAAGACCATGAGTAAATTAAAACAACTTATCCACCTCTAACATGTTGGCGGCCTCCAAAAAAAGGCTTTGGAAAGAATTGATATACTCTCTCATCTCCTCCATTTGCTTCAACTGACTCAACTTGGTCGTAGCCAACCATGCTACATTCCCAGGTCAAAATTAATCTCTAAGGGCTTCCTTCAGATCTTGCCAAGAGTCTAACTTCCTTATATAACTCCTTGATGCAATGTAATTATCCAAGGTTATATACCAAACCTTTGCCATACTTGTGAAGTACCTTGTTGCAATGTGCACCTCCTGTGTGCTTGACAGACCCCCTAACCCTTCCAAGTACTCCTCCATGTCCCAGAAGAAACCCTCTAGAAGATGGTCATCTCACTCACCATTATAACACTCTGGTTCTTTCAACTTGGGGAGCTTCAAGACTATAGAATAATTGAACCTTGATGCTTTTAACAAACCTGATACCAATGATCGGTACAAATCCAATTCATCCTATAACTCCATCTAGAACACCAAGCTCTTCTCCAACCTTCCATTAAGTTCCATGATCATCTACCCTATGGTAGTCACCTTCTCTTCAAGATCATTGAATCTCATACCCATATGCTCCCCCATCAATTGGAACTGGGCACTAAATCACTCAACAAGGCCTTCACCCACTACAACTTTTGACTTACTAACGTGGCAACTACCACCACCTTCACCTTTGCCCTAACCCCGATCTCGACCCCTACTAGCTACTTTATTGAGCCATATCTTGGATAGATCTCCTACCATACTAACTCAGACACAACCAGACACAACACTAGACTAAATTGATGGGGGAAGGCACAAGACTATTTAACTTTGGCAAACACAATCTTACAAAACATAAACTGTGTGCTCTAATACCAACTGTCACAGGGCTAGCTCTCCAGAGCTAAACACCCATGCAATACCACTTGTCCTAACATGAATCCCTCATTGTGATGGGATTCTATAAGAACTATAGATTACACCTTTGGTGTTTACCTACACAAGTACACCCATAGACACAGTGGACAATAACTTGCATAATAAAGGAATAATAGTGGAAAGAAAAACACACACTTACAAATATCAAGAAATTAACTCAACACACATGAGAATTCACACAATGCAAGAAAACTGGGAGTAACATGTATTTTATTAACTCTTCAAGACAATCTAGTCTAAAGTATAATAAATGGGCCAACTAGCCAACATACATAATAACAACCGAATCATGCTCAACCGATAATGCTCAGAACCACTCGAATGATTACAATGAACAATTCCCTCCCTAGGTTTGATTACTCTCTACCTAGGACAACATATCCCTTGCTTCATGAAATATGAGACCAACATAACTTCTCACAAATACCCATATGATGCTTTCATGGACACATGCCCATGATCCACATTAACTTGGGACTGACACACCAGCTTCACAATGATTTGATTTTCACCACTTTGACAGTTCAGACTTACATTCACCCAAATCACTGTGAAAAGAAAGCTAACCATTCATTTGATCAAGGCAGATCAACTCATGCATGTAGTTAGTGATGTTGAAGCAAGACATCCCTCATAGATGATGGAAGTCTATTTAAAGACTCAAGTTGAGAACCCACAATGAATGTGGGATAAGAGACTTATCGGCATACCCAAATAAGCCTTTTAATGCTATATTAAAATTGATGGTGATTGACCCATGAGCCATGTGGGATTAAACACATCATTGATGGGATTTATACTATTTCCAAATAGGGTAAAAGGATAATGCTTTTACCATCACACCCACTAATGCAAGCACTATATAAAGTGCTCGATATGGCATTTGAAGACAAAAGTTTGAAGGATTTCAAAGCATAGAGTTAAGGGATTCAAACCCTTTACATATGAGTAAAAGTGAAATTGCCCAACCACTATACCACATGAGATATAAGTAATATGAAATGAGTGATGTTGTATTTGAAATAGAATGGAAGATCTAGTAGCTATTGCAAATACTAAGAGCCAGGGAGCTTGCAGAGCTTGTGGAGGGTGCTTGATTTAGAATTGGGAAAAAGTCTGAAGAAGGGACTTATATTATTTTTTCCAAATAAACAACTTTGTAGTTGTTCATTTTTCATTTTGGAAACATTTGTAAGTAATTTTTAAACATTTCCCCTATTTTATCGATCAATATAGGACTCGAATACGTAGGCCATAGTGCTAAACTCCGTTATCAATTGAGTGTTGAATTTCTTAATTCCTTTTGATAAATTGTTGTTACAATTTAATTAGTGAGTTAAATATCTTTTTATTCTATAAGATTTTGTAAAAGCAAAAAAATATATTATGCAAGCGTAATATTGCTTAAGTTTAAGGATCACCACCTCTATTATGTTTTATCTTCAATGTGCAGTCATTATCCCATGTGACAACTTTAGAATGTTATCAGATTCAAAACGAGGCCATTTATCTTTAATGAGTGATTGTTGTCTTGTGTGCTTACTTCTTAATGTTTCTCAAAGTTGTTAACTACCAGCTAGCTGGTACCACTAGAGTATAAAAAGATCAACCCTCCACGTAGTTGCCTCATACCTAGGTGTATGTCGAGTTGGTGTGGAATCTATTATTTAACATGAAATAGGGCCCAATACCCTATGAGACTATATTTTGTAATTTGTCTTTTTATCTAGTATATCCTAGGGATCCTCACCTATGTTTTCTATTATCCCTAAGTTTTTAGTCTTTAGACACCTATGTCCATGTTGGAATTTTTCATCGACACAAGTGTCCAACTATGACACAAGTGTACAAACTTATTCTTCTATTATTTTTCATATATTTTGCTTGGTGACCATTTTTTAATTCCCTTTATTCTTCTTATTATTCGCTTTTCACATGTCATTAGGTCCTAATTCAAAATTAAGAGATCCCCATATATAGAAAGGTTATGGTCTAATTACATCAATTAGCAATTTGATCAAGCAAGTTCTAATTAATAAGTATTTTATATTCCAGGTTATCAAATTGCACTATACTATTGTATTGAATACCTAAAGTACTCAAAATTTCACTATAATCTTGCATTATTTATACCAAGGGTTACTATAGGATAAATAACATATAGTTACATAGTTACAATTCCACACACATGCCTAGGAGGGAGAACTACATGCAAGTCTGAGGCCCTCTTTAGATTATTAGCTATGTAGGCAACACTTAGAAATAGATAGGGTTGCTAGGGTTAACTTGACTCATTGCTAACCCCTTTTTCACCAAGTTATAAGAGGTCAAAGGCAAGAAGATTAGGGTTTTGATTATTGGTTAGATCTCATGCACAAACATACATATTTTGAGGTACTAAACAGGCACATAGGTGATAGTGCAAGTTTGACAAGAGTTTGGCTCTACTTCTATGTATACTTTAGGTTTGACACCTGCATCGAAGTTGGACATCTACATCAATGCAACTATCTATGATCGACACAAGTGTCCTATAGGTGAAAATAGTCAAAAACATAGACTGAGAAGATCCCAGAGTCTAAGCAATGTTATAAAATGATTCCATATCACTATCATATCTCATAATCTAAACTTCAAACAAGATATGTTCTCTATATCCCTTGGTTGCACTGTATTTGATTGCATTTATCATATATGCTAAATTAGGTAAAAACTATAGTATTGGTTGTATTCTAATGTAAATCTAAACATAGTCTTACTCATTTCAAACAATTTTATTTACTTAGGTGTGTTTATGTAAAACCCCAAATAGCATAAAACATCCTAGTGAACCCATCCTCTACTTCTTGAACCAAACCCAATTTAGCATTGTTAAACACACCTATCTACTTAGAGTGGGGGGTGAATCAGTAGATAATCTAAAAATAGTCCATTTAAAACATTTTATAGAAGATGTAAATTCATGTGCAAATCAAAGAACAGATGTAGAAGTCACACATACACACACAGAAACACATAATGTCAAATTTTATGTGGAAAATTCAAAGGGAAAAACCATGGTGAGAATCAGCTGCTAGAATCTACTATAATCCAGCCTCAGAATAAAATGTCTTACTAGCAAACCTCACTAGTTACATTCAAGGACACTGATCTGTAGGAGATGCCAATCTCCTTATTGAGTATCAACCTAGTTTGTATGTAGGAACCAACCTACCTAAACTATGGAGCTACAACTCCAGTGTATAAGATGGATTCACAAGTGAATCTAGTTTAATGTTCTTTGTTACAAGTCTAATCTGTAACTGCTCACCTTATTCTCATTATCTATGTTCTCTATCTTCCTAATTTATTAATCTCTATTTGTATGTCTTTGGATCTATATCTACATACATCTAGTTATGTTTTATTTAGATACACTTCATTCCCCTTCCTTCTTCTCTGCATTTTACTCTGTCTGCATATTTCTTTTTATTGATAACCCTTTTTCTCACACTTGAAAATGCAATAGCAGCAATAACATTTGTGATGTGTTAAGAGTCATGTTTATACAAGGATTAATTAGGGTTTCTTGACTCACTTATTATATTCACATTCTATTTTCACTTAACGAGTTTCAGTTTTGGATTCTCCTTTAATGCGTATTTGACTTTTGCATTTTCTTGCGTCTTGGTTCTTGCATCATACAACAATTATCTATTCTCATTTCTATCTTTGACAACTATGGAATTATAGTCATAACTACACCATTTCCTTTTCATATCTTGGTTTATGCATCACACTATAATGTTCTGGTCTCTTTACTATGTTTGGTAGCTACTGGATTTATCTCTTAAATGTAGAACCTCCTTAATCAATGATTGATTAGTTGTGTCGATCAATCTCGATCTCTGTGTGATCATTTACAAGTTTTGTTTATTCCTTAAGTTATTCATTGAGACTATATTAAATATGGGCCTTTTATTGCTTTCTTCATGCCAAGTCTAACCATCAAGATCCTCCTTGCATCTTGCTACTTCCTATATATTAGGATCACTTTCACTCCTTTCGATTTATTCAAATATGCTTGATATTTAACTTTACCACTATGCATTAACCTTAAGAGCACTTTGACTTCATCTCACTTTTTTTGATGTCTTTAAGATGCTTCCCCTTTGTTGATATATTTATACTTGCTCAAACTTTAACATGTCCCCTTCAAGATAATTTTTGAGGACTTTTTGTCTAGGTCCCCTTCAAGACAATTTCTATAGACTTTTTATTTGGATTCCCTTCGAGACAATTTCTATATAATTTTTGTCTAGGTCTCTTTTTGGCACTTTTGTTTAGGACACATACCCTTCAAGGCTTTATAAATGTACCCTTCAATTTTTTTTCAAGGGTCCACATACCCTTCAGCCTTTTCAAAAACTACCCTTCAACTTTTCTACAAGGGTACACATACCCTTTGACCTTTTCAAAAGTTGCCCTTTAGCTTTTCTACAAGGGTCCACATACCCTTCGGCCTTTTCAAAAATTACCCTTCAACTTTTTTGCCAGGGTCCACTTGCCCTTCAAATTTTTTATAATGGTCCACTTGCCCTTTGGAATTCTTAAGAAGTGCCCTTCGGCTTTATTAAATGGTCCACATACCCTTCAGCCTTTGTCAAACATCTACATGCCCTTTAGAATAATTTTTGTGGGCTTTTTATCTGAAATATTTTTCCTTGCCAATATTTTTGAAAGAATTGTCTTTGCCAATTTTTTGAAAGAATTATTCCATATGAATTCTTCAAGACCATTTCGGGTTCTTCATTCATCATGACTTATAGACTTGGAAGAAGTAAAGTCATCTTAGAAACCTGATCAACTCTTCCAGACCCATTCAGGTATTCAACTTTGCTTAACTTATTAAAATGAACTAAGTAAAGTTGTTGCAAAACTCTAATCAACTCACCAAGACCCATTCAGATTTTTCCCATTGCTTAACTCATAAACATGAGATAAGCAAAGTCACTCCAAAATCTTGATTACCTCTTCCTTGACCCATTCGAGTTTTCCACATTGCTTATCTTATAAACATGAAAGAAGTAAAGTGCTTTCAAAACCCTGATCAATTCTTATAGACCCTTTTGGGTTTTTGAGACAACTTGACTTATAAAAATGAGACAAGTAAGGTAATTGCATAAACCCGATTAACATTGCTAGGCCCATTTGAGTTCTCAGGACAACTTAACTTATAAATTTAAGAGAAGTAAATTTGTTCTAAAATCTTGATTTGCTCTACAAGACCCATTCAAGTTCTCAAGACTACTTTACTTAGTTTATAAGTAGAAGCTCTTCATAATTTATGAGTAGAAGCTCTTCATAAGTCTAATTTATACTACAAGTCTGTGCAATTTAACTTTTGACATTAATGTCTGATAGCACAAGCTACCTTTGACATCAATGATAATATTACAAACATCAAAGAAAATTACCAACAATCTCCCCCTTAATCATTGATTGCAAAACATACCCAAAATGGCTACCCTTCTTCATTCCTTCACCATTTTGATTTCTCCTCCTTTGATATTAATGACAAAAAGTCTTTTCCATATCATAGAGATGGGCTGCTTCTTTACTGGCTGGCTATTCTAATCCTTAGACCTGACTGCTTAGAACACTTTGTGAAGGACTCCCCCTTAGGCAATGGTATATTTTCATAAGCTTCTATGTAGTCTCTTTACATGTAGCTCTTTTGACTCCATGATTCTTCATATGATCATGTATATAGAATTAGTCTTAAAGACTAATCAAGAATCAACATATCTCTATATAGACAGACATAATAAGTGAGAGCCAACATACCTTTGTCATCAAATTGCAAAGTAACTATAGTTTTCTCAAAAAATTGCCTTTTCTTTTAATCCAAGAGTTAATAATGTTCCTTAAATACTCCCCCTGGATTCATGACCCATCACTAAAAGTTAGTGATGTGGTGTGGGAGCCACTACTCCCAACTTCTCTCTCAGATACTCAAATTTCTCCTTGGGAAGAGGATTGGTAAATATGTCTAAAATTTGGTCCTTTGTTGGAACATACTCAATTTTTACCTCTTGATCTGCAAATTTTTCTTTTAGAAAGTGATATTTGGTGGATATATGCTTGGTTCTAGAGTGCATCATTGGATTCATGGATATGTTTATGACACTTGAGTTATCATAGAAGATAGAGATAAGTTATTTTTACTCTACCTTCATGTCTTTGAGAGTTTGCTTCATCCATAAGACTTGGGTGTAACATGCTACTATTGTGACATACTCTAATTCTGCTATAGAAAGTGTAACTGATTCTTTCATCACTATGTTTTTTCTGTCATCCACACTTCCTACCCAAGCAACATCTACATATGCAATCAAAGTGAAATCTTCACTTGTAGGGTACCACATACCATAGTCAACTATGCTTTTGATGCATTTAAGGATTCTTTTTAGAGCATTGACATGTGATTCCTTAGGGGCTGCTTAAAATCTTGAAACCATGCACATGACTTGCATGATGTCTGATCTTGATGCTATTAAGTACAACAAGCTACCTATCATTGATCTATACAATGTATTGCTCACATCAAGGGACTCATCTTCTTTGCTCAACTTGCATCCAGTTATCATAGGAGTATTAACTATTCTACTATCCTCCATGCTTAATTTATTGAGCATCTCCTTCACATACTTGGTTTGAGATATGAATATCCCATCACTGGTTTGTGAAATCTGTAGTCCAAGAAAGAAAGAGAGTTCTCCCAGCATAGACATTTCAAATTCATTTTGCATTTGTGTGGCAAATTCTTTGCACATGTTACTATTGCCACATCTAAAGATAATATCATCTACATAGACAACAATAATCAGCATATGCTTACCTTCTGATTTAAAGTATAGATTTCTATCTGCACACCCTTTTCTGAATCCTTGTCATTGCAGGTATTGATCTAATTGTGAATACCATGCTCTAGGTGCATGTTTTAAACCATACAAAGCTTTCTTTAGTCTGCACACATAATCTTCTTCTTATGCTAACTAAAATCCTTCTGGTTATTCAATCTAGACTTCCTCTTCTAAGTTTCCATTTAGGAATGCTGAATTCACATCCATTTGATATACCTTAGACTTCTCATGAATAGAGAATATTAAAAACATTCTTATCGCCTCCAATTTTGCCACTAGAGCAAATGTCTCTTCAAAATCTATGCCTTCTACTTGTGCATATCCCTTGCATACTAATCTTGCTTTGTTCCTTACAATAGCTTCATCTCCATTGAGTTTGTTCTGGTAAACCCATTTTTTTCCTATTACATTTTTGTTTGAAGGTCTAGGAACTAATTCCTAAGTTCTATTCTTTTCTATTTGATTCAGTTCTTCTTCCATGGCTTTCAACCAATTTTCATCCATGCTAGCTTCATTAAAGGTCTTTGGCTCAATTTCTAAAAATAGAGAAAAATTCACTTACTCCTTATTCATTACAACTCTTCTCCTAGTCTGAACACCCTCATTTTTGTTTCCAATTATCTACTCCTTAAGATGTTCCTTTTAAACAAACTTTGTAGGGGCCCTTTCACTCTTTTCTTCCTCCTCTTCACTATCTTCTACTTCATTTTTTGCTTCTTCTAATTATTCAATTCTGATCTCCTCATTAGGCTTAACTTGTTTTAATCCTTCTTATACCTTGACATTGATACTTTCAAATATTTTGTGCAACCTTTTGTTGTAACATACATAGGCTTTACTCTGAGTGGAGTAACCAAGAAAGATTCCTTCATCACATCTTGACTCAAAGCTTCCTAGTTTTCTCTCCTTTCTTCTAATGTAACACTTGCTTCCAAACACTTTGAAGTATTTGATTGATGAATAATTTCCATACCATAGTTCATATGGCATTTTGTCACTTTTCACCCTCAATGATACTCTATTCAAAATGTATATTGCTATTTGAATCCATTTTGATAGTCCAATTCTCCATTATTTTAGCTTCCTTCAACATTATTTTTCCCATATCCTTGATAGTCCAATTATTTCTCTCAAAAAATTCATTTTGTTCAAGATTTCTTGTAGAATATTAGTGCCTTTTAATCCCATGTTTCTCACAGTATTCTATGAATTCATTTGAAGTGAATTCTCCACCTTTGTCAGATCTCAGACATTTGATTTTTCTTCCCATTTCATTTTCAACCATGGTTCTAAAGATCTTAAATATTTCAAAGGCTTGAGTTTTGTCCTTTAAGAAGGTTACCCATGTTATTCTCGAGTAATCATCAACAAATAACATGAAGCAATGAACTCCTTTTGATCCTTTAGTCTTGATAGGTCCACATAGATCAGGATGAACTATTTGTAGAGGCTTTGTTGTTGCATATTCATTTGTCTGAAACTTGACCCTTGTTTGATTGCCTAATTGGCATTATTTGCATGTAGTATCTATGGGTTTGGTTATTATGGGCATCTTACGCACTTATTTGAACTTAATTTGACTAAATTGTCAAAATTGACATGACCCATTCTCCTATGCCATAGCCAGCTTTTATCAACCTTTCCTATGAGGCAACTATTATTTTTTACCTCAACAAGATTGTAGATGTTGTTTTTGGTCCTTATCCCTTCTACAAATATTTTTCCAGATCTCTTCAAATTTCAAACTTCAAAATCAATTATGACTTTATATCCATTATCACACATTTGACTAACACTTACCAGATTATGCTTAAGTCCTTTAACATAGAGTACATAATGAGTAGGAAGCTTACCATCTATATGCAAGGTTCCTTTACTTTTGATTCTTACTACTGTATTATATCCCAAACTAACAGTTCCTTCCTTGAACTTGCTTAGCTTGACAAACTTACTTTTGTCACTAGTCATATGCTTTATCTATTACCCATAAATTTTGCTCTTTGGCATGGAGTACTGTTTGAGCGATCAAGGATTGATTTTTCTTTCTCCATATTTATTTTGGATTCTCATATGTAATCTTATTTTCTTTATTAATAACTTGTGGACCTTTGTACTTATTAGAAGACTTACTTTTATTTACTTTTGATGTTGCAAAGTTAGTCTTACAGTGCTTGGCTATGTGACCAAAGTTATTGCAATTGTAGCATATTGTACTTGAATCTAACAGAGGAGAAAATGCATTTATACTTACAAAGTTAGTTTTTCTTATAGTAATAACTCTAAATTCAATGGCCCTATGACCAAATTGATTAAAAATGTAACAATAAGCATAAAAGGATGAGTAATACTTGGTTGTAAAATTTCTTGGTGTCGTGTATTGAAATCTCTTAACCTTTTGTTTCTTCAAATCTACAACTTTGGTGTTTCCTTCTGCATCTTTGATTTCATGCTTCCTTTCAAAAAAAATTCTCCTCTCATCAACTTTGTTTGAGTCAATATTATTTTCCTTGTTGTCCTTCACTTTCTTTATTTCTACTACTCCTCCTATCTTGAAATTGTCATATAGAATAGTTGACATACTAGTTGAGGAACCTTTAATTTTCTCATATCCAATACCTAATTTTTCATTTGAGAGTTTTTGACATATGATTAATTCATTTAAAATGTCTAACCCTTTTGTCATATTTAGACTTGTATCTAGTTCTTTTCTCAAGGTTACTATTTCTACTTTAAGTTTTATACACTCTTCAATTTTGGACTGTAGTTCTATCTTAACTACCTCTTATATTGTCTTAGCCTCATCAACTTGAATTTTTAGAGTCACTATCATTTGATTAGATTTCTCAAGTTCCTTTTTCCCAAGCTTCTTCTGTTTAGAGTTCTCTTTTCTTAGTTTCTCAATCTCTCCTAGAACACAAACTAGTTCTCTTTCTAGATTAATTTCACCTTCCTATTCTTCATCCCAATCTTCATCTTCCTCTTGTTCTTGACTTATGGATGTAGATTCTTCTGCCATGAATAGGTATTCATTTAAACTAGCCACAAAAGCATAGTATTGATCATCATCTGAACTGTTACTATCACTATCTTTCTCTGAGTTATTGTCTTCTTTTGTGTATAATCCCTTCTTATTCTTAAACAAGTTTTTCCTATATGTATTATGGGGTTTTACCTTTTTACTATTTTCCATTTGCTCAAATTTTTTCCCTTTTCATGAAGACATTTAGTAGCAGAGTGTCCTACCTTTCAACAATTGAAATATTTGAAAGGTAGTTTACCTTTATACTTTCTAGATGCTCTCTTTAGCTTTCTGACAAAGTTGGCTTCTTCTTTTTTAGAGTCAGATCTAGATGTGGCTGTCTCATCCTTAATTAGCTTTGCTACTTTCAATGCAACTTCTCTTTTAATCATGTCTGTCTCTTCCATTCTCATCTCATAGGCTGTGAATGTTCTGTGCAGCACATAAACAATGAGCTTATCCAAGTCTCTTGCTTCTTCTATTACAAAGATTTTTGAATCATATCTTGATGGTAAAGACCTTAAGATATTTTTAACAATAGTTGACTCTTTTACTATTTCTCTAGGTCCTCTGATAGCATTCACAATCTCATTTACCCTAAGGAGGTAGTCTACAATCTTCTCCTCTTTAATCATCTTCAAACTCTCGAACTGGCCTTTGTATGTTTGCAACTTGGCTTGCTTCACTTTGACGTCTCCTTCATAGATGCTTTTTAACTTTTTCTAGATGTCTTGTGCATTTTTACAATGCATGACTTTGACAAAATCTGAGTTTGACAGTCCACAAAGAATAACATTCTTTGCCTTAGCATTATTTTCATAAACCTTCTTGGTAGCTTGATTAGTAGGAGCTACAACAGGAGATTTATATCCATTTACCATAGACATCCAAACATCAAACCCTAGTGAAGAGAAATATGCTTCCATCCTTATGCTCTAAAAAGCATAGTTCAATCCATCAAATAAAGGAGCCTTGTTTGATGAAGATCCTTTTTGAATGGCCATTGTGTTCACTAATCCAATATCTACCTAAGTTGATTAAGCTTCTCTTAAGGAACCCTAGGCTCTGATACCAATTATTAAACACACCTATCTACTGAGAGGGGGGAGTGAATCAGTAGATGATCTAAAACTAGTTCATTTAAAACCTTTTATAGAAGATGTAAATTCATGTGAAAATCAAAGAATAAATGCAAAAGTCACACACACACACACACAAAAATACATAACATCAGATTTTATGTGGAAAAATCAAAGCAAAAATCTATGGTGAGAATTAGCTGCTAGAATCTATTGTTCTAATCTAGCCTCATAATAAAATGCCTTACTGAAAAACCTCACTAATTACATTCAAGGACACCAATCTTTAGGAGACACCAATATCCTTAATAAGCGCCAACCCAATTTGTATGTAGGCTCCAACCTACCTAAAATATGGAGCTACAACTCTAATCTACAAGATGGATTCATAAGTGAATCCAGTTCAATATTCTTTGTTATAAGTCTAATTTGTAACTGATCACCTTCTTTTCATTATCTATGTGCTCTATCTTCTTGCTTGCTTGATCTTTGTCTGCACAGGTATTTCACTCTGTATCTTCATACATCTAGTTATGCTTTGTTTAGATACACTTCATTCCCCTTTCTTCTTCTCTATGTTTACTCTATCTATATATTTCTTTTTATCGATAGCCTTTTTTTCTCACACTTGAAAATGAAATAATAGCAACATTATTTATGATGCATTAAGATTTATGTTTATACAAGGATTCATTAGGTTTTTTTAACTCACTCATTGCATTCACATTCTATTTGCACTTAACCAATTTTAGTTTTGGATTCTCCTTTAATACATATTTGACTTTTGCATTTTCCCTTATCTTGGTTCTTGCATCATACAACAATTGTCTATTCTCATTTTTATCTTTCACAACTACAAGATTTTGGTCATACTACACCATTTCCTTTTTATGTCTTGCTTCATGCATCATGTCGTAGTGTTCTGGATTGTTTACTTGTTTGGCAGCTACTGGATTTATCTCTTAAATGCACAACCTCCTTAATCAATGATTGATCAGTTGGATCAATCAATCTCAAGATCTGTGCAATCATTTACAATTTTTATTTATTCCTTCAATTATTCATTGAGAATATATTAAATGTGGGCCTTTGATTTCTTTCTTTGCACCAAGCCTAACCATCGATATCCTCTCTGCATCTCGCTACTTCCTATATATCAGGATCAGTTTCACTCATTTCAATTTATTTGAATATGCTTGATATTTAACTTTTCCACTATGCATTAACCTTCAAGCACTTTTACTTCATCTTAATTCTTTCAACATCTTTGAGATGCTTCCCCTTCGTCGATCTCTTCAGACTTGCTCAAACTTTAGCATGTCCCCTTAAGGACAATTTTCATGGACTTTTTGTCCGGGTCCCCTTTAGGAAAATTTCCATGGACTTTTTGTCTAGGTCTCCTTTTGACACTTTTGTTTAGGACACATACCCATTGGGGCTTTAAAAATTTACCCTTTAGATTTTTTGTAAGGGTCCACATACCCTTTGGCCTTTTCAAAATTTGCCTTTCAAATTTTATACAAGTGTCCACATACCCTTCATCCTTTTTAGAAATTACCATTTGGCTTTTTTGCAAGGATCCATTTGCCCTTTAGACTTATTAAAAAGTTACCTTCAACTTTCTTGAACTGTCCACATACCTGTTGGCCTTTTTCAAACGTCTACATGCCCTTCAGAACAATTTCTGTGGGCTTTTTGTCTGAAAGATTTATCCTAGCCAATATTTTTGAAAGAATTGTCTTTGCCAATTTTTTTGAAATAATTCTTCAAGACCATTTCAAGTTCTTCATTAATCATGAATTATAGACTTGGAAGAAGTAAAGTCATCTTATAAACCTGATCAACTCTTTTAGACCCATTCAGGTTTTCAACTTTGCTTAACTTATTAAAATGAACTAAGTAAAGTTGTTGCAAAAATATGATCAACTCACCTAGACCCATTCGGGGTTTTCCCAATACTTAACTCATAAACATGAGAGAATCAAAGTCACTCCAAAATCCCCATTATCTCTTCCTTGACCCATTAGGGTTTTCCACATTGCTTATCTTATAAACATGAAAGAAGTAAAGTGCTTCTGAAACCCCAATCAACTCTTCTAGACCCAGGTTCCTGAGATAACTTGTCTTATAAAAATGAGACAAGTAAGGTCATTACATAAACTCGATTAACACTTTTAGGCCCATTCAAGTTCTTGGGACAACTTAACTAATAAAGTTGAGAGAAGTAAAGTTGTTCTGGAATCCTGATTTTCTCTACAAGACCCATTTGGGCTCTCAAGATTGCTTTACTTATTTTATAAGTAGAAGCTCTTCATAATTTATAAGTATAAAATCTTCATAAGTCCGATTTGTACTGTAAGTCTGTGCAATTCAACTTTTGACATTAATGTTTGATATCACAAGATGCCTTTGACATCAATGACAATATTACAGACATCAACCAAAATTGTAAACAAGGATATTAGGGGTTTTTTCCTTCTTCAAAATTTTTATTTCAGGTTTATGAATTTATTTTTCAAATCTAATTTCTTGTCTAGGAATTTCTTAAGGAACACTCATTTGTATCTTTGCTCTAGGCATTTTTCTTGCTCTCTTTATGATTGGGTTCAAAGTTAATTTTATTATGGATTTTCTTACACAAGGCCTCACAAATCCCCACCCTTTGGATTATTTTTTTAATGTTCCTAATAATCAATGTATTACATATGAAGATATTATGACAAATCAAAAACAAGCTAACACCTCTTATTTTTCATATAACTATGGCAATGAAATAAATAATGCTGAAAATACAAGTATAAATGAACATGGTATTGATCATAGAATTCTTTCATATGGCTATGATAGTAATGATATTCCTCAGCTATGTAGAGACTAGTTCTCTTGTTTTTTTTCTTTCCAATGATGAAGGGTCTAAAAAGTCAAGAACAATACATTTTTTTGGTGCCTTGAAAATAAACAATACCATATATAACCAAGAGGTTAGCATTTATAATGTCATAATTCAAAATGTTGTACATTCTCTAGATGCATACAAAATTAAATGTCTCTTTTCTCATTCTAATAATGAAACTATTGAAGAAATTGAGTGTGTGCCTTCTTGTCAAATTGATGCTAATATTGAAAATCTTATTACTTATTTGGATCACTCAATGAAAATAGTTAAAGTACTTTTCTTTCTCAAAATTGTAATGAACAAAATGCATGTACTACTTCTTCTCCTCCCTTGCTTGAATGGTAAAATGAAAAAAAATCAAAAATAACATTGAACTTTCTTTCCCTTCTTTGAAAATTACAAATGAAAGTGAAACTTGAATTTTTCCTTCTCATAGTGTTGAAAATTAAGTATAAAATGTTTATTTTCCTTCCTCTTTTACCTTGGTTGCTCAAAAAGAGCAGTTTTCCTTCTCATAGTGTTGCAAATTAAGTAGAAAATGTTTATTTTCCTTCCTCTTTTACCTTGGTTGCTTAGAAAGAGCAGGTGTCTACAAGTGAAATTCCTTCCCCTAATCCTATTTTATGTCAACAAACTTCAATTAACATAACACCTTTCAATGATGATGATATCAAATTTCATGCCATCCAAAATGATATACATGCCATTTTAGCCATGGATACTCATTTACCAAAGATTACGCAACCATGTGATGATCCTCTTTTAAAAGGTGGTCAAGAATCTATCGTTCTTATGTTTCATATGAATCGTAGTTTACAACATCTAAAAAAATATTCAACCTCTTCACCACTCTCTACTTGTCATATGTTATCCATTATGACTGCCATGGGAGATCTTCAATAACAAGTAAATACTATTAAGCTACAAATTTCATCTCATGAAGCCACCTTTGAGGAGAATATATTACAGGAACAACCTCTTATTCAAGAGATGTTTGAA
The DNA here is from genome assembly GCA_037957365.1 of Torreya grandis. Taxonomy (NCBI): domain Eukaryota; kingdom Viridiplantae; phylum Streptophyta; class Pinopsida; order Cupressales; family Taxaceae; genus Torreya; species Torreya grandis. The sequence goes on from JARHVA010002868.1 coordinate 798,897, forward strand.
TATTCTTACCCTTAAAACTTCATCATGCCTAAGTTCTCCTAATTCTATGGTCACCAAGATCCTGCTATTAACTTACAACAATATATACATTCTTTTAAACATTAGACTAAGTATGGACACCTACTATTGAAGGATTTACATCGAAGTTTATCTCAAGAGGCTCTTTATTGGTTTTATAGCCTCCCAAATGGTTCCTTGTCAACATTAAAAAAACTTGAAGATGTGTTCTTATCCAATTTTCACTGATATAATTTAGCTAAGTTAACATTGGAACATTTACAAGTATTAACCCAAAATGAGACGAAGTCCATTACATACTATGTTATCAAATTTAAGGACATATTGAATTCCTTAAATTATACCCCATCGAATTTGGAAGTAAAATTTATATTTAGTATGGGTCTTCTTTCACCTCTTGGAGAAAGAGTGTTTCATAATCCCTTTAATTCATTCCATATTTTATATTGGGATGTGCATAAACATGCATGTGCTTTAATGAATATAAAAACCAAGTTACTTATTTCACCACCTAAAAGCAAACATGGTACATCTAACATCTCCAAAGAAAATAAGCAAACTCAAAAGGGTCATGAACCAATTCACAAACTTTCTTTAGAATGAGCAATCCATTCTAAAGAAGAAACAATAAAGGTATTGAATAAAGGAAAAGAACATACTTACTGAGTACCCCCTATAATTAAACCATCTACCTATACAAAAAGACAACCACTTTAGTTTGATTGGTTTTGAGAAAGACCACATGATATATTTTGCACATTTTTTGATAAAAGAATGATAAATATTCCTCCTAATTCTCATTATCCACCACACATATTTGAAAAAGTAAAAGGCCAATAGTTTTTCACTTGCCATGTTATAAATGGGCATCGAGATAAAAATTGTTTTTCTCTTGAGCAAAATAGTACATAGTAAGCTGATTAGGAAATTATTACATTTCAAAAAGACATATCTAGACCTATTTCACATACTTATTTTAGAGGCTATTATAAGAGAGTCAAGACATCCCATGTTACTCCTTCTAAGGAACATGTGGTCCATCGACCTTCACAAAAGATGAACAATAGTAGAATTCATTCTCCAAGTGTACCCTCTCCCAAGACCGATCTCTCCCAAACTAATCCTACCAAAGAACCATTGGTTGATCATGTCCTTCATAAAAAGATACATAGAGAAGGTGTACTTACATGGTAAATATGGGTAGCTAAATAGATACATACAAATTCATAGGATATGTCTATAGATACTTTAGAGTTAGTGACATCAATAAAACTAGGAGATACATTATGACATGATCATTACAGTTGAGATTTCTTATTTCCAATCAGATTTAATTGCATATTATGATTACTTTATTATCACTATAATACAAGAATTTCATTAAATTGAAATATTTATAATATAATTTACCATATCGAGACATACATTGGAAATAAATGTAATTAAACCATACCAAAAAACAACAAAAAATTAAACATTGCATATCCACTTGTAGCAAAACAAACCATGTGAATAGTTTCATATATATATATATATATTAAAATGGTACAAAATTTATAAAAATAACAATATCAATAATATATTGTGGGCATATACCCAAGTATATACTCATCATCACTATCTATATCCACCACCCTCGTGCCTCTCGATGTGGAAGCACATAGGTCTAGTGTGGGCCTTTCTGATTGAGACAACTAGCATACTCTTTCCTCATATGTGCCTAGTTAGTGAATTGTCTCCTAATGCTCACATTATAGAGTGCCATATCAATCAATAAAAACCTACATAATCTCTATGGCACTATGTTGTGGTATGTCTTGTCTATCTAGCTCGACATGTATCTCCTCTCACTTAATTTTTGTATTGTGATATGTAGCCATTGCCCTCATGAATAGATCAAATAGGGGTGCATGTGCACTTATAATATCAAAAAATCTATATGTAAATCCCTCACTAATTATATCCATGAGTACATTATGATTCAGAGCCTACATCAGATGACTTACCATGGTAGCCCAATCCTAATCACCTGCACACAAAACATACAAAATACAAATCATTTAGACTTATCATACCAAATACTATATCAATCAAAGACAATAATAAGGTGCTTATATGTGGCTCTAATATCCAACACATGTTAAGATTGTGGAGCTAAAAGCTTCACTGATGCAAACGGGAAAGGAGGTTGCAGGAGAGTTGCTGAGTGTCAGATACACCGGCGTCGGTCAGGCCAACCGACGTCGGCAGGATAGGGCAGGAAGGCAACCGACGTCGGTCAGAGATCGGCCGGCGTCGGCGACCCCCAGGCGGACAGGGACCGGCGTCGGTCACCTGTGTGGTTTGACTGTGAGCTAATTACGGGTAGTTAGCTAACGAACCAAGTGTTTGCATGATCAGGGCTAATTATAGACTGAGAGCTGCGGATCTAATTATTGTAATTAGATGTCTAATTATTGTTTGGATGAGATCTATATAATAGACTCATGGTTGTATTGGAAAAGTGTGCTAGGGAGTAAGAGAGCATAATTATAAGCTCCTTCTGTGTGTGAGGTAGAGCAATGGTGCGTTCCTCCTAGTGCCACAGTACCAGGTGTGTTGGTGCTGGATTGGAGAGCCAGCTGGGTTCTTCAGGAGTGTAGGATCTTGGTCATAGTTGCATGGCCTATATAGGAGATCTACATGGTAAGTAAGATCGTTGATCTGCAGGTGTATGTGTGTGCAAGGTCGAGGTTCACAGGTGAGCAGAACTGTTGTTTGATTTGCAGGTGTGCAAGGTCATACAGACAGCAACACAATAGGGAGCAGTATCAGGCAGGATCTACTTGGAGTACAGGTGTGTACTCGGATAGAGCAGAGAGGAAGGCAAGGAAGTTCCTTCCATAAGTATGGTCTGTTGAATTGCAGGTTGTTACAGATTCATGGGAGATCTACTTGAAGTACCTTGAGTACTTGTGGAGCACGTGGAGTGCTTGTGGAGTGCGTGGAGCACTTGTGTTGTGCGTGGAGCACGGGAGGTGAACACCAACTCTGTATTTGAGTTGGGTGTTGGGACTTGTGAGAGGGAGAGCTTTGGGGAGAAGAAGTACTGTTCACTTGAGGTGTGGGAAACCTCTGTAAGGTGGTGGAGAAGAAGTGGCATCTTCTTTATTGTATTCTTTTCTGTATAAAGTGTTAATACAAGTTGTGTATTGTCTTTCATATGCTGTGTTATTCTGAATTCTAGTTACTTGGTGAATCTGGTTTATTTCCGCATATTAAGTTGCTTGAAGTTTGGTAATCAATTGTATGTTTCCGGTTTCGCATCCTGACAAGTGGTATCAGAGCATGTTTGTTGTTCTAGATTCCTGACAAGTGGTATCAGAGCATGTTTGTTGTTCTAGATTCCTGACAAGTGGTATCAGAGCTAAGGTTGCAGGAAGCAGGTTGTGTTTTGGTTACAGGGCACTCTCAGGGGTTTCTGATCGAGTGGGAGTAGAGCAACGGCAGATCAAAGTAAGCTAAGAATGGAGGAGTTGAAAAGCACAGACGGTTACTCATGGTCCGATGGAAAGAAAGAGCAGGTAAAAGAACATTGCTGGTTGGTAACAGATCAGCATGAAGAAACTGAAGATACAGATGTAGCAGGTGTTGTTGCACAGGATGTATTTGCAGGTTTCTTGGATAAAGTTGAATCTTGGATAAAAGATTCGGTTGCCTCTTTCCATGCAGCCCCAGGTAGAGGAGCTGGTAAGCCTTGCCAAAAAATTGGCAAAGGGGAAGTGAAGCTGAAATTGCAGGCGGCCAACACACAGGTGTTGATGAAGGTCATGCAGGTCCCAGGTTTGGAGATATGGCTAATTTCTTCAGAAAGATTGGGTGATGAGAGATGCACAAGAACTCTCACAGCGGTAGCACTTGAATTAGCTGGTGGTAAGAAAACAGGTACACTTTATCTACTTGTTTATATTACTGATTCTTCTTCTATTGCGAAGACGTGGCTTCGTAGGCTTGGTCACATGAGCAGGAAGGAGATGCATGTTCTTAAGCGGAAGACAGATATATTTGACAGGCTTAAGAACTGGAAAGCCTTGGTGTTCTTGGAGGAGATGGCGGACAGAGTTCAGTGGATGAGGCTGGATACATCTGAGCAGAGCAGTTTGGACATGTGTTTTGATCCAAAGGAGCTCGCGGGTAAAAAGTCATCACTCACAGGCAAACACAGACACCGACGTCGGTCAGGAGGAACCGGCGTCGAACAGACAGGTGCCGATGTCGGTCATGTGCAGACCGAAGCCGACAGTGTCGGGCAGAGTAAGACCGACGTCGGCGATATGTAAGACCGATGTCGGTCAAAAGGACCGATGTCGGCAGCAGGGACACCAGCGCTGGTAGGTTGGTAGTCAGGTACAGACGCATGGAACCGACATCGGTCGGATGCAGACTGTGGAGTGACCGAGGTCGGTCACTGTAACGAATTTTGGGTGGACAGCACGCTGTCAAGGAGTCTCAAACACCCATACGGAGGACTGAAGGCGTAAGTAGGCCCTCAAATTCGTGTTCCTCTTCTTCATACTTGTTGCTGATTGTATAGCAGGAAGGATCCAGGAAACAGGTGTGAGCTAGGCAGGATCATGATGCAGAACCAGACGGGAGTCTTGGTAGGTTTGCCAGCTGGATGAAAGCACAAAGACGAATGGATTCCTTAGTAGAAGAATAGAGAGAACGGATACGTGAGATGGAAGACCAGGTATATGGTCTTGAGGAAGCTGCAGGATAGTGGTACAGGTTTTGACAGGTGGAGGATGAAGCATGGCTTCAGTCGATGTCAGGGTAACTACTGTGGTTTGACTTACCAGGAGGATGATGGTCATGACATCATTCTGTTACTGTATGTGGTTGGTATGTTTTGCTATAGCAGGTTAGTACATACAGGGTTTTGCTGAGCTAAGGGTAAGATTAGTTCAGTGGCATGTCAGGGGGGGAGTTTTGAGCAGCGAAATTCTTTGACATGGGAGGCATGGAGATCACAGGTTGATTTTGTCTCGAGTGGGAGCTGATGTGAATCAGGTGTTGGCGAGGTTCGGGATGCAGAACCAGAGCACACTAAGGGCTGGATAGGTACAGTGTCCGAAATCACATGAGGTCTGGTATAGACCTGAGTATTCCCATGCAGTGGGAGCTGTCAGAGTTAGGAGCCAATTCGGGGAAGTGGGTTCTCAAGTTTTCTGAGAGGGACCGACAGCAGGTGTTGCTATGCAGGGTCAGGACTTCACTACAGGTGTTGTAGGTTCGGATGTGGCAGGGTACTCGGATGACAGGAGGTACATCACAGGTTGTGTGGTGGGTTGTCTTCAGGTGGGAACTTGAAGAGGGATACAAACCAGGAAACAGATTAGACAGAGTACAGGTACAGGTACAGTGCAGCTGTTTATCTCCAAGTGGGAGATTGTTAGGATTGTGGAGCTAAAAGCTTCACTAATGCAAATGGGAAAGGAGGTTGCAGGAGAGTTGCTGAGTGTCAGATACACCGGCGTCGGTCAGGCCAACCGACGTCGGCAGGATAGGGCAGGAAGGCAACCAACGTCAGTTAGAGATCGGCCGGCGTCGGCGACCCCCAGGCGGACAGGGACCGGCGTCGGTCACCTGTGTGGTTTGACTGCGAGCTAATTACGGGCAGTTAGCTAACAAACCAAGTGTTTGCATGATCATGGCTAATTATAGACTGAGAGCTGCGGATCTAATTATTGTAATTAGATGTCTAATTATTGTTTGGATGAGATCTATATAATAGACTCATGGTTGTATTGGAAAAGTGTGCTAGGGAGTAAGAGAGCATAATTATAAGCTCCTTCTGTGTGTGAGGTAGAGCAATGGTGCGTTCCTCCTAGTGCCACAGTACCAGGTGTGTTGGTGCTGGATTGGAGAGCTAGCTGGGTTCTTCAGGAGTGTAGGATCTTGGTCACAGTTGCATGGCCTATATAGGAGATCTACATGGTAAGTAAGATCGTTGATCTGGAGGTGTATGTGTGTGCAAGGTCGAGGTTCACAGGTGAGCAGAACCGTTGTTTGATTTGCAGGTGTGCAAGGTCATACAGACAGCAACACAACAGGGAGCAGTATCAGGCAGGATCTACTTGGAGTACAGGTGTGTACTTGGATAGAGCAGAGAGGAAGGCAAGGAAGTTCCTTCCATAAGTATGGTCTGTTGAATTGCAGGTTGTTGCAGATTCATGGGAGATCTACTTGAAGTACCTTGAGTACTTGTGGAGCACGTGGAGTGCTTGTGGAGTGCGTGGAGCACTTGTGTTGTGCGTGGAGCACGGGAGGTGAACACCAACTCTATATTTGAGTTGGGTGTTGGGACCTGTGAGAGGGAGAGCTTTGGGGAGAAGAAGTACTGTTCACTTGAGGTGTGGGAAACCTCTGTAAGGTGGTGGAGAAGAAGTGGCATCTTCTTTATTGTATTCTTTTCTGTATAAAGTGTTAATAAAAGTTGTGTATTGTCTCTCATATGCTGTGTTATTCTAAATTCTAGTTACTTGGTGAATCTGGTTTATTTCCGCATATTAAGTTGCTTGAAGTTTGGTAATCAATTGTATGTTTCTGGTTTCGCATCCTGACAACACATATATAGGTTTTAGTCCCATGAGATCACCACCACTTCCATCTCAAATATTTCCTTATGTTATAGGTGTGACACTAGGTTGGGCAATTACAACTGGGAACAATAATAGACAATGGTCCTTGACCACCATTGTGTGTAACCATCAGTGTACCCCACATCATCCCATGTAACTAGGGGAACCATGGTATCTCTCTTATCACCATGACATGGGGCTAGATGCCTAGGTGTCAGTGTTGGTCTATCATTGGGCATATGCCCACTCTACACTATACATTTCTATGGGTATGGAACCAATGGCATCCTATCATCTAAGCCAAACTTTTGTAAAACATGATAATACTAGAATGATTCATATACACCGAGAGTTAGGTTAACCAACCACATGCTAATCCAAATCATTTAAAACTCATGCCCATGCTGAAGCCGCCCAACAAATATCCTATTAAGATGTCAGATAATTTGGTTTGGTGTCAATATATCTAAAATACAACGATACTCCATCATGGTATATAAGCTACTAAAAGGGAGTACCCACCTCTCTACAAATATTTGAGGATGTGCCCAACATGCTAGCAGTCCACCAAGGGGCCAAACTACTACAATATGCTCATAATCCCACATATGTAATAAGTTGTTAGCTTTAATACTACCACCTCAACTCTCTAATGCAAATTTATATAGATCTCTATATAGGTGGGCTAGTATGGTATGACCCCAAGAATATTGGGTACTCTCATACTCAATTTGATGAGCTATGTGATACATGTGATATGAAATCACAACCATGCCACCTTGCACCACTATAAACGAGCCTAATAGTACATAAATGAACTTTAAAAGCTACAGAATATCACCTCTAATAATTCTATCAAGATGAACCATGTTACTCAACTCCACATCTGGTGCTCTCTACCTAATAAAATCTATATGGGACCACTGGATGTAACCATGGCTGTATATCTTGCAACCTATATTCTCTCACCTCTGATAAGCAATTATAAAATGTGATATACATCCTCTAATGTCACTTTTATTTCCCTTATTGGGAGTCAAAAGGCATATTTATTTGTGTTCCACCTCTCCACTAGTGTTGTGAGAAGATGGATGTCATATGGGACCTATCCTAACTGGGCCACATGGCCTAATCCACCCTAATTTATCATGACCTACTTGACCACATCTAGTTCTAGATCGACCATAGTGGCAAAATGCCTACCATGCCAAAATTCTCAAATTTGTACATATTTTTTCAAGAAAAATATGTAAAAATAGCCATTAGTCATGGAATTATAAAAATAAAATACACATTTTTAATTATAACTCATAAAAATTATAAAGACAATAACATCGAATGTTAGTATAGATGCAGGATAAAAATATTAGATAGTTGCATCACAAATCAGACACTAACATCAAAACCTAGATGCAACTATCCCAATTTTCAATAGAAGTGTTTGTCAACCCTGAAAAAACCCAAAATTTTTGTTACAAAGGAATAAATTTCAAAAATTTAACATTACCATTCAATTCACACTTAAACCTACTTATCAACTAGTCAAAATCCTGACCAGTTATGGCTATCCAGTACACCTCAAATTGTAATGGTCATGGGGATCTACCACATGGAATTGTATTTTTATACTTATAGATAAAATTTTCAAAAGGATAAAAACACAAATGAATTGAAAATTATATTTAAAACTCATAATATACAAATTTTATAAGAACTTCAAACACACATATCTTGAGTACCGATTATCTAAATTCAAAACCAAAATTGCATTGGGACTTAAGAAATGAGCTCTTTCATATTATCTCAATTTCCATAACATGACCCCAATATACACTAGGATTATAGTCAACCAAACACATGCTAATATTAATCCTTTAAAGCTCATACCCATCCTTGGCCCACCCAGAAAATATCCTATATGAATGATAAATAATTTAGTCCAATGTAAATATATCTAAAATAGGACAGTAATCCATCATGGTATGTATCCTATCATGAGGAAGTACCCACCTCTATACAAATATATGAGGATGCACCTAACTTATGAGTGATCCACCAAGGGGTTGAGCTACCATAATATGCTCAAAAGCCCACACCTGTAATAAGGTGCCATCTCTAATAGTACCACCTTGGCTCTCCAATGCGAATCTATACATATCTTTATATTGGTGGGCTAATATGGTATAACCCTAAGAATATCAATACCCTCATGCATTCTCTAGTTTACAGTATCCTAGATCCATTACTACAAAACACATACACATGCGCATTATATCCATGCTCTTTATTTACATTACTTTCTATTATTGCTCATATACATATTATATACATTGATTACTATGTGATATGCCCTTTATTGTAGGTAACATTCAAACAAAAGGTTCAAAGAAAGTTCAAGTGAAGATAATGTGTGTTGTACACAATAAGGTATTCATTTTATTTTCTTTTAAATAATTTTATTTTTTATGTATTACTAGATTAAATAGGGGGAAAATGTAGATACCCATATTTGGTACAAACATAGTTTCATGGCATGTTTTCATACCTCTTTGATTACAAGAATATTTTAAATAAGAATTAAGTATCTTGTAATGTGGTCTCATGTGGACATATTCAATTACATCTTATTTCATTTGATTTATCTACCCCTGTGAGACTATATGTTGTAATTTATCTTTTTATCTAGTGTATCTCAGGGAGCTTCACCTTTGTTTTTTGTTGTGCTTATTTTTTTAGATTTTAGACACATATGTCCATGTTGGACTCTCGCATCAATGCAAATGTTCAACTATGATGTAAGTGTCTAGACTTATCCTTTTATTAGTTTTCATATATTTTATTTGGTGACAGTTTGTTTTGTCCCCTTTTTTCTTCTTATTGTTAACTTTTCATGCGCCACTAGGTCCTACTTCAAAATCAAGAGATCCCTATATATACAAAGGTTATGGTCTAATTACATCATCTAGTAATTTGATTAAGCAAGTCCTAATTAGAAATTATTTTATACTCGAAGCAATCAAACTACACTAAAGTACTATATTGAATATTTAAAGCACTTAAAAGGTTACTATACTCTTGCATTGTTTGTACCAAGGATTACCATAGGAGAAGGAGCATATAGTTTCATAGTTAAAATTCCACACACATGCCTAGGAGAGAGAAATATAAATGAAATTGAGGCCCTCTTTGGAGTATTGGTTATGTAGGCATCACTTAACAATAATCAAGGTTATTAGGGTTAGTTCAACTCACATGCTAACCCATTTTTTACCAAGTTATAGGAAGTAAAACGTAGAAGATTAAGGTTTTGATTATTCACTAGATATCACATACATATAAACATATTATGAGGTATTAAAAAAGCACACATCTGATAGGGCTATTTTTATACGAGTTTGGATCCACTTCTATGTATATTTTGTGCTGGATACCTATGTCGAAGTTGGAAATTTGAGTCAACATAACTATGTATGGTCGACACAAGCATCCTTCAGGTGAAAATGGTCAAAAACATAGAATGAGTATATCCCAAAGTCTAAATAATGTTCTAAAATGATTCCAAATCATTATCATATCTCAAAACTTGAACTTCAAACAAGATATGATCTCTCTATCCCTTAGTTGCATTGTATTTATCATATATGCTAAATTAGGTAAAACCTGTAGTTTTGGCTATATTTTAATGTAAATGGAATATAGTCTTACTCCTTTTAAATTATTTTATTTGCTTAAGTGTGTTTGTGTAAAACCTTAAATAACATAAAATAATAACCTATAATTGTGTCAACATCTGCTATTTCATTTTGGAAAAAGGCCATCATTACTACAAGTCATGTTTTAAACTCCACGCATGTGCATTGACATTTTTTTTATGTTGGCTCCCTAAACCACCATGTATGCATCATCTATTCCTACTACAACTTATGGAACAAGTATATGTGCCATCAATGGTGTCTTGTATCATTAACATCAAGCTTCTATAAGGACTTTGATTTGTAATATAAATAGTCTAAGTTTTATTTTAAAAAATCTAAATTTTGATCCAGATTGGCTATACTACCATCGATCACACTATAATTTTATTTATTTTATTCTGATCTAGTTTTGGCCACACTACCAATTGATTACACTGTAATTATTTGTTTTATTCTAATCTATTTTTGGCCACATTGCCAACTAATTACACTATAATTATTTATATTAGTCCGATATAGTTTTGGGACATAATGTCAATCGATCACACTATAATTGTTGTTATATTTTGATTCAGTTTTAGTCATACTACCAACCAATCATATTGTAATCTAAATTCCGATTTGATTTTGGTTATATAACCAACCAATCCTATTGTAAAAAAATAGAATATATAATTATTTCAACACCCATAGGTTGAATACACCATTGTGATTTTCTCATCGTACTGATCATTTTAAGGGGTAACTCCAAAATTTCACCAAAAAAATTCCAAGATCCCCATACTTCAAATAGATGCAACTCAAATGCATTTTTTTCAATTTTTTTTACTTGTGTGAAAAATACACTATTGTAATCATCTTGAAACACTGATCATTTTAACATATAAATTCACTTGGCCTTTTTTGAAACCCCCAACCCCTTGTTAAATGGTTTTTACCCATGTAGGCACCATGGCCCATGGCTAGGCTAAAATCAAATACACACTATTTGAGATCAATACCAAAACATCCCAATTGTCTAATATCGATCTTGAAATATCTACACTCCATGCATTATTTTCCTCACCCAAACCTAATGAGGTTTATCACTCAGATGTTAGTTCTTATTCATAAAAACCATTATGCGGCCCTAAATTAATTTTTCTTGAATGTGATGGCATTAAGCCCAACATTTGGCTCAACTATGCCAACTAGTATTTCAACCTGCATCCCACTGATGATAGACTTGATATTGCATCATTTCACTTAGAGTAGGAATATGTTAAGTGGTACCAATGGTAATTTTTATCACATTCTAAACTATATTGGGATAAATTATCCAAAATCTTGTTAGTGCATTTTTGGCCTAGTGCCTATAATGAGTTCACATGGGCATTAACTAAATTTCATCAAATTAGCACTGTATGAGAATATCAAACAAAGTTCAAAAAATTTACCAATAAAATAGAAGGCATCTTTGATTATTTTTTCAAAAGTTGCTTCATCAGTGGTCTAAAGGATATGCTTTGCTTTGAGGTGAAAATGGTTCAGCCTCATACCATGATGAAAGCTTTGGGATTAACCAGGTTCTTTGAAGACAAACTTAACTCTCCACATCATAATTCCAATTGGGTGCCCTCTAATCCATCTCAATTCTAGAACACCAACATAAACCCACCTCTTAAGGCAACCCCATAAAACATCTCATAGAGACTAAAATGCACACACATCATGAAAAGGGGTTATGTTACAATTGTGATGATAAAAGATAGAGGTGACATAAATGCATCACAAAAAAATTAAACTTGATTAGTGTTAATTCCCCACTTGACACATCAAAATGTGAGGATACATCAGAATATGAGGATACCACCAATGATCTACATCAGGTAGTTGATGATTCCTAGGTCTCAAATTCACATCCCAACATCTCTATGCATGCTTTGGTAGGGGTCACCACTCCACAAATAATGTGTGTCAAACAATTTTTTAAGAAACAACCCCTCACCATTATTATTGATTCTAGTAGAATTCACTACTTTATTGACCCTCAAGTGGTTAATCAAGCAGACTATCTTATGTATGCTTGTTATAGTTTTGAGGTGGTGATTGCCAATGGGGGAACCCTATCATGCAAGGGAAAGTGTCACAATGTTTGCATCTCAATGGGAGACTATAACCTCAGGACTGACATGTTTACTTTGTCTTTATGTAGCTATGATTTTGCTTTAGGATCCCAATGGTTATGAACCCTTAAACCTATTCTTTGTGATTTTTTGAGATATGAATGCAATTTTATGAGATTAGACATAAATACACACTACAAGTCCTTCTTCTTAGATCTACTAGTGTAATCAATTCTCACTGCATGGAAAAAAATATCAAAAAGGGATCCCATGGAATAATTTCCTACTTATTTTATCTTGACATTGCTTCACTAATGAAATCTATCCCACTATCAAACTTGCATAATATTTTGATCAAGCATGCCATTGTTTTTGTTGTAAACAAGGATTGTCGCCTCACCATAATGAAGACCATTGCATCTAAGTTATTCTAGGTAGTGGACCCCCCAATATTCAGCCATACCACTATCCATTTCATCAAAATTCCAAGATTTAAAATATGGTTCATGACCTCCTACAAGCAGGAGTCTTTGACCTATCACTAGCCCATATTCTTCACTAGTCTTGATCATTCATAAAAAAGATGGCTCTTAGTGACTTTGAATTAATTATCTAGACTTGAACAAGCTCACAATCAAGGATAAATTTACCATTTTAGTAATAGATGAGATCCTCAATGAATTCCATGGTGAATTTTTTTTATCCAGATTAGACCTACATTCTAGCTATCACCAAATCTATCTTCATGAAGCAAACATTCATAAAATGACATTTTGCACACATGATGGTCACTATGAGTTCTTGGTCATGCCATTTGGGATTACCAATTCCCTCTTCATGTTCTACTGCTTAATGAACCAAGTATTCCACCCCTTATTATGGAGGTTTATCTTGGTTTTCTTTGATGAAATCCTCATCTATAATTGAACATGGGAGGATCACCTCACCCACTTTGACATAGCCTTGAGAATTATTACTCCAAATAACTTAGGTGCCAAATATTCTAAATGTTATTTTTTTTATTAAAGATAATATCTATATATTAATCAAACAAGATATGGTACAATTCTAATCATACAAAAAAATAGGTGGAAAAGTCACACCCCATGAAGAAAGTCACATTGAGGGCGAAGAAACCTTGGGAAAAGTCTAAAAAGTGGTCAAAAAATGACCACACCCACAAAAATAAAAATCACATCAATAATTTAATAGTAAAACAAAGAGAGAAAGTAAAAAATAAAAATAAAAATAAAAATAAAGAGAAAAATTAAGCAGCCATAATAAACATGGACGTCGGGGGAGGTGGTGGAGATGGCAGGTCCTAAAGCTTACCACCCCATCCCCTTTAGGCAGGAAGATCTTCATTCAAAAATAAGGTATCCCAAACATTTTTGTGCTAAGCTTCTAATGTCTCATCTTTATTTCTTTCAAGAGACATTTTTAGAACCAATCACAAAAAATTTCCTTAGGGGGGAAGATCCCAACCCTTGATGTCACCATCATGAGATGGGAAAGGAGATCCCCAAACCCTACCATCTCCTTTAGATATAGAAGAGACACTTGAACCACCATGATGAGGAGAAGACTAGTGAAATTGTGATCTATGAGGATAATGAATCTTGTGTTTGGTTCTGGATGCTATCAACATGGTCCATGCCCTCATCCTTGGGGAGACATAGGATGCCATAGAGGCTTAGGAGGTTCATGACTAACCACACATGGGGCATTTCCCTAGTGGTCAAGAAAACACTGGAGTTAGTTAAGTTCCATGCAGACTTTATTTGTTTGAATTTGAACTAAAGATTAACATTATATAGAATAATAATTTTATTAGTAACAAAAAAATTATGTTCCAACTCTTCATGATTAAAACAAGCATAATTCTAGCTTTCTAGATTAGAAATAAAATATCAAATCGAAAGATCTACCAAAATCTATTGTATTTTTTAGGCAACAAATCCAAGTCCCTTAAGAGAGCCATCTTCCATGTGAAGAATTTAGGTCGAAAGGGCTTAAAAAGGTAATGAATCAAATTCCACATAGATTGTGTGTGAGAGCAAAACCAAATAAGGTGTTTAAAAGTATCTAGTTATCGACAAGATGGGTAAATAGAGTTGGATACTCCTATTTGTTTGAGATGATCACCCAAAAACCAGCCCTGATAAAGGAGACACCATAAGAAATGGGCTTTTTTGGGCTCAATGATAGCATACCACACATTGGTAAAGTGTTTGGCCCAAACCCATGTTTGTAGTGGATATTCCATCTAAGTTTAATAATTTCATCTAGAATATGCTAAGGGGCTAGTAAATTATAACCCATTTGAGGAGAATATCGAGTGAAGGGGGTGGCCATAGGCCAGTTCCAATATTTACACCAAGGAACAAGGAAGTTGACCCCTATTTTATGCAAATACTCATCAGGTATGGAACCTTAAATTTTTATTATAGCCTCTACATCTATGTTATTTAATTGAAATTTATTCTAAAGTTACTACCAAGTGAGCCAAGCTTGATTCTCCTTGAAAAATAGACCACTGATAAATTTCACCCCTTTTCTAAAAATTATTAACCCTTTAACCCAAGGGACTAAGGCAAAGGGAACATTGTGAAAATTTAAGCATGGTGACCACCAAAGAGACTGGGAGTTAATGGAGAGGCCATTCCTAAAACCCTTGCTTACCCAATTAATATGAGGCTTAATCTTCTCCCATGATTTCCATAGGCTTTGAACCATAAAGGTACCCTTGATTTTAATAGGCACTAGGGTTATATGAAGGGAGTGAAGTCCCAGGCATTGCCAAGCCTTTCTACCACATAGAATCCCCTAAGAAATATAGTAGCATAAAAGAATATTATAGGCTTAATCCCCAACAAGACCTCTAATAATACATTTGAGACCAAGGGTAAGGCCTTAAATTTTAATATCTAAGAGACCCAGTCCACCAGCTTGCTTGAGTTGGTAGTATATGTTCCAAACAACTCTATGGAAGCCCTTATGACCCTCAAAGTTAACCCATAGAAAATCTATTAGATGTTTTTCTAATTTGTTGTAATCAACATTAGAAAGGGCCTAATAGGAAGAATACTAAACATGAGTAACTACCAAAACTTTACAATAAATTTGAAAATTTACAGCAAGAGATAAAGGCTTTGTGATCTAAAAATATATATTTTTTAACTTGATGCATGACATAATACTATAGTTCAGAGAGAGAGAGAGGCCCAAAAATCAAAAGGGATGCCAAGAAACTTAAATTGTACCCCTAGAAGAAGCCAATGCCATTGATATCCCTCCATCCAAGGAGGTTTGGGGCCTATAGATTGGTGGTAACGTTGAGTCTTCCACCATTGAATAGATGAGACTAAATCCAAAAAAAAAATATGGAGACATTTCATGGCATTCCTAATGGACTCTTCTTACTCCTGAAGAGTGAGAAAAGAGTCATCTATGAAGTAGCCATTTAAAAACTATTTATCAGTCTGAGGGAGGGAAATACCTTTCACCAAACCCTTATTAGTGGAATTATCTAGGAGGTAGATAAATCCTTATGATGCTAGCAAATATAAAGAGTGGGATAAAGGGCATCTTTGTTGGATAGAATGATGAAGTTAAAATTGAGAAGATTTGGTGCCATTGATTGTAATACATGCCCCTACATACTGAAAGAGCATACTAATAGTCTAAAAAAATTTAGGGACAAAGCCAAGGGCCTACAATATGGATAGAATGAAGGGCCACTCAATATGATCATAAGATTTATCAAAATCAATCTTGACAAATAGATCCTTTTGATTAGAGAGCTAAGCCCATTCATACCTTCCAAAATGGTAATGTCATTATCTAGAATGAATCTATTCTAAATAAAACTAGTTTGTTCACTCTTGATAATTAAAGGGAAAATGTGTTTGACCCTGAGGGCTAAAATCTTATCAATAATCTTGTAGGAGATGTTGACCAAAGTAATAGGCATCTAATTGGTGATAATTTTAGGATCACTAGCCTTGGGAATAAACTTAATGTTACCCTAATTTATAAGTGGTCCCAGAGAGTTGGTTAGAATAGTTTTAGAATGGACTTGATGAAGATCATGAAAAATAGTATCCCAAAGGGTTTGGTATAACTCACATGAGAAACTATCAATTCTTAGAGCTTTGTCAACTATCATTTTCTTAACAACCTCATAGAGATCATTAAGAGATAAGGGCCTATCACAGGTAACTCTTTGTGAATTAAAATTTTTTTAGGGCACCACTTGAAGACATTGATGGAGAGACATCTCCCAATCTGGAGAGGAATCTTGTGAAAAGAAAGCACCATGGTAATGATGAATAAAAGCTTTTATAATGTCAAGAAGTTTAGTAAACTGAGTATTTCTTTCCTTGATAGCTTTAATGCTATCAACGACTCTCCTAGAATGGATAAAGATAAAAAATTCCTTAGATAATTTATCTCTTATCTTCAATCGATGTAGACAATCTCTCAATTGAGATCATTTGGCCTTGTGAGCCACCTCAATTTAGAGCTTATGTATCCAATGTGCCACTTGAGTTTGGAGGTGAACATTGAAAGGTGACTGCTCCAGTTCTTATGAAACCTAAATATATTCATAGTTTATAGCATTATGAAGATGTCATCTAAAATAGGCCACATGTTTTCCATAGATCCAAATAAATGTGGAAGTGCAAATAAGTTCATCTGACCATTATCTAATCTAGTCAGTGTCCCTTTCTAGCCAAAGAATCAGGTTCCAAATTCTAACAATGTGCCCCTCTTTTCTTTCATGTTTGAGGAGAGAAGTATTGAGATAAAATTGAGTGGAGGTAGGATTAACTTGAGGCATGGTCCACTCAATATTAAAATAAATAGGGTGATGATCTGATAAAAAAGTATAAAGGATGAGTGATACTAGCCTGTCATGAACTGTGGCAAAAAAAATAAGAGCTTGCTCAGCTAGCAAGGCTCGATCAAACCATTGAAGCACTTTATCTTCTCCCTATCAAAAATTAGACCAAGTGAGCTAGGGGAGACTAATATTTTCCTCTGGTGATGATTGGAATCAAACACCCCAAGTTTGTTGTGCATATAAAACTAGGATTCATGCTCACCAGTGCACCACTACATTGGGAGGAATCACTCTTTATCCTCAACTGATTCCACCATGTTGAAATCACCATATAGGATTTATTGCACATCAAGAAATGAGTTGGCCAACAACCTCTATAAATCATCCCATTACACATCATCATTAGAGGCATACAAGTTTACCAACCCAATGATGTGATTATTAAAGTCAATGGGGTCCACACCACCTGATATATGGGGTATAAGCCTTAAGAAATTATATTTTGAGACAATTTTAAAGCCAAAAAAGTGATAGCTGCACTATGCCTAGATTCGTGCCTAGTAGCCTGACATATGGCTCTAGGCCAAATTATTCATGTTGCATTCTGCAGTAAGAAGCTAGGAATCTTAACCTTTTGTAAGCAAAGATTTTTCATGCTGATAAATAGATGATAACTATTCCTGATTGCATACTTATTTAGCAGATCAATAAGTCCTCAAACATTCTAAGAGTAAACAATAATTTAGCCTTATCGAGGTGCATGTCATTATATTTTGTGAGATATTCAAGCACAACAAACTGATTAAACATAAGTTTATTGGGAATGAAATAATTCATTATAAACTGTTGTCTCTTGTGTGCCATATATTCCTCCTTAGGAGATGGAGAAGGGTTTCAGGAGTGCCAAAACACTAATTTTTGGTCCAGGGTGACCAAAATCTATTCTTCCTCTGAAATACTCACCCTAAGAGAGGTTTTTTTTTGGAAATCAGTGGTCACATATAAATTAGGAAAGGAAAACTTGGTGGTTAATGCTTTCTCTCACCAATTTGAAGACCAAAAATGATGGTGTGTTATTTCATACCCATTTCTACATGGCTCCATGATCTTTAACATGAATGACATAATGAAAACCCCACCTAATGGCTCCTTCAATTATATGCTAATTCTTCTTCTACAACTCACTATGCTTAGAATGGCCACACCTTTTGATATAAAGGCTAACTTATATTAATCATCAACTCCAAGTTTAAACATATCATTATATAGGATTTGCATGCATCCCCCTTAATAGGTCATTTAGGTTTTCTAAAAACATATGAGTGAGTCCAACACAATTTCATTTGGCCCAAAATCAAGAAGGATATCAAAAGGTTTGTTACCAAATGTGATACTTGCCAATGTAACAAAAGGTAAATAGTTGCACCACCTAGGTTACTCTAGCCACTACCAATTACACAATGTCTTTGGATATAAATTTCAATGGATTTGATTAAACATCTCCCCAAATCTAGTGGAAAATTAGTCATTCTTGTAGAAGTGGATCGCCTTTCTAAATATGTTCACTTCTATAATCTAGCTCATCCCTATGCTACTTCCACCACAACCTAGGCATTTTTCATCAAATATTCTATCTCCATGGTGTTCCCACCTCTATTGTATCATATTGTGACTCTGCCTTTATAAGTCATTTTTTTCAAGAACTCTTCAAGTGCTTTGGTACAAATCTAAAAATGAGTTTAGGATATCATCCCCAAACTGATGGATAGACTAATATTATCAATAAATTTTTAGAGACTTGACTCTGTTGTTTTATCACGTAACATAAACATCAATGAGTAAAATGGTTACCTCTTGCATAATGGTGGTACAACACCTCCTACTAGATAGCCACCAAGCTAATCCTGTATGAGGCTATCTATGGCCAAAAGCTACCTCTTTTATTTCATAAATATTAGTTATATCTCTAGTACATGTAGTTGATACTGGCTTCAATTCATGATATAATATCCTTCATCTCCTTAAGGATAATATCCACATGGCACAAAATCGCATGAAGCAATAGGCAAACCAACATCACTTTAAATGTTCCTTTCACCCTAGAGCTATGGTTTTCCTTCACTTGAAACCTTACAAAAATACTCTTTAAAGTTGAAAGGTCATAAAAAATTAGCTCCAAAATTCTATGGGCCTTATAAAATTATCTAGTGGGTCGGGCCTGTCACTTAGAAGTTGGAACTCACACCTTCATCATGTGTGCAACCTATTTTTCATGTCGTATGTTTAAATAAGGTCCTTGGTTAGAATGTCAACACCCAGATATTACTTTCATAACTTGATGCAAAAGGATCTCTCCTTTTATAACCTAAATCTATCCTTGACAAGCAATCTCATCCACTCCATAATCAGGTCATCTTTTCTAGTACAATGGCAAGGGATGTAGCCTAAATATGCTACTTGGGAATCTCTTATTTCAATACAACAACTATTTCCTCATCTAAAGCTTTGAGGTAAAAAAAATTAAGGGGTAGGGCATGTTAGGACCCTTCATCCTAACCATCCTTTTGTAATTTTATTTTTTAATAAAATGTTATAGACACATATGCTTTTTCAGACATCCCTCAAGCCCATTGTAATAGTAGAATGTAATACTGTATTAGTGGAATAATCCCACATTCATTGGGAGTAGTAGTTATCTAGTGATAAATTATTATAAATAGGATCTTAGACTAGTATGAACGCATCTACGTATTGTATTTCATTTAGCTTTCTCAAAGGAGGTTATTCCCTCAAAGAGTCCAGTGATTATACAATTCTACTATTGTAATGCAATTCTGTTCCTTTGAATCAATATAACTCTATTATTTCTATTTAAATTTTGTATATTTTCTATCTAGTCTAATGTATTTCAGGAAGGATCCTATCAAGTTTTATGACATAGAGATCACGTCATGACCAAATGGTGTAAGTGACTAAGTTACACACATGTGGGGCTACGATGAGGAGCAAGAAACTCAAAACAATATTATCCAAGAAGTGGAAAATATTTCACACTATGGCTAACAACAATAAAAGTGGCCTCAAATTAATGGGATTCAAAGGTGTTTACTATGGCATTGAAGTCAAATATAATACATATTAGAACAAAATATCTTGATGCCATATTGAGGAAAACAACTCTTATTATTAAAACCATGTCAATAAAGAGAAAGCCCACGAACTTCAACATAGACAACATCCACATAAAGTGTGAACATGACACACATCAACAAGTATTTATATAGCTTTTAGAAAGTCACATGTCTTATTTCACAAGGATACAAAGTATAATATATTAAGTATAAATAAAAATATATAAACAATGACTTGAACTATCATTGTGGATTTATTTATTCTCATCCCAATCATTGATCTTGTTTATACTTATACAAATTTCCTTTCTGAAAGAGAATAAATATGAAACAACAATCATTGTGACTTTCAAAAATTTAAATGAATAAAAAATTATTGCTTTTTACTCCTAAGTATTCCAAATTTCATATGTGATCCTAATGAAATAAAAACCACATAGTAAACTTCAAAATTTAACTTTATCACTATGCAATATCATACTATCATAGTTTTAAGATTTTTACTAAACATATTGAAATAAAAATTGGAATAAGAATGCATGCACTATGACACCACAAGTTTACTTCCTCATTGGATAATCTCCATGTGATTATAAAATGATATTAGATGATGAGATGATTTGGTACCATGTTCCACCCAAACACCCTCATAATGACTACACATGTTTATAAGGGGGTGACGAGTAATCCTCTAATTACTTTGTATATTTACTCACTACACAACCCACCAAATTTGAACCTAATACTCTATGCCCAAATTGATACCAAAACATTTCTCATTTACTCATTATTTTGATTCAACTGTAACTAATAAGTGAATTGGGAAATATCACACAAGGGAATAATAAATAAACAATAGTCGACTTAAAGTGAAAAATCACAAGGAGCAAAAAATAAATAAATCCAATAATAAGGTTGTTAAGTCAATTATAGAAAAATATCACAAAGGCAAGAAACCTTATATAAACTTTCAAAAATGTTAAATAAGAGATGCCAAATTTAAATGGGGTCCCAAAACACATAGTTACTTGAGATGCAAGCATTATCATATGAAATATAATCATATGCTAAATTAAGAAATAAGTTTGTATAAAAGAAGGGATTTAATAACCCCTTTTTGGATTTCATAGCCCAAAAAACACTAGTCCTAAGACTTATCTTTCTATCTTAGCATCGTAGTGGTGGCCTATAGATATATAGTAATTAAGTAATGATTTTGATAGGTGCGAATGTACTTCTGGCACAAATCTATATTCTTATCCTTCTTATAACCCACCTAGAGAAAATCGCATATGATGGAAAACATAATTCAAAGGGAATAATAATGTGAAAATAGATAAGACAGTTCAACCACTGTCATAAAATACAAAAAGTCATAAAGAGAAATTACCACAAATAAATAAGATCCTTAAATGACTGAATAAAACCACATCTTTCAATAAAAACCTGGAAAAAACTCACAAAAACAATAACAAAGATTACCTCCAAAAAAGTTGTGACACTATCAGTTGCTACATGGTTTGTATTGTAATTTCTATGCCTAATTCTTTCTTTCATCCTTTTCCCAATTTGACCAATAATCAATCTAAGTGGCCATTCTTCTTAAGACCAACATTATTTATTAATTTTTCTATCATTTTTCACCACAAAATTTTCCTCATTTTTAAAGCAAAGTGTCTAGCCTTTCTTTACCATTTAATTACTACAAATTATCACTATGAATCTTGGTTTGTGGTTCCCTCAAGTTTTTCCAAAGATAGAAGGCATGATTGTCACCATTACCTTCTCACCCATTGTGGATTTGGGTGTCCTTAATATATTTCTCACTCTCTTTTTGTCATAGTGACCATTGTTCGCTACTCTATATTTATTTATTATTTCTTCTTGTCATGTCTAATACACATGTAGAAAATTTACCCTTATTTTTAGCCCTGCTTATAAATATGAAGTGTTCACTTAAGTTTAAGTGTCTAATATGTAAGGTGATCCCAAATAATCATTGAGTGTCAGGGGTTGCTGAAATTGATACCATGTTGAATCCATTGGTGCCACTCTACTGGGTCGACTCAAATATCATTCCAATAGATATTATGAAAACTCTTAGCAACTTATCTCATCATCGATATAATATTGTTACCTTGATCCATGTACCTATCATCTATACATACACTAGCTATGGTATGACAAAGGTCAATTTATAATCTCAATAATAATTTATATTAATAAAATAAACTATATATAATTTAAATGCGACATCATCATTTTATGTAAATTAGTTATATATATATATATATATATATATATATATATATATATATAAACTCATAAAACAATAAAGTATACATACACATGATATCATAACCCTTCCACTTGCCCCTATATACACACATATTCACATATGTATCCCAACATATAAGTTTCTCAATAAGTTTTCACCATCAAATAATAGTAACATACATAAGTCCATAATATAATAATTTGAAGAGCACTCCCATGGTCCACAAAATAGGGGTCTCAAAGTGGGGTGCTAGAGCGATAGATAAATTTTAGATATATGTATTAGTTATGTTAATAGATGTAATTTATAATGGCAACATGTGATTATGGTGGGGTGTAATAGTGGGTGATGTCGATAAAATAGCCAATCTTAAATTTGACATCTATTTTACCATCATAGGGGAGTTTCAACCTTAAATTTGATGTTTATTTGACTATCTTACAAATTTTTTTATTGTTTAGAGAAGACAATTAAAAGATTATACTATCTTAGACATAGAGTAGAGTTTGGAGTCCCTTTTTTGTCCAACCCAATGCAATGGTGCAGCGAAACTGAGGCCATTTATCATCAATAAATAATAAATCATGAACAAAGGTAATAGATTCATTAATTAGTATAGTATGTCATAAATTTAAGATAAGTATCTCAAAATTAATATTTATAGAGAGTTTTCAAATAGATATATTTAATATACATGTACTTGTTTAACTAATGTTAAATGTATTGTGTTTGTACAAAGAAAAAATGTTGAGAGAAAAAAAATTAATGTAAAATAATTGTTGGGTGGTTTTTATTTGTAGAGTTATTGTTGTCTCTTAAATATATTGTGTTTGAACAAAGAAAAAATGTTGAAAGAAAAAAAATTAATATAAAATAATTGTTGAATGGTTTTTATTTGTGAAATTATTGTTGTCTAATTTTTATTTGTAAATTTAGTAATAATCTCGAAAGAGAAAAGATGTTGAGAAAAATAAATAATGTAAAATGATTATTAGATTATTTTTATTTATAGAATTTACTAATAATTTTATAAATTGATCTTGTGTTTAAATTAAAAAAATATTGAAAAATAAAATTAATGTAAAATAAATATTGATTTGGTTTTATTTGTTATGCACACTAATACCTTTTAAAAATTATAAGTAGTTTTTTTAATATTATTTTTTCTTTCAATAAATAATAATAAAAAAATTACACTAGGATAAAATTCATATTTAAATTTAATACTATTAAATTTAAAAAGTATATTTTTTTAATATCCAAAGATTTGTATAAAAGAATTTTTAATAATGGATCATGTTAAAAATTATTTTCCAATATTTTTGTTAAGAAAAATTCTTTCTCAATCTCATATTTATTTAGAAGTAATAAATAGCTATTCAAATATATTAATATTAAAAGATTTTGTACGTCCAACATTTAAAAAATAATATTTATTATATTTTAATGTCTCCCTTTCTTACCAATTTTTTTTTAATAACTATTTTGTCTGTTCTTTCATAAAGTAGTTGGATGTCTTATTTGAAGTTAATGAATTTTTTATAATTTATAAATCTATAAAAAAATATATTAACATTCCAGAAAGTTCTTATAGCGAAAGGTTGTTTAAGTTGATGTAAAGGGTGGCCGTAATTTAAGAAGATTTATTTTAAAGATTAATATAAATTAAAAAATAAAATAAATTATTTAAATATTTTAATGTTAAAGTAATTTGTTGGTCTAAATATTTAAAAAAATATCGTTTAATTATATTTTAATATTTATCTTTCTTAATTTACACTGGTTTTTATGATGACTTATTTTTAAAATATGCTTTTATAATTATTTTAATTCTTCTCTTAAAACGTAGTTGGATGTCTCATTGTAGTTAAATATATTTTTTCCTCCACTTTAGAAGAATAATTTTAGTTAGACATTTTTTTTCTTCAATCAATCAAATATGTATAAGTTTTTTAATATATATTTTTTTGAATTCTTGAATTTTTTATTTTAAGATAGTTTTTGGATGTTAAAATTTTGTTATCAAAAAATATTAGAATATATTTTTCTCTATAATTTGTCAATATTTTAAATAAATGTTTTCCATTAAATATCATGTTAAGGAAGAAAAATTGTTCTAGTGCATTTAAATGTAATATAAGGCAGTACAATCGTAGTGGTACAATCTTTTTTATGTATTATTATAAGCTTTATTTTTTTTTTCTCAAAGATTATTTTCTTTGCACATCCTTCCCATCCAATGTCTTCTTTTAAATATCATGTTAAAGGAGGAAAATTATTCTAATATGTGACATAAAGGGAAGACAATTATAGTGGTACATTTTCTTTTATATATTATTACAAGCTTTAATTTTTTTCTCAAAGATTATTATTTTTTGCACATCTTTTCCATCCAGATATCACAATTGTCATAAATTTCAAGGTAAATATAAACATTATGAATAAGAAAAACAGGTTGTTAAAATATATCATTAATGTATTGGTCAAGAGGTTTTACGATATCACAATTGTCATAAATTTCAAGGTAAATATAAACATTATGAATAAGAAAAACAGGTTGTTAAAATATATCATTAATGTATTGGTCAAGAGGTTTTACGATCCCATTGCTGACACCATAAGCATTTTATGATAATTATCTCATAAGCTATACTTTATTTTACTGTACATCTCAATAATACTATGAAATTTTGTTTATGGTTCATAGAAGACAAATTTATCTCAATAAATTGATAAAGATTTAACCTTATCAATACACATCAATATAAACTTTCATGATTCTACATTTAATGTTGGAATGTTGTATATGAAAAATGAAATTATATATTTTCACTTTTTAAATCTAAGATGCAAAATAGAGAGCAATGATTTTAAGACTTAAATATGAAAATAAACATTTTTGTGTTTTTCATTCTCCACAAGTTGAAAATAGAGGAAAATGAACGTAAAACTACTATTTATCAAAATTTTCTTAGTTAAACAATTTTATGCCTTCTAAATCTATTAAATATGTATAGAAAATGGATGAATGAAAAATCTGAATGTTCTCAACAACTATTTGTAAGGGATAAGTTTTCATTAAATTATATATTTTCACATTTTATTTTATCTTTTAATATTTTGTAAATCTGCATCTGTTTTTTTGTGTTGTGCCTATATGCTATAGGTTATTAGCCATAATGTTTAATCTTTTTGGTTATGTATGGTTGTTAAGGGTTAAAGGGATATAATATTCTATACACAATGATCAATAAAACTATTATATAATAAGTTAATTAATTGTAAACTTAGATAAATAAATATTATGAATTAAACTACTGAAATATGTAAAATATAGAAAGTACCAAATTTGATAGATATTATATTGATTGCAATGTCAAGGATAAATGTTACTTAGCTAGATTTATAATGTATAGGCAAATCTAAGTTGTGAACATGTAGATATATGCAGGATCAAGATTTTGAGACAATCATCAAATTTCTGGAAATAATGATTCTAGAGCTATAGACACTACCATCGACATTATTGTATGTGATGCGATACTACTATCTAGTACATAATATGCATTGGATTGTGATGCAATCAAATTCACTATTTTGAGTTTTTTATCACCTTTCCACTGATGCATTCATCTATGAAACACAAGCTATATATATCTATTTATGAATCAAACCCTAGATCTTCACCCTTCTTCACTCTTGGGATGTGCTTTACCAAACATGATGTAGTGGGCTCATGATGTCGAGATGAACTCAAAAACTCTTATGTCAATGAGCACTGCCTTCATAGTCAATACTCTGAGGGCCTTAAACTCATGTAGTTATCGCCTATGTGTGTGAATAATGGTGCAATATGATATATGTATATGCATGTAATGATCTAACTTATAACTTGACAAATACTGCTCATAGGCTTTTATTTGAATGGTTAAAATCAATTGTGCGCTTTCTCTTATGACTAATAAAAAATACAGATGAATAAGGCATAATAAGTCAATTTTGAGATTGATTGAATGAGCCTTAGTATGTGCTTGCTTGGTATTTGTTAGATAAACAATGGGAAGGCTTAGAATTATATTTATACCACACCTTTTGAAAATATCTCATGGTAGGTTTCAATAAGACAAATAAACTAACCCATAGGTTTTGAATAATTTGTAATTTGGATTACTTTTGAGTACTAGACACTAGATAAGGATCTAGACACTAGCATTGACACTAATGTCCTTCTGTGACTGATAGTGTCCAAAAAGGCTAGAAAATAGGTATAGATCTATAACTAATAATGAAGGATATATATCTGTGAACAAGGATTTTAATAGAGGGGAGGTTAGTCTTATGTTAGTCTCATAAAACAAATGAAATGAACACACTAAAATCCTAACACCTCTAGCTTATACATTAGGGAGAGCTTAGGTAAAAAAATTAAATGAAAGCACAACAAAAACATAAAAGAAACAATTATTTTACCTTCTTTGGATCTCTAAATGGATTGTTGAATGAATTGCTCAGCTTGTGCATCAAGAAGTCTTTGACAATGAAGCTTGCTTGGCTCCTTCTCTCCTTGGCACCTTGGATTTGATATTGCTTGATTTAAGATTTGGGCATGGTAACATTGCTTGCAAAGATTTTCTCTCACCAAATTAGCATTATAAATTTCGCTTATGAAAGCTTAGAAATGAATAGACATGGCCTTGTATTTATAGCCTTGAGAATTAACTCTCACCCAAGGTGAGTTAAAGTTGAGTTTAGACTTGGAAGGGGTTCAAACTAACCCTTAGTGAGTTAAAACTAACTCTAAATGAGTTAAAACTAACTCTAATTGAGTTAAGGCATGACTCTCAAATTATATATTTTAGGATATTTATAAAGAGCTTGACAACTCATAAAGGCAGTGATGAAAGGATTTGATATTTTGATTTTTAAATTTTAAAGTTTTAGATATTTATTAATTACAAATGGATAATTCAACTAAGAATTTAATCTTGTTTAAAGTATCAATTGATTTTGATTAACCTTTTAACTCTTTCAATATTTGATCAAGTGTGCAAGTTCCCACTTAATAGGTTATAGGTTAAATGGATAGTTGTGATACCGCAAGGTGATTATAGATGAATTTATGAAAAGTTATTATTGTAGATGGGTTAGTATCAAAAATAGGGATGCCTCAACATTATTTTTAACTTTGATGAATGATGTGTAATAAATTTTAGACGGTCAATGATTCTTAGGCTTAATTTAAAATGGTTGTTAAGAATCAATCTGAAGTTCGATCGGAAGCTAGTTGTGGCTAGTTTTGGGTGTCTACAGTTTACCCCTATTTGGGAAGATATTGTAAGCTATAGGCACGATAACATCTTCTCAAAAAATGAAATAGGCCATTAATAAAAAGAGGTTAATGATTGAATAATATGCTCCAAATAACATTTAGGAAGCCTATAATGATGCCCCCTTGAGGGAGTGGCCAACACATACGATTGATGGATAGTCCTTGAAAAAAAGTATGAAGAAGAATGAAATTAACCCATGAGTGAGATTAATTCAATCAAGATAATGCTTGCATGTATTGATTTTAAAAGTAATGATTTGTCCAAAGGTGGTTATAATCAGTAATAAAGGTTGATACACTTATTTGACAAAAGGTGGTTATAATTAGTGGCATAGGCACATGCCCCAATAGGGTTGATGAGTCAAAATAATAATTTGCCTATAGGTGGTTATAATCATTAAGATAACCTGGATTGAAGAATTTTTTTTGGTTGTGCCCTAGTAGGGAAGATTGGCAATCATAAGTCAAGGATATAACCTATCATATAGATTAATAATAAGTGGGTGTAAATGTAGATTCGAGGGTCTAATGACTAAAGAAGCCACAACCCACCAGGCACATGATGATGTGCAAAGTGATGAAAGAGATGATTGTAAGAATAAATGTGTTTGAGCTAACTTGAGATATGTCATGTATCCAAGCATTGCCTAAATAGTTGAAATAGACCTCAGGCCAATGTAGTTCACTTAAATATGGGAGAAAATGGAATGAGAAATAAAATAATAAAAATTGATCAATGTGAATGATTTAGTCATACTTTTCAATGTAGAGATGCTAATCCTTATTATTATTGATGCAAATAGAATAGTCAATGGTTTGATTTGATCAAGGAGGGTGGGAGGATTTACCAAGGTTACTAAGGAGAAGTTTATGCTACTCCATTGCTTGTAAGATTCCTTGATCTAATTTTTGCTATATCACATGATGGTATACAACATAATATAAAACACCATGATAAATTAGCTTCAATATGCATAAGGATTGACACCCAATCGAATAAATAATTGAAAATAATGCACCAATGATAAAAACCATGATGATAGTGCTGACGTATGAATATGGATAGACTTAAGAATAATGTTGAAAGAATCACTCTATGAATGCATATAAACTAAGACAAGGCACAACAAGTAAAACAAACAAACATGCAAACAAATAACTAAACAAACAAACATAGAAAAATTGAAAATAAAAGCAACAAAATGCATCCTGTCATCAACTAAGTCAATATCTACACATGGAGGCTCAATGGAAGGATAAACATGTGGTGCCCCTAAGCAAGGATACATGAAAATGGAAGGTCACACCCCCAATGGTAGAAGAATGGATTAGAATGAATAATGGATTTATCCTAGTAGGGAAGATCAAGAATGATTGACTAGGTTTAAACAAGATAGATGTTTTTAGATTTTGAGTCTTAATATCTCACGAGGAGAGTGTATGCTGATTTTCTTGAATTTTTAGAATTTTGAAATTTCGTAAATATTTTTTGAATTAAGTATCTCAACTTGATTGAGAATTATGAGACACAAATCAGTCTAACTTGTAAAATGGTGAGAGCATTGGCTTAGTTTGCTCACAAAATTTTGAGAGTGTTGGCTAAAGGGGGACTAAGATGAATTCAACATGAATCAAACATGACCTACATAGTCTCTTTAGGACCTCAAGTCATAGTAGCTCTGCCAACACAAAAGGCAGTGAGATCCAATCAGGTAATAACAAGTTTTTGAATTTAGGCAAATTGTAAGGCAAATGATAATAATAAAGATGAGGTGATGTGATGATGCATGGTAAAGGTGTTGTTCTTAATTTTTATATATGTGGTTATAATTAAGAAATAATAACATAGATCAGTGATACTAATTTGCCCATAGGTGGTTATAATTAGTAACACAAGGTGGAATACTAATTTTTGCACATGTGGTTATAATCAATGGCCCTAGTCAAATGCAGATGACATAGGTAATTGATAGATCCACCATCATACTACTTTCATAAACTACCATTTGAACATGTAATCCTAAAATTGCTGAAACTAGATCAAAATCCCCTCGTAGAAGGTGCTGAAAGAACCAATGGAACCAAGGTAAAAAGGGTTAGGTAGGGTGGTTAAATTTTTTTGGTCAATAGGGACATTATGTTATAATGGTATATGACATGATATAAAGAAAATGATATTATGATAATTGGCTATAATGGTAATAAGGTTGGCCCTAATTGATAAGTTAAGGTAAATGGCAGGGTATGAAATAATGACAAGGCAAATGACAAATGGAAAAGGTAAGGTAAATGGAAAGACAAAGATAAATGTTTCTAGAAAGGTAAATGTTTCTATTATTCTTGATGATGTGGAAATGCACATCTTGATCAACATATGACACACCTAGAATAGCCAATCATGTAAACTATTAGCTCACATCTCTTCTAAATAACTGCTCGATCAATAACCTACTATGGATTTGGACTCCAATAATGTTGTTGTGATCTTCATTGGTATTTTAATCCATTTCATGCAAACATCGAGACAAGATGTCTTCGTTGTATCTACAAAGGAAAGTGTGGATAGGGATGATAAATATAGATAAATATTGGATGATAGGTCTGATTTGGCAATGTAGAGGTGGATGATAATGGAATGTATAATGATTGGAATTTTCATGCATAGATAATATTGCTGATTCTAGATTCAACATAAATTTGGTTGTGGTGGGGATGAAGACTTATGAATATTCTCTCGATATGACCACCAAATTTTTTTGTTGTTTGGGCATGAGAGTAGCTACCATCTGATTTTTCTATAGAATGGAAGTTGTATTGATTTCATCTTTGAAAATGTCTTCATCAAGCATTGAAGAACCATTGTGCTTAGCTATTGGTGCCTTGATGATTTTTTCACCAATGAAGTTGTCTAGATTATCCTATAACACCTTTGATAAGGTTTCACTAAGGAACATTGACTTTTTAATTTGATTATCTTATAAAACCTATAGAAAGGTTTTTCTAGAAGATGTTGAGTTTGGAATTTTATTGTCCCTTAGAGCCTTTGAAAAGGTTTCACTAGGAGATTGTTCTTCTTCTACACAAATGTGGTCTTAGTTCCCATGATATTCTTCAACTGATATGTCACCGTAGATGGAGTTCAACAAGGTGTGATTCTATCATTTTTAATCAGCACTTATGGAAGGTGGAATGTCAATATAATGGTTAGGTTGGTTTGTGTTAATAGAATATGGAATGACAATAAAATGGGAAGAGGAAACACAATCCTTGTAGAAGATACTAGGAGAACTTGTGTCGATACTTAAGTAATCATACTCAAAACTATGGATGGATAATAAATATATTCAAATTGATCTACAAGATATGTGTAACCAATATTGTAACACCTACACATGTATTCTGATTTTAAAGTTGAGTTTGATTCAAGGGACTATGAATCCAATGTTGAGACTGACATTGATTCTATTTCTGATGCTAAATTTGATGTTGGTTCAATAATAAAACCTAAGTTTAATGTTGATTTTTCATCTGGTGTGGATGTTTCTACAATGATGTCTTATTTAATGTTTGGTATTACACAAGTAAAGGCTTATGATGGAAAAATTTGATCTTAAAAAATAGGATTATCTAAGAAATAATTCACAGAGATTGGATTATCAAAGTGAGACTCCTCAATGAGGGGAAAAAGGTTAAGAGATAACTCCACAAAGACTAGCTTGTCAAAGGGAGGCTCTTTAAAAATAGGACAATGGTCAAGATAATGATTTGCCCAAAGCTGGTTACAATCATTAAGAAGTGACTCAAAAAATATTGGCTTATCAAAGTGAGACTCCTTGACAATAGGTATAGTATCAAAAGGTGATTTATCATAGGTCAACTCATCACAAATAGGTGGTTTAACAAAAACATTATATATTGGCTAGTTCTCTTGGCCTTGGTTTACAAGTAGTTGTAAAGTACTAGTTTTGAACACATCTTAGTCTTTGAATGAGTGGTTTTGTTAGAGAGGTAATGATTGGCTCTATTTTGGCTTGATGACCATCATGGATTTTCTAAAGTGGGTGATGGTTGGCAATGGATTGATTGGTTAATGATCTAGGATGGTAACTATGACTTGTCTAATCATGATTGCACAACTTTGTTGATATAATGAGCTACCATAATTGAAAGGGCATAAAATGGTAATGGTAGGGAATTATGAAGCTTAGTTGCTTACATAAGCCAAAAGATGAGGTCCTGGTATGATAATGGTAGGGCATTATGAATCTTGGTTGATGTCGTGAGCCAAAGGATGAGGTCTTAGAATGGTAACCCTTGGATGTTGTGGAGCATGATTGCTTGTGCAAGATAAAGGATGAGGTCTTAGAATGGTAATGGTAGGGTGTTGAAAATCTTGGTTGCTATCATGAGCTAAAATATGAGGTCCTATAATGGTAATGATAGGGTGTTGTGAAGTTTGGTTAATGTCACGAGCCAAAGAATGAGGGCCTAAAATGATAATGATAGGGTGTTATGAAGCTTGGTTACTATCATGAGTCAAAGGATGAGGGCCTATAATGGTAATCCTTGGATGTTATAGAGCTTGGTTACTCATACAATTTAAAGGAGGGTTAATGGTATAGGTAGGGGATTGGGTACCATTATCCATAAAAGGGCAAACCTGATGTGTTATTCAGCCCAAAGAAGGTATCACCACATACTATGCTTGAGGATCTTGTCCTTGTTCCCTAGCTTGAGTATTACAAGGAGGACAAGGATCCATATCACAAACAACATCATCACCATAGGGGTCTTGAACAAAGTTATCATATGCAACCATGGTTTCATAACCTGAATTGTACATGGTTCCACTACAAGTGTAACGAGATATATCCAAATCAATGATGATTTTTTTGAAAAGAGGCCTTAAGTTTTACAAACTCTAAAAAATAAGGTCCAAAGGAAAAATGGTCCAAACATAGTCTAACTTGGTCTAAGGAATGGAGCTATATCTTCAAAATGGTCAGTGCTAAAACTTGGTATAAAATAGTCTAACATCAAATGTCTTAAACAAAATGTCAAGTGAATGAAATAAAATCAAAATGCCAAACTTAGGGTACAAAGTGTTTCAAACAAGTCTAAGCTAAGAAAACAAAATTTACTAGGTATTTTAGAAAATAAGGCACAAAAACTAGGCTCAAAACAGGCATTGCTAGGTCTTTTGGAAAAGGCACAAAAGCTAGACTTTAAACAAAATAAGGTAAGAAAGTTAATCTAACAAATTTGAAACACTTTGACACAAACTAGGAATTTAAATTTAAACATGAACTTGGTCTTTTGGCAAAAGACATGAAACAAAAGGCATATGGAAGATAGACCACTTCCCCAAATCTAGGCACAAAAATAGTTTTCAAATTGAATAAAGATTTTACCTACATTACACAACCCAAAAGTGAAAGGAAAATATTTTAAGCCAAAATTACACAAAGCTTAGATATAATCCAATTGATGTTTGGATTTGAACTTATCAAGGTTAATTTCTAACTCAACTTAAAAAACTAGGCTTCTTAAAATAGACAAAAAGCTAGACAATAATGAATGGAATAATGACACTAGATAAAGATCCAAAAGGTACACATGGCTTTAGTTTCAAAAATGTCAACTTGGAAACAAGGCAATACATCTTTTAAATTATTCGAATAATATAATGACATTTATCATGCTTTAAAGATGTGATAAAATGGTTTATTTCAAGACTCAAAGGCAGAAGACTTGAAGTGAATTGGGCAATGTAATGACACCCTTATTAAACAAGTGACACACACAAAAGTTTATCAAAGTACTAAGGCAAATGTGTGATATCAAATGGATGGCATAATTCCTCTCCAAATGAATGAGTGATGTATATACAATACTTGTTTTGTTGTGGTATGAAAAATAAATAGTTAGACTCAAAACCATGTAAAAAAGGATAAAAATGACATAAACACCTAAGTGTAACGTTTTAAATCCTAAAACTAATAAGGTTACATAGTACTATTGAATTTCATCAATATACTTATTCTTGAGATGATTTTAATTATTAATCCAAAAAGTACAAGTACATGAAAATTAGGGTTTTTAGGCCCCATTTTATTTCAAGAGTTCATACTATGACATGAAACTTTAGGATACTTACATTGAATCAATAGTTTATCTATATCAAGTGGGGTTATTCTAAAATGTCAATTTTTGCTCATTTTTAGATGGTCCCAAGTGTGGCAAACACTAGATATGCAATCATGTCATTTGGATTCACATCAATCATCTTGTTATGAAAAGGTCTTGTCTTTTTCATAACTACTACATCCATTATTTTCATAGTATAGTGCGATGTCTGAGTTTCCCCTATGTTTTGAAGTCGATTACTACTAACAAAGCTTGTTTTAACCATTCAAAACAAGCATCCCAATAGGTCACCCTCAATTTATATACCCTACCATGGAGGGGAGTTGAAATGATGTTGGGAGATAAATTTTCAGGTCAAAATTTCCTTAAAGAACCCATGAGGAGGAGATGAACTCCAGTTCACAAGCCAAAATGCATAAAAATAAAGACAAGTGAAAAGACTGTATGGTTATTTTGTGGTCACCCAAACCATATGGATGTGGGGAGGGCCTTAACGACTTTATTTTCATGGTTTTGGACTAAAAGAAAAAAAGAAAAAAATGAGCATTTTTGGTTACCCAAGTTCCCTAAAAGGGATGGGGGGAGAGCATACACACATCACTTATCTTTCTAAACAAACAAATTTAATAAAAAAAATGAAAATGAAACACTTAAGAATATGTTACTAATGTGAGAATTCATTTTATTACACCAAAATGAAGTGTGTTACAAAATTTTTATCCCCTTGGAATTTTTTATATGAAAAACTTTCAAAAACTTCAAAAATAACTAAGGCATGAAAAGAAATAGGTTCATTTTAAGCACCAAATACAAGATATGTAAGTTTTAACCGTGGTTAAACTTTGCTTTTTCTACCTCAGGACCTAAAATTATGAGAGGGTATACCTACTTAGAATCCCAAAAGTGAGTGATAAAAGAACATTTAGAATTTCACTTTTGGGTTTTCTATTTTTTGTCTCAGAGACAGATCATCGTCGACCCACATAGGGATCGATGTTGATCCACATAGAT
This sequence comes from Torreya grandis, assembly GCA_037957365.1. NCBI lineage: Eukaryota > Viridiplantae > Streptophyta > Pinopsida > Cupressales > Taxaceae > Torreya > Torreya grandis. The sequence continues at coordinate 834,077 of JARHVA010002868.1, forward strand.
CGACGTTGATCTGGCAGATCGTTGATGTTTATTACAAAAACACAAAAAAACACAAGTTTGTTTTTTACATAAAAATAGTTAGTAAAATGAGCTCAAAAACAAAATGCCTCACTAGATCCTTCAATAAAATGGTTAAACAAACAATATACAGGGTCTTTAAACACATAATGAAGATAAAAAAATCAAGAAAAACTCATGTTAGTTATGTCTCCACCATGTTCTATTTTTTTCACAGGGGCCATGGCCGATTATTGTAATCAACATCAATTTGTAAAATCAACATCGATCCCTATCAATTTTGAAACAAAATGGCATTGATCCTTGTAACCTGTGAGTTGCTAAAAATAGAAAGACATAAAAAACAAACTAAAAACTTGAAACTTGAAGATTTTTAAGCATCCATTAGAAAAACTAAAAGTAGCATATTAATCTCCTTGCTTATATGGGATTCTTGGGTCCCATCGAGTGTGCCAACATGTGAACAAGGATTTCAATAGAGGGGAGGTTTGTCTTGTTTAGTCTCATAAAAGAAATGAAATGAACACACTAAAATCCTAACACCTCTAGCCTAGACACTAGAGAGAGCTTAGGTAACAAAACTAAATGAAAGCACAACAAAAACATAAAATAAATAAATCTTATACGTTCCTTGGAGATCCAAATGGCTTAATCGGCTTGTACATCAAGAAGTCTTTGACAATGAAACTTGATTGGATCCTTATTTCCTTGGCACCTTGGCTTTGATGTTACTTGGCTTAAGATTTGGGCATGGTAACATTTCTTGCAAAGCTTGTCTCTCTCCAAATTAGCATTATAAATTTATCTTAAGAGATCTTATAAATAAATAGGCATGGATTTGTAGTTATAGCCTTGAGAATTAACTCTCACCCAAGGTGAGTTAAGGTTGACTTTAGGCTTAGAATGGGTTCAAACTAACCCTAAGTGAGTTAAAACTAACTCCAATTGAGTTAATAGTTATAAAGTAACTATGATTTGCAACTACTAGGCATTTCTCTAAAATTAGATATTTTAGGATATTTCTAAAGAAATTGATAACCTATAAAGAAAATGATGAAAGGTTTTGATATTTTGATTTTTGGAATTTCTATTTTTAGATATTCATTAATTGAAATTAGATAATTCAACTAGGCATTTAATATTGTTTAACTTGTTAATTGATTTTGATTAGCCTTTTAACACTTTCAAGATTTGATCAAGTGTGCAAGTGCCCTACTTAATAGGTCCATATGTCAAATTGATAGTTATGATGTCGTAAGGTGATTAGAGATGAATCTATGAGAAGTTATTATTTCAGACGGGCTAGTATCCAAAATAGGGATGTCTCAACATGATTTTAATATTTGATGAATGATACATAAGTAATTTTGGAACATTCAATGATTATTAATCTTAGTTTGCAATGGTTGGTAGGAATTGGTCTGAAGTCTGATCGAAATCCATTTGTGGCCAGTTTTGGGTGCCTATAATATCTAGTTTTGAGCTTTCTATAATATATAGGTTATCTACCTCAACAAAATGATATAGGTCAGACTATAAGATAAAAGTTTAGTCATAGTGAGATGATGAACGTGAGCCTTTCAATAGTGAGAAGGTCTATAATTAAAAGGTAGAGCCCTAATTGGTATTTATCAAATGAATAAGACTAAGATGCTATAAATATTCATTTTTCATATCTACATTTTCCCTATTTAATTTAGGAATGCATAAAGATTAAATTATCAGGTTAAATAAAATAAATGTGCACTTAGGTGTTTACAACACATCTTGCCTTTGTTTGAGCCCACTTTGAGTGCTTTGCTGGTGTATACCCTATAACCAAGAACATGTTACATTATAAATCAATGCATATAGTTTGAAATCTAAAATAATTGAAAGGAAAGAGAGCAAGGAAAGAGTACATCTGTGTGTCAATACAACCATATTGTCCCTTTGCAGTTTGCTTGGTAAATATGCTTCCTTATTAAGCATTGGAGCTAATAAAAGTTCAAACCTGAACCTTGGATATCTTTAGAAGGAGATTCAAAGATAAATAAATAGGCATGGCCTTGTATTTATAGCCTTGAGAATTAGCTCACCCAAGATGAGTTGAGGTTAAGTTTAGGCTTGGAATGGGTTCAAAATATCTATAAGTGAGTTAAAAATAACTCCAATTGAGTTAATAGTTATCAATTAACTATGATTTGCAATTACTAGGCATGGCTCTCAAATTAGATATTTTAGGATATTTTTAAAGAGCTTGACAACTCATAAAGATAATGATGAAAGGCTTCGATATTTTCATTTTTGGAATTTCTATTTTCAAATATTCATTAATTACAAATGGATAATTCAACTAGGCATTTAATATAGTTTAACTTGTTAATTGATTTTGACTAGCCTTTTAACACTTTCAAGATTTGATCAAGTGTGTAAGTTCCCATTTAATCGGTCGATAGGTGAAATTGATAGTTGTGTTGCCGCAAGGTGATTAGAGATGAATCTGTGAGAGGTTATTATTGTAGATGGGCTAGTATCCCAAATAGGGATGCCTCAACATGATTCTAATATTTGATGAATGATGCATAAGTAATTTTGGGATGTTTAATAATTCTTATCTTAGTTTGTAATGGTTGGTAGGAATCAGTCTGAAGTTTGATCATAATCCATTTGTGACCAGTTTTGCGTGCCTACAATATCTAGTTTTGAGTTTTATATAGTATATAGGTTATGTAACTCATTAAAATGATATGGGTCAGACTATAAGATAAAAATTTAGTCACAATGAGATGATGAATGCGACCCTTTCAACAGTGAGAAGGTCCAAAATTGAAAGGTAGAGCCCTAATTGGTATTTGTCAAATGAATAAGACTGAGATGCTATAAATATTCATTTTTAGTATCTACATTTTCCCTATTTAATTTAGTAATGCATAAATATTAAATTATTATGTTAAATAAAATAAATGCGCACTTAGGTGTTTAAAACACATCTTGCCTTTATTTGAGCCCACTTTGAGTGCTTTGTTGGTGTATACCCTAAACCAAGAACATGTTACAGTATAAATCAGTGCACATTATTTGAAATCTAAAATAATTGAAATTATTGAAAGAAAAGAGAGCAGGGAAAGAGTACATCTATGTATCGATACAACCATATTATCCCTTTGTAGTTTGCTTGGTAAATATGCTTCTGTATTAAGCATTACAACTGATAGAGGTTCAAACCTGAACCTTAGATATTTTCAAAAGGAGATTTAAAGATAAATAAATAGGCATGGCCTTGTATTTATAACCTTGAGAATTAACTCTCACCCAAGGTGATTTGAGGTTGAGTTTAGGCTTGGAATGGATTTAAACTAACTCTAAGTGAGTTAAAACTGACTCCAATTAAGTTAATAGTTATCAAGTAACCATGATTTTAAATTACTAGGTATGGCTCTCAAATTAGATATTTTAGGATATTTTTAAAGAGCTTGACAAATCATAAAGATAATGATGAAAGGCTTTGATATTTTGATTTTTAAAATATTGATTTTTAGATATTCATTAATTGTAAATGGATAATTCGACTAGGGATTTAATGTAGTTTAACTTGTTAATTGATATTTATTAGCCTTTTAACACTTTCAAGATTTGATCAAGTGTTTAAGTGCCTACTTAATAGGTCCATAGTCCAAATTGATGGTTGTGATGTTGCAAGGTGATTAGAGATGAATCCGTGAGAGGTTGTTATTGCAGATGGGCTAGTATCTTGAATAGGGATGCATCAACATGATTTTGAGATTTGATGAATGATGAATAACTAATTTTGGGACATTTAATGATTCCTAATCTTAGTTTGTAATGGTTGGTAGGAATCAGTCTGAAGTTCGATAAGAATCCATTTGTGGCCAGTTTTGGGTGCCTACAATATCTAGTTTTGAGCTTTATATAGTATATAGGTTATGTACCTCAACAAAATGATATGGGTCAGACTATAAAATAAAAAATTAGTCACAATGAGATGATGAATGTGAGCCTTTCAACAGTGAGAAGGTCCAAAATTGAAAGGTAAAGCCTTGATTGGTATTTGTCAAATGAATAAGACTGAGATGCTATAAATATTCATTTTTAGTATCTACATTTCCCATATTTAATTTAGTAATGTATAAAGATTAATTATTAGGTTAAATGAAATAAATACGCACTTAGGTGTTTACAACACATCTTACCTTTGTTTGAAACCACTTTGAGTGCTTTGCTGGTGTATACCCTATAACTAAGAACATGTTACATTATAAATCAATGCATATAGTTTGAAATCTAAAATAATTGAAATTATTGAAAGGAAAGAGAGCAAGGAAAGAGTACATTTGTGTGTCAATACAACCATATTGTCCCTTTGTAGTTTGCTTGGTAAATATGCTTCCTTATTAAGCATTGGAGCTGATAGAGGTTCAAACCTGAACCTTGGATATTTTTAGAAGGAGATTCAAAGATATTTTACCCCGAATATAGTTTAAGGATGAGTTGTGACATGTCCTATAAAATAACTAAATTTAAATAACACAACACAAGTGTGAATATATAATATGGTGAGGATAAGTGATTTAATCAACTCATCCTATAAATCTGGTGAAGTTGGGTGATTCAATCAACCAACCTATAAATATGGTAAGGTTGAATGATTTAATCAATTAGAACTATAAAAATAACCAATTAATATAGACGTGAAAGGTTCAATAACAATAGTTGTTAGTGAAAAATGGTGCTTCATGGAGATAATAATTTGAAGATATAATTGGTAAATTTTATAATTTTGGGTGCACTAGCATGGCATATGCACCTCTAATACATCTCAAGTTGATGTATTTGTTAAAATGTAACCTCTGATCCATAACTATGTATAATATATGTGTCATAAATATGAAAATATTTGTCCCAAATTTGTGAAAAATTAGTGTAATGTATAATATTCTAACCCAAGTGTATATTTGAATCATGTGCCTATATTGGATATTGTACAAGTGTGGATATTATGTCTTTGTGACATGCCCCCACTAAAATATGGAGATACTAAGAATTGAGTAAGTGTGGAGCTCATAAATCTATGACATGCCCTCACTAAAATATATAAATAGTGTAAATGTGGAGGTCATGCGTTTATGACATGCCCCACTAATATGCCCCACTTTTTAAGGTGAGGGAAATATAATCTAATATGTACATTACCTCAAAAGGACAAGGTAACTATATAAGATATGTATGAATTATTGTTTTCAAATTGTGCACGTTAGGATACTCTATGAGGCTCCTATAATTTGATGCAACATGGAATCATCTCTTAGATTGTGGGGAACCTATAAGAGGGATGAATCTCTAGATTATAAGGGATAGCTCCCTAGATTCTTCTTGAAGTGCATATCACCTAATCTAAAGCTTGTTTATGGGAAAAGGGTTAGGAACTTGCATGGATAGGAAACTACACTAAAGAGGTGATACACCAAGACATATCCCACAGACTATCACACTCCTACTAAGCAACAAAGCTTTCCAAGACCAATTCTACGCATTGAAGGATCCTAACATAGTGTTTCATTGTGAAGGTAGGCATATATAGGATAATCAACAATATAAATAATCTAGGTGAATATTTCACACCATAGAGACAATTTCATACTTGGAGAGGATCTTGGTACATTCATACATTCACATGCCCTGTTAAAATCAAAACTCTTACTTAAACATGAAGGATACAGAGGAGTAAGGATGACACCATCACTTATTTCCACTATACATCACTCTCACAATTATAAAAAATGTTCTTAACTTAGAATAAGACTTGTATTCAATTTTTAAAGATAAAATTCAATTTCATACTAGCAGGGCCTTGCCATACTAGCTATGGTCTCCCTTTACAATAGCCAAGATGGCTCATACTTGTAGAATTTAGAAGAAGGGAAAGAGAAGATAAGTTGAAGATGCACACATAAAAGTTTCAAAAGGTGGAAATAAGTTAAAATTCATATGAATGAGGTGTAGGAATGGTCATGAAACTGATTTTCACATCATTCTATCCCAAATTAGCCTTTTCTCCAAGTGTGGTGTAGCAATCTTCTCAATCATTCTCTCTTGTGAAACTGCCTTCATGATGGGCTTTCAAGAACAGTTAAAAATAGGTTAGGTACAAGTGTTACATGGAAATGAGGTTGAGGAGAGATAAATTAACTGATGTGGACATGTTTTAATCCCAAACTGAGCACCTTCCTTGATGTGGCGTTGAAACTCTTTCGCAAGCATCTTTGAGTATTGAAACTCCTTCTTGACAAGTGGCAAAAGGCAAGAGTTTGGTCATGAGATCTCCTGAATAGTTGAATTTGCATCCCAAGGATAATTTTAAATCATATTTAATCATCTCAATTATTTACATCACCTGAAATCTTCAATTCCTCTCTTAGGTATCACAAGGCCTCTTTGTCTCACTATGCCCAATTTGGCCAAAATAGTTAAAATTTGGATTTAGCTCAATTGGTATATTTTTTTTATTCATGTAAGGAATATATTAATCATATTATAATATAAATAATACATTTAGAACCATTAATCTCTCACCAAGACCCCATTTACTCATAGAGTCTTCACTAGGCCTAGTCCTCTTGTAGCCCTATTTCTACACAAGTCCACTTGTGTAGAATAATGTACAGACTTCCAATAATAAGTGAAACCATTTTTGAGTACCCTTTTCACTCATTGTGATTTTTTAAAATTTTCATTGTGCTATAGTAAATACAAGTGTGTTTTTTAGATCAATTAGTCCTCCCAATTAGGCCTAATTAGGCCTCTTTAGCCTAGAAGACTAAAAATTCCTATTTTGTGCTCCCACAAGTGTGAACTAGAAAAATGGCAGGTTATTAACTTTTTTCACCTCCTTAAAATACTTCATATCAATTTTTAGATCTTGATCATTTTTATGGACCCCTATTCAAGCATCAAATGCTCTTTCTTAGCCTATTTCGTACAACCCTATACTTAAAGGTATGAAATAGTGGCATGAGATGAAACTAAAGAGAGTCATCTACATCATCCTAATGTGTTATAATATTTAAATATTCATTTGAGTAGTTTTATTGTCCTTTCTCTCTCATTAGGTTCAAATCCGGCATCTTGGAGGTTTTTGAAGTGACTAAGCCTCTTAGCATTTATTCATGCAAGATACACATTGGAGATTCTTAAAAATTACACCGAGGGATCCTCAGGGACCTTATCCATCTTCCCCAAACATATCCAATTCCCATGCAAAACTTGGTGGAATTTCCAAGCACTTGAAGTTGACACTTGAGCTCCATTTTTTGCTTCCTTGTAGGTTTGAGTGCTTTCTAAGCCAAAAATGGTTTCTTGGAGACTTTATTTGCAAACCAATGATTTTAACACCTTTGTATACACCTTGAAAACTTCTTTCAATCATTATAATGGCTTGCTAAACTATTGGAATGGAAATTGACCTTTGATTGGCATTAGGACTAGACCTTACCAATAGGCCTACATCTTTGAGCTCCATTTGACACTCCAACAGTTATTTTTGAAATATTATGGATTAAAAAATTCATTTTAACCTCCATGGAGGTGTTCCAAATCATTGGGGTGCTTTCCTAAGGCCCAAAATAAAATTGACGTGCCATTTGAGATTAGGCTTATTCCCTTCGTTACCTTGATGACTACAACCCTCCATTATTAGAGCATCTTGTTTGGTTCCAAGGCTCCTAGAAAGGTTTTTTAGGTCTTTTTAGGTCCCCTACAGATTATACAACCTTAACATGATCTTTTCTTGCCTTTTGGTCACCAATTTCACCCCTTTTCCTTTAAACTGTCCTTACATGCATGGGAAAAACAACCCATGCTCTGAGATAAAGTAGAGAGGGCTTGATTTGATAGATTTGGAATATTGGTATGGATAATATACATAAACCCCAAATGGTAATTTTTATCAATTTTTATATTATAAATCCAATTATAGACCATCAAACTCTTCAAATTCCCAAGGCAGACCTTTTCAAGGTAGGTTGTATGCATGATAGGCAGGGTATGACTGTGCTTTGGAGAGAAATGGTTTGATTTGAGATAATTTTTAATATGTATGGATACTAAATGTATTCCATGACCTATAAAAACCATATATATCCTATTTTACCCTTAAACCCTTCCTCATACTCTTGGGAACCTTGCTAGGTCTATGACTGCCCATAGGGAGATCTCTTTTTTAGGCCTGACTGTAGGTTACTTGAGCTAGGTTCATGCTTTGAAGACACCATAAAAACCTCTTATTTATATTAAAAAGACCATATTAGTGATCATATTTCAAATCTCCACAACTAAAATCCATCTTTTGCATTATTTCTTCCCTCATTCCCAAGATTAGGCCATTTGCTCATTGGGGACTGAGACAGGCCCAAACTCCTATCTGTAGGTGAAAACTGAGCCTTGATTTAGGAGTGTGGAATCTATAATCATTTTTAATTTGTCATGGAACCTAATCATGTTTTTAATTATATTATAAACCCTCAAACTATCATCAATTGATGTTTAGGCCCTCAACAAGTACCCCTTTGCCTTGACTGTGACAATCATGCTTCAAGCCTGCTGTAGGTGATTAGGTGGTGTTTAGGGTTTGTTTGATAGTGATATATATTCTCAAGAATATAATTAAAATCACCAAACACTATATTTCTCCTTTAAGGATTAAAACAAGCTCAAAATTCCAACTTCCAACTCATTGTTCACTAACCTAGCTGTAGGTGCTCCTTCCCATGCCTGTGTATGGACAGAGAAGCGTACATTAGTGATCAAAACATTAAAATTCATATTTTATTTGACATATTGGATCAAGAATACTATTTTAAATAGTTTATATTTATCAATATTATTGGCATAGCTTAGTATTGTCAATTTGAAATGCAAAACCATTTTCCAATCAATGTCCTGTAGATATCATTACCCTTTTTTAGTGGGTTTTTGGTAACTTTGAGACTTTGAAACTCTCACTTCCACTCATTTTCCCCTAAAAATTGGCATGGTTATTGTGGGTGGATAGGGATACAAGGTGAACCTATAATGTTCCTTTAAATCCACCATTATCTCATAATATGAAAACCACAAAAACACCTAAGAACTCTGTTTTGGTGATTTAGGGACTGTGGAACCAAATACAATCAATTCCTTGTTCTGAAGGAAAATTTTGCTTGTGTAACATACTAAGTATTCAAGGAATGAAATATAATAAATTTTCATAATTTTTGGACTAAAACATCAATTCCACCATGTAATCCATGACTCACACCTCTGTACAACTTCTTGAACTCCTATAGAAGGCAACTGTAAGCACATTTTGCAAACAAGGCAGTAAATAAGGGAATTAGGCAATTTGGCTTGAAGGAGTTGATTGGTATCTCACAATGGAATTGAATGAAACACCTTAAAAAGATGGATCCAAACACTTTTATCATCCCATGGAACCATCTTTTATGTCGCAAAACTCAGGTTACATACCTGTTGTCCCCCAAAAATATCACTCATTTTTGGGACAACCTATGAACTATTTTGGTTCATCAGACCAAAATAATCTCTCCCCTTTTCAAAAAATTGTTTTGAGCATTTGGGTTATTCATTTCTCAAAGATTTTCTATAAATCTATGGACTTTGCAGGCTTGAATCTATGGACTCTGTAGGCTTGAATCTATGGACTCTACTAGAAGAAAATCTACAGACTCTGCAGACCAAGTTCTACGAGCTTCACATGCAGATTTCTACGGACTCTGTAGGAAAGAAGCAAGCTCTCAACACTTAGGTGAGTTCAATGGGTTCAATGACCAATTGGTTCAATGCGCTTGGTGCAAAAGATCAAAAAGACTTAGCCAAATAATGAAGAATGAACCGATTGAACCATTGAACAGTTGAACCAAAGTTGGTTTAATCGGTAGGTTCAAGGGGCTGCCCCAAAGCCAAAGAGGAAAGTGCCCTTGTAGAGGGTAGGCAACATTGGTTCGAAGGTAAAAAAAAGACAAAATTCCTTCAGATTTGTTCAAAGTCCCAAAAGGAACAATTCTTTCAGACTTTTTGTTTGATGGAATTGATTAAGTGAAGAGGCCGAAAGGATTTTTTCAAGAAGACTTTTCTCAGAAAAATGTTAAGGCAAAATTCCTTCAGAATTTTTGTCTGAAGGAATTCTTTTAGGCTTTTTGTCTGAAGGAATTCTTTCAGGCTTTTTGTCTGAAGGAAAAGCTCGAAAGCCAAAATCCCATCGAAGATGTAAGAACCCGCCAGGGAAGTTAAAGTCCGAAGGTCGCATGAAAAATCTCGAAGGGTAGATACCCTTGCGAGGGACACCTGACGTCAAAAAAAGGACCTTTTCCAAGGACCCGAAGGGACCCCTTCCCTTTGGGACATTCCAAAGGCTGAACAAAGGTGCAGAAAGGAATCCTCAAAGACTTGCATAAAGAGCTTCAAAGAATGAATTGATTGAACCATTAAACCGTTGAACCAAATGGTTCAATGAGTTCACAGGTTCAAAGGTTCAACCAAGCACGACAAAGATCAAAGATCTTAGGAAGAACAAGCGATGGGCAAAACCAAAGAACCAAAGAACCAAAGAACCAATGGACCGATTGAAGCTTGAACCAAAAGAGTTCAAAGTTCAATGGTTCACAGGTTCAAGTAGTTTAAAGGTAGTCTCAATCAAGGAAAGAAGCAACAAACAGGTGGTTCAACAAATGGTTCAACCAGAGAGCAAAGAAGCACTTAAGCAGGGATGCGATGGACCAAAAGAGACAGAGTGAACCAACGAAGCTTTGAACCAATGAACTTTCAAATGGTTCATAGGTTCAAAGTTCAACATGGTTCAAGTAGCTAGCGACCATTGACGGTCCCTTGAATGTCAAATTTAAAGTAAGGGAAAATCCATGGAAATTCAAATAGAGCGTGAAACTTAAAGGAAGAACCAAGCGACTGACCAAAAAGATAGCCCGATAGCTCAAATCACAATAGGAAGAGACAAAGCTGGAAAAGAAAAAAGCAAAAAGAGGGAAAAGCCCAAAATATCTATGCATAAGTAATTTCAGTAGGTGGAATAGTCCACTAAGCAGGTATTTTGGCTTGCAAATTAAAGATGCGGCCTATTTTCCCTTCCATGAAGTAAAGACAAAATGGACAGCTGCGTAGATGTCAGAGGGGATAGACTAGATGATCCAGACCCAGGAAAAGACATATTAGATGAATAGACATGCCATAGTTAAGGCAACACACTGTTCCAGGCATGGTCCCTGTAGATAGAACTGAAGGTGCATTGAAGGTGTTTACTGTAGCATGGGCTGTCCCATGGGAGAGAGCGCCAAGCCTTGCTTGGTGGCCATATATTATAATCTCTTTTATTATTTTAAGAGGATCTTTCCCTTACCAGAAGCAAAGCTCTACCCAAATTGAAAGGCATTACTGAGACTTTGAGCTCAGATTGTAGTTCATATTTTTGTGATTGAATGAGAAAGCAAGTTACTTGCAGACTTTATGATGTTATAGCTTGTGTTATTTTAGGAAATTGTTCTTATGTCTATTTCCTAGGAGAATTCTTGTTTATTCGATCTAACAAGTAGAATTAGTGGAAGTGACAAGGAAGGTGTCCTGAAGTCAGCTACTTTCAGACTTTGTGCTGACATAGTTGTTTTTACTGTGTGTTTATTTTCTATTTCTGTGTAAAGGACCTTGGGATGACTTTATGCCCCCATTGTTCTTCGTATTTAACTCTTGGGCAGTCAAGGTGGAGACTTTGCACTACATCTCAGGCTGCTAGTTACTCTGAACTTTTGGTTACTAGTTGCTTACCAAAAAGATTCCTGTTGTTTGCAAGAACAAGCACTTCTAAAAGAAGAGAAGTGCCTTCTGTCATTTCACCAAGATTTCTACTATCTAGGAAGGGATCTGGATCTTGGCTAAATGTTACTTCTGAAAGAAGAGAAGTACCTTCACCAATCACCCAAGATTTCTCCTCTATTTGTTAGCCTGAAGTGAATTTTCTATTGAGACAAGCTAGACACATAGACCTTGAGGCTGATCAAGACTTGGCTACTGAGCTAGAAGATGACCTTATCTTGGTAGGAAAGATAAGGAGAGATCCTAATAGAGGTAAACCCTCTTCATCTTCTGAATACTCATCCATAGCCATTATTGACCCAATGGTACAAAAACTGGCAAATGAATTGCTAGCCTTGAAAAGAAAAATGGCACAAGGTATGTCTTCTGCTCCTCTATATAAAGATATACCAAGGAGGACATTCCCCAATCAGCCATATCAAGGCAATGCTGCTAGAAGTCAAGGGCAACCAAATCATCTTCTTCCCCCACAGAGGAACCTTGCCCTTGAAGCACCTCTAACCAACTCAGCAGTGAGATATCTAGAAACAAAACATGTTTCCTATTTCCAACCTGTGTTTAAGCAAGAAAATGATGTTGATCTCTTCATGGAGGATCAAGAAGAATCAACTAGTGACTCCCACATCGGTTTCTTGAATTACCAGGATGAAATCAGAAGTGAAGTTAAAGCAGATGAGGGATCATATGTAGTATTCACACAGCCCAAGAATCAATCAACCCAATAAGTTGATAAAGAAAGAATAAAGGAATGAACTCAGCCTGTAATTCCAATTGCTAAGCGGGGAACCACTCTACCTTTCCAATCAAAGGACCCAGTGATTGCTAAGAAGGTTAGTACATCAAACATCTCTGTACCTTTTACTTAAACTTCAAAGATCAGTCCTCCCCCTCCCATAAACCAAAAAGATGAACTCCCATCCTTTCTTCCAAGTCCATCTCAGTCATTTGACATGATTGATCATGTCAAGAAATCCAAAATTCAAATGACTAAGTTTGAATCCCTACAAGGCAATCCTGAGCAGTTAAACATTGGTGAAGAGCTAGGTATGGACCTGTCTGAGGCAAAGATTGTGGTCACCCAAATGTCAACCCCTACTACTCAAATTTTGTTTGAGCCTTCAGGCAGGGGTAATTACTCCTTGACCACAGAGGATGCTCATGTCTTAGTTGATCAAAGTCCCATGGCTGGCAATCCAAGATTTGATCCAAATTAGGCATCAAAAGAATTGGTAGGGCACAGTACAAATTAAGATGGATCTTCGATCTCTGATGAAGAGAAATCTAATAGAAGATCAGCTTTTGATGATGCTTGGATCCTAAAATTTGATGGCAATAATTCTTACATAGCTGGATGCAGATCTCTATTGCTCAGATTGAAGACTGCTCAAGATGAAGAGATCAAACTCCTTCACACCAAAGGAGATGCTGAGCTGATGGTTTGTCAGGAGTTTGAGGCTGACAATCAAAGCATGTGCTGGACTGAACTAGTAGAACAACAAGCTATGGTGGTGGACCATACTGCTATACTCCAAAGTCAGTAAAAGGAACTCTTTGCCAAGAGAGCAAGGAGTTTTGGTTTTCAGTTTTAAGACCACGTACTGCCATGGGGCAAGAAGAAGAAAGAGCCAAGAGGAAGACAAAAAATTGGTTTCCTAGTGGGGAGTTCCATTCACTTGTCACCATTTCTGGGGACAAAATGGTTTCCTGCTAGTTTATCAGGATGGCACACTATTTTCACTATCTCATGGTGGATGGCATCTGAATCACTTTAGATCTTGAGGCATCAGATAAGATCATCTGTACATATGTATATTTGTATAGTCTTTAGTTGTATTTTGTGCTTTTCATTGTCATTTTTGGCACTTTTATTTTTGGGTAGCATGACTACATAGCCTAATGGCATACTTCAAGGCACTGGAGATTTTGGTTTCTACTCCCCTCAGCTATTCTAAGTTTTCAACTAAAAGAAGTTCCCCAACTAGAGCCAGTTATTGTCCCCCAAAAATATCACTCATTTTTGGGACAACCTATGAACTATTTTGGTTCATTGGACCAAAATAATTTCTCCCCTTTTCAAAAAATTATTTTGAGCATTCGGGTTCTTCATTTCTCAAAGCTTTTCTAGAAATCTATGGACTTTGTAGGGTTGAATCTATAGACTCTGTAGGCTTGAATCTACAGACTCTGTAGGAAGAAAATCTATGGACTCTACAGGAAGAAAATCCATGAACTCTACAGGCAAAGTTCTACGAGCTTTGTATGTTGATTTCTATGGACTCTGCAGGAAAGAAGCAAGCTCTCAACACTTAGGTGAATTCAACAGGTTCAACGACCAATTGGTTCAACTCGCTTGGTGCAAAAGATAAAAAAACTTAGCCAAATAATGAAGAATGAACCGATTAAACTATTTAACCAAAGTTGGTTCAATTGGTAGGTTGAAGGGGCTGCCCCAAAGCCAAAGAGGCAAGTGCCCTTGTAGAGGGTAGGCAACATTGGTTCGAAGGTCAAAGAAAAGATAGAATTCCTTTGGATTTGTTCAAAGGCCCAAAAAGAACAATTCTTTCAGACTTTTTGTCTGATGGAAATGATTAAGTGAAGAGGCCGAAATAATTCTTTCGAGAAGACTTTTCTCAAAAAAATGTTAAGGCAAAATTCCTTCAAACGTTTTGTCTGAAGGAATTCTTTTGGGCTTTTTGTCTGAAGGAAAAGCTCGAAAGCCAAAAGCCCACCGAAGATGCAAGAACCCACTAGGAAAGTTAAAGCCTGAAGGTCACATGAAAAATCTCAAAGGGTAGATACCCTTGCAAGGGACACCTGATGTTAGAAAAAGGACCTTTTCCAAGGACCTGAAGGGACACCTTCCCTTCAAGATGTTCCAAAGGCTGAACAAAGATGCAAAAAAGAATCCTCAAAGACTTAGGCACAAAGAGATTCAAAGAATGAACCAATTGAACCATTAAACCAAATGGTTCAACGAGTTCATAGGTTCAAAGGTTCAACCAAGCACGATAAAGATCAAAGAGCTTAGGAAGAACAAGCGATGGGTAGAACCAAAGAACCAAAGAACCAATGGACCAATTGAACCTTGAACCAAAAGAGTTCAAAGTTCAATAGTTCACAGGTTCAAGCAGTTCAAAGGCAGTCTTAGTCAAGGAAAGAAGCATCAAACAGGTGGTTCAACAAATGGTTCAACCAGAGAGCAAAGAAGTGCTTAAGCAGGGAAGCGATGGACCAAAAGAGACAGAGTGAACCGATGAAGCTTTGAACTAATGAACTTTCAAATGGTTCACAGGTTCAAAGTTCAACACAGTTCAAGCAGCTAGTGACCATTGATGGTCCCTCAGACATCAAATTTAAAGTAAGGGAAAATCCATGGAAATTCAAATAGAGTATGGAACTTAAAGGAAGAACCAAGTGATTGACCAAAAAGATAGCTCAATAGCTCAAATCACAGCAGGAAAAGACAAAGCTAGAAAAGACAAAAGCAAAAAGAGGGAAAAGCCCAAAATATTTGTGCAGAAGTAATTTCAGTAGGTGGAATAGTCCACTAAGCAGGTATTTTGGCTTACAAATTAAAGATGCAGCTTGCTTTTCCTTTCATGAAGTAAAGACAAATTAGATAACTGTGCTGACATTAGAGGGGATAGAACAGATGATCTAGACCCAAGAAAAGACATATTAGATGAATAGACATGCCATAGTTAAGGCAATGCACTATTCTAAGCATGGTCCCTCTAGACAAAACTGAAGGTGCATTGAAGGCGTTGACTGTAGCATGGGCCGTCCCATGGGAGAGAGCGTCAAGCCTTACTTGGTGGCTATATATTGTAATCTCTTTTATTGTTTTAAGAGGATCTTCCCCTTACCAAAAGTGAAACTTTTCCCAAATTGAAAGGCATTACTGAGACTTTGAGCTCAGATTGTAGTTCATATTTTTTTGATTGAATGAGAAAGCAAGTTACTTGCAGACTTTGTGCTATTATAGCTTGTGCTATTTCAAGAAATTGTTCTTATGTCTATTTCCTAGGAGCATTCTTATTTATTCCATCTAACAAGTAGAATTAGTGGAAGTGACAAGGAAGGTGTCCTAAAGTCAGCTACTTTTAGACTTTGTGCTGACAAAGTTGTTTTCAATGTGTGTTTACTTTTTGTTTCTGTGTAAAGGACCTTGAGATGACTTTGTGCCCCCATTATTCTTTGTATTTTACTCTTGGGTAGTCGAGGTGGAGACTTTGCACTACATCTCAGGCTACTAGTTACTCTACACTTTTGGTTACCAGTTACTTACCAAAAAGATTAATGTTGTTTGTAAGAACAAGCACTTTCGAAAGAAGAAAAGTGCCTTCTGTCATTTCACCAGGATTTCTACTATCCAGGAAGGGATCTAGCACTTGGCTAAATGTTACTTCTGAAAGAAGAGAAGTACCTTCACCAATCACCCAAGATTTCTCCTTTATTTGTTAGCACCATCTTTGAAAAAAGAGAGATGGATGGTTTATCCCACCCTTGTGTCTTACTTTCTGCTTATATATATAGTATATAGCCTCTACATATTTATTAGGGAACCTCCCCTTGATGAGAGGAGAGATTTGTCCCCTTTGGATGTGGTAAAACTATAACATTGGATGACCAATCTCTCTATACTATGGTGATAGGAACTATTTTGGTCACCAGTTAGCTGGCTGACAAAATATTCACCCAACAATACCCATGAATTCAAACTTTGAGAAACAAGTACAATTAGGAAATCCCTTTTAAGGGCATTAAGAGAGGAAGTGTTGGATGGTAAGAACACCATAGAGAGGGCCTATTTAAATATTAAAAAACTTCATCTAACTCACACAACTCCATGTATTCTTGAAAACAAGAAACAAATGCACAACCATACCCCTCTTGAATGCAATTTCATAAAAGGCTACCTCAAGTGTAAACAATTATTCATAAATGAGGACACACCATATAAAAATTTGTTGCTATTAAAATGAAGTGAACTTAGATTAAAATCGACCCCCCAAATAACTACTCCCAACTCCACCTGTACGGTCCATAGCAAGTGATTGAATCTGGCCTTTCTTTGCTTGCCAAATGAAAATAGAGGAAAACAAGTTGCAGATGAAATTTGTTGCATTATCCTTGAAATACAAACATGAATGACCTATTTGGAGGTGAAGAGCCACTCTACCATGTTTTCAATTGATGGTGAACGTGGAAAATCTGTACAAGTGCCTAAAAAACTCCTATTTTTGAGGGAAAACTACCATTTCTTGATCATAACAGACTTCTAACTATCACCTAACTGATTCTAACATGATTTAACCTTATCCAAATTAATATCCATCTTAATGACATAATTTAAACCCCCACCATATGTACAAGTCAATTAATTAGCTAGAAAAGAGGCTAAATGACCCTTTTACCACATGAAACCTAACAAATTGCCAATTTATGACTTGAAGACACTTGAAACTTATCAAATACCCTTTTAGGAAATTTTCAACACATTTTAGCACCTTGAATATATTTTACCAATGTTGAATTTGGTTGACTAAGCCCGTACAAGGAGGATGGGTTTCAACAAGGACTAGGGAAAGGGTAAGTGAGACATGTAGGACAATAGATGACCCCATAGGACATGAAACTTTCTCTAAAAGTTTAAAATAGTAGGGGTTGACCCAAATTTGACTTGGGGTCAAATTTGGTCAACATTCTTGATGATTCTCAGGGGTGGCATGCCTAAGACCAGTTTCCTAATCCTTCCATTAGGCATGGAGTCACACATATGAGCACTCTAATTGACTTGAATAGACCTTTGGCTCAAAGGAAACAATTTGGTTGACACACACACAAAACAAGACACACATGAAATAAAGGAAAAGGAAACACACCTATGCTATGAAGGACTTATGAAATACAAGATAAGTGAAACAAACCACTCTAATGTATACAAACTAAGTAGAAGGATTTGATCCTCTTAGATCAAAAGGAAAGCTTTTCATACCATCTCATTGAAGTGGACTAGAAGAGTGTGCAAGCTTCCACTTAGGTCTTAGTTTTGTATATTCAAAGCCTTGTTCACCTCCCATGGTGCTTGCATTGACTTCATCTAGTTTCACATCCAATAACATGTGTTCGATACAAACATACTCCTCTTGATTGGTTTGAATGGAAACCATAGTCCTTAGTTCAAGTGATTTTCCATTGATTATAGACTCATTTTGATCTTCACATTCAACCTCAACCTCAAGTGGATTTTCATCATAAAGGCTATATTCAATTTGAAAGGTAAGGTCTCCATCAAGCTTTGGCGGTTCTAGCAACTGAATGCATAGGAGAGGTTTTTCAAAACTTACTACCTCTCTTGGCACCTTGTGTTCTCCATCCATCTTATGCATTTGATATTTTTGAGATGAATCATGCTTACCTTTCTCTTCTTATGGAGGTGCTTCATGATCTTCAATAGGTTTAGCTACAACATATCCTTCAAAATTTTTCTCAAGCTCTTCATGAAGTAGAGATGTATCATCCAAGCTCAAGCAAAAGTTTTCAAGATCATCCCAAAATGCCAAATCTTCACGGTTAATATAAGGGGTTTGAAGTTTATCAACTTTCTTACCAACTTCTTGTGGAGCATCATTTTGGATAGTGGGCACTTCTTCTTCACCTTGTGTTATAGGTTGATCATCATCATCTTCCATGAAGCTTGGTAATTCATCAATCCACTCAAAGTCTACTTCTTCTTGTCTCACCATTGAAGTGTCTTCTTCTCCCAAAACCTTTGTTGGATGCTCCATATCATTAGCTCCTTCTTTAGTGTATTCAAGGAACTCATCTATGATAGCATCCTCCCCCAACTCTTATGGATTTTTAGGAATAATCAGTTGATGTGAAGGCAATAGAGAAGAAGTACTAAATGGAAATCCTTTAGGTGCTTTGTCAACTTTGTTCACATAGTTTTATTCCGTTTGAAATTTCACAAGAATGGTACCTTGGCTGCTACTCTCTCTATGAGTATCCCTTTGCATGAGGTTTTGTTATTCTGATGTGAGGCAAGGAGTAGATCTTTCTTATGCCACTAAGGCTTGACAACCTCCTCCACCATCATACACAACCTAACTTTGAGATTGTCCCCAACGATCCAAATGTTCATATCCTTGAACTAGGTTGGTATGTACTAGAATAATAACCTTTATAGATGGAATGGAATTAGGATTATAGCTGTTACGCTACCTATTGAAAAATCAATGACCTTGGTGTTTGTATTGAGGATTGGGTGGAGTACTTACTTGCAATTGAGCTTGTTTGAGCTGATCTTGTAATGACCTAATCATTTCATCTTTGTCTATAGCATTATCCATCTTCTTGGGAGTGATTATAGACTTGAAATTGGCATTAGGAACTTTATCTACACTTGGGAGTTTCAAATGAACTATGAGATAACAAAGGCATAACAACTCTTGGGAACAATTTCCCAGCTAGTATCAAACTATTATCAACTTCAATAGATATCTGATATGCATCAGGTAGAGTGGATCTTCCCATTGCCTACAATATTACTACCACATCAGTGCCAATGGCCTTGAGATAGGTAGGGAATATAAATATTATAGGAGGCCTCATGATAGGTGGTAATCTATACCATGTCCTTTGAAATATTTCATTGAAATCTCCCATAGATTCATTAGTACCTTTCTTTATCACATTCAGCTGATGGATTATTGAAGTGTGGTCACTCTTTACTCAAACCTATTCACTAAAAACTCTCCAAAGCCATCCCAACTAGTGATGTAACCACCTACCAATGTCCTATACCAATCAAGTGATTTACCCTTTAGAGACATGGAAAGTAGTCTAATAGTTATGTTAACTTGGGTGATATTGTGGAAATTGAAAAAGTTTGAGATGTCCCTAATGTGCTCAGATGGGGTAATAAGACCTTCTCCATTGAAGCTAGGGAGACTTTTGGTAGCATTAGGAGGAATAGGGTCATATGCAAGAAGATTAATTAGATTTTGAGTGTTGAAGGGTGGGAAAGGATGTATCCTAGCCATCTCTTTTTCTTCCTTCTGACCATGAAATATAATGTGGAAAACTTTATCTACAACTAGAGATTTTCACCTTTTGGAGTCGCCAAATGCTAGATTATAAATACTTCTACAATCTTGGGCTTGTCAAGACCAACATTCACCTTGACATGGAAGTAATTAGGACCAACTATCCCAATGGGCATGCCAAAACTATTTTCATCAAATTGTGCACCCTAGGGTACTCTATGAGGATCCTAAAATTTGATGCAACATGGAATAATTTCTTAGGTTGTGGGGAACCAATAAGAGGGATGAATCTCTAGGGGCTAGCTCCCTAGATTCTTTTTGAAGTGCATATCACCTAATATAAATATTGTTTATGGGAAAAGGGTTAGGAGCTTGCATGGAAAGAAAGCTACACTAACGAGGTGATACACCAAGACATATCCCATAAACTATCACACTCCTACTAAGCAACAAAGATTTCCAAGACCAATTGTAGGCATTGAAAGATCCTAACATAGTGTTTCATTATGAAGGTAGGCATACATAGGATAATCAAAAATATAAATGATCTAGGGGTAGATTTCACACCATATAAATAATTGAATACTTGAATAGGATCTTGGTACATTCATGCACTTCACATGACCTATTAAAATTAGAACTCTTGATTAAACATGAAGGATAAAGAGGAGTAAGGATGACACCATCACTTATATCCACTATACATAACTCTCACACTTAGAAAAAATGTTATTAACTCATAATAATACTTTTATTCAAATTTTAAAGAAAAATTCAATGTCATACCAGTAGGGCCTCGCCATACTAGTTGTGGTCTCCATTTACAATAGCCAAGATGGCTCATACTTATAAAATTTGGAAGAAGACATAGAGAGAAGAGAAGTTGAAGAGGCACAAGGAAAAGCTTAAAAGTGTGTAAATTAATTAAAATTCAAGTTAATGAGGTGTATGGATGGTCATGAAACTGATTTTCACGTCATTATATCCCAAATTAGCCTTTTCTCCAAGTGTGGCATATCAATCTTCTCAATCATTCTCTTGTGAAACTACCTTCATGATGGGATTTAAAGAACACTTAAAATTAAGTTAGGGACAAGATTTTCATGGAAATGAGGTAAATGAGACATCAAGTAATTGATGTGGACATGTGTTCATCCCAAATTGAGCACCTTCCTTGATGTGGCGTTGAAACTCTTCCACAAGCATCTTTGAGTATTGAAACTCCTTCTTCACAAGTGGCAAAAAGAAAGAGTTTGGTCATGATATATCTTGGATAGTTATATTTGCATCCCAAGGAAACTTGGAAATCATATTGAAGCATATAAATTATTTACATCACCTGCAATCATCAATTCCTCTCTTAGGTGTCACAAGGCCTCTTTGTCTCACTAGGCCCAATTTGGCCAAAATAGTTAAAATTTAGATTTAGCTTAATTGGTTTTTTTTTTCTTCATGGATGGAATATTTTCATCATATTAAACTAGAAACAATAAATTTTGAACCATTAATCTCTCATCAAGACCCCATTTTGCTCATAGAGCCTTCACTAGGTTTAGTCCTCTTGTAGCCCTATTTTTACACAAGTCCACTTGTGTAGAAGAATTTATAGACTTCAAAGACTAAGTGAAACCATTTTTGAGTACCCTTTTCTCTCATTGTGCTCTATGACAAGTTTCATGATGCTATACTCAAGGCAAGTGTGTTTTTTAGATCATTTAGTCCTCCCAATTAGGCCTATTTAGCTTATAAGACTAAAAATGCCTATTTTGTGCTCCCACAAGTTTGAAATAGAAAAATGTCATGTGATTAAATTTTTTCACCTCCTTAACATCCTTCATATCAAATTTGGGCTCTTTATCATTTATACAGACCCTTGTACTAGCATTAAATGCTCCTTTTTGGCCTATTTTATACAACCTTGTACTTGTAGGTACAAACTAGTGGCATGAGATGAACCTCAAGAGAATCCTCTAAATCATCATAATTATTTATAATATTGAAACATCCATTTGTGTAGTTTTATTTTCCTTTCTCTCTCATCGAGTTCCAATTAGGATTCTTAGAGGGTTTTGGAGTGACTAACCCTCTTAACATTTATTCATAAAGGATACACATTGGATATTATTCAAAATTCCATTGAGGACTCATCAGGGGCCTTTTCCATCTTCCACAAACATTTATATGTCCCATGCAAAACTTGGTGGAAGTTTCAAGCACTTGAGGTTGACACTCGAGCTCCATTCTTTGCTTTCTTGTAGGGTTTGAGTGCTTCCTAAGCTAAAAATGGTTTCTTGGAGAATTTATTTGTAAAAAAAAGGATTTTAACACCTATGTATACACCCTAAAAAATTATTTCAATCATTATAATGGATTTTCAAAATCTTGGAATAGAAGTTGACCTTTTTTTGGCATTAGGACTAGACCTTGCCAATAGGTCTGCCTAAATCTTTGAGATCCATTTGACCCTCCAATGGTTATTTTTGAAATATTATGTCTTAAAGAATTCATTTTCAACTCCATGGAGGTGCTCCAAGTCATTGGGGTTCTTTCCTCAGGCCCAAACTAAAATTGACACCTCATTTGAGATTAGGCTTATTCCCTTCCTTACCTTGATGACTGAAACCCTCCGTGGTTAGAGCATTTTGTTTGGTTCCAAGGATCCTATAAAGGTTATATAGGTCTTTTTATGTCACCTGAAACTTATCCAACCTTCACTTTATCTTTTATTTCCTTCTAGTCACCAATTTCACCCCTTTTCCTTCAAGTTGTCCCTTCACGCATGGGAAAAATAACCCCTACTTTGAGATAAAATAGAGAGGGTTTGCTTTGCTATCTTTGGAAAATTGGTCATTATATCATCTTCATAAACCCCCAAGGGTAATGTGTATCAATTTTTATATTATAAATCCAAGTATAGACCACCAAACTCTTCAAATTCCTAAGGCATGCCTTCTTTAGGTAGGTTGTATGCAGAGTAGGTAGGGTATGACTGTGCTTTAGAGATAAATGGTTTGATTTGAGATAATTTTTAATATGTATTGATCCTAAATTTCTGACATGACCTATACAAACCTTATCTATCCTATTTTCCCCTTAAACCTCTCCTCATGTTCTTGAGAACCTTTCTAGGTCTATGATTGCCCATAGGGAGAACTCTATTTTAGGCCTGGCTGTAGGTTAATTGAGCTAGGTTCATGCTTTGAAGACAAAATAAAAAAATCTTATTGATGATAAAAATACTTTATGAGTAAAAATATATCAAATATACATAACTAATATCCATCTCTTTCATAAGTTCAACCCTCATTCCCAAGATTAGGCCATTTTCTCATTGGGGACTGAGATAGGCCCAAACCCCTATCTGTAGGTGAAAATTGAGCCTTGATTTAGGAGTGTGGACTATATATTCATGTTAAATTTTTCATATAATCTCCTCATGATTTTAATTCTATTATAAAACCTCAAACTATCATCAATTTATGTTTAGGCCCTCAACAAGTACGCCTTTGCCCTGACTATGATAGTCATGCTTCAGGCCTACTGTAGGTGATTAAGTGGTGTTTAGGGTTTATTTGATGGTGATATATCTTCTCATGAAAGTCCTTGAAATAAATAAACACTCTCTTTCTCCTTTAAGGATCAAAATAAGGTCAAAATTCTAACTTCCAACTCATTGTTCACTAACCTAGTTGTAGGTGCTCCTTCCCAAGCCTTTGTATGGACAAGGAAGGGTACATCAGTGCTCAAAACATCAAACTTCATATTTTATTTGACCTCTGGGATCGATAATTCTATTTGAACTAGTTTTTATTAATCAATATTATTGAAATATATTAGGATTGTCAAGTTGAAATGCAAAATCATTTTCCAATCAATGTCCTGTAGATATCACTGTCCTTTTTCAGTGGGTTTTTGCCAACTTTACGACTTTGAAACTCTCATTTACACTCCTCATTTGATCCCCAAAATTGGTATGGTTATTGTGTGTGGATAGGGATACAAGGTAAACCTATAATTATCCTTTAAAACCACCATTATCTCATAATATTAAAACCTCAAAAACACCTAAGGACTCTATTTTGGTGATTTAGGCATTGTGGGACCAAATACAATCAATTCATTGTTCTGAATGAAAATTCTTCTTGTGTAACATTCTAAGTATTCATGGAATGAAATATAAGAACTTTGGGTAATGTTAGTACTCAAACATGAATTCCAACATGTACTCCATGGCTCACACGTCCGTACAACTTCTTGAACTCATATAGAAGGCAACTGTAAGCACATTTTGCAAACAAGGTAGTAAACAAGGGAATTAGGCAATTTGGCTTGAAGGAGTTGTTAGGGTGTGGAGCTAAAAGTTTCAACTTGTTGCAGATAAAGAAAAAGAGGTTTCTAAAGACCCAGAAGCACCGGCATCGACAGCATGACCGACGTCAATCATGATCAGTGCAAAAGGCAACTGGCATCAACAGGGAGTCGATCGACGTTAGCAGCACCAGGCAAGCAGGGACCGGCGTAGGTCCCCTGTGTGTTCCAAAACTATTCGTTGCATGAATAGTTAGTTTAGTGAACAGAGTGTTTGCATGTAAAGGCTATTTTGAGTCTTGAGTTGCATGTCTATTATTAGCAAACTAAGATTCTAAGTTATTGTTCAAGTCTAGGATCTATTTATAGACCCATTGGCATGTATTGTAAAGTGTGCTAGTGAAGAGAACAAAGTGTGTGTTTCTCCTAGTTCCACCAATGAGCTAAAAAGGAAGGCAAGGAAGATCCTTCCATTATAAGTATGGTCTACTGAATTGCAGGTTGTAGGTTCATGGGAGATCTACTTGAAGTATTATAGAGTGCTTGGTGTACTGGCAGGGTTATTACTGACTGGTTGGAGAGGTGAACACCAATTCTGTGTGTGAGTTGGGTGTTGGGACCATTTTTGATAGGAGAGTGTTTTGAAGAATAATTACTGTACACTTGAGGTGTGGGAAGCCTCTGTAAGGTGGAAGAGTGTGGCGGCTCTTTATTGTATTCTTTTCTATACAAATGTTAATACAAGATAGTGTATTGTCTCTCATATTTTGTGTTATTTGTGAATTCTAGTTACTTGTGCTTCTGGTTATTTCCACATGTTTAATTGCTTAAGTTTAGTAATCATATTGTGCTCTTTCTGAGGAGCAAGACCCTAACAAGTGGGATCAGAGCAAGTGTGTTTGTTCTTGGATTCCCTGACAACTGGTATCAGAGCTTTTGGTTGGGATACTAACAGGTTGTTTCAGATCTAGTTAGTGTGTGTTGATTACAGGTTACTCATAGGGGTTTTTGTTTGAGTGGGAGTAGAGCAATGGCAGAAGACAATGAGCTACGAATGGAGAAGTTTAATGGCAAGAGGTCCAGGTCCAGGTATGGCAGAATAACATGCTAGAAATGTGGAAAGAAAGAGCAGGAAAAGAAAGATTGTTGGTTGGTAGCAAATCAACATGAAGGACATGAAGAAGAAGCAGATGTTGCAGATTTCGTTGCACAACATGCTCTGGTATGTTCTTTGGATAAAGTAGAATCTTGGGTTTTAGATTTTGGTGCCTCTTTTCATGCATCCCCATATAGGGAATTTTTTCATGAGTATGTCCAGGGAGACTTTGGAGAAATTTGTGTAGGGGATGGTAAGCCTTGTCAGATGGTTGGCAAAGGGAAAGTGAAGCTAAAATTGTAGACAGGCAACACATGGGTGTTAAAGGAGGTCATGCATGTCCTAGTTCTAGAGTGGAATTTGATTTCTATAAGAAGTTTGGGTGATGAGGGTTGCACAGTAACTCTCACAGTGGACTCTTGGAAGGTTACCAAGGGTGCACTTGTTATAACAAGAGGTAAGAAAGTAGGTACGCTTTATCTATCTACTTGTATTACTGTTTCTCTTTCTTGGTTATCTACTTCAGCTGTAGATTCAAAGATGTGGCTTAATAGGCTTGGTCACATGAATAAGAAGGAGATGCATGTTCTTGAGTCAAAGGGTATGCTTTCAGATTTGAAGAGCATAGATCAAGGTTTCTATATGCAGAAGAAGAAGGTAACATTTCTTGAGGAATTTGATGTTAGTGACAAGAACAAGAAAGCCTTGGTCTTCAAGGAGAAGGTGATGGACAGAGTTCAGCACAAGGGGCAGAAGAATTCTAAGCAGAGCAAGGGTGATTTGGACAAGGGTTTGATCCAAAAGGAGCTCATGGGTAGAAGTCAGTTCTTACAAGCAAAACACAGAGACCAACGTTGGCAGGAAAACTGGCATCAACATCCAGACAGGGACCGACATCGGCTATTGCAGCCCAATGTCAGTGACTCAGGGTAGATAAACACTGGCGTCAACAAGGAGGAACTGACGTCAGCGATGAGGTAGTCACAGGGAACTGACATCGATCGAGTGCAAACTGGAATGTGACCGGCATCAGTCACTGAGATGAATTTTGGGTGGACAGCAAGCTATAAAGGAGTCTCAAGCACCCATATGGAGGACTTAAAGGGTATGTAAGCCTCAAATTCATCATTTCCCTTCTTTACACTACTTGTTGCTCACTTATGGTAAAGAACCAAGAAGTTGTTAAAGAAGTAGAGCAGGTAGATCCAAAAAATAGTGGGAGCTTGACATGGATGGAGGATGTGATTCCTTGGAGAAGAACCAAACAGGAGTTTCGGATGGAGTTGCCAGCTGGAAGTAAGCACTGAGAGACGAATGGATGTTCAGGATGAAGAAGAGTAGAAATGGATACGTGAGACGGTAGGCCAGGGTATATGGTCTTGAGTAAGCTACAGTGTAATGGAGGTTTGATCATTGTGTTTCTCTTTATCAGGTTGGATAATATTAGCTACATTATCTTATTACTGTATGATGTGCTTGTTGCAGGGTTACATATACAGGGTATTGCTAAACTAAAGGTAAAGCTAGTTCAGAGGTGTGTCATGAGGAATTTGGGAGCAGCAAGATTCTTTGGCATGAGTGTGTTTTAGGGACATGGAAGGTCACATTTTGACTTTGTTTTAGGATGATTGTGTGAGACCGGTTAGCACACCGATGGTTGGACAGTTCACAAAATAGTGTCTTGATTCACATAATGAGGTTAAGTGTATGGTATGTACTAGACCTGAGTTTT
Source organism: Torreya grandis (assembly GCA_037957365.1). NCBI lineage: Eukaryota > Viridiplantae > Streptophyta > Pinopsida > Cupressales > Taxaceae > Torreya > Torreya grandis. The sequence goes on from JARHVA010002868.1 coordinate 861,159, forward strand.
CCCAAGCAGTGAGAGTTGTCACAAGTTTGGAGCCAATTCGGGAAAGAAGCATTGGAGGGCAGCTCAGTGGATTCTTAGAGGGACCAGCAACATGTGCACATGCTATGCAGGGTCAAGTTATTTTCTACATGGGTTTGTAGATGTGGATGTGGTAGGTGATTTGGGTGATAGGTGTTGCACTACAAGTTTTGTGGTGGGTGGTCTTCAGGGGTGATCTTGAAGAGGGATACAAAGCCAAGGGAACAAACTAGACGGTGTATAGGTATAGGTACAGTTGCAGCTATTTATCTCCAAGTGGGAGATTGTTAGGGTGTGGAGCTAAAAGCTTCAACTTGTTGCAGACGAAGAAAATGAGGTTGCTAAAGACCCAAAAGCACCAATGTCAGTAGCATGACCGATGTCGGTCATGATCAGTGCAGAAGGCAACTGGCGTCGGTAGGGAGTCAGTCGACGTCGGCAGCACCAGGCAAGTAGGGACCGGCATCGATCACCTGTGTGTTCCAGAACTATTCATTGCATGAACAATTAGTTTAGTGAACGAAGTGTTTGCATGTAAAGGCTATTTTGAGTCTTGAGTTACGTGTCTATTATTAGCAAACTAAGAGTCTAAGTTATTGTTCAAGTCTAAGATCTATTTATAGACCCATTGGCATGTATTGTAAAGTGTGCTAGTGAAGAAAACAAAGTGTGTGTTTCTCCTAGTTCCACTAATGAGCTAGAAAGGAAGGCAAAGAAGATCCTTCCATTGTAAGTATGGTCTATTGAATTGTAGGTTGCAGGTTCATGGGAGATCTACTTGAAGTACTATAGAGTGCTTGGTGTACTGGCAGGGTTATTACTGACTGGTTGGAGAGGTGAACACCAATTCTATGTGTGAGTTGGGTGTTGGGACCATTTTTGGTAGGAGAGTGTTTTGAAGAAGAATTACTGTACACTTGAGGTGTGGGAAGCCTCTGTAAAGTGGAAGAGTGTGGCGGCTCTTTATTGTATTCTTTTCTGTACAAATGTTAATACAAGATAGTGTATTGTCTCTCATATTCTGTGCTATTTGTGAATTCTAGTTACTTGTGCTTCTGGTTATTTCCGCATGTTTAATTGCTTAAGTTTGGTAATCATATTGTGCTCTTTCTGAGGAGTAAGATCCTAACAAGTGGGACCAGAACAAGTGTGTTTGTTCTTGGATTCCCCAACAGGAGTTAACTGGTCTCTCATAATGGAATTAAATGAAAAACCTTAAAAACATGGATCCAATCATGTTGGTCATCCCATGGAATCATCTTCTATGTTACAAAACTTAGGTTACATGCCCATGAATGCAAACTTTGAGAAACAAGCACAATTGGGAAATACATTTCAAGGGAATTAAGAGAGGAAGTTTTGGATGGTGAGAACACAATTTAGGGGGACTATTAAAACTTTAAAACACTTAATCAAAGTCACACAACTCCATGGATTCCTAAAAATTAGAAATAGATGCACAACCATATCCCTCTTGAATGCAATTTCATAACAGTCTACCTGGAGTGTAAATGATTGTTCATAAAGGATAAGGCACCAAATTGAAAGTTATTTTTATGAAAATTAAGTTAACTTAGATTAAAATTGACCCACAAAACCACTCCTCCCAACTCCACCTGTACGGTCCATAGCAGGTGATTAAATTTGGCATTTCTTTGCTTGTCAAGTGAAAATGGAGGAAAATAAGTTGAAGATGAAATTGATTGCATTATAATTGCAATAATTTTTTTTAAATGACCTATGGGGAGGTGAAGAGACAATCTAACACATTTTTAATTGATTGTGAACTTGAAAAATCCGTACAAGTGCCCAAAAACTCCTATTTTTGAGGAAAATATACCAGTTTTTGATCATAACAGATGTATAACTGTCACCTAACCAATTATAACATGATTTAACCTTATAAACATTGATATACACCTTTGTGACATATTTTTGATCCCCCACCATCCGTACAAGTCAATTAATTTGTTAGAAAAGTGGCCAAATAACCCTTTTACCATATGAAACCTAGCAAATGGCCAATTTATGACTTAAAGACACCTTGAAACTTATCAAAAAACCTTTTAGGACATTTTAAACACAATTTGGAACTTTGAATAAGTTTGACTAAATTTTATCAATGTTGACTTTGGTTGACTTAGCCAGTACAAGGAGGATGGGTTTCAACAAGGACTAGGGAAATGGTAAGTGAGATATTTAGGATAATAGATGGCCCCATAAGACATATGAAACTTTATCTAAAAGTTAAAAATATTAAGGGTTGACCCAAATTTAAATTATGATCAAATTTGGTCAACATTCTTGATGATTCTCAGGGGTGGCATGCCTGCTATACCTATGACCAGTTACCTAATCCTTTCATTAGGCATGGAGTCACGCATATGAGCAATCTAATTAACTTGAATATACCTTTGGCTCAAAGGAAACAATATGGTTGACACACACACACAAAACAAGACACACACAAAATAAAGGAAAAGGAAACACACCTATGCTATGAATCACTTATGAAACACAAGACAACTGAAACAAACCACTCTAATGTGTACAAACTAAGCAGAAGGAATTGATTCTCTTAGATCAAAAGGAAATATTTTCATACCATCTCATTGAAGTAGACTAGAAGAGTGTGCAACCTTCCACTTAGGTCTTATTTTTGTATATTCAAAGCCTTGTTCACCTCCCATGGTGCTTGCATTGACTTCATCTAGTTTCACATCCAATAACATGTGTTCAATACAAACATACTCCTCTTGATTGGTTTGAATGGCAACCATAGTCCTTAGTTCAAGTGATTTTCCATTGATTATAGACTCATTTTTATCTTCACATTCAACCTCAACCTCAAGTGGATTTTCATCATAAAGGATATATTCAATTTGAAAGGTAAGGTCTCCATCAAGCTTTGGTGGTTCTAGCAACTGAATGCATAGGAGAGGTTCTTAAAAACTTACTACCTCTCTTGGCACCTTGTGTTCTCCATCCATATTATGCATTTGATATTTTTGAAATGAATCATGCTTACCTTTCTCTTCTTATGGAGGTGCTTCATGATCTTCAATAGGTTTAGCTGTAACATATCCTTCAAAATTTTTCTCAAGCTCTTCATGAAGTAGAGATGTATCATCCAAGCTCAAGCAAATTTTTTCAAGATCATCCCAAAATGCCAAATCTTCACGGTTAATATAAGGGGTTTGAAGTTTATCAACTTTCTTACCAACTTCTTGTGGAGCATCATTTTGGATAGTGGGCACTTCTTCTTCACCTTGTGTTACAGGTTGATCATCATCATCTTCCATGAAGCCTGGTAATTCATCAATCCACTCAAATTCTACTTCTTCTTGTAGTGTCTTCTTCTCCCAAAAAATTTGTTTGCTTCTCCATATCATCAGCTCCTTTGTTGGTTTCTCATTTTTTAGATTTTTTATGGTATTTTTTGTTTTTAGAAAAAATAAGGGATAACTGATTATCCCTTCTAAGGGATGCTCATAAGGTGATCTATACTCATAATATGGTGAATAATATTAGTAATATTGTCAAAAAACATGTATGAGTGTCATATCTAAATCTAAAGAGTCATCAATACTTTGTGTATGCCTTATAGGAGTATGTGGTTGGGAATAAGTAGTAATAAAATAGGTCTTGTAAATACCCACTTGGTTCTACCTAGAATGTGCTTGGTCTTGGTCCCATATATTTTCTTCAATTTAGGTCCAAAATAGCTTCCTCGACCTTCATTTAAATGTCCTAACTTGCCTTTTTCTCTTGACCTCACTTAGAATGTGCCTCATCTTAGTTCTATATATTTCCTACTAACTTGAGTCCATGAAATCCTCAATCTAATTGTATCAGCTCATGTGGAATATTCTTACCATGTTTCATCATACTTTGAATATGACCATGAAATCATCCATGAATTGTTTTGAATTAATCTTGTTCAAAGGAGGTTTCCCCCTCAAAGAGGCCAATGATTTTGTAATTCAGCGATTGTAATTTAGCTATGCTTATTTGAGTTTATATATTATTAATTTTCATACTTTATATCATATATTTGTTAATTTATTCAGGAAGGATCCTTTCATCTAGTCTCAAATCACTTTTTAGGGCCAATTTATTTTTTAAAAAGTCTAAACTTTGTTCTATTTCATAATTCATTTAAGTATTTTTCTATATTACAATAATCTATTTTAAATCAAGGTAAAAACATGTCCGCATAACTATGGGAAGTGCTTGGATGAAATCCATATAAATCATTGTGAGGAGTACCATAGGAACCCCAAAGTATTTGGCCCATTTAGAGGACTTACCAATGAAATAGGCAATGATCCCTTCCTAATTGAGTATTTTCTATCTGTGAGGAAAACCAAGAGCTATTACTTAGGGGTAAATCCATGGCTAGAATTTTTTTGGAGAGAGGTACAGTCTTAGATGACATTGGTCACCAAAGAGATATATTTAAAACCTTAGGCAACCATTGAAATTTGGGGTCCGTTTCTATTAATTTTAGAATATTTCCAATAGACTATAAAAAAATCAATCACCAGTGTATCAACAGACTCTCAGAGGACTTGCATTCAAAGAGTTGACATAAACTAGAAACCAAATTTTTCTCATCCTATCAGTTTCAAAAAACTATCAATAGAGTATCAAAAGACTCTCAAAGGACTTACGACTAGACATTTGATAGAAAATAGAAATTAGAAACCACAAAAAAGGGATAATTCAACTAGGCATTTAATGTTGTTTAACTTGTTAATTGATTTTGATTAGCCTTTTAACTCTTTAAATATTTTATAAAGTGTGTAAGTGCCTCACTTAATAGGTCCATAGACCAAATTGATAGTTGTGATGCTGCAAGGTGATTAGATATGAATCCTTAAGAGGTTATTATTGCAAATAGGCTAGTATCCCAAATAGGGTTGCCTCAGCATGATTTTGATGTTTGATGAATGATGCGTAAGTAAATTTGGGATGTTTAGTGATTCCTAAGCTTAGTTTGCAATAGTTGGTAAGAATCGATCTAAAGTTTGGTCAGAATCTAGTTGTGGCCAATTTTGGGTGCCTATAATATCTATTTTTGAGATTTCTATAGTATATAGTTTATCTACCTCATTAGAATGATATGGGTTAGACTATAAGATAAAATTTAGTGATAGTGAGATGATGAATGCAAGCTTTTCAATGGTGAGAAAGTCTTGAATTTAAAGGTAGAGCCTTGATTGGTATTTGTTAAATGATTAAGACTGAGATGCTATAAATATTCATTTTCAGTATCTACATTTCCCCTATTTAATTTAGTAATGCATAAATATTTAATTATTAGGTTAAATGAAATAAATGCACACTTAGGTGTTTACAACACATCTTGCCTTTTTTTAGCCCACTTTGAGTGCCTTACTGGTGTATGCCCTAGAAGCAAGAACATGTTATAGTATAAATTAATGCATATAATTTGAAATATAAAATAATTGAAATGCTTGAAAGGAAAGAGTACATTTGTGTGTCGATACAACCATATTGTCCCTTTGGAGTTTGCTTTTAGTATGTTTCTTTATTAAGCATTGGAGCTGAGAGAGATTCAAACCTAAACCTTGGATATTTTCAGAGAGAGATTCAAATATATTTTCCCCCAATATAGTTTAAGGATGAGTTGTGACATGACCATTAAAATCACTAAATCTCAATAGCACAACACAAGGGTGAATATATAATATAGTGAGGACAATTGATTTAATCAACTCATCCTATAAATCTGGTGAAGTTGGGTGATTCAATCAACCAACCTATAAATATGGTAAGGTTGAATGATTTTATCAATTCAACCTATACAAATAATAAATTAATATAGACATAAAAGGTTTAATAACAATACTTTCTGGTGAAAAATGGTGCTTTATTGTGATAATAATCTGGAGATATAATTGATAAATTTTATAATTTTGGGTGCACTAGCATGGCATATGCACCTTTAATGTGTCTCAAGCTGATGCATTTGTTAAACCATAACCTCTGATCTATAATTGTTTATAATATATGCGCCAAAAATATGAAAAGCTTTGTCCCAAATTTATGAAAAAAATGGTGTAATGTATATGATTCTAACCCAAGTGTATATTTGAATCATGTAACTATATTGGATATTGTGTAAGTTTGGAAATCATGTCTTTGTGACATGCCCCCATGAAAATATGGAGATATTAAGAACTAAGTAAGTGTGGAATTTATGACTCTATGACATGCCCCCACTAAAATCTATAAAGTGTGTATATGTGGAGGTCATCCATTTATAACATGGCCCACTAATATGCTCTACCTTTTAAGGTGAGGGAAATATAATCTAATAGGTACCTTACCTCAAAAGGATAAGGTAAATATATAAGCTATGTATGAATCATGTAGAATATAGGAGTAATCTATCTAAGTAGATATAACAATTAAGCTCATAGTATGATCACATCAATCCCCAAGATGCATGATATAGATCATGACAACATCTATAAATCATCATTACAAACTCAACAAACAATTAACCACACACACAAGATCACTCAATATAATTCAATAGAATGGTCCAAGGAGATCTCATACAAAGGGTATGTTCAAATGCCACATAAACATAAGGAAATGACATATTCAAATGTCAAATCAACATTGAATGACATCTAAATGTCCAACAACATAAAATGATATAGGGGCCAACAAGTAAGTAAAATATTCAAATTATTTAAAATTAAAACTATAACAAGTAATGAAATACCCTCAAGGAAGGTTCAATGTGAATAAATGAAGTATAATCAACCAACATAAGCATATCATACTAATATTTTCATGTATGCGTTATTAAAAAACATCATGTAACACAACATATCAAGTACACTGTGAAAGATATGAGCATGGATATAAACATATGTTATTGTTAGTATATAAACTCAAACATGATAATGTAAAAATGATATGTAACCTATATCAATCATGATTAATTAATTAAATTACCCCAACATACTATATGACATGAGTAAAGGAGAGGTTGAATATATGTATGTGCATATGTCATGTCCATGGTATGCCTATGTCACACTCAAAGATACGTGAAACATTTATGTGTATCAAAATGAAAAGATTTATTATCTACTAACATGAAATAAACAACATAAGTACCAAGGATCTAGTAAACATGGGGATGCCAAATATTTTCATATTTTCTAGGTTATTTGTCTATTTTTGTATTTTATTGAATATTTTATTTTTGTTTTTGGATTTTTTAGATTTTTTTTGGTATTTTTTTATTTTTTATAAAACAAGGGATAGCCAATTATCCATTTTAAGGGATGATCATAAGGTGATCTATAATCATAATATGGTGAGCCATACTAATTATATTGTCAAAGAACATGTATAAGTGTCATATCTAAATCTAGAAAGTCGATAATACTTTGTGTATGCCTCATAGGAGTATGTGGTTGGGAATAAGTAGTAATAAATGTAGTGGTTTGTGAAACCCATTGTTGAGTGATTTTTGGTTTATTTAGAGGATAAATATTTCAAACATGTTTATTTTCTCTATACAACTGGGTATGTTGTTTAGGAGTAGATGATGATTCCATGGAATCCACTGTATATCTCTGGTGCTAAGGTCTCTCAAGTATAGGTTTCTTAGGAAAGGGGATTTCCTATTGCTTACTCTTACATGGATGATTAACCTTAGTAGGTTTGATATTGATCTATCTAGGAATAAAAATTCTCTTGTTTAAGTAGATGTTCATATGAAATTTTAGAAACTATGACTACCTTATTGGTATGAATGTATTTAATACACCCATGCACTAAGGAAGGTACTATGTGAATTTTATGTATCCATGGTCATCCCAATAACATATAAAAACCTCTCATGTATTGTATAGCTAAAAAGGTAGTAACCACATGATGACCTAACCTGTAAAGGTAATTCAATCTCACCAATAATGTGTTGTGATGTCCCATTAAATGCTTTGACCATTTTGATTGAAAGATATAAATAATCATGTGTATATCCCAAATGTGTAAGTAATGCCATGTTACATATGTTATCACTATCACCATTATCTATCATAAAACTATGTATAGGTTGATGATCAAGGTATGCTTGAATAAATAATTAATGAATATCTAAGTCATCATCTACAGTTTCAACTTCATCAAAGGAAATAAAGGGTCTCTGAACCATATAAGGTGTTGTGCATGTATAAGTGTCAATAATCACATCTAATGGGTGCTCATAATGTAATGGAGGAGCATATGCATGATATGCCATTTGCATTTTTGGGTTTTTCTTAAAATGATCTTGCGATGGATTTTTAAATATCTTCTAGTTTTTATGGTCACAAGGTTGTGAACCAGAATCCTTTAGGTGATCATCAAAGGTGATCTATTAGTTATTAATAAGGTCTTTGATATTGTGTTTTAATTTATAACATCTATTTTTAGAATGCCCTGGGCCTTTTTTATGATCAAAATATGCATTAACATTATATTATTTTGTTGGGATCATTTATGATCCAAAGTAATTTATTTTGTTTAGGTTTTATTTACGGGTTGGTTTCACCCGTTGGTGGTTGGTTTTGTAACACCATCTTCTTTCCATAAGATTTTAAAGCTTACCTTTGTACAAAAATAAATTGATGAGATTTTACATTATTTTTACGAAATATTTTTCTCTGCTATCTCTCTCATTTTTTATGATTTATTCTTCCCATTCCATGATCCTACAATGGTATCAAAGCACATATGACTCAAGGAGGATTGAATATTTGAAGAGTGGAGATTTTTTTTGATGTTTGAATAATCAAAATTTGATAGACATATCAAAAATATGGAGTAGGATTAAGCATGAATCACAGAGATAACATTGAATTCTCTCTTCAAATAAGTTCCAGGCATCTATTTATTTATCTCTACGTCTGGCTGTACACAATTGGATGGAGAGGACCAATAATGGGATGAGAAAATATTTTCATTACCTTTTTTTGATGAGAATTGCATCTCCTATTTTCATATCACTGGTAGTGCTTCTGATATTGAGGTGATTTCTATGGGTAAATATTGGTTGTCTTACATTGTTTGCCAGTTGGTGCGTAGAAGAGAAAATAATACAATGTCAAACAAATATGGTATGGCAATGCCAATAAATAGGGAGGTTTGAATTAAAATTACATAAAATTTTCCTATGTTTACACTAATACGTAGGGCCCTCCATAACCACAACAAAGTTAAAATAAAGAAGCACTAAGTAAAAGCCACCGTAGCTTTTGTCTTTTTGATTTTGTACGAGTTAAAATAAATATCTCATGTAAAAGGATTAGTAAATCATATCCATAGGTGAAAATTTTAAATATATGTATTTTTTATTAGGAGATAAAGAATACATTAAATATCTTGTATTTGGAATATCAAGTTTGTTGACGGTAAAGATGGCTAGTCAACTATTGTAAGTCATTTACAATAGAGAAGGTCAAGGGTTCAAAACTCTTTGGACATGTATTCAAAGTTTTTTTTTTTAAGAATTGTAAAGGGAGAATATTTTGAAATTATAAGGTTATAATTGGAGAAATAAAGGTGTAACCAGTAGTTATAAGGTGAAATTTTTACAAGTCCCAAGAATTATTTGTAAATTGGAATTTATTTGGAGGTAAAGGCCAAACCCCAATATCATTCTTCATTTTTTTGTTCTCTTGCACCATGGCTAAAATTGTGGGCCTAATTTTGAAAATGGATATTTAACTCCTAAAAAATATAATGAATGGTCAATGAACATGGAAAATACATTAATTTTCAATGACTTATGGGAAGTAGTTGAAAAGTAGCCAACATTGCCCATAGATGCTACAAAACTTGCAAAATTTCACAAACATGATAGGTGAGCTCTTGCATTGTTAAAATCCACTTGCAGTGCACAAGTCATAATTCACATAGAGGCAATTAAATCTAAAGCTTGGAAAGCATGGAAATCTCTAAAAATATTTTAATGATAAACAACCTGCCTACAAGAAAATTGATCTTCTTATGTAGTTACTCAACATAAAGTTAATAGATGATGAAGATGTTTCAGAATATGTGTCACACATTAAGAATTTAAAACAAGAATATGGAACTACTGGAGGGAAAATTGATGATAACATGCTCATTTCTATTATTTTGAATGGTCTTATCTCTAGCTACAAGAATTTTTTGGAGATGTTACAACTTAGTGATAAGCTTAACAAATCTACTTTTGATTCCATTTGTGAGTTGCTCACTCAACATGAGCAATAATTTGAAAAAATAAATCAATTGAGAAGACACACTATTCCAAAATAGGAAATCCATTATATGAACCCAACAAAAGACACAAAGAGAAACAAAGACACTCTTAGATGCATAGTTTTAGGTATAAGAATCATTTTGGTTATTTGAGACATAAGCATCATTTTGGATATAGGGATCATTCAGGTTCTCTTAAACACATACATCATTTTAGTTCTCCAAAGCATGAACATCACCACAAACATTCACATGGACACAAACACAAGCACCAAAGTTCTTTATGTGGTTATTCTTCCTCTCATTCTAGTGGATGTGAGACCATATACTATAATTATGGTGGCATAAGACATCTCTCTACAGAATGTCCCTCTCAATGGAGGTCCTTTTGACATTGACAGAAGGCAAAAGCACATTTTTCTAGTTCCTTCAGCCATTCTAGTCATTCTTCTAGGTCTTATTTTGGATATTCTTCATCTTCTTCTAATGGATGGGATGATCAAAAGTTGCATGCTCTATAGCTGATGACTATATCTTCTGAGATAGTGACTCACCCATCTTGTGCAAGCTGCTAGGTTCAAGATTGGGATTTGATGTAGTGGCATTCTTTTGTCTTGTGTACTTTGATTTCATAGATGTAGTGTTTTTATGATCTTTGATGTGGATCATTTTAGTGATTTGTGCTTGATTTATTTGCTACATAGCTTCTCACCTCTTGCTTGATAGGGGAGAAGATATTGCATATTGGTTTTTTGATCAGTCATTGGTGATTTGTGGTACGAGTCAACATTATGTTTATAACATTGTTAGTGTTGAGAAAAGGCCTACAGGAGATGTTGGTGATTATTGGACATTAGTTTGAGATTTGCTATACACAATACATAGGGTAGTCACTTATTATATGGATTCTGTGTGAGGATCAAAGTAGTTGGATAGTGCATGATCATGTTCTCTTGTAGTGCGGGGATGATCAGGATGTGATTAGTCTAGGATGCACAGTGTACAAATTGTAGTTGTAGCAGAGTCTACTTGAATGACTCATAATTCTTTGCTCCATTCTTTTTATACCCCTTTGGATCAAGGGGGAGTTTATTGGGATCATTTATGGTAGAAAGTAATTTAGTTTGTTATATTTTTGTTTAAGTGTAATTTATTTTGTTTAGGTTTTATTTACGGGTTGGTTTCACCCGTTGGAGGTTGGTTTTGTAACCACCATCTTCTTTTTATAAGCTTTTAAAGCTTACCTTTGTACAAAAATACAATGATGAGATTTTACATTATTTTTATGAAATATTTTTCTCTATTATCTATCTTATTTTTTTGAATTATTCCTCCTATTCCATGATCCTACATATTTTGGTATAGGTCTACTCGTATAAACTTATATAGGAGGATGGAAAGCTATGAGATGACACTCCATAAGCTTCTTAAGTAGTGAATCTAGAGACTCAGGTAATTGTGTAAATTATCTCTTAAGTGCATTCGATAAGATGAGGTGATTAAGTTTTTGTGACACTATATTATCCATTATGGTTTTTTCATTTTTAGGTTTTGTAGGTTTTACCTTGTGGCTTGGTTTGATATTAAACCTAGTAGAAGATGTATTTGGTGTGTTTTCTACATTCTTAAGCTTGTTCAAGAAAATAAATTTCAATTCTTGATCTTAGACAATATGGCATAAGTCATAAAAATATTTGAACTTCTTGAAAATGATATTATCATGTAATGGGGAAAGCAAAGTTTTAATAAATATGCCTTTAAAATCTTTATCTACCACTAGATTTGTCATTTTGGCTAACATTATTTTACACCTCAAGACATATTCATTGATAGGTTCATTGGTTCATTTTTTGATCTTATAAATTTGTGCATATGACATCTTTTTAGTGATGATGAAAAAATGTGCTATAAACTAATTGACTAGGGGTTTGAATTTTTTTATTGATTGGATTGGTTATTCATAGAACCATGTTAAAGCATAGTCTTTTAGGCTCAGAAATAATTTGGTCAAAATTTTACCATTTAAAGCATAATCAAGGCATGTTGCATAGAAAGATTAGAGTTATTGTTCAAGATCACCCTTTCCATCATAAAATGTGAACTTAGGTGCAACAAAACCAATTGGCAAAGGTTGAAAAGATATTTTAGGTGCTAGTGGATTATGTAATACATCTTGTGAATCAATGGCATGAGCTGGTTTTAAAGCATTTTGTTCAATGTTGGTAACCTTAGCTTCCAAATTTTATATAACTTGGAGAGGATTTTTCATTATACACCCATTGGGATTAATATTTGAGAAGCCATCAAAGGGGATGAAAATGCCACTTGTGTTGGTATAGGCATTGAAACTGGCAATTGGGTTGAAGTATTAATGGTTCCCATGGAGGATGCAACAATGGTTTTTCCATCTAAGAGTTTACCAATATTGGATGTGGATGCACTATAGCCTTAATGTGATTATTGATCTCTTATTTGATAACATGTAAGAATTAATTAATCAATTATTTATTTGTATTTAAATGGTTGGCTAAGGATTATTTTTCTTCCATTTTGAAATGATCTTTGTTTATATTTTCTATATTTGATAAATGCAGATACAATTGCTAAAGGAAATTGAAAAACTCATATCTATAGATTAAGGAAATAGGAACCCTATAAAATTAAAAACCCTAGATTAAGATAGGATATGGATGAAAAGACACAATGATTGGTCTCACAAAATGTTTAACCTTTTTTGATTATGTATGGATACTAAGGGTTAAAGGGTTAAAATATCCAATGCACAAGGATGAATAAAATTATTTTATATTAGGCCAATTAATTTCAAACTCAAATAAATGAATATATATATATATATATATATATATATATATATATATATATATATATATATATATATATATATAGAACAAAAGTTGATGCATCATCAATGCAAAACAACTAGTAAAAACTCAAAATAAATAGAGCCAAAGGAGGGAAACCCCTACAAGTCAGAGTAAAGTTATCGATATTACAATATAAAAACAACCCCATACAATATATAAATGAATAATATGAATTTAAATAGTAATATATGTAAAATATAGAAATAAATAACTTAGAAAGATATTCTATCGATTGAAATGTTAAGGAGAAATGATACTTAGTTGGATTTATAATGCACATGTAAATATGAGTTGTGTATAGGCAAAATTATGTAGGATCAAGATTTTGAGACAGTCGTCAGATTCTAAAAATAATGTTTATATATCTATGAACACTACCATTGACCTTGGGACACTACTGTCAACACTATTATCAATGTTGCAGCACTAATGTCTAGTATAAAATATGCACTAGATTGTGATGTGACCAAATTCACTATTTTTAGTTTTTATCAAATTTTTACTGATGTATTAAAATATGATACATTTTCTATATATATTTTATTTCAGATCAAACCATAAATCTTCAGCCTTCTTCAACCTTGGGATAGGCTTTGCCAAAAATGATTTAGTGGGCTCACAGTGTCAAGTTGACCTCAAAGACCCCTCTGTCAATGAATGTTGCCTACATATCTAATAGTCCTAGGAGGGCTTTAGATGTAAGTAGTTTTCCCGTGGGTGTGTGTGAAAAATGGTGCATTATGTATGCAATGATCTATCTTATAAATTGACAAATACCACTCATTGGATACTCTTTGGATGCTTCAATCCTTTTGCATGACTGATAACAAAATATGGATGAATAGGGTATATTAACTTAGTTGTGTGATTGATTAAATGAGTATTGGTAGGTGTTTGGTTGTTATTTGATAAAATTTTCTTTATACCAAACCTTTTGAAACTATCTCATAATAGGGTTTAATAATACAAATAGGTTGACACATAAGTTTTAAAATGATTTTTAATTTGGATGACTTTTGAGTACCCAACCCTAGATAAGGATATGGACACTAGTATCAATGCTAATGTCCCTCCATGGATGGTAGATTTCATAAGGCTATAAAACATGTATGAATATATAAATGATAATGAAGGATATATATCTAGTTTTGATATTTATGTAGTGGGTCATTAGAATCATATGGGTTAGACTATAAGGCAAGCATTTAGGCACATTAAGATGGTGAATGCAATCCTTTCAACATTGATAAGGTCCATAAGTGAAGGGTAGAGTTATGGATAGTTTAGAGTGGGTTCCCATAGGATTCAGATTGAGATAGATCACAAGATGGTTCAAGTAGGTAAGATCTATCAATTATGTATTATTTAGGAGGTCAATATGTAATAACACTTCATCTTCTATTGCCCCATCTACTATGAGATTATAGGGAGGTTCCATTTACTTTTTAGGGAGACACAGAATCTCTGTATTCTTTAGATATGAAGACCAGAGATGTCTAGATATATATATGTAGGAGGCCCTTAGACTTCATGACATTAAGATTTAGGGCCCTAAAAGACCACAATCTATCCAATGTATTAATTCCTTATTTACAATGATACCTTGTGGGATAGACACTAAGCACTAGATTGACATCAACACATATTCACACTCCAGATCAGTGAAAATTTGGGGGACCATTAAAAAATATTAAGGATCTCATTGGCATAACCATTCTAGCTACAACCGTAGGAGTTAGACTAGATCTACCAGATCATCATGATGAGCTACTAGAAACGATAAAACACAGGACTGACCAGACACTCCACCTCCTCCTCTACTAGTTATCCATCTATTTTGAGCTTCTTTTTGATAGCCTCAAATGTTGGGAGAGTTGGGTACACTCTTTGAGGGAAATTTCACATTACTTCTCCTCATTATTCTATCAGATTATACTTTCCTACCTCTCCATTTGGATGGGGTTATTGACTGTGGGTTATTCTTCACCTTTTTCAATTCTAATGGCTCTAGATCTTTGTTGTATTATTTCTCTTTTTGATTTTTATTCTCCATGGGAAACCATTTGGTTTTATAGCTTTGATCTGACACCTTTTGTATTCTATAGTCCCTTTGACCTACTTTTGTGGTCATTTGTCAGACATTAATATATTTATCTTATAACATCTTATCTGATTGGTATTTTTCAAATGTATAAGATTGAGATGCTATAAATATTCAATTTTAGTATCCACACACATCTAATTTTAATTTTGGATTTTTTTTATGTGTTATGTATGTCGATATCTTTCCACTAAATGGGTGTGTTTTTATTGACATATATTTATTGTAGATCAAGTATAGTTTCAAATTGATCACATTTTTTTGATTTTTTGTTATTTGAAATTTGTTACATGTTTTTGGGAAAGACATTGAGTATCATTTGAGGGATGTAAAATCAATGGAATTTTTAGGTTATTATTATTGTTTTTTATTGCTAATTTTTATAATGTCTCCCTATCATGAACATTGATATGGTGTAACATTCTTGACATGTATTTTTACATGTAATAATGGATTTACGTAGGATAAGATTTATATGTTGTTATCCTCTGTTGTTTATAACATATTTTATTTGTGAATGTAATGAATTTGGCCCCTTCAATTCTACATTATGGCAATCATTAGCCTCTTTTTTTTTTTTATCATAACTTGTTTTATTTTTTAGAGGTTGCTTTGTATTTTGTGAGAAAGAAGTATTATTTTGTGAGTGGCCATAACATTAAAGTGGATAATGGATTCATAAGTGTAAACCATGTCAGAGGAATATAAAATTATAGGGAGCATATAAATTCGATAGTTGTATGACCATATTTATGTTTTTTCCCAATAAAATACAATTGAAAATATCTGATGGGTTGCACCAGATATAAGATAAAATTTTGAATAGAACATCAACTATAATAGGATTATAATAAATTTATATGTTTTATTTAATATTTACTTCTTAAACTATGAGCTATAATAATATTTTAAAGGCAATGTTGAACAAATAATTATCAATAATGTTGTACATGACAATGTTGTCTCAATTTTTTGTCAGGGGGACAAATTGGTGACTTTGAGTCAACATTGTTGGAATTTTGTTCTTACATTAGTCAACAACACAAGAAAAAGTCCCTCTCCTATTAGCAAGTGGAGATACCTTTATTGAAATCCAAAAAAGGAGAAGCATGGGAAAATCTATTCATGTCTATTTACAATAAAAATGTTTTCTATTGGGGGTTTCGTACTTTTAATCTAAAAGTACATAAAGGAGATAGAAAGGAAATGAGGGGAAAGAAGGAAAAAATGGGAAGAGTGGAAGAATTAAAAAAATAAAGGAATAAGGGAGAACAATTTTATTATAGTTAGTTAAATAAAAAACTACCATGATAAACCTAAGAAAAATAGAAGACAACGCTGGGTAGCTAAATGCAGATACTTACCAAAATAGTCCAAAAAGGGGGAAACATCGCATGCATGGAAACCTCTCTTATTCAATGGGTGGTAAAGACATAATTACACCCTTAGGAGTGTAAAACATACACTAAGAAAATTTTATAATACTGATAGTAGACCAAAGACAACTATCCCATATTTACCTATAAAAGACATTTAAAATATTGCTTAAACCCCATCGAGATTTCACATTCATAGAAACAACACAAGAAGATTCTAAAAGAAATACTTAATGTGAAATTAATATTTTTTGAAAATTTGGTAGTGATTATGAAAAAAATATAAAAGTAAAAATACAAATATAGATGAATCATACACAAATTTATAACTCACGAAGAAATCCTAAACATAAAGTTTGCAAAATCTCCCTGTTCTGATCTTTATTGAATAAAAAATATAATCTCATCCTTCAAACATTTCTATAGAGTTTCACTACAAAAATTCCCCTTTAAAATGAGCCTTACATTAATATTTATAGCATGGGGAGGTGTTTACAGTGCATAACCACCTTTTTTGCATTTTTAAAGGTGTAAAAGTGATTTTATAAAAATGCACCACTTAAGTGATGAAAAAGTGCATTGGTGCAATTGCACCATGTGCAAAAGTAAAATTACTAAATTGCACCACTTGAATGTGTAAATAAAAATCACACAATTCAAGACTTACAAAGTGACAGTGCATTTTCAAAAATTACATTTACAAGGTTGCAATTACAGAAAATTTGTAACTGGGAATTACAAAAAGAGATCTAACATTAACATGAAAAGCCCAGAAGCTTGATGAAAAATTCATTTACTTTCCTTCACTAAAGATAATATTGGTCATTACTTTTCACTTATTTCTAATTCTCCTCAGTCTTTGTCATAAGATTTTCTTCTAGAAAGTGTCATCTTTATTTTAACTATGTGAGCACCTTCTAAATATTTTCCTTTTTAGGATTTAATGCAGACTCACGTTCCCCTAATTCTTTGAAACTTTATTCATAAGGTCTATGCTTATTTGAAAATCCATACTTGTAAAATCCATTGTTTATTTTGTTTTCTATTTTGACTTCCTATGGGATAATATAATTAGCATGGATAGGGTCTCAAACCACTGCACAAGAGCAATTTCATTCATCATTTTTGACTTGAAAGGGGTGAGTTATGTGCCATTTTCCACATATTTTAACCTGAAATTGAAGCCAATTTTCAATTGAGTTAGGAAAATAATGAGTGAATGGGTTACCAACCTTTCCATCATAGTTTAATTATCAAGTTTTGTTTTATAAACTTCATCTCAAGTGGTTCTCCTAAAAATCCTTACCCATTCGAAACTATGAATTTAAATTTTTGACTTTCAAAGATAGGTGAAATTTTGAGTTGTCCCTTTTTGCACCATTTGACTTTAGATCAATATTTTTAAGATATTCTTATATTACCCTAAAATTCTTTAGACCAATATAAAATATTTCCTTGACCCCCAAACATTGAACCTTCACAATGACTTCCTGACCTCTCAACTTTGCACAATTGTACCTAGCCAAGACTAGTAATAACAATTAGATCACAATCAAACCATTCAAAAATTTCATCCATTGGCCTCCCCAATTCCTTTTGAGCTACCATGCTTGATACACATGCTGACAATATTTTTTTGAACATGAAACTTTTGAGAAGACTAAGTCTCACTTATACAGCTTATGGAAATAATCAAAATAGTTACACGGGAGTGAAAAGAGAAAATTACATATTGCACGGTTGAGAAAGTGGAAAGTTTATTTGCACAGCTAGGGAAAACTATATATATATTTTTTTAAATTTTCATGGGAGCCACAAAGATTTTTGCAATTTTCACCAAAAATATTTTTTTCAATTTACACCAAAAATATTTTTGCACTTTGCACTACAAATATTTTTTCACCTTGCACGAGTTGTGAAAAATGAAAATATGTTTATGCAACTCACAAAAAGCAAAAAAGTTTTGGAAAATTACTAGGAAAGCTAGCAATCTTTTGAATAGAGGGTTGAAATGGGCTTAAAAACATTTTGGGATAAAATATAAAAAGCCATAAATTTTAATTTTTGAGTTTTTTAAATTTTTTGGCATTTTTGGGTGAAATTCAAAATTCTCTAGCCATTTTTTATTCAATTTTTAAAAATTGAAATTTTCACTATTTTTTTTGCCATTTTCAAAAATCAAGACAATAGCTAGCTCCAACTAAGATTTTGAACGCAAGGAATGGAAAGAACTTATAATTCTTTAGTTTTGTAGGCTAGTGCTTTATCTATTGGGTAATAGAGTCTTCAATGGTAACTTTGATGGATTTGAAAAATCTTTAGATTTTTGATCTTCGAGAAAGGGATGGGTCCTCAAGCCATCAAAAAACTATTGCATGCCAAAATATAGTGTATGTGAGGGTTAGGTTCTCATTCTATCAATTACTTTCACATATCCAAAAGGATAGTGTAATGGAGGGCATTTTTAGTTATGCATTTTTACACAGACTAAAATGCAAAAAGAGAAGTATTTTTCCTACACTTGTATATCCAAATCTGACCAACTGACAACCAATTCACCCATCTCAATCATATGATAAATGAACACATGCTACTGGGTCAGATCCTCTATTTTGAATATTTTTACATTGACCATCTATTTACTAAAGAGATTCATGAAAAACTTATCCATTCTGTCATCTTAGGAAATCATGTGATTGCCTACGATATTTTTTAGGTAGAGATCACTACTACAAATGTGTGTAGAGAGAAAGACTAAAACATAGAGGAGGGGAAATAGATAGAATGTTACATTTATTAAAAAATAATTCACTCACCAAGATGAAATAACAAAAAGGAAACAAGCCAAAATTGGGAAAACAAAACTATTTACTGGGAGTCGATGAAAATGAGAAGATTATACAAAACCATTTATAGGGTGGGAGAAGTACTTGCCATTTCAAAATAATGGATTTGACTTATGAACTTCAAACACATTTAGCGGTAGTGACCAAGTAGGTAGGAAGATGAACTCATAATTATCATTCACACAAGGATGATCATGAATGAACAAATCAATAATGTTTTCCTATTTTAAAATGAAATCATTATGAATTATTTGATCTTGTATGAGCACTTCTAAGTAATACTAAACTTTTTCAATGTCTTCCTAGATGACTTCAAATGAATCTATGATAGAGATAATATCTAAATTGGAAAAAAGTGTGTCACATATCTATTTTTGAGTTGGAACCACAATATGATTATCTTTTAGAATGAATGAAATGCTATTCTTTTTTGAATCACTTTTCATGGCAAAAATGAGTTCATCATTGGATGAATCATCACCATTGCGATCAATTTAATCTACCTTGACATTTTTTATTTCTTGTGTAATTTTTATTGGGTACCATTCATTCTATTCTGCATTGATGTCTTCTTTGACCTTAACCTTGGCATGATTATGATTTTCAATTTGCATAGGCTTAATTACTCTGGATTTAGATCCTATGAAGAATTCTTCTATGGTAGACCCCAAAAATGAAATACCTGAGGAATCTTCTTTTTTGACTATGGAGTCTTTCATTCTAATAGAAAAGGGATCATCCACTTTAATGAAAATTGGTTCCATAATACCTTCTCCTTTAGAAAGTATAACATTACACTCTGCATTATTATTCTTTTCTATTTATGGTTTTATAATTTGTTTTTTAGATAACCCATTTTCTCTTAGGACCATGGGGTGCAATCCATCTGGTGAAGTAAGCAAATATTTATCCTTTTCACCAAGTGGGAAGTCAAAATCTTCATCTATTCTCTAATCAATCATTAGTTATTCCAATTATTCACTTACTTCTAAATTTTGAAATTGAAACAATCATATTGATATGTTTCATTTTATCTTTTTCTCTATTATATTTCTGACATGTTTGACCAAGAATTTGCCTTCGAACTCTCTTTTTTGAATATTGCAGACTCTTGATTGTATTGGGTTTCACTGTTTATTTATTATCATTAGTAACATGTGTATCATCTTTTGAAACTTATTTCTTCAACACTCTAGACAAGATCAAATCATCTTCAATCTTGATAGCATCTTATTGTGCAGTTATCAAGTCATTTACCTTGTTCCTCATCATGACAAACTTGATATTTAGGTGACGAGAACTAATGAAAATGCAAAGTTGATTGTTTAGACTTGGCTGATTTGTGTGAGGAATCAATTTCAATAATTTCTTAAAATGTGAAACATACTCTCTCATCTGCTCATCATCTCATTTTTGAATCTGGAAGAAGTTTGATAAAAGTCCACATATGTTCACAGTTGATTTGAATCTATTTAGGAGCCTATTCTTCGAAGAGTCCCAATCCATAACACATCCATCTTTTGAGTACCAAAACCACTTGATAATAAGTCCAATGAATTTTTTTTTTAGGAATCCGTGCTACCCCTTTTCTTTACTTTATTATTAGATTAGTTGTTATGGACACATATGCTTTGTAAATCATCCCATGAGCATGTTGTTTTATCCCACATTCATAGTAATTAATAGTTTCTTAGATTAGACTTAGTATATAAGTATTTAGGTGAATGAATGCATCCATGAACTATATTGAATTAATATTTCTCAAAGGAGGTTGCCCCCTCAAAGAGGCCAATGATTCTATAATTCAGTTATTGTAATTCAATTCTTATTTAAATTAATATATTACTAATTTTCATAGTTAATTTCATGTATTTGTAATTATATGCCAACTTGTTCAGGAAGGATCCTCTCATTTGGTATTCAAACACTTTCTAGGGCCAATGTTTTATTCCATAAAGTCTAAACTCTTTCTACTGCATAATTTATTTAAGTATTTTTTTATATTACAATAATTTATTTCGGATCAGGGTAAATTTTTTTTTCATAACTATGAGAAGTGCTTGGGTGAAACCTCTAAAAATCATTATAAGCAGTACCACAAGAATCCCAAAGTATTTGGCCCATTAAGAGGACTTGTTAGTGAAATGGGTAATGACTCCTTCCCGATCGAGTAGTTCCCATCCATGAGTAAAACCAAGAGCTATCACTTAGGAGTAAATCCATGGCCAAATTTTATTGGGAGATCAGTACTCACTTAGATGATATTGGTGGATAGAGATATATATTTAAAACCTTAAGTAGCTATTGAAACTTGGGGCCCATTTCTATTAGTTTCAAAATATTTCCAGTAGACTCAAAAAATCAATCAATAGTGTATCAAAAAACTCTTAGAGGACTTCCATTTAGATAGTTGATAAAAACCATAAACTAGAAAATTTTCATCCTATCAATTTTAGAAAACTATCAACAAAGTATCAGAAGACTCTTAGAGGACTTGCAGCCATACATTTGATAGAAAACAGAATCTAGAAACCATAATTATTTTTTTTTCATTTTTTTGCCATATCTCTCCATATGTAGGCCCATTGATCCTCAAAATTTATCCAGACACCTAAAATTACATTCTCCATGTTTTCTTCTTTGAGGTCCCATATCCCAATTCCACTCCTAATTCCTGCAAATCTCAATTTTCCATTTTTTGAGTTTTGCCATAACTTGTATTTTTGTTTGTTTGCCTCAAAATTCTTCCATAGTGTTCATCTCCCTTTTATGCTTCTTTGTCCCTCTTTGATATTTTTTTTAGTTTTTTCATTTTCCCTTCTGAAATTACCCTCACCTTGATCAATCATACTCCTACTATGCAAAAAAATTATTAAAAGTACCTTTACCCCTTCTGATTTCACCCAAATTATTTTTTTTTACTAAATTTGTCTTAACTCTAGTTTTCCTACCCATTAAAAAAATATATATCTTCTTCTGGTCATGGTAGTAACCCAAAAAAGATAAAAAAATATGAAAGATGAAATTGCTTCCCTCAAGACCCAAATCAAAGATCTTGATGAAAAAATTCTCAGCCTTAATCTTCAACATACCACCTTGAACAACAAACAACATTTAATTTTTTTTATGGGCTAAAGCTTTATTTTATTTAATTTAATGGTGCAAATTTGATTAGATGGATCTATTAGGTAGAATAATATTTTAGTCTACATAATACTTTTGATGCCAACAAGGTCCTGATTGCATCCTTTCACTTGGAACATGAAGCCCTTCAATGATATCATTGGTATACCAAGGCTCATGATGAGCCAATATAGATAAATTTTTACACCCTTATTTCACAATGGTTTGGCCCTAGTGCTTTTGATGACTTCACTTAAATACTCACTAAACTTTGTCAAACAAGAACCGTGAGAGAATATCAAACAAAATTTTAAAAACTGGCCAATCACACAGAGGGATTATTCGATGAATTCTTCAGGAGTTACTTTATCAGTGAATTGAAGGATGCAATTCAATCTGAGGTCAAAATGTTATAGCCTAAAATAATGATAAAATCCCTAAGGCTGGTTAAGTTGGTAGAGGACAAGATCACAACTCAACAATGATTCAAATCTAATTTTGCTCCATTCAAAATTTCAACTCCACAATGATATCAAATAATGCCAACCCTCATAACCACTCCTATCATGGATTTGACTGAAGTAGAGATGTAAATATGTAGAGAAAAATGACTATGTTATCTTTGTGATGACAAATTCACTCAGGGATATCTAGTTGAGTAAAAGCTCTACCTACTAGATGTGGACTCTCTACTTGAAATTAAAGTTTTAGAAGATGCTTAGAATATAATAGATGATTAAAAATAATCTCCATTTATTGTGGAACTTGATTTTTAGGAAGACTAACTAGAGACATCTCTCCATGCCTTAGGAGTCACCATGCCATAAACCATGTAGGTCAGAGGTTACTTCAAGAATATCCCTCTCATAATACTCATTGATTTAGGTAGCACTCATAACTTAATTGACCTTTATATTTATAAATAGGTTGATTGTTTTATCCATCCTTGCTCTAAATTTAAAGTCATGATTGCTAATGGGGAAACATTACCTTATAAAGGGAAGTGTTGTAATATGTGTATCTCCATTGGATATTGTAACTTGTGCTTTGACATGTTTGCCTTGCCCTTAGGTAGATGTGATGTTATTTTGGTAGCCTAATGGTTATGCACACTTGGACCCATCTTATAGTATTTTACTAAATTTTGGATGTAATTTTAAAACAATAGGAAAAAACACACATTGAAAGGCTTATACTCAGGGTCTCTAAGAATCATAAGTTTACATCACATGGAAAATATTTTTAAGAATAATTCACATGGCATCATTTCTCAGCTTCATTCCATTTAAATGTAACCATTAATGGTCTCCACTACTCCTTCTGATCTACAAACCATTATGCATAGGTATGCATGTGTCTTTATTGAACTAGTGGGATTGCCACCTTCATGGCTAGAGGAATGCCATAGTCAGCTCCTTCCTAAAAGCATTATTCCCAACATCAAGCCCTACCACTACCAATTTTATAAATATATAGAGATCAATATGCTCATTTGATATTTATTGAAGCAAGGCATTATTCACCCCAATACTAGCCCATATTCTTCCCCAATTCTCCTTGTCTAGAAAAAAGATGGGTCATGGTGCCTTTGCATTGACTTATGCACACTTAAACACATCAAAATCAAGGATAATTTCTTGATCCCTTATTGATGAGCTTTTTGAAAAGCTTCATGGCACTTATTTGTTTCCATGTTGGATCTCTGCTCTAGATACCACTAAATCTGGGTTCATGAAGATGATATCCCTAAGAT
The DNA here is from genome assembly GCA_037957365.1 of Torreya grandis. Classification (NCBI taxonomy): domain Eukaryota; kingdom Viridiplantae; phylum Streptophyta; class Pinopsida; order Cupressales; family Taxaceae; genus Torreya; species Torreya grandis. The sequence continues at coordinate 885,539 of JARHVA010002868.1, forward strand.
AGCTTTTTGCATGCATGATGGCCATTATGAGTTTTTGGTCATTCCATTTGGCCTCACTAATGATCCTTCAAAATTATAGGCATTGATGAATAAAATATTTTTGTCCTACCTATAAAAATTCATTCTGGTCTTATTTGATGATATCTTCATCTATAGTAAAACATGGTTTGAGCATCTCCAACATCTGGATCTCATACTGCAACTTCTGTCTAATCATCATCTCTATGTAAAATAGTCCAAATGTGCTTTTGTATAGGATGGAGTAGAGTATCTTGGGCATATTGTTTCAAACCAAGGGGCTTAGGTGGATCTTGACAAAATAGCTACCATGACAAATTGGTCTCATCTGTAGACACTCAAGAGCCTTTGTGGTTTTTTGGGGATGATTGAATACTAGTGTAAGTTTGTCAAGGACTATGAGAAGATTGTAGCTCCATTGATATATATGTTGAAAAATGATACTTTTACATGGACATAGGATATTAAGTTTCCATTTAAATAATTGAAACAAGCTATATGCACTACACTTATTCTAGCTATCCCTGATTTTGCCAAGACCTTCATGATTGAGAGTAATGCTTAAAAAAATGGACTTGGTGATGTTATCCTCAAATAAGGATGCCCCATTATGTTCACTAGGAAATCCATTTTTGGAAATAATTTAGTACTCTCTATTTATCAAAAGAAAATAATGGCCAATATGCAAGTAGTATCGAAATGACACCCATACCTATTGGGGAATCATTTTTGCATCAAAATTGATCACTAGAGTTTGAAATATTTCCTAGAATAATTGGTCTCTACCCCTTCACAACAAAAATGGGTAGAAAACTCATGGTTTATGACTATGAGATCACTTACAATAAGGGTAAGGACAATATTGTGGCTGATGCTCTATCTCACACATTTATAGATTAAGCTTCCCTTTCAGCTATTTCCATGCCTATTTTGAATTGGTTGGACATTATGTAATAAGGGTATGTAAATGACTCCTTATTATCTCAAATAATTTAATAGTTGGCCATTAACCCATATAATGTACCACATTATTTTTGGGATGGTGCTTATTTGTGATATAAGGGTCGTCTGGTGCTTCCCTAGAGCATAGATTTTCAGCAAGCTATATTCTACGAAATCTATGCTTATCCATATTTAGGGCACTCATGGTTTCTCAAAACTTATGAATGGGCACAATGCAACTTATTTTGAAAGGGAATGAAAAAGGCAAATCAATAAATGGTGGTTGAATGTGATACTTGCTAATGTAAAAAGGTTGAAACAACACTCATTCTTGGGTTGCTCAAACCCTTGCCCGTCCCTACCAGGATTTGGATAGATATTTCTATGGATTTCATTAAGGGGAACCCTAAATCTAGAGTGAAAATAGTGATCTTGGTTGTGGTTGATCACCTCTCCAAATATAGTCATTTTGTGCCCTCAGACATCCCTATACCACCTCCATGGTCACACAAATTTTCTTGGACCATATTTTCTATCTTCATGGCATTCCTTCTTCCATTGTCTCAGATCATGATGCAACCTTCACAACCATTTTTGGATAGAACTATTTTGACAACCAACACCTAAAAAAAGATGAGTTCTAGGTATCATCCACAGATAGATGGCCATATTGAAATTATTAATAAATGCTTGGAAACTTTCCTTCATTACTTCACCTTAGAATAACAACATTAGTGGGCAAAGTGGCTCCATCTTGATGAATTGTGGTATAATACCTCCTACCACACTTCAACTAAAATGAATCCATATGAAGCAATCTATGGTTAAGCACCACTAGTGTTCATTCTATATACCTTAGTAGTTCACCAATTTAATTAATTGACACACTTCTTCAAACCTAGGATCAGATCCTTAGTACCCATATGGAAAAACATGTAATGAAATAACACTAATTAACACCATTAAAAATGCACTTTCCAAGTAGGTGATATGGTTTTAATTTGCTTGCAGCCATACAAGCAATGCTCCCTAAAACTCAAAGGGCATCATAAACTAGCACCTAAGTTCTATGGGCCATATAAGGTTATCTAGAAGATTGGGTCAATTATTTATAATTTGGAGCTCCCACCTTCTTCATGAGTTCACCATGTATTTCATGTCTCTTGTCTGAAGAAAGTTCTTGGCACAAACATCAAAGTGCAAACTATTTTACCAAAACTTGATAATGAAGGATCCATCCTTATTGAGCTAAAGGCAATCTTAGATAGGAAAACACACCAAGTTTACTCCTGTCCATCATAGAGGTATTAATTTAGTGGCATGGAATGCAACCAGAGGATGCAACATGGGAACCATTATTTTAGATTCAGTACTAATTCCCACATCTGAAGCTTTGAGGATAAAGATTTTTCTAAGAGGGAGGGGATGTTAGGAACCCGTGCTACCCCTTCTCTTTACTTTTTTAGTATATTAGTTTCTATGGATGCATATGCTTTGTAAGTAATCTTGTGATCATTTTGTTTTATTCCACATTCATGGGAAGTAGTAGTTGCTTATATTAGACTTTGTATATAAGTAAGTGTTGAGGCCAATGAAGGCATCCAAAAATTATATTGAATTGAGCTTACTTAAAGGAGGTTTCCCCCTCAAAGAGGCCAATGATTTAGAAATTTATCTATTTTAATTTAGTTATACTTGTTTGAGTTAATATATTCCTGATTTTCATAGTTTATTTAGTCTATTTACAATTATTTACTAAATTGTTTAGGAAAGATCCTCTTAGTTTCAATGAAAAGTATCACAACAATATCCTCATACATAACTCCTAAAATGCTATAGGATAATATGAAGGCCTAGATATGTTTATCTGCATCTTGACCATTTTTTCTATAGAACTTTAGGAATCTCTTCCTTGAGCCTGATGGGATCTCATTGTATTGGGCTAAAGCCAATGGCCCAAAATGTTTTCCCCATGGGACATAGGTAACATTGGGGTTGGGGTGGACCAATGCCATTTTTACAATTAGGAAGGTGCAAGAACTAGGTAATTTTTTTCAATGGAGTCACCAACCTCCATTCTAGGGGAGGTTCCTTGAAATGTCTAAAAATATGTACATAAAACACCTTGATCCTAAATGGGGTTGTCAAAAACTGTTGGCTCAAAAAATTGTCAGGGGGACAAAATGGTGACTTTGAGTCAGTAGTGTGGGAACTGAGTTCTTATGTTAGTCAATAATGTAGGATAAATTTCCTTTCTTATTAGCAAGAAGATCTACCTTTATTGAAATCTAGAAAGGGATAAGCAGAGGAAAAGCTATTCACATCTATTTACAATAAAAAATATTTTCTATTGGGGGATTCATACTTTTAAACTAAAAGTATATAAAGGAAATAGAAAAAAATGAGGGGAAAGAAGGGAAAAATGGAAAGAAGGGAAGAATAGAAAAAATAAAGGAATAAGGGAGAATATGATTATTATAGTTAGTTAAATACATAAACTAACATGATAACCCTGAGAAAAAATAAAAGACAACTTTAGGTATCTAAATGCATAAACTTGCCATAATAGTCCAAAAATGGGAAAACACCACATGCATGGAAACCTCTCTCATTCAATGGGTGGTAAAGATATAATTACATGCTTAGGAGTGTAAAACATACACTGAGAGTATTTTATAATACTGATAGTAGACCAAATAAAACTATCCCATATTTACCCATAAAAGATAATTAAAATATTGTTTAAACCCCACCAAGATTTCACATTCATAGAAACAACACAAGAAGATTCTAAAAGAAATACTTAATGTGAAATTCTCATTTTCTTACAATTTGGTAGTGATTATGAAAACAATTTTAATGTAAATATACAGAGACAAATGAATCATACGCAAAGTTATAACTCATGAAGAAATCTTGAACACAAAGTCTATAAAATCTCCCTATTCTGGTCTTTATTGAGTCAAAAATATAATCTCATCCTTCAAAAGTTTATGTTGAGTTTCACTGCCAAAAGTCCCCTTTAAAATGAGCCTTAGATTCATATTTATATCATGGGGAGGTGGTTATGGTGCATAACCACCTTTTTTGTATTTTTGAAGGTGCAAAAGTGATTTTATAAAAATGCACCACTTAAGTGATGTAAAAGTGCATTAGTGCAATTTCACCATGTGCAAATGTAAAATTACTAACTGCACCATTTGAAATGTGTAAATCAAAATCACACAATTCAAGACTTATAAAGTGATAGTGCATTTGTACAAATTGCATTTATAAGGTTGAAATTACACAAAATTTGTAATTGGGAATTACAAAAAGAGATCTAACATTAACATGAAAAGCCTAGAAGCTTGATAAAAAATTCATTTACTTTCTCCTTTGCTGAAGACAATCTCAATCATTACTTTACACTTATTTCTAATTCTCCTCAATTTTTGTCACAAGCTTTTCTTTTAGAAAGGAACACCTTTATTTTAACTATGTGAGCTCCTTATAAATAATTCCTTCTTAGGATTTAATGCAGACTCACATTCCCTAATTCTTTGAAACTTTATTCATAAGGTCTATGCTTATTTAAATACCCATACTCATAAAATCCATTGTTTATTTTGTTTTATATTTTGAGTTCCTGTGGGATAATAAAATTAGCATGGACATGTCTCAAACCACTACACAAGAGAAATTCCATTCATCATTTTTGACTTGAAAGGGGTGAGTTCTGTGCCATTTCCCACATATTACAACATGAAATTGAAGCCAATTTTCAATTGAGTTAGGAAAGAAAGAGGGAATGGGTTACCAACCTTTCCATCATAGTTCAATTATCAAGTTTTGTTTTAGAAAATTCATCTCAAGTGGTTTTCTTGAAAATCCTTGCCATTTAAAACTATGAATTTCAATTTCACACTTTCAAAGATAGGTGAAATTTTGAGTTGTCCCATTTGGCACCATCTGACTTTGGATCAATATTTTTTAGATATTATGTCCTTACCCTCAAATTATTTAGATCAATATCAAATAGTTCCTTGATCCCTAGATATTGAACCTTCATAATGACTTCTTGACCTCTCAACTTTGCACAACTCTACCTGGCCAAGACTAACAAAAACAATTAGATCACGATCAAACCATTCAAAAATTTGATCCATTAGCCTCCCCAATTCCTTTTAAACTATAAAAAATGTAGTTTTAAAGTTAAATGGGGGTACTTGATCCTGAAGTTCTGCTAATTAATCAAGATGTTCCTATGCAAGAATGTCCACTTGGGTAGAAAACTACTAGCCAATTTAAATGAATGTCGATCTTAATATCAAAATAATTTATTTCAACCACTTAGCTAAGGCTTTGTGCTTCACTTTATTTTTATCCTTAGTAATCCCACCTTTGTATTCAAAATATTGATTATCAATCCATGCCTTAAATAAGAAAGTGACAATAGAGCCCCATATTTCTATATTTCATTACATTATTGAGTATTTCTTAAACTTATTCTATCGACCACCTAGAGCTAAAAAAATGTTGTTAATATAGACCATAAGTGATTTTGATAAAATGAATATTTCATCAACCTACTTCAGTATATATCTCTGCACCGAGGATATGAAATTTGTTTGTTAATATATTTTCAAGAATTGAGGACACGATGAACTATTGGACATAATTTCTTGAATCAAATCTTTTCTTCTGTGAACAATTGTTATCATTCATGAAACCACATCTTGTTGAGATTGAAGCATTAGGAGGCTATTAAATTTGATTTCACATTTGTTGCTTATAAATGCACTAGCTAATATTTCATATATTTTCATTCATGACTTGTTTGACAAAATGACTCAATCAAAATTTATGCGCAGTTTTCTTAACCCTTAGATTCTTTCACTTGGTATACATTTGGAGGATACGGGCAACGTTGTGGAGATGATTTACAACTGTGAATTGCATTTTTATTATTTTTATATTCAATAACAATCTTGGATCATATGCATTCTTGGTGTATACCATCCAAATCGACTCTCAATGCCATAACATATTGTACATCATCTTGTGATCTACTTAAATCCTTTTGAAATCTTTGAACTTGAATTGCCGCATCTTGTTGGGTAGCACTCAGCTTTTGGGCCATCATAATGTAATTTTATAACCTCAACCCTCAAGGGATTGATTGCACATAATTCTACTTTCATAGACATTTGTTTAGATCTAGATAAATCCTATCATCTTGATACAAGAGATACTTAACTAATAGATACACATTAAGTTCATATTCAAGCTAAAAAATATACTCTTTCCATGGGCAACATCTCTTCAAAGTATTTACCAACAACATTTAGCTCCTAAATATTGGTGAAATTCATAGGTTGTGTGCCAATTTTTTGACAAAATAACTCAAGAAAATGCACTCATTTGCATACCCATGAACCATTTCTAAGAGGATCACTTGTTTGAATCATGAAGCTTTTAATAACTTGATAGAGAATAAGATTATCATAGTATCTATTCTACTAATAAATATCATTGTAGACTTTGTATTTGTATATTTCACCACTTGCAAAGTCCTAAATGACCTAACTTATGAGCTTCATAAATTCAATATTTTCTAAAATTTCAAGATACCATTATGATTGGGTAAACATGAAATATCCAACCAACACTGCAACTCAAGTGCTATAGAGTTGGTGAATGGTTTATTTTCCTCTAAACTCACATTACTCTCTTCTAGCACATCATCATATTTTAAGCTTGATGTGTGTATTATCTCAATAACTTCTACAATCTATTGATGTTTTGGAAATCATCCAAAATTATATAATCTTCTTATTTTTTTAATATGTTGCAATTATCACAATCCACGAGACCACATTTATTTGATGCTTTTTGTTAAATAGTTTAGATGACTTGTGCATACTTCCACATTGTCCATACATATCTACCAAGGCACTTACAACTACAATGTCTGATAAAAATCCACTTTCCATTATGGTTACATGAATGTCAATATTTTATTCCAAAGATTTTATTTTGGTACAAGCTAAGAGTACACTAGTAAAGCTTAAGTGATTGGGTTGGACACTCATTCCTTGTATTTTCATGAAACATTATCAATTCTTGGTGAGGTTACCCATGTATTTTGTAATATGAAATCATCACATTTCATGAGAAGTTGTCTTGCAGTGTCATTTCATCAAACATTTCGTGAGAATTTATGAAACCACCACACTTAATACACATGTTGACAATCTTTTTTTGAAAATGAAACTTTTGGGAAGACTAAGTCTCACTTTCATAGCTTGGGGAAATAATCATAATAGTTGCATGGGAGTGAAAAGAGAAAATTGCAAATTTCACGGCTGGGAAAGTGGAAAGTTTATTTACACAACTAAGGAAAACTAATTTTTTTTTACAATTTATACAAGAGCCAAAAATATTTTTGAAATTTGCACCAAAAATATTTTTTGCAATTTGCACCAAAAATGATTTTGCTTACACCAAGAATGTTTTTGCATTTTTCATGAGTTATGAAAAAGGAAAACATGTTTATGTAACTCACAAAAAACAAAAAGGTTTTGGCAAATTACCAGGAAAGCTAGCAATCTTTTGAATAGAGGGTTCAAATGGGCTTAAAAACATTTCGAGATAAAAATGGAAAAATCCATAAATTTTAATAGTTGAGTTTTTCAAAATTTGTGGCATTTTTAGGTGAAATTCAAAAATCTTTAGCCATTTTTAATTCAATTTTAAAAAATTGATTTTTTCACCATTTTCAAAAACTGTGACATCAGACAACTAGTATAAACTATCAATAGTCTAATCATTTATGGTGAAATAATTATTTAAGAAATTTTAAATTTAATTTTTATATAATATTTATCAATTAAGTTAATTCCATTTGAATGCTGATTTTTATATTGTGCTTGGGTCCCTGATTATGAATAAAGGGCTACAAATTTTGTTATTAAACCCTAAATTAAATCTAATGTTTTTAGAGATATTAAAGTAGCTAATGTGCTAAAAGGGGCCACCAATATGGACCTTGGCATTAATAAAATTTGAAAGTGGCCACCAACTTAGGATACATGTCTATAGATGGGTTGTGACCATAAAATGAAGTCTAGACTTAGATTAAAGTAAAGTGGATGTGGGGAATTCAAGTATGAAGCTTAAACTTTATAATATTAATGAAAGTGACCATTAAATTAAATCAAAATCTAAAATAAAATAGTCACCATGAAAACTAAACTATGAATGTTGTGAAACTGACAAGAGCAACTTGAGATAGAAAATGGACTAAGAATGAAGAGATTTTAAGTCTACACCAATTTTATTAATCACACTTATTTTCTCCTAGAGTTTATTACAATGTATAATTTTTAATTTATGGTCTAGGAATAAATATGCTTATATCAATCAATGACCCTAACTTGAATAAGGGTTTTATATTTGATGTATAAAAGCGATGATTTTATAATTGTTTTATAGGCTTTTAAATCCTATAAATCTCTTGATGGGCTTAAATATATCTATTGGGAAGCTTTGATAATTCTACTTATATTAATCTATTAGTATTAATCATAGAGATAAGCACCGAGTAAAAAAGTGTGTTTGGTAAATTGTGAGTTTGAACATTTTGCATAATAAAGTAAATTATTAATTACAATTTATAATTTATGGGTTATGAATAAATATTATAATATTAATTAATGACCCTAACCCAAATAAGGGTTTTATATCTAATGTTTAACAAAAAGGACTTTACAATTATTCTATAATTTTTTCAAGGCTCTAAATATCATGGTGGGCTCAGCTTTAGCTATTGAGAAATTTGGTTGAGTATACCCATATTAATCTAGTATTAGTAATCATAGAGCTAAGTGTCAAGTGAAAAGTGTGTTCGTGAACATTGTGAGTGTCACCTAATAAAAAGTGGCCATGTTTCTTGTTGTGCCCCAACAACCATTCCCCCCAACCTCATTTTGATTTTTTTAAAATAGGGACCCACTTGCCTCAATTTTTTTTTTAAAGACAAAGTATAAAGGCATGGTCCTTTCAGAAGATAACCTTAGAATCCAAATATTGACATATTTCACAAATTTTAAGGTTAACTTGTTATTTTGGAGTGTTATGTCACTTTATTAAAATTCAAAATTGAAACATTGGTATATATATATATATCCTTTTTGAAAGATTTTTAATTTTAAAACAAGACTTTTGAGTGACTAATAGTGTAATCAAATTATTTTTTAGTCCATGTATGCTTGGTTTTGATCTTATGCAGGCTATTCCACGATCAAGTTTTTTTCATTTCATCTCTAGGATGTCTTCGAGCTCATCCATTTTTCCAATTGTCATTATCATGCTCACTTGTGGCATTTAATGATCAATCAAGTATTTATTATTTGAGCCTCTAAATCATCAGGATTATGCTAAGTGTCACCATCCCGATGACCTATAGCCTAAAGAGTAAGCACAAATCATGAGGTTGTCTAGGTAATAAAGCAATGAGATAATGACAAGTGTCATCATCTCATTCATCCCATATAAAGGCTATTTACATATTTCACTAAGTTAAATGATATTTTAACTCCTTAGGATTACTCCACGTGTCATAATCCTACTAACCCGTAGATGAAATCAATAACTTATATCATATGATCATTTGGGTGAATGGAGTAACAAGATCCATCCATGTGTCATCATATTAAAAACCTATAGTCTAGGATAGTGAGGTAAAAATTTAGAGTTTTAAGACCCTTTGTATCACTGATATTGCTCCATGTGTTGAAATGCCATTAATTTTTAAACTACACTCTATATAATAAAGAGATTTACACTATGGGCAGCCGAATCACTGAGATGATACCAAGTGTCATCATCCCAAGAGCTTGTGGCTAAAGAAGAAAAGTACAAAAGAACATAACTTGACACCCAAAGGACAAGCGATATGTATCCATGTGTTCAAGGCTAAACAAAGTAATTTTAAAACACAAAAGCAAAGATATGAAAGCATGATAAGAAGACATTTTTCATATTAAGATGATGAGACACCCAAAAGAAGTGAAAATATGACATGTGATAATTCAATCTATAGAAGCTAATAGTGAAAAATCAAAAATTAAATAAAGAAAGAGTAGATGGGGAACAAAGTGAAAGCCATTGTTGTATTTAATCTATTTGAATTGAAAACTAAATTTATTCACTATTTAAAGTGAACAAATCTAATAGATATTTTTGATTTATAAAACTTGATTTGATTTCTTTACCCTATTACTATTATGTGTAAATTGTGAATTCAAGCTCCTAAGAGATTAAGAGACTTCAAATTCTTCAAGGAATACACAAAGCAGTTGCATAATTTCAATGGCTTCATCATCTCACACTCCTCTCCCTACTTAATCAATTTCAGGCATAATAGAATACATGGATACAATATTCAATTCAAAAACATTACAACACAAATTTAAGCACTATTAGGCCTTATGAGAAGAGGTCAATGCTATTGATCCATGCACTATAGGGGATCAAATGTCCATATTTATGCAACAATATAAAAATGACATTTTGTCTATCAAGGCAACATATTTTCACAATATGGTGCTAAAACCTGAGGTAATTCCTTATATTTACTTAATTCATGTTTTTTTTGTAAATGGGAATTTTTTTGTCATGATATTACACTTCAAGCTCAGTAATAACAATGTGGCCTACATTGGTGTGAGTATCTTAGAGATATATTATAGGCTCCCTATCCTAAAGATGACCTATGGCCAAACTATGATAAATTAATGGTTGCCTACAAATACAATCCTTAGTAAATTGTAAGAATGGGTTAATAACCTAGGAAAATTTGTAATTAAAGGCCCAATTTCCTCTCTTCCCATAGTCACCTTCAATATAGGGATAAGGATTGTTATGGCTCTACTAAACTAGTTGTTGGTTTCCTTACCATTTATTACATCCATGAGACATGGGTCATATTATTGGATATTATTTTGAGTTAGAAAAGATAATTTCCCTTAGATAAATAATCTATTTCAACTTAATACATCAAAGGCAACCCAATCAACCTACATGATAGTAAATTTTACATGATGTCTTATGTGATGTATGCCATACCTGCTTTAGTATACCCTTCCTTTGGATAACCTTTGGAACACCCCATATAATATCCTAAGAATAGAGTGTGTGATAAGTTTATCATTATTCATAAATATAGATTCAAAAATCAAATTCAAAGGACCATAGAGACATTTTACCCTATGGTATATAGGGCTATATGTGCAAAAAGTATGCCCAGATTTTCAAACCATATCAAGAGAAACGTCAATATAATGGGTGAAAATTGGTATTACTTTGAGTTAATCATAATTAAAATCAAGGGAAATTCAAACCAACCTTTATAATTTCCACACAATGTTCTAGATAATGTGGTTGAGCAAGAGTGCTACACATTTGGTTGATAATATAGACATATAACTCAAGGGTGCCAAACAAGGATCTCTGCATCCAAATCCTCTTAGTATAGTCCATATAAAGGACATAAAATGGGAACACCTAAACTCTATTGGAAAAATTAGAATGCATTATGGTTTAAAGAGGGAACCATTCAGACATTGATATCCTAGGGGTAAGGTTAAAGATCATCTCAATAAATATGAGAGGAAAGTTAAGATTTCTTATGGACACCAATGGTATCATCATGATTCCATTTTCATGAATGGTGAACATGACAGTGATGTTTCTATTACAATTAGCAAAGTTAATATGTCCATGATAGTGGATCAGATGATCTAATATGATCCCACTATCATAAAAGAATATACAAAGAGAATAAATAAGGATTAATAGACTTCAACAGTAGTTCATGGGCCTCCTCTCCAATAAGAGGTATAAATTTAGGGAACTAATATTATGGAAGTAGTAGAATTTAGGGACATAAACACACAAGATGAATCCAATATCCATACTAGTCCCTCTATACCTCCTAGTGCTACCCCCTCTCAAACTATAACTGATGTGAGGGAATTTATAGGTCATATCAAAATAATAGGGCCATTTTATTTTACACTTTTACCTCTATTAAAATCTATGTAATATGTAATCATAAATTATTTCTCATTACAAGATCCTATTTTTGCTACTCCCACATCACTAATTCTTTCCATGACATTATAATCCATGGGGTAATCATCCACACATTCCATAGATCCACCACTAATCACTACCATACCCACTTCACCTCCAGATTCCACTTTTATAATCCCTTTATATTTCATTCCATCCACTTAAACTCAAGCCCTTACTCCTACTAGAAAACCTCTAAAGGCCTACTAAATAAACCTAGGACTCCTTCTATGTCCCCCAAGGTTGTATAAGAAGAGAAAAGGCCTATTGAAGGATTATTTGTTAGGGGGTTTTTCATGAGGAGTTTGAGGGGGACCTAGAGGAATAATATAAGTAAATTGAACAAGGAAGAAGAAATTGAGACAATTAATATTTATGACAATAGTACAAAAAAAGAGTGGTTGTCTAAAGAAGAAACATAAGCTAAGGGAATAAAACCATATGATGAATCAGATGAGGGTGAAACTATGTTAGGAGAGATAGAAATATGTGGAGACTTGGAAGAAGTTAAACAAGAAAATCCTTAGTTAGTTACAACTAACTTTTTATAAGAAGAGGAAAAGGATATAAGAGATGAGGCAGAGTCCAAACAAGCATCCCCAGTTTAAGAATTGATATTAGTTATACCTCCAAGCCCTCTATCTCAAAGTGCATAGAGTGATGAAAGTAATTCAAGGGGACTTAATATAGGAGATAAAATGGAAACCAATACAATAATAACTATCATTTACACTTCCCCTCATAATGTAAGTTCATATGTTCCTAGTTCTTTAGTGTCTCCTACTATTTCCACTACTACAATCAATATAAAATAAGCCATTCATTCTTCACATTATTTATTTTTTGATTATAAAAGTCCAATAAAAAGGCCCCAAGAACAAATAATTCTAATTTTTTAACATACATCTCAAGGCCTAGTGAATGGAATTTTTTCTATTTTCAACCAACCAACTAAGGGTTCTATCATTGTTGTTTCTACAAGGGTAGTCTACATGGATTTTACAATCTATATGAAGAATTTTCTCTAGACATATGTGAACTATTTATTATTTAGTGGAACCAATTTATAGGCTACTAGACCAATAGAACAAGTGCATTTTGAATAAATAGTATCCACTTTAATTTTTGATACACATATTAAACCCCCGAGGCCATCAACATAGTTAGGTATGCCTATTTATTAGGCTACCTAAGAAAATTTCTCCATAGTTTTAATGTACATGGAAACATGCAAAACCAAATATGTTATTGACACACTACCTTATAAGAAGATCACTATGTGGATAAAATATATCCATTATTTTCCATATTTAGATGTATGTTCTCTTACTATCCAACCTAACTTAGCCTCAATAGACCCACCAGGTCAATCCCATCCTACCATAGTGAATACCCCTTCATGGATTCAAAAAGTATAGGATGAGAAGATAGGCAAATAGAACATAATAATTATTGAAAAACCAAAGGTGGGATTCTATTTCAATAAGAAAACCAAAATATTGAGTAAAATCATGAGGAAGACTATGGTGACAAAGGGTGATAATGTTGAGATGAAGTAGGGAGAGGACATATTATCTCTAAAAAATAAGATACAAATCAATCCTTTAAACCCAAATGAGTATAGGTAATATCTCTAAACTTTTGTAAATGCAAATTTAAGAGTCATAAAATAAATGTTTAGAAGCGATGATCAGTCTAAGTAGAGGTCACAAGAGAAGAACATCATTCAAGATCCTACAGAGCTTGTAGACAATGTATAGAGTGTAACTAAGAAGTTGTATGACATTATTAATTCAATAAGGTCTTACAAGGATGAATCCAAACATAAATGGGGAGATGTATCCCAATAATAAATTAAAATGAAAGACATGAAAAGTAGGGTCAAATTCCTGGGCCAAACTACAAGAGACATGGCTTATGCTCATTTAAATTTAATAACAACACTACAAATTGCATGGGCACAAAGTCGTGTGGCCAAAAAAATAGATAAAATTTCTTGACTGGCATAGATAGATGTGAGCTTTGGTACGACAATTTATCAATAAATAGTGAAAATCTATCTCTATTTTGAAAGACACGAGAGTCATAGGTGTAATTACTCTTAGGTAGCTAGTTGTCAAGGATATTTTTGAAAGTCTATTATGAACCATAGTTGACATATTTTGAGCTAAAATTAAGGAGACAGTCTATAGGACTAATGAAGAGATTATATGATTGATAGATTTTTCTAGGGGGAATATTAGAGGAATAGATACTATGTATGTAAAAGTCAAAACTATAATGATTTTGCACAAGAAATTGATGGATAAAATTCCACAGTTGTTCAAGAGACCTATTCTTGATTATGAGACCATAAATATTGATTTTTAGGCTATTCATGCATTATATTTACAAATAAAAGCTCAAAAGTAGTAAAATTATATAATAGGAGTACCATTATCACCTCCTCAATGTATGCATCCCCACACTCCAAAGTACACATTAGTGAAAACTACAACTAGGCCCACCTATGTCCCACTTTTTGCTTTCAGTTCCAAAACTACATACATGACTAATTTAATTAGCTATTTGGCCACAACATCTCATGTAACACTTTCACTTATAGTGCCACCAGTGCCATGGTTCACTTCAGTTACACTCCTAGTTAGCATAACTACTACCACTACAATGCTTACTCCAGTTACAATTATGGTGAGGACAACCCAAGCCTTGGACATGTAAGATTCATCTGCGATTAGTGCCACATCAGCACTATAGGTCACCTTTGGTATAGGTTGAATGTCCAAGTTATAACTTGAGTCTATTTTTTTTAGTTGTACTATTTTTTTATCTAAGAGTTATTGTAATGAATGATTATTATATTGTATACATGCATAGTATGCGTGAGTTTTGATACGCAACCCCTAAATTTGAAATGAAAATTTAGATTTTTCTTAGAGGATGAGGTAACCCCTCCCCAAAGTATATTTACTTGTATCCTCATGATTCTAAAGAGAGGAGAACTTTGGCTATTAAGGTGAATAATAAATTCTATAAATTATTTTATAAATTTGTTTTGATGTGCAAGTTTTATTCTGCTCCAAACCTATGATTCATTGAATAAGTTCCATCATTCTAGTATTATCAATATTTGAGTTGTGTATAAGATTTTTTTATATATTTATTCATATTGTGCAGTAGCTAATCTGAATGCTGTGTTTAATAATCATAATCTTCTTTTGTAGATGTGCAATTGCAATCTTATATCCACAACAACCTTTGCTTATGTGCACTAAAGTTTACTTTATTTTATTTCCTTATACTCTTAATTGTGTTTTTCCATTTTATGTGTTGATATTAACTTGAAAAAAGTATTACTTCCATAATTATTTATCCAACCCATAGTTCAGGGTCTAGTTTTGAAGGGTTTCATTTATATTTAATTCAAAAATCTTTTTTTTCTGCCCTACCTTTCCCTTTTTTTTGAGTTTCTTTCAATCTTGGCCACCTTAGGTTAGAATCCACCTAGATATCTCAAGTAGAATTTTGTTTTATTTTAGATTCCATACATATGAACCATCTGAGGTAAATAACCCATTGTTTATTGTTATTTCACCACTATGTTATTTACAAAATTGAATACCTTGTAACTCATGCCTTGGAATAAATATTTCACCAATTCTAAACTGTTAGAGGCTACCTCGTAAGGTTTTGTGGTGTGCATAAAACTCACATCAATAGGAATTTATCTAATGATAAAAAGAGAGCCACATTTTAATTTATTAAAATACCATTTGAATTGCATTAGATATACTTTAAATACTAACTAGGTCCACCTCAGATATTGGCCTACTATTCCCAACCTTAAAGATCGATAGAAAATTTAGGTTAGATAGAGGCATCTTAAGGGGACTTTAGACCCAATAATATTCCCAATCATATGAGGTTATCTTCCTCCATGAATGATGGTCCTAGTTTGGTTAGCTAGTTTTTCTATTATTGTTCCTAGACATGTGCATGACTTGCCTAGATACTTTGAAAAGTATCTTCCTTCCTTTTCTCCCTCGGGAGGTAGGACCAATAAAGAACACATAGAGGATTTAAATATTGCCTTATGGATACTGAATATAAGCCATGAAAATGTGGTCTTCAAACTTTTCCATTTTACCTTACAATACACTACATATGACTGGTTCCTTAATATTCTAAAGGATTCAATTACATGATAGATCGAGTGTCAAGAAACCTTCTTGGAACAATTTGGACATCTTACTAGCCCAAGTGTTATTTACCAAAATTTTGAAAGGATGAGGAGAGAACCCAATGAGCTAATTAGATATTTAAATGTAAGATTAAAAAATATGTATAACCAAGTTAATAATGACTATAAACCCAATGTTGTGGTAGCCCTTAAAATGTACAAAAATGCATTGGATTCTATGATAAATGTCTCTCTCTGCAATGTTGAAGCTATTAATATTGATAGGTAGTTAAATCCATAGTTACAAGATTTGGATCTACCCAATATTGGTAATAACTTTTTATCCCTCAACCCCATTCTAAATGCTAATAAAAATGTTGTGATCAAAATCAAAACTGAGTGTATACACAATTGCCTTTGGCTCATGCTCCACCTAATAATAAAATCATCTTTCTAAACAATCTTGTGTCTATACCTAATTATGAAAATCATAACCAGTCCTTGATACCAATTAATGTTACTACCACATAAGAACTACTACTAATTCTACAAAATTGGAAATGGATGTCATCCAATGAATGGTAAAGAATCTCAACAACAAGTTCTTAAACATGCAAAATAAGGGAAAACACTATGGGACAAAGTATCAATCACAATTATACATAATAGAGGTACAATATGCCTTTAAAAAGATATAAATATAACATAGAATAATAACCACCTAGTAATATGCCTAAAATAAACCTCTTGGTAGCAACACTACCCAATTGGTGTCATGTCCATAATACTACACAACATGGTGAGTTGGGCTGCATAGATTTATACATTATCTTTGAGATATTTTAGAAAGAAATGAATAGGTGTGAAGGTTTATCAAATCATCTAGATCCACCCTCTTCCATTACTCTAGGTCTTTTTATCACAATAATGGTCTTCAAGACATATAATTTTCCATTTATAGTAGAAGATGAGAATGAACCTAAGGATAATATGGATGAAATACATGCCTTTCATTAATTCCATATAAATTAAGAATAAACAACCAACTACTACTTTTATGCCCCTAAATAACAATGCTACTACTCCCTCAGATCTAAAGGCAAATAATAATCTACCCCCTTCAAAAGGAAGTGATTGGAAATAAAGTGTAGAGCTTCAAAGCAAAGGTGGGTACAATATAGTTAAAGACATGAAGAAAATCAAGGTAAATATTATTCTTCATGAGTTATCTTAAATTATTGAACAAAGATAATTATTGCTCAAGGCCTTGACTAAAATACCATTCACTGAAAAATATAAAACTAATCATAAAAATGTGGTTATCAACAAGGACAAGGCTAATATACCACCTTTTCTATTAATCATAAGGATGTTTGGATAAAATGTGCATAATTTTTTAGTTGAATCATATGCCTCAACCAATTTGATGCCCAAAACTATATGAAATAAACTAGGCCTAAACCTAAATAAATTTAAAAGAGTGGTATTATAATTGGATAATTCCTTAGTGCCATGTGTTGTGGAGTTGAGAAATGTGCACATATAACTTGCCTCTGATCCATGTGTATAATAATACATAGACATTATATTACTTGACATTCTTAAGGCTTATATATTATTATTGAATCATGATTAGTCAAACATGTTAAATGGATAAATGGCAATGAATTTCTCACATATGTAGATATATTGGAAAGGAGTAGTCAATAAGATCTAGGTGGACTAAGAAACAAAAATAAATTACCTAATTATGAAATATAATGACAAGAATGAAAACATTGAATTTTCATTATCACATGTAGCTGGTTACACGTTTACTATAAAGCATCAACCTCATGAGCAATAATTTGAAAATCCTTCACATTTATGGACTCTACAATTCAACAATGCCAAATTGAAGATAGGTTTTGACATTCACATAAATTTGATCAACCTTGATGGGAAACTGTATCAAGATGCATATAAGTTATAATTCCCATGCACCAATAATCAAGCTGAGTATGAAGCTTTAATTCTATGATTACAATTTATACTAAAACACGATGTCAAGTAGCTATAGATATTTGGCAATTTGGAGCTAATTATCAACTAGATCAGAAATAAATATCAGTGCACACTTGCCTATTTGAATATATATAAACATAAATCTTTGGATTTCATAGTGTCCCTCAAAGCATTCAACATTAGAACTATTATAAGGGAAGAAAATTAGATAACAAATTCACTAGCAGTCTCAACTACAAACTTAACACCACTCCAAGAAACTAAAATGCATAACTTTTAGGTGGAGTTGGTTCTTTTCCCCTCTACACCATAAAATGTGGATAACCTCTAGGTTTTTGATGATGATGAACATATCATATAGTTTATGAGTAACTATAAAGCTTTTGAATCTCAAATAATAGATGAAAAGGACGTTGATCCTATGAACATAGATGATCTAGAAGAAGATGATGTCTTACATTTTAAAGATAATGATATATCTATGGGAATGGTATCATTAGAATGAGATTTTTACCTGGATGCACTAGATCAAAATAAAAAATAGTCTAAATCAAGTGAATCAAAATTCACTAAAGATAATTTGGGAACAAATAAATATCCTCAGTATGTCAACATTGGCCTAAGTTGCATTGATAGTGAGAAACAAAAATTAGGGGTCTACTAACAAAATACAAAGATGTGATAGCTTGGACATATGAGTATCTACAATATTTGATCCTAGTATCTTCACTCATACTATCCCTTTGAAGCTGGAGCACAAGACCTTTAGGCAATGACAAAGGCCAGTGAATCCACTCTTACAGACCCTCATTCCAACAAAAGTTTAAAATCTATTGGATGCCAAAATTGTGTTTTATATTAAGCATTCCACTTAGGTTGGTAACTTAGTATTTCTCAAGAAAATGAATAGAGGAATCAGGCTATGCATTGACTTTAGGAACTTGAATAGAGCATCAAAAAATGAAAACTATCCTTTGCCATCATTAGATGAGGTAATTCAAATGGTTATTCGGTTTGAAATGATGTCCTTTATGGATGGAATTTTAGGCTAAAATCAAGTGTTGGTAGAAGTATAAGAGATAAATAAGACTACCTTTACCACTAATTGGGTGCACTTTTACATATAAAAGGATACCTTTTAGATTAATTAATATAGGAGAAACTTTTTGGTGTGCCATGTGTGTACCAAATTTTAGATTCAAGCAATATTACTAAACTTAGTAATAAAAACCTAAAACCTAATGACACCAATAGGAATGGATAAAAGAGGCAAATTAGAATAATAAGAACATTTTCACCATTATTTTACCTCCTTATGGCTTCACTATAGGATTTTCAATGAGATTATTTGATGTCCAAAATTTGAATTATTGGATTGCTTGCTAGATCTTGACAAGGGATTCCAATGGTTGGATGAGGTTGATAGTGGCTTGGATGAGTGATATAAGAGCTATTATGGATGCAAGATAGTAGAAAGATGATGGCTTGATGGATTTATATTTAGTTTGGCCATGGCCCAAGTAAGGCCTTTTATAGAATAATGGAGGGAATTTTAAGGAAATTTAAAATTATTCAGGAGTCTCTAGTTTAGAGACTTATAGAATTTTGGAGGAGCTTTCCTAATTCTAGAGGTTTATTAATAATCTTAGGAGATAATGGGGGGATTATATGGGAGTTAATGAGGTTTAGGATTCATAGGGATGTAGGAATGGTTAGGGTGGTAGTTGAATAAGTATGAATTTTAAATTGGCTAGTTTGTTTGGGGAGTAGGTTAGTAGGTAATAGGCTCTATTAGAATTTTAATGGAGATATTAATTGGTTTTAGGATGGGATAAAGGTTTTTGGGATATAGGAATAGGATGTGGGTTATTTATGCCATTAGTTATTTTAGCTAGAAAGTATAGGAATTAGACTAAATTAGCAAAAATTAGTATAATTAGTAGGGAAAATATAATTTAGTGCATACATTTTGCCCCTTTTTGAAAAGGAATTGTTAGTGGGTTGGAGTGAAAGGAGTAATGGTATTTCAAATAAAAACCTTGGTGTTAGATAATATCAGATGTTAATAGGGTATGATTTCCCCTTGAGGGAGCATGTGGGGAGAACTGACTTAGATGTTCACTCAAACTAATTTTTTTGAGGTGGGATAAGATAAGAATGAGATGGGATTGGGATTCCCCAATTGGTAAATAAGATGCCCAAAAAAAAACTCAAATGATGGGTTCTAAATAGATGACAAATGTCTATAAAGCATCGATGATTAATAAACGTGATTAAAATAAGATGGTTTCAAGATGGTGATAAATCCCATAGTAAGGACACATGTTAGGGAAAGATTGAAAGAGGGATGACAGTGATTATTATTATTGATTGGGGACAAAGAGATACTTTTTTTAAGATGCAGGGCTTAAATAAAATGTGTGATTATCGAGTGACCAACCAGAGAATGACATAGTGATGAGGGAGAAATAGAGGCTAAGCTATCCCTAAGTAAAAAATGTAGAACCAAGTGCTACCTACATGTACTAAAAGACCTTAGGATGATGTATTTTTGGATATAGGATAAGGTGGATGATAAGGGGTTGGGCATTCTATGCCCCAAACAATGTTAGAAGATGACTAAAAGTGATTAGATGGGGAGAATTAGTCAATTGGATGATATTTGGGATAATTGATGTTAGTAATGGGATATTATGGGTATATGGGGGGGTTATATAGGATAAATGAGTCAAAATTAGGTCATTCAAACCCATTGAATTTTGTGATTTGAGCTCTAAGGCAAAATAATAATTTGGCTACCTTGAGCTTCGCATCATAGCAAGAGAGTTTGAGAGCACCGAGGGAGGTAGATGCTAGACCTGTGGTAAATAACAAGACCTTAGCTCAATGATTTTAGTGTTTTGTTAGTTTTTTGTGAAATTTTAAATAATTTTTTTTAGAAAAAAATGTCGTCAAACTCACCTTGATAATACCGTGACTGACAATTTTTCCCTCAGTCATGATATTGTCATCACAATTCATAAATTTGTAGGGTTGACCCATAGTATTATAATACCACAATAAGGGAATCATGATATTGCAATATCATGACTAGGAAGTCATGATTTTGTAATATTAACACTAGTGAGTAGGAATTTTATCAAAACCACCACTAGGGGCATTTTAAAAAAAACCACGACTAGGAAGTCATGATTTTGTGATTTTGCCAGGACTAGGAAAATGTGTAAATGTTAGGTTGAATGATGTGGAATGTTAGATTAGTTAGTTTAGCTAGGTGGGTTGAGTGAGGGGATTATGGAGATGTTAGGGGGTATTTAGAAGAGAGTGAGTTATTTAGGTTAGTTAAATGCTATTGTGTTAGGGTGTGTGGATAGAGGGTAGTTGGTGTAGTGTTAACGAAATAGAGGTTAGGTTAGGGCAGGGAATTAATATGGTAAGGATGGAGATATTTAGATAGTTTAGATAAGTGATAGGGATTTAAGGATCAGAGAATAGTTGGGGTTTTTAGGGATTTGGATGGTTAGGATAGATGCATTAGAATAAGTGTTTGAGGAAGGAGATAGTGATAGGTAGATGATGCTTAGTATAAGAGGATTTAGGCATGATGGCATCACAATTGTGGAATTCAGAGGTGCTAATTAGATGTTATAGCTAACACCAATAGAGTTAGGGGTAATATAGTTGATTAGGTTATATGGCATGGAAACTATGTGCATAATTTACATCGATCAGGCTTTGATCACAACATTAATGGAGAATTGGCATTAAAAGACCAACACCTTCTATTTTATTACCAGGGAGATGACTGTGACCCTAGAGGATGTATATAGGATATTCCATTTGCCCATGCATGGAGATAGGATATATTGGTAGTCTCGAGTATTAGTGTGGATATTACAGTGCCTAGGGGCTGAATTATAGGTGGGGATGTAGGATAGATGTATAGATATTGTTAGGTGCTTATGTGAGGGTAATTTAGATAGACTAATATTGGTGGTGATGTATTTTGTCTCTAGAATTCATTTTTTGGACAAGAACGGTCAATGGTTCTACCTCAACTTAGGAGATGTAGTTGCAGATATGGATTAGGATCATTGAGTATATTGTTGGGGTCCTATAGTGCTGGTAAATTTATATAGACAGATTCATTTGGGAGTATACAAAGGAGCTATAAATTTTGGGCCTTCCTTATTATTACATATCTAAAGCTGGGAGCACATCACTATCTAGTGACCATTAGGTACACTAACAACATGTGAGCTTAAGCAACTGATGGTATTTCATTAGTGCATGATTTTAGGAGTGTAGTTGGGGCATGCTAATGAGATGATATTTTATAGAGATGCATTTGATAGTTTATGTCTTGAGTGCATTACATGGATTCTATATATATTTATCTAATTTAGCTGGGATGATGAGTCAGTGACCCAATTCATGTTAATAGAGTGTTATTTTATGGGTCATAGGGATTTGATTATTAAGAGATATCACCCTAATAGAGTATGGAGATAGTTTGGCTTTATCTAGGATATGTCAAGTATAGAGAATTTATTTGAATGTAATTAGGGGAGAGGTTGTAGTGGGGGAGGTTGGTGGATAGAATGGATGCCCACACAGATTAAAATAGCCTTTCACCAATTCAATGAGATTTTTACATGCCCATTCTTGATCTAGGTGTTATGGAAATATATTTAGCATGTTGGTATCCTAGAGTACCAATGATATTGAGATGACCTTAGGTTATGATTAGGCAAGGTGTAGTGAGGAAGGTCTTTCAGGGATGGGTGAGGCTTTAGAAGTGGAGGAGATAGGTACCGACGTAGGATGGATAAGATAGAGATGTTAGAGAGGATGCCATAGATGTGGATGGTAGAAAGGGTGTTTAAGTAGCTATAACAACATAAGTTGGGATTCAAGCCTAGGCACAAGTAGGACCATAGGTGCATATGAGGGTTCAGGGGCCAGTCCAATCATAGGTAGGTAGTAGTGGTGGTGCAAGTCCATGATAGAGAATGAACAATCCCTGGTTACCTAGTTGTAGGGTGAGATTCAAGCATATATATTAGAGATTATAGGACTTATGCATAAGTGAGACTAGCTATAGGCTTGACTCAAGAGTATGATGGATTAGAGGGATGGCTAGTTAGCATAGGTGTAAGGATAGGTTGATGCACTATAGGCTCAGGTTGCATAAAGGGATGGACAATTGGCCCATCTATAGGGTTGGATATCTATATTGCAAAGGCATGTGACATTAATATAGGAATAGGTAATATAACATGATGGGAAGCTCATCCTTGCTCAAATATAGATTTCCACTTTATATAACTAGATCTAGAGTAGAGATGGCTAGAATACAAGATTTTAGTTTTAGATTGGAAAGCTATAGGCTTACATTCACACTTTGACTGGATAGGTGGTGGTGGTTGAAAGGGTCAGGGATGAGGCCAAATAGGTGATGAGGGGATAGGGAATGATGGATGTGATGTAGAGCATTATGTTACTCACAAGCATTCATATTCCTTTTAGGCCAACACATCTCATTCAGTTCATCAGTCATCTAGGGGAATGTAGGGACCTCTAGGGTTGCTAAGGCCACCTAGGGCATAACCATGATGTGGAGATTATATATATATGTATAGGTGTATTTTTGTATTATTAGCTCATTATTTTTCCCCATGGGCTCATATGGTTATATTATATATTTTGACATGGTTTCCATGTGGATGATGGACATTGATTTTATATATATATATATATATATATATATATATATGATGAGATTTGATGCTAATGGATGTATATACATTAATCATTATTGTTATGTATATGGATATGTGATGTATTTACTTTGATGTGATGATGATATTGACTATATATGTATGATGTTGTTTAAACTTGGGTGATGTGATTAGTTTAGATATTATAAATTTTATTTTATTTATGGATGTATGAGGCAAAAGATATGGTTCTCATTTATGCATGTGATGTGTTATGATAGATGGATTTAGCATTTTATTGATGATGTTATCATGATAGGTAGGCATGTTGCAGATGTTTTGATTATCATGGATGATGTTAGATGTAATGTACATGGGATATTCCTTTTATTGTGGATGTTATTTTATGAGGGGAAGGTTTATGCTTATAGATATGTGACCTTACTTATGATATTCATGTTTAGGATATGATTATGGTTGTGATGTGATGTGGTGTATGAATATGTCATGATGGTTACACAATTTTTCCCTATGGGGTGGATATGCTAAGTGAAAATTAATCCCCTATTAGGTCACTTTGTCCTTAGTTTCTATGGTAGGAATCCTCCTGCACTATGGAGGTAGGTTGGTGATAGGATGGGATAGGTTTAGGATTAAGTGGGATGGAGATAGGATAGATGAGGTGAGATGGGATAGATCATAGGAAGATGGATAATGATATTGGAATCCATTAGGATGTATGCAATCCATTTCAATATTGCATATTTTAGCTACATGTCAAGGACACAATAAGTCTAAGACATATTAGTATAGATGCATGGGGAAATTTGTTTAAAAGATGACTTTCTTGAACACATATTTGGAAGTCACTCATACCATCCTTGTTCCCATGAAAATTACCAAGACAAAATAGACATATATTGATATGAAAACTAATCAAAACATATTAATATGTACATAAAGATCTTGCACACACATATGTTTAAAATAAAACACACAGTTACACCAAACAAGCAAAGAGATCATAAACTGAGAAAAATGATGTTAATAGGGATATTTACATGGGAAATGAAGTCATTAGGAATGATTGTATACAATGGATCTAGTGATAACATAGAGGCTATATACAAGATATGTGATGTCCAAAATTTTTGTCCATATTAGGATGGGACTCCAACCAAGTTACAAAATGAGGGTCATGATGACCCTTCAGAAATTGGTGGCATAGTGTATGCTCAAAAACCCAGAAAAGAAACTTTATACATTATGACCATCCATAATGATGATTATTATCAAGAAATTATGGACATGGGGCTTAGTGATAATAATAGATAAGTATAGGATGGAATGTTGTATTGAGGTTAAAGGGGAAACATACTTATCAAAGAATATTTGGGATGGTGTGATAGGAATGATAAATATATGATGGGATTTGGGGATATGTCTACCAAGTATGGATAAGCTACTCCAAATAAAACTCTCTTACAAACATTCCCAATGCTTAACAAGTTGTGTCTACTTCTTTGTGTTGAAGTAATCATCCTATATTACTATTGAAGAACCATATGATGGATGTCCACTATTAAGACCAAGGTCAGGGTTATTTTACCATGATGTAGGGAACTAGTTTTTATCATGGTACTTTCCCAAGGTGTCATCAAACTAGTTTTCACCATTGGATGGATTTTTATTTTTATTATTATTAGATTGGTGAGAAGATGTGATGGGTGGATGGACTAGATATGGGATGCCCCATAGATTTAGGATGATGAAACTTATTTAGTTATAGAATTACTTTAGATGCATGATGTTTATGAGATCATCAATTTATTTTCCATCAAGCATGGCCAATTTATATTCTCCTGATCTAAACTTGGAAATAATGATAATGGGCCTAAAAAATTAGCTTTAAACTTCCTTTTCTTATCTCTCTCTGCATTGGTCTTTCTTTTATTTTATTTTAGGACCAAGTCACCAAATTTGAATTCCCTAGACTAGATTTTCTTACAATATTAGCCTTTGAGTTTATTTTGATA
Source organism: Torreya grandis (assembly GCA_037957365.1). Lineage (NCBI taxonomy): Eukaryota > Viridiplantae > Streptophyta > Pinopsida > Cupressales > Taxaceae > Torreya > Torreya grandis. The sequence goes on from JARHVA010002868.1 coordinate 911,557, forward strand.
TGCTCATAGGTGATTAAGGGCCCTTTGACATTTTTCATCAAGGAGTTTTAATTTTTGTAAATGTTTTTGCCTATAATTATGATCAGTGATAATGCCCCTCAGTGAGATTTGAAGGGAGGGAAGATCTAATTATACTAGAAATATTTCCTTAGTCACATAAACCAAGGCATATAGAGTTACCCTAGTACGTGTGCAGACACTTTTATGATAAGACCACAAAGCTAGATATAGTTGTGTATGCCAATTTTTGCCTTATTGATTAATTGTCTTCTACAAAATTTTAGTAAGGGTTTTATTGGTTGCCTCTGCTTATCCATTGCCCTAGGGATAATAAGGAGAGGAAAAATGCTATGTGATGTGATATTTTTAACATAGGGCCTCAACTTCTTGATTCTTAAATGATTTGCCATTATCTAAAATGATATTGGTAGGTATGACAAAATAATAAATGATCTGATTGAGAATAAATTTGGAGATCTAGAGGCCAATTATATAATTTATTGTCATTACATCTACCCATTTGGTAAAATTCTCTAGTGCAGTGATAATAAATTTGTGACCGTCTAATGAATCTAGATTAATCTTGCCAATAAAATTAAGGCCCCATATGGAAAATGGTCATGGAATCATAATCAGCTACAATTCCTGCATAGGAGTATGAATAAGGTTTCCATGTTTCTGACAGGCCATGAATTTTCACACATATTGGCAAGAATCTTGTTCCATCATTGGCTAGTAATAGCTAGTTCAGAGAAGTTTATTAGCCAAGGCCATTCCACTGATGTGCCCACCACATATACTATCATGAAATTCTTTAATTACCTGAGAAGCCTCTTTTGATGTCAAACACCTTAATAAGTTTCCATCATAGCCTTGATGATAAAGCATACTACCAAGGATGGTGTATCAAGAGGTGTGATAAATGAAGGCTTTATGTTGGTGATGATTAAGGTTAGGAGGGAGAATGTTGTCATGGAGGTACCTATAAATTTCATGATACCATGGGAGATTGGGATCATTAATTTCACAAATATGAAATGGAGCCATAGACTAATGGGCTATAATGATCAGATGCTCAATTAAAAAGTTACCTTGTAAAATGTCTTCAGGGAGGTCGATGAGTGAGCCAATAGTAGCCATTGAATAAGTTGCTTTATTGATTCCTTGTGAAACTTGTTCAAAGGTTATGAATTGAAAATTTGATTTTAACCAATCCACCAGCTAATTATAAGAGAAATTTTTTTCATCCTTCATTTAAAATTCATCATTGACTTGTTTGATAATTAATTACAAGTCACTAAATACATGCAAGTACTGGATGTTCCATTGAATAGCTAGGTGAAGACCAGCCATCAAGGATTCATATTCTAAAATGTTGTTAGTGCATGGGAAGGTGAGGTATAAATCTTTCGGAATAATATCACCTTGTGGGGTGATAAGGAGGATACCTACCCCTGACCCATGCATGGTGAATGAACCATCAAAGTATAATTTCTAGCTATTTGTTTGTGAAGTATTCATTAAAGACTCATCTGATAAATTTAGGACAAGGGGATTAGTCGCTTCAAGTGGTGCCTCATCTAATTGATCTATGATAACTTGTCCCTTTATAGCCTTTTCGTTTGACATAGTCAATGTCAAACTCACTAAGCAACATTATCCATTTTTCCATTCTTCTAGTAAGAGCTAATTTGGATAATAAATATTTCAAGGGATCAACTTTGGTAATGAGCTATACTTGATTATTTAACATGTAGTACTGAAGCTTCTATGAGGAAAAAACCATGGATAAACATACATTTTATATTAGAATATAGTTTAGCTCATAAGATATTAATGTGTGACTGAGATAGTATATGGCTTACTCTTTACCTTTATCATTATGTTGTGATATAAGAGAACCAATTGCACATGGGGTTACTAAAATGTACAAGAGCAAAGGTTTTCCTAAGATGGGTGGTGATAATATAGGTGGATTAGCCAAATATTTTTTAAGATTTTTAAAAGCTTGCTAACATTCTGAATTATAGTAAAAGGTATCCCCCTTCTTCAGTAAATGAGTGAAGGGGTGACATTTATCTACAAGCTGAGAAATAAAACACCTTATGGCTTGTAGTTTAATCTAAAGACTTCAGAGCTACTTAATATTGTGAGGTAGAGGCATTTATGTGATTACTTTAACCTTTGATGCATCTACTTATATGCCTCTTCTTAAAACTATAAATCCCAATAATTTTCCTGAAGTGATACTAAATAGACATTTCTTGGGATTTAGCCTAAATTTATACACTCACAATCATTCAAAAATCCATCTTTAAACCACATGGTGTTCATATCTTATGTGAGACTTCCATAGAATGTAATCTACATAATCCTTGACTATGTCATAAATTATATCATGAAAAATGATGGTCATATCCCATTGATAGGTTGCACCTACATTTTTAAGGCCGAAAGGCATGAATTGATAACAAAATGTTCCCCATAGGGTAATGAAAGTCATTTTGTGCTAGTCCTTAGATGCAATTTTGATTTTATTATATATTGAGAAACCATCCATGAGGGAGAGCATTTCATATCCAGTAGTAGAGTCTACAATCATGTCAATGTTAGGAAGAGGGAAATCATCTTTTAGACATGCTTTATTGATATCTTGAAAGTCTGTACAAATTTGATTTTGCCTTGAGGCTTAGTTATAGGGACACTATTAGAAATCTAATCTAAATAATCTATAGGGTGGATAAAACTAGCTTCTAAGAATTTATGTAACTCATCTTTGACCAATAATGCCACCTTAGGATGCATTTTTTTATAGTTTTTATTTGTTTAGTTTTGCATTCAAATGCACAATCAAGTGTTTTACTACCAACAAGGGGTCTAATCCAAGCACGTCAACATAACTCCATGTGAATATGTCAATAAATTCTTTAAGTAACACTATGATGACTTCACATTCTTTGATGTGAGAGATGCCCCTAGTTTAACCATTTTTGGATTTTGATCTATCCCAATGTTAAATTTTATTACATCCTCACTAAGATAAGGTGATTTTTATTACAAATAAGGGGGTAATGATATTTTGGGAATATCTAAAGTGAATCAGTCTGGAAGTTCCGTGTCAATGTCAAAAATATTTTTGATTCTAATGAGACATGGAGAAGTTTAGCTAGTTCTTTGGGAGGTTATTCTTATCTAGAATGTTCTTCATCACTTTGATCAAGGGGATCTTGTTGTTTCCCAAAGTATGTGGATTGACATAGGTTTATATAAAATCCCCTTTTGTGGTCACCAGATGGCATGAAATCTCAAGCTCCCATGTATTCTCAAATAGTTTCATCATTTAGAAACATGTCAAAAGTAGGCTCATATTTTGAATCCTAGTCTATAAGGGATGGATAGCAGAGGGAAATATTGATGGTGGATATGGTGGTATCTGAGAAAAGGTTAGTGGTAGTTAATTTATTGAAATGGCTACATATGGAACCTATTTCAATGTCTTTATCGAGGGGAGAAGACCCATGGACTAAAAGATAATCCACAATGATATTGTTTACATCATCATTATATAGTCCATACCATAAATTAAAATATTATGGATGTTTTTGAACCATGATGGGTTCAATTCAGCCTTACTCTTGATTGCCTAGTCCTTTTTCTTTATAATGCATGTTCTCCATCATATTTTGGACTCAAGGATATTATTTTTTAGGAAAGATGAGGGCCTCATCTTCTGGAATAAGCCATGAATCATCCCTATCTTCAATATATTCCTTAGATAATAATCTAATGCTTGAAAAATTTATTGGCCCAAACTAATATTTGATGGGATTAGTGTTCTTCATGGCTGGGGAACCATAACTACATAGAGAGAGAGGTAAGTCACCGATGTCAAATGTTTTATATTCATATTATCCATAGCTTATGGATGTGATCTTTAGATGAGTGACATTAGGTAGTGGATTGGATGTGGATTAAAGCTAATCAAGGGAGATGTATTTATCAATTGTTGGACTTAAGATAGAATTAACTATGCCAAGATAAGGTGATGATGATTGATCCATCTCACAAATATGAATATAGTCTATGAATCTAGGGATGGTGACCTCCATTCCAAAGTGAGGGAACTTTAGGCACTAATGTAGGGTGGATGAAATAACTTGCATCTCATGAATCCATGATCTTCCAAGAAACATGTTATACTATAAATCCACATCCACAACATGAACTAGCATTTCATGCACCATAGTTCCCACAATATTGGGAAGGTAAATAGTCCCAAATTATGGCCTTTCCTTATCATCATAAGCTTTGATCATTATCAAAGTGGTCCCTAGAGATGTTTTTTAATATCTTAATTTCCTCAAAAATTCTAGATTACATAAATTTAAGACTGATCCTCCATCTATGAGAACCTAGGAAACTTGATTGTGGGAGATGGTGATTTCAATGTATAGAAGGTAATTATGGCATGGGACAATGGGAGGCATATCTTGGGTACTAAAATTTATCTACTATGAAGGGGATAGGTGTGCTACTAGTACATGAAACTGATTAGTATCTAAGTTGTTAGGGAATTTTAGATCATTCAGTACTTGATTTAATATTTCTTGATGTAAAACATATATTTTAAGGAAATTCATTAAGGATATTTGAGATAGAATTTTCTCAAGTTTTTGAATGATGTCATAGGATTTATCAAAATAGCTTGAATCCTTTTTAAGAACATTTTAATTTTGGGTAGTAGATGAAGTGGTGGGTCTTTAGGGGGTACCATGAGAACTACTATCTTATTGCATCTGATAGTAATGATGTAATCAATAGTGGCTTAATTAATATTTAGGATGGGGGATGAGGATGGAGTGGATTCTTGGACATTATGGATTTTTATGGTCTTGATTTAATTGTAAGGGACATTGTGGTAGTAAGTATTATTGGATGAAGAGGCCCAACCCTGATCTCTTTGTGGTCTTCAATTCTTTTGGTCATGCTTAGGGAGTGGATTATTGTAAATGCCAAACTTCTAATTTTCTAACTAATTTGGGGGAGCTTCTCCTTAAATTTAAATATCACCCCTCTTAATTAAATATTGGATGTAATGTTTTAGTTGCATACACCATTATGTATCATGTCCTTTAACCCTATGGTACTTTCAAAACTCATCCTCAAGATACTAGTCAAGCTTTAGTTGGTGATCGTCCACACATCTGATTTCAAGCAAGGTGATCATGTTGGTAGAAATTAATTAATGTAAGACTATTTTGATTGGGACTCCCAAGTTTGTGAGTGGTCTTTTGCCTATACAAGGTTTTGGCTTGCCTCATGGTACTCAAATGGAAGAGACATGAGGTTGCTATGTGGGGCTTTTATTTTGAACTATTTGTAGATGTTGTTTCTTAGAATATATCACCCCATCACCCATGAAATTATTGTTCTTATTGAAGACTTTAGATTTTCCTAAGAAAGAATTATCTTAATTTTGGGTGTGCTCATTCTAAGAATATAACTTGATAGTCCCTTTTTCAATAAGGGCACTTTTAATTTGCATTCCTTTCTCTATGATCTCATCAAAGGTTTTGACACACTGTAAAATTAATTGATACTTGAGTTCAATATTAAGATTGTCTAAAAATATCTTGTCAAATTCTTTCTTAGGTATGATGCACCTTAAGTGGCTTGCCAAACTCCACCATCTTTGTGAGAAATATGCTAGACTTTCACTGTTTCATTATTTGGTATTATAAAGGTTGAATATGGAGATATAAGAATTGATATTAAATTATAAGTGTCTAATGAATTGTTCTATGAGCTCTCTAAAGCTAGATATTGACCCTTTAGATAAATGCATAAACCATTCCAAAGCAGATCCCATGAGACTTTTGGGAAAGAGTCTCAACAAACAAACATATTCATAAGCCACCTCATGGAAAGCCACATAAAATTCTTGGACATGATCTCTTGGATCCCATTTTCCTTGATATTTATCAAATTTTGGTATTTAAAAATGTGAAGGAAAGGGTATTTGTAAAATACTCATGTCCAATGGTGAGGAACAAAAGTCTTCATATTTATATTTAAGGGCTTGTGATCATGGATCTATTTGTTAGAGGGTTTCTTTCATTGCTCTCCATTCTTGGGCAAAGGTGGAATCCTCAAGAGGATTGGTAGTTTGATTTTCGCTACCTTGGGGGATACGGGTATTATGGGTGATATTAATGTTATTGTCATTATTGGTAGTGTTAGTATTATTGACATTGTTAATGGTATTATTATTATTATTATTTGTGTTATTATGTATAGGGGATGCTAGATATTGGTTACAAAGTAAAAGGTTAATTTGTTTTGTTAATTAGTCTAAGTGATCTTCTATGACAGTCTATCTCTTATTGACCTTATTGCAGTTATTGAGAAGGGATGGTGGGCATTCTTATTCAAAAAATCCATGGTTCACACCTCCTTCTTGGGGTATTTGATTAACATGTTGACATGGTGTGTTTGAGCATGATGAAGGGAATAATAGGTTTTGTAAGATGGCATGATCAAAGGTGGAGGGTAACATGCCCCCTATTTCAATGGTATGGGCTAGGACATGATCACAGTTCTCATATAGATAGTAGTCAATGAGGTTTCTTAGTTTGTCATTATGGAGGGGGTTAAATATTTTATCTTATTCTTTAGGTCTGTGCATGTCACTATGAGTTTCATGATTTTCTTAAGTTGGATCAACTATACACCCCAATGGTTGATTATCTTGGTTGGAGGCTTATCCAATTATAAGTTAGGCTCGAGTATGGATAACCATTATGAAAGAGGGATGTGATGGAGTGTGATGGATGAGATGGAAGTCTTCAAATACTACCTCCATATAGAGACCAAAGATACTAGTGGTCAAGAGAGGATGATGTAAGAGAATGGGATGACCAAGAATTACCCAAAGACAAAGTCTTCTTGAGAGACCAATCTAGCAAGGATAAAGTAAGTGTGATGGGATCAAATACTTTGTATACTAGAAAAGAGACAATTTGATGGCTGATAAATGACAAAGGTATCTAATAAGGATGAGGATAAATGATGGGTTCTAGATTAGAGTCTTATAATACTATGTATGTTGATAATCCAAAGTCTAAATGACAAATGATAATCTAGAGAAGATGGGTAACCACTAGAATCTTGATTTCAAGATGAAATATAGTATCTAAAGGGAATGAGATGGGTGGGGGATGGGTGATGTGTGATATATAGGGTGAAAAATAAGATGTGTATTAGATGGATATGTGATGAATGTAGGATTGGACAATAATGACAACCACTCAAGAGGAATTATACACAAATGGATGTTAAAAAAATGAATATGGATAAACTAGTTTACCAAAAAAAAATGTAGGAGGGAGGATGATATTGATAATGTGTTGTGGTATGGGTGAAGTGAAGTAGATAGTAAGTAGATTCTAGTAAAAGATGTGATGGTTATGGATACTATGTCAAATATGATAGGATGAATAGTAGTTATAGGTAGCACTTTTGGGATAATGGAAGATTTTGGGTATAAGAGATGAGTTATATACAAGGTGGTGTGATATGGAAAGGATATGAGGTGGTATAATAAAATATGGTAAAAAGGGATGAGATATATAAATGGATATGAGATAAGATGATATAAACAAACTACCTTATGGTATGCACAAACTAGCTCACAAAATAAAGATACGAAAGGGGTAATTGTTATATGAAGGTATTATAAGATGGATATAAATAGGGTGGATAGAGGATAGTAGGTGTAGAAGATGGATGATAATTTCAAGATGTGGATGATATGGGTGAATATGAGATGAATAAAATATAGTGGTTAAAGGTGATATGAAATTAATATAAATTAATAGGGCAGGTACTATATGGATACTAGGTGTAGACAAAGAAATGTTAAATGAGAGGTGGATGGATAATATATAAGTGAATGATATGAGGAATAAGATGGGGTATTATGATGATGAGATGATAATATGATGAGTTTTAACCTAGAGGGGTCTAAGGTATCACACAAAATATAGGTGTGGCCAACTCAATACCCAAACAACATGGGTCTAGGCACAACACTCGAACAACATACACAAGTATAATCCTAAATTAGTCAACTATTATGTGTGTGTAACCCAATACCCATACCATCCAATGATTCATAAGTGATTTTATAGGCTAGTGACCCATTATGGTATCGATCAAACCCTCTCAACCTTGCTCACACTTGATGGCTACTTTGGAGTTGATACTGATTCCTATAGCAGTACACCTGTTATGGCCAAAGCCCCCTAATATAGGTATACATAAAAGGTTATAGGTGAATCCCCTATATACATGAAGGTACATTAGGGACAAAGTCTATATATGATGTTGTTTGACCATCCTATATCTTGGAGCTTAATCGCCCCTCACTCCACAAAAACCCTTTATGGGGAATTCTACTTAGACGTGGAATGATAGTTCTCTTAATTTTTAGATTTCACCAGAACATGATGTTTGGTTAGTATGTGGTGATGAAATACAAATCACTAACCCCTATATACTAATCTTGTGCATGGGGATGAATTCCAAATCACATTCTATCTTAGAGGGGGGCTTAACAAATAAGTAAACATGATACAATTAATTAATTGATTAATTACCTACATGTGAGGGGCACGTTACAATGATTATTGGCAAGTCACACACACAAAAAATTACATAAAAAATACATATACAATAAAACTATGATGATATAACAAAGATATAATGAAAACTAGGAAAATATACTAAACACACCCCTCCCTACAAGCACAAAGGTTAGAAATCTGATTGTGGTGCCTAAGTCTTGAAGGGTCCTACACTAAAAAGGGTTAGTAGTTTAGGTTTTTAAAGAACCACAAGTCCCTGTAAAACCTCAAATGCATAGAGCAAAACCATAATCATATTGCACATATCCACAACTAGAAAGATAAAATCACAAGTCATAAGTTGTGACTTTGTAGAAGGTTAGTAAACCGTTACGGTTATCTGACAAAATTGCAACTACCTAAAAAATCATTACTCAAACTAATAAAATCACAACTATCAAAATAATGTAATATATGATATTTTAGATAATATAAAAAAATTAAAAATATGTCCCTAAGTGCTAATAAGGTAGTTTTCCAGACCAAATTAGTTTAATTACAAGGAAAATACAATTTTATGACAAATTCTTATAAATATAATCCTTTGCTATCAAAAAGAATGATAAAAAATCTATCTACCATATATAAAGCCTATATATACTAGATATTAAGTCTACTATCAGCTATATATCCTAAATTACTTCTTTTACTAGGTGTCTGCAAAGTTACAACTGTAACAAAGTCATAATTACCAAGATAAAATTGTAATTGTCAGAGTTGTAGGCTTACAAAACAACTACAAATATGCTATGTGGTGGGGTCTAGGATTTTTTACTTATCTTATTTCTCCCTGATATGTATCTTAAAAATATAATCAAACACTATCAAGACCCTCCTACAGGTAAAGGGGTATAAGTTTAAATCCTTATATTGATAAATGGTTTTAATTTTTTTGACAAATGACAATTTTATCTTTGGTCTAAGAACCTTATAACCTTCCTTTTAAAAACCTAAGGTCCTCCTACTGATGATATATAAAATAAAAATGTTATAATTTTACTAGTTTTATGAGAAAAGATAAAATCACAACTGTCAATGACAAAACCACAAATACTAGAACAAAATTGCTAGTCTTAGAGTTACAATTTTGTATGTAATATCCAAATATATCCAAGCTTAATACAACCTATTTTTTCCCTATAAATAGATATATAGTACTTTTTCAGAAAATAAAAGTAACCTATAAAAATGTCTATTTTTAGGTACTGGCAAGTAGTCTAAAGGTAAAACCTAGATTCTATAAAACTATGACTACTCGATAGTACCACAATTACCAGGTTAATATTGCAACTATCTAGTTTGTGGTTTTGCCGAAGGTGTATCAATAGCTAAATATTAGGTCAATATATTATTTTTCATGTGCATATAAATATGAAATAGACAAAAAAATATCTATAGAGGGGGTGTTAGTAAGAAATAACTGATATAATTACCCCTATTTACTACATTCAATAATATCACAACTGTAACCTATAATACTATGATTACTAGTCCAAAGTCATAATTTACAGAGTCATGGTTTTGTCATGGATGTATCAAATGGTTATATATAAGTTGAATCTCTTTCCTACCATGTATACAAAAATAACATAATAGACAAACTATCTGGAAAAAGGGAGGGTTAGTAGAAATAGACCATAAATAGACCCTAGCTATTAGGTTTGACAAAGTCACAACTGTAACCTACAATATCATCATTACTAGGACAAAATCACAACTATCAAAGTTTTAGTTTTGTTGAAAGATAAAACCCATTAAAAATCCTAACCTTTAGAAGTTAAGTGACAAAATCACTATTGGCATTTACAAGGTCGTGATTGCAATATCGTTAATACCAATGTAAAGTCATGATTCACTTATGCATGTCAAAAATTGAAAATATGGTCTTGAATGTACATCTATTTTGTCCTAAAATAACTAAAATCACTTCCAAAAATGTTATTATGTTAGTTAATGGAGGTTAGTCCCATTGTGGTCGCCAAAATGTGCACAAAATTTTAGATTCAAACAATATTACTAAACTTAGTAATAAAAACCTAAAACCCAATGACACTAATAGGAATGGATAAAAGAGACAAATCATAATAATAATAAAATTCTAACCATAATTTTTACCTCCTTATGGATCCACTCTAGGATTTACAATGAGATTATTTGATGTCCATAATTTAAATTATTGGATTGCTTGCTAGATCTTGACAAGGGCTTCTAATGGTTGGATGAGGTTGATAATGGCTTGGATGAGTGATATAAGAGCTGTTATGAATGCAAGATAGTATCAAGATGATGGATTAATGGATTTATAGTTATTTTTTCCATGGCCCAAGCATGGCCTTTATATAATAATGGAGGGAATTTTAGGGATATTTAAAATTATTTAGAAGTCTCTAGTTTAGAGACTTCTAGAATTTTGGAGGAGCTTCCCTAGTTCTAGAGGTTTCTTAATTAGCTTAGGAGATAATGGGGGGATTAGATGGGAGTTAACAAGGTTTAAGATTCATAGGGATGTAATAATGGATAAGGTGGTAGGGTAGCTAGGGTGGTAGTTGAATAAATATGAATTTTAAATTGGCTAGTTGGTTTGGAGAGTAGGTTAATAGGTAATAGGCTCTATTAGAGGTTTAATGAGGATATTAATTGGTTTTGTGATGTGATAAAGGTTTGTGGGAAATAGGAATAGGATGTGTTTTATTTAGACCATTATTTATTTTAGCTATAAGGTATAATAATTAGAATAAATTAGTATAATTATCGGGGTGAACATAATTTAGTGCATACACCATGAATTTAACCTTTCAAAGACTTATAGAAAAACATTACATCTATGGATGATCTCAAAAATATTTTCAAAAAATAGATATGAGCATGTAGATCACCTAAAAATAGTATTTGATAGGATATGGAGTATCATTGAATTCAAAGAAGAACATATTTTGAGTTACAAAGGGAAAACTATTGGGCCATACTATTGCCAAAGAGGGGATTTCCATCGATCTAGAATGAATCTAGGCTATTTAAAAAAAAATCCCCCTAACATCAAGAAAGAGATAAAGTCTTTATTTGGCAAGATCAACTTTGTATGAAAGTTTATTTTTGGATTCACAAAGATTTTCAAGCCATTCAACACCATGTTGAAGCAAGCTGCTAAAATAGAATGGACAACTAAAGCCAAGAAAGTGCTCCAAGATATTAAGACTAATATAGCTTAAGCTCTAGTTATAATTATCCCTGATATTACTAAGGATTTATTTCTCTATTCATTTGATTTAGAACACACTATAGTAGTAGTACTCACACATAAGGTAAATGATAGGGAACATCAAATTGCCTTCATGAGTACTAATATGAAAGATGCAAAATTAAAATATTTTATGATAGATAAGTAGATATATGCCTTGATCAAGTAATGAATAAGTTTAGGCATTACATTATCATGAATAAGACATATGCCATTGTTATAAATCTAGTTGTCAAGCTCACACTTGGATAAAAATAATTAGGATAAATAAGAGGGAAATGGATGGATAAATTGCATGAGTTTGATATTGAAATAAAACCTACCAAGATGGTGCAAGGCCAAGGAATTATCCATCTCATGACTAAAATATACCCATGCATTCATATCAAGTAGCTCAATGAAACACAAGTAGCTGGTGGTGATTGGTATTCTCACATCATCCACTACCTACTCATAGGTACATGCCCCCTTGAGTTGAATAGAGAGCAGAGGTGAGCCCTTAGGCTCAAGTCAACCCATTACATGATAGAAATGGAGTTTTTTTATAAATTTTTTATGAAGGCATATAATTAAGGTGTGTCTCAAGATATGAAGCCACGTATATCCTAGATAATTTATATCAAAAGACAAACATTGAACATCCTTTTGAATATGCCATAGTTCACAAGATCTTAAGGATGGGATAATATTTGCCCACCATTTTCAAGGATGATTATAATTATGTCAGTGTGTGCCATGAATACCAAGTATTTATAAAATTGAAGTACATCAAACCATGCCTCTACATCCTATAATAGAAGAACACCCTTTTTCTTAATGAGGGATTGACTTTGTTGGAGTGATCAATATATAATCTTTAGTAGGAGATAAATTTGTCTTAAAAACCACATATTATTGCACCAGATGGATAGAATTTGTGAATACAAATATTTCTAGGGCCTAAGATATGGTTAAGTTTTTGAAAGAAAGTATACTAACCAAGTTTAGAACTCTAATTTCTTTAGTCTATTATAATGGTCTAGCTTTTCAGTTAGATGAATTTATAGAATGGGCCCATGACAACTAGATTATAATAAATTTTGCATCAAATTAGTACCCACAAGGGAATGGAGTTATTAAGTCCACCAACAAGAATATAATGGAGGACATCAAAAAATAAATAAAAGACAAACCAAGAGAATGACACCTGCTATTGAAGTATACACTATGGAAAAAAAAACAAGACATAAGCAAGATCTCAAGGCTTTACCTTTCCTGCTAGTTTATGGATAACAACCAATCTTTCCTATTGCTCTCAAATTACAAATGTATTAATTCATGCAAGAATATATGGGATAAGATGAAAAAATCCAATCTAGGCTGGTAGACATAGTCTATATGGAATATGTATGAACATAAGTATTACACACCTTTAGTAAGCACCACGACATTATCAAGAGGTGGTTTGACAAAAGATTAAATATCAAGGCTTTTAGGATTTTAGAATTAGTGTTTTTATGGGATAAAACACATGAAAATAATGGATAACATGACACATTCAATCCTTTATGGAATGGTCCATACCAAATCTTAAAAATCTTAGGTAATGTTGTTTTTCATCTGAAGGAACTCTAAGGTAATGACCTCACCTTTTCAGTAAATAATTTTTTTTTGAAATATTATATCATGGGTCCTCAAGCTAAGGATGATTTTGAATAACTATGAAAATGAACATATAAGTAGGATTAGATTAGACTACTTGTACTTTTAGATTATTTTCATGCTTTCTATCATTTTCTTCCTTAGATTCTCAGATTTATTAGATTAATTTCCTATTTTTAGCATTTACTTTCATAATTAGTTATTGTGTTTTCTATATTAGTTTCATTAAAATGAAAAGTATTCCAATCACTTTCTTATGATATAACTATGAAAAGACCTTCCAATAGATGGGGGGGGTGATGCAAGAATTACACAACAAACATTCACCAAGATCTATTCTTATAGTACTTAGGGGGTTCTTGAATTAAGGTGTGTGTTATGACTGAAATCAAGTTTTTTAATTTGAATTGGATAAGTTCACCAGGCCTTTGAAAGTTACTTTGATACACTCATGCAAATTTTACAAAGACTTATCATTTTATAAGATAAATTACACTATTACATGATAAAACTTGGATGAGAGATAATAAACATTGAAATGGATATATGCTGATAGGGACTTATTGATAAAAATAAGTTTTCTAATACATACACCCAACCAATGTTGGTTCCAAATCCTTCTTCTATACAAGTTTCAAAAAAAGGGGGAATAAATTGGTCAAATCATACAAGATTATAAAAAGAGGGTGATTCAAGTAATCTATGTCAGAGCTATGAACACCTAGCTAGCAATATATCAATACTTAGAGTGAAAGTAGAGGTATATCTACCAGGGCTATATACATTTGGATGGTAGTAGAACAATGCCCAGATTCCCTTTTTGTTGTTTAAAAAAAAAAGATATCAAAATTAAACATATAATGTCTATTCATATCTTTGTCAAAACTCACATAACAAGGGGTAAATGAATTCCACATAATCACACACAGATCCTAGATTTGAAAAGGGTTAGTATGTTGCATGAGGAAGTTGGAATCTCTTTCAATTGTCTAGTATATTTATTGTTTTCTTATGAGGTTTAAAATTTTAATTATAATGCATTAATCAAGATTAATGGTTATCAAATACTCTAGATTATTTCCCCATTGAGTCACCATTTGTTTTGTCCCAACACCCCCACTCACTCGCCTTGGAAAATTTATTTAAGACAAAGTCTAAAGTCATGGTCTTTTGAGAAGATAACATTAGAATCCAAACATTGACATATTTCAAAAATGTTAAGATCAACTTATTGTTTTGGAGTGCTATGTTTCTTTATTATTAGTCAAAATTGAAACATTAGTATATCCTTTCTGAAAGTATTTGAATTTTAAAATTATCCTTTTGAGTGATTAAAAGATTAATCACATCATGTATTAGTCCATGTATGTTTTGTTTTGATCCTGTGTAGGATAATCAATGATCAATTTTTTTATCATTTCATCTCTGAGATGTCTTTAAGCTCATTCACTTTTGCTAATTGTCATTATCCTGCTCACTCATAACCTTTGATGATAAAATAAGTATTTATACTCTAGGCATCTAAATTATTGATATTATGCCAAGTGGCACTATCCCACTAACCCATAGCCCAAGTAATAAGAACAAATCATGAATTTGTGTAGGCAAGAAAAGTAGAGAAATCATGCCATGTGTTATCATCCTGCTCATCTTGGCCAAAAGGGTATTTGCATAGTTCACCAAGTGAAATGATCTTTCAAGTCCCCAAAATTTCTCCACATGTCATAATCCTACTAACCCATGGATGACTTAATAAAATTATATGATACAATCATTTGGGTGAGTGTATTAGTAAGAGTCATCCACATGTCATCATCTTGAGAACTCGAAGTCTGGCATAGTGAGGTACAAAGTCAGAGTTTGAAGACCCTCTAGATCACTAGGATCATTCCATGTGTTAAAAAATAATTAATAAATGAAATACATAGCATATAAAAATTATATTTTCACATTGGGAATGCAAGTCATCGAGATCCTATCAATTCTCATCATCCAAAGAGCCCACAACCGAAGAAGAAAAGTATAAAAGAATAAAACATGTCACCCAGTAGACAAGCGATATGTGGCCACATGTTCAATAATAAAAATTAATTTTAAAATATTAAATCAAATATATTAAAAAACTATAATAAGACATAGATCATACTAAGATAATACGTGGTAATTCAATTTGTAGAAGCTAACAATGCAAAATCAAAATCAAGATTAAAAAAGAGTAGATGAGGAATGGAGAAAAAGTTATTGCATTTAATATGCATGAATTAGAAACTAAATGCATTCAATTTTCAAAGACAACAAATCTAAGAGATGTATTTGTTTTATAATACTTGATTTGATTTCATTATGATCTTACTATTCTATATAAACTGCAAATTCAAGCTCACAAGTGATTAAAAGACTTAAAATTTAGGAATACACAAAGCATTTTCATAGTTTCAATGGCTTCGTCATCTCTCACTTATTTTCCATATGTTCATTTTATTGTAGGCATAATAGAGTAAATGGATACAACATTCAATTTATTAGCATTGTAACACAATTTCAAGCACTATTCGGAAATATTAGTGAGCCATGTGCAACAAGGGATCAAACATAAAAATTCATGCATCAATATAAAATTAACATTTTAGCTATCAAGGTAGTGGGTCTACACAATACGATGGCAAAACCTAAGGTAATGCCTTACATTAACTTACTTCATGATTTATTTTTAAATAGGAAAATTTATGGCAAGATATTACACTTCAGGATTAGTAATACCCTTGTGGTATACATTTGTGGCAATGCCTTCAAAATATATTACAGGTCCCCTATCTTAGAGATAACCTATGTCCAAACTATGATAAATTTGTGGTTGTCTACAAATGTAATCCTTGGTAAATTTCAAGAATGGGTTGACAACCCAAGAAACTTTGTAGTTAAAGGCCTAATTTCTTATCTTTCCATAGTCACCTTTATGCAAGGGATAAGGATTGTTATGGCTATGTTAAACTAGTTGTATGGTTTCCCCAACATTTCTTATGTCAATGAGATATAGGTCTTACTATTAGATATTATTTTAAGTTCAGACAAAATCATTTCCCTTAGTTAAATCATCAATTTCAATTTAAATGTCAAATTGGTAACCCAACCAACCTACATGATGGTATTTTTTACATGTCTTAGTTGGTGGAGGCCATAACTAATATAGTGCACTCTTCCTATAGAGAACCTTGGGAACCCTCCATAGAATATCCTAAGAATGGAGTGTGTGATGAGTTTAACATTTTTTACATATGTAGGTTTAGAAAGAAAATTCAAAGGATCACAGAGAAATTTTATTCTTTAGTATATAGGGTTATCTATGGGAAAAATATGCCCAACTTATTTGACCATATCAAGATAAAAATTAATATAATGGGTGACTATTGGTATTACCCTGAGTGCACCATAATCAAAATTGAAAGCACTACAACACAACCTTTATACTTGACACATAATCTTCTAGATACTGAGCAAGAGATTGTTACAAAATTGTTTGATAGTGTAGACATATAAATCAGGGGTGCTAGACAAGGATATTTACATCAAACTCCTCTCAATATAGGCTGCACATAGTAAAAAAATGGGATCACCTCAACTCTATTAGAAAAATTAGAATGCATTATGTTTTGAAGAGGGCACCATTCAAATATTGGGATCCTAGGGGTAAGGTCAAAGAGCATCTCAAAAAATATGAGAGGAAATATAAAATTTATTATGGACACTATTATTATAATCATGACTCCATTTACATGAATGATGAAGATGACAATGATGTTTCTATTAGAATGGACAAAGTTAATATGCCTATTATAGTGGCTCAAGTGATCTAATATGATATCCCACTATCACAAAATAAGATGCAAAGAGAATAGATAGGGATCAATGGACTTCAACACCAATTCATAGGCATCCTCTCCAACTAGAGGCATAAATTAATTAAACTGATATTGTGGAATAAATAGGAGAATCTGGGTACATAAACCCATAAGATGAATCCAATATCCCTAGTAGTCCCCCTACACCTCCTAGTGATTCCCCCTCTAAAATTATAGCTGATGTGAGGGAATATACAGGTCCTAGAAAAATAATAGGGCCATTTTATATTACACCTCTAATTCCACTAACAACATTGCATCAGGTAAGCCTCCCTTCTTTCCTATTATAAGTTCTTACTTTTATTTCTCACACATCAATAGTGTTATCAACCAAATTTGTACCCTTTAGAAGGTAGTTTAATACTTCAAAATTTGGAATAACATGGAAACAATCTTAGGTTATGGGTGGCCTAAACTTGGATTAAATATCTAGGTTAAAAGGCTAGCTCCCCTTGATGAATCACTTAGGCTCACAATTACTCTACTAGCTTGCTAGGAAAATAGAGAGAAAACTACTCTAATGGAGGTGATGCACTAAATATATTTGACCAATACTAACTAGATAAAAATTCACTTCAAACATGACACTAACATGCAATAAACACTACTCCTAATCTACCTCTCTACATCAACATTTCATAAGAAGGTCGTGAAATATGCATTGGTTATGAGGATTAGTTAAGAGGTCATATGATGACACTAGTGAATAGAAAACTTATTAAAATTTTCACACTTAAATTTGAAACTTCACAAGACCTATAAAAAAGGATTTCAAACTGAATATGAATGCAAGAAAGGATAAACATGCCAAGGAAGTAAAGTCAATCACTTAACAAGACCAACTAGTTAAGCATACACATTAAAACTAGTCAAAGGAGGAAGTAAAACCAGAATTTTTTAAGTGATCAAAGGCTTGAAAATGGGTAGGGATTCACCATTCCTATGTGGAGGATACCAACATATCCTATAAAGGTTGAATATATAAAGAAATGTGAGAGAATAAGGAGAGTGTAGGAGAGAGGAAGAGACACATGTCCAAAAGAGAGTTATAACAAGAAATGAGTTTGAAACTATCTCAATAGGTCTTGGAGGACATGTGTTGATATCTTGAATAATATCTTCTCCTCCAAGTGGCATAAGAGTTTCTTTTGGTTGCTTGACACTTTACCTTGTTTTCCAAAACTGCTCCTTTCTTTGGCTTGTGAATGGAAAAGTGGTACCTCTTAACCATTAGGTCATGTTGAAATGATCTCCTTATCCACATTTTTAAATATTTATCTACTCTTAGAATTTTCCTTTTAACACATCACCTTATTCTCTTCTTAGGTTTCTTGAAGTTTATATTGTCTTATTGTACACTAATCTGAGCAAAATAGCTCAAAACTTGAGTTTGCATACATAAATTCCATTATTATCCATGAGATTCATATTCAAATCATATAATTTTTTTGAAAACTCATTTGGAGGTCTCAAACTACCCCCAAAATCTCATTAGGCACCAAAAGCTCTCATTTGGCATCATTCCTTATAACCTTAAAAACATGTAAAATTAATTGTGTATAATAATTTATAGAGGGTATTAGGAAAATAAAAGTAGTTTTGAGGACCTAGTAGCCCCTTACATCTCCATGACAATTTTTATAACTTTAATCCAAGTGGAAATGTTTTTTTATGTTATTCTCTCTCCTCAAGTAGGCTTTAATTAGGCCTCCTTGCTAAGATATTGAGTTTTTGCTCTATAGTCCTCCCACACATGTGAAACCTCTTAGAAGTGTTTGATTTAGTTTATATACATATTAATCATTCTCCATGCAAAATTTTAAGGTCTGACACATTGTAAAAACATCCCAAGTAAGCTTATAACAGTCATATTTAGCCTTTTTCCAGACACCTATAGCTTGCATGTGCCAACGAAGGGATTGAAATTTTCTAAAGGGAGTTTTTAAGATCATTAAATTCATTTCAAAGGTCATATACTTCATCTATAGTCATTAGATCATCTTCTCTCTCATCGTGTCAGATTTGTTCTTTTAGGTAGCTTGAAACTAGTTTCAATCCTTAAGGATTATTTATAGATCTTAGGGATATTATTGTCCTCCTAATGCCAAAAATTTCAAGTAAACTTGGGTACCTAACTCTCCATATTATCACAAGGTCCCATATAATCTCTTTGTACTATACTGAGTAGGGAAATATAGCTTTTTGGGCTGGTAGACTGCATTATATGAGGTCAAGAGAGAGAGAGAGGTTTTTAGAAGGTAATTTGAGTTTATTTTTTCCTAAAAACACCTCAAAGAGATATAAAATATCCACTTTGAGTTATTCACAATTAAATTTTTGTATTTTATCTTTATAAGTTTGCTACATCTTCCATTTTCCCATACCTAAGATTCTTAAGAAAACTATTGTTAGTGACCCTAGGTGATTGTGTGGGATTATTTTATCTATATAAAAGGGTCCATGTCTTCATAAAATTCTTGTATATATTCCTTATCACCTCCTCAAGGTACTTAAAGTTATTATATCATCTTCAATAGAGCACTCTTCCACCATAGATATACACACATAAAACTATGTGTAGGGATTTAGACTCAATAGGCCTAAACATGCCTCTTAACTTTTCCATCCCTTTATACTAACTAAGAATATTATATGAAATTCATGATAGCTATCTCTAACCTCTTTGTATTTAAAACAAGCAAGCATTTCAATCTTGAATAGGTAGGCATGTATGCACTAAACCAACTGTGTATGTAGAGTTAGAGAGTTATGTTTGGTTAGTTTCTTTAGTCATTATTTCATATTTACTTTGATCTTAAAATGACCTTATGTACCCTATTAATTTGAGCTATAATACAATTCTTCTTGTGTGCACTCTGCCTTCTCTTCAGGATTGAAAACAACCTATTCTTCTTAGCAAACCTGTAAGTGGTCATTCTTGGGGTTTGACTTCATTTTTAATTTCAAAGTCCTCAATAGAAACCACTAAGAAACCTTAAGACTTTGCTACATTTTAAGATTTTAGGACTCCTCTCTTTGACATTATCAATACCTTGCATCTTAACAACCATACACCTTCCTTCTCATGTCTACACATTTATAGTTGTAGGTGTTGATTTAAAAGAGCTTGGATGTGAACTTTGAGAAATGGTCTTCCCAACTAGGATATGTGCATGATAGTTAAGAACATTTTTGAAAACTCATTTCATTTATCTACAAGATTATTACCCACTTCATATCATCTTCAGGACTATTTGCCTTCTTGTCTTCATACACAAGCTGATGTATGAGTATCCAGGCCTATACATTAAATCATTCCACACTCTATTGACTCTCAATAAACTCAAGAGTTCTCATTAACACATATCCTTATTATACTTACACCAAGTCATGTTTCCAAACCTATCTTTCTTATCATAACAATTTTTAGTCCAAAATGAGGACCTATAGGTCTATCACCTGTAGGTCTACCTTTTGATTACATGGACTTCTAGAGATAACTTCTTGAGTTTTGACCTTTGAGATTGTATCAGATATTTTATTTTTCTCATGTGATATTACTCAATAGTTTATAGGCTTCAACAAAACACTATACAATCTCAAATCTCCCCTTTCACATGTACATGCTTGTATGAGGTCAGTTCATATACAAATTCTATGCATAGAAGTTGGAGTCTATAGTTTGTTCATGCCTTTTGATGATTCAAAGGGGTTTATCAAGGTCAAATAAATTTTTAAATGGGATTACCATGTGTTCTCCACTACTTTAACGAACTCAACATAGGAATTAGTCTTCATGAATATCTACCTACAGGTCTATAGACTTGTGGGTGGCTAAAACACATTCCAACCTCATTTGAGATTACAATAGATCTTACTTCTCATAACCTTGGATTTGTAATCTGCTCAATAGTGATCTCTCATGCATTATCATTGATGTTCATTTCCACTTGGGTT
Source organism: Torreya grandis (assembly GCA_037957365.1). Taxonomy (NCBI): domain Eukaryota; kingdom Viridiplantae; phylum Streptophyta; class Pinopsida; order Cupressales; family Taxaceae; genus Torreya; species Torreya grandis. The sequence continues at coordinate 932,976 of JARHVA010002868.1, forward strand.
AATTTAATCTTTTATCTTGTAGGAAACTATTCATGCACAAACCATGCTTCCAAAGAGAAAGACACTTGGTATTTATTGAAGGATCATATACACAGAGCTAATTATCAATGAGAAGGCACATGAATCAAATAAGAGTGAGGTTTTTTCCATGGATACTAAAGTACTTGGAAACTTTTGAAAGTGATAACATTTCAACCAACCCAAAAAACTTGTAGCAAGGGTGATATATTCCATGTACTTGAGACAATATTATCCTTGTTGAATATAAATAATGAGATTGATTTCATTGATGAAAACAACATTAAAAGGAGTCAATTAACCTCTAAAAACATCCCAAAAAATTTATTCTCTTCCATCAAATTCTAAAGTGGAGAAACAGGATCAAAACAAGACCTTGCTTAAATAAATAAGACATAATGACCTCCTATCACTCTTAATGACTGTTAATAAATTAAAAGGGATGAATATGAAAAATAATTCCACAAAATGGAGACTTACTAGGACTTCTATCATTTCCCAAAATTTCATCCTCTAACTTTCTCTCTTCTGGCCATACCATACATTGGAATTTTGTCTTTCTAAGTTTTTGAAGGTAGCAATGAAGGAGAGAGAGAGTTATCTGCATCTATGAGACCTAAAATTTGATAAAAAATATTGAATCTAACTTATTAAATATAAAGAGACTCTATAAAATTATTTTCACCTACAAATATATCTTTTAAGCTTGTACAAGAACATAAAACTCCTTCTTAGGTGTTGAAATTAAAGAATATGACCATTTTATGACATCCTGACATATAGGAAATTTATATAACTAATCCAAGGACCTTGGAAAGTGTTTTAGTATGGATCATTCACTTTGGATGCTTTTTCATATGTTGTAATTAACCAAAAATCACATTTTTCTTTAATTTCTCTTACCTTAAAGTCCATAAAATAACCGTGACATTTCCAAACATGCATGAAATGTTTAAACAAGGTTATTAAGGCATTAAATGACTTGAATAGACACCTAAGGACATACTATACCACTTGGAATTACCTCCTTCACTCCATGACATGATCAGACCATTACTAGACCAATATAAGATATTACTTTAATTTTTCCATATAAACCTTAAAATTTGATAACAAGGTTTTAGAAAGGCTATTGGGAGACATCATGAAGCATGACAAAGCTATGAATAGTGATAACAAGACATGAAAAAAAAGTTTTTACCTATAGGGGTTGATATTTTAATCTTGTGGGTCAAAATTAGTCAATAACTAATTCATACCATGACATCCCAATCCATGGGGAAATCATCCACACCTTCCATGACTCTGCTAATAGTCACTGCCATCCCACTTGACCTCCAACTTCCACTCTTATATCCCCTTCATCTTTCATTCCATCCACTTTAATACTAGACATTACTTCAACTAGGAAACCACTAAATACCTACGAAAGGAAACCTAGGATGACTCATATGTCCCCCAAGGTTGTAAAAGAAGAAGAAAGGCTAACTGAAGGCTTATTTGTTATAGGAGGCCCTCTTTATGAAAATTCTAATGGGGAGATAGAGGAAGAAGATAAGGAAATTGAATAAGGAGGAGGAGACAGAGTACAATAAGAGGTTGAGCTAATTAAAATTTATGATGGTAGTATAGAAGAAGAGTGGTTATCTGAAGAAGACATAAAAGTTGAGGAATGCTTAAAATCATGTTGAGGCATCCCTATGTAGGGTATTATCCTATACGCAATAGGAACCTCTCATAGATTCACCTCCAGTCAACTTGAGACCTAGTAAATTGATAATTTGGCCTTTGGACCATTAAATGGGGCACTTAAACAATTCATAAAATGCAAAAATGCTAGGCAAAATAAATTAACTAATCAAACCAAATTAAATGCTTAAGTGGAATTTCCATGTGCAATAAATGAAATTGAATTTTTTAAAAAGAAAATTTCAATAAAAATGAGGTCATGATGATGTCATCATGTAGGGTATTATCCTATACGCAATAGGAACCTCTCATAGATTCATCTCCAGTCAACTTGAGACCTAGTAAATTGATAATTTGGCCTTTGGACCATTAAATGGGGCACTTAAACAATTCATAAAATGCAAAAATGCTAGGCAAAATAAATTAACTAATCAAACCAAATTAAATGCTTAAGTGGAATTTCCATGTGCAATAAATGAAATTGAATTTTTTAAAAAGAAAATTTCAATAAAAATGAGGTCATGATGATGTCATCATCCTCAAAGTCAAGGAATTGAAAATATCTCTTTAAATGCCTTAAATTTAGAAATAGAGAGTTATGCCTAATAAATGGGATCTCTATCCAAAATATTAAATGCATGTCCCCTCTTTAACTCAACTAGGGTTAGTTAAAACTCAACCAAATTTAAATCTAACCTAACTACACTTGGGTTAGAGTTAGTTTGGAAGGATATAAATACAAGGCCTCACCCATTGATAAATAATCTCTTTTAGTGTAAATTTTTCATGCAAAAATACATTCAAGGAGCCCATTGGTATAGTGTTATCATGCCCATTTTCGAAGCCAAGCCAAGCTAAATCTAAAGCTAAGACCAACATTATCGGGGTGACAAGGATAGGTGGTGTAAGGAGCTCCATTGCTAAATAATTCTTGATCACATAACTGAGCACATTAACTCATTGCCAACATATAACTCTTGATCTTATGGAAGTTATAATTGTTTGTTTTGTCTTCATTTGGTAGTTACTTGTATAGTTCTCTTGCTCTTTGAGTGTCTAGGCTAAAGGTGTAAATTTTTATTAGTGTGTTTTGTTTGATTTTATTCATACAAAAATGATACTACTCTCCTCTCTTAGATTCCTATTGATCACATAATGGCATGCCCGATGGAACCTGCATACCACAAAATTCTTCAAACTACTTTTAGGACATTTTACTAATCATTTTCATGTTAAAATTTTGAATAAATCACCAAAACATTGAAGAAGTTTGAACTCTTGTTCGAGCCATAGGGATTGGTAATGATTGTAAATAATCATGGTTAATCAATATAATCATGTATGATTGGTAGAATCAACAATGATTCTCTGTGTCAAAAACATAGTCAAACTAGAAGCCAAAAATGTAGCAAAATTCAAAATTTTCTTATTTTTCTTACTTTTCTTGATACTCAATAAATTATTTTCTATTTGTTTAAAATTTTATTGCAGGGTAGGGAAATTTTTTAAAGTTTTAAAATATTATTTTTCAAGCATTTTTATGTCCAAACACGTTTGTTTTTTGTGTGGTTTCAGAATCAACCATGATCACCAAAATCATGCATGATAAGTAGAATCATCAATGATCATAAATAGAATTGTGCATGATTGCTAGAATCATGCATGATTGGCAGAATCATCAATGATTCTTTATGTTTTTATTTTTTAGAAATTTTGAGAGTTAAAACTTATGTTTTTGATTGGGCTAACTTGTAGGAATATAATATTGGATCAAACACAAATCAATCTCCTAACTTGTTTGTAAGAAATTAAGCTAAGAAAGAAGAAGTTTGGGTGGTTTTTAATCAATTTTCATTTTTTGCACAATTTAAGTTTTAGAAAGGTTGAAAATACATTCACATTTTGTTAAATTGTTTTAAAATTCACTTAAAAAATTTATTTTTAGAATTTTACAAGATTTTAAAAGTGAAAACATGGTTAAGGGGCCAAATTTCATTTCACATCTCATTTAGTGCTTTAAAAGAACAAAAATATTAGACTAAGTGCTCATAAGAGCTTTGTTTTTGTTTATTTTTTATTTGCATTGGATTTTTTGATCTTGAAAACCAGAATTTATGCATATGATCTCTCCCATCCTCTTTAAAGAACTCACGTGACCAAAAGTTCTTTGTTCATTACCTTGTCACTTAGTCAAAGACTATAAGGAACATCATCTATACGCTCCCTAAGTTCAAATAACTTGGGTGATCTAAAAAATGACCTTTAAATTCCTTTTAGTTTCATTTATTTCTTTTATTGCATTTGGATTATGGGCAAGATTTAATCACCTCCCCATAAGTTATTTAGTGAAAAGAGTTAACTTAGGATTTCATCTCTAAACATTGTTTCAACCTCGCTCTAAGGCAGGGTAATAAATCAAGGCACATGATACTACGATTGATAGGGGGTTGAACGTCTAGCCTCTATGATCATAACAAAAACTTAAATCAGGTCTAGATAAACATTGGACTCCACTAAGAAGTACATAGATGGATTCTCTATGCAAAAGAATAGACCCTTGCATAGTAAGGTAGCCAGTATGAACTCAATTGATGTGATTGCATCTTTAGTGTTAACCACACTTGGGATCATCTAGAACACATGAAACTTATAGTTTTTAGATAAACCCCACTTATAGTGGAAATATTTTTAATGCATGGTGAGTAGCCTAAAGTTTTATGTCACTGTACAAATTATTGAAAGAAGAGGGGGCCTAAAAAATCTTACTTTTCATGTGCATATAAATTTATTAGATTAATAAATTATTTCCTCTCAAGAAGGAGTATATCAATGGAATTTGGTAATACGAATCAACCTTATCATTTTTTAGGGATAAGATGATACACTTAGGTATTTTTGTTTCTATTTTTTTTACATGCATTATTTTGAGTCTAAAATTGTTTTATTTATCAAAAACATGTCAAAAAAAGTCATGAACTAATCACATGTTTTTACACCCATTTTAGTTCTAAAGAGGTGATATGTTGTTCATTTGATACCACACTTTGACTTAGACATTTTTCAAAACATTTGTGTCTATGTGTCACTTGTTTGAAAGGGGAGTCATTATGCTACCCATTTCATCTTAGTTTTTGCCTTAGAGTTTTGAAACAAAAACATTGTCATACCTTTTGAATGAGATAGCATCATTATACTGCTCATATTGTTTCAAAACCTTTGCCTTGTGTCAAACTAAGTTCAAAACCATTTATGCCTTTTGGCCTATAATTGGTATCATTATGCCATCGAATTTGGTCTAGAGTATTGTCTATTTGAGCACCCAATTCTTCTAAATCAAGTTCAAAATTTGTCTTGTGAATCTCATATTCAGAATTGGGTGGTTTATGCCTATGCCTCACTTAATTTTGGCTTAGGAGTTTAACTCTTACTTTTGAATTGTGCAACTTAGACCAATTCCTTTCTTGTTTTGAAGATATTTTTGTCTAGATTTAGGAGGTGGTCTATTTTTTATGTGCTTCACATCTATTTTATTGATTATAACTAAGGTTGAAACTCTATTTTAAAGTACAACCTTAAGTTCAGTTAGTTTACATTTGAGTTTTGCTTATCACTTGTGATTGAATTATTTACTCACTGTGCTTGTTTTTACTTGAGATTGAATTTCCCAATTATTTTTATGCATGTGCCTAAGGTCCAATGTATTTTACCAATGGTCAATTTTATGTTTGAATCCATGTGCCTAGTTTAAGTCCAAGTGTTATAAATTATTTTTGAGTTCGATTGTTTTTCTTACAAGTTCCACCTTGACAAAGTTTGTTTCAAGTCTATCTTTGTGTAGTGTTTCTAAAGACATAACACATGCCTTTTATTTTTAATATACCTATTTTATTTCAAGTCTAGCTTTGTGAATTTGCCTGAGTTTTTTAGATTTCATTCATGCCATTTTGAGCTTAGCTTTGTGCCTTGTTTCCAAAGACCTAACAATATTTCTATTTTTAGACCTAGATTATAGTTGTTTAAAACACTTTTCTAAGAAATAGGATTCAAATTACCATTTACTTGAACATTTATGTGAAATATATTAGACATTAGACCTTGGATACATTTGAGACCAAGTTTATCATTTCAATTTTTTTTTGAAGATCTCCATTCCTAGGCCAAGTTTAGATCCATTTGCCTACTTCTACCAAGTTCTTAGACCTACCAAGTTGCGACCATTTATTTTAAACCATGTTTTGGGATTTTTTATAACTCTATAACATTTCTTCACAAGACATTAGTCATGGATTTGGATATGCCTCGATACACATGTAGTGGAACCATGTACAATCTAGTTTACAATAACATGGTCACAAATGATACCTTTGTTCAAGACCCATATGGTTATGATGTAATTTTTGAGATAGATCCCTATCATACTTACAGTGATCAATATGTGGAACAAATATCCACGATCCATTAGCACATTACCTAGTCAATACACCTCCTTATCTAGGACAAGAATAAGAACAAACAACTCAATATATAGCTAGTATGCCATATATCATTAAACAAGTTAAAAAACAACCGTACTATGTTACCATGTCATCAACATATGACCCATAATTGTTTGATCATCACTTTCTTGAAAAAAAGGATGAGGTTTTAGTCAAATCCATGGAGGTAGGGGATAATTTTCTAAAAGACTTCCCCCATGAAAACCTACCTAGTCTTGTTAAAGTGTTGAGAAAAGTACCTTACACCTAAACTATTGAGCATGCATCTACTATTTACACTCAATTTCTCATGCTAATTTCATACCAAGATATGAATATGATTGAAAAAGGAAAGGGACCCATGGAAGACCAGTTCATGTAAATACAACAAACATATCAAACTTAGCTTAATCTAGCATGTAATTTTAATGCCATGGCCATATCAAATGCTCCACTTATAGAACTAACTCTTTCAATAGGAGTGCCATTTGATTTGACAGGTAAAATTAATTTGGGTGTATACCCCATTTCCCAAAGTAATTTAGTAGGTGACATTCTCAATGTACCTTTCATTGAAGAAATGATTGTGGCTTCTACTCAAGATAATGTGCCAAAAAAATTGGATAACATGCAAGTGTCTTCCAATCCAGGATAGGGTGAGATAAATAACCTGATAAATAATCCTCAACAATAAGTGCCTCTAGTCAATAACATGACTGATTTTAAATAGAAAGGGGAAGGAATTCCTACTTCCCAACCATAACAAGTTACTCCCACTCCTTAACCAATGGCTTCTTCGATCATACAATAATAGGGGATAAATAATCAAGTGCCAACCAATGTTTTACCTTAATAAGTGATGAATGTTATCCCACCTCAATAGGTGATGGCTAATATTCCATGAAAACATGAACAAACCAATTTACCACCATAATAGAGGTAGAACACTATGCCACCTCAATAAGGGGGAAACAAATGTTTCACCTCAATAGGTAGTGACAAATGTACCTCAATAGTAAAAAACCAATGTACCTCTATAATCACACATGTTGTCTAATTAGCAACATATTTATATTTGTCAAAGATAAATGCCAAACACCCAACAAGCATCTAATTCATAACAGGTGTTTATTCAACAAAGAGGTACCAATGTCTAACAAGTGCTTATTAGGTAGTCATTGCCTTTTACTTAGTAAGTGCCATAAATTCAAAGATAGGGCCTTGGTAAAAAATAAGTCCCCTTTATTCTGATAGGTTTGACTAGTCGATAGTAAGTCCCTACTCAACCTCAGTAGGTACAATATATTCCAAAAATCCATATTTTCCATCACAACCCCAATTCCATCAGACTCAAGGCCATATATTGAATTCAAAGCAAAATATTTATCAATAATGAATGCAATATCAATAACCATATCCCAATCCATGGATAAATATTCTTGGTTAATTTAGCCATCAAACCAATGTTCCATAACACTCCATGCCTCCATTATACCTCGACTAAGGTAATCAATCTTTGACTGCCCAACCACAACCATAACCAAATGTGACATCAAGTCTTTTGGCCCAAAAATTATAATAGATGAAGGATGCAATTACAATCATTTAGATAGGAAATCAAACCAATAAACTCAAATTAGATGATGTGTGTTTCATGCCAATTAGATATGGGGTATCTTTAGATACCATTTCCTATAGGTTATAAACCACCAAAATTTGACAAGTATAAGGGTAAAGGAGACCCTAAGGGGCATCTAAAGAATTTATTTGTCAATTTATAGCTAGTGGATTATAGTGACATTTGCCTACTACTCTTTCCTTAGAGTGTAGATAGACATGCTTTGGAATGGTTTCTCAAGTTGTCAAAAAAATTAGTATCTAACTTTGACTATCTCTTGAATAAATTTGTGTAACATTTATCCTACAATATTGAACAAGAGATTTTATTAGTAATTTGAGTTAGGCCAAGTAGAAATTTGGTGAGAGTTTTTCAAGATACTTATAGAGATAGAGAGTGCTTTCTACTTGCTTCAACCATAACTTACCAGATAAATAATTGGTGGTTGTGTTTACCAAAAATCTGCATAGAAAAATATATTATCACTTAGAGATTCAATATGCACACACATTCAAGAAGATTATTAAGAAATGATTCAATATTTAAAAGTCCCTATCAATAAAGGATTATCAAGTTGGCCTCCTCAAACTAGAATAAGAGACAAAACCAAAACTCAAGTCCAAGTCAGAACCCTAGCCCAGTCCAAGTGCAAGCATCTACACCAATTCAAGATAACAATTATGAATAACCCAAACCATACAACCACAAGAACATTATTGGAAATAGAGTGACTAAATCACTTCATGTTCAAATGGTATAAACACCACCTATTTAGCCTATGCTATAAATGCATCTTATTCCACATTAGCAACCTATCCAACCAGTACAGTCTATGCCTTAGCCCAAACTAGCACCTCAAATGCTACAACCACCACCTTTGTAGATCCCTCCTCCAAGAATAAGACCCACTCCTAGAGTCTTTAGCAACCTTGTTGATCCCATTGATCTAGTGGTTCACAAACTAGTTGTGGACAATTTGATTAGTTGGATGATTCCAACACACTATCCTGAAGGTATGTAATATCTAGACTAGTATAAAGAACATGATTTATATGAATACCATAATGTTTATGGACATTATATAAGTTGTTATGTGTATTTGAAGCAACTTATTAAAAACATGTTGGAAAATGGAGAGATCTAATTGGATTATAGATCATCTACTTTCAATCAAAACCTAGGTATCTACCAAAATCCTTTTCCATAACATAACAATGTCAATAAAAAACAACAATAATGAAGACCATAAAAACAATAAAAATAATAATAATATCAACAATATACATAGTAATAAAAAAATATCAGCAACAACAATAACATCAACTGAATGGGAGGAGGCCAAAATGATCCCAACAACCAATAGACTTACCACGTAGTTGCACATGACTACAATAAAGTTATAGGTTATACTATGGGTGGGCATGTTTCTACCATTATCATCAATCCTCAGTGGAATGCCAATATATCATGTTGGTTAGATAACACTTCTAATCAACCTACATATGCTAGAAATCCTTCCTTGACTTGTGACCAAAACCAAGTACAACAAAAACCAAGGATTACCATTTTAAGACCTTATGCTGATAACTCTTGATTTCCCCATGATCACAACTAAGTGCACTAAAAACTAAGAATTATCCTTTGTAGCCCATTTCCATCATTTTCTAGTTACAATAGTCATGTATCCAATTTAGATTGTGAAATCATAACTCAATGGTCTAAGATTACCATCTTAGGCCCACAACCTCCTTCTAATGACCTAATCCAATCTACTATGGTGACTAGGAATAAGCTGATCACCACTATTATGGACAAAACATATGACATTATGGAACAACTCCAAAAGATACCTACACAAATTTCCATTCTAGATTTGTTACGTACTTATACCATCCACTATAATATCCTTATAGAACTCCTAGGCTAATCCTAAGTTCCAAATCCCATAAACTTAAAAAAATTCCAAGCTTTAGTTGGACACTTTGCACTAAGCCAAAATTTGACCTTTGGCCAAAGTGATATATCATCCCTTGGCCCTCTCCATAATAATCCTTTATACATTGGATTTGACATCACATAGCACAAAGTCAAATGTGTCTTCATAGATAATGGATTGAGCCTAAATATTATGTCTCTAAAACACGTCAAGCATCTAGGATATACAATAGCCAACCTTTAGCCAAAGATTATTACCATCAAGGTCTATGATAATGAATAATGGTAATCATAAGGAACCATAAGTTTTCTAGAGATCATTGGCCCTTTAACCCATGATACACTTTTTCATGTGCTAAACCTAGACCTATCATACAATTTGAATTTTGGAAGACCATGGATACATGAAATTTGTTCAATCCCTTTGACATTGCACTAGTGTATCAATTTTCTTTACACAGGGATGGAGGTAACTATCCATGGATATTTAGATCCATATGAACACTACAAGCATTTGGAGGCTAAATATGAAAGTTATAACTATTAATTTGGCATATACTTAGTACCTAAGAAGGATAAAGACAAAGAGGTATTTGTTGAATTACCATAGGCCAATTTCATAGACCCTGATAGCCTTGCTTCATCTTCACATATGCCTCCCATTGAAATATATAATCATTTAACATTTTAGACCATGGTCGAAGAGAGTATTTTACCCATGACATGTTCCATATTTTTAAAATTACATATAATCCCAGGACTTATGGGAGGCTCAAAGCTAAGCCACCTTGCATGGAATGGTGACATAAGGGAAAATGAGTTTAAAGGCACCTGACTATCGACTAGTGACCATTGACTATCAACTATCTATATAGCCAGCCCCACCCTACCCCATCTATATATATCTCATATCGTATCCCTATCTATATATCTATCCAATCCCCACCCATCCCCCATCTATTAATAAATACTCATAGCCTGAGCACCTATATATCTATCTAAGGCACCTAGATGAGAATGAGGACTGAGGAGATCAAGGGCCTCCTCAACTTGTCTTTCTATATATGGGGTCAATCAAGTTACCATATCCCATATAGAATATAGGTTTCCATATCTATCTATATAGGGTGTTAACTTAGTTTCCCCCTTCACTCTTAATGCCTATTATTTTCACACTTACCACTTACCAAGAAAAAACCCACTTACCAATGATGATTCTTGGTTGTACAATGATAAATTAGTTGATTGCTACTACAATGCAAAGTATCTCATCCCTAAAAGGATCATGGATAACCAAGCCTATGAATGTGGAGGTTTGGGAACAAATTAGCAAAGTACTATTAAACCCATTTCTATGACCAGAGTCAAATGAATTTATGGTCTCAGATTTAAGCTACTTGGGGGTGACCCCATAATTTTATTCATGTTCTAATTCCAATAACTAGTGATGATGATGATAGCTAAGTAAAGTACAATAATAGAATATACAAAGACCTTGCCAATACCAACCTATTTGACCCATATACCATTTGCACCATTATACTAGTATTCTAACATTCCATGCTTCCCCTTTATCATCCTCAACTCATAGAATGGGACCAACAAATATCCAAATTACCTTTAGATGAGTTTGATAATGATGAGTCATTTTGTGATTTTTCAGGCCTAAGAGATAATGTTCATAATATGCATAACACCTTGGTTATATAACACCTTGGTTATATAACACCTTTTTATGTAATTTTTGTTTCATAGGTTGTACTTCTAGATCAACTTGATAAACCTCCCCTTTTAGATACTGAACCACTAAATTTTGCATTCCTAGATGATTCCATCATGACCATGTTAAAAAAACCTCCTAAGGAGAAAAACTAAAAGCTGTATTTTGATTGTTCATTCACATCTTATGGATCATGGGTAGGCCTATTATTTTTTACACCATAGGGGGATCTTATTCCCAAATCATTTTGTATCATCATTCATTATAATAATAACATGGATTAATATAGAACACTTATTGTAGGGATTCATCAAGCAATACAATGGAACATTCAACATCTTATGGTTCATGGTGATTCTTAATTAATCATCAATCAGGTTATAGACCACTTTTATAGAAAAGATGATAAGTTGGTACCATATAAGGCCATGGTGAACATTATCAAAAAATATATTACCCACATATAGTTTGAACACATACCTCAGACTAATAACAGGACAACAGATGCCATGACTACCATTAGTTCTTTGATCCATAACATAATTAAGGTAAAAGACTATCAGTTCCTCATTAAACATCTTATAATGCATTCTCATGAACCTTCAACCATTGCAACAATTTGTGATATTTTTGGTCCTAGTTTTATTTGGTATTTAGACCTAGATAAATACCTTCACAACCAAATACTTCCACTTGACCTTTAACAACAAAAAACCTTTGCACACTAAGCCTCTAAATATAACCTACTTGGCCCAACCCTTTACCATAGAATATTTAATGGAAATTTACTTCATTATTTGAATTGAATAGAAGCCACATTAGGAGGGAAGTCCATAAAAGAGTGTGTGGAACCCCCACTAACAAGGCCATCCTTACCAAAAAGATCCTATGTACTGGTTACTATTGGCCAACCATAGAAGCAAATGAAACTAATTATGTAAAAAGATGTAACAAATGTCATAGGCATGCCAATTTAATTCATGCTCTAGCCAAAACACTTAAACCAATGCTTACATCATGAACATTTTTAACATGGGGACTCAACCTTGTTAGGAAGATTAACCCTATTTCCTCAGATGGCCATAAATATATCCTCACCATGATAGAGTATTTCACTAAGTGGGTTGAAGCTATACCCCTCACTTATATGAATGGAAAATAAATTTCCAAATTCATCTTCAATCATCTCATCTATCTCTATGGTATCCCATCTGCTATTATATTTGATAATGGTGGATCATTTAAGATGAAAGATGTCAAATCCCTATGTGCCAAGTTTAATATTACCTAATGCTTTTACACTGCATATTAGCCATAAGGTAATGTCTAAGTAGAGGTATCTAATAAGACCATTGCCAATATTCTTAATAATATTGTCAATGATGCTAGATATGATTGGCACCTATAGATATTTCACACCCTTTGGGCTTACCATACTAATTACCTTACTCTAACTAGATCCATACCATATTCCCTTATCTATAGAACTAAGGGCATTATTCCCATTGAGATTGAGTTATCTTCACTACGTATCTCATTAAAACATATCCTAGATGATGAACATTATAGATTATCTCACCTAAAAGAGCTAGAGTTATTGGATGAAAAACACATGGCCATTGTAAATAACCTTTAAGCATATCAAAACTACTTACATGTTCAATATTACCAACATGTCAAGAATATAGAGTTCAAGTTTGGTGAAATTTTGTGACATGAGATTACACCCTCATGAAGGAGTTATTCAGGATCCCCCACTCCTAGTCACAATATTGGGACAACCCCAAGCTATGGGTAACCTATGATGGCCTTGAACCTCCAGAGAAGGCCAACTTCCTTGATGAATCACCTAAACTAATGTTGTCATAGGGAAAAGGGTTAGAAATTGGAAGATGGATCTTAATAAGGCTACAAGTTGATGCACCAAATAAAAATGGGAAACTCCCATAAGGTTGAACACACTCTAGATCTATAATAGACAATGCTAGTTCATACAAACTCATAATCTAGCTAATTGCATAAGTATTTCATAGACTAGGTTCAAGAAGCAATGAATGCAAATAAAGAGGTGTTATAAGACTCACTAATATCTTACATCAACGGTATAAACAACACTAATCTAGACTTGTAGATAACTTGAAAACACCCTAAAATAGGTCAAAAAGGAGAACAATGGATGAGGAAGATTCTCCTTCATACAATGCCATCATGCACAACTCACTAGACATTGATCCAATGCAAAAGATAGGTAAATAATGTCCTTTATTATATCAAGAGGTAGTTATTATAAATTTTTGATAGGGTTGGGCCTAATCAAGATGAGCATATTTGTTAATATCTTAGAGAGTCCCCTAATACTCCTAAAAATTATGAGCATCCTTCTACAAATGAGAAAGAATGGGTGATATATAAAAAAAGGGAAGAGATAAGAGATGGGTCACATTAACCAAGAATAATCAATGATTTACCACTTTCAATGAATGCTCCACCACCTTTTAATCTAATTAGGATTGATCCTTCATCAACAAATTAGCCTGCATTTATTCCAGTTAGTCTTCAAGTTTTTCTCATTAGTTGAGAGATCCAATAGAAGATAAGGCTCTATTTTTTAGATGATGAGTCATGATCCTTTCAAGGAAGAAAGATCATTAAGATTTTAATAACATTTAATGCTCTATTGTATTCTCCAATCCCCAAATCCCTTTGATTTTATTTTCTACACCATCTCCCACTTGACTTACTTGTGAAGATTAAATATTCATATCTTGAATCTAATAGAGCCATGCCATGTCTACTTTGAGCAGTGGTAATTACCTGCTTTGTTAAGGATATAACCATGTCGATAGATGAGACATTTCTTCATAACCATATATCTACCCTTCAATATCTTAACATAGGTCTACTATAGATTAAAAGCAATACAATTTATTGGTTTTCATATAGTCATTATATCAATGAAAATATACAAACTACATAGCATCATTTTAGAAGTATATTAGGTCTAAACAAACCTATCCTGCCTTTAAACCCTAATGAAATTGAGAACTCATTATTTTCACAAACCTTATTTAAATATTAATGATCACATTATCAAAACAATGATCATAGCCATAAAATAATTTTGTAACCCAAAAAGATGGGCTCTGTAAGTTCTAATAATTCAAACCAAAGGTTGGTACTATGCTTTAACGGTGATGAGACTTCATCATAACCATGTTGGAACTATTTTTATTGAAGTCAAATGTCTAGCATTGTTGGTGAAAAATGCCCCATAGCATTTATTGTCTAAAGGTGTTTTTAATGTTCATATTTTGGCTAAATGTGTTGATATTTATTTAATATTCATGAATATATTTTTGGTTGCATAAAGTCAAAATGAGGGCCCATGAGGAAGTCAAAGATTTATGAGGAAAAAAACAAAAGAGGGAAAGGACACATTTTCCTATGGTCACCTTGAGGAATTCAAAGGATCACCAAGTGAAGACAAAAGAGGAAGGGTACATTTTTCCATGAAGAGTCACCTTAAGGAATTTGAAAGTTCACCAAGTTAAAGATAAAAAGGGAAAAGACACATTTTCTTATGAAGGGTCACCATGTGACTTTTCAAATGAAAGGATATGAATGATCATGCAAGTTTGGTACCATTTTCCATGAGGAGTGAAGGGTCACAAAGGGTGAATGCCATAGGTCATTTGGAAATCTATAAATAAAGGTTTGAGAAGCCATTTGTAATATGCAAGAGAGTGCATGGTTTATAATTTTTTATATAAGAAAAGAGGAGAGAATAGAAAGAGATATTGTAGAGTTATATTATTTGTTGAGAAAACAACATTGAGAGATAGTTATGTTTTATACAAAAGAGGGGTTGGTACTCTTTTTGGTTGGTGCTCACAAATAGTTGTTATGTTTGTGCTTGACAAAGGGGTTAGTGCTCCTGCAAGTTGGTGCTTGTGAACTTTATAATTTGAGTTTATGATCATTCATATACTTGATATTGTTCTTCATGTTTTTTCCCACATTGGGTTTCCACGTAAAAGTTTGGTCTCTCTCTCTCTCTCTCTCATGTGGTGCTTATTATTATCTCATTTTTATTACATATCTTGAATGTATGGTTGAGTAGAATTTGATTAAGTGAATTTTATAAGATATATGATATACTTATTCACCCCCTATCAGTATATCTCATGCTTAACGATTGGTATCAGAGCAAGTTCTTTTGAAAAGAGTTTACCAGCTTGAAGGTATATTAGGGAAAGCACAATGGCTATATCACATGAAGGTTTTTATACAAATAAGGAACTTTTGTTTTATGGGACAAATTATGGCTTTTGGAGCATAAGGATTAGGACTTAATTGATGTCCCTTGGATTTGACATTTGGTAAGTAGTGGTGGAGGAATAAGAAGAGCCACATACACTTGTAACTACTTTGATAGAAAATAAGGAAAGTGAAAATAATGATAAAGATTTAAATGATATTTCATATGGTTTACGTGAGTCAAAATTTGTTAAAGTTATGCAATGAAAATCTGCTCACGAGACTTGGGTAAATCTTGAGAATATTTGAAAAGGTGATGGAAAGGTTCAACAAGCTAAGCCCCTGACTTGCAGAAGATAGTTTAAGAGTTTGAAGATGGAAGAGGAAGAAAACATAGAAAGTTATATTTTAGTTAATTAGATTCAAGGCTTGGAGAAAATTTATAATAATCAGTGGTGGTATAAAAGGTTTTAAGATCTCTACTAATGAGATATGATGTAAATGTTTCGGCAATTGAGGAGATGAAGAATCTAGCCAAGATAAAAATAGATGAACTAAATTGTATTCTTATGGCATATGAGATATGGACTAAATAAGATAAACTCTCAAAGAGGGAAGTTTATTTCAAGATATCAAAGAAAGATAAGTCTAAAATTTAAGAATCAAGTGACAGCTCTAATGATGAGAAAGATGACAATGAAGATCTATTCATCTGTAAGCTAAAAAAGGGCATAGGTAAATATCAAGGAAAATTGCCATTTAAATGTTTTAAATGTGGTATGATTGGACATTTTGTAGCTAAGTGCCTAGATAAGAATAATGGTGACAATGAATAAGGAAAGTATACTTCAAAGGCAAATTTAAGAAGGGATTTGAGAAGAGGTTATATTCAAAATATCCTTGCTTAGCTGAAGACAGTGGAGTCAGTGACTCAGATGAAGATGAGATTCTATTCATGACCATACATGAAGATGCCTCCACAAGCAAAAGTGTAGATGATAAGAAAGAAGAACATGATGAAGTTGAGGTGAATTTGGAAGAACTCATTTGTGTCTTAGAATAATTACAAGCTCTTGAGAAGAAGAATTGAAGATTAAAGCTCCAGATGGAGAAAAATGAAAAAGAGTCAAAGGAAATAATTGAATACCTACAAGTTCACATTGAAGAAGCCAAAAATACTGAAGAAGATCTAACAGTTCAATTGCAAAAAGTAAGTGAAGAATGTGAAAGGTATGTTGTTGAAATTACTTCTTTAAAAGTAGATCTTGAGAAAATAATTAAAGTAATCAATGATAAAGCAACCAATGATTCAAAATTTGAGAATAACAATAATATGTTGAATAAGATATTATAAAGTAAAAAATCAATATCAGTTAAGACAAGCATCAGATTTGAAAAGAAAAAAAACTATGCTAAAGATATTACAAAAGAGGCAACAAAATGGGAAGAAGTTAAGAATGCAGAGGAAAACTCAAACAAAGAAGGCTGGAAGGAACATAGCTACAAAAGATAATCATGACAAAGATACACAAATCATAACAAGTTTTATTTTCATGGTTATTATTTTTATTATAATGGTTATGGTTATAAAATAATAGAATGTTGGAAAAGAGCTAACAATTTTAGAAATAAGAAGATGGAAACTTATGCAGAGTCAAGCAAAAGCCACAACTCTTTTGCTCCTCTATCAGGATTTAATGAAGAGGCCATAATATGTTACAAGTTTAATAATTCTGGACACATAGCTTGATATTATAAAAGCATGTTCAAGTCAATCAAGAAGGACCAAAGTTTCAAGGATCTATTCATCAATAAGAAAGTTTAGATAGGTTCATGGCATAAGAAATAACTTGAAAAGTCTATGTTAGTCTAGACAAATTTGCATGTAAGAAATGAAAAAAATCCATGGTTCATTGACATGGTATGTTTGAGGCATATGATAGGAGACAAGAGAAAGTTCATAACTCTAAAGAAGATCAATGGTGGTAAAGTGAAAATTGGAGATAATACCACTGCTAGAATAGCCAAAAAAGGTACATTAAGTTTGGATAATGGTAGAACTAAGACTGAAAATGTTCTATATGTAGAACGTCTTAAGCATAACCTATTAAGTGTAAATAAATTGTGTGATTAGGGACACACACTAAAGTTTTATAAAAAGCTTGTGAAATTAGGAGAAAAGATTTAGATGTGTCAATTGTAGATGCTCAAAGGACAGACAATAATTTATATATGTTATCATATATGAAAGGTCAAAAATATTTTTTGAGTCAGGTTGAGGAAAGTTGGTTATGGCACAGGAGAATGAGACACAAATTTTGACAATCTTATCAACATCAATAAGAAGCAAGTAGTTAGAGATATTCCAAAGATTACAAAGCCCTTCAACACACTTTGTGAACCATGTCGACATGGGAACCAAGTCAGAAGATGGTTCAAAACAAAATAATACTCGACAACTTAGATGTTAGAGCTTGTTCACACTAACTTATGTGGATTGATGAGAACTCAAAGTACTCAAGGTGAGAAATATTTCATGTTGCTTATTAATGATTTTCCATGTATGACTTAGGTGATGTTTTTGAAGAAAAAATTAGAAGCTTTCATCCACTTCAAAGCATTTAAGGCTTTTGTTGAGAATGAAATTGATTTGAAAATTAAGTAACTGAGATCAGATCAAGGAGGAGAATCATGTTAGATGAATTTATTGAGTATTATGAAGACCATGGGATAAAGAGACATTATTCAATAGCTAGAACTCCACAACAAAATGGAGTAGTTGAGAAAAAAATACAACAGTTCAGAAGATGGTGAGGACAATGCTAAATGAATCCAAGATACTAGATAAATATTGGAGAGAGGTAGTAGGTAAAATAGTGCATATTCAGAATAGAGCATTGTTGAGAGTCAATAGTGACAAGACTCCTTATGAGATATGGAAAGACAAACTAGATATAGTTGATTACTTTGGAGTTTTTGGCTACAAAAGCTTCATAAAGAGAACTAATTAAAAATTGGTTAAGTTTAAATCTAGAATAGATGAAGGTAATATTTCTTAGATATTCTAGAAAAATTAAATCTTATAAATGTTTTAGATTAAGGTAAAAGTAGGTTTTGAAGGGGCTCCGAAACCTTGTACAGATCAAGAAAGATAAAACATTACAAATCACCAAGAAAGGCAAACCCACTAAAAATCAATAACTAAACCAGGTTTTACAGGGACCTGAAACCAACAATATAAACCAAAAAAAGCTCCCCAGGTTTTACAAGGACCTGAAACCTAAACAATACCAAGTAAAACAACCTAAAAACTAGGTTTTACAAGGACCTGAAACCTCATAATTGAAAACACCAAAGCCCATCTCCAAAAAGAATAGAGCGGGCTCCCAGGTTCAAACCAGCAACCCCAAGAACACCATGTCAAAGGAATTGCTTACAAATGATAGCCGTCGATATTTTCCATTGCATGGCTCGCCTTCCTCCCTAAGTGCCAACATGGCGTAGGCAAATCTACCATACCCATCATTTTTAATGAGCAGGGCTCCTCCACGGTTTAGGGTTTCACCATTTTCCAACACCATGGATCCCAAAAAATGCACTGCCCATAACAGACAACACCACCAATAGAGAAACAACCCCTGGATTTGTCACTGCCATTGCCCATTCCATCCACCGAAGCATCTGTGAGATCACCCCCTCTGCATAGCGGAAACACCGCCATGGCATTCAAAATATCACTAAAGAAAACACCGATCCACTCAGAATAGGGTAATGGTCAGCACAGTGACCACAAAATAGAAATCTGAGGTAAAAATATAGTTCTACACAAAAAAAGAATAAGCTTAACAGTGCCATGTATACGCACCTGAAGAAGGGTTTAAGGGGGCTGCACAGATGCAAGCCCCCTCTCCATCCGCAATACAACAAACTGGAGCAAAATAAAGAAACACACAAAAAGATCTCACATTAATGCTCTGTGTACCAACACCTTGGATCCTGTCATCCACAGACAGGGATCAGGTCGCCATGGATTAAAGAAGTGGCCATGGAGGTTAGGGTTTCAGCACAGCCACCATCCATGGCCACGCTCCCTCTTCCCTCATCCCTCCACTCCCCTTGGCCAAAGAAATCTTATAATAGTTATAACAAAAGAATTAAGAAGATTATTGAAAGTGCAAGTGTTAGGATAGATGAAGATGTAGCACAAAGAGCTAGTGATCTAGTAGACACTCCTAAAATCATTAAAGAAGAAGATTTATAAGAATCAAAGGATGAGAAGAAGGAGAAAAAGGACAACAAGACCCCACCCAAATATGTTCATATAAATCATAATAAGAATGACAACATTGGGAATATAAATGAAGGATTTTGCACCAGAAGGATGATGGCAAGTGAATCTGAGTAAGTCAATTTTTCTTTGTTATCCAAAATTCAGCCTAAAACTTTTTCAGAAGCTAGACATGATAAGCATTGGGTTAATGTAATGGATGAAGAATTAAATTAGATAGAAAATAATGATACTTGGGAATTAGTACCTAGACCAAAATATTTAAATGTGATAGGAATAGAATGGTCATGCAGAAACAAGTTTAATGAAGATGGTGAAGTTACCAAGAATAAATCAAGGTTAGTTTGTAAAAGATATGCTCAAATTGAGGGTATAGATTTTAAATAAACTTTTGCACCAGTGGCAAGGCTAGAGGCTATTAGAATATTTCTTGCATATGCAATGTTTACATTTTTCAAAGTGTTTCAGATGGATGTCAAGTCTGCCTTCATGAATAAGAATCTAGAAGAGGGGGTATACATTGAGTATCCTAAGGGATTTATTCTCTCAAATGATAGTAGCCATGTGTGAAGATTGAAAAAAAATTTGTATGAATTGAAAAAAGATCCTAGAGCTTGGTATGCAAGACTTGATGAGTACTTAAAAGATCAAGCTTTCAAGAGAGGTTTTACTGATAATAATATCTACACAAAAACAAAAGGTGAGCATCAGTTTATTATTGTTGTCTATGTTGATGACATAATATTTGGAGGTAACATTTAAAATATGACAAAATAATTTTCTGATAATATACAAAAAGAATTTGAGATGTCTATGCTTGGATAATTTTCATTTTTCTTAGGGTTCCAAATATTTTAATTAGATAAAAGAATTTTCATATCTCAAAGTAAATATGCCAAATAAATGTTAAAAAATATTGGTTTTGAGGATTGTGCATTAGTTGGCACACTAATGGGTATAGGGATCAAGGTACATAAGATGAAGATTCACTTGTTACTGAAAAATATTTGTATATATCTATGGTTGGTAGTCTTTTATATTTTACAACATCAAGGCCATACATCATGCATGCAGTAGGCATGGTTGTGAGATATCAGGCAGCCCCAAAGGAGAGTCATGTTTAGTTGATGAAGAGAATATTTAGATATGTCAAGGGGACATTATATTAAAGATTGTGGTATCCCATAGGTAGAGATTTCACTCCAGTTGCTTATATAGATTCATATTGGGCAGGTTGTTTGGATGATAGAAAAAATATAAGTGGAGGATCTTTCTTTTTTGATGATAGTTTAGTATATTGGCTAAGCAAGAATCAGAACTCAATATGACTTTCTACAACTGAAGTAGAATATATTGTATTGGTGTTATGTTTTACTCATGTAATTTGGATGAAGTGAAATTTAAAAGACATCAAGGTAAAATATGATGAACCTATTTCTTATTTTTATGACAACATACGTGCTATTAATATTTCTAAAAATATAGTGATGCATTCAAGAGAAAAACATATTCCTATCAGATATCACTTTTTTAGAGAGCAGGTGGTAGATCAACAGGTTAAAATGGAATATATTAGTATTATGGAATAGATTACAGATATTTTCACAAAGACACATTCAATTATCTATGAGAGAAGTTGAGAGTAATTTCTTTTACTTCCTTCCATTGAGTATCAACATCAGTTGAGGGGGATCTAAGTGTTATCTCTAAGATAGACCCTTTGCCATTGATGTCATAGGGGGAGACGAATAGGTACAAAAATAGGTACATAAATAGGTGTAGGAATAGGTACAAGATGCTAATGTAAGGGGGAGTTACTGTATGTTTTTCAGATGGTAGTATGTTTAGGTTGGCATGTATAGTATAGGTTTCAAGATGTGGTAGTTTCAGTTTGAGGTTGCCATCAATGACAAAGGAGGATATTTTTGGAAATATTGTCATTGATGTCAAAGGTCTATTATTGTTAGTGACAAAGGCCCCATATCATTTATTGTATAAAGGTGTTTTTAATGTTTATAGTTTGGATAAATGTGTTGATATCTATTTAATATTAACAGATATATTTGTGGTTGTATAAAGTTAAAAAGAGGGCCCATGAGGAAGTCAAAGAGTCATAAGGAAAACATAAAAGAAGGAAAGGACACATTTTCCTACGAAGGGTCATCTTGAGGAATTAGAAGGGTCACCAAGTGAAGACAAAAGAGGAAGGGTTTTTTTTTCCATGAAGAGTCACCTTAAGGAATTCGAAAGGTCACCAAGATAAAGACCAAAAAGGAAAGGATGTATTTGCTTATGAAGGGTCACCATGTGACTTCTTAAATGAAAGGATTCGAAGGGTTATGCAAGTTTGGTGCCATCTTCTATGAGGAGTGAAGGGTCACAAAGGGTGAATTCCATAGGTCATTTGGAAAGCTATAAATAAAGGCTTGAGAAGCCATTTATAATATGCAAGAGTGTGCATGATTTGTAATTATTTTATATAAGAAAAAAGGAGAGAATAGAAAGAGATATTGTAGAGTTAAATCATTTGTTGAGAAAGCAACATTGAGAGATAGTTGTGTTTTATACACAAGAGGGGTTGGTGCTCCTATGGGTTGGTGCTCATAAATAGTTGATATGTTGGTATTTAACAAAGGGGTTGGTGCTCCTATAAGTTGGTGCTTGAAAACTTTGTAATTTGAGTTGGTGCTCATTCATATAATTGAGATTGTTCTTTAGGGTTTTTCCCACATTGGGTTTACACATGAAAATCTAGTCTCTCTCTCTCTCTCTCTTGTGTGGTGATTATTATTGTTTTAATTTTATTGCATATATTGAATTTATGGTTAAGTGGAATTTGATTAATTAAAAATTTATAAGATATATGATATACTGATTCACCCCCCCATCTTAGTATATCCCATGCTGAACAAACCATGCTGACTATGACTACATCTTCTTGATGGATGCTCAACTAAAATCTAATAGCAACATAACCCTTTGATATGTTTACTCTAGTTCAACCCAGGTCACATGTTTGACTTCTACTCAAAGTTTCATGTATTTGAATTCTAATATTGACTGTCAATATTGATTTGGGATTTTTAACTATGCCATCTGTTAGCTCCTCATTTATCCTCAAGATACATTATCATATCTTTGAAATTTTGCTCACCATTGATCTAATTTTGTAAGAATAAATACAAGCCAAAGATATTTTACCATATTAACATGGTTGAGATACTTGTCACCTGTACATTTTCTCTTAGGATCCACTAAACTTTTGACCCATTGCTCACCATCAGATCTACTTTATACAATTGCACATACACCATTGATCTATTTTGGGCCCACTAGCCTTATCAGTTGATGTGCACTATTAGATATTCATTTGGGCACCCAATAAATTGACACTTATTAGCCACACATTTATGCTGACTTTTTGACTTGATGCTCACTGTTGATCTTTGATGCATGATCAAATGCATGCTATTGGATCTTCAGGACCCACTAACATTGTTGATCACCCATTCACCATTGGATTTGATCTTAGCTTCCAAGATTTGGACACTTACTAGCCATGCATTCAACCTTAGGATATTTGAATTCAAATGGCTATTTACCACAAATTTAAGTTGACATCCCCATGCACGTATTACTCTTCAAGTCTAATTTTGAAGATTTATATATTGATATAGTAAGCTCATCAAGACATGAAATTTGTAGAGAATGTTTAGGGCATGAAAAAAATCATGTCCATGTGATCTTTTTCTTTGAAAATCTTCCTAAGTGTATTTATTAAATGTGCAACCAGACTGATATGTTTATTTTTGCATGACATGTTGATGATGATCTAGCTCTTTTATGCTTGTGTAAGAAATTTCAAGGCTCAAAATGTGTTTCTGAGACCTGTAAAACCTGATTTATGTCCATGAAGGTCATAATCACCATGAGAACCTGCTGATCCTTCTTCACTTACAAATGTAGACCTTTTTTAAGACTTTTCAAATATCAAAAAATTGCACTTTAAGCTTGCTGAAAGTGTTTCAAAAGCTTTGAAAACAATATGAGATATTTGGACCACTCATTCAATCTAGAACTATATTCATCTCATCCATTCAGGTATAATATTTGTATGTAGGCAAAAATTTGCCAACATCTTTGGTGACTCATAGGAAAGCATGCCTGCTATGCTTGAGAACCTAGACTAGTTGCCTTGTCTAATCCATTAGGCATGGAGTCACAAGCTTTGTTTTTAACTGATCTAAAAATGATATAAGGTTACCCCTTTTCCAAAAGACTTCCTCTTGAAATAACAAGGATGAAAAAACAACAATAATAAAGTGCCCAATGCACTTATTGAAGGGAACATAGAATAAAAAGGAAATATGATCAAAATACTTAGAGGAAAGCATAAAATATACCTACCATAAAATAACCAAATAGAATAGAACTAGACAAAATCATTGACTGGCTGTACAAAATATCTACCCTTTATCACTAATCTAATATGCTTTACATGCTTGAGGGAAGCCAACCAAAGATGGAAAATGAGTGGATATTTAACATGTTGGTGATATACTTCTCTAAGAATAATAATAAAAATAGACTCACCTACCCAATATGATTGATTATACATACAAGCATCTATGAGTAGATAGGTAAGCTAATCTGTCTCTTTTTGATGCTTAACTTTTTCCTCTAAATTAAGCCCAACTAGTGATGGATCTTCCTTATCATCTTCCAACTGAGCTAGGTACCTGATAAGACATCCTCTTGCCAATAAAAACATTGAGAAATCAGATTTTACCTCACTCCTAATTTTTTTTGCTCCATCATTATGATCCTTGGGCATAAGTAGATCATAGTCTCTTTGGAGAGGAACATAGCTTGCTCCCAAGACCTCAAATAAGTCCTCCAACTCCCTTTCACTTTTTGGTGTATGTAAGGTGATCTTGATTTGATTAGGATCTTCTCCTTGAAGCACATGATCATATTGAAAGTTTTATTAACCCTCAAGGTCCTCTTCCATTACACAAAGTGGTAGCTCATCAAACTATATTACATGAGCACTCGAGATGTCTTATTCATCAACCTCACTCAAAATTTCATCTTATTTTTCAATTGTAAATGAGGGTTGATTTGACCAACCAAGGTCTAGAAAGACATATCTATATTGCTCAAGTTTTGATTTACCTTCCTCTAGCTCTAATCCATCAAAGCTATCTTCTTTTGACAATTCAGTCGGAAGTGGACCAACCTCAAGCACCTAGTTCTGATGCTCTTCTTCATCTATACATAATAGACCTTCAACAGTCCATTTAAGGTCTGCCCCATGTTCATCTTGAGGATGTTTTTCTTTAAGAAAGTCTAGAACATTAATCTACTCCATTTTGTAGAGAGGATTACAAAGCAAGTTAGTCAAAAATTAGTCTATAAATCATGAAAAATGCATAAAGAACTAACTAACTAAGCCTATATATTCCTATGGGAATTACAAAGGATAGAAAGAAACAATTGAAAGAAAGTAAACATCATATTACCTTCCAAAATGGATTCACCATACCCATGTGGCTCAAAAGCATGTTCTCCCTTGATCAAGCATCCTTGTCTTTATCAACAAAGGTCACAAACTCCTCTGATGTCTCAAAAATTCTCCATAAAACCTAGGCTCATGATTCCAAATCACTAAACTAGTCTATCAATGAAGCTTGAGAAAAAAACTTCCATGCATGTAAAACCTTAAGAGAGGCCATGGACATACTAAGATGGAAGAAAAGGATGGACTCTCAAAAAGAGATAGAAAGTAAGAGATTAACCTATAGAATAAATCACATCCAGATGAGCCAATGCTTGCACACATGATTACCATCAATGATCAAAATATAATTAGAGGTATAATAGGCCCTAGAGATGGGGGGAATGGGAAATATACAATCCATAAACGTAAGGGACACACTTTAAAAGTACCCAATTTAAGAGTACAAGCTACACGCTTATGGCATTGATCAATCTTGCGACAAGTTCCAAACTAAGATATAGCCATCATGGGATTTAATGTGGAGAGCTTGGAATTAGAGGAAAAGAGAGAAAATTTTGCTTCAAGAAGGGAAGCACCACTAGAATGGGGTCTCTAAAGAGAAGATAATAAAAATTACTCTAGTAGAGTGTATTTGATCATGATAAAATAGTTTTGCCCTAGTAGGGAAAATATTGATCATTGATAAAGAATAAATAATGATTTGCCCCTATAGAGATGATTTGATTTAGATGTTGTTTAGATGTTGTGCCCCAGCATGGGCAATTAGAAATCAAAATAACTCAAGGATATAACTAAAAATATAGGTTAAAGAGAATGGGTGCAAACGTACATGTGATGGTGTAATGGCTTAGAAAGCCATATAAAACCAAGCATATGATAATACACAAAGTAATGAGAGAGATGGAAAGAAGAATGTAGATAGCCATAGCCAAGTCAACCTTAATAGAAATTGAGTTCTATCTACATAGTTATATGGACTCATGTTCCAATATGAACTTTAGGCCAATGTAGTTCACCCACGTTTGGGAGAGAATGGAATGAGGAATGATGAAAAATGACCAAGAATTGATTAGACTCACAATATATGCAAAGAGATGCACATCTAAGCATACACAAAGAAGGCTAAAATGAATTCTACCTAGAAGCCTAATTATATATCATGAGCCAAGGTTTTACAAAGTGTTCTTGAGAATCATTCATTAGAGTTGATGTTGACATTAAGACTTTGAGACTTGAGCAAAAAGTGATTGCTATAGAAAAATAAATTAGGCATCATAAGTATGAATAAATTAGAATAAAATAAGATTCTAATTGTGCTAAGCTGGCTCAAATGTGAATACCTATAACTAAGGATAATGGTAAAATAATGACTAAAACCAGAGTTACAATGATTTACATTTAAATAAAAAAGAAAAGATAAAAATAAAGATAAAAATAAATGAACCTAACTTGAAATCAATATATGATCTTAAGTAGGAAAAAAATGTTTAAAAACAAAAGGCAACAATGTATTAATGACATGAGACCAAGATATGAATAATCAAGATCCATGTAGATGATCAAGGCATTCTTGAACATAAAAGAGAAAAAGCAAAATCAAACAGAAAAAAAGAGATAAACAACAATCAAATAAACAAAATGGTCTAATAACATCATAATAACATAAGATATAGATATAAACAATTGATAGCCATGTGATTTATCAAGATGTTCTGAAACATAAAAGAGAAAAAGCAAAAAGTAATTAAGGAAATATAAGACCGAGAATGGAGATAAGAAGTAATAAAAAGAGAAAAGGAGAAGAAATAAAAGGAGAGGTGTGAAAGCACAACAAAACACCAAGAAAACTCAAATAAACACACACAAATAAAAACCAAGTTAGTGCAGTTTAAATATAAATGTTCATGCATGTGTGGTATAGGTGTTACTTTCCACCACATCATAAAAAAGAACAATGACACAACAATTATTCCCTAATAAAAGGAACAAGGATAGAAGAAATAGGGAAGAGAAGAAAAGGAAGGAGTTGGATGAGCTGACTCTAGATGTATAAGACAAGTAGATGCTGCCTACATAGTTCCATAGATGCATGTTCCAACATGAACTTCAAGCTAAATGTAATTCTCCTATGAAATGGGATAGAAGAAAAATGATGATGAGATCAACATGATTTATAGAAGAATAGAAGATATGAAAAACAAATGAGAATGGTCTAGCAAACAATAAACTGATGAGATGATAAATAATGATCTTGCAAAATGGCAAGGGCATGGGACAAGATGAAATGAACTGGAGTTTATGTGCTTCAAAAATAAGAAGAGCATAACATGGTGGAATGGGAATGTACAAATGTATAGAAGCATAAGATAATGTTTTTGTTCTATTATGGATCATGTTCTGATGTTTTTGGTATTTTCAAAGTATTTGTAATATTTTTGGTGTTTTTGAGATAAAATATGCACAAGGTGGGACCATCTAGTTGAGGAGGTACACATCCTAAGAGTAGAGGTTCTAATAAGACAACTAAGCTGGATATAATGGCCCATGCTCATAATTCGGTGAGAGTGAAGATCTTGATAAAATAATAAAGAACAATAAATGTGATATAGAATAATGTGTAGCCTGAAGTAAAAAAAGAAGTATCTACATTCACCTATCTATAACAATGTAGCAATGGTCTAGAGTTGAGAAGATGTTTTTGTTCACTTTTTTGAAGCTGTATAATACTATCCTGGCTAAACTGCTTTGTATAACTACTACTGAGGATGTTCATTATGTTCATGAGACATATTCAAGATCATAATTGGTCAAGGGATATAAAGTGTTCAATATTATAACATGCCTTAGACATAACAAAGAATATTATTCTCGAAGAGAATAATCTAGAATGCGATGAAGAATATGTTCAGAGTACCAAGGATTCGAAGCCTTTACTATCGAGAATCATGAAAAGTGGACCAAGGTAATATAAAATGAATTCAAGGTAAGATAAAAGGGTGGGATAAAATTATGACAACACAAATTGCCCCCAAGTCATGGGTCTTGTAGAAAATGGTTCAAAGTTGTTCATGCATAGAACCTCTTAAGGTGTATGATGTTCATAGGCTCTAAAAGTTATTCACCATTAGGTTTATCCAGTCGATATGTTCCTGATCCATAGTTTGCTATGACAATATATGGTCTTAACCAGTTAGGTTGAAAATTGCCTTTATTTTTGGGTTCAACATTCATATTCTTATGGTTCTATTTCAAAACTAAGTCACCAATCTCAAATTATCAAGGGAGAATGCATTTGTTGTAGCTTATCCACAATTTATTCTGATAGGCCTACAAGTTTTCTAGGGGAGCCAAACACTTACCATCAAGAAGCTCTAGTCTGTATAGTCATGAGGCTCTATAGTCTTCATTATCTTCAATGTGCTCTAATGATATTGTTAATGATGGTATCTCAATGTTGACTAGGATGATAGCTTTAGTACCAAAAACAAGGGAGTATGGAGTAGCAGTTGGGGTGTGATGATTGGTTCTATAAGCCCTAAAGGCAAGAAAGAGTTAAAAGTGCCAATTATGGCCAACATCATTGACAATCTTCTTTAAGATGGATAGAATGGTTTTATTTGACACCTTAGCTTGTCCATTGCCGTATAGGTTATATGGAGTATATTTTTTGTGCTTGATCTTGAATTTTTCACAAAGAGATTTCACATCTTGGTTCACAAAGGATCTACCATTATTAGATATAATATGAGATGGGATGCCATATCGATAGATGATATGCTAATGAATGAATTTGGCTATTTGTTTCTTGGTAACATAAGTGAGAGGAATGGCCTCAATCCACTTGCTAAAGTACTTGATTGTAGTCAAAATATGCTTATGGCCATCTAAAGATTTTAGGTTAATTTTCCTAATGAGATCGAGACCCCATGTTGAGAATGGCCATGGTGTTGTAATTGGCTACAATGATAAGGAAGGTGCATGTATTAAGTTTCCATGTTGCTAACAAAGAACACACTTTTTTACATAATTACAAGCATTTGTCTCCATTTTGGGCCAATAATAGAGTATTCTAAGGAGTTTCTTTGCTAGGACTACACCATTGGTATGAACCCCACATATTCCTTCATGAACCTCTTTTAGTGCCAGCTTGGATTATCCCAAATATAAATAATGAAGAAGCATTCCATCATAGCCTTTACAATAAAAGGTGTTTCCAAGGAGGATATAACATGTTAAGTGGTGAAGGAATAGTTTTGTTTAGTTGTTGGAAAGGTCAGTGGGAAATACATGACTATGGAAATAGTAATAAAAATCTTAGTACCATGGTAGCTCAGGTGAGGGATTTGGATCAACAATGGTGCATATCCTCTCTGAATTTGATAGAATATGTATTGAATGAAGAATATTTTCAATCAAGAACTGATACTCTTTAGCACTATCATGTATTTGAATCATGGAACCAATTGTTGCCATGGCATTGATAGATCTATTGTTGACTCATAGATCTTGCTCAAACTACAAAGATTTAAAATGTGTTTTGAGGTTATCAATAATTTTCTTGTAAGGAACAAGCTTATCATCCCTTATTTGATACTAGTCAGTTTTCTAATTTATGATTAGCTATGAATCTCCATATACCTTTAAGCTTTGAATATCCCGCTGTATAACAAGATGGAGTCCTACAACCAATGCCTCATATTTGGCCATATTATTTGTACAATGAAATTATATATGGAATGCTTTGGGGATCAGATTCCCCTATGGCATGATCAATAATATGCCAGCTCCAGACCCTCAGGATGTGAAGGATCCATCAAAATAGAGCATCCACTATTTAGGTTCTCGTGATGCTTATTCTATGATCATGATAGAGTCATATGGAAGGTCAAAGTTGAGAGGTTGAGTGGCCATAATAGGTGGTTCTACAAGTTGGTCAATAAGAACTTGGCCTTTGATTGCCTTTTGATTCTGGTACTCAATATCAAACTCACTAAAGAGCACAATCCATTTAGCCATGCATCCTTGAAGAGCTACATTAAATAAGAGGAACTTGAGAGGATCTATGTTAACAATAATAATAGTTTTATTATTTACTATGTAATGTCACAATTTTTGAGTGGCAAACACCCTATCTAAACAACCCTTCTCAATAGGCATATAATTATGTTCATAGGCTACCAATGTGTAGCTTAAATAATAAATAGTGTGTTCCTTACCATGATCATCATGCTGAGCTAAAAGTACCCCCAGTGCATGTTCTATGGCTGATATATAAATAAGTAGTGGCTTTCCTTGTGTTGGAGGTCGTAAGACTAGTGGATTAGCCAAGTATGTTTTAAGATTTGCAAATGCTATATGATAATCTTCATCCCACTAAAATGTTACCCCTTTCTTTAAGAGATAGGTAAATGGGTAGCACTTATCTATGAATTGAGAAATAAATTTGAATATAGACTAGATCTTTCCTTATAGACCCCATAATTATTTAAGATTGTTTGGTAGAGGCATTTCCATAATAGCATTGACCTTTGCAAGGTCGAATTTGATCCCTCATTGTGATATAATGAACCCTAGCAATTTTCTTGATGTGACTCCAAAGACACATTTATTATGATTCAAGCGAACTTTATATTTATAAAGCCTCTTGAATAGTCTTTGTAGAATGTCAGGATGTCCAACTCTTGTTCTTGATTTTTCTAGTATATCATCAACATAGCCCTCGACAATGTCATGCATCATGTCATGGAAAATGATAGTCATTTCACGCTGATATGTGGCTCCAACATTCTTCAAAGCAAATAACAAAAATATCCCCCATAGAGTGGTGAATGTGGTCTTATGCTAATCTTCAAGGGCTATCTTAATCTGATTGTAACCAAAAAAACCATCCATTAAGGATAACATCTCATACCCAATAGTTGAGTCGACGATTATGTTGATGTTGGGTAGAGAAAAATCATCTTTAGGCCATGCTTTGTTGATATCATAGAAATCAATACAAATACGTATGCCTGAGGTATTTTTACTCACTAGTACTATGTTGGAAACTCATTTAGAGTAGTCTAGTGGTCTAATAAAATTGGCTCCTAACAACTTTTTCAACTCAGCCTTAACCAAAAGGGCGATGTGTGGATGCATCTTTTTTAATTTTTTCTTGACTAGTTTAGCACTAAGGTTAAAAAAATATGATGCACAACTAAATCTAGGTCCAATCCTAGAATGTCAGAGTATGCCCCTTCAAATATGTTTATATAATCCTTAAGAATCTATATAATATGTTTACATTCTACTTCAGTAAGTGAAGATCTAAGATCAACAGTTTTGGGATCTACATGGGTTCCCAAATTCACTTCTATTGTGTTCTCCATAAGGATTATGGATCTATCTTCTAGAATTATAGGCAATGTATGGTCATGATCATTTTCATTTACTATATCTTCTTGTTGTTCCTCCCAAAGATTCAGATAATATGAAGAATCAAAATCTACCTTCTCAGGTAAAGGCCAATTGGTAAAAACCTCTGGAAACTCAAGAACAAGATGCTCAAATATTTGATGTTGTTCTAAAGAGATGCTTGTACTAGCTATGGAACTTGGGCTAGGTGGACTTTTTACATCCTTGGGGATGAACAAACTTTCCTACTTGGGAGTGCCTGAAACAGGTTTTCACTCAAAGGCTTGTCTTTTTCTTTACTTTTTCCCCGATTAACAAGTGCCCCAAAGAGGTTTTCACCTAAATATCTTGATGTTTTTTATTTATTATGACCAAGAAAGTTTTCCTACTCTCTAAAGTAGGTATAAGGATCCAATGAAAAATTAAAACTCTGCTTATGATCACCAATGGGGAATGCATCTCGTAGGCCCATGTATTCTGCAATCAATTCTTCATTTTGAAACTCATCGAGGCATACGACCAAATTTTGTTGATCCTAATCTATGAGTTTAGGATGGCAAAGGCATAAGTTATAGTGAGGGTTTACTTTAGGATGGGAAGTGCTAATGGTAAATATATAATGTCCTACTTCAGGAAGGGAAGCACCAATAAGATGGTTTTTTGTTTCAAGATAGGAAGCTCTAATGGTAAATATGGTCAATATAGCATTTGAATCAAATAAATCTGAATCAACAAGGTCATTGAAAAGGCTATAATGGGATTTTGTGTCACTGCTAGGAGTCTTGTTACTAGTCACTTTAAAAGAGTCACTATCAAATGTCATGAGGTCATCCTATGGTCTTATAAATATGAGACCATGATTCTAATTGACAACTCTAGCTGATAAGGGTTCTAAAATTCCTTGCACCTGTGGGCTAAGGCCTTTCCCTATATAGTCAAGATGATCCATTATTCTATTAGGGATAGGATATTTTAGATTCTAAAAATAATCACCAAGGCCTTTAAAACATAACCAATCTCCCTCAGTAAAAGCCTCTCGATCTTTCTTTGGTGTGACTATAGGTACACAAGCCATAGGAGGTTTTGGTTGTTTCTTCTTTGGTTTCCAAATCTGGTTGGGTCTATTAGGAGTTTGGGAAGTTTTAGGCTTACCAAATGTTTTAGGGGATTTTGGTAATTTTTCAATATGGAGGACATCCTTTAGATGGTACGTGGAATTGCCTATGCCTTTAATAATAACTTGCTTGGCTAGAGCTATAGGAAATGGATCGACTTAAGCGGAGGCAAGATCACCAGGGTCTATATAATTAGATGTAGATGGATGATAAATTATGGATTTTTTATTCTTTTTAATGAGTTTAAAACTTGGGTAATAGTTATAATTTAAAAACTTTACTTCAAGATGTTTGCAATATTGATATGGCCCCTGATCAGCATGAATAGTAACCTCAATCCCATCATGGGGAAACTTAAGGCATTGGTAAAGAGTAGATGGAATTACCTGTACTTCATGAATCCAAGGATGACTAAGAATATGTTATAAGGAAGCTCAGTATACATAATATGGAATAATGTGTGATGAGAAATAAACCCAACCATGACTAGAAACCAAATTGTACCAGATGACTCCCTCTCGGTGTTGTCATAAGCCTTGATTGTAATAGTTTCTAGCTAAATGTCTTTATCCATGTAACCCAATCATAATACCAATTTAATAGATATGATGTTCAGCCCTAAACCATTATCTATAAGAACCTACTTGATCTTATGATCCGTAATGATTATCTCAATGTATAGTGGATTATTATGGTTTGGGTTGAGGGTAGACATGTCTTTTTGATCAAATGTGATTTGTTGAAATGAAGACAATTGTTCAACTAAGTTCTGGAACTGATCAAGGTTTATATCATTAGGCACAATAGACTCTTGAAAATTTTTGTTGAAGATGGTTTGATGGACATCAGATATCTACAAGAGTTCTAATATGGAAATTTATATAGGGGTTTTATCTAATTGATCCATTAGACTATAAGGCCTTTGAATTATGGATTGAATTATTTTAGTCTTTGTTGGGATAGTATTCAACTTTGGAACTATTGGCACAATTTTCTCATTATTTTTTATGGAAGAAGTGGGCAAAGGGCCCTGGATGGTAACTTGTGGGTGACTAACTACATTGCTATAATTTTGGGTCAATGAGGAGCATTTATAATTAGAAGAAAGGTGTTATTGTTCAAGATTAATAACCCATGTAAATAGAGTAGCAACATAATGATGTAAACCTAACATGGTATTATTAGGGGGAGAGGGCATTGACCCTATAATTATGGGTCTCGTGTTGTGAGGAACATGAGATTGGCCACGCAATTCTATAGTAATAGTAGCAATGTGGGTTGTAGAAATATGTCCCATAGTATTATTATAGTCATAAGGTACATTGTTAATAGCCACATTGTTAGTATGGGCATTATGATCTTGATTATGCTAATTATGATTCCAGCGTTTTTGTTGGTTCTAATTCTGCCTCTGTCCTTGATTGTGACCATTTTGATTGTTTCTTGGTGGTGGTGGATCATGTCGAGGAAAGGGGTCTTTTTAGATTGCCATATACTGATTTGTGTCCTGATTAGGGGCCAACTTAATTTCTAGCTCACCACTTTCAATAAAATCCTCAATAATATGTCATAATTAAATGCAATGATATGCACTGTGACCCATAAAATCATGAAAGTTACACCATTCATTCTCTTTATACCAATATGGTTTTGGTTGATCTTGAGGAAATGGCCTTGATACTGGCCATATAATTAAATTAGATGTAATGAGATTTTGTAACACTATTTCAACCAATTCTCCTAACTTGCTAAAGACTCTAAAATTATTATGAAATGTCCTTCATGGAGGTTGTCTCTACAAAGTAGGTAGTGGATTTTGGGGATTTAATTCTACATTTGAAGGAGGCATAGCCTGCACCATTTGTACATGTCTTGTTTTAGTCACCCCATTTCCAACCATGTTCTTATTTTTGCTAAAGCCTTTAGGCTTATCTTGCATAACTATTTAAACTGATGATTTAGTCTGATTAGATGCTTTACCTTGCACAAAAATATTAACAAGGCTCTTAGCAATAAGAGCCTTCTCAATCTGCACTCTTTTGTCAATAATTTATTCAAATGAGTTAGCACAAGCTAACCATAGATTATGTACAACTTCATGATGCAAATTTTGTGCAAAGATATCAACCAAATGTTTTTCTGACAAGTTATGTTGAAAGTAGCCTACCAATGCTCTCCACCTTTGTAGATATGCAATGAAACTTTCACCATCACACTGCTTGGCTTTGCATAAGTCAAAAATAGTTAATTCATGTTCTATGTTATATGAGAAATGGTTAATGAATTTTTTTGATAAGTCATTCCAATCTACAACTGATCCCATGGGTAGTTTAAGTAGCCAATCAAGATCTTTTCTCACTAAACTTCATAGAAATAATCATAAGATGAAGAATGCCTGTATCTAATCACATGGATCTTATTTTCCTTTGTACTTACCAAATTTGGGTGCCTCAAAATGAGGTGGAAAGGGCTTTTGGAGAATAGATAAATCAAATGGATATGGGCATATCTCATCAAATTTATACTTTTTGACTCTATTATTCATCTCCAATCTTTGAACAATTTATTTCATATAATTCCATTCTTGCATGTTTGGGGCATTTGTGGATTAAATAAGATGTTGTTGGGGTGGAATGTGCCCTTGGTTTCATTATTTTTGGGGTAGAATGTACCCATGGTTTTGTTACTGTTGGGGTAGAATGTACCCCTATTTTTGTTGCTGTTGGGGTGGAATGTGCCCATGGTTTTATGTGGATTTATAGGGAGTGTATACCTTTTTATCCATGACTTGGTTCTAATTTTTTCCTTGATTTGATAACATAGGTCGTTGATTATTAGATTGTAAAACATTCCCTGAATTCGGCTATTTTGTACTTTATTGATTTTGGAAAATTTTATGTTTATTGACCAATTTTTGTGTTGGTTGAAAAGAACAAGCCAAATTATCTTGAGGGATTTCCTTAATTTGAGTTGAATGTTTGGTTTTTTGAGTTTATAAAGTAACAAGAGGTTCTTGATGATTGAAGAATGTATGTTCTGTATCTAATAGAACACTTTGTAAGGTCTCTTATGAATTTAAATATTCATTTAGATTCCCTTGATCCACTATGGTAATGTCGTCATCCAATATTTATTGCATACTTTCAACTGTATTTCTTTGTTTTTTCAAAGCATCATTGTGAATTGAAGTGGAAACTAGGGAGTCAGTTAAGTCTATGATAAGTTGATTTGCATATCATTGACTTATTATCTTGATCTTAGCTACAAGATCTAGATTTGTGGGTTTTGACTCTGTTTGTATTTCTTTTCCTTTATTAGAGGAAGAAGGTATGTCTATTCATGCAAAAAATTGCTCTTTCCATCATTGTTCTCCTTATCTAACTAAGGTATGCAATTGTTCTATAGTAAAGTCAGAAAGTAGTCTAGCACCTGATTCTATCAATCGAAGAAGGGCTTCATCTTGATCTTCTTAGGGTTGATATTCATTATAATCATCTTATGATCTTACTATTGTGGTGATATCATAAAAAACAATGGGGTTATCTTGACCATCATAAAATTTCTCATCTTCATAACTAAGGTCATAAGAGGCCCCACTATGAGTGAACCTTTGAGTCATGTCTAAAATAGATGCTCTGTGTGTTTGACTAACTTTGGACCAATGCTTGGC
This sequence comes from Torreya grandis, assembly GCA_037957365.1. Taxonomy (NCBI): domain Eukaryota; kingdom Viridiplantae; phylum Streptophyta; class Pinopsida; order Cupressales; family Taxaceae; genus Torreya; species Torreya grandis. The sequence continues at coordinate 969,675 of JARHVA010002868.1, forward strand.
AACCAAATAAAGTATGTTTTGGCTCTCTTTTAAACAAATAACCAAGGTACCAATGAGACTATAAGGGAGGGTGGTTTGAAACCATGCATAATTTAAAATATTTGGTTTATGTGTTTACTCAACCTTTGGTAAAGTTGAATTCATATAGATCAATAGAGGGTAAGGTAACTCAAAGACCCAAGGTGAAAACTAGTACACCAAAGCCTAGATCTTTATGATACACCCATATTGTAAAAGCTAGTTCTAACTTTGACAAGTTGACCCTAGACTTTTAGAGGAAAGGTCTCTAGATTATGAAGAAAATAAAATGGACTAAGCAAATCAAGATGTGAAAATATACTTGAATCACTAAGTATAAATCTAGGACCAAATAGGCAGTACAATGTCTCCACATGTTCCAGTAGGATAAAATATGTCATAGGATTCAAAGTGTGAGTGATACATAAGATGACTTGAGTCCACCAAGATGATAATGTGATTTTGAGTCTTAATAAATAACCTTCAATCCAAATGGAAAATTGATCCCAAGTTAGAACGAGCTTAGTGCACAAATGGCAAACCCATTTTGACACACCAACCCTTAAAAATTAGAAAGGTTCAATTTCAAATGTGGATTATAAATGAAGGATTTAAAGAAATTGATTAAAATATCTAGACTCAATTGGGCAGCATGACTGCACCAAAGTAGATGACATGACACAAAGATTTTGATAACAATTTGAACAAGGAAAAGATGATTTTTCTAATTGGACAACCTAACACCTCCCTTGCTCAAGAAAATTAAGGACAATGTGCTTTGGTTAAGTTCAATGAGTTAACAATCAATTTTAGACACAAATCAAGACTAAGTAAGCTATTGACAAAAAACAAATGTCTTAAGTCTAAACTGACAAGGTATGGTAAAGTAGGGTCTAATAAACTAGCAAGGTTTTGATCATTCTAGGGGAATCAATTGTACAATAACTTTCATGTCAAAAAATGCAAAAGATAAGCATGAAAATTAGGTGACCGCAACATTGGCTAGTTGTAAAAAGGTCTAGTCCTTTTTACAACCACTACATCCTATTATTCACTCAGTGTAGTGCAATGTCCAAATGTAGATATGTCCCATGTGTAACTCTGATTAGGAGCTAAATGAAATCAATACTGGGAGATGAAACCCCGATTCAAAGCTTCCCTAAAGAACTCATGGGAGGTAATGACATCCCCCTCGCAAGCCAAGTTTGCATAAAATAGAAAGACTTTAGGGTCATTTTAAGATCACCCAAACTTTAATGAGTTTTTGGGGTGCACTTTAGATGACATTCTTTCTAAGCCTTGGAATAGGCTACTTGCAATAGGAATGACACTTTTGATTCCAAGGGTTCCCAAAAGGGGAAAATGAAAGATCATACACATGACATCCTTCTTTTTTCCAAAAAAAATCTAACTTAAACAACTAAGTAAATACAAAAACTTAGAAATGTGAGTTCATTTTAAAGCCCAAATGGAAAATGAGGTGGTGTTCATTTGACCCCTTGGTCTTATTTGTAACTTTGAAAGCTAATGCTAAAAACTCACTTAAGCACCTAAATGTTACTTTAAGCACCAAAATAATGTTGTTCCTAATGAATTTTTAATCATGTAAAAGGTGATCTAAACATGTTTTTAGAAAATGTCAAGTTTGGTCATGTAACACAAATGTTAACATGTCCTTTAGCCTTGAAGCTATTTTGGGTTTGAAATAATGAACTTCAAAAAAAGAGCTCTCAGGTTTGTGTTTTAAGAAAAACATAGTGACCGACGTTTGTTATATAACTAATGATGGTTACACTTATTAACTGATGATGGTTATCTAACCAACATCAGTTATACCTATAGTAATCAATGATAACTATCTAACTGATGACAATTTTACTAACCGATGTCAGTTACTATGTAAATATGTGACAAAGAAAATTGACAAAACAAAGTTAGAAAATCAATTTGCAAGAGTTTTAATGATCCAAATGAAGATTTTAAAGATACAAAATGATATTCTTCATGTGTGGGATGCATCTTATACCACCAGTCATGCCAAGATATAGAGAGGATTACAAAGCAAGTTAGTCAAACATTAGTCCATAAATCATGAAAAATGCATAAAGAACTAACTAACTAAGCCTATCTATTCCTATGGGAATTACAAAGAATAACAAGAAACAAATAAAATAAAGTAAACATCATATTAGCTTCCCAAATGGACTACCATACCCATGTGTCTCAAAATCATGTTCTCCCTTGATCAATCATCCTTGTCTTTATCAACAAAGGTGGCAAATTCTTCCAATGTCTCAAGAATGCTCCATAAAACCTACATTCATGATTCCAAATCACTAAACTAGCCTATCAATGAAGCTTGTAAACAAAATAAATGATCAGATTCAAAGGATTGTAGAAACAATTTAACATTATAACTTTTTAATATTCAAGCTTAAAATTCATGTCCATGGCCTCTCTATTTATAGATTTTTGAGATTGGTCAGAATTAACCTGAACCATCCATCTTGAGATGATGTGTGGTTGAGGATTAATTAAATATTTGGAATTAAATCCATAATTATCTTCATCATGACCTTCAAATAAGGGGAATTAAAGAGGCATGTGAGGCATTAACTAGGCATGGGTGACCCATAATCTAGATATTTATGGCATCTATGGCCTAGGGATGTCTTCCCAAGAGATGATGTCACTTGGTGATGAAGTTAATATAAATCAATTTCCAAAAATAAATATTCCATAACTCTCATGGAAAATACACTTAATCTCTTGATTTGGATTAATTAGCCTTAAACAAAGTTAATTAACTTTTGTGCATTTGTTTGAAAATTGGCCCTCAATTAACCAAAATGGTTAGAAAGTCATATTACTAAATTGTAATTTGACTGGAGAGGAACTAGAAGGAAATATTAGATGCATTGGATTTGTATTCCCATTTAGGATGTTGCCAACACTAAATAAGAAAGTTACATGGTGTGTACCAATGAATTTAGGAGAAAAGAGTGATCTAGAGCACAAAAGGCAAAATCATCATTTTGACTCAAAATGAATTGTTCAAAGTTAGTTGGCCCATAAATTGCATTGCCTCATTTAGGGATACTTTGACCTAAATTCGCACATCTAAATGACAAGTTCAAACCATTTAGTGTGTTTTATGGATTTTGACCTAAAATGTGCATTTGAGTGCAATTCAAGTAAGATTGATAATTTCAACACAAATGGTGTTAGGAATTGGATGTCTAAACATTTCACTCAAGAAATTTTAGCACAAATTCTACCATTGATCTTCAAAGTTTCTTGAGATAAAATTGACCTCCATAATAGGTTCATGAAGGTTGTACTCTTTATTTTCATCAAGCTCCTATAACTTGAAAACTAAAACATGCTCCTCCCTATGAAGTGGGTTACGTATCATGATCTCCTAATTATAGACACTTGAATTGTCTTCTTCAGGTTCACCTATGTATTCAAGCTCCTCCTCTATCCTTTGTATAATAAGTTCTTTATCTAAGAAGGAGATGGTGGGAGGGTGAAAAAACTTACCTTGCTTATATCTTAGGAGAGTGTCCTTCTAACTAGGGACTTTGAATGGTCTCTTTGGTTATTCTTGAACTGGTGCTTATGTTATTTTAACTAGCACCTTTTGCTTTTGGAAACCTTTCTAAACTAATTTCCATGATAGAAATGAGTATGAAATAATTACCTCTTCTTGATTTTGAATTTCCTCCTCTTTCTTCATCTTTAGATCTAACTATTTGATTTGCCTATCTATATTCTCTTAGAATAGCTTCTCTTGAAGGTGGTTAGGAGCTTCATGAAGATAAGAAGCACAAAAGGGATGGTATGAGATACAAGAGGATTCTTGAGGAAGATAAGTGTTATATTGGATCTCAATAATAAGTAGATCCATAATAGTCTCCTTCTTTATTTTAAGGCTCTCTTGAATTGAATTCCAAGAAGGGAAGGTCTGAGAAACAGATGAAGAATTTGGAAAACTTGGAATGGCCTCTTGGGGAAGAAGGGGTGGCATATATAAGGGTTGAGGTGGTGTATATGAAGACACATAAGTTTGATGGAGTTGAACTTTCTATGCTTCAAGGATTCTTAGATTATCCTCTATGCTTTAAATGTAACCACTTACATCCATAGTCTCACTTTAGAGGTTTTTCCAATTTACTCCCTCAATAGGTGCCCATTCTTCCTTCATTAGCTATAATGCATTTCTCATGTCATGAACGAAATTATTAGGTATATATTGAACATATCCCCTTTGTTTATTAAGGTCTATCATGTACCTTTGATAGCCTAAGAACATTTTCTTCCAACTTGAAATGGATCAGTTTGGGGAATAACTAGGGACATCTTGAGCCTAAGAAGGCTAATGTACTGAATCTTGAGAACCATTTGGGGTGAAAACATAAACATTAATAATTTGGTATGAAGGATGTTGAGGTAGAGAATAATCATAATGATTAAAAGAGTGATGATACATACCAAATAAGGATGATTAGGCACCTAGGATGCTTATACCAACTGATGAATGCTTGGTGTTTCCATTGATGTTTAAACACTTGCCTCCAAAGGTTGATTGGATGAAGAGAAAAACAAAACTCTTTACTAGTGAATAATGTAGTAGGTCCCACTAGGTATGCAAAAAAATATTGTGATGTGATATTACACCCTTATGGAGGAGTTATTCAGGTTCTCCCACTCCCAATCACAATATTGGGATAACCCCAGGCTATAGGTAACCTATGATGGAGTTAAACCTCTAGAGAAGGTCAGACTCCTTCTGATGAATCACCTAAACTAATGTTATCACAAGGAAAAGGGTTAGAAAGGGTAAAAAAGATATTAAGAAGGATAAAAGGTGATGCACCAAATAAATCTGGGAAACTCCCATAATATTGAACCCACACTAGATCTACAAAAGACAATTTTAGCTCACACAACCTCATAATCTAGCTAATTGCATAAGTATTTCATAGACTAGGTTTAGGAAGAAATGAATGAAAACAAAGAGGATTTATAAAAATCACTAAGAGTTTACATCAATGGCAAAAATAACACTAATTCAAACCTATAGATAGCTTGAAAACACCCTAAAAGAGGTCAGAAAGGAGGACAATAGATGAGGAAGATTCTCCTTCACATAATGCCATCATGCACAACTCACTAAATACTGATCCAAGGAAATAGATAGGAAAATAAAGTCCTTTATTTAATCAAGAGGTATTTTTTACAAATTATTGATAGGGTTTGGCCTAATCAAGATGAGCATATTTTATAATATCTTAGAGAGTCCCCTGATACTCCCAAAAATCAAGCATCCTACTACAAATGAGAAAGAATGGGTGATATATGAAAAGTGGGAAGATAGAAGAGAGGGAACATATTAACCAAGAATATTCAATGAGTTTACACTTTCAATGAATGCTCCACCACCTTTTAATCCAATCAGGATTGATCCTTTATCAACAAATTAGCATGCATTTACTCTAATTAGTCTTCAATTTTTTCTCATTGGCTGAGAGATACACTAGAAGACAAGGGTCTATTTTGTAGATGATGATTCATAATCCTTTCAAGAAATAAATATACTTAAGATATGAAAAACATTGAATGATCTACTATATTATCTAATCCCCAAATCCCTTTGATTTGATCTTCCATGCCATCTCCCACTTGACCAGCTTGTGAAGATAAGATCTTCATATCTTGAATCTGATAAAGCCATGCCATGTCTACTTTGAGTGGTGGTAAGTACCTACTTTGTCAAAGATATGGATATGTCAATAGATGAGACATTTATCCATAACCATATATCTACCCTTACTTCAATATCCAAACATAGGTCTACTATAGATGAAAACCAATCCAATTTATTGGTTTTTATATAGTCATTATATCGATGAAAATCCATAAACTACGTAGCATCATTTTGGAACTATATTAGGTATAAATAGTCCTATCCTACTTTTGAACCGTAAGAAATCTAAGAAATCATTATTTTCATAGATATTCTTTAAAGAGCAATGATCATAGTTGTAAAAAAAATTTGCAACCCCAAAAGATAGGCCCTATAAGTTCTAAAATTTTTAACCAGAGGTTGATATTGTGCTTTAATGGTGATCGGATTTCATCATAACCATCTTGAATATGACTGCATCTACTTGAAAAATTCTCAACTGAACTCTAATGGTAGCATAAACCTTTGAGATGTTTTCTCTGGTTTGACCTAGGTCACATGTTTGACCTCTGCTCAAAGTCTCATGTCTTTGAATTTTAATATTGATCATCGATCTTGATTTGGGCTTCCCAAATTATGCCATTTATTAACTCCTCATTTGTCCTTAAGATACATTGTCATCTATTTGACCTCTTAATCACCATTGATCTACTTCTATTTGAATTAATGTGATCCATAAATCTTATACCAAATTAAAATAGTTGAGACAGTTATCACCCATGCATTTACTCTTAAGATCCACTGACCTTTTGACCCATCACTTACCATCAGATCTACTTTGTATGATTGCACACATACCATTGATCTATTTGGGCCCACTAGCCTTGTCAGTTTATGTGCAATGTTAAATCTTCATTTAGGCACTTGAGATCTTGACACTTGTTAACCACACACTCATGTTGACTTTTTGACTTGATGTTCACTATTGATCTTTGATGCACTATCATATGCATGCCATTGGATCTTTGGGACCCACTAACATCAATGATTACCCACTTGCCATTGGATTTGATATTAGCTTCCAATATTTAGACACTTGTCAGCTATGCATTCAACCTTGGGATATTTGAATACAAACAATTATTTTCCATAGCTTTAACTTAATGTCCCCATGCATGTCTTACTCTGATAGTCTAACTTTGAAGCTTTATATCTTAAGATAAAAAGCTCCTAAAGACATATAATTTGTACAAAATGTTCAAGGCATGAAAAACATTGTTTACATATGATCTTTTGGACTGAGAAGCTTCCCAAGTGTGTTTATTAAATGTGCAACCAAACTGATTTATTCATTTTTCCATGACATGTTGATGATGGTTTGGTTCTTCTATGCTTGTGCAATAATTTTCAAGGCTTAAAATGAGTTTTTGAGAGCTGTGAGACTTGTTTTATGTCTAAGAAGGTCATGATCACCATGAGAGCTTGATGATCCTTCTTCCCTTATAACTCTAGACCTATTTTAAGACTTCCTTCTCAAAGATCAACAAATTTCACTTTAAGTTTGCTTAAAGTGTTTAAAAAGCTTCATAAGCAATATGAGATATTTGGATCACTCATTCCATCTAAAACTCTATTTAGCTCATCCATTTAGGTAGAAGCTTTGTATATAGGCCAAAATTGGCCAAAATAAACTTTTCCTCTAAGAAAACTAGAAGAACACCATGGCTAATAAAAAGAAGAAAATCAAGTTCAAGCCTAATTAGATAGGTCCTTATGCCATTGTTGCTAATTATGGATTTGGAGATTATAGGTTAGCTACACCAGATAGAGATGAACTTGATGAGCCTATGAACATAATACACCTCAAGTATTATTTTTCTTGAGAGACCTGAAGTATTGTCTATGATGGCCATTTACATTATACTATAATATCATCTTCCTTGTACCATACCATATAATGTTTCTCCCATACCTTACCTATTGGCTAAAGTTGTTTTACCCTCCCTTACACACCCTTTTATCTTTGGCTCTAATCCACTGGTTCTTCAAAAACTTTAACAAGGGGATTTAGATGAAGTTTTAGAAATTTATTTAGTATTATAGATAGAGGTAGTATCTTGGAATAGTATGACAGTGGTTTGTCACTTGCATTCTTCCTTGTTATTGCTTTCTATTCCTAATGCTATTAATTATAACCACCTTTGGATAAATTAGTATCATTGACCTATGTCATTATTTTATAATTATAATCATTTATGGGAAAATTAGGAGCAACACCTTTACCATGCATTACCACATCACCTTACCATTCATGTTACTATACTGTGCCATTTGCCTAATTTTTGACCTTGCTACTACCTAGTCATATTATTCCATTGTAAGGCATACCTACAGTGACTTCAGGTCTCATTTGGGAGTATGTAGGTAACTCTCAATTCATGTTGAGGTAAACTTAGTCACCCCTTTCCCACACTTTCACCATTTTACAAGCAATTTAAGCTCCAACACTCTTGCCATTTTGTGAGCAATTTAAGTTCTAACATTCTCAATGTTTTATGAGTAACCTAAGCCATGTTGTCACCATTTTGAGATTTGGACCATTTAGTCTCTCATAATTCTTAGTTAAGTTAAGACACTTGTAAAATTATAAAAATATTGGTTAAAGATCTAGAAAATCCTAAAAATCACAAAATCATGTAAATTGGCTTAGAATTTCCTCATGAGATATAAAGCCTTTAAATTTTTGTAGGATGGGCCATATTTTATATTCTATTTTATTTGTAGACAACCTTGGTATTTTTCCTCCCATTTATGGGAGAACTACATCGTCCTGAGGTTCACACAAACTATATAGATAACACTTGGATACATGGGGTATATTGGGTTAGCTTAGTCATACCTTCCTTTCTTTTTGACCACCTATTTCCCTTAAGGATTTTGCGAATCCTACTATTTTATAAGTAACCACTTATCATTTAGTTCCCCATCCTTATTTTCCTTAGTCATATGCTCTCACCATTTTATGAGCTTATTCTCATTCTCAGCTTTAGACGTAGTAAGAATTATGAACCTAGTTCATCTGTACATGCTTGATTATTAATTTTTAATGTGGTTTCAACCTAAACCATAATCTCACACTCACACAATTTATTTGTGTTGATGATTTCATGATTGTGAATGTCATCCTTCTCTCTTTTTCCACTCACTCTCTATTTTCTGAGACCATTCCCATATTCCTCTACACATCAATGATGTTTTCTTATCATCAATTTTATTTTATCCCATACCTTGGAAGAACTACATTTGGGCTGAAGGTCAAGTTGAATCTAGGATCCATGGAACTATGCAAGTAGTTTCCACTTGTTTAGTGCATCTAGAGTTAGCTTAACTACCTCTTCCTTATCTTTTATTTTACCTTATTTTTTTCATTTTGTCTCATTATCTCCTCATGCATAGAGGAAATGTTTGCCATCTTGTTTGTGTCATTGTTCCCTATAGCTTAGGGGCAACCTTTTGACCTTGGTTCTTACGCTATTATACCTAGAAAATTATTGTTTAGTTTAGGGGTCACCTTATTACTAGGAGTAATACCTGTATTACACATGCACAAATAATTTGTTTTTTATTTGTACTAACATTTTGATTAACCATTGTTTGTGTTTATTTAATTTAATTTTGATTGTTTTATTCACTTTTTGTTTATTAGTGTTTTTTGTGCATTTATTTATTTATATTAATGTTTTATTTTTCATTCATTTATTTTTATTAGTGTTTTTTTGTGTTTTAATTTATGGGTGTTTTGTTTTATTTTGTTTTTTTATTTATTTGTTTTCCTTGTTATGCCTTGACTCAGTATATATGCATTCATTGGGTGATTCCTTGTGCATTATAATTAAGTCCATCTATATTCATATGTCAACATTATCATCATGATTTTTATCATTAGTTCATTATTTTCAATTGTTTATTGGATTGGGTATCAATCCTTATGCATATTACAACTCAGTCACTATGGTGTTTTATATCATGGTCCATACCATCACGTGCTACAAAAAAACTAGTTTAGTGGATCTTAAAAAAATGGTGCCACAATACTTATCCTTATTCTTGCCTAAAAAATTCCTACCCTATCCAAAATTACCCACATACAAATTAATTAAATTATGAATCGATTTTAATCCCTGCTAGTTAGGATGTGCATCTCTATACTAGCAAGTCACCTAAATTTATGTTTATCCTCTGTGTTGACTTAATCTTAATCCATAATTATAGATTCAGTATGTAAGCCCCCTTTTCTAATTTTCCATATTATGCTAATCATCCCTGTGCTAATGATTATAATTTCCTTTGGGAAAATCATTATGTTTTGATCTATGTTGATGTTAATGCTTATAATCTCATTTGGAAAAATCATTTTCATTTTCCTACCCTACTGAGGCATATTTTAATTGTGCCAATAATTATAACTCCCTTTGGAAAAATAATTATATCTAACTGCCTTACTAGGGTATTTTTCCTTGTGCTAATGATTATAACCACCTTTGGGCAAATCTTTATTTTCACCTTACTATGATGATGATTATAATCACCTTGGGAAAATCATCCTTTTTATCTACCCTACTGGGGCATCTCACTATCCCACTAATTATAAATACCTTTGGGTAAATTAGTATTTACACCCCCATTGACTATAGGTTACATCATTTCCTTCTTTTTGAGGGATTGTTTGCTACTGTTATTTTTCCACCCACTCCCTCGAGGGGGTATCTAGAGCACATCCATAAGTTTTTGGGGAATTAGCTAAGACATTAATGATTGTTTCATTATTTTAGAAGACATTATTATTCCTGTCTCTTTCAAAATGTTCCCAAATAGGGGAATACTTTACAAACCCCATTTTGGCCATAATTGGCTTCCAACCATTCTACCAAACAGTGCTAATTAAACCTAAGAATCAATGAATGTCCCAATTTTTTTGCACATTAGACATTAGTTCCTAAAATTATGCTGAGGCATCCCTATTTGGTGTATTATTTTGTACACAATAGGAACCTCTCATAGATTCATCTATAGTCAACTTGTGACCTAGTAAATTGATAGTTTGGCCTTTGGACCCATTAAGCTTGGTAATTAAACAATTCTTAAAATACAAAAAATATAAGAAAAATGAATAAACTAATAAAAAAAATTAAATTCTTAAGTGTAATTTCAATGTGTGATTAGTGAAATTAAATTTTGCAAAAATGAAATATCAATAAAAATTAGATCATGATGATGTCATCATCTTCAGAGTCAAAGAATTAAAAATATTTCTCTAAATGCCTTAAATTTAGAAATGAAGAGCATGCCTAATAAATGGGATATCTATCCCAAATATTAAATGCATTATTTCTCCTTAACTCAACTAGAGTTAGTTTGAACTCAATTACAAATAAGTCTAACATAACTACACTTGGGTTAGAGCTAGTTTGGAAGGTTATAAATACAGTGCCTCACCCATTGATAAATAAGCTCTTTTGTTGTAAAGTTATCATGAAAAAATACCTTCAAGTATCCTATTGGTATAATGTTGTCATGCCTATTTACTAAGACAAGCCAAACCCAACATTACCAAGGTGACAAGGAGAGGTGGTGCAAGGAGCTCCATTGCTAAATAACTATTGATCACACAACCAAGCACATCAACTCATTGTCAACATAAAAATATTTATCTCATGGAAGGTAAAATTGATTATTTTATCTTCATTTGGTAGTTACTTGTATAGTTATCTTACTCTTTGAGTATCTAGACTAGAGGTGTAAGTTTTTATTAGTGTTTTTTGTTTGATTTTCTTCATACTAACACGATAGTAATCTCCCTTTTTGGATTCCTATTGATCATAAGTTGTTCCTCCAATCCCTTGAACCTAAATTTTAGAGAGTGATGTTGAGTTGTGGAGCTAAAAGCTTCACCAGATGAGTAGATGCAGAGGTTGCTGGAGTTACACAGTCGTCGACATCGGTTAGGGTTGACTGATGTCGGTTAGTGATCAACCAACATCAGTCATCTCCAGATAGACAGAGACTGATGTCTGTCATCTGTGTGTTCCCAAAATTCTAATTTTGAGGAAAATAGTCAGTTTGCATGTAAAGAGTAACTGTTAGTCTTGAGTTTGCTTTTCTATTTTTGGCAAGACAGATTTGAACCTTTGATTTAGAGGTGCATCTAATGGTGGAGAATGCATGGCTCATGAATCCTAGTTCCATATAATAGGGTTAGATCCTCATAGCATTGTAAGCTTGTAAGAAAGAAAAGGTGAATCAATTCAAGTAGTGGAGTTGGTTGTAATTGAGAGAGAGAGAGAACTCTTGAGGGAAAGAGATCTGTACATCTGAGAGGTGTGAGAAGAGAGAGATTTCTCCATTGTATTTCCTTCTAGAAGAGTTTAATACAGGATTGGTTATTTCTTGTATCTCTTATTATTTACTGTTTTTGATTTCTAGTTACTTATTATTTTTGGTTTAATTCCGTGTTTAGTTGCTTATACAAAAGTAATCAATTGTGCTGTAAGATCCTAACAGTGGTATCAGAGCCAGGTTCACTAACAGTGGTATTAGAGTGTGTTAGTATTTGTTGATTACAAATTCACTCACAGGGGTTTTTGATTGAGTGAGAGCAAAGCAATGGCAGAAGAAAGTAAACTAAGATTGGAGAAATTCAATGGCAAGAATTATCAATTATGGGGGATACAGATAGAAGATTATCTATATTAGAAAGATCTGTACTTACCATTGGGTGGAGTTTCAAGTAAGCCCATAGATATGCAAGATGAAGAATGGAATGTTCTTGATAGAAAGGCTCTGGGATCTATAAGGTTGAGCCTGGCATCTTCTGTGATTTCTAACTTATCACAGGCAAAGACAATGATAGAGTTAATGGATACGTAAGCAAATTTATATGAAAAGCCCTCAGCTTCAAATAAGGTATATCTTATGAAGCAATTATTTAATTTGCAAATGCAGGAAGGTGGATCAGTATCTAGTCATCTTAATGATTTCCATGCAATAGTAAATCAATTAAATTCAGTCAAAATAGTTTTTGATGATGAAATTAAGGCTCTCTTAATCTTATGCTCTTTACCTAAAAGTTGGCATAGTTTGGTAATGGCAATTTGTAATACTGCATCTACTTCAAATATCTTGAAAGTTGATGATGTTGTTAGTGTAATCTTGACTGAAGAAATTCATAAGAAAAGCACAGAGGAAACATCAGGTAATGCTTTAAGTATTGAAAGCAGGGGAAGGCAAAGAGAAAAGGGCAAGCAAGGGAGATCAAGGTCAAAGTCAAAGATGAGAAGTAAATCCAAATCTAGAAATGGAAGAATAACCTGCTGGAATTGTGGAAAGAAAGGGCATGCAAAGAAAGATTGTTGGTTGAAGGATAACAAAAAAAATCAACATGAAGGTAATGAAGAAGCAAAAGTTGTAGGTATTGTTGCACAAGATGCTCTTACACTTTCTTTGGATAATAAATTAGAATCTTGGGTTTTAGATTCTGGTGCCTCTTTTCATGCAACCCCAAATAGAGAATTTTTCAATGATTATGTCCATGGAGATTTTGGAAAAGTTTATTTAGGGGATGATGAACCTTGTCAAATTGTTGGCAAAGGAAAAGTGCAGCTAAAATTGTAGAATGGCAACACATGGGTGTTGAAGGATGTCATGCATGTACCCATCCTGAAGAAGAATCTAATTTCTATAGGAAAGTTGGGTGATGAGGGCTGCACAGTAACTCTCACAGTGGAATCTTGGAAAGTTTCCAAGGGTGCACTTGTATTAGCTAGCGGTAAGAGAATAGGTACACTTTATCTATCTACTTGTACTACTAATCATTCTCGTTCTATTTTATCTACTTTAGATGTAGATGCAAAGTTGTGGCACTGTAGGCTTGGTCACATGAGTGAGAAGGGAATGAATGTTCTTAAGTCAAAAGGTAAGATTTCAGATTTGAAAAGCATAGATCTAGATTTTTGTGAGCATTGTATTTTTAGAAAATAGAAGAAAGTGAGGTTTCTCAAAACTAGGTCAACAAAGAAGAAACACAAGTTGGAGCTTGTTCACACAGACGTGTGGGGACCAGCTCAGGTAGATTCTATTAGAGGATCATGGTATTATGTTTCTTTCATTGATGATGCTATAAGAAAGGTATGGGTTTATTGCATAAAGAGGAAATTTGATGTTTTTGACACATTTAAGAAATGGAAAGCTTTGGTTGAGAATAAAATAGGTTTGAGATTGAAGTGCCTTAGATCTGACAATGGTGGTGAGTACTGCAGTAATAAATTCAATAGTTACTATTCTATGAGTGGAATACATAGGGAAAGGATGGTTCCAAGGACACCTTAGCAAAATGGAGTTGCTGAAAAGATGAATATAACAATAATGGAGTGTGCACAGAGTATGAGGTTGCATGCTGGTTTGTCCTTATAGTTTTGGGCAAAAGCTGTAGATACTGCAGTTTACCTAATTAACAGAGGACCTTCTACTACACTAGATGGTGGAATTTCAGAAGAGGCATGGATAGGTAAAAAGGTAGATCTTTCACATCTCAGAGTTTTTGGTTTTGAAGCTTTTGTGCACATTGATAAAGAAAATAGAAAGAAGCTGGATGTTAAATCTATGTGGTGCACTTTTATTGGCTATGGTTTTGGAGATTTCAGATTTTGGTTGTGGAATTTAGAAACTAACAAAATTATTAAAAGCCATGATGTAGTTTTTAATGAGAAGGTGATGTATAGTGATCAGCTCAAGAGGCTGAATAATTTTGAGTAGGGCAATCATGATTTGGATGAGGTTATGATCCAAAATGAGCTCACAAGTAATCTGTTGATGTCCTAAAATGGTGCTAGATCTTAATCAACAACAATGGGAAGTTTCAAGCTGTGGGACAATGTGGCTTGAAAACAACCTCCAGATTTTAAAGAAGCTGGTCTCTTCTTTTGTATTGGGTGTTGGGGAAAAGGGATAGGAGACTAAACAGAAATGCAAAATGCAGGAATTGAAACCTAACTATGGCGATGCACCTAAGAGTAATCCTAATCCTAACCTGAGCATAGTGAAACTATTATGTGATTCTATTACATTTAAGAGCAGACAAGTGCATGATCAATGTAAAAGATTGGAATAACAGAAACAGAGGCTCACAATAGGGGAGTCTTTTGCTAAGATACAGGAATTGTCAACAAAGGCATAGTGTGCAATCTTCTTAATAGAATCTTCCAATCACATTAGAGGTGCAGAAGTCACGCATAGTTATGTAGAACTTCAGATTCCAAAAAATGGGACAGAAGCAAATAACATTTCCAATCACAACACTAGAAAATCTACAGCATAGACTACTTTGCAAATGACATAGATGACATCAACAAGGGCATAGTGTTCAATTTTCTTATTGAATCTTCCAGTCATACAAAAGATGGAGAAACACACACAGTCATATAAACCTTTCAACTCAGGAAAATGTAACAAAAGTAAATGATATTATTGGTCAAAAACTCTGAAAGTTTAAAACTATGAGAATTCCCCTCTCCTTATATTTTACAATTCTTCTTCTTATATCCCCGGATGTCTCCCTATACTTTCTTTCCCATGCAATCTTCTCCATCCTTCACTCATAAGAGACAAACAGATGGTGCCTTCAATGAGGTGGGTGGCTCCAAAAATCTACCCGATGAAATGTTTCATCTACTCGAATTAACTCCAGCCAATTTTCCCTCCATTTTGCTTTAACTAATAGATGAACACTCTATTCTATTAGATACGAGGGAGGACACTTAGCTGATTCATAAACTTTTCCCTTTATGGTCTAGGAGGCACTGGAGGATGACACTTGGCACCTTCTACCTGATTCATCGAAGACACGCAACTCTCTCCGCTTCCCTTGTAGTAACACTAGGGGCACATATAGGATTTTTACGGATGGAGACATTTGGCAGCTTTCGCTGATTTTGAAGTAACACCCGAGACCCACCACAATTTTATATTTAGCAATAGAGCTTGACGATGATTCTCTTAGGTGTTGACACATGGAGGCCTCTATGGTTTTGAGGAGGGTAAGTGGCATCTTCCACTTCTTTTATGGATGGAGTAGAGGGGGACTCGGAGAGTGACATTTGGCAGCATCCGCTACTTTGTGGCACTTAATAAGATGATGCCTTTATGTTGAATGGAAAGCATTGGACTCACAGCTTCCTGAATGCTGACACATGGTGAAGTCTGCTATTTTATCAAAAGAGGCCTCGAAGAGCGACAGCTGGCCTGCTTCGTCTCCCAAAGATTGACACTTGGTGAAGTCTGCTACTTCAAAACTTAAGCAAAAGAAACAAGAAGGAGAAATGGTCCCACGACCAGAGAATGACACTTGGTAGCTTTCGCTGCACTCTGACACTTAGTCAAAATAAATTATCCCTCTGCATCAAGACTTCGCGGCTTCACCCAAAGAATCAAAATTGTAGCACTTGAATCAAAAAATAAATTAAATATGACGTAGAGTAAAAATTACTCTACATAATCACTCACAAGAAAACATAGGTACTAACATCGATCAGGTAGGAACCAACATCAGTTAGATAGAAACTGATGTTGGTCAGACAGAAACTGACATCGATTAGGTGGAACTGATGTTGGTCAGGTGCTGACTGACATCGACCAGAGATGACCGAGATCAGTCATTGACAAAAAGAAATTTGGGTGGACAGCAAGCTATGAATGAGTCTCAAATGCCCATGAGGAGGTCAGAAAGGGTAAGTAAACCTTTAATTCATTAATCCCCTTCTTTATACTACTTATTGCTCACTGATGGTGGAGAACTAGAAAGTTTTGATGAGGCAATGCAGGTAGAATCCAGGAAACAGTGGGAGCATGGCATGAATGAGGAAATTGATTCCTTGGAAGAGAACCAAACATGGGATTTGGTTGAGATGCCAGCTAGAAAGAAAGCACTGAAAAACAAATGGGTTTATAGGTTAAAGGAAGGAGAGAATGGACAAATGAGACATAAGGCCAGGTTGGTAGTAAATGGATTTGCACAGAAACTAGGTATTGATTTTGGTGAAATTTTTTCTCCTGTAGTAAAAATGACTTCTATTCAAACTGTATTGTCTTTACTTGCTATTGAGGATTTGCATCTTGAGCAGCTTGATGTTAAGACAACATTTCTTCATGGAGATTTGGATGAAGAAATATATATGGATTAGCCAGAAGGTTTTGAGGTCAAAGGTAAGGAGAAACTTGTGTGCATGTTGAAGAAAAACTTGTATGGTCTTAAGCAAGCTCCAAGACAATGGTATTTGAGGTTTGATAGGTTTATGATAGAGCATGGCTTTAGTAAATGTCAATATGACCATTGTGTTTATTTTAACATATTGGATAATGGTATTTATATTATCATGTTACTGTATGTAGATGATATGCTTATTACAGGTTCACACATGCAGGATATTACTGAGCTGAAGGTAAAATTAGCTCACACATTTTCCATGAAGGATTTAGGAGCAGAAAATAAAATTCTTGGCATGAGTATTAAAAGAGACAAGAAAAATCATAGTTTGATTTTGTCTCAAGAGGATTATGTGAACAAGGTGTTGAAGAGGTTCAATAAGCAGGATGCAAAACTGATAAGCACACCTATGGCTGGACACTTCAAGTTGAGCAAAAAATAATGTCCTAAATCACATGATGAGGTTGAGTACATGAGTAGAGTTCCATATGCTTCAGTAGTTGGGAGCTTGATGTATGCAATGGTATGTACTAGACCTGATATTACCCAAGCAGTGGGAGTTGTCAACAAGTTTATGGCCAATCCAAGAAAAGAACACTGGAAAGTAGTTCAGTGGATTTTCAGATATCTGAGAGGGACAAATAGTAGGCATTTATGCTATGGAGGGTCAAATACTTCTCTACATGGGTATGTAGATTCGGATATGGCAGGTGACTTGGATGGCAAGAGAAGCACCATAGGATATGTGTTCATTATTGGTGGAATGGTGGTTAGCTAGATTTCAAAGTTGTAGAAGGTTGTTGCCTTGTCTACTACAGAGGCAGAATACATTGCAGTCATAGAGGCTAGCAAGGAAATGATATGGATGACTCAGTTCATGGAAGAGTTTGGAAAGGATCAAGAGAGTTGTAGATTGTACAGTGATAGTCAAAGTGCAATTCATTTGGCAAAGAATTCAGCCTTTCATTCAAGAACCAAACATATACAGCTTAGGTATCACTTCATTCGATAGGTATTGGAGGATGGTCAGTTAAAGCTGGAAAAGATCCATATGGATAAGAACCCTGTAGATATGTTGACAAAGCCGATAACAAAGGAGAAGTTGAATCTTCATTCAACTTTTGTTGGTCTTCAATATTGAACTTGAAGATGGAGAAACAAGCTAGAGGATGTTACTGTATAGGTATAGGTGTAGCTGTTTATCTCCAAGTGGTAGATTAGTGAGTTGTGGAACTAAAAGCTTCACCAAATGAGTAGATGCAGAGGTTGCTAGAGTTACATATCCATTGACATCAGTTAGGGTCGATCAATGTTAGTTAGTGATTGGCTGACGTCGGTCATCTCCAGATAGACAGAGATCGACATCGGTCATTTGTGCATTCCAAGAATTCTAATTTTGAGGAAAACAATCAGTTTACATGTAAAGAGTAACTGTTAGTCCTGAGTCTACTTTTCTATTTTTGGTAGGACATATTTGAACCTTTGATTAAGAGGTGCATCTAACGATGGAGAATGCATGGCTCATGAATCCTAGTTCTATATAATAGGGTTAGATCCTCATAGCATTGTAAGCTTGTAAGAAAGAAAAGGTGAATCAATTCAAGTAGTGGAGTTGGTTGTAATTGAGAGAGAGAGAGAGAACTCCTGAGGGAAAGAGATCTGTACATCTAAGAGGTGTGAGAAGACAGAGATTTCTTCATTGTATTTCCTTCTGGAAGAGTTTAATACAATATTGGTTGTTTCTTGTATCTCTTATTATTTGTTGTTTCTGATTTCTAGTTACTTATTATTTCTAGTTTAATTCTATGTTTAGTTGCTTATACAAAAGTAATCAATTGTGCTGTAAGATCCTAACAAGTGATTCAAGTCCTACAAGGGGACTTAATATATTAGATATAATTGCAACCACTATAACAACAACTATCATTGCCACTTCCCCTCAAAATGTAATTCACATGTTCTTAGTTATTTAGTGTCCCTACTATTACCACTAATATAATCAATCCAAAATAAGCCACTAATTATTCATGTTCTTTAAATAATTGGTAGACACAAACTATAAACCAAACATATAGTTTATAATATGTTTAATAATGATAATTTTTCAAAGCCCCATGCATTAATAATGCTAATTTTTTCCAATAATTCCCCAACAATAAAAAATACCCATGTATTGATAATGTTATTTTATAAAAAAACATCCCTAGGCCTAATGAGTGGAATTTTTTGTACTAACGGCCAACCAATTGATGATTTTACCACTGTTGCTCATGTTGGTGTTGTTTACACGTTTGTTATAACCCATATGCAAAATTTTCTCCAGAACCTTGTGACCTATTCATTCTTTAATGGAACAAATCTATAGGCCACTATACCAAAAAAATAGTGAATTTTGAAGACCTAGTATCCACTTATATTTTAGATACACATATTACACCCATAGGCCATCAACACAATTACATATGCCTATTTCCCAAGTTACCTAGGAAAATTCCTCCATAGTTTCAGTATACAGGGAACAAGAAAAACCTACTATGTTATTGACACACCACCTCAAAAGAATATCACTAGGTGGAGAAAGGCTATCCCTTATTTTCTAGATTTGGTTTTACCTTCTCCTACTACCCAACCTAATTTATCTTCAATACACCCACTAAGTCAATCCCCTCCTACCACTTCTGCATCCTCAAAGTAGATAAAAAAGGGCTATAGTTAACATCCCTTCATTGATTAAGAAATTACAAAATGAAGAGATAGGTAGACAAAACCTAATAATTACCTAACAACCAAAGGTGGGATTCCATTTCATTAGGCAAACCAATACATTGAGAAAAGTCAAGAGGAAGACTATGGTGATGGAGGGTGAGGATGTTGAAATGGAGTAGAGAGAGTAACTAATATCTCTAAAAAATAAGATAAATCTCAATTATTCACACCCAAATGAGTATAGGTAATCTCCCTAATGTTTTTAAATGTGACTGGAGGAGTCATAAAATAAATGTCTAGAAGCTATGGCTAGTCTAGGTAGAGGGCATAAGAGAGGAACATCATCCAAGATCCTACATAGGTTTTAGATAATGTACATAGTGAAGATAAGAAGTTATATGATATCATTAATTCAATAAGGTTTGAAAAGTCTAAATCCAAACCTAAATGGGGAGATGTATCCTAGTTTTACAATAAAATGAAAGGCATTGAAGGCAGACTCAACTTCCTAGGCCAAGATACATGAAACAAGGCTTATGCTCATTTAAATTTAATAAAACCAAAAATTGAATGGATATAGAGTCACATGGCCATAAAAATAGATAAATTATTTTACTAGCATAGAGATATGTGGGATTTAATACAAAATTTTATTAGCCAAGAGGGAAATATGTCTCCATTTTGAAAGACCTGAGAGTCACAGGTGTAAGTACTCCTCTTAAGCAACTAGTTGTCATGCCCATTTTTGAAGGTCTGCTCTAAGATGCAGCTAATAACTTCCAAATTTAAATTAAGGGAACATTGTATAGGAATAATTAAGATATTATGTAATTGATAGATTTTTGTATCGGGAAGGTCACAAGAATAAATACTATGTATGTAGAAGTCAAAGATACAATGGTTTTGCACAAGAAATTGATGGATAAAATTCCATAGTTATTCAAAAGACCTATTATTGATTATGAGACAATTAATATTGATTTTTAGCCTATTCATGCCTTATATTTAGAAATGGAATCTTTAGAACAATCAAAATGTATAGTAAGATCACCTTTAGCACCTCCTCAAAGTAAACAACCCTAGACTGTAAAGAACACATTATTATAAACTATGACTGGGTCCACCTATGTCCCACTTTATGATTTCCTTTACCCACCTGCATCAATGAGTAATTTAGTTAGTTCTTCAGCCATAAAATATTATGTAGCATGGGACACATCTCTAGAAATGGATTTGGATTCTAAAAATCTATGTTCGATTGGAGGGATCTTGAATGGGAATGTGCTAAAAAAGACATGAATTATGAGGGATAAGGAGCCCAAGAATTCTTGGGTAGACATTATTTCAAGGACTAGGGATCGAAATCCCATATCTGGTCATAATATTAAACTCATTATGGAGGAGAATGAAGTAATTTTAGATATCTTAAATGCTATTATGGATAACACTACAAACTCACTAGAGAACTCTCTACTGACACACCTCTATGGATATAGACTAAGAGTTGATACTTTTAAAGAATGGGTGGTCAAGAAATGGAAGTTTATGGGACGTATTGAAGTGGTGGCCAAAATAAAAAATTACTTCTTGGTCCTTTCTCCTCACTAGAAAACTATGTGAAAGCATTAGAAGAAAGCCCCTGGTATTTTGGGAAATCATTTCTATCCCTCAGGAAATGGAAGCCTGGGCTGAATATTTATATTGACACTATTATGTAACTTCCTATGTGGGTTACAATGCTAGGAATCCCTTTAGAATTTTGGGAAGAGGAGGTTTTTGTTGGTATTTCTTAAGCTATTGGACAATTGATGTCTATTGACCTGGTTATTAAGTCCAAAAGGATATTGGTCAAAACAAGGCTTAATATATATGTTTAGATAAATAAACTTATTCTAAGAAGCATCTAGTTTAACTCCAAATTCAGGAAATGGACCCAGAATATCATTTATGAAAGAGATGAGGTTATTTATAGAGGATGTGATTCATTAAGTCATGATAAAACTTGTTTCTTGATCCTTCAAAATAAGCCAAAGAAGGAGGTGGCTGATAATCCTATTGAGTCTCCACTGAATCCTTTTATCCCCTTGATAATCAAGGATAATTATTCTATAGGGGTAAGTAAACCTAAGTTAGAAATATTTTAGGATGGTCCCTAAGGGAACAAAAATATTTTAAGGAATTATAAAGAGGTGAATCTTCCTCTTGATTCCCTAAAAAATGCTTAAAACTAGTGAAATCACTTTCAGATGAACCTTTGAAGCTTATTAGTCCTGAAGAGAAAGGTAAAATGGTTTTTCTATGGATGTTGGGTCCCTCTTTGATTTTGTAAATCTAAAGGTAAAATATTTTTTGATGGGAAAGTCATCATTGGGTTCCCCTAGGAAGTCTTGTATGACTCCCTCCCCCAAAAAGAAGACTAATAATCCCATGGGCTTAACACTCAATAGGGAATGCCTCTTAGATAAATATCATCTAATAACATTAATGTCACCTAGAAAGATATTAGTAACTTCAAAGTTATTAAGTGAACTACTCAATATCATGAAGAGAAATGGACAAAGGCAAAAACTCTAAAGAAGGAAAGGAAAAAAGTTTCCATTGGTGCCAATACAAGAAGGAAACATCAAAATAATAAGGAAAAATCCCTAGATACTAGCAAAGGGAATTTTTAGGGACTGCAAAAGATCCTAAGATAGTCCAAGATTCTATGACTTTTATAAAACTTGTTTTGAAGGAATGGGGTCACTTAGGGTCTGTATATCTTGTTAGGATTTTTTGGGATGCTAAGTTTTGGAAATTTGTTAATTTCACTCAAACCCTTAATGGGTTTCATTATGATGATGATTTTTTGGCAACTATTTGGTGACTCAAGTCAGGAAGTAACATGTACCCACTTCCAGTTTCTAGGTGTGTTCTTGGTTTAAGACATTGATGCATCTCTTTTATACCCATTTTAATTTTGAATGATTGGAGAATATTTCTTTCCAAAAAACATTGGTGGGAATATCATTTATTAATCAACATACATAAGTGGAAATTCAAACATTCTCAAACTTTCTTAACCGTTGGTTCAAAAAGTCAGGGTCAATTTATCGAAGACTTAAACACTTTTAAAGGGATGGAAAATTTAGAGGGACACTCTAAGTACTTCAAATAACCTGAGAGAGATGACTATAAATAATCATATAATATTCTCAGAAGTAAGAATCTAGTTTTGTATATCCCTGATAAGATTTTAGAAGAAGATGAAG
Organism: Torreya grandis; assembly: GCA_037957365.1. Lineage (NCBI taxonomy): Eukaryota > Viridiplantae > Streptophyta > Pinopsida > Cupressales > Taxaceae > Torreya > Torreya grandis. The sequence continues at coordinate 992,596 of JARHVA010002868.1, forward strand.
AAAAATATAACTCTTTGGTTGGGAAGTTTGTTGGAGCAAGGCATGTCATTGAAGTAACCAAAATTTGGACTAAGAGGAAGTGGACTAGAATTAAATGAGTTAAAATTATTTCTCTTGCTAATTCTTATTTACTATTTTATTTTTATTTTAGAGAAGATAACACAAGAATCCTTAATGAAGGCCCATGGTTGATAGGAAGGGAAACCTTCCTGTTTCAACCCTAGAAATTAAATTGGTCTTACTTGGATTTAAAATTGGATTAGATTCCTTTATATTTAGAACTCCCTATCCTCCCTCATACATTTTAGATGGAATGGATCCTAAAAAGTATTGTATAAATTTTTGGTACACTTATGACCATTGTTCTTGCTACCCACTCTTGTAAAATATTGACCTCAGCTAGGCGTTGTGTGTTAGTTTCTATGGACCATAATCTTCCTAAGTCTATTCAATTTAGGTTCACTATGGGACCTAGAACCAAGAAATTGTTTTTGATAGAGATAAAGAAATTAGATCAAATTGTTGGAAATTTGGGTATCTCAAAAACTCATACATGGAGGTCCATGGTGTCTAGAATAGTAACCTCAACTTGGAGGAGCAAATTCTTATCAGGGTTCTAGAATTATGATGGGGAAATTCTAAATCTCCCCCTAACAAAATTTTAATAAAAATCAAGAGATAAGAATATTTGTAACACATCCTAAGTTTAAACAATCTATCAAGTTTATCATAATTTTTTTTCTAGTTATAGCCTCTGGTGGTTAGTGCTCCTTCCTTACTCTGGGGTTATTTTTATTTTCCTTGATAGTTTATCTTCATTTATTAGGACCTGGTATTTTTTGTTCCCTAGGGACCCCCACATTTAATTGGTCTTGTGGTGTAATTTTGTCTATCTATGTATTTATCTTGGTTTATCTGGGCCTACTAGCATGCCTTGTAATGGGTTATTTTCCTAATCATGTTGGCTTTATCTTCTATTTATTCCATTTGGGGATACTTGAGCCTCCCATTCTAACTGACCAATATTATACACCAGTCGAAGGTGGGTTCATCTTAATCTAAACATATCATGTAGTACTTTCATTCACATTGCCATGGTTCATTATAATTACGCTTCCAATTAATAGAAAATCTACTACTATAGTGGCTAATCTAATGCAAACTATAGTAGGGATAATCTAGTCCTTGGAAATGAAAGCTTCATCTCTGAGTGGTGCCACATCAACACCATAGGTTACTTTTGGTATAGGTTATGTCCTAGTTATAACTTGAGTCTATTTTTTTTAGTTGTGTTATTTTTGTATCTAAGCATTATTTTAATGAAGGATTATTATATTATATACATGCATAATATGCATGAGTTTTGACACTCATCTCCTAATTTAAGAAATGGAAATTTAGAATTTACTTGGAGGATGAAACAACCCCTCCCCAAACTATATATACTTGTATCATCCTAATTCCAAAGGGAGGATAATTTTATCTATTAAGGTGAATTATAAATTTTATAGATTGTTTTGTAAATTTGTTTTGATGTGCAAGTTTTATTCTTCTTCAAACCTATGATTCATTGAAAAATTTCCATCATTATGGTATTATCAATATTTGGGTTGTATATAAGTGTTATTCGATATAGTTATTCATATTATACAGTAATTAATTTGAATTTTTTGTGTTTAATAATCATAATCTCCCTTTTTAGATGCCTAATTATAATCTTACATCCATAACAACCTTTAATTACATGCACTAAAGTTTAATTTATTTTTTTGGACTCTTGATTGTGTTTGTCTATACTGTGTGCTAATAGTAACATATAACAAGCATTAGTTACCTAGTTACTTGTCTAACCCATAGTGTAGGATCTATTTTATAAGGGTTTTATCTATATCTGATTCAAAAATCTTCTTTTCTACCTTACCTTTCCCTCCTTTTTTGAGTTTATTTCAATCCTGGCCAACTTAGGTTAGAATATGTAGATGATATTTATGAACCATATAACATCTCAGTCTTTTACACTTGAAAAACTCAAATCTTGGATGTTCCTCTCAATTTTGTAACTTTCTTGTTAGGATTGTGGAGCTAAAAGCTTCACTGATGCAAACAGGAGAGGAGGTTGCTAAAGATTGCAGAGAAGTTGGGGTCGGTCTGATCAGCCGACGTCAGCAGGATAGCAAAGGGAAGCAACCGACGTCGGTCATATATCGGCCGACGTCGGTCACCTCCAGGCAGATAGGGACCGACGTCGGTCGCCTGTGTGGTTTGACTGCGAGCTATTTACGGGCAGTTAGCTAACGAACCAAGTGTTTGCATGATGAGTGCTAATTTTAGACTCATAGCTGTGGATCTAATTATTGTAATTAGATGTCTAATTATTGTTTGATGAGATCTATATAATAGACTCATGGTTGTATTGGAAAAGTGTGCTAGGGAGTAAGAGAGCATAATTATAAGCTCCTTCTGTGTGTGAGGTAGAGCAATGGTGCGTTCCTCCTAATGCCTCAGTACCAGGTGTGTTGGTGTTGGATTGGAGAGCCAACTGGGTTCTTCAGGAGTGTAGGATCTTGGTCACAGTTGCATGGCCTATACAGGAGATCTACATGGTAAGTAAGATCATTGATCTGCAGGTGTGTGTGTGTGCAAGGTCGAGGTTCACAGGTGAGCAGAACCGTTGTTTGATTTGCAGGTGTGCAAGGTCATATAGACAGCAACACAACAGGGAGCAGTATCAGGTAGGATCTACTTGGAGTACAGGTGTGTACTCGGATAGAGCAAGACAGGAAGGCAAGGGAGTTCCTTCCATAAGTATGGTCTGTTGAATTACAGGTTGTTGCAGATTCATGGGAGATCTACTTGAAGTACTTTGAGTACTTGTGGAGTGCGTGGAGCACTTGTGTTGTGCGTGGAGCATGGGAGGTGAACACCAACTCTGTATTTGAGTTGGGTGTTGGGACCTGTGAGAGGGAGAGCTTTGGGGAGAAGAAGTACTGTTCACTTGAGGTGTGGGAAACCTCTATAAGGTGGTGGAGAAGAAGTGGCATCTTATTTATTGTATTCTTTTTTGTATAAAGTGTTAATACAAGTTGTGTATTGTCTCTCATATGCTGTGTTATTCTGAATTCTAGTTACTTGTTGATTCTGGTTATTTCCACATATTAAGTTGCTTGAAGTTTGGTAATCAATTGTATGTTTCCGGTTTTGCATCCTGACAAGTGGGATCAGAGCATGTTTGTTGTTCTAGATTCCTGACAAGTGGTATCAAAGCCTTGGTTGTAGGTTCTTGAGCTCGATACCAACAAGTGGTATCAGAGCTAAGGTTGCAGGAAGCAGGTTGTGTTTTGGTTACAGGGCACTCTCAGGGGTTTCTGATTGAGTGGGAGTAGAGCAACGGCAGATCAAAGTAAGCTAAGAATGGAGGAGTTGAAAAGCACAGACGGTTACTCACGGTCCTATGGAAAGAAAGAGCAGGTAAAAGAACATTGTTGGTTGGTAGTAGATCAGCATGAAGAAACTGAAGATACAGATGTAGCAGGTGTTGTTGCACAGGATGTGTTTGCAGGTTTCTTGGATAAAGTTGAATCTTGGATGAAAGATTCAGTTTCCTCTTTCCATGCAGCCCCAGGTAGAGGAGCTGGTAAGCCTTGCCAAAGAATTGGCAAAGGGGAAGTGAAGCTGAAATTGCAGGCAGCCAACACACAGGTGTTGATGAAGGTCATGTAGGTCCCAGGTTTGGAGATATGGCTAATTTCTTCAGAAAGATTGGGTGATGAGAGGTGCACAAGAACTCTCACAGCGGTAGCACTTGAATTAGCTGGTGGTAAGAAAATAGGTATACTTTATCTACTTGTTTATATTACTGATTCTTCTTCTATTGCGGAGACGTGGCTTTGTAGGCTTGGTCACATGAGCAGGAAGGAGATGCATGTTCTTAAGTGGAAGACAGGTATATTTGACAGGCTTAAGAACTGGAAAGCCTTGGTGTTCTTGGAGGAGATGGCAGACAGAGTTCAGTGGATGAGGCTGGATACATCTGAGCAGGGTAGTTTAGACATGGAGTTTGATCCAAAGGAGCTCGCGGGTAAAAAGTCATCACTCACAGGCAAACACAGGTACCGGCGTCGGTCAGGAGGAACCGGCGTCGAACAGACAGGTGCCGATGTCGGTCAAGTGCAGACCGAAGCTGGCGATGTCGGGCAGAGTAAGACCGACGTCGGTCAAGGGACCGACGTCGGCAACATGTAAGACCGATGTCGGTCAGGAGGACCGACGTCGGCAGAAGGGACACCAACGCTGGCAGGCTGGTAGTCAGGTACAGACACATGGAACCGACGTCAGTCAGATGCAGACTGTGGGGTGACTGAGGTCGGTCACTGTAATGAATTTTGGGTGGACAGCATGCTGTCAAGGAGTCTCAAACACCCATACAGAGGACTGAAGGCGTAAGTAGGCCCTCAAATTCGTGTTCCTCTTCTTCATACTTGTTGCTGATTGTATAGCAGGAAGGATCCAGGAAACAGGTGTGAGCTAGGCAGGGTTATGATGCAGAACCAGACGTGAGTTGTGGTAGGTTTGCCAGCTAGAAGAAAGCACAGAGACGAATGGATGCCTTAGTAGAAGAATAGAGAGAACGGATACGCGAGACGGAAGACCAGGCATATGGTCTTGAGGAGCTGCAGGACAGTGGTACCAGGTTTGACAGGTGGAGGACGAAGCATGGCTTCAGTCAGTGTCAGGTAACTACTGTGGTTTGACTTACCAGGGGGATGATGATTACAACATCATTCTGTTGCTGTATGTGGATAGTATGCTAGCTAGCAGGGGTGTACATACAGGGTTTTGCTGAGCTAAGGGTAAGATTAGTTCAGTGGCATGTCATGAGGAGTTTGGAGTAGCGGAATTCTTTGACATGGGAGGCATGGAGATCACAGGTTGATTTTGTCTCAAGTGGGAGCTGATGTCAATCAGGTGTTGGCGAGGTTCGGGATGCAGAACCAGAGCACACTAAGGGCTAGATAGGTACAGTGTCTGAAATCACATGAGGTCTGGTATAGACCTGAGTATTCCCATGCAGTGGGAGCTATCAGAGTTAGGAGCCAATTCGGGGAAGTGGGTTCTCAGGTTTTCTGAGAGGGACCGGCAGCAGGTGTTGCTGTGCAGGGTCAGGACTTCACTACAAGTGTTGTAGGTTCGGATGTGGCAGGGTACTCGAATGACAGGAGGTACATCACAGGGTGTGTGGTGGGTTGTCTTCAGGTGGGAGCTTGAAGAGGGATACAAACCAGGAAATAGATTAGACAGAGTACAGGTACAGGTACAGTGCAGCTGTTTATCTCTAAGTGGGAGATTGTTAGGATTGTGGAGCTAAAAGCTTCACTGATGCAAACAGGAGAGGAGGTTGCTGAAGATTGCAGAGAAGTTGGGGTCAGTCTGATCAGCCGACGTCGATAGGATAGCAAAGGGAAGCAACCGACGTCGGTCATATATCGGCCGACGTTGATCACCTCCAGGCAGACAGGGACCGACGTCGGTCGCCTGTGTGGTTCGACTGCGAGCTATTTACAGGCAGTTAGCTAACGAACCAAGTGTTTGCATGATGAGTGCTAATTTTAGACTCATAGCTGCGGATCTAATTATTGTAATTAGATGTCTAATTATTATTTGATGAGATCTATATAATAGACTCATGGTTGTATTGGAAAAGTGTGCTAGGGAGTAAGAGAGCATAATTATAAGCTCCTTCTGTGTGTGAGGTAGAGCAATGGTGCGTTCCTCCTAGTGCCTCAGTACCAGGTGTGTTGGTGCTGGATTGGAGAGCCAGCTGGGTTCTTCAGGAGTGTAGGATCTTGGTCACAGTTGCATAGCCTATACAGGAGATCTACATGGTAAGTAAGATCGTTGATCTGCAGGTGTGTGTGTGTGCAAGGTCAAGGTTCATAGGTGAGCAGAACCGTTGTTTGATTTGCAGGTGTGCAAGGTCATATAGACAGCAACACAACAGGGAGCAGTATCAGGTAGGATCTACTTGGAGTACAGGTGTGTACTCGGATAGAGCAAGACAGGAAGGCAAGGGAGTTCCTTCCATAAGTATGGTCTGTTGAATTGCAGGTTGTTACAGATTCATGGGAGATCTACTTGAAGTACTTTGAGTACTTGTGGAGTGCGTGGAGCACTTGTGTTGTGCGTGGAGCATGGGAGGTGAACACCAACTCTGTATTTGAGTTGGGTGTTGGGACCTGTGAGAGGGAGAGCTTTGGGGAGAAGAAGTACTGTTCACTTGAGGTGTGGGAAACCTCTGTAAGGTGGTGGAGAAGAAGTGGCATCTTCTTTATTGTATTCTTTTCTGTATAAAGTGTTAATACAAGTTGTGTATTGTCTCTCATATGCTGTGTTATTCTGAATTCTAGTTACTTGTTGATTCTGGTTATTTCTGCATATTAAGTTGCTTGAAGTTTGGTAATCAATTGTATGTTTCCGGTTTCGCATCCTGACAAGTGGGATTAGAGCATGTTTGTTGTTCTAGATTCCTGACAATTGGTATCATAGCCTTGGTTGTAGGTTCTTGAGCTCGATACCAACATTTCTTGCTTTTTCAAATATCACAACTAATCTCTCTTGTTCCCCTTGGCCTATATCTTATTCCAACTTGTCTTATGTTGATGATCAAGGCCTTTTATCTTACCTAGAATTCTTAAAACATTCTTATCTTATGCCTCTACAAGTTTTGAGCTTTTACCTATTTTATTGCTCCTTAGATGCTTGTGTCCTAGATAGACACCAATATCGATACAAGTATCCTATTCTAACATAAGAGTCTAGTGCCATAAAGTCATATAATTATAAATGAAACATATCCTAATGGTTTGTCCAAGTGATTTTATGTGAGATATTCTCTAAATGGATTAGTTTAAATATAAGATTAACCCTCATTTATTACTCACCTAGCACAAACCTAATAACTTATTGCCTCTCACAAGGTAACTTACCAAAAAACACTCAATCAAGCATTCAAGTGAGAAAAGCTTCCATGTTTTCTCCTATTTTCGTATCATTCATAGGGATGACACATCTACAGGTCTAAAGTACTAAATTAACATCCCAAGAGCTATATTTTCTAAGTTATAAGCAAGGTCACTTTCATAATTACTTATCACATATTGCATGATTCACACATAAGTTAACACATAGGGAAGAATGATTTAGATAAGTTAGTCAAAAGCAACCAAAAGACAATCTTAGCTTCTTGAACCAACCTCTAATATCCTTATTGAAGTACTAATTTCAATGTTTTGACCAATATATAAGGTTACAAACTAATTTTTTTAATATTTATATACCTAGTATCTTCCTTTACCAACTCTCATAATTTGAGATTCTATCTCAAAAGGGAAGGCTCTCTATTTTCAGGTTTTCAATATTTTTAGGCCTCTTCTTGTAGCCCTTTAAACATAATTTTATGAGATTATTTTTTACCACATAGACTTTCACATCAAAAAAATGTACTTTTTAGATACTCATTAAGGGTTCACATCAACATTCCAAGATTTGGATTCTAACTCTCTAATAAAGTAAAAAAATGTAACCCTTATCTTAGGCAATTAGGTCTCCTAGGCCGAGTATGGGATTTTAGCTCTAAGAGGCTCCAAATGTTATAAATTTAAAAAACTAATGTTTGATTCAACTTTAAAACTAAAAACCCATAAAATCTACCAAGTTTTAGGCTCTAGTTTACTTCCCTTATACCTAAACTAAGAAATGGTCTCAACTCTTCAACTTGTCTTTCTTCTAGGTTGAGTAAAAGTAATTTTGGATTTTAAGGAAAAAATAGAGTTTTGATTGTTGATGTAAGTTGGAAAAGGTCTATGTAGGATTAGAAAACACTCAGTAACATTAAACACTTTCCTTTGTTTGACAAATTTTACAACCCCTGAAGTTCTACTTAGAAAAATGTAGTTTTTTTAAAAAACTAAATACTTTACAATCATTCCACAGAAATATACATAACAACTTATCAAGAAAATAACTTAGAACAATACAAATTTCAAATTCAAATACCAAAATGCAATATAACCTAATAAAAATTTAAGGAAAGTAAATACATTAGGGCTTAGCCATGGTTGGTCTAATAATATAACAACTATTATTCAAGTATATACAAATAAATTACAATTACATTTCCTTCAGGCATTCAACCTTAATAATAGAAATAAATACCACACCCTCTAGAGCTGGAGACAAAATAACTTGTGTATTGCTGAAAATCTTAAGTGTGGTTTCTAGGTAAGTAGTATTGATATGGGGAGGAAGAGCATCATCTAAGCACTTTTTCACACCAACCATGGACCAACGACCCCTGTACTAATCCCATCAGGGAATGAATCTCCCTTCAAAGATGCGTAGATAGTAACGGTGTGGGAAATTAGAGAATAATAAAGTACCCAAATGCATATGATTTCTAAAATAAAACATGCAGTGTATCATAGAAAACCCATTCTATTTCAAGATAACACATTGACATGTACATCATACATAGCAAAAGATAATGTCTCATTACATGTTATTTAACCATAATATTAATACTATTTACATCCTCCTAATAGTCATATCACATCACATGCTACATATAGGAGTAAGTAAAGTGTACATTTATTCCATCAATGCATAAATGAATCTTACATTATTATCTTACTCATATTATAATAATGATTGTAGTTTATACCACTAAGGTAAAAATATAGATTTAACTGTAGATTATAACTAACACAATAAGTTCCATACAAACACACCCCATGATAACCCATATTATCATAGTCTAATGTTCTAAGACATAACTACTAGTTTTTCACAATCAGTCATACAAATTAATCTTAAAAACATGGAACCATAAGCTTTTATTCAAGCAAGTATATATAAAAAAATAAGTCATAAAAACACATAAATGTCTAACCAAACATTCATTACACACTCAAAACTTGTATGTATTCATACATAATGTCCAACTAACTATCACAGGGCATAATGTTCAAGTAAAACAATACACATATCTAGAGCATACTATGGGTCAAAGTATAACATTTACTGAGTGTATTAACTGGGAATAACATGGTTGTAGTCTATAAAATTTCAAATTGAAACTCTCTATGACATCCCATAATATCATAAATCATAGTGCATGATCACCCTAATTTGTCATGAACAACCAGACTCATATTCATATTTAATAATTAAGCAAGTATGGGTTATACCACCTGATATACTCTACACTTAAATTTCAAACTATCATTAAAAAAACATAACTTTGAGATGGACATCATGATGCACTATTAAATTCTATCAAACATCTAAACACTTGAATGCACAAATATTATCATAATATCAACCACACATAAGTTTTAATTTTCAACAATTATCATAATACTAGATAACTATAAATCAAGCTATACCTCATAGGAACATAACTTAAGGGGAAATAATCATATGGTTGAAGTTTCCCATTTCTTAGATTTCTTATATTCTTATTATCAATCTATTACTTTAAATATAGGCATATTATCTAATGTCCTATGAAGTTATATAATCATATGAATACCTAAGTCCATGTTTACATAAATTTCTATATGAACATCCCTATACACTTTAGTTGTTTCAAAAGTCCTTACCAAAAATACAAAAAAGGATTGTAAATTTCAACATCCATTCGAATTCTGACCAATGAATTCCATCAACTGTTATTATCATATTACAATTTCATGGATATTTTAGCTTTATCCAAAATATATACCATCTGAGAATATTATCTATTTTAACATTTTTAAATATTCATACATTAACCAATATCTTACCAAAAATCCCAATATAATTGGCTAATATGGATATGACTATGTATTGGTCATCTTAATAATTCTAGTTATATAATACTATGCTCTAAAGTATACTTAATAAATAGTTATTTTACAAGCTTTATAATCCCTTTTCCCCATACTGCCTCTTTATGGTGATTTTTAATACTTTATGATAAAGTATTTATTAATATAATATATACTAACAATAATTCAAGATTCTCATACGGATCTAATGATAATCATAGTCATTTTAAAAGTACAACTCAGGTTCACAACATAGCTTAGCTGGCTGTGCAATTTGCTCCAAATACAATACAAAAATCTAATGTAAAATAAAGTTCCATCGAACATTCAATCTTGTAGTAAAAAGGAAACATAGTTTCTTCCTACATTTACTATTTCTTAGTAAACTAAGTATGTATAACATTCTAATATTGATTTTGGATCAAGGGCAAGAAGCGAGTAAGAAAACAATTGAGGTAATATATACAACTTCTGTAATATTCTTAACCGTATCCCTTTTTAGATGTCAGGAATTTGCACTAGCCAAAAATGAACCCTCAAATCACTAGACCACTTGACTATTTATAGTTTAATATACATTTCATTTTGTTTTAATAGATAATTATTCCTTAATAGTGTTTGAGTCCACTTACGTTATAGATAAGTACAACCTTATTTGTGCATAACAACATGCCAAAGATCACAAATCTCTCTGCTAGGCTTAAACTTGATTGTGAATTATCAAAATATTATCTCAAATCTAAAAAAATAATAGATGAATGCATTGTTTTCCATACCTATAATCAATTTTTATAATTCAATCATCGTTTTCAATTATATACTCAATGTTTTCATTTATAAACTCAACATTTCCAATTATATGACTTGGCATTTAAATTTAGTGTCCTAGCATTTCAATTTAGGGTCTTAGCATCTCATTTAAAATGCAATCCATGAATTAAGACTCTACCCATAAACATAACAATATGCAGTCTAAAGTTACATGCAACCCTCATAAACTTTAAACTTAGCATAATATTTTTGGATGCTAGTAATTGTATTTAAATTACTGGTATAAAATGGTTTAAAATGCAATCAGAATATAAGTGCTACTCTTTATATATAACACAAAATCTAGAATGAAATACAATGCTCTAAATATTACTTTGTCAAAGGTATATTATGATGTTGTTCAAAATAGATTATGTTATCTAAATATATTTCAACATTTATTTCCATAGGATACATTACTATTCAAATATCTATAACACAACCATTCTTAATAGCTTGCTAGGTTTCTAGGATGGATTCTCATCGATCAAATATAATCAAAACTCATATTATTTAGTATGGAATTCCTATACTGATACCCATATAATAGTAATTACATAAACTACCTTTCAAGATACTTGCTGGTATGATGAATACACCTTCTTTCTTGCTATTTCCATACTTTCTCACACAATCCCTTTCTTCATTTCTCCCCATGTCTCCCTAATTCATCTCTGTCTCTTCTATTTTTCTCCCTATCCCCTTTTGAAAACTCTCCATATAAATTTATAAAACTCCTTTTCACTAATTATACCATACCCTTCTTTGCATGTTAATTACTTTATTAATCAATGGTTTGACTAAATCTTGAACCACATTTGCATGTTATTTGCTCACCAATCTATGGTAAAGACTCAAGCTATTTCTAGTTTGCATGGTGTTTGAAGTAACCAAGATTTTTAGTTTAAAATCCATGCAATTTTTCAATAAAATTATAAAACTTAAGATCACCAATGATTACTCAAGTTCAATTAATGTTTTACAAATACTTTCTTAACAAACTATTTTTATTCGAAGTTGAATTCATACATATACTAGTTAAGTATGCCAATTATTTTGACTAAATTAATGTTAACCAATACTTTATAAGTCATTTAGAAATATATTTATTATCTAAAAATTTTAACATTTCATTAGGATAGTCCACATATGGAAATTAATATTTTACTTTACCAAAAGTTTATTTATTAGTTTAAAGTAAGGATTGCCATCATTACTAGTTTTGACCAACTATATAATATTTTAAATGTTAGCATAAAAGTAATTTTCAAACCTATATTTTACATATTATAATGTTATACCTAATACATTTTTGTCAAATTTTCTATAGAGATTAGTTCAATGTCTTGACTACCTTTTAAAAGATGCATTAATTAATAACACTTACTAGTTTGTTAAGTAATAATGTCACACAACACAACAATCACACTGTAATGATCATTCAAAATTAACCATAAACTATGCCTAAATTGAATTATGATCACTATAGAAATACTCAATTACTCAAAACCATACTAACTAGATAAGTAAATAAAAACTAAAGAGTTAACAAGTTATTCTATGGTGGTGTGTGAATTTGGGTCACTAGCAACTCCTCTGACATCCCCCAATTGTCCCATATACTCCATCCTCTCTGATGATTCTCTACCTCATCATTATTTGAGGGTAGGATTAATCATACATAAACCTCACAACAAGTATGTAGTTAGTCTAAGTCATCATATATATATCAATTAATGATTCAAAACTAACAAATACATGTCTACAATGTATAGAATAAGAAAATACAGTTGACACATCATGTATACTATCAACAATATCATTGTCCCATAATAGTATATGTCAAACAACTCAAATATAAGTAATAATAATCAAATAAAAACCATATTAATCCATATATTTAAAGGCTATACATCATAGGGTTAAATTAGGATGTAACAATAAAACTTTCAAGAAATCAAAATCTTACATGTAGGAAGCATCTAAAAGTTAGGCTATAGGTCTATGTAGAAAAACTTATTGAAATGGATTATATTTGAAATTTTATTGAAGTTCCAATCCTCAAAAATTATTATATTCAATGGTTATCAAATCTATACAACTTATTATACACAAAGAAATACTTACACAAGACAAAGATCTTTTTCCTTCTAAGAATGCAATAGTTCCTTGACTGTGTGTACAAATTACAAGAAACCAATTTTTTTTAGATATTAATATTAATAAATATGTTCAATTAAACCATGATTCAATCATACCATTAATTTTTATAAGTTTAAATGAAAATCTATATTACCAATACTCAAATATTTATTAATAATCAAAACTGATTGTTAGTCAACACTTACATTCTCTTGCACATAATTTATGTAATTATCTTGTTCTTAGACCTGTGTCTTCTTACTTATCATTATTGGATACATAAAATATTATTATATATTTTAAATTATTAATGAAATTCATCTTTACAAAGTATTATATATGTCCTAAAAATCCTCTAACTACTTAAGAATCTCCAATGTAGGTTTTGAGGAGGTTTGAAGTGAATTTTGCATAACAAGAACAATGACCAAAAAGACAAAATAGGTCATCCTAGATAAATGAGTCATTAAGAAACTCTTTAAAACACTTAAAATAACTAAATAAACACCTAAAAACCATTAAAATTTATATAAAATCCTCATTAACCAAAGTTCCTTATTCAAAAATTTGAATTTGACTTTTGGTGGGAAATTGCCAAGTTTAAATTCCAGACTACCTACACTAATATAAATACTTGGAAATGATTATAAAGTGTGTGATATGTGACACAAGACCTTTTTATTAGTCTAAAAAATATATATGACCCTTAAAACAACTTAATCAATCCAAAAATAAACTAAAATTCAACCTTGGAGTGATGTTCCTACATCAGAGAAATACATAATTTTGAAGCTCTCTTCAGAGTATTTACTATGTAGGTAGTGCTCATGTTGGTATATGGTATTTGTGAAATCTCGAAACCATGTTCCCACTAACCCATTTTTTCCATAGAAAATATGATGAAGAACTAGGGTTTTACTATTTGATAATGAGTGATAATCCATGACCCAGAGCTAAGTGCATTAGAGAAAAGGTGATGATAAACCTAAAAACATCTAGGTGGTTGCATCTATTTCAGTAATTATTCCATACTTTACACCTATGTATAATACAAATAATAACATTGACACAACCATCCTAGGATGATGTAAATGTCCAAGGATATAGATGTACTTAATTTAGAATCTGGCGACTGTTCTAAAATATTATTCCAATCTACTTCATGCTTATTTTAGATCTATATCTATTTTAAAATCAAAAATAAATATCTTATTTATATATCATTACAATATATATCATTAATATACTTTCAATTTTATCACGTCTCAATATAATAAATTTAGTATATGTTCTATCTGAGTTTTGCAATTAATTAGCCTATTATAGATCTATTTATCACCCTTGTGCTTATTCATTTTTATATTTTTAACCCTATATATCCATATTAATATTGATATATAATTTAGGGTTAAAAATTTTGTGAACCCAATTGTTGTGAATGTAAAAGAAAATCTGATCTAGGGATTCCAAGACTCCTAGGATTTCTACTTGTGATGGATTTTCAGATCTAAATCTTTACACTAGGGTTTTACCCTCCTCTGCTCACAAAGGATTCATTTGAATATAATTTCATGTTTATTTTACCTTGATTTTGTGCATTTAACCCTCCAAACATATTCATTTTAAATTTACTTAGATTTATTTTCTACGCAAGTTGATATACTAAAAAACCTCTTTTTGTTCGCCAAAATTCAATATGGATTCTTCACTTTTTTCAGTTTACTATTTTTAGTTAATATTGGCATACAAGATGAATGATGTAATTATTTTGTAATTAATTTATAAATTTCATCAAAGATAATATTTTATTCAAAAATCTCGCTTAGGTTTCATAAATAAATTACTATTTTATCAAAATCAATGGTTCTTTATTAGGAATAGTATAAGATTTTGCTTGTGAAGTATTCCACATTATTTAGCATATTTATAATTCATAATAGATCAAATTTTAATTTTCTTAGAGGTTTTTCATAAAAATATTTATATAGAAAAAAACCTCTTTTATTTTTCCAAAATATTATGCATATTTTACAAATTTAACATTTTATTATTTTTAGTAAATTTAGACCTATGGGCCGTAAACTATACTTTTGTTTCCCTATTATTCTAGGTTCAAATCATTTAATATTTTTCCCAAGAAAATAACTTTATATTTTCATAAAATCAAGACAATAGTATAAATTTTTTATATCCTTATTGTATTATGATTCATTGCTCCTTAGAATTTGTATGTCTTTCTTATCCTATTCTCATATCAAATTTTAAAACATTTAAAATGGATACAAAAAATCCTCTTCCTTATCCTAACCCTAAGGAGGGTGATATGTATCATCCATATAACCAGGTTCATGTTATCACTCATTCAATAGGTAAGGTAGATAGTATATGTATGCATGTTTAATCTAAAACACCTAGGGTTTGTGTTTATCAAGCCCTAAGAGATCAAATCACTAGCATGAGTAAGTTAATAAAAGACATATAAAATAAAATTATAGTCCTCAACAATAAACACATTGTCGTTTTAATTATGTGTTTTCATCCTCATCTACCAATGCTTTTCCAAGCAAGGTTTCATATTCAAATTAAAATCTACAACAAAATACATCTAAAACAAGTAGATTAAAAAAGTGACCAAAAGGATACTAAGAGTCTAAGTGAAATCCTAAGAAAAATGATTTAATACAAAGTGATTCAATTACCTCCTCTACATCCTATAAATAGATCCAAGTCTTATTGTGTATATCATAGAATGCATGGGCATCATACATATTATTTTTTTGTTTTGAAGAATAAAATACAAATGATAAATGTTAGTGGTGATCATATCATTAATATATCAACCAATATACCAATCACATTTTAAGTACCTCTCCTAAATCACAAGTGCCAAAATAACATATATGGGTACCAAAAGAAAATTTAAATCAAAACAAGGGTCAAAAGAACACATAACTAGAGAAAATACCATTACCAAAGGAGCCAATAATAATTAAACCACCAGAAACTAAACCACGTGAAATCCATTTATTGATCAATACTAAACAACAAAAGGGCATAATTCCAAATGATTATGATAGTGGTGATAATATTATTGATACTTATATAGTAGATGAATAGTTAACCAAATTCATCTTAACCCATTAAATAGATTACCACATGATATATTTATACCTATAGGACTTGTTATATGTCAATTGAATCCATCTCCATAGAGTAAGAAACCAAATACAAATACAATCAAGGCAAACCATGTAGCTCAGGATGTTCATAGTGTATTAAGCTTTGAGGTGCACATAGATATAAATAATGGCATATCAAAAAGGACACAATCACAATATGATATGGTTCTTTATTCATATACAAATACTTTAGAGTCAATGACAAAATAAAAACTAGTATTTCGATTACCACTTGATCATTACAGTAAAGCTTTCTTATTTCCAACTGGGTTTCGTTGCATGTGGAGATTAATTCATTACCAATAAATTTAATTTTTTATTAAATTGAAATATTTTATACTACACACCATATTCATATATCTGGGGCACCTAAATAATTACTATATACACTTGTTTCATGCATTTTTTGAATGTGATTCAAGCACATACAGATACATGATCTATGCACTTATGGACATTGGGTATTCCCTCTTCTCACATCACTAGGACATTGGGGAATCCACATTATTTGATCATGATATGGTATATCATTCATTTTACATTATCATGTTTGAGATAATATATATTTAAACATGCCTTTATCCGTGATTATATATTCTGTAGTGTACTCGATATGCTATGTACTTGATATTTTTTTCTAACAGATTTTAGCCATGGGCTAGTATTATATGTTTATGATAGTTTATTATGTTTTAATTTATGCACTTTCTTAAGTGTCTTGCCTTACTATTATCTTATTATTGAGAATTTGAATATACTCCATTGTTTATGGCACCTATGCCTTTATTTTATTCTTTGAAATTTGGATATGTCATTATTGGTTGTATGGAAATTTGAGTAAGTCATTTCCTTTCAATTGTGTGGCATTTTGACATGTCCCTTATTTGCGATCTCCTCCACTAATTATGGATTTGCTTTTGAGTGCTCTTACATGTGTGATTGATTTCTTTTTGAGCTTATACTATTACTATATAGACATTTCCATGATATTTATCATGCATCTCAGGCCTTAATGTGACAAAATTTTATGTGATTCAATAATAAATTTACCTAGACATGCTCTCCTATATTCTACATGGTTCTTTCATAGTTATATGGCTATCTTTTCCTTTTGAGGTGAGGTAAATACCAGTTTCTATCTTACCTCACTTCAAAAGTGGGCATATAAATGGAGGAATGTCATAGAGGCATGGATTTTAGGCACATACAGATACATGATCTATGTACTTATGGATGTTGGGCCTTCCCTCTTCTCACATCACTGGGACATTAGGGTAATCCAAATTATTTAATCATGATATGGTATATCATTCATTTTACATTATCATGTTTGAGCTAATATGTATTTACACATGCCTTTATCCATAATTATATATTATATAGTATATTTGATATGTTATGTACTTGATGTTTTTTGCTAACACATTTTATCCAAGATACTATTATATGTTTATGATGGTTGCTTATGTTTTAATTTATGCACTTCCTTAAGTTTCTTTCCTTACTATTATTTTATTGTTAAGCATTTAAATGTACTCCATTTTTTATGGCCCCATGCCTTTATTTTATTCTTTGACTTTTGGATATGTCATTATTGGTTATATGGACATTTAAGTATGCCATTCTTGATTTTTGGACATTTTAGTAAGTCATTTCCATTTGATTGTGTGGAATTTGAACATGTCCCTTATTTATGATCTCCTTGGACCACAATTTATTAATTTGATTTTGAGTGCTCTTAGATATGTGATTGATTACTTTTTGAGATTGTACTGTTACTATATAGACATTTTCATGATATTTATCATGCTTCTCAAGCCTTAATGTGATCACATTCTATGTGATTTAATGATAAATTTACCTAGACATGCTCTCCTATATTATACATGGTTCATTCATAGTTATATGTCTATCTTATCCTTTTGAGGTGAGGTAACTACCGATTTATATCTTCCTTCACCTCAAAAGTAGACATATAAATGGAGGAATGTCATAGAGGCATGTATTTCACACATTCACAATTTTAGATTCAGTGGGGGCATTTTTTGGAAACATGTTCTCCACACTTACTCAGTATTCAACATCTAAAAATTATAGTGGGGGCATGTTTTAGAAACATGTCTTCCACATTGGCACTTATATCAATTTTAAGTTTTAGATTATAGTAAGGGCATGCTTTAGAAACATATTCTCCACACTTACATATTTTGAAATTGGCCAAATTACGCAATTATATGATTTAGATACATATTTATGGTAGATTTATATACACTGGTATCATTGTTATACATAATTTTAACATGAGACATATTTAAGGTGCATATGCTATGCAATGTGTGCCTAATATTACAAACTCAAATCAGTTTCAGATTTAGGACATTTTTAGGGACCGTCACCACCCACTAGGTTGGACGTTTATGGACTATATTGAGCCAATATACTATAGTAGTTGCTTCACTTTTTGGTATGGTTGAGGTGATTAAATCACTCAATACTGCCAAGTTTGTATGTTGGAATTGAATGTATCATCCAACCTCATCATTTTGATAGTGTAAGTTAACTTTTTTCACTCACACTCATTAGTTTATATGTATGATTAGGTTACATGGTTGATCTAGTCTCAACTTCTAGGTGGCAATTGACATTTTCTCCAAGGTTGGGGGCATGAGATATCCTATATCTCTCTATATATCTTTATATATATGCAATTTATAGATTTATATCTTTCCTAATCTCAATTTTATTGATTCATAATGATACATCTTTCAAATAAAATTTCCAAAAGGCAAGGCGGTTACATCGATACACATGTGTACTCCCAAACCTTAATCTCTTTCAAATTTAATCATTTCAAAACTTCCAATTTAAGATTATATATATATATATATATATTGATTATATATTGTATTATTCTCTTATTTTTAGGTTAGTCACCAGTAAACCACTCAAGTAAAGATAAGGTGTGTTATACACACCTAGGTACATATTTTTTTTCTTTAAAATAACAATTTAATTACTAGATTAAGGGGGGAAATGTATGATATTTTAAAAAAGAAATAGAAAATCAATTTTGTACACTTGAAAAACTTAGACCTTAGATGTTCCTCTTAGTTTCATATCTTTCCTAATTTTTCTAGTTTGTATCTAATCTCTTTTATGCCCCTTGGACTATCTTTTAGTCCATAAAATCTTATGTTGATGTCTCAAGCCTTCTATCTTGGATAAAATGCTTAAAATATGTTTATCTTATGCATCTACAAGTTCTAAGCTTGTACCTATTATCTTTTTCTATGGAAATTTGTGTCTTGAGCAGACACATACATCAACATAGGTGTCATGTTATGACACAAGTGTCTAGTGCCCTAAATTTATTTAATTTTTAAATAAAATGTGTACTAATGGTCAAACTAAGTGATTTTATGTGAGATGTTATCCAATGGGATTGGTATAAATATAATATCAACCCTATTTCATTATTTACAAAGAAAATACCTAGCAACTCCTTATATATAACAAGGCAACTTACCAAAAATCACTCAATCAAACATTCAAGTGAGAAAATCTTCCCTAGTTTCTCATATTTCCATGTCAATCATAAGGAAAACACATATATAAGTTTTAAGTACTGAATGATCAACCCAAAAATTATATTTACTAAGTTACAAGCTAGGTCACTATTATACATATTATATGTAATGGGAAATGTAACAGATTTATAAATCAATCATAGCTCGGAGAAGATAAATCCTACTTACACTTTTGATTGTGGATACATTAGATATTCAGTGTTGTGACCAAGATGGATCTTCTATATCTAGCCAAGGGATATCTAACCATAATAATATCACTAGGGAGGGTTCTTAAGCCTATAGTCAAGCAAAACTATGCAATAACCCTAACTAGGTCCTATGTTTTCATATTCACTAAACTAATAACAAGTAAAGGAAAGTCTAATCTAGAATTCACCAAAACTTGTGGCACAAAGTGGGGGTTAGTGAACATATAATTAAACATACATAAGATAATCCTAATTAAGATATCTATATGTAAGACCCTAATGCATGGAAAGAGTAATATATTCAAAAGCCATTACTTATGCTACTTCTATCTAATAAATAGAGGAGCAAAGTTAGAGATACTTATCTTGAAGATGAACCCATCTAGACCCAATCCCTTCCTGAGCCAAAGGTTCTTTGAAATAGGTTTTTATGGTTTGTAAGGTTCACTAAAAAAGGATAAAGCATCCAATACTTCTCCATAAGACAAGATTATTCACCAAGTAGAAACCCTAAGCTAAGACTCCTCAAGTATAATGGAAAAAAGTAGATTTTTAAGAAGCACAAATAAATAATTAACTCTTGTTGTCTCTTTAATAATGGTGAGATGAATGTGTTTATATAGGTGGATCTAAACTTAATCGTTTCCAAATGTTTAGGCCAATAAGGTTGACCTAATCAACCTTGTATTGTTATTGACAAAAAAAAGGTCATAGTCTAGGTCAATAGGGGTTGAATTAGACCCCAAATAAGTTTTATTGATTAGAGTACAAGGTTGATGGGGCCGCTAGTGTAACATAAACTATCATAAAGGATTCTAGGCTAGGGAAGGGCTAATAAATGTATAAAATGGATAAAGGAGGGTACAAAATAAGATGAAAATATTAAGGGAATAGTTTTTAGGATATGGTTGGATTGATATCAAATGGTAATAGGGGACAACAATCCTATAAAGTGCCAATGGTTTGCCCACTCTTTTCCTGATGTAGCCCTTAAGACATGCACTTAGAGAGATTGAAACTCGACAGGTTCCTATAAGAAAATATTATATTTATACATATGCCCCACTTGAAGCTCATCATGTGTCATTTAGGTGCAACATGGGATGGTGTTTTGAGAAAGAACATAGCAATACAAAATGTTGAGGCTAAAAAAGTTATAGTATTTTAAATCAAAAATAACTAAAAGTAAATGATTGAAAGGGAAATAACTAAAAACTAAAAGTAAATGCATACCTTGACTTACCTTTATCATTGGATTATTGTCTTCTTTATTTGTAGTTTTGATCATGGAGGGCACATAGACTTCTTTCAACAAACCCAATGATATAAAAATAAAGATAAAAAATAAATAAATGCAGGAAAGCAAAGATAATTGATGCTTATGTGGACAAAAAGTACTTGGAAATTTGGCAAGTTAGGGTGACAAGTGCTATGTTAGACCAAATAACCAAGTAAAAATGAGAATGAATCAGGTAAATGAAAATCCAAGGCTAATAAAGACCAAAAAACTTGAAAAATTAAACCTTTAGTTAGCAAGGCAAACTCACCAAGTCAAACCAAGGATACATGTCAAAAAGCATGTAATCAAACATTAATGTTAAATTAGTAACAATTCTTACTTAGATAAAGATGGGCTAGCAAAAATGGTAAAATGACATTAATGAGTGAATAATAGCGATCCTTCCTCCATCATCAATGAAAAAAGGTGCATAAAAGGGAAAACAACATTAGTGAGTGAGAAGTAAAAACCAACCTCACTCAATAATGGAAAAAGTACATGAAAGTAGAGATAGACTCAGGTGTCTACAAAAAGGTTAGTAAAAAAGTAACAAATCATAAAAGAAAGCAAAGCTAGTCTAAAAATGTAAAGCCATGGTCTAAAGAAAATGACCTCTAGTCACTCAAACATATTATTTTGTTGTAAAGATAGATAAAACTAAAATAGGGTAGTGCTAGCATGTTTGTAAGATGTGAAGAGGGAATATAGAAGTGGGAAAATAGATTTAGAATCACACTTTGCCTATCAAATGGGGAAATGAAATGGGTAGAGGGGAGAATGAAGGAAAAATAAAGGTAGAGGAATTGTTTATCGAAGTCAAGACACTCAAATTAAGTTTGTCAAAATAAGAGGAATCTCAACCTTAAGGACTCTGAAGAATTTCTCTTAGATACACAAATCTTAGATCAATAAATTCAGTAGATAGACCATCCTATGAAGTCTATATGAATGAAAATTAAAATGGACCTACCTTCCCACAACGTGTTTCTTATTCCTTACATCCCCTTATAGAACCATCGGTCTACTATGAAGATTGGGTAATTAAATGAGAAAGTAGGTAGCACCATAGAGTTTGTTGAATTATCCTATTCCAATCTACTTACCTACTATACCCCAAAGGACCTCAGCTCTATCATGAGTCGAACTATGGAGTTTGAGATTTGATTAGAGATATGAGATATGATTATAATCATGTCTTTTTGAATTTTGTATGTTTCCTTTTGTATATCATTTAATTTTGTTTCAAATGATTTGTATTTTAATTTTTTTTATGGATTTTTCTATTCCTCTTCCATATGGATCTGGAAGACCAAACATGGGTGCTAAAGATGACATTCATTTGAATACGTTGAACTTAGTTTTTAAGAGAGAGAAGTCAGAGATCACGGTGTCTAAGAGTCTCATTAATGTAGGGAAAATAAAAGTGCATTCATGACTTCAACCTTGGTTTATCCAATATGGAGTGAAAGGAAAGGAAATTACATTTTGAATTACTTAAAATTACAAAAATGTGATAAAAGGAGAAAAAGGGATATAATTACATTGGTGTGTGATTATTTATCATAAAAATGAAGAAAGTGTAGGAAAACATGTTAACATAGGTTATTATGAAAATTTCATCTATCAAAGAAGCAAAATACAAAATTGAGAATAAGGATCACAAACTCAGAACCATTGTAAAACACATTCTATTTAAGGAATGAAAATATGATAATTTTATGAAGAAGGCCACGTCTTATCCGTGGTGTTACACTATAAATCATAAAAGAGAAACCCATGAGGGTGTACGAATCATGTGAAAATTAATTAAGATAGAGATGTTATTTGTGAAGAAGCCCAGGTCCTATCCATGGTTTTACATTGTAACTCACAAAAGAGAAACCCACAAGGGTGACACAACCCATTTGGTAAAATATTATATGGATATGATAATAAAAACATGCCCATCTTGAGATTGAAGTAACTTGCCTATGATATCTAATCCCCACATGGAGAATGGCTAGAGAGACTCCATAGTTTGAAGATTGACTGGGGGTGCATGAATTAGATCATCATGAAGATGTCAAGGAATACACTTTTTAGTAAATTTGATGGCATCCTTTTCAAAAGTGGGCCAGAAATATCCCACATGTAAGCATTTTTAGGTTGTAGTATGTCCTCTATAGTGGCCACCACAAATGTCCACATGTGTTTATTCAAGAAGAGGAGGAACCTCTTTTTTCATAACATAATGAATCAAAGTACCTTCAACATTATGATAATATAGTATGTTATATCAAAATACATACCTAGAATATTATTTGTGAAAGTGAGTCTTTTCACAAGAATCAATGTTTGGAGGGTAAGTTTGGTATTCAATAAATTGAATAATCTCTTTGTACCATGGGCTTTATCGAAGGGTGATGGCCTTAATGTGATAGGTGACTGAACTTATGGTTGAAGAGAAGATGAGTATTTTTGTATTTAGATAAGAAAAGTGGAATCGATAAGAAGTTAGTGTGGATGAAAAAGAGATGATGAAGACGCAAGTGAATCAATAATAGAATTTTAATTTTGAGGGATAGGCTCGATGGTAAAAGAATCAAAATATTTGGAAAGGGTAATTGTGATTTGATGATAAGAAATGAGATTGTTGACTTTGCATTGATAATCACCATTGAATTGGTGATAAATAAGTTGGGAGTCACCTAAAGCATGTAGATATGTGATATATAGATCAAGGGATTCTCTCATGCCTAGGATTAAGGCTTCATACTCCACCATTTTATTAGTGACATTGAATGTGATGCAAAAGGCTAGAGGGAATATTTTACCAAGATGACTCATAAAGATACAACCAAACCTAGTTATTTAAAGATATTTGGCACCATCAAAATAAAGGTTCTAAGTATCTTCATGTAAATCAATAGTAATTTTAGGAAGTTCTTCAATAACTACTTTTAGTTTAGTAATATCAGGGAAGATAGAGGACTCTTTTAGATTACTTGCTTGAAGGTCATTAATGAAGTTATGTAAGTAATATTTAATAGATATGGCTTTGTTGAGACCTTCAATATAAACAATATTTTCATCAAGAATATTATCTTAAGGTGGTTAGTAGATGGGATTGGAGTTGCAACAAATTGATTAACAATGATTTGTCCTTTGACAAATTTTTGTTTAATAAGTTAGAGATCATATTCCATGACAAGGACCATCCACCTGCCAATTATATCATCAGGAAGAAAGGCTTTAGAGAATAAATGATGAAAGGGATCATATGTTAAGCATGGGATATACTGAGAGGGGGGGTGAAGCAATATATCATATATTTTATAAACTTTCACTTAATCAAATTCCACTTAATCATACATTCAAGATATGTAATAAAACTAAAATAATAACAAGCACCACATGAGAGAGAGACACACCAGATTTTTATGTGAAAACTCAAAGTGAGAAAAACCATAGAGAATGATCTCAAGTATATGAATGAGCACCGACTCAAATTAAAATTTTTACAAGCACAAACTTGTAGGAGCACCGACACAATAACTATTTGTGAGAACCAACCCCTAGCAAAGATTTGAGAGCACCAACCCACAAGAGCACCAACCTGTCTTGTGTATAAAACAAAACTATCTCTCAATATTGCTTACTCAAAAAATAATAGAACTCTATAATATCTCTTACCTTTCTATGCTCTTTTCTTATATAAAACAAATACAAACCATGCACTCTCTTGTATTTTACAAATGGCTTCTCAAGCCTTTATTTATAGCTTTTCAAATGACCTTTGGAATTTACCCTTTGTGACCCTTAAATATTCATGGAAAATGGCACCAAACTTTCATGACCCTTTGTATCCTTGCATTTAAAAAGTCACATGGTGACCCTTCATAATAAAATGCATCCTTTCCTCTTTTATCTTTATCTTGGTGACTTTTAATATTCTTCAAAGTGTCCCTTCATGGAAAAATATGTCATACCCTCTTTTGTCTTTACATGGTGACTCTTGAAATTCCTCAAGATGACTCTTCATGAGAAACTGCATCCCATTCCTCTTGTCTTTACCCCATGACTCTTTGACTTCTCCATGGGCCCTCTTTTGACTTATATGCAACCAAAAATATGTTCTTTAATATTAAATAAATATTAACACACATTAGCCAAGATATGAATATTAAAAACACCATTAAAAGCAATGGGGAATTTATCACCAATGCTAGACCTTTGACATCAATGACAATATTTTCAACAATCTCCTCCTTTGTCATTGATGGCAACCTTAAACTGAAACTGCCATATCCTGAAACCTATATTGCACATGTCAACCTGTATATACTACCATCTAAAAACATATAGTTACTCCCCCTTATTGTAGCAACCTATACATATTCCTTGTACTTATTTTTATACATGTAGTAGTACCTGTTCTTCTACCCCTTTGACATCAATGACAAAGGGCCTATCTTGAAGCTAAAAATTAGCTGCCCCTCAACTGATGCTCATCCTCAATGGTAGGGAGTAAAAAAAAATTTACTCCAAACTTCTCTCATAGATACTCAAATGTGTCTTTTGGTAACACCTTTGTGAAAATATCTGTAATTTGTTTTATAGTATTGATATACTCCATCTTAACCTATTGATTTGCAACCTACTCTCTCAAGAAGTGATTTATGATAGGAATATATTTTGTTCTTGAATGCATCACTAGATTCTTAAAAATATTAATATTACTTGTGTTGTTACAAAAAATAGAAATAGGTTCATCATATTTTACCTTGATATCTTCCAAAGTTTTCTTCATATAAAATACTTGAGTACAACACAATACTGTTGCAATATATTTTTCTTCAATTGTAGAAAGTGATATTGAATTCTGCTTTTTACTTAGCCATGATACTAAGCTATCATCAAGGAAGAAAGCTCCTCCAATTATACTCTTTCTATCATCTAATCAACTTGCCCAATCTAAATCTGTATAAGCAACCAAAGTGAAATCTCTACCTATGGGATACCACAATCCATAATCCAATGTCCCCTTGATATATCTAAATATTCTCTTCACAAACTAAACATGACTATCTTTTGGAAGTGACTGATATCTTAAAACCATACCTACTGCATGCATGATGTTTGGCCTTGATGTTGTCAAATATAAAATACTACCAATCATAGATCTATACAAATATTGATTTACAATAGGTGAATTTTCATCCTTGCTCACCTTATCTTTTATATTTATTGGTGTGCCAACTAGTGCACAATCTTCAAAAAAAAATTTCTTAAATATTTTATTGGCATATTTACTTTGAGATATGAAAATTCCTTTATCTGATTGAAATATTTGCAATCCTAAAAAATAACAATTCTCCAAGCATAGACATCTCAAATTATTTTTACATATTATCAGAAAATTCTTTTATCATCTTTTCAATATTTCCTCTAAAATTGATGTCATCAATATATATCACAATAATCAATTAATGCTCACCTTCTATTTTGATGTAGAGATTACTGTCAACAAATCCTCTCTTGAAACCTTGATCCTATAGGTACTTATCAAGTCTTGCATACCAATCTCTGGGAACTTGTTTCAATCCATACAGTGTTTTCTTCAATTTGCATACATGGCTACTCATATTTGAGAGAATAAATCCCTCAGACTACTCAATGTAGACTTCTTTTTATAGATTCTTGTTTAGGAAGGCAAATTTGACATCTATTTAAAACACTTTGAAATTTTTAAATACTACATATGCAAAAAACATTCTAATATTCTCTAGCCTTGCCACTGGTGCAAAAGTTTCTTCAAAATCTATTCCCTCAATTTGAGCATATCCTTTACATACTAATCTTGTTTTATTCACAGTTACTTCTCCATTTTAATTCATCTTATTTTTGTAAACCCATTTTTTTTCTATCACATTATGATCTTTTGATCTAGGCACTAATTCCCAAGTATCATTTTTTTCTATCTGATTTAATTCTTC
The DNA here is from genome assembly GCA_037957365.1 of Torreya grandis. NCBI lineage: Eukaryota > Viridiplantae > Streptophyta > Pinopsida > Cupressales > Taxaceae > Torreya > Torreya grandis. The sequence continues at coordinate 1,019,622 of JARHVA010002868.1, forward strand.
ATCCATTGCCTTAACCCAATGCTTATTATGTCTATCTTTTGAAAAAAAATTAGGCTAAATTTTGGATAACAAAGAGAAATTAACATTATCAGATTCACTTACCATCATTTTTCTGGTGTGAATTCCTTCATTTATGTCTTTGATGATGTCACTTTCATTCTAATTTTTATAGACATATTTGGATGGGGTTTTGGTGTCCTTTTTCTCCTTCTTCTCAACTTCATCTGATTCTTCAAAATCTTCCTCTTCAATGATTTCAAGAATGTCTATTGGATCATAGATTCTTTGTGCTCCATTTGCACTTTCAACTATTTTCTTAGTTCTTTTGTTATAACATTTATAAACTTTACTTTTGTAAGATTAACCAAGAAACATACCTTCATCTGCTCTAGATTCAAACTTACCCAATTTTTCATCAGTTCTCTTTATGAAGCATCTATTAACAAAAAATCTAAAATACTCAACTATTGTTAGATTATCTTTTCATAGCTCATAAAGAGTCTTGTCATTATTGAATCTCAATAATGCTCTTTTCTAAATATACACTGCTATAGTAGCTGCCTCTCCAATATTTATTTAGTATTCTAGATTCATTTAACATTCTCCTCACCATCTCTTAAACTATTATATTTCTTAGTTAAAATACTCTATTTTACTTTGAAGTTTTGGCTATTAAATTATGTCTATCTATTTCATGGTCTTCACAATACTCAATAAATTAATTTGACATAAATTCTATTCCTTGATCTGATCTTAGGCACTTAATATTCAAACCAGTTTCATTCTCAACTAATGCTTTGAACACTTTGAAATGTCTTAAAGCTTCTAATTTTTTCTTTAAAAATATTATCCAAGTCATATGTAAAAAATCATTAATAAATAACATAAAATATTTCTCACCTTGAGTACTTTGAGTTCTCATAGGTCTACACAAATCTATGTGAACAGGCTCTAACATCTGAGTGATTGAGTACTCTTTTATTTTTAAGTGCCTTTTGGTAGGATCTAGGAACAGAAAGCTCTGATACCAATTGTCAGGATCCCTACTCCTTAAGAGTACAATTAATCACCTTTGTATAAACAACTAAACATGGAATTAAACTAGAAGTAATAAGTAACAAGAATTCAAAAACAACATAGAATATGAGAGACGATACAATCTTGTATTAACACTCTTCCAGAAGGAAATACAATGAAGAAATCACACTCTTCCCACACCTCTTGGGTGTACCAGTAATTCTCCCTCAAGAGTTCTCTCTCTCTCTCTCAATTACAAACACAATCAACTCAAATACAGCATTGTTCCCTCCACCAGTCATTAACAATACTACCAATACCACCAAGTACTCAAAGTACTCCAAGTAGATCTCTCTGATCTTGCTCCTTGTGTTGCAGATCTCCTTTGACCTTGCTACCCCATAGATCCCCTTTGACCTTGCACACACACACCTACAAATCAACTGATCTTACTTACCATGTAGATCTCCCCTGATCTTGCACACCTGTAGATCAACCTGGTCTTACACACCTGTAAACTTAGATCTTACATACCTTGGAAGAACCCTTTTCCTTGCCTTTGCAAGTCCTTATGATTCTACACACTTACAATATAGCCCCATGGGCCTCTTAAATAGATCCCATACAAACAATAATTAGACTTCCTAATTACAATAATTAGAAACATAGACTCAAGACTAAAATTAGTCTTTTACATGCAAACTAATTGTCCGTCTAAAATTAGACCAGTTCTAGAACCACATGCAAATGCATGCACACACAGATTGCTGACGTCAGTTCCTGTCTGACCGATGTCAGCCGACACCTAACTAATGTTAGTTGATTTATACACTAAATATGACTACCATCAGTTGGCCTAACTGACATCAGTTGCTCTGCAACTCAGAAACCTCCTCCGTTTGCATTAGTGAAGCTTCTAGCTCCACAACATAACAATCTCCCACTTGGAGATAAACAACTACACCTGTACCTATACCTGTACATCATCTAATTTTGTTTCTTGGCTTGTATCCCTCTTCAAGTTCAATCTTGAAGACCAACCACCACATATCTTTTGGTGCTACTCTTGTCATTCAAGTAACATGCCATATCTAAATCTACATATCCATGTAGAGAAGTGCCTGACTCTGCATAGCATGAATCCCTACTGCTAGTCCCTCTTAGATACCTAAGAATCTACTGAACTACTTTTTAGTGCTTCTTTCTCGAATTGGCCACAAACTTGCTGACAACTCCCACTGCTTGGGTAATATCAGGTCTAGTACACATGTACTCAACCTCATTATGTGGTTTAGGACACTGTTCTATGAACTATCCATCCATATGTGTGCTAACCAGTTTTGCATCCTGCATATTAAACCTCTCCACTACCTTATTCACATAATCATCCTGAGACAACATCAACCTGTGATCTTCCCTATCTCTAAAAATACTCATGCCAAGGATTTTTGCTCCTCCTAAATCTTTCCTGGCACACCTCTGAGTTAATTTTACCTTTAGCTTAGCAAATCCCTGCATGTATGAACTTGCAACAAGCATATCATCCACATATAGTAACAAGATAATGTTGAGACCATTATCCAACCTGGTAAAATAAACACAATGGTTACATTGACATTGACTAAAGCCATGCTTTGTTATACACTTGTCAAACTTGTACCACTACCCTGGAGCTTGCTCAAGACCATATAACCTGGCCTTCTATCTCACCTGTCCATTCTCTCCTTTCTTTAACCTAGGATTCCAATCATCTTTCAGTGCTTTTATCTTGGCTGGAAACTCTACCAAATCTCCCATTTGGTTCTCTCCCAAGAAATCAATTTCCTCATTCATGCCATGCTCCCACTGTTTCCTGGATTCTACCTACATTGCCTCTTTAAAACTTCCTAGTTCTTGACCATTAGTGAACAAGTTTAAGTAGTATAAAGAAGGAGAATAATGAATTTGAGGCTTACTTACCCTTTTAGTCCTCGACATGGGTATTTGAGACTCCTTGACAACTTACTGTCTGCCCAAAATCTATTTTAACAGTGACCGATCTCAGTCACCTCTGGCCGACCCTGGTCTGCACCTGATCGATGTCAATTCCACCTAATCACCGATGCCAGTTCTCTGACTAACATCAGTGTCCACCTGGTCACTAATGTCAATTCCCTGACTGATGTTGGTATCCACCTGCCTGACACCACTGACTCTGGTCTACACATGATCAATGTCAGTACCTGCCTGTTTGACGTTGGTTCTCACTTGATCGACGTCAGTAACTGTGTTTTATTGAGTGATGAATTTTACCCATGAGTTCACTTTGGATCATAACCTTATCCAAACTGCCCTGCTCAGAATTATTTAGCCTCTTGCACTGATCTCTATCCATCATCTTTTCAATGAAAACCAAGGCTTTCAAGTTCTTAAGTTTGTCAAAGACATCAGACTTCCTCTTAAGAACATACATTCTCTTCTCATTCATGTGACCAAGCCTATAGAGCCACATCTTTGCATCTACATCTAAATTAGATAAAATAGAAAGAGAATCAGTAATACAAGTAGATAGATAAAGAGTACCTACTTTCTTACCACATGTTAATTCAAGTGCACCCTTGAAAACTTTCTAAGATTCTACTGTGAGAGTAACTGTGCAACCCTCATCACCCAACTTTTCTATAGAAATTAGACTCCTCTTCAAGACTGGGACATGCATGACATCCTTTAACACCCATGTGTTGCCCGTCTGCAATTTCAGCCACACTTCCCCTTCGCCAATAATTTGACAAGGCTCACCAACCTCTAAATAAATCTTTTCAAAGTCTCCATGGACATAATCATGGAAAAATACTCTATTTGAGGTTGCATGGAAAGAGGCAACAAAATCTAAAGCCCAAGATTCTACTTTATCCAAGGAACATATAAGAGCAGCCCGTGCAATAATACCTACATCATTTGCTTCTTTATTTCCTTCATGTCGATCTTCTACCAACCAACAATCTTTCTTTACCTACTCTTTCTTTCCATAATTTAGTAATTGATCATTCTTGCCATTGAGTTTCTCCATTCTTAGTGTACTATCTTCTGCCATTGCTTTACTCCCACTCAATGAGAAACCCTTGAGAGTGACCTGTAATCAACAAACACTAAACAGGTCTGATACCACTATTAGTGAACCTGGCTCTGATACCAATTGTCAAGATCCCTACTCCTTAAGAGTACAATTTATCACCTTTGTATAAACAACTAAACATAGAATTAAACCAAAAGAAATAAGTAACAAGAATTCAAAAACAACACAGAATATGAGAGACAATACAATCTTGTATTAACACTCTTTCAAAAGGAAATACAATGAAGAAATCACACTCTTCCCACACCTCTTAGGTGTACCAGTAATTCTCCCTCAAGAGTTCTCTCTCTTTTAATTACAAACACAATCAAGTCAAATATAGAGTTGTTCCCTCCACCAGTCAGTAACAATACTACTAGTACCGCCAAGTACTCAAAGTACTCCAAGTAGATCTCTCTGATCTTGCTCCTTATTGTGTTACAGATCTCTTTTGACCTTGCTACCTCACAGATCTCCTTTGACCTTGCACACACACACACACCTGAAAATCAACTGATCTTACTTACCATGTAGATCTCCCTTGATCTTGCACACCTGTAGATCAACCTAGTCTTGCACATCTGCAAATCTAGATCTTACATACCTTGGAAGAACCCTTGTCCTTGCCTTTACAAGTCCTTATGATTCTACACACTTACAATACAACCCCATTGGTCTCTTAAATAGATCCCAGACAAACAATAATTAGAATTCCTAATTACAATAATTAGAAATGCAGACTCAAGACTAAAATTAGTATTTTACATGCAAACTGACTGTCCATCTAAAATTAGATCAGTTTTGGAACCCCATGCAAACACAGGTTGCCAACATCAGTTCTTGTCTGACTGATGTCAGATGACACCTAACCGATGTCAGTTGGCCTGACCAACATCAGTTGCTTTGCAACTCAGCAACCTCCTCCATTTGTGTCAGTGAATTTGTTAGCTCCACAACCTAACACCTTTTGGCTTGCTTATCATGTTGACAAGGTTCATAAAGTGTGTTGAATAGCTTTATAATCTTTAGAAGATTTTTGACTACTTGATTCTTATTGATATTGACAAGATTGTTAAAATTTATGTGTCCCATTATCCTGTGCCATAGCTAACTTTCTTCAATCTGACTCAAATAACATCTTTCACCTTTGATGTCTGATAACATATACAAATTACTGCCTATTCTATGAGCATCTTCAACCAACACATCTGAATCTTTTATCTTAATTTCACTATCTTATACATAAAAATTTATAGTGTGCACCTAATCACACATTTGACTTACACTCAAAAGATTATGCTTAAAAATTTTTACATACAAAATATTTTTAGTTTTAGTTATACCATTATCAAAACTTAGTGTACCTTTTTTAGCAATTTTGATAGTAGTATTATCTCTGAATTTCACTATATCACTATTGATCTTCTTTAAGGTTATGAACTTTCTCTTATTTTCCTATCATGTGCCTTAAACATCAACTGTCAATTAATCATAGCTTTTCTTTATTTTTTGCATGCAAAGCTATCTGGACCAACTTAGACTTTTCACGTTGTTTCTTCTACCATGAACCTATTTAAATTTTCTTCTTGATGAATGGAGCCTTGAAACTCTGGTCCTTCTTGACTAACTCAAACATGCCTCTACAATACTAGGCTATGTGTCTAAAGTAATTACACTTGTAACATATTATGGCCTCTTCATTAAAGCCTGATAGAGGAGCAAAAGAGTTGTGGCTTTTGCTTGACTCTGCATGAGTTTCCTTCTCCTTATTTTTGAAATTGTTAGCCCTTTTTTGACATTTTATTTATTATGACCATATATAGTACAATAAAAATAGTAACCATAAAAATAGGACCTACTTGTGTATTTCTGATTTGATTGCCTTTTAGAACTTTATTCCTTCTAGCCTTCTTTATTTGAGATGTCCTTTATATTCTTAACTTTTTTCCTTTTTTTTCTTTTTTTGTAAGAGCTTTAGCATAGCTCCTTCCTTTTTCTATGTTAACCTTATATGTGGCCTCCCCTTTCTCTTTTTCAAATTTGATACCTATCTTATTTGACTTTGATCTTTGACTTTCTAAAATTTTATTCAACATATTAGTGTTATTCTTAAATTTTGAATTATTGGTTGCTCTATCATTGATTAATTTATTTGTTTTCTCAAGATCTATTTTTAAAGAAGCAATTTCATTAACATACCTTTCACATTTTTTACTTACTTTTTGTAACTATGCCATTAGATATTTTTTATTCTTCTTGGCTTCTTCAAAGTGTGTTTATAGATCTTCAATTTTTTCCTTTGACTCCTTTCATTTTTCTTGATTTGGAGCTTTAATCTTTGATTCTTCTTCTCAAGAGCTTTTGACTCTTCTAAGGTACAAATGTGTTTTCCTTCTAAATTCACTTTGGCTTCATCCTATTCTTCTTCTTAATCATATGTACTTTTACTTACAAAGGCATCTTCATATATGGCCATGAATAGAATCTCTTCTTTTGAATCACTAACTCCACTATCTTCGGTTGAGTTAGGATCTTTAGAATACAAACTCTTCTCTTTGAATCCCTTCTTAAATTTTCCTTTGAAATTTTTTTGTATGTAGACTTTCCTTTTTCATTATCACCATTAACTTTATCTGGGCACTTAGCTACAAAATGTCAAATCTTTTCACAATTAAAACATTTAAAAGGTAATTTTTATTGATATTTACTTGTACCCTTTTTTGGATTGTAAATGAATAGAGCTCCATTGTCATCTTCATCATCGCTAGAACTGTCACTTGATTCTTGAATCTTAGCCTTCTCTTTCTTTGATGTCTTGAAAGTAGCTTCTCTCTTTGAGGGTTTCTCTTGTTTGATCCACATCTCATCTATTTTAAGAATACCATGTAGCTCATCCATCTTTAGCTTGGCTAAATTATTCATCTCTTCAATTACTAAAACTTTTACATCATATCTCAATGGTAGAGATCTCAAAACTTTCTGTACCGCAATTGATTTTTTTAAATTTTCTTCAAGACCTTGAATCTCATTAATTATTTTATCAACCCATAAAAGGTAACTTGATATATTTTTTTTCCTCTTCCATATTCAAACTCTCAAACTATCTTCTGAAAGTCTGAAGCTTATCTTGCTAAACCTTTCCATCACCTTTATAAATATTCTCAAATTTTACCCAAATTTCATGAATAGATTTACATTGCATAACTTTAACAAATTTTGATTCACATAAACCACATAAAATATCATTTAAATCTTTAGCATTATTTTCACTTGTCTTCTTTTCTACTGAAGTAATTACAAGTGTATGTGTCTCTTCATAGTCTTCCACCATTGCTTGCCAAATGTCGAATCTAAGGGCCATCCCATAAGTCATCATCTTTATGATCCAAAAAACATAATTTGTGCCATCAAATAGAGGTACCTTATTTGTTAAAAAACCTTCATGTGATCCAACCATCATGCTTTCCCCAATCTACCTTCAAGCTGAAAAACTTTTTCGAAAGGAACCTGCTCTGATACCAATTGTTAAGCATGGGATATACTAAGAGGGGGGTGAATCAGTATATCATATATCTTATAAACTTTCACTTAATCAAATTCCACTTAATCATACATTCAAGATATACAATAAAACTGAATTAATAACATGCACCACATGAGAGAGAGAGAGAGAGAGAGAGAGAGAGAGAGAGAGAGAGAGAGAGAGAGAGAGAGAGAGAGAGAGAGAGAGAGAGAGAGAGAGAGAGAGAGAGACCAAATTTTTACATGGAAACCCAAAGTGAGAAAAAACATGGAGAACAATCTCCAGTATATAAATGAGCACCAACTCAAATTACAAAGTTTGCAAGAACCAAGCTTCAAGAGCACCAACCCCTTTGTTGAGCACCGACACAACAACTATTTGTGAGCACCAACCCACATGAGCACCAACCTCTTGCAAAGATTTGTGATCACCAACTCACATGAGCACCAACCCCTTTTGTGTTAAAAACACAACTATCTCTCAATATTGTTTACTCAATAAATGATAGAACTCTACAATATCTCTTGCTTTTATCTCCTCTTTTTTTTATATAAAATAAATACAAACTATGCACTCTCTTAAATTTTACAAATGGCTTCTCAATCCTTTACTTATAGCTTTTCAAATGACCTTTAGCATTCACCCTTTATGACCCTTCAATCCTCATGAAAAATAGCATCAAACATGTATGACCCTTCGTATCCTTACATTTGAAAAGTCACATGGTGACTCTTCATTAGCAAATGCATCCTTTCCTTTTTTGTCTTTATCTTTGTAACTTTTTGTATTCCTCAAAGTGTTCTTTCATAGAAAAATGTGCCATACCCTTTTTTATCTTCACATGGTGACTCTTATAATTTATCAAGATGATTCTTCATGAGAAAATGTGTCCCATTCAATTTGTTTTTACCTTGTGACTCTTTGACTTCTCCATGGGTCCTCTTTTGACTTATATGCAACCAAAAATATATTAGTTATTATTAAATAAATATTAACACATATTAGCCAAGATATAAATATTAAAAACACCATTAAATGTGATGGGGCCTTTATCACCAATGCTAGACCTTTGACATCAATGATAATATTTCCAACAATCTCTCCCTTTATCATTGATGACAATCTTAAACCAAAACTACCATATCTTGAAACATGTACTGCACATTTCAACCTGTACATACTAATATCTAAAAAATATACAGTAACTCCCCCTTACTATAACAACCTGTATCTGCTCCCTATACCTATTTCTACACCTATTTCTACACTCATACATGTACTTATTCTTTTCCCCCTTTGACATCAATGGCAAAGGGCATATCTTAAAGGTAACACTTAGCTCCCCCTCAACTAATGCTGATTGTCAATGGCAAGAAGTGAAATAAATTACTCTCAACTTCTTCCATAGATACTCAAATTTGTCTTTTGATAATGCCTTTATGAAAATATCTACAATTTATTCTATAGTACTGATATATTCCATCTTAACCTGTTGATCTACAACTTGCTCTCTCAAAAAGTGATATCTGATAGGAATATATTTTGTTCTTGAATGTATCACTAGATTCTTAAAAATATTAATATCAGTTGTGTTGTCACAAAAAATAGTAATAGGTTCATCATAATTTACCTTGATATCTTCAAAAGTTTGCTTCATCTAAAGCACTTGAGTACAACATAATACTACTGCAATATATTTTGCTTCAGCTGTAGAAAGTGATACTGAGTTTTACTTCTTGCTTAGCCATGATACTAAGCTAACACCAAGAAAAAAATATCTTTCACTTATACTCTTTCTATCATCTAAAAAACCTACCCAATTTGAATCTGTATAAGCAACCAAAGTGAAATCTCTATCTGTGAGATATCACAATCTATAATCTAATATCCCCTTGATATATCTGAATATTCACTTCACCAAATAAACATGATTATCTTTTGGATTTGACTAAGATATTACAACCATACCTACTATATGCATAATTTCTGGCCTTGATGCAGCCAAATTAAAAGACTACCAATCATAGATCTGTACAAAGATTGATCTGTAACAGGTGAATCTTCATCCTTGCTCACCTTATTTCCTATGCTTATTGGTGTGTCAACTAGTGCACAATCCTCAAAACCAATTTTTTTCAATATTTCCTTAGCATATTTACTTTGAGATATGAACATTCCTTTATCTGACTGAAATATTTGCAATCCTAAAAAAATTGACAATTTTCCAAGCATAGACATCTCAATTTTTTTTGCATATTATCATAAATTTTTTGTCATATTTTCAATGTTTCCTCCAAAAATGATGTCATCAACATATACCAAAATAATCAATTGATGCTCAAATTTTAGTTTGATGTAGAGATTACTATCAGTAAATCCTCTCTTGAAACCTTGATCCTGTAGGTACTTATCAAGTCTTGCATACCAAGCTCTGAGAGCTTGTTTATATCTATACAGTGTTTTTTTCAATCTTCATACATGACTACTAATATTTGAGAGAATAAATCACTTAAGCTGCTCAATGTAGACCTCTTTTTATAGATTCCCATTTAGGAAGGTATATTTGACATCCATCTAAAACACTTTGAATTTTTAAACACTGCATATGCAAGAAACATTCCAATAGCCTCTAGCATATACTTTACATACTAATCTTACTTTATTCTTGGTTACTTCTCTATTTTCATTCAATTTATTTCTATAAACCGATTTTGTTGCTATCACATTGTGATATTTTGGTGCAAACACTAATTCCTAAGTATCATTTTTTTTTATCTGATTTAATTCATCATCTATTTCCTTAACCCAATACTTATCGTGTCTAGCTTCTGATAAAGTTCTTGGTTGAATTTTGGATAATAGAGAGAAATTAACTTGCTCAAATTCACTTACAATCTTTCTTCTAGTGAAAATTACTTCATTTATATCTTTGATGATGTCACTTTTATTTTGATTTCTCTAGACATATTTAGATGGGGTTTTGGTGTCATTTTTCTCCTTCTTCTCATCTTTATCTAATTCTTCAAAATCTTCCTCTTCAATGATTTCAAAAATGTCTATTGGATCATTGATTCTTTATGCTCCTTCTTATATTTTAACACTTACACTTTTAACTATTTTTTTGGTTCTTTTGTTATAACATTTATAAGCTTTAATTTTGCAAGAATAACCAAGAAATATATCTTCATCTACTCTAGATTCAAACTTACCTAGTTTAGCATCTATTCTATTTATGAAGCATCTGTTGTCAAAAACTTTGAAATAATCAACTGTTACTGATTTGTCTTTTCATAGATCATAAGGAGTCTTGTCATTATTGACTCTTAATAATGCTCTATTCTGAATATGCACTATTATATCAACTATCTCTCTCTAATATTTATCTAGTATCTTATATTCATTTAGTATTATCCTGGCCATCTTTTGAATTATTTTATTTCTCTATTTAACTACTCTATTTTACTGTGGATTTTTAGCTGCTAAACATTGTCTCTTTATTCCATGGTCTTCATAATACTCAATAAACTAATTTGACATGAATTCTCTTCCTCCATCTAATCTTAGGCACTTAATCTTCAAACTAGTTTTATTTTCAACTAATGCTTCAAACATTTTGAAATATCTGAAAGCTTTTAATTTTTTCTTTAAAAACATTACCCAAATCATGTCAAAAATCATCAATAATTAACATGAAATATTTTTCATCTTGAATAATTTAAGTTCTCATAGGTCCACACAAATAAGCATAAACAATCTCTAACATTTGAGTGGTCAAGTACTGTTTTGTTGTAAACCACCTTTTGGCTTGCTTCCCATGCTGACAAGGTTCACAAAGCATGTTATGTTAGGTTGTGGAGCTAAAGCTTCACTGATGCAGACATGGAGGAGGATGCTAAGTGTCATAGTCACTAGCATCGATCGGGCCAACCGACGTCAGTCAGGTGTAGATAGGAAGCTGTCGACATCGGTCAGAGATCAGTAGATATCGGTCATCTCCAAGCAGACAGGGACTGACATCAGTCACATGTGCGGTTCTAGAATTGCTAGTTCATGAACAGTTAGTTAACGAACTAGTTGTTTACATGTTAAAAGGCTAATTTTAGTCTTGAACTGTGGATCTAATTATTGTAATTAGATGTCTAATTATTGTTTGCATGAGATCTATATAATAAACTCATGGGATGTATTGTAAAGTGGGCTAGTTGAGTAAGAGCAAGGTTAGCTCCTTTAGAGTGAAGAGAGCAAGGTGTGTTCCTCCTAGTTCCACAGGGGTGCCGAGTGTGTATGATTAGGTAGAGCTGCAGGTTGTGCAAGTTTTAGTAAAATATCCATAGGGGTGTTGGTTTGGAGAATCAGAAGGTTTCTTCATGTGTGTAGGATCTTGGTTGGCAGGTGTGTAAGGCCACATTTGGAGATCTACATGTGTAAGTAAGATAATTAATTTGTAGGTGTGTGTGTGCAAGGTCAAAGGAGGTCTGCAGGGTAGCAAGATCAAAGGTGACAGCAACACAACAAGGTGCAAGATCAGGTGAGATCTACTTGGAGTACGTTGAGAACTTGGAGTACGGTGTGTACTCAGATTTGGAGTGTGTGGAGCACTTGTGTACTGGTAGTAGTGATACTGACTGATGGTACTGACAGTAGTGATACTGACTGGTTGGAGGTGAACACCAACTCTGTGTTTGAGTTGTGTGTTGAGACCGTAATTGAGAGAGTGAGCTCTTGAAGAGATTTATTGTTTATGCCTTAGAGGTGTGGGAGCCCTAGAGCTGTGTAAGGAAGAAGACTATGGCATCTTCTTTGTTGTATTTCCTTTTGGAAGAGTATTAATACAATTGGGTATTGTCTCTCATATTTTGTGTTATTTTTGAATTTTAGTTACTTGTTACTTCTAGTTAAATTCTACATTTAGTTGCTTGTAAATGGTAATCAATTGTGCTTCCAGGTCCTAACAAGTGGTATCAGAGCTAAGGTTGCAGGGAGTAGATTTGTGTTTGGTTATAGGTCACTCTCAAGGGTTTCTGATTGAGTGGGAGTATAGCAATGGCAGAAGAAAGTACACTAAGAATAGAAGAATTAAAAAGCATGAATGGTCAATTACGGTGTTATAGAAAGAAAGAACAGGTAAAGAAAAATTGTTGGTTGGTAGAAGATCAACATGAAGGAACTGAAGAAGCAGATGTTGCAGGTGTTGTTGCACAGGATGCTTTGGGATGTTCCTTGGATAAAGTAGAATCTTGGTTTATAGATTTTGTTGCCTCTTTCTATGCAGTTTAAAATAGAGTATTTTTCCATGTGAAGGTCTTTGGAGACTTTGGAAAGATTTATTTAGGGGCTGGTGTGCCTTGTTAAAGTTTTAGCAAAGGGGAAGTGCGGTTGAAATTGCAGGTGGCCAACACATGGGTGTTGAAAAAGGTCATGCAGGTCCCAGTCTTGAAGATGCAGCTAATTTTTTCAAGAAAGTTGGGTGATGAGAGATGCACAGGAACTCTCACAGTGGATTCTTGGAATGTTATCAAGGATGCACTTGAATTAGCATGTGGTAAGAAAGTAGGTACTCTTTATCTACTTGCTTGTATTATTGATTCCACTTCTATTGCACAGGTGTGGCTTTGTAGGCTTGGTCTCATAAGTGAGAAGGGAATGGATGTTCTTAAGTCAAATGGTAAGAGTTTAGCTTTAGAGAGCATAAACTAAGATTTCTGTAAGCAGTGGGATGCTACAAGAAAGGATTGGATTTATTGCAAGAAAAAGAAGACTAATGTATTTGATAAACTTAAGAATTGGAAAGCCTTGGTGTTCTTAGAGGAGATAATGGACAGAGATCAGTAGATGGGGTTGGATACTTCTGAGTAGGGTAATTTGGATAGGGTTTTGATTCAAAGTAAGCTCACGGGTAAAAATTCATCACTCACAGGAAAACACAAGTACCGACATCGATTATGAGAAACCGGCATCAAACAGACAGGCACTAACATTGGTCATGTGCAGATAGGTAAAGTTGGTGGTGTCGGGCAGGTGGAGACCAACGTCGATAGGATAACTGGTGTCAGCGACCTAGACAGTCACATGGAACTGACGTCGATCGAATGCAGACTGTGTGGTGACTGAGGTCGGTCACTGGAATGGATTTTGGACGGACAACAAGTTGTCAAGGAGTATCAAACACCCATGTGGAGGATTGAAAGGGTAAGTAAGCCTCAAATTCGTTATTCCTCTTCTTTATACTTGTTGCTCACTATAGAGCAAGAAGGATCCAAGAAACAGTGAGAGCATGGCATGAATTCTTTGGAGAAGAACTAAACAAGAGTTTTGGTAGAGTTGCCAACCGAGATGAAAGCACTGAGAGACGAATGGATTCTTTGGTTAAAGAATAGAGAGAATGGACACATGAGATGAAAGGCCAGGTCATATGGTCTTGAGGAAGCTCCAAGATAGTGGTATAGGTTTGACAGGTGGATGAAAAACCATGTCTTTAGTCAATGTCATTGTAACTATTGTGGTTTCTTTACTAGGTGGGTGATGATTGTAACATCATCTTGTTACTGTATGTTGTGTGTTTGCTTGATGCAGGGTTACACATACAGGGTTTTTTTGAGCTAAAGGTAAAGTTAATTCATAGGTGTGTCATGAATAATTTAGAGGATCAAAATTGTTTGGCATGAGTAATCCTAGAGACAAGGAAGATCACAAGTTGATGTTGTCACAGGATGATTGTGTGAAGGTAGTGCAGGATGCAGAGATGGGAAACACACCTATGGATGGATAGTTCACAGAATAGGTTCCCCAATCACATGATGAGGTTGAGCACATGTGTACTCCCTGAGTTTGCCCAAGTAGTGGGTGCTGTCAGAAAATTTGTAGTCAATCCGGGAAAGAAGCACTGGAAAGCGGTTTAGTGGGTTCTTAGGTATTTGAGAGGGACCAGCAACAGGGATTCATGTTATGCAGCGTCAGGCACTTTAGATATGGTAGGTTACTTGGATGACAGGTGTTACACCACATGTTGTGTGGTGGTTGGTCTTCAAGATTGAGCTTGAAGAGGGATACAAGCTAGGAAACAAATTAGACAGTGTATAGGTATAGGTACAGTGCAACTATTTATCTCTAAATGGGAGATTGTTAGGTTATGGAGCTAAAAGCTTCACTGATGTAGACATGGAGGAGGATGCTGAGTGTCACAGTCACCAGCGTCAGTTAGGCCAATCGATGTTGGTCAGGTGTAGATAGGAAGCTACCGACATCAGTCAGGGATCGGCTGATGTTTGTCATCTCTAGGTAGATAGGGTCTGACATCGGTCGCCTGTGTGGTTCCAAAATTGCTAGTTCATGAATAGTTAGTTAACAAACTAGTTGTTTGCATGTTGAAAGGCTAATTTTAGTCTTGAGCTGTGGATCTAATTATTGTAATTGGATGTCTAATTATTGTTTGCATGAGATCTATATAATAGACTCATGGGCTATATTGTAAAGTGGGCTAGTTGAGTAAGAGCAAGGTTAGCTCCTTCAGAGTGAAGAGAGCAAGGTGTGTTCCTCCTAGTTCCACAGGGGTGCTGAGTGTGTATGATCAGGTGGAGCTATAGGTTGTGCAAGTTCTAGTAGAAGATCCACAGGGGTGCTGGTTTGGAGAATCAAAAGGGTTCTTCATGTGTGTAGGATCTTGGTCGGTAGGTGTGCAAGGTCACATTTAGAGATCTACATGTGTAAGTAAGATCATTGATTTGTAGGTGTGTGTGTGTGTGAGGTTAAATGAGGTCTATGGGGTAGCAAGATCAAAGGTGACAGCAACATATCAAGGAGAAAGATTAGGTGAGATCTACTTGGAGTACATTGAATACTTGGAGTATGGTGTGTACTCAGATTTGGAGTGTGTGGAGCACTTGTGTACTAGCAGTAGTGATACTAACTGGTGGTACTGGTAGTAGTGATACTGACTAGTTGGAGGTGAATACCAACTCTGTGTTTGAGTTGTGTGTTGGGACCGTAATTGAGAGAGTGAGCTCTTGAAGAGATTTACTGTTTATGCCCTAGAGGTGTGGGACCCCTAGAGGTGTGTAAGGAAGAAGACTGTGGCATCTTCTTTGTTGTATTTCTTTTTGAAAGAGTATTAATGCAATTGGGTATTGTCTCTCATATTCTGTGTTATTTCTGAATTCTAGTTACTTGTTACTTTTAGTTAAATTCTGCATTTAGTTGCTTGTACATGGTAATCAATTGTGCTTCCGGGTCCTAACATGTTAGATAGCTTTGTAATATTTTAAATATTTCTGACTGCTTGCTTATTATTGATGTTGATAACATTATCAAAATTTATGTGTCCCATTCTCCTATACCATAGCCAAATTTATTCAATCTGAATCAGATAATATCTTTGACCTTTGTCTGATAACATATAAAAATTATTGCCTATTCTCTAAGCATTTGGAATCAATACATTTGAATTTTTTCTTCTAATTTCATAACCTTCTACATTAAAATTTAGTGTGTGCCCCTAATCACACATTTGACTTACACTCAAAATATTATGCTTAAAAACTTTTACATGCAAAACATTTTCAATTTTAGTTCTACCATTATCCAAACTTAGTGTACACTTTTTGGCAATTCTGGTAGTAGTATTATCTTTGAATTTCACTTTGTCACCATTGATCTTCTTTAAGGTTATGAAATTGATTTTATCTCATGTCATGTGCTTCAAATATCCACTATCAATGAACCATGGATTTTATTCATTTCTTGTATGCAAAGTTATCAGGATCAATATAGACTTTTTAGGTTATTTCTTCTGTCATGAACCTATCTAAACTTTCTTCTTGATGAATAGAGCTTTCAAACTCTGATCCTTCTTGACTGACTCAAACATGCTTCTACAATATCAAGTTATACGTTTGAAGCTATTACACTTGTAACATATTATGGCCTCTTCATTAAAACCTGATAGAGGAGCAAAAGAGTTGTGGCTTCTACTTGACTCTACATGAGTTTCTTTCTCCTTATTTTTAAAATTGTTATAAAATTTTTAACATTTTATTTTTTTATGACCATATACATTAAAATAAAAATAGTAACAATAAAAATAGGACTTGCTTATGTATTTTTGATCTAATTACCTTTTTTAGCTTTGTTCCTTCCAGTCTTCTTTATTTGAGATGTCTTCTATATTCTTAACTTCTTCCCTTTTTATTTCCTCTTTTGTACGAGCTTCAACATAATTCTTTCTTTTTTGTATGCTAACCTTGTCTATGGCCTCCTTTTTCTCTTTTTTAAATTTGATACATATTTTATCTAACATTGATCTTTGACTTTATAATATCTTATTCAATATATTAGTGCTATTCTTAAATTTTGAATCATTAGTTACTCTATTATTGATTGCTTTATTTGTTTTCTCAAGATATGCTTTTAAAAAAGAAATTTCATTACCATACCTTTTACATTCTTCACTTACTTTTTTCAACTATACCATTAGATATTTTTATTCTTTTTGGCTTCTTCAAAGTGTGTTTGTAGATATTCAATTATTTTCTTTGACTTCTTTTCATTTTTCTCAATCTAGAGCTTCAATCTTTGATTCTTTTTCTCAAAAGATTTTAACTCTTCTAAGGCACAAATGAGTTCTCCTTCCATATTCACTTTGGCTTCATCTTGTTCTTCTTTTTGATCATCTTTACTTTTACTTGTGAAGGCATCTTCATGTATAGCCATGAATATAATCTCTTCATCTTCTGAATCACTAAACCCACTATCTTCGGCTAAGCTAGGATCTTAAGAATATAAACTCCTCTTCTTGAATTTTCCTTTGAAATTCTTTTTGTATGTAGACTTTATTTCTTCATTGTCACCATTATCCTTATATGGGCACTTAGTTGAAAAATGTCTATTTTTTACATAATTAAAACATTTAAAAGGTAATTTTCCTTGATATTTACCTGTGCCCTTTTTTAGCTTGAAAATAAATAGATCTTTATTATCATCTTCATCATCACTAGAACTGTCACTTGATTCTTTAATTTTAGCCTTCTCTTTCTTTGATATCTTAAAAGTAACTTCTCTCTTTGAGAATTTTTTTTATTCGATTTGCATCTCATATGTTGTAAGAATTTCATGTAGCTCATCCATATTTATCTTGGCTAAATTCTTTATCTCTTCAATTGCCAAAAAATTTGCATCATATCTCAATGGTAGAGATCTCAAAATTTTTTTTACCACAATTGATTCTTCTAACTTTTCTCCAAGACCTTAAATCTGATTAACTATTTGATCAATCCATAAAAGATAACTTGCTATACTTTTTTCTTCTTCCATCTTCAAACTCTCAAACTATCTTCTAAAAGTTTGAATCTTATCTTTTTAAACTTTTCCATCACCTTTATAAATATTCTCAAGTTTTACCCAAGTTTCATGATCAGATTTTCATTGCATAACTTTAACAAATTTTGATTCACATAAACCACATAAAATAGAATTTAAAGCTTTAGCATTATTTTTAGTTGCCTTCTTTTCTACCAGAGTAGTTACAAGTATCTGTGGCTCTTCATATTCCTCTACCACTTCTTGTCAAATGTCAAATCTAAGGGCTGAAATAAGTCCTCATCCTTATGCTCTAAAAAGCATAATTTATCCCATCATATAAAGGTGCCTTATTTATAGAAAAACCTTCATGTGATCCAGCTATCATGCTTTTCCTGATCTATATTCAAACTGTAAAACTTTTTGAAAAGGAACCTACTCTGATACCAATTGTGAAGCATGGGATATACTAAGAGGGGGGGGGCTAAATTAGTATATCATATATCTTATAAACTTTTACTTAATTAAATTACACTTAATCATACATTCAAGATATGAAATAAAACTAAAACAATAACATGAACCACACAAGAGAGAGAGAGACCAAATTTTTACGTGAAAAGTCAAAGTAAGAAAAAAAATATAAAGTATATGAATGAACACCATATCAAATTATAAAATTTGTAAGCACCAACTTACAGGAGTACTAACCTCTTTACCGAGCACCAACAAAAAAATTATTTGTGAGCACCAACCCATAGAAACACTAACCTCTTGCAAAGATTTGTGAGCACCAACCTGCTAGAGCACCAACCCCTCTTGTGTATAAAACACAACTATCTCTCAATGTTGCTTACTCAACAAATGATAGAAATCTACAGTATCTCTTGATTTTCTCTCCTCTTTTTTATATAAAATAAATACAAACCATGTACTCTCTTTTATTTTACAAATAACTTCTCAAGCCTTTATTTATAGCTTTCTAAATGACTATTTTTATTCACCCTTTTCAACCCTTAAATCCTCATGTAAAATGATGCCAAACTTGCAAGATCCTTTGTATCCTTGCATTTAAAAATTCACATGATGACCCTTCATAAGCAAATGCATTATTTCCTCTGTTGTCTTTATCTTGGTGACTTTTCATATTTTTCAAAGTGTCCCTTCATAAAAAAATGCACCATACCCTCTTTTGTATTCACATGGTGACTCTTAGAATTCTTAAAGATGACTCTTCATGAGAAAACATGTTCCATTCCTCTTGTTTTTACCCCATGACTCCTTGACTTTTCCATATGCCCTCTTTTGACTTATATGCAAAAAAAAAAATCATTAATATTAAATAAATATTAACACACATTAACCAAGATATAAATATTAAAAACACCATTAAATATAATGATGCCTTTATCACCAATGCTAGACCTTTGACATTAATGATAATATTTTCAATAATCTCCCCCTTTGTCATTGATGGCAACCTCAAACTAAAATTGACACATCCTAAAACCTATACTACACATGTCAACCTACACATACTACCATTTTAAAAACATATAGTAACTCCTCCTTACTATAGTAACCTATACCTATTTTTACACCTGTACCTATTCTTATTCCCGCCCCCCCTTTAATATCAATGGAAAAGGGTCTATCCTAAAGCTAACACTTAACTCCCCCACAATTGATGTTGATCCTCAATGGCAGGAAGTAAAATAAATTACTCCCAACTTCTCTTGTAGATACTCAAATATATATTTTGGTAGTGCATTTATGAAAATATCTGTAATCTATTATGTAGTATTGATATATTTTATGTTATCTATTAATTTACAACCTGCTCTCTCAAGAAGTGATATCTGATAAGAATATATTTTGTTCTTGAATTCATCACTAAATTTTTAAAAATATTAATAACACTTGTGTTGTCAAAAAAATATATAAATAAGTTCATCATATTTTAATTTGATATCTTCCAAAGTTTACTTCATCTAAATCACTTGAGTACAACACAATACTACTGTAATAAATTTTTCTTCAGTTATAGAAAGTGATACTGAATCCTGCTTCTTGCTTAGCCATGATACTAAGCTATCACTGAGAAAAAAATCTCCTCCACTTTTACTCTTTTTGTCATCCAAACAACCTACCCAATCTAAATCTGTATAAGCAACCAAAGTAAAATATTTGCCTATGGGATACTACAATCTATAATCTAATGTCCCCTTGATATATCTAAATATTATCTTGACCAACTAAACATGAATATCTTTTAGAGTTAACTGATATCTTGTAACCATACCTACTACATGAATGATGTCTGACTTCGATGCTATCAAATATGAAATACTACCAATCATAGATCTATACAAAGATTAATCTACACAGGTGAATCTTCATCCTTGCTCACCTTATTTCTTAGACTAATTTGTGTGCCAATTGGTGCACAATCCTCAAAACTAATTTTTTTCAACTTTTCCTTGGCATATTTACTTTGAGATATGAGAATTCTTTTATCTGATTGAAATATTTGTAGTCCTAAAAAAATGACAATTCTCCAAGCATAGACATCTCAAATTCTTTTTTCACATTATCAAAATTTTTTTATCATCTTTTCAATGTTTTCTCTAAAAAAGATGTCATTAAAACATACTAAAACAATCAATTAATGCTCATCTTCTAATTTGATTTAGAGATTATTGTTAGAAAATCTTTTCTTGAAACCTTGACCCTGTAGGTACTTATCAAGTCTTGCATTCCAAGCTCTGGGAGCTTGTTTCATTCCATACAATGTTTTCTTTAATCTGCATACATGGCTACTAATATTTGAGAGAATAAATCCCCCAAGCTACTCAATATAGACCTTTTCTTCTAGATTTTTATTTAAGAAGGTAAATTTGACATCTATATAAAACACTTTGAAATGTTTAAACACTGCATATGCAAGAAATATTCTAATAGCCTTTAGCATTGCCACTGGTGTACAAGTTTTTTCAAAATCTATTCCTTCAATTTGATCATATTTTTACATACTAATCTTGTTTTATTCTTAGTTACTTCTTCATTTTTATTCAAGTTATTTTTATAAACCCATTTTGTTCTTATTACATTGTGATCTTTTGGTCTAGGCACTAATTTCCAAGTATCATTTTTTTCTATCTAATTTAATACTTCATTCATTGCCTTAACCCAATGCTTAAGATGTCTAGCTTCTAAAAAAGTTCTAGGCTGAATTTTGGATAATAAAAAGAAATTAACTTGCTCAGATTCACTTACCATCATTCTTCTAGTGTGAATTCCTTCATTTATGTCCTCGATAGTGTCACTTTCATTATGATTTCTCTACACATATTTAGATAGGGTTTTGGTGTATTTTTTTTCCTTCTTCTCATCTTCATATAATTCTTTAAAATCTTTCTCTTCAATAATTTTAGGAATGTCTACTGGATCACTGATTCTTTGTGCTCCATCTTCTATCCTGACACTTATACTTTTAACTATTTTCTTAGTTTTTTTGTTATAACATTTATAAGCTTTACTTTTACAAGAGTAACCATGAAATATACCTTCATTTTCTCTAGATTAAAACTTACTCAAATTTTCATCAGTTTTCTTTATGAAGCATCTGCTACCAAAAATTATAAAATAATCAACTGTTGCTAGTTTGTCTTTCCATAGCTCATAAGGAATCTTATCACTGTTGACTCTTAATAATGCTCTATTATAAATATGAATTATTGTAGGAACTACCTCTCTCTAATATTTATATGGTATCTTAGATTCATTTAGCATTGTCCTCACCATCTCCAAAATTGTTCTATTTCTCTGTTCAACTACTGCATTTTTCTATAAAATTTTGGTTACTGAATAATGTCTCTTTATTCTGTGGTCTTATAAATACTTAATAAAATGATGTGACATGAATTCTATTCCTTGATCTGATTTTAGACACTTAATATTCAAATTATTTTCATTTTAACTTAATGCTTTGAATGCTTTGAAATATCTGAAATCTTCTATTTTTTAGGAAAAAAATATTACCCAAGACATACGTGAAATATCCTCAATAATTAACAAAAAATATTTCTCACCTTGAATACTTTGACTTCTCATAGGTCCACACAAATTAGTGAAAATAAGCTATAACATCTGAGTAGTTGAGTACTCTTTTATTTTGAATCGCCTTCTAGCCTACTTCTCATGTTGACAAGGTTCACAAAGCATGTTGGATGACTTTGTAATCTTTGAAATATTTTTGGCTACTTGCTTATTATTGATGTTGACAAGATTTTCAAATTTATGTGTCCCATTTTCTTGTATCATATCCAACTTTAATCAATCTGACTCAAACAACATCTTTGACCTTTGATGTCTAATAATATATACAAATTATTGCCTGATCTCTGAGCATCTGTAACCAAGACATCTAAATATTTTATTTTAATTTCACAACCTTCTATATAAAACTTTAGTGTGTGCCCCTGATCACACATTTGACTTACACTCAAAATATTATGCTTAAGAAATTCTATAGATAAAATATTTTTAGTCTTAGTTCTACCATTATAAAAACCTAGTGTAACTTTTTAGACAATTTTGGTAGTAGTATTATCTCTAAATTTCACCATGCCACCATTAATCTTCTTCAAGATTATGAACTTGATCTTGTCTCATATCATGTGCCTCAAATATCCACTATAAATGTACCATAACTTTTCTTCATTTTTTACATGTGAAGCTGTCTAGACCAGCACAAATTTTTTAGGTTGTTTCTTCTGCCATGAACCTATTTAAACATTCTTCTTGATGAATGGAGCCTTAAAATTTTGATTCTTCTTGAATGACTCGAACACGCTTTTGCAATATGGGGTTATGTGTTTAAACTTACTACATTTATAACATATTGTGGCCTCTTCATTAAAGCCCGATAAAGGAGCAAAAGAGTTGTGGCTTTTGCTTGACTCTGCATAAGTTTTCTTTTTCTTATTTCTGAAATTGTTAGCCCTTTTTTGACATTCTATTTTCTTATGACCATATCCATTACAATAAAAATAGTAACCATAAAAATAGGACTTGATTATGTATTTTTGACCTAATTACCTTTTGTAGCTATGTTCCTTTTAGCCTTCTTTGTTTGATATGTCCTCTATATTCTTAACTTCTTCTCTTTTTATTTTCTCTTTTGTAAGAGCTTTAGCGTAGCTCTTTCTTTTTTCTATGTTAACCTTATTTGTGGCCTCCCTTTTCTCTTTTTCAAATCTGATACTTGTCTTATCTAACATTGATCTTTGACTTTCTAATATCTTATTCAATATATTAATGATATTCTTAAATTTTAAATCATTGGTTTCTCTATCATTGATTGCTTTATTTGTCTTCTCAAGTTATGCTTTTAAAAAAGTAATTTCATTAACATACCTTTCACATTATTCACTTACTTTTTGTAACTATGATGTTAGATCTTTTTCATTCTTCTTGGCTTCTTCAAAGTGTGTTTGTAGATCTTGAATTATTTTCTTTGACTTTTTTTCAATTTTTTTGATCTAGAAATTCAATCTTTGATTCTTCTTCTCAAGAGATTTTAACTCTTCTAATGCATAAATGAGTTTTCCTTCTAGATTCACTTTGAATTCATCCTATTCTTCTTCTTGATCATCTATAATTTTAATTATGGAGGCATCTTCATGTATGGCCATGAATATAATCTCTTCTTATTCTGAATCACTGACTCCACTATCTTTGACTGAGCTAAGATCTTTAGAATACAAACTCTTCTTCTCGAATCCTTTCTTAAATTTTACTTTGAAATTCTTATTGTATGTAGACTTTCCTTTTTTATTGTCACCATTACCCTTATCTGAGAACTTAGCTACAAAATGTCTAATCTTTTCATAATTAAAACATTTAAAAGGTAATTTTTTTAATATTTACTTGTGCCCTTTTTTAGCTTGTGAATGAATAAAGCTCCATTGTCATCTTTATCATCGCTAAAACTATCACTTGATTCTTGAATATTAGAATTTTTTTCTTTGATGTCTTAAAAGTAACTTCTCTATTTGAGGGTTTCTCTTATTTAATCCACATCTCATATGCCATAAGAATACCATGTAGCTCATCCATCTTCAGCTTGACTAAATTTTTCATCTCTTCAATTGCCAAAACTTTAGCATCACATCTCAATTGTAGAGATCTCAAAATTTTTTGTACCACAATTGATTCTTCTAACTTTTCTCCAAGACCTTAAATATGATTAACTATTTGTTCAACCTTCAAAATGTAACTTGATATATTTTATTCCTCATCCATCTTCAAAACCTTAAGCTATCTTCTGAAAGTTTGAAGCTTAGCTTGATGAACCTTTCCATCACCTTTGTAAATATTTTCAAGTTTTACTCAAGTTTTATGAATAAATTTACAAAACATAACTTTAAAATTTTTTAATTCACATAAACAACATAAAATAACATTTAAAGTTCTAGCATTATTTTCAATTACCTTTTTTTTCTGATGGAGTAGTTACAAGTGTCTGTGGCTCTTCATATTCCTTCAATACTGCTTACCAAATATTGAATTCAAGGGATATAAAATAAGTTCTCATCCTTATTCTCAAAAAAACATAATTTATCCCATCAAATAAAGGTGCCTTAATTATATAAAAACCTTCATGTGATCCAGCCATCATACTTTCCCTAATCTACTTTTAAGCTGTAAAACTTTTTCAAAAAAAACTTGCTCTGATACCAATTTTTAAGCATAAGATATATTGAGAGGAGGGGGGTGAATTAGTATATCATATATCTTATAAAATTTCAAGATATGCAATAAAACTAAAATAATAACATGCACCACACGAGAGAGAGAGAGAGAGAGAGAGAGAGAGAGAGAGAGAGAGAGAGAGAGAGAGAGAGAGAGAGAGAGAGACCAGATTTTTACATGGAAACTTAAAGTAAGAAAATATAAAGAGAATAATCTTAAGTATATGAATGAGCACCAACTCAAATAACAAATTTTACAAGCACCAACTTTTAGGAGCACCAACCCTTTTATCGAACACCAACACAACAACTATTTGTGTGCACCAACCCATAAGAGCACCAACCCCTTGTAAAGATTTATGAGCAGCAATTCACAGGAGCACCAACCCCTCTTGTGTATAAAACACAACTATTTCTCAATGTTTCTCACTCAACAAATGATATAACTCCATAATATCTCTTGTTTTTCTCTCCTCTTCTATTATATAAAATAAAAACAAACTATGCACTTTCTTGCATTTTATAAATAGCTTCTCAAGCCTTTATGTATAGCTTTCCAAATAACCTTTGGAATTATCCCTTTGTGACCCTTCAATCATCATAGAAAATAGTGCCAAAATTGCATGATCCTTCGTATCCTTGCATTTGAAAAGTCACATGGTGACTCTTCATAAGCAAATACATCCTTTCCTCTTTTTTCTTTATTTTGGCGACTTTTCATATTGTTCAAAGTGTCTCTTCATAGAAAAATGCACCATACTTTATTTTGTGTTCACATGGTGACTGTTGGAATTCCTTAAGATGAATCTTCATGAGAAAATGTATCTCATTTCTCTTGTCTTTACCCCATGACTCTTTGACTTCTCCATGGGTCCTCTTTTGATTTATATGGAACAAAAAATATATTCATTAATATTAAATAAATATTAACACATATTAGCCAAGATATGAATATTAAAAACACCATTAAATGCAATGGTGCCTTTATCACCAATGCTAGGCCTTTGACATCAATTACAATATTTTCAACAATTTCCCCTTTTGTCATTGAGGGCAATCTCAAACTGAAACTACCACATCCTAAAACATGTACTACACATATCAACTTGCACATACTATTATCTAAAAAATATAAAGTAACTCTCCCTTATTATAGCAACCTATACATGTTCCTTATGGTTGTTTTTGCACCTATTTTTACATCTCTACCTTTACATATTTCTGTTCTTTTCCCCCTTTGACATCAATGGAAAAGGGATTATCTTAAAGCTAATACTTAGCTCCCCCTTGATTGATGCTGATCCTCAATGGCAGGAAGTAAAAGAAATTACTCCTAACTTCTAACATAGATACTCAAATGTCTCTTTTAGTAGTTCTTTTGTGAAAATATCTGCAATCTATTTGGTAGTACTGATATATTCTATCTTAACCTATTGATTTGTAACTTGCTCTCTCAATAAATGATATTTGATAGGAATATATTTTGTTTTGGAATGCATCACTGGATTCTTAGATATATTAATAACATTTATGTTGTCACAAAAAATAGAAATAGGTTCATCATAATTTACCTTGATATCTTCTAAAGTTTTCTTCATTTAAAGCACTTGAATACAACACAATACTACTGTAATATATTCTACTTCAGCTATAAAAAGTGATACTGAGTTCTGCTTCTTGTTTAGCCATGATACTAAGTTATTACTGAGGAAGAAAGCTCTTCTATTTATACTCTTTCTGTCATCTAAGCAACCTATCCAATCTGAATTTGTATAAGAAACCAAAGTGAAATCTCTATCTATATGATACCATAATCTATAATCCAATGTCTCCTTGATATATCTGAATATTCTTTTCACCAACTAAACATGACTATATTTTAAAGCCGACTGATACTTTAAAACAATATCTACTGTATGCATGATGTCTAGCCTCCATACTATCAAATATAAAAGACTACTAATAATAGATATATATAAAGATTGATCTACAATAGGTGAATCTTCATCCTTGCTCACCTTATTTCTTATACTCATTGGTGTGCCAACTAGTGCACAATCTTAAAAACCCAATTTAATCAATAATTCCTTGGTCTATTTAATTTGAGATATGAAAATTCCTTTATCTGACTGAAATATTTTCAATCTTAAAAAAATGATAATTCTCCAAGCATAGACATCTCAAATTCTTTTTACATATTATCAAAAAAAAATTGTCATTTTTTCAATGTTTCCTCCAAAAATGATGTCATCAAAATATAATACAACAATCAATTGATGCTCACCTTATATTTTAATATAGAGATTACTTTCAACAGATTCTCTCGTGAAACCTTGATCTTACATGTACTTATCAAGTTTTGCATACCAAGCTCTAGGAGCTTGTTTCAATTTATATAGTGATTTTTTCAATCTACATATATGGCTACTAATATTTGAGAAAATAAATCACAAAGGCTACTCACTGTAGACTTC
Organism: Torreya grandis; assembly: GCA_037957365.1. Classification (NCBI taxonomy): domain Eukaryota; kingdom Viridiplantae; phylum Streptophyta; class Pinopsida; order Cupressales; family Taxaceae; genus Torreya; species Torreya grandis. The sequence goes on from JARHVA010002868.1 coordinate 1,046,775, forward strand.
TTCTTCTAGATTATCATTTAGGAAGGTAAGCTTGACATCTATATGAAACACTTTGAAATTTTTAAACATTGTATATGAAAGAAACATTCTAATAACCTCTAGCCTTGCCACTGATGAAAAAGTTTCTTTAAAATCTATTCCCTCAATCTGAGCATATCCTTTAAATACAAATCTTTTTTCCTCTTAGTTACTTCTCCATTTTCATTCAACTTATTTATATAAACCCATTTTGTTTTTATCACATTATGATCTTTTGGTCTAGGCACTAATTCTCAAGTATCATTTTTTTCTATCTGATTTAATTCTTCATCCATTGTCTTAACTCAATGCTTATCATGTCTAGCTTCTAAAAATGTTTTAGGCTAAATTTTAGATAACAAAGAGAAATCAACTTACTCAGATTAACTTACCATCATTCTTCTTGTGCGAATTCCTTCATTTATATTCTCAATGATGTCACTTTCATTATGATTTTTTTTGACATATTTAGATGGGTTTTTGGTGTCTTTTTTCTCTTTCTTTTCATCTTCATTTGATTCTTCAAAATATTCTTCTTCAATGATTTTAGGTATGTCTATTAGATCACTAATTATTTATACTCCATCTTCTTCTATCCTGACACTTGCACTTTCAACTATTTTCTTGGTTCTTTTGTTATAACATTTATAAGCTTTACTTTTACAAGATTAACCAAGAAATATATCTTCATCTACTCTAGATTCAAACTTATCTAATTTTTTATCAATTCTTTTTATGAAGTATCTACTACTGAAAAATCTGAAATAATCAATTATTTCTAGTTTATCTTTCTATAACTCATAAGGAGTCTTATCACTGTTGACTCTCAATAATACTTTATTCTGAATATCTTTGACCTTTGATGTCTAATAACATATATAAATTATTTCCTGTTATTTGAGTATATGCAACCAAAACATCTAAATTTTTTCTCTTAATTTCACAACCTTTTATACAAAATTTTAGTGTGTGCCCCTGATCACACATTTGACTTACACTCAAAAGATTATGCTTGAGACCTTCTACATGCAAAAGATTTTCCATTTTAGTTCTACTATTATCTAAACTTAGTGTACCTTTTCTAGTAATTTTGGTAGTAGTATTATCTTTGAATTTCATTGTGCCACTATTGATCTTCTTTAAGGTTATAAACTTGCTCTTATTTCCTATCATGTGCCTTGAACATCTAATTTCAATGAACCATGGTTTTTTTATTTTTTGCATGCAAAGCTATCTAGACTAACATAGAATTTTTAGGTTGTTTCTTCTGCTATGAACCTATTTGAACTTTCTTCTTGATGAATGAAGCCTTAAAAATTTGTTCCTTCTTGACTGAATCGAACACGTTTCTTGACTGAATCGAACACGTTTCTACAATATCAGGCTATGTATTCAAAGTTATTATACTTGTAACATATTATGGTCTCTTCATTAAAACCTGATAGTGGAGCAATAGAGTTGTGGCTTCTACTTGACTCTACATGAGTTTCCATCTTCTTATTTATGAAATTGTTAGCTCTTTTTTGACATTGTATTTTTTTTTATGACCATATCCATTACAATAAAAATAGTAATAATAAAAATAAGACCTGCTTGTGTATTTTTGACTTGATTGCTTTTTGTAACTCTGTTCCTTCCAACCTTCTTTGTTTGAGATGTCATCTATATTCTTAACTTATTCTCTTTTTATTTTCTCTTTTGTAAAATTTTCAGCATAGCTTTTTCTTTTTTTTGTGTGTTAACCTTATTTATGGCCTCCCCTTTCTCTTTTTCAAATCTGATACCTATCTTATCTGACATTGATTTTTGACTTTTTAATATATTATTCAACATATTAGTGTTATTCTTAAATTTTGAATCATTGGCTACTATATCATTGATTATCTTATTTGTTTTCTCAAGATCTATTTAAAAATATATATATATATTAACATACCTTTCACATTTTTCACTTACCTTTTACAACTGTGCCATTATATCTTTTTCATTCTTCTTATCTTTTTCAAAGTGTGTTTGTGGATCTTCAATTGCTTCCTTTGACTCATTTTTATTTTTCTCAATCTGTAGCTTTAATCTTTAATTCTTCTTAAGAGCTTTTAACTTTTCTAAGGCACAAATGAGTTCTCTTTTGAGATTCACTTTAGCTTTATCTTGTTCTTCTTTTTGATCATCTATATTTTTATTCATAGAGGCATCTTCATGTATGGCCATGAATAGAATATCTTCTTCTTTTGAATCATTGACTCCACTATCTTTAACTAAGATACGATCTTTAGAATACAAACTCTTCTTGTCGAATACCTTCTTTAATTTTCTTTTAAAATTATTCTTGTGTGTAGACTTTTCTTCTTCATTGTCACCATTATCTTTATCTGGGCATTTAGCTTTAAGATGTCCAATCTTTCTACAACTAAAATACTTAAAATATAATTTTATTTGATATTGACCTATTCCTTTTTTTGGCTTGCAAATAAATAAAAATTCATTCTCATCTTCATCATCGCTAGCACTGTCACTTGATTCTTGAATCTTAGCATTTTCTTTCTTTGATGTCTTGAAAGTAGCTTTTCTCTTTGAGGGTTTTTCTAGTTCGATCCACATCTCATATGTCGTAAAAATACCATGTAGCTCATCCATATTTAGCTTGGATAAATTCTTTATCTCTTCAATTTCTAAAACTTTTGCATCATATCTCAATGGTAGAGATCTTAAAACTTTTTATACCATAATTGATTCTTCTAACTTTTTTCTAAGACCTTGAATCTAATTAACTATTTAATCAACCCATAAAAGGTAACTTGCTATATTTTTTTCTCTTCCATTTTCAAACTCTCAAACTATCTTTTAAAATTTTAAAGCTTAGCTTACTAAACCTTTCCATCACCTTTGTAAATATTTTCAAGTTTTACCCAAGTTTCATGAGCAAATTTACATTATATAACTTTAAAATTTTTTGATTCACATAAACCACATAAAATAACATTTAAATCTTTAGCATTATTTTCACTTTCCTTCTTTTCTATCAAAGTAGTTATAAGTGTCTTTGGCTCTTCATATTCTTCCACCACTACTTGCCAAATGTTGCATCTAAGGGTCATCAAATAAGTCATCATCATTATGCTCCAAAAAACATAATTTTTTTCATCAAATAAAGGTCCCTTATTTGTATAAAAACCTTCATGTGATCCAACCATCATGCTTTTCCTAATCTACTTTCAAACTATAAAACTTTTTAAAAAGAAACCTGCTCTGATACCAATTGTTAAGCATGGGATATACTGAGAGGGAGGGTGAATCAATATATCATATATCTTATAAACTTTCACTTAATCAAATTCTAGTTAATAATACATTCAAGATATGTAATAAAATTAAAACAATAACATGCACCACACGAGAGAGAGAGAGAGAGAGAGAGAGAGAGAGAGAGAGAGAGAGAGAGAGAGAGAGAGAGAGAGAGAGACCAGACTTTTATGTAGATACTCAAAGTTGTAAAAACCATAGATAACAATCTCAAGTATATAAAATGAGCACCAACTCAAATTATAAAATTTGCAAGAAATAAATTTCAAGAGCACCAACCCCTTTACAGAGCACCAACATAGCAAATATTTGTGAGTACCAACCCACAAGAGCACCAACCTCTTGCAAAGATTTGTGAGCACCGACACACAGGAGAACCAACCCCTCTTGTGTATAAAACATAATTATCTCTCAATGTTGTTTACTCAACAAATGATATAAATCTACAATATCTCTTACTTTTCTCTCCTCTTTTCTTATATTAAAAAAAACAAATCATGCACTCTCTTGCATTTTATAAATGGCTTTTCATGCCTTTATTTATAGTTTTCCAAATGACCTTTGACATTTACCCTTTGTAACCCATCAATTTTCATGGAAAATGGCACCAAACTTGCATGACCCTTTATATCCTTGCATTTGACAAGTCACATGGTGACCCTTCATAAGCAAATGCATTTTTTCCTCTTTTGTCTTTATTTTGGTGACTTTTCATATTCTTCAAAGTGTCCTTTCATGGAAAAATGTGCCATACCCTCTTTTGTATTCACATAGTGACTCTTGAAATTATTTAAAATAAATTTTCATGATAAAATGCATCTGATTCCTCTTATCTTTACCTCGTGCCTCTTTGACTTCTCAATGGGCCCTCTTTTGACTTATATACAACCAAAAATATATTTGTTAATATGAAATAAATATTAACACACATTAGCCAATATATGAAAATTAAAAATACCATTAAAAGAAATGGGGCCTTTATCATCAATGTTAGACCTTTGACATCAATGACAATATTTATAACAATCTCTTTCTTTGTCATTGATGGCAACCTGAAACTGAAACTACCATATCTTGAAACCTGTAATGCATATGTCAACCTACACATACTACCATCTAAGAAACATACAATAACTCCTTATTATAACAACCTATACGTATTCCTTGTACCTATTTATACACTTGTACCTATATTTATTTCTATTCTTCTCTCCCTTTGAAATCAATGGTAAAGGGCCTATCCTAAAGCTAACAATTAGCTCTTATTCAACTGATGATAATCCTTAATGGTAAAAAGTAAAAGAAATTAATTCTAACTTCTCCTAAGATACTCAAATGTGCATTTTTGTAGCACCTTTTTGAAAATATCTGCAATCTATTCTATAGTACTGATATATTCCATCTTAATCTCTTGTTCTACAAGCTGCTCTCTCAAGAAATGATATCTGATAGGAATATGTTTTGTTTTTAAATGCATCACTATATTCTTAGAAATATTAATATCACTTGTGTTGTCACAAAAAATACAAATAAGTTCATCATATTTTACTTTGATATCTTCTAAAATTTAATTCATTTAAAGTATTTGAGTATAACACAATACTGCTATAATATATTTTGTTTCAACTATAGAAAATGATATCAAGTTTTGTTTCTTGCTTAGCCATGATACTAAGCTATCACCAAGGAAGAAAGCTCTTTTACTAGTAATTTTTTTGTCATGTAAGCAACTTACCAAATCTAAATTTGTTTAAGAAACCAAAGTGAAATCTCTACATGTGGAATACCACAATCCATAATTCAATATCCCCTTGATATATCTGAATATTCTCTTCACCAACTAAACATGATTATCTTTTAGAGCTAATTGATATCTTGAAATCACACCTACTACATGCATGATGTCTGATCTCGATGCTATCAAATATAAAAGACTACCCATCATAGATCTATACAAATATTGATTTGCAATAAGTAAATCTTCATCCTTGCTCACTTTATTTTCTATACTCATTAGTGTGCCAACTAGTACATAATTTTCAAAACTAAATTTATTCAATATTTCCTTGGCATATTTACTTTTAGATATGAAAATTCTTTTATTTGATAGAAATATTCTCAATCCTAAAAAAATGACAATTCTCCAAGCATAGACATCTCAAATTATTTTTGCATATTATCAAAAAATTCTTTTGTCATCTTTTCAATGTTTCCTCCAAAAATAATGTCATCAACATAAACCACAATAATAAATTGATTTTCAATTTCTATTTTGATGTAGAGATTACTGTCAATGAATTCTCTCTTGAAACCTTGATCCTATAGATACTTATCAAGTCTTGCATACCAAGCTCTGTGAGCTTGTTTCACTCTATACATTACTTTCTTCAATCTGCATACATGGCTATTAATATATGAGAGAATAAATCCCTTACGCTGCTCAACATAGACCTCTTTTTCTAGATTCCTATTTAGGAAGGTAGATTTGACATCCATTTGAAACACTTTAAAGTTTTTAAACACTACATATGCAAGAAACATTGTAATAGCCTCTAGCCTTGTCACTGGTGCAAAAGTTTCTTCAAAATCTATTCTCTCAATTTGAGCATATCATTTACATACTAATCTTTTTTTATTCTTGGTTACTTCTTCACTTTTATTCAACTTATTTTTGTAAACTCATTTTGTTTCTATCACATTATGATCTTTTGGTCTAGGCACTAATTTCCAAGTATCATTCTTTTCTATCTGATTTAATTCTTCATCTATTGCCTTAACCCAATGCTTATCATGTCTAGCTTCTAGAAAAGTTTTAGGCTAAATTTTGGATTAAAAAGAGAAATTAACTTGCTCAAATTTACTTACCATCATTCTTCTAGTGTGAATTCTTTGATTTATGTCTCTAAAGATTTCACTTTCATTATAATTTCTCTAGATATATTTGGATAGGCTTTTAGTGTCTTTTTTCTCCTTCTCATCTTTATCTGATTCTTCAAAATCTTCCTTTTCAATGATTTCAAGAATGTCTATTAGATCACTAATTTTTTATGCTCCATCTTCTTCTATCTTGACACTTGCACTTTATATTATTTTCTTGATTCTTTTGTTATAAAATTTATAAGCTTTACTTTTTTAAGAATAACTAAGAAATATACCTTCATCTACTCTATATTCAAACTTATCCAGTATTTATCTATTTTCTTTATAAAACATCTACGGCCAAAAACTCTAAAATAATCAATTGTTGTTGGTTTATCTTTCCATAGCTCATAAGGAGTTTTTTCACTATTAACTCTCAATAATGCTCTATTCTGAATATATACTACTATAGTAACTATCTCTCTCTAATATTTATTTGGTATCTTGGATTTATTTAGCATTATCCTCGCCATCTTCTGAACTATTTTGTTGTTCCATTCAATTACTTTATTTTGCTGTGGAGTTCTAGCTGCTAAAAAATGTCTCGTTATTCCATGGTCTTCACAATACCCAATAAACTAATTTGACATGAATTCTCTTCCTCGATCTGATCTTAGGCACTTAATCTTCAAACTAGTTTCATTCTCAACTAATACTTTAAATGCTTTGAAATATTTGAAAGCTTCTAATTTTTTATTGAAAAATATTACCCAAGTCATATGTGAGAAATCATCAATAAGCAACATGAAATATTTATCACTTTGAGTACTTTGATTTCTCATAAGTCCACACAAATCAGTGTGAACAAGCTCTAACATCTGAGTGATTGAGTACTTTTTTGTTTTGAATCATCTTCTAACCTGCTTCTCATGTTGACAAGGTTTACAAAGCGTGTTGGATGGCTTTGTAATCTTTGGAAGATTTCTAATTGCTTGCTTATTATTGATGTTGATAATATTGTCAAAATTTATAGATCCCGTTCTCTTATGTCATATCCAACTTTATTGAATCTGACTCAAACAAAATCTTTGACCTTTGATGTCTAATAATATATATAAATTATTGCTTGTTCTCTAAGCATCTACAACCTACACATCTGAATCTTTTCTTCTAATTTCACAACTTTTTATGTAAAATTTTAGTGTGTGCCCCTGATCATACATTTGACTTACACTCAAAAAATTATGCTTAAGACCTTCTACATACAAAACATTTTTAGTTTTAGTTATACCATTATCCAAATTTAGTGTATCTTTTTCAATAATTCTAACAGTAGTATTATCTCCAAATTTTACTGTGCCACCATTGATCTTATTCAAAGTTATGAAATTTCTATTATCTCCTATCATGTGCCTCAAACATCTATTATTAATGAACCATGAATTTTCTTCATTTCTTGCATGCAAAGCTGTCTGAGCCAACATAGACTTTTTAGGTTATTTCTTCTACCATTAACATGTCTAAACTTTATTCTTAATGAATGGATCCTTAAAACTCTACTCTTTCTTGACTAGTTCAAACATACTTCTACAATAATGAGATATGTGTCTAAATTTATTGCACTTGTAACATATTATGTCATCTTCATTAAAGCTTGATAGAGGAGCAAAATAGTTGTAGCTTCTGCTTGACTCTACATGAGTTTTCTTTTCCTTATTTTTAAAATTGTTAGCCCTTTTTTGACATTCTATTTTTTTATGACCATATCTATTATAATAAAAACAATAACTATAAAAATAGGATCTACTTGTATATTTTTGACATAATTGTCTTTTGTAGTTTTGTTCCTTCCAGCCTTCTTTGTTTGAGATGTCCTTTGTATTTTTAACTTCTTCTCTTTTTATTTCGTCTTTTGTAAGAGCTTCAATATAGATCTTTTGTTTTTCTATGTTGATATTGTTTGTGGCCTTCCCTTTCTCTTTTTAAAATTTGATACCTATCTTATATGACATTAATCTTTAAATTTCTAATATCTTATTCAATATATTAATGCTATTCTCAAATTTTGAATTATTGGCTACTCTATCATTGATTGCTTTATTTGTTTTCTCGAGATCTATTTTTAAAGAAGCAATTTTATTAACATACCTTTCACATTCTTCACTTAATTTTTACAACTCTATTGTCAAATATTTTTCATTCTTCTTGGCTTCTTCAAAGTGTGTTTGTAGATATTCAATTATTTCCTTTGACTCTTTTTCATTTTTCTTGATCTGGAGCTTCAATCTTTGATTCTTCTTCTCAAACGTTTTAAATTTTTATAAGGCATAAACGAGTTCTCCTTCCAGATTCACTTTAGCTTCATCCTCTTCTTCTTCTTGATCATCTGTACTTTTACTTGTAGAGGCTTCTTCATGTATGGCCATGGATAGAATCTCTTCTTTTTTTGAATCATTGACTCCACTATCTTTGACTGAGATAGGATCTTTAAAATACAAACTCTTCTTCTTGAATCTTTTCTTGTGTGTAGACTTTCCTTCATTATCACCACTACCCTTATCTGGGCACTTAGCTATGAAATATCAAATCTTTTCACAATTAAAATATTTAAAAGGTAATTTTCCTCAATATTTATTTGTGCCCTTTTTGGCTTGTGAATGAATAGAGCTCCATTGTCATCTTCATCACTGCTAGAACTGTCACTTGATTCTTGAATCTTAACCTTCTCTTTTTTTGATGTCTTGAACATAGTTTCTCTCTTTGAGAGTTTCTCTTATTCAATCAGTATCTCATATACCATAAAAATACCATGTAGTTCATCCATCTTTAACAAGGCTAAATTCTTCATCTCTTTAATTGCTAAAACTTTTGGATCATATCTCAATGGTAGAGATCTCAAAATTATTTGTACTACAGTTGATTCTTCTAAATTTTCTCTAAGGCATTGAGTTTGATTAACTATTTGATCAACCCACAAAATGTAACTTACTATATTTTATTCCTCTTCCATTTTGAACTATCTTTTGAAAGTCTAAAGCTTAGCTTGCTGAACCTTTCCATCACCTTTGTAAATATTTTCAAGTTTTACCCAAGTTTCATATGCAAATTTACATTGCATAACTTTAACAATTTTTGATTCACATAAACCACACAAAATATCATTTAAAGCTTCTGCATTATTTTCACTTGATTTCTTTTCCATCAGAGTAGTTACAAGTATCTATGGCTCTTCATATTCCTCCACCACTACTTGTCAAATGTTGAATCGAAGGGCCATCAGATAAATCCTCATCCTTATACTCTAAAAATCATAGTTTGTCACATCAAACAAAGGTACCTTATTTATGAAAAAAATTCATATGATCCAACCATCGTGCTTTCCCTAATCTACTTTCAAGCTGTAAAACTTTTTAAAAATGAACCTACTCTAATACTAATTGTTAAGCATGAGATATACTATGAGAAGGAGTGAATTAGCATATCATATATCTTATAAAATTTCACTTAATCAATTTCCACTTAATCATACATTCAAGATATGTAATAAAATTAAAACAATAACATACACCACACAAGAGAGAGAGAGAGACACTAATTTTTTACATGAAAACCCAAAGTAAAAAAAAACCATGGAAAATAATCTGAAGTATATGAGTGAGAACCAAATCAAATTATAAAGTTTTCAAACACCAACTTGCAGGAGAACCAACCCCTTTACTGAGCACTAAAACACCAACTGTTTATGAGCACCAATCCATAGGAGCACCAACCCCTTGCAAATATTTGTGATCACCAATCCACAGGGGCACCAACCCTTCTTGTATATAAAACATAATTATCTCTCAATATTACTTACTCAAAAAATGATAAAAATCTACAATATCTCTTGCTTTTCTCTCCTTTTTTTAATATAAAATAAATATAAACCATGCAATCTCTTTCATTTTACAAATGGATTCTCAAGCCTTTATTTATAGCTTTCCAAATGACCTTTGGCATTCACCCTTTGTGACCCTTCAATATTCATAGAAAATGTTTCCAAACTTGCATGATCCTTTGTATCCTTGCATTTAAAAATTCACATGGTGACCCTTCATAAGCAAATGCATCCTTTCTCTTTTATCTTTATCTTGATGAATTTTTGTATTCCTTAAAGTGTGCTTTCATAGAAAAATGTGCCATACCCTCTTTTGTCTTCACATGGTGACTCTTGGAATTCTTCAAGAAGACTCTTCATGAGAAAATGCATATGATTCCTCTTATCTTTACTCAATGACTCTTTGACTTCTTCATGGGTCCTCTTTTGACTTATATGCAACCAAAACTATATTTTTTAATATTAAATAAATATTAACATACATTAGCCAAGATATGAATATTAAAAACACCATTAAATGCAATGGGGCCTTTATCACCAATGCTAGACCTTTGACATTAATGACAATATTTCCAACAATCTCACCTTTTGTCATTGATGGTAACCTCAAATTAAAATTGACACATCCTGAACCCTGTACTACGCATGTCAATCTACACATACTACAATCTAAAAAATATATAGTAACTCTCTTTTACTATAGCAACCTGTACCTATATTTGCACCTATACCTATACCTATACTTATTTCTATTCCTCTCCCCCTTTGATATCAATGACAAAGGGCCTATCCTGAAGTTAATACTTAGCTCCCCCTCAACTGATGTTGATCCTCAATGGTAGGAAGTAAAATAAATTACTCTCAACTTTTCTCACAGATACTCAAATGTGTCTTTTGGTAATGCCTTTATAAAAATATCTACAATATATTTTGTAGTACTTAAATATTTTATCTTAACCTGTTGATCTACAACCTACTCTCTCAATAAATAATATATGATAGGAATATGTTTGGTTCTTGAATACATTACTAGATTCTTAGAAATATTAATAACACTTGTATTGTCATAAAAAATAGAAATAAGTTCATCATATTTTACCTTGATATCTTTTAAAGTTTACTTCATCTAAAGCACTTGAGTATAACACAATACTACTATAATATATTCTGTTTTAGCTATAGAAAGTGATACCAAGTTCTATTTTTTGCTTAGCCATGATACTAAGCTATCACTAAGGAAGAAATATCCTCCACTTATACTCTTTTTGTCATTGAAGTAACTTGTCTAATCTGAATCTGTATAAGCAATCAAAGTGAAATCTCTACTTGTGAGATACCACAATCCATAATCTAATGTCCCCTTGATATATCTGAATATTCTCTTCACCAATTGAACATGAATATCTTTTAGAGCTGACTGATATCTTGAAACCATACCTATTGTATGCATAATGTTTGGCCTTGATGTTGTTAAATATAAAAGATTACCAATCATATATCTATACAAATATTGATCTTCAATAGGTAAATCTTCATCCTTGTTCACCTTATTTCTTGTACTGATTGGTGTGCCAACTGGTGCACAATATTTAAAACTAAATTTCTTCAACATTTCTTTGGCATGTTTACTTTGAGATATGAAAATTATTTTATTTCATTAAAATATTTATAATCCTAAAAAAATGATGATTCTCCAAGCATAGGCATCTCAAATTCTTTTTATATATTATCAATTTTTTTTTTGGTCATCTTTTCAATATTTCCTCTAAAAATGATGTCATCAACATATACCACAATAATCAATTGATGTTTACCTTTTATTTTGATGTAGAGATTACTGTTGGCAAATCCTCTCTTGAAACCTTGATTTTATAGGTACTTATCAAGTCGTGCATACTAATCTCTACGAATTTTGTTTCAATCCATATAGTGCTTTCTTCAATCTATATACATGGCCACTAATATTTGAGAGAATAAATCCCTCAGGATGCTCAATGTAGACCTCTTTTTTTAGATTCCAATTTAATAAGGTAGATTTGACATCCATATAAAACACTTTAAAATTTTTAAACACTACATATGTAAGAAACATTCTAATAGCCTCTAGCCTTGTCACTGGTATAATTTTTTTTTCAAAATCTGTTCCCTCAATCTGAGCATATCTTTCACATAGTAATATTTCTTTATTCAAATTTACTTCTCTATTTTCATTCAACTTATTTTTTTAAACTCATTTTGTTCCTATCAAATTATGATGTTTTGGTCTAGGCACTAATTCCCAAGTATCATTCTTTTCTATCTGATTTAATTCTTCATCCATTGCCTTAACCTAATGTTTATCATGTCTAGCTTCTGAAAAAGTTTTAAGCTAAATTTTGGATAACAAAAAGAAATTAACTTGCTCAAATTCACTTACCATCATTTTTCATGTGTGAATTCTTTAATTTGTGTCTATGATGATGTCACCTTTATTATGATTTCTATGGCCATATTTGGATGGAGTTTTGGTATCCTTTTTCTCCTTCTTTTCATCTTTATCTAATTATTCAAAATATTCCTCTTCAATAATTTTAGGAATGTCTATTGGATCACTGATTCTTTATGCTCCATATTCTTCTATCTTAACACTTGCACTTTTAAATATTTTCTTGATTCTTTTGTTATAACATTTATAAGCTTTACTATTGCAAAAATAACCATAAAATATATCTTCATCTGCTCTAGATTCAAACTTATCTAATTTTTCATCGGTTCTCTTTATGAAGCATCTACTACTGAAAACTCTAAAATAATCAATTATTGTTGATTTGTCTTTATATAGCTCATAAAGAGTCTTATCACTATTGACTCTCAAAAATTCTCTATTCTAAATATGCACTACTCTAACAACTGCCTTTCTCTAATATTTATCTAGTATCTTGGATTCATTTAGCATTGTCCTCGCCATCTCTTGAACTATTCTATTTCTTTATTCAACTACTCTATTTTGCTATGGAGTTTTGAAATCTAAATAATGTCTCTTTGTTCCATGGTCTTCACAATACTGAACAAATTGATTTGACATGAATTCTTTTTTTGATATGTTCTTAGGCACTTAATCTTCAAACTGGTTTCATTCTCAACTAATGCTTTGAACACTTTGAAATGTCTAAAAGCTTTTGATTTAAAAAAAAAAACATTACCCAAGATATACATAAAAATCATCAATAAGTAACATGAAATATTTCTCACTTTGAGTACTTTGAGTTCCCATAGGTCCACAAAAATTAGTGTGAACAAGCTCTAACATCTGAGTGGTCGATTACTCTTTTGTTTTGAATCACCTTTTGACCGAATTCTCATGCTCACAAGGTTCAAAAATCATGTTGAATGGCTTTGTAATCTTTGAAAGATTTCTAACTGCTTACTTCTTGTTGATCTTGATAAGATTATCAAAATTTATGTCTCATTCTCCTATGCCATATCTAACTTTCTTCAATCTGACTCAAATAACATCTTTGACCTTTGATGTTTGATAATATATTAAAATTATTTCCTGCTCTCTAAGCATATACAACCAACACATATAAATATTTTCTTCTAATTTCATAACCTTATACGTAAAACTTTAGTGTGTGCCCTTGATCACATATTTGACTTATACTCAAAATATTATTCTTAATACTTACATATAAAACATTTTAAATTTTATTTCTACCATTTCTAAATTTAGGGTATTTTTTTAGTAATTTTGGCAGTAGTATTATCTTTGAATTTCACTATGCCACAATTGATCTTCTTCAAGATTATGAACTTGCTCTTGTCTTCTGTCATGTGCCTCAAACATCCACTATCAATAAACCATGGGTTTTTTTCATTTCTTGCATGCAAAGTTGTCTCAACCAATATAGATTTTTTAAGTTGTTTTTTCTGTCATGAATCTATCTAAACTTTTTTCTTGATGAATGGAGCCTTGAAACTCTAGTCCTTCTTGACTAAATCGAACATGCTTCTATAATATCATGTTATGTATTCAAAGTTATTACACTTGTAACAAATTATGGCCTCTTCATTAAAACTTGATAGAAGAGCAAAAGAGTTGTGGCTTCTACTTGACTCCGCATGAATTTTCTTCTCCTTATTTCTAAAATTGTTATCTTTTTTTTGACATTCTATTTTCTTATGACCATATCCATTAAAATAAAAATAGTAACCATAAAAATAAGACATGTTTGTGTATTTATGATCTGATTGCCTTTTGTAGCTCTGTTCCTTTCAGCTTTCTTTGTTTGAGATGTCCTTTGTATTCTTAACTTCTTCCATTTTTATTTCTTCTTTTGTAAGAGCTTCAACACAGTTATTTTCTTTTTCTATCTTAACCTTGTCTATGGCCTCCCCTTTATCTTTTTAAAATATGATACCTATCTTATCTGATACTGATCTTTGAATTTTTAATATCTTATTCATCATATTAGTGTTATTCTCAAATTTTGAATCATTGGCTACTCTATCATTGATTATTTTATTTGTTTTCTCAAGATATGCTTTTAAAGAAAAAATTTTATTAAAATACTTTTCACATTCTTTATTTAATTTTTACAACTATGCCATCAGATATTTTTCATTCTTCTTGGCTTCTTCAAAGTGTTTTTGTAGATCTTTAATTATTATTTTTGACTCCTTTTCAATTTTCTTGATCTAGAGCTTCAATATTTAATTCTTTTTCTCAAGAGCTTTTAAATATGCTAAAGCACAAATAAGTTCTCCTTCTAGATTCACTTCAGCTTCATCCTATTCTTCTTCTTGATCATCTATACTTTTACTTGTGAAGGCATATTCATGTATGGACATGAATAAAATCTCTTTTTCTTTTGAATCACTGACTCCATTATCTTCGACTGAGCTAAGATCTTTAGAATACAAAATCTTCTCGAATCTTTGCTTGAATTTTCCTTTGAAATTCTTCTTGTATATAGAATTTCTTTCTTCATTGACAACATTACCCTTATCTGGACACTTAGCTATAAAATGTCTAATCTTTTTAGAATTAAAATATTTAAAAGGTAATTTTCTTTGATATTTACTTGTGCCTTTTTTTGACTTGTGAATGAATAGAGCTCCATTGTCATCTTCATCATCGCTAGAACTATCACTTGATTCTTGAATCTTAGCCTTCTTTTTATTTGATGTCTTAAAAGTAGCTTCTCTCTTTGAACGTTTATCTTATCTGGTCCACATCTCATATGCCATAAGAATAACATGTAGCTCATCCATCTTTAGCTTGGCTAAATTCTTCATATCTTCAATTGTCAACACTTTTGTATTATATTTTAATGGTAGAGATCTCAAAAAAAAATTTATCACAATTTATTTTTTTAACTTTTTTTTAAGACCTTGAATCTGATTAACTACTTGATCAACCCATAAAAAGTAACTTGTTATATTTTTTTCCTCTTCTATTTTCAAACTTTCAAACTATCTTCTAAAAGTTTGAAGCTTAGCTTGTTGAACCTTTCCATTACCTTTGTAAATATTCTCAAGTTTTACTCATATTTCATGAGTAGATTTATATTTTATAACTTTAACAAATTCTGATTCACATAAACTATATAAAATAGTATTTAAAGCTTTATCATTATTTTCACTTGCCTTTTTTTTGCTAGAGTAGTTACAAGTGTCTGTGGCTCTTCATATTCCTCCACAACTACTTGCTAAATATTGAATTCAAGGGCCATTAAATTAGTCTTCATCCTTATGCTCCAAAAAACATAATTTATTTTTATCAAATAAAGGTGCCTTATTTATAGAAAAACCTTCATGTGATCCAGCCATCATGCTTTCTCTGATCTACCTTCAAGCTATAAAACTTTTTCAAAAGGAACCTACTCTGATACCAATTATTAAGCATGGCATATATTGAGGGGGGGTGAATCAGTATATCATATATCTTATAAAATTTCACTTAATCATACATTCAAAATATGTAATAAAATTGAAATAATAACATCCACCATATAAGAGAAAGAGACACCAAATTTTTATGTGAAAACCCAAAGAGGAAAAAACCATAGATAAAAATCTCAAGTATATAAATGATCACCAAGTCAAATTACAAAGTTTGAAAGCACCAACTTTTAGAAGCACCAACCTCTTTGTCAAGTACCAATGCAATAACTATTTGTGAGCTCCAACCCACAGGTGCACCAACCTTTTACAAAGATTTGTGAGCATCAACCAACATAAACACCAACCCCTCTTGTGTATTAGACAAATATCTTTCAATGTTGGTTACTTAGTAAATGATAGAACTCTACAATATCTACTTTTCTCTTCTCTTTTCTTATATAAAACAAATACAAACCATGTACTCTCTTTCATTTTACAAGTGGATTCTCAAGTCTTTATTTATATCTTTCCAAATGACCTTTGTCATTTACCCTTTGTGACCCTTCAATCCGCATGTAAAATGGCACCAAATTTGCATGACCCTTCATATCTTTGCATTTGAAAAGTCACATGGTGACCCTTCATAAGAAAATATGTCCTTTCCTCTTTTATCTTTATCTTGATGACTTTTCATATTCTTCAAAGTGTCACTTCATGGAAAAATGTGCCATACCCTCTTTTATCTTCACATGGTGACTCTTGTAATTCCTCAAGATGACTCTTCATGAGAAAATATGTCCCATTCCTCTTGTCTTTACCTTGTGACTCTTTGACTTGTCCACGAGCACTCTTTTGACTTATATTCAACCAAAAATATGTTCATTAATATTAAATAAATATTAACACACATTAGCCAAGATATGATTATTAAAAACACCATTAAATGTAATGAGCCTTTTATCACCAATGCTATACCTTTGACATCAGTAATAATATTTTCAACAGTCTCCCCCTTTATCATTGATGACAACCTTAAACTGAAACTATCACATCTTGAAACCTATATTATACATGTCAATTTATACATACTACCATCTAAAAAACATAAAGTAACTTCCCCTTACTATAACAACCTATACCTATTCTTTATATGTATTTCTACACTTGTACCTATACCTATTCTCATTTCTATTCTTCTCCCCCTTTGACATCAATGGAAAAGGGCCTATCATAAAGCTAAAACTTAGCTCCCTCTCAATTGATGTTGATCCTCAATGACAAGAAGTAAAATAAATTACTTCCAACTTCTCCTACAGATACTCAAATGTGTTTTTTGGTAGTGCCTTTATGAAAATATCCACAATCTATTCTATAGTACCGATATATTTTATCTTAACCTGTTGATCTACAACCTTCTCTTTCAAAAAGTGATATCTGATTGGAATATGTTTTATTCTTGAATGCATCACTATATTCTTAGAAATATGAATAGCACTTGTGTTGTCACAAAAAATATAAATAGATTCATCATATTTTACCTTTGATATCTTCTAAAGTTTGCTTCATCTAAAGCACTTGAGTACAACACAATACTGCTAGAATATAGTCTGTTTTAGCTGTAGAAAGTGATATCAAGTTTTGGTTTATTTCTTAGCCATGATACTAAGCTATTACTAAGGAAGAAATATCCTCCACTTGTACTCTTTCTGTCATCTAAATAACTTGCTTAATTTAAATCTCTATAAGCAACCAAAGTGAAATCTCTATCTGTGAGATACCACAATCCATAATCCAATGTCCCCTTGATATATCTAAATATTTTCTTCACCAATTGAACATGACTATCTTTTAAAGTTAACTAATATTTTGAAACCATATATACTACATGCATGATGTCTGGCCTTGATGCGATCAAATATAAAATAGTACTAATTATAGATATATATAAAGATTGATCTACAATAGGTGAATCTTCATCCTTGCTCACCTTATTTCCTATACTCATTGGTGTGCTAACTAGTGCACAATCCTCAAAACCAAATTTCTTCAACATTTCCTTAGCATATATATTTTGAGATATAAAAATTCTTTTATCTGACTGAAATATTTGTAATCTTAAAAAATGATAATTCTCCAAACATAGACATTTCAAATTCTTTTTATATATTATCAAAAAATTCTTTTACTATCTTTTCAGTGTTTTCTCTAAAAATGATGTCATTAGCATATACCACAAAAATAAATTGATTCTCACCTTCTATTTTGATGTAGAGATTACTGTCAACAAATCCTCTCTTGAAACCTTGATCTTGTAGGTACTTATCAAGTCTTACATACCAAGCTCTAAGAGCTTGTTTCAATCCATACAATGCTTTCTTCAATTTGCATACACAGTTACTAATATTTTAGAGAATAAATCCTTCAGGTTGCTTAATGTAGACCTCTTCTTCTAGATTTCTATTTAGAAAAATAGATTTGATATCCATCTGAAACACTTTAAAAATTTTAAACACTACATATGTAAAAAATAATCTAATAGACTCTAGCCTTGTCACTAGTGCAAACGTTTCTTTAAAATCTATTCTTTCAATCTGAGCATATTTTTTACATACTAATCTTGATTTATTCCTAGTTACTTTTCCATTTTTATTCAACTTATTTTTGTAAACCCATTTTATTTCTATCACATTGTGATCTTTTGGTCTAGGCACTAATTCTCAAGTATCATTCTTTTCTATTTGATTTAATTCTTCATCTATTAGATTAACCTAATGCTTATCATGTTTAGCTTCTAAAAAAGTTTTAGGTTGAATTTTGGATAATAAGGAGAAATCAACTAGCTCAGATTCACTTACCATCATTCTTTTGTGTGAATTCTTTCATTTATGTCTCTGATGATGTCATTTTAATTATGATTTCTTTGGACATATTTAGATGGAGTTTTGGTGTCCTTTTTCTCTTTCTTATCATCTTCATCTGATTCTTCAAAATCTTCCTCTTAAATTATTTTAATAATTTCTATTGGATCACTGATTCTTTGTGCTCCATCTTCTTCTATCTTGACACTTACACTTTTAACTATTTTTTGAGTTCTTTTATTATAACATTTATAATCTTTATTTTTGCAAGAATAACTAAGAAATATAAATTTATCTACTCTAGATTCAAACTTACCTAATTTTTCATCAATTCTTTTGTTGGTTATCTTTCCATAGCTCATAAAGAGTCTTGTCACTGTTGACTCTCAATAATATTCTATTCTGAATATGCACTACCTCTCTCCAATATTTATCTAGTATCTTGGATTCATTTAGCATTATCCTCGCTATCTCTTGAACTGTTCTATTTATTTGTTCAACTATTCTATTTTATTGTAGAGTTTTAGCTGTTGAATAATGTCTTTTTATTCTATGGTCTTTATAATACTCAATAAACTGATCTAACATGAATTCTCCTCTTTGATTTGATCTTGGACACTTAATATTCAAACTAGTTTCATTCTCAACTAATGCTTTGAATGCTTTGAAATGTATAAAAGCTTTTAATTTTAAAAAAAAAAAATTATCTAAGTCATACGTGAAAAATCATCAATAAGCAATATGAAATATTTCTCATCTTGATTACTTTAAATTCTCATAGGTCTACACAAATCAGTGTGAATGAGCTCTAACATCTGAGTGGTTGAGTACTCATTTATTTTAAACTACCTTCTACCTGCTTCCCATGCTGACAAGGTTCACAAAGTGTGTTGAATGGCTTTGTAATCTTTAAAAGATTTTTGATTACTTGCTTCTTACTGATGTTGACAAGATTGTCAAAATTTATATGTCTTATTCTTCTATGCCATAGCCAACTTTCTTCAATTTGACTCAAACAACATATTTGACCTTTGATGTCTGATAACATATACAAATTATTGCCTATTATATGAGCATCTACAACCAATACATCTGAATCTTTTCTCTTAATTTCATAATTTTCTACATAAAACTTTAGTGTGTGTCCATAATCACATATTTGAATTACACTCAAAAGATTATGCTTAAGACCTTCTATATACAAAATAATTTCAATTTTAGTTCTACCATTAACCAAACTTATTGTACCCTTTCTAGCAATTTTAGTAGTAGTATTATCTCCAAATTTCACTATACCACCATTGATCTTCTTCAAGGTTATGAACTTGCTCTTGTCTCCTATCATGTGCCTTGAACATCCACTATCAATAAACCATGGCTTTTCTTCATTTCTTACATGCAAAGTTGTCTAGACCAACATAGACTTTTCAAATTATTTTTTCTACCATGAACATGTCTGAACTTTCTTCTTGATGAATGGAGCCTTGAAACTCTAGTCCTTATTGACTGACTCAAACATGCTTCTACAATACCAGGCTATGTGTTTGAATTTATTTCACTTGTAACATATTATGGTTTCTTCATTAAACCCTGATAAAGGAGCAAATGAGTTGTGGATTCTGCTTGACTGTACATGAGTTTCCTTGTCTTTATTTCTAAAATTGTTAGCTCCTTTTTGACATTCTATTTTCTTATGACCATATCCATTAAAATAAAAATAGTAACCATAAAAATAATACATATTTGTGTATTTCTGACTTGATTACCTTTTGTAGCTCTATTCCTTATAACTTTATTTATTTGAGATGTCCTCTATATTCTTAACTTCTTCTTTTTTAATTTTCTTTTTTGTAAGAGCTTCAACATAGCTCTTTATTTTTTTTATATTAACCTTATCTGTGGCCTCCCCTTTCTCTTTTTTAAATTTGATACCTATCTTATCTAACATTAATCTTTGACTTTCTAATATCTTATTCAACATATTAGTGTTATTCTCAAATTTTGAATTATTGGCTGCTCTATCATTGATTATTTTATTTATTTTCTCAAGATCTACTTTGAAAGAATCAATTTTATTAACATACCTTTCACATTCTTCACTTACATCTTGAAACTATGCTGTTAGATATTTTTCATTCTTCTTGACTTCTTCAAAGCATGTTTTTAAATCTTCAATTATTTCCTTTGACTTCTTTTTATTTTTCTCAATCTGAAACTTCAATCTTTGATTCTTTTTTTTAATTGCTTTTAACTCTTCTAAGGCAAAAATGAGTTCTCCTTCCAGATTCACTTTGACTTCATCCTATTCTTCTTCTTGATCATCTATATTTTTGCTTATGGAAGCATCTTCATGTATGGCCATGACTAAAATCTCTTCTTCTTCTAAGTCACTGACTCCACTATCTTCAGCTGAGTTAGGATATTTAGAATACAAACTCTTCTTCTTTAATCCCTTCTTGAATCATTTTTGAAATTCTTTTTGTATGTAGACTTTCCTTCTTCATTATCACTATTACCCTTATTTAGAAACTTTCATTTACATTAAAATATTTAAAAGGTAATTTTCATTTACATTTACTTGTGCCCTTTTTTGGCTTGCAAATGAATAGATCTCTGTTGTCATTTTCATCATCGCTAAAAATGTCACTTAATTCTTGAATCTTAGCCTTCTCTTTTTTTGATGTCTTTAAAGTAGCTTCTCTCTTTAAGGGTTTCTCTTGTTTGGTTTGCATCTCATATACCATAAAAGTACAATGTATCTCATCCATCTTTAGCTTGGCTAAATTATTCATCTCTTCAATTGCCAAAATATTTGCATCATATCTCAATGGTAGGATCTCAAAACTTTTTATACCATAATTGATTCTTCTAACTTTTTTCTAAGAACTTGAATCTGATTAAGTATTTGATTAACCAGTAAAAGGTAACTTACTATATTTTTTTCCTCTTCCATCTTCAAACTCTCAAACTATCTTCTAATAGTCTGAAGCTTAGGTTGTTAAACCTTTCCATCACCTTTGTAAATATTCTCAAGTTTTACCCAAATTTCATGAGTAGATTTACATTGCATAGCTTTAATAAAATTTAATTCACATAAACCACATAAACTAACATTTAAAGTTTTAGCATTCTTTTTACTTGCCTTCTTTTCCACCAGAATAATTACAAGTGTCTGTGGCTCTTCATATTCCTCCACCACTGCTTGCTAAATGTTGAATCTAATGGCCATAAAATAAGTCCTCATCCTTATGCTCCAAAAAACATAATTTTTTCCATCAAATAAATGTGCCTTATTTATAAAAAAACCTTCATGTGATCTAGCCATCGTGCTTTCCCCGATCTACCTTTGAGCTGTAAAACTTTTTCAAAAGGAACCTGCTATGATACTAATTGTTAAGCATGGAATATACTGAGAGGGGGGGGGGGTGAATCAATATATCATATATCTTATAAAATTTCACTTAATCAAATTCTACTTAATCATACATTCAATATATACAATAAAATTGAAACAATAACATGCACCACACAAGAGAGAGAGAGGGAGAGACACCAAATTTTTACATGGAAATCCAAAGTGAGAAAAACAATAGAGAACAATCTCAAGTATATGAATGAGCACCAACTCAAATTACAAAGTTTGTAAGCACCAACTTGCAGAAGCACTAACCCCTTTGCTGAGCACCAACACAATAACTATTTATGAGTACCAACCCATAAGAACACCAACCCCTTACAAAAATTTGTGAACACCAACCCACAAGAGCACCAAACCCTCTTGTGTATAAAACACAACTATCTCTAAATGTTGCTTACTCAACAAATGATAGAACTCTACAATATCTCTTACTTTTCTTTCCTCTTTTCTTATATAAAACAAATGCAAACCATGTACTCTCTTGCATTTTACAAAAAAATTCTCAATCTTTTATTTATAGATTTCCAAATGACCTTTGGCATTCACCCTTTGTGACCCTTCAATATTCATGGAAAATAGTGCTAAACTTACATGACCCTTAATATCCTTGCATTTGAAAAGTCACATGGTGAACCTTCAGAAGCAAATTCATCTTTTCCTCTTTTATCTTTATCTTGGTGAATTTTCATATTCCTCAAAGTGTCCCTTCATAGAAAAATGTGCCATACCCTCTTTTATCTTCATATGATGACTCTTGGAATTCTTCAAGATGACTCTTTGTGAGAAAATGCATCCCATTCCTCTTTTTTTTACCCCGTGACTCTTTGACTTATCCATGGGCCCTCTTTTGACTTATATGTAACCAAAAATATATTTATTAATATTAAATAAATATTAACACACATTATCCAAGATATGAATACTAAAAACACCATTAAATGGAATTGGGCTTTTATCACCAATACTAGACCTTTGACATCAATGACAATATTTCCAACATCACAATGAATAATAATGTAAGTGATTTGATAAAGCATATAATGCCAGAGCTTTTTAGTTTCAAAATACATGGTGAGGCAATCATGTTCAGATTTTGTATATCACTTCTTATATTCGATGAGGCCTTAGCTAATATTATAGATGGCATATTCCCTCCTAGAATCATCTTGTTAGGAAAGCATTGCCCTAACTATTATGGGTGTGAAAGAGGTATATAAGATTAATGGATGATCATTTGAAGGTGGATGAAGAGTAGGTGGGTAAATTAAGGATTATTTTATATTGTCAAATGTTTTTTGACAAGGATATGTCCATTCTAAGGCATTACCTTTTTTAAGAAGAGAATTGATAGAATAGTTAAGGTAAACCATTATGGGGATGAATCATCTAATTACCTAGAGTTTACTTAGGTAAGTATGAATATATATAATGGAATGGGGGATGGGCATGTTGATGATAACAATGATTTTGACAGGATCAATGTCAATGCCTTGAAGAGAGACTTAGAATCCTAATAATTTTATAGATGTGACACTAAAAACACACTTGTAGGTATTTAGTCTAAATTTATATTTAATGAGATGATTGAAGATGATAACAAGATCAAAGAGATGAGTCTTGTAGATTTTTGATTTAGAAATGAGGTCATCCACATAGGTTTTTATAATCTTATGAATGACATAATGAAAGATGCGGGTCATCATCCATTGATAGGTATCTTGAACATTTTTGAGTTTGAAGGGAATTTTAAGATAGTAATAAATGCCCCATTCTATGGTGAAAGTTATCTTATGTTGGTCTTTAGGTGTAATGTGAATTTGGTTATAACTTGAGAAACCATCCATAAGAGATAACATTTTATAACTAAAGTGGAATTGATGATGGCATCAATAGAAGGTAGAGAGAAATTGTCCTTGGGACAAGCAAGATTAAGATTATAGAAATAAATGCAAATGAAAATGACCATGGTGAATTTATTATGACCATGGATAATGTTATAACTCATTCTTAATAGTCTAGGGGATTGATAAACTTAGCATCAAGAAGCTTGATAATTTGTTTATAGCATAAAGATGAAACTTTTGGTGGAAATTTTCATTACTTTTGTCTCATGGGTTTGGCATCAGGGTAAGCGATAATATTGTGCACCATGATGCTAAGTTCAATGCCAAGCATGCCCTCATAAGACCAAGAAAAAGTCTCATGATATTTATCAAAGAATAAATTGAAGTTATCATGTTCAATTTGTGTGAGTTCATGAGAGACTATAATTGGTTGAGGACATGATGGGGTACCATATTCAATTCAAGTAGTTTCCTTAATAAGCATAGTATTGCCATCTTGGAAATGATATGGTTCATTAGGTAAAGAGGAAATTGGATTTGCTTTAGGGTCAATTCTAGTGATGAAGTTTTTGAAACAAGGGGCTTTCTTCTTGAAATTTTAGAGTTTGTGATGCTACCGAGGGAGTTGAGGTTATTGGGAATAAAGCAATTTAAGAATGGCTTCATCACTAGGAAAAGTGGGAATAAGACCATAATACTTGACATATATTTAGATATAATTTTTTTTATTACCATGGTGATTATATTTAGAATGCATTTGATGTACATCTATGGCCTTTAGAATCTAATGTAATCCCAAAAGTAGGAGTAGGGGAAGAAGGTTGATCGAATTTTAGATGGTTTGTTTTTAAATTCATTGATGGGGGAAAAATTGGATGTAAGTATTGAATCTATAGGTGGTATAGAAGATTCAAGAAGTAACAAAGGTTTGAAAGACAAGACTTGTTATACCACCCAAGGAATATCAATAAGTGGAGAATTAATAGGAGGTATATGACCTTTGGGAGTTAACTCAAAGATAGTGGAAATGGTTTGAACATCACAGTTGAAAGAATGTATTTCAGCTAAAGTTTTCTGATAATGTTGAATATCCAAGTCTCATGATTGATTCTAGGCCATGATGTAGTTATCATCATAAGTTTGGATAAATTCTACATGCTTGAGATTTAGGAGTTTTAGAAGGGGAAATACCTAGATCACTGAATTTACATGGACATATGATTAAAGGATCTTGGAATAATTTGGCCACCCTATAATCAGTACATGTGATCATCAATGAGAGGGATGGTGCAATAATTAGGTAATAAAGAAGGAGGAACCCACTCTGATATGTCAGGAGGTAGCTTAATAGTGTTGCAAGTAATTGGGTTTATCATCATTTGAATTAACAAGAGTGACATGTAAGTCCATATTGATGTTGATGAATGCAGGTAAGGGAGCATTGTTGATTATTGGAATGGTAGGAATGTGATATTGTGATTTAAGATTGGGAATTTGAATACTCTAAGGGTTAGGATTAGCCTCATGTTTATACCTTTTTATGTTATGCAAGAACTTGATACATTGACTACCATAAGAGGTGATAGCCCTCATTCTATGAGTCCATGGTCATCCTAGGAGTATTTTGTAAGATAGGGGTAAATCAAAGACCATAAGATTAGTTTAAATAGTCTTAGGCCTGATTTTAAGGGGTAACTAAATAAAACCATGTGGATTTTGATTAGTTTTATCAAATCCAATATAGGTTAGGCATGTTTTCTTGAGATGATATTTATTATAGATAAGTTTTTGGATGAGCCACAAATATGTCACATTAATATTGGACCTTTCATCAACTAAAAATTTATGAATAAGGGTGGTATTAATGGCTATGTTAATGAGTAGGTGTGGATCATCGATGTGAAAAAGGATATCATCATTAATCATGTCTTCTTTAAGGAATTCAATGGAAGGTTTGGAAGAAGGACAAATGGATTTGATGTTATGTACATTGGTAGGTTGAGGCTCAAGAGAGGGTGTTTCTTCTTATATAGAAGATAGGTCTTCAATTTCTTGTAATTTTTGCATGAGGAACTTGCAATGATAAGGGTGTTAGGAATTAAAAAAATTAAATTAGATTTAATACAACCATAAATTAGATCTAGCTTATGAAATAGCATGCATCATAGAAACATTCCTAAAATCATAGATATAATGAAAGCATTAAAATGGAGAGAATAAGAATCAATCACACAACATAGATCTAACATGGTTCACCTAATGTGGGTTACATCCACCAAGAAAGTTTTGAATATAAATTGTAATCAAAACACAATTCTACAATGAACTCTCATAGAGATAGAAAAATCTCTTGTATAAAATGCTATAATTTCACCTACACCTGCACAATGTTGTATCTCACAAGTTTCTAAACCACACCTTATAATAAACACTAGCACTTTACAAAAACATTTGCACTTTGACTTTAATCCTCAAAGCCACACCCTGCAAAAAAAATCATTAACCTCTAAAGGCCACACCACACCTTGTATATATATAAAATGAAGGAAGGAACACAAAAGGAGGAGAAATGTGCAATGCTTATCCAAGATAAGCATTATCCAACATGTGACAATCCTCCTCCACCTAAGAAAGCTCATCCAAAAGCTCATCCATGAAGGAATATGCCAAGATTGGGTCTTCACCTTTCAAGGGCACATTTACCAATACCATGTGATCACAACCAACTCTTTAGAATAAGGAAGGAAACACATTTTCTAAGGAATAACCAAATCCCTTAGAATAGAGATGTCAACATGGAAAATAGACATTTGATAACCAATTCCATAAAACATGAAAACATAAAAATTAGATAAAATAAGGAATATTCTACTCACATGTGGAGCAAGATTCCACAAAAGGTGGAGTAGGGAAAACTACACTCCCCACATCCTTGGATCTCTCTAAGCCCCTAAAACATAATCCTAAGGTCGTGTGATATCCCCAAAGGGATCCACACTCAATAATCTCCCCCTTGGAGACCTTTTCTCCTGAATAAAAGCTATCACTACTCCATGACCACTAAGGCCAACCAAATTTGAACATAGTCTCAACTTGTCCAATGTGACCACCTTGGTCATCATATCTATAGGATTCTGGCTAGTATGAATCTTCTCCAGCTTCACCAAGTTCTCCTCCAAAGCTATCCTGATGAAGTGATAATGTAATTAAATGTGTTTTATCCTTGAGTACAAAATGGAGTTCTTTGCCAAATGAATAGCACTCAGACTATCACTGTGTAGTCTCCCAACTTCCTTCTCATGCCCCAACTCTTGAAATAAATATTATAACCAAATCATCTCCTTGATAGCCTCTACGAAAACAACATACTCTACCTATGTGGTTGACAAAGCCATAACCTTTTATATCCTATAAATCTAACTAACCACTATATCTCTAATAATAAATATATAACATGTCATACTTCTCCTGCTATTAATATCCCTTGACATATCTGAGTCCACATAACCACACAAAGTGGTATCTAATCCATCATAACATAATGAAAAATCTATGGTTCCTCTCAAATACTGAAGAATCCATTTCACCACTTGCCAATGATCATAACTTGGATCACTCATATACCTACTCATAACTCCCACTTCTTGGGAAATATCTAGCCTAGTATAAACCATAGCATACATCAAGTTGCCAACTGCCGATGAGTAAGGTACCTTGGACATCTTAAGATTTTTTAGATTCTATCTTTGGGACACTCCTTTGATAATGTAAAGTGGCCTACCAAAGGAGTACCAACTAATTTAACATCCAACATGCTAAACCTTTACAAGACTTTGTTCACACACTCTGATTAGGATAAGATCAACTTTCTCTCCTTCCTGTCATGAGAAATACTCATACCAAGGATTTGCTTTTTAACACCCAAATCCTTCATAGAAAAGGAGTCACTAAGCTGTTTCTTGACAATATGAATATGTTTTATGCTATTTCTTGTAACTAACATGTCATCAACATATAAGCATAATATAATAAAGAAACCATCATCAAAATGTTTGATGTACATGCAATGGTCAAAATGACACCTTTGATATTCTTGTTTCAACATAAAATAATCAAATTTCTTATACCATTATCGTGGAGCTTATTTCAATCCATACAAGCTCTTCTTTAGTCTGCACACATAGTTCTCCTTCCCTTTGACCTCGTATCCCTATGGTTGCTTCATTTACAACTCTTTATCCAAATCACCATGAAGAAAATTAGTTTTTACATCTAACTATTCTAAGTGAAAATACTCAATTGCAACTAAACCAAGAATAGTCCTAATAGAATTCATTTTTATAATAGGAGAGAAAATCTCAACAAAATCAATACCTAATTTCTATGCAAACCCATTAAAAACCATCCTAGCCTTATACCATTTTCTCCCTTCATCCTCTTCCTTTATTCTAAAGATCCACTTATTTGGCAATGCACTCTTGCTCTTAGGCAGTCTAACCGAATCCCATATTTTATTCTCCATGAGAGATATATGCTCCTCATCCATGGATTGTTCTCATTTCAACTTAGCATCTACCTACATTTGCTTCCTCTTAACACTCTAGTTCTCCATTTTTAGTGAGTAACAAATAATTAAAAGAAGGAGAAAAATGTTTAGGTGCTCTTCTTACCATAGGAGTTTAGGTTCCTTGTGTATAAGGTTCTTAAAATAAATACTTAGATACTTTTCCATCCATAATGTCATCCAATATTGTGTACTCTTTCTGTTCCTATTCCAATTCCTACAACTAATTCTTATGCATGACTTTTTTATTAAAGACTACATCTCTAGACTGAAATATTTTTTTATCTTTAATGCTCCATAAACAAAAACCAAAGTCATCCTCACCATAACCAACAAATGTGCTTTTCTTTGATTTAGCCTCTAGCTTGGTCCTATCCTCTTTCTTAATGAGATCAAAAGCCTCACATCCACCAAAGACTCTAAGAAAAGAATAATCAACATTCTTACTAGACCAATCTTGTTTAGGAATGCCTCCATCCAAAGGTATAAAAGGTCCTTTGTTAATCAGATATACTACCATGCTAACTACTTCTCCCCAAAACTATAAAGGTAACCCTGCATGTAACCTCATGATCCTAGCACATCCCATTATAATTTTGTTCATCTTTTTAGATGCCCTATTCTATTGTGGAGATCTTGGATCCATCCTTTTCCTATGGATTCTATTGTTAGAACAATAATCAAAGAAGGCATTACTATAATACTCACCTCCATTATCTGATTCGAAACATTTTAATTTGAGACCTATTTCATTCTCAACCAAGGCTTTCCACTTCTTAAAAGTGTTAAATACATCAGATTTATTTTTAATTTAATAAACCCAAACTTTCCTAGTTGCATCATTAATAAAAGTAACATAATTATTAGATTCACCAATAGAAGATACCTGAGCTAGTTCCCATACATATGAGTGTCTCAGATCTAACTTATGATCTTTCTTTATGGGTCCAACCTTCAGGAACTTAACCTGATTCTATTTCTTGTACACACAATTCTCATAAAAGTCTAGATCTAGATCTTTCAATCCAAGAAACATGTCTTTTAATATTTCTATACCCTTATGGCTCATATGACTGAGCCTATAGTGCCACATAGTTAAATCTCTATTTGTAGCAACTAAATCAAGAGAATCAACACTACTAGTCAAATATAAAGTATCAACTTTATTACCTCTCAAAATCACAAGATCACCTTTGGTAACTTTCCAAAAATCTACAATAAGCAATATTGAACATCCTTCACTACCTAATTACCCCACTAAAACCAAATGCCATCTCAACATAGGCACGTGTCTAACATCATTAATGATCCATGTGTTCCCATTTTTCATTTTAACCTAAACACAAATTTTTCCTACTATATCACATGGTTCATGATCACCAAAATAAACATGTCCTAGATTCTATTGAACATAATTAGTAAAATAATGCCTATGTGGGGTGGCATGAAAAGAAGCCCCTGAATCTAATACCCAAGACTCCAAAAAACTATCCATATAAATAATTAAGGCATCCTAACATGATTTACATGATGTCACATTTACCTCATTCGTTTCATCCTTGTTGGTATTCTTATCCTAAAGTGACCAACAATCCTTGTTTGAGTGTCCACTCATCCCACAATGTCAGCATATCATCTTGGATCTAGATCTAGACTTAGATCTACCTTTTGACTTTCCTCAGTTGCCTTTGCTCTTATCCTTTTACCTCCATCTAGTATCAATGGATAAATCATTACCTAAAGATGATTCACCAATGATTTTACTTCACATCTCCTCATTAAGAATCACACCTAAAACATCCTCAAAATTTAAGCTTCCCTTGGCAAGGACAACATTACTCACAACCATAACCAAACTATCCCAACTATTAGGAAAAGAACATAATATTAGTAAATATCTAACTTCATCATCAAACTTAATTCCAAATTAAGTTAGCATACTTACAATTGTATTAAAATCATTTAGATGATTATCTATTGAGCATTCTTAGACATTTTCATGTTAAACAATCTTTTTATAAGTATTTTTTATTAGAAGTTGAGGGTTTCTCATATAACTTTTCAAGTTTATCCACGAGATATTTTGTGGTTTTTTCATTAAAAATATTAAATGCAATAGAAGATGCTAGGCATAACTATATGGATCCCAATGCCTTCCTATCAAGCAATGACCAATCCACAACACTCATACTTACAGGTTATTCTACTTTCCCCTCCAAGGGGAGATGTGGTTCCTTCTGATATAGGTAATTCTCCATCTGAATTTTCCACAAACCAAAATGCTTACCTTCAAACTTTTCAAATCTGAATCTGATCTTTTCTCCCATAGCTTCCACTCAAGCTAATATCCTTTTTGTGATTTACCACTTCAACAAAACACATAACTAATGGATCTAATACCAATTTTTATAAATTAAAAACTTTTAAATTAGATTTAATAAAACCATAAATTATATTTAAATTATGAAATAACATGCATCATGGAAACATTCCTCAAATCATAGATATAATGAAAACATTAAAATGGAGAGAACAAAAATCAATCACACAACATAGATCTAAATTGGTTCACCCAATGTGAGATACATTTACCAAGAAAGTTCTCAATATAAACTATAATAAAAACACAAGACTATAATGAATTCTCATAGAGATAGAAAATATCTTGTAGAAAACACTACACAAAATGCTACACTTTTACCTACACTTGCACAATGCTGTATCTCACAAGCTACTAAACCACACCTTCCAATAAACACCTACACTTTACAAAAACATGTACACTTTGACTCTGATCCTCAAAGCCGCACCCTAAAAAAAAATCATCAACCTCTAAAGGCCACACCACACCTTGTATATATAGAAAATAAAGGAAAATCCACAAAAGGAGGAGAAATGTGTAGTTCTTATTCAATATAAGCATTATCCAACATGTGACAACCCTCCTCCACATAAACAAGCTCATCTAAAATCTCATCCATGAAAAAACACACCAAGATTAGGTCTCCACCTTTCAAGGAAATATTTACCAACACCATGTGATCACAACCAACTCCTTATAACAAGGAAGGTAATACATTTTCCAAGGAATAACCAAATCCCTCAGAACAAAGAAGTCAACATGGAAAATAGACATCTAACAACCAATTACATAAAACATAAAAACATAAAATTAGATAAAATAAGGAATATTCCACTCACATGTGGAGAAAGATTACACAAAAGGTGGAGTACTTAAAACTACACTCTCCACATCCTTGAAGCTCTCTAAGCCCCCAAAATGTACTCTTAAGTCATGTGATAGCCTGAAAGGGATCCACACTCAAAAAAGGGGAGGTGCAAACTAAATCCATAAAAGGAATATTACAAGGCATGGAGTTGAGATCTTATAAGAAGTTCTAATGGGTTTTAAAAGAAGAACCAGTGTGAGGTTTAAAAGGCAAGGTATATTTTAAAGGAATGGAAGTGGTTAGTGGTTCAAAAGGAAAAGATGGTTCTTCATTAGCTTTTGAAGCTAGGTGAGTGGTTATATTATCTTTGAGAAGTTGATATTATAAAGATGGTCTATTAGGTTTAGTCATATGATCTTTATGATTTGGTTTATGATGAAATTGAGCTTAAATACATTAAAATATTGATAATTATTGTATTATTGGTCATAGTCACCATCAATGGCATAAACATATTTTGTAGTTTATTGAGTGTTAGATGTGGAAAAATATTTTTGGTTATTAGAAGAGGAAACTTTGGTAGCTTGTCATTTTTGATAAGTAGTGGTATACTCTTGATGATGAAGTTGGATCATAAATTCATGATTGAAGGAATCACCAAGCATATAGGAGACAACAAATTTGGTAAGACCTTTATAGATTTCATGGGAATGACTAATGTCAGCTTGGAACCAATAAAATTGATTAGGGTCATACCGTTTAAGATGATTATTGGGATAATTAAATGGTTTAGAGGGAACTAATAATTATTTAATTTATTGCGCAGTTAATGGTATGTGAGAAGACACAAGATTATTAGCTTTGGAAACTCCTAGTTTGGTTTGAGGAGTATTTAAAGTGATTGCATTGGTATAATTTTGAAAATATCCCTTAAGTAATTTGGTATTAGGTTCAAATTTATTCATTAAAAAGTATTGACACCTAAATTGGTTAAGATATTTGTTAAGCATTTGAGGGGCAAAGGTTCAAACCTTATATTTAAGAGAAGGAGTTAAAGAAGTTATAAAGAGTTTAAATATATTATCATCAATCATGCTATGGTCAGCCTTGTGGGCCAAGGATTTTCATTGTTTGATAAAATTGTGAGTTGATTCAGTGGGAGATTGCTTAACATTGATTAAATGGCTAAGGAATTTTTTGGGAAGGTCATTGTGTTGAAATTATATTACTAGAGGATTGACTAAATCCTCTAGTTTCCATATGGAATGTTGGAAAAATTGGTTGTACCATTCTAAAACATCACCAATAAAGGTTTGAACTAGAAGTTTAATGGTGGAAAAAGTATTAGTTTGGATACACTCTTTATAAAGATTGCTAAATGCCTTAAGAAAAGATGTTAGGTCTTTAGTCTCATCATACTTGTTAGTTGGATATATGTTACCATTATCAATGGAAATGATGAAAGGAGCTAAAGGCTCATTTTGGGTATTTTTAAGCATCTTGTTAATCATGATGGGTTGGGGAATAACATTTCTTGTGGCATCTCTAAGAGGTGGAGGAATAAATTTTTGATTATTTTGAGGGACTAGAATCGAAAGTTGATTCACCATATTGATTAAATGTTGTTGTAATTTCATCATTTGGGACTTGTTAGATGTTTACGCTATGTTAATTTGTTTCATGACTTGTGCAATAATCTAGGTTAAATCAATTGATAGGTTGGATTTTGTAGGTGGACTCCCTGAATTGGTATTAGGGGGTGGGTTATTATGAGGTGGATTGCCAGTGGGGTTGTGTGATAAACTTGTGTCAATTACTCCCATATTGTGTTTGGATGTTTAAAGATGGGAATTATTTTTATAGGTACAAAAAGGATATAATCCACCTATTTCATCTTGAGGCATGATTTGAACCATGTTAAAATCCATAGATGAGGGGAAGAAGTGCTCCAAGAGTGAGGGTTTTCTTAGGAGGTAAAGAAAGGGAGAAAAAATACCCCATATAGTGTCTAAATGGATTCAAGTTGTCTACGAAGATTCTAATAGGGGATTTCATGATGCTTGATGAAAGGAAAAAGATTTTAAGAAAGAATAAAGAGAGATTAGGGATAGAGAACTAAGTCAGTCAAATAGAAGAGAAATGTCAGTCAATAGGTAAAAAGTCAACTAGATCAACAGAGTATCATGAATACATAGGTTGAGAAGAGTACAAAGTCATATGGGTTGACTGTGTCTATTGGAAATAGGTATAATAGAAAGATAAGAGACACAATCATGTTAGTTGACTATGTATTGTAGGTAGGAAGAAGGATACATTATGTAAGAGACTATGTTGATCAGAATGATAATGTCTTGAAATAAGGAAAAAGTTTTGCAAGATAAGGGAAGCAAGAATGAAAACAAACACATAAATAATTAGATTAGTGTGAGTGATCAGATTGGGGAACACAACAAAACTTCTTGCACCAACACTGGTCAATGCAAGTTTTTTCAATACAACACACAATGATCAGAGAGTAAGAAATAAACTTAAAAGTAGATGTTAACTAAGTGGTCATCCTAAGTGTTATTAGATTATTATAAAGTATTGACTTATATTTGATAGGAGAGTTGGATGAAGTAGGGAACTAGAAAGACAATCTATGGATGGTTTTAAGACATTTTTGCTAAAAAGGATCTGTGTTGGTAATGGTATTGGGTGGGTATTGCGATCAATCCCCTAACTTCACAATCTTGCACTACTAAGGGCGTCAAGTTCTCTTCCAATATGTACCATTGACCATTTATTTATACTTGGATAGATAACCAAGTTAGATTCTCCCTTGGTGAGGAATTACAAGTAGGTAGGCCTTGGGAAGACAAGTGTGTAAATGTGTTTTGAATGTTATATGATTTGGTAGTGTGTGAAAAAGAGTAAAATAGTGTAACTAGAATGGTAAAAAACCACCTATTTAGATTATGTGAGTTAATTTAAGAATGAAAACAAATTGAAATGAAATGTGAATTAATTAATAGTAAATAGTTATTAATTCCTTGATTGAGAATAGTACGAATCACTTAAAGCAAAACCATACACAAATAATAAATAATAGAGTCAACTCGGTCACTACTTGTTAGAGATAAAATCACTAAGAGAGGGGGATGAATCAATGATCCCATATATCCAACTTAAATTTTAATCATTTCAAGTTCTTAATCAATTACCATAAGATTTATGAAGCATACACATTATTCATAACAATGATCAAGAGAGACAATGTAAGATCAAACACATAACACATGAACCTCTTGGGGGAGAAAACCCACTAGAACTTGCAATTGGATTACTGTACTATAATAAAAACAACCAATTTTCATACCAACTGTAACTAATCAAAGAACTACAATCCCTTATTTAGTGAGACTACAATCCCACAAGGTGATACCACACCTATCTAGCTGAGCTGCAACAACAACTAAACCTTTATCAATTTTCACTTTACAAGGAGGTTGAAACCCCTTAAATGTTAAGCTACCACAACAAAAACTATGAACACATCCACCTATGAACTAATGTCTTCAACACTTGATGATGGACCTCTGATTATCACTCTTCACCTTTGCTCATACTCAAATTTCAAGAGCACTATTTTTCTAATAGAATTATGACTTATAGGTCCTAAAAAAAGTCCTCAATTTGATCTTCTCATCAACTCATATATTGGTCACTCTACCTCTCCTTAAATCCATAATTCACACACCCAAGCCTCTCTCAAATCTCTCACATGTCTATCTCTAAGTCTAGAAACCATCATCTTTCATTCCACTATTTATAGAGCATACATGATAATCAACACCTTAGTCAGCCATTAAGCATGTCTTAACCCTTAAGGCATCCATCATATAAAGACATATCTCAATATAATCTTCATATGTTAGCCATAGAATATATGGGTCACCCTTAAGTAGCTACACCTTTTAATAAAACCCTTGTGGCTCTTATAGGTCTCATTGAGACCTATTCACCCATATAACACATCAACAAGCAAAAAAAAAAACATAGAAATAATTCCAAAAGAACATGTACACACTACATGACCCTTTATTCATCCTCAAATACTTATAGTCATCATTTCACTCTTATGTATAAGCTCAATCAACATTTTGTGTACATAATCAACATGAATGAATACATAGTCAGCTCCTAAACCCTTTTTCATACTACATACAATTGGTCAAACCTTCATAATGCACATATATCATCATCACAAAATCTAAAACACTCCCAAATAGCCAATTCATCAAGAGATATCAAAATGATATCAAAATAATCTCGAACAATCTTCTCGGGTTACTTGCAGAATACACATGAACACATAGTCAACTTTGAACCTTCATAACTAAGTCTATACACATTTTCAAATATTAAAATATATATTTATATATTTGCCTTGGAGTCCTCTACAATTTCACTTTTTACACCATGAGCAAATTCTACGTAGATCAAAGGCTAAGGCTGAAAAATAGACAATTGGTTTTTATTTGTTAAATTCAAATATTCAAATGTAAATGGTCATAGTTAAAATTTTAACACCATGCTCACATCTTGAGTCCTTGATACTTAGATTAAACATTCACCATCAATTTTATTATAATGAACTTACACTTTAACACATAGTGCACCAATGACAAATATTAACCCTTGAACATGTTGACATCATCTTGTGCAATCTGGAAACTTTAACCTCATGTGTTCTATCAATATCTTCAAGATTATCCTCATTTTATCAATGCTAGAAAACTATCACTTTGACCTCTTTACTTTAAATCACACCATTTATATCTATTTGTATGATCACCTGCTCACCATTGATCCTTGGAAGAAGCTTGATATTTATCTCTACTTATCATTAAACATTGAACACTTGGCACCATCTCGTTGTTTCCTACCTTCTTAGAGGAATGTGATCCATTTATGTTGATATAAATTTAACTTTTACAAAATTAACTAAGTATGGGAACATTGCTTATTTCCTTGGAAGGCTGAATTTTCACCTCCATATCTTTTGCTTTACTCAAGCACATGTTCTAAAATTTGGACCATATGATCTCCTCACATAGGATAATCCAACCATGTATCAAAAAAATCATAAAAATTTCATATGTGTGATATATAATTCCATTAATCTTCTCACTCACATTTTTTTACCATAGATCCAACAATGTTAAGAATTGGCTGGAAGGCCAACTTTGCACATGTCTATCTCTTGATGCACTTTGGTGCATGATATGAAATTTTAAAAAAATAAACTAAGCATAAAACTAAAAAACACATGTGATAAATATCTCCTAAAATATCCACACATTTAATATATTCCAATACCGAATTTCTTACTTGGCTCTTTCTTGCCTCATACAAACTTGTCTAAGTATTGGAAAACACTATCAAATTCCCTGGGAGCCCTACTTTTCACTTGCATATATTTTAATGTGCTTTAGTGCATGATATAAAATTTATCACATATGATTTAGGAAAAAATGTGATCATAACCATATGGAAAACTCCCCTTGACTCATCCATACGTGGTAATGGTGATATCATCAAACTACCTACTAAGATTTTCTACCACTAGAACCAAAATGTTTAAATGATAACAATGATCGACCAGATAAAATCCACACATGCACACAAGAAATCAAAGCTTATAAAAAATATTAGGGACATATTTAACATCCTAAAATTACCATACTC
Organism: Torreya grandis; assembly: GCA_037957365.1. Taxonomy (NCBI): domain Eukaryota; kingdom Viridiplantae; phylum Streptophyta; class Pinopsida; order Cupressales; family Taxaceae; genus Torreya; species Torreya grandis. Next base: position 1,084,281 of record JARHVA010002868.1, read on the forward strand.
ATCCTTGAACATCTCTAATCATGCAAACTCTAAAGATCAACCAAGCCTTCATCAAGCATATTAGGACAAGTGCATTGCACACTTTGTCATGTCACTTAGACTATCAAGGCTCTTCATCCACTCACCTAGACACCTTCATGACATCATCATGACATAATTTAAAACTCTCCAATAATATCCCACTTTATCATTGATGTCAACAACCATTATACATAGCAATATACAACTCACTTTTCTTCTCTCTCTTTAAGCACTCTCACAATAAGAATATTCTCCCCCTTTGACACAATGACAAAGTGGGCACCAACTAATCTTGAGGACATAAAAATATCAATAATAAGAGAAAACCAAAGATGATACAAACTCCCTATTACCTTGAGCCTACCTCTTCTTTCCTTGATTACTTCCTCTTGCTCCATGCCAATACTCTCTTTAATTAAGCACTATAACCAATGAAGATATAATACACAAAAGTATTGAAATATGCTATAACTTACCAAGAAACATTTGATAAGGACTCCCCCTAAGATTTCTAAGCCATTTCATAACATGATCATCTTCAAATCTTTATACACCATGAAAAACCACCATACATTCTTACTAGCCTTCTCTCTCAAGCTACCACAAGGACCACCAAAAAAATTTCATGCCACTCACCAAAAAAGAAACATGATCTTAAAAAACCTAATAATTATCCTTAAAATAAACATACCTTACTATTTTGGATAAACTGAGAAAAATCACTCTTCTTTAAACTAGGCATGTCTAGTCTCTTTGTAGCCCTACCTAGAACTTGCAAAGCTAACAACTTTTAGTAGACACATATTAAAGACCTAAAACTTCATATCTATATCACTCTCAGATTCCCCCTTAAGTAAACCAATATTCATTACATGGATCATCATATTCAACATACTTCTTTCATAAACCTACTAGTCAATTAGACCTTCATCTTGATAAAAACTTGAATAACTTGAAATCTACAAACCTTATAATCTTTATGAAGCATGATTTTATAACCCATTTATCCCATTCAATAAATTAAGAAGCCCCAAATCTCAAATCATAAGGTGGACCACTTTTATATCATAGTCTAAAACCCTAAAAAATCAAAACAAACAAGGTCAACAACCCTCCTCTTGGTCAACATCCACCTATGAAACTTATTACACACTTGGAAAAATCCATCACACACTTCTGGACCAAAATTTGAGCCTCCATACCTTTGGGAGCACTGACTTACTATAACCCATTTTTAGGCCTACTTATCTTTAAGCCAAAACTAAGAAAATCAAGAGCACTCAAAAAATATTCAATTGGCACAAATAGGATAAATAGGATACAAAACTACTTGGAACACATCATAAGGAAGTGTAAAGATCTTCTTAAGCATCAATTCTTCTTGACATTTCATTAATCATATTATACCACCTAAAATACTCATTTTGACCTTGTATTATAGCTCCTTCAGAAATCTCTAGAACAAGCTCATCATCTTATTGCTCCCCCTTAGCCAAAGACCTTATTTTATTGGAATTATCATCTTGAGCACAAAAAATTGCTTCTCCACAAGAAAAAATGTCTCCTAAGAAGCATAGGTAGAGACACCCTACTTCACAATGTCCTAGAACAATGTGAAACTAAGACTTGCCCACAACTCCTCATATTCATTCTCCTCCTTGGTCATCTGATACTTTTAATTCTTCTTATTCTTAGTCTTAATAGAAGAAAAATTCTAAACCACCACAACATTCTCCTTCTCTTCTAAGATTGAATTGATAATACATGGAGACAATAAAGATTCACGACATACCTTTTCATCTAAATAACATCATTTGCAACTTTGAACCTCATCACTAGGCACTATCATTTGATGTTCATTGAATGAAACTTGCTTAACAATAACAAGATGTTCACTTGGATCCATACTTACCTCATAACTAGCCTCAACAAGTACCATGGTCTTCTCCTTGAGCTTGATCTCTTTACTTACAACACGAGTAGAAAATGAGAGCCCTTGGCACTCTTCAACTTCTAAAGTATTCTCCACCATAGCAAAAAAACTATTTAGACCTGCAAAACTAGCATGACTCACACTTTTCACCTTTGGCTTCCACATGTTAAATTACCTTCTTCCTTGCACTCTACAATCATGACTAAACTCATTCTATCTTATAGACCTTTGATTTCATAATCTAGTAATGTGACATCTCTATTCATAATTGTAGCACACCATACTCTTTGATGGAAATATAGTTTGTCTTACTGTGTTTGGATAGAACTTGCAATATGTCTTTTGTCATGACAAACAAAATAACCTCCCCTTTTTGAAGAGGAATCACATTGTCTAATCTTATGTGGACAATGGTTTGCAAAGTGTCCCATATCAAGATAGTTGAATAAATTAATTTTGCTCACTCCTTTTGACTGATGACCCCCATCATAGTCCCATGTAAACTCATTTCTAATAGGTCTTTTACATTCTCTATATTTATGCCCAAATTGATTACATGTGTAACAGTAAAAATTGAATCTTGTATACCTCATAGCATTAGGTTGTCTGATCTAATTTGTCTTTATTCTATCAGCACCTTCATTCTGACGAGCTATTGTTATAACTCTCATTTAATCAATACTCAGATTGATGTCTTATCAATCAGGGCTAGTGTCTGAATCTATTTGTAGTAAGTCTTAGGCTGGTAGATCTAGATGTATACTATGTGGGGGTGTTGTGCTAGTTCTAATCTATCCTTATCTATAAATGTCCCTAGAACTAATGAATTTACTCTTTCTAGAAACAAACAAAAGAACTTTGCAAGCCACTCATTTACTAAAAAGGAAATGACACACTTTGCTTGAAAAGAAAGAACACACCTGATGTTTAAAAGAAATAACACACTTGCTAGAAAAGAGACAACACACTTGCTGAAAAAGAAATAACACACTTGCTGGAAAAGAAATATTTTGAATAAAGGAATACTTTGTGCTTTCTGAATCTGATTGTATTAAAGAAATTCAATTATTACCAAAATACTAATTAACTTAAATTCAAGAATTAACATAAGATTACATTAATACCTACAATAATTCTTGATTCTAAGTAGAGTGGGCCCTTGCTCCTTTCAGATTCAAGAACAAAATTTAATGAACCTTGGAAATAATAATTCATACGAACAATTGTAGCTAGACTGTATTCTGTAACACACCTTCTTAAAACTATCTTCTATAATCTCTATTATCTGTTATATGTTTGAATGTAACATGTTCTTCAATATATGTCGATATGCAGTAAAATAGGGATTCCTAGTTAATCCAATCATTCTAATATAAGATATTGGATTTCCTAGAAATTTAATTATACTAGAAAATAGGAGTATCGATTTATAATAGAACTAGAATCTAGATGTCTTAAAATACTATGACCAAATCCTTCAAAATAGCAAACAATTGATCTTATTTTCAAACACCAGCTGGAATGATTCTTCTCCTTTTATTTAGTTGCCAGCTGGTTCATTCAACTCCTTGTCTCCATTGAGTCCTTAGAGTTGACCCTGCAGAGTAGGAATAAGTGACTTGTACAGTTCGTAGATTCCAACCTGGCGAGTCCGTAGATTTGAGCCTGTGGAGTCTATAGATTTGAGCCTATGGAGTCCATAGTTTTGAGCCTACAGAGTCCATTGTTTTGAGCCTGTGGAGTCTGTAGTTTTGAGCCTATGGAGTTCATAGTTTTTTTTCTTCCAAAGAATGGCATTGCCTGTGAGTCTGAAACTTTGTCAAATCAAAATCAAAATCGAACTTCCTTTATATGCTTCTAGAATCACCTATCTTTGAGCATTCCTTTTAATCATATAATGACTAAAACATGCAATTATGTTAGATGTTAATGGCAAAGTGCAGGTTTAGTCTTTGGTTAATCATAAACAAAACAAATACCTATTTTCCATATAACAATTACTTAACAACCTATGATTTTCATAAGATAGTATCCTATTTGAGATGATTCAAAAGAATTCTTGTGTCAGAATGAGATATATTCTGAGCTCATCACATTCCTTATCTGATGATTTGTCTTCAAATATTGATCCACCTTGATCTTATTTATATTCATGTTAACTTGAGTAGAAACTTTGGGATCTTTATTAAAACCCAATCTAGATCTGTCACTAGCTGATTTTTGACTCTTTAAGAGATCATCCAGATCATTAGAAATTTTATCAAACTTGACAAATGATTTCACCTTGCTTGCATATTTCTCTAGCTCATCTTTCAAAGATACAAGCTCAGAAGCATACCTTAAACATTCTTCTTCTTTAGCTCTATATTTTTAGACATAGATTCCAACTTAGAATTAAGAAACATGACAACACCTTCATGCTCCCTAGAGTCTTAAACCAATCTTACCTTAAACACACTAAATTTTTCCTCATAGTCTTTGAAATTATATTTCATCTTCTTATTGATCTTCTCAATCTTCAGTTCTTCAAGAGCATTCATCAATATAGTCTCATAGTCCACCTCATGTTCATCATCATCTAAATCATTCCAAGTAAACACCTTATGATGTGAGAAACTTCCTTCCTCAGTCATGAATAGTATGGCTTCATCCTCAATTGGACCATCATCTTCATGATCATATTTTGAGTCACTATCTTCACTCTCATCTTATGAGCTACAATCTTCTTTGGTCTATAGACTCTTCTTGTTATTGAATGACTTCTTCTTATTGTTAAACTTTCTAAATCATTTCTTCTTATATGTCTTTTTGTCTTCATATTGGCCTTCACCATGTTCTTAAACAACATTATTCTCATACTTATGAGGGCACTTATGAGCAAAATAAACTCTCTCCATAATTGAAACATTTGAAGGGTAGTTTACCCTCATACTTCCTTGAGCCTGTGTTTAATTTCATAGTAATCAAAGCAATTAGGTTATCCTCATCAATGTCAGATATGTCATCCTCTTTAGGTTTCTTACCTTAAAACTTCTTCTTAGGCTTCATATCTTTCTTGAATGTTGCTTCCTTCTTTGGTGGTATATCATCAGTTAATCTCATCTCATAGGTAGTAAGGGTGTCATGCAATTGATCTATCTTCAACTGAGTAAGATCATGAATTTATTATATATCAAATACTTTTAGATAAAAATTGAGGGATAAAGACCTTAATACCTTTTAGACTATAATAGCCTCTTCAAGATTCTCTCCAAGACCTTTGATAATTTTTACAGTCTCATCAACTCTCTGAAAAAAGGATGCCATAGAATCTTCTTCCTTCATCTTGAGACTTTCAAATTATCTTATGTGAGTCTACAACTTAGCAATATTTACCTTTGAATCTCCTTCATAAATGATCTACAAATTTTCTCATATCTCTTTAGCAGATTTACAATGGATTACTTTGGTGAACTTAGTCTCTATAAGCCCGCAAGTGATGACATTCATTGCCTTATAATTATTCTCAAATAACTTCTTATCTATAGTAGTAGATGGAGAAGTAGTAGGAGCAACATTACCATCCATAATAGATTGAAATACATCAAACCCTAGGGACATAATGTATGTACTCATTATTGTACTCCAAAAAAAATAATTGGATCCATTGAACATCGAAGCTTGCTTAGTAGAGAAACCTCCTTGATGACTAATCATATTGTACCTTGGATCACCTTTAATCTTTCAAGACTTTATCGAAGGACCTAATCTAATGCCAATTTTTAGAGGTGCATTCACTGAGAAGGGGGTGGTGAATTAGTGAGCCCAAATATCCAACTTCAATTTCAATACTTTCAAGTTTTTAATCAATTACCATAAGCATTCATGAAGCATACACATCATTCATAACAATGAGCAAACGAACATAACATAGAACACATGACAAATGTGGGAAACCCTCTTGGGGGAGAAAACCCACTAGAACCTATAATTGGAATACTATCATATAAAAATAAGAACCAATGTAGACTAGTTGTAATTGATTAAGGAGTTACAATCCCTTATTTAGTGAGACTACAATCCCACAAGGTGATACCACATCTATCTAACTGAGTTGTAACAATAACTAGACCTTTAAAAAGTTTCATCTTACAAAGAGGATGCAACCTACTAGGTGTTGAGCTACCACAATAATAATTATGAACACATCCACCAATGAACTAATGTCTTCAATACCTGATGATGAACCTTTGATTATCACTCTTCACCTTTGCTCATACTCAAACAACAAGAGCACTATTATGCCAAAATAATTATGACCTTCAAGTCATAAAAATAGACCTCAATATGATCTACTAATCAAATCATAAAATTGACACTCTACCTCTCCTTCACTCCACAATTCACACACCCAATCCTCTCTCAAATCTCTCATAAGTCTATCTCTGAGTCTAAAAACCATCATCTTTTATTCCACTATATATAGATCATACATGATAATCAACACCTTGGTTAGCCATTAGGCATACATTAACCCTTAATTCATCTATCATATGAATACACAACTCAATACAATCTTCACAGGTTAGCCATAGCATCTATGGGTCACCCTTAAGCAACTAAACCTTTTAATAAAGCCCTTGTAACTCTTATAGGTCTCATGGGGACCTATTCACCTATTTAACACATCAACAATCAAAAAAAGAACATAGGAATACTTTAAAAAGCATAGGTACACACTAAATGATCCCTTAGTCATCCTCAAATTCTTACAATCATCATTGCACTCTTTTGTATAAGCTCAATCAACATTCTATGCACATAGTCACCATGAACAAATACATAATCAACTTATAAAACTTTGTTCATATTAGATATGATTGTTCAAACATTTATAATGCACACAAATCATCCTCATGGAGTCTACAACACTCCCCAATATCCAATTCATCAAGAGATATTGAAACAATATCAAAACAAGCTCGAACAATCTTCTCGAGTTACTTGAAAAATACACGCAAACACACAGTCAACTTTGAACCTTCATAACTAAGACTATACACACTTTAAAATATTCAAATATATATTTATAGATCTACCTTGGAGTCCTCTACAAGTTTTATTTTTACACCATGATCAAATTCTACATAGATCAAAATATATGGCCAAAAAATAGAACACTAGTTTTTTATTTATTATATTCAAATATTCAAATGCAAATAGTCATAGTTAAACTTAGAACACCATGCTTACATCTTGAGTCCTTGCTATTAAAATTAAACACACACCATTGATCTTATTTTAAGGAACTTGACCTTTAACATATAGTACACTAATGATAAACATTAAACCTTGAATGTGTTAACCTCATCTTATGCAATCTGATAATTTTGACCTCATGTGCTTCATCAATATCTTTGAGATTATCCTCAGTTTAGAAATGTTGGAGAACTATAACTTTGACATTTTTACTTTAAAGTGTAATATTGATATCTATCTATATGATCACCCATTCATTGTTGATCCTTGGAAGAAGCTCGATCATTATCTCTGCTTAGCATTAAACATTAAACACTTGGCACCATCTTGTTGCATCTTGAATTCTTAGAGAAACATGGTCCATAGATTGATCAAAATTTATCTTGTGAAAAAATGACTAAGTATGGGAACCTTGCATATCTTTCGAGAAGGCTGACTTTGCACCTCCATATCTTTTGCTTTGCTCAAGTGCATGTTACAAAATTTGGATCATATGATCTCCTCACATAGGAAAATATAACCATATGTCAAAATACTCCTAAATTTTTTGCATGTGTGAGATATAATTCCATTAATATACTCACTTAGATTTTTTTCCATAGAGCCAACAATGTCAAGAATTACCTAGAAGGCCAACTTTACACATGCATATCTTATGACATGCTTTGGCACATGATTTTGAATTTAGTAAAAATTAACTAGGCAAAAAAATGAACAAACCCATATGATCAAATTAACTTTAAATGTCCACATGTGTGAGATATTCCATCACCAAACTTCTTTCTTGGCTCTTGCTTGCCTCATGCAAATTTGGCTAATTATGGGAAAACACTGTCAAATTATTTAGGAGCCTAAATTTGCACTTGTATATATTTTAATGTGCTTCAATGCATGGTCTAAAATTTAACACATATGATCTAGGTATAAATGTGATCATAACCATATTACCAACTCCCCTTCACTCATCCATACAAGGTAATAGTGATGTCATCAAACTACCTACTCAAAAGTTTTACCACTAGACCCAAAATGTCTAGACGATAACAATGATCAACTAGATGAAATTAACATATGCACACAAGCATTCAAAGAATATAAAACATCTTAGGTACATCTTTCACATCCTTAAATTACCATACTCATCCCTAAACATCTCTAATCATGTAAACTCTAAAGATTAACCAAGCCTTCTTCAAGCATATCAGGTTAAACACATTGCACACTTTGTCATTATCACTTAGACTATCAAGGCTCTTCATCCACTCACCTAGACACCTTCATGACATAATTGACAAATATCCAATAATACTGATTTATAAAATCAATGTCTTTAAGAATAGAGTTAAACAGGTTGATTATGTCTCTTAGATAGAAGGCAAACTATAGAACTAAGTTGACCAGGTCAAATTAGTTGATTGTAGGGTTACAGTTTTGAAGATTGATAAATTGTGAAAAAATAGAATTGAATAAAGTAATGAAATGATAGATAGTGAAAAAAGAGGAACCTTGGTGGGCTTGAAGATGTTTAAAATTTACAAATTTTATGTTGAAGTGCATTAATTACTACTTTCAAATTTTGTAAACTACATCAACTGGTTTGACCAAGTTTTACAAAACCTTATATGCTAAATAGAGGAACAATGTCAACCTATTCAATAGTGTTTATTGATTTTTATGCTAGAAAAAAGAATTAGAAGTTAAATTTGAATTTTTTAACTAATTATGCTAATCTAGAATTGAATAAGAGTAATATGTTGGTCTATTTGATCTAGTAACTTGTAGTTGATGAAGACTTACATAGACATAAGAAAGTCATTTTGAAGTGACCATGTGTTAAACCTACACACATAAAGTTAGAACTATACTGACTGGTTTGATATAGTACTAAAAATATGAAAACATATAAGAGAATGATAAAAATGATAACATGAAAGAAAACTTTCAAAGGTTAGTTTCATGTTAGGTTTACCAATATTCATGCGATGAGAAATGTAGTAAATCTATAAATAATTGCTAGCTTAGAAAAGTTAAATCCTACTTACACTTATGATTGTGGATACATTATATATTCAAGGTCATGACCAAGATGGATTATGTAGACCTATAAAATTGCTAGGGAGGGTTTAAAAGCCTCTAGTCAAGCAAAACTATGCAATAACCCTAATTATGTCTTATGTTTTCATACTCACTAAACTAATAAAAAGTAAAAAAAAGTCTAATTTAGTTCTCACCAAAGATTGTGGCACAAAGTGGGGGTTATTAAACATAAAATTAAACATGCATAAGATAATCCTAATTAAGCTATGTATAGGTAAGAACCTAATGTATGGAGATAACAATATATTCAAAATCCATTATTTATGCTACTTCTATCTACTAAAAAGAGGAGAAAATATAGAGATATTTACCTTAAATATGAAGCCATTGAAACTCAAGCTCTCCCTTTGGCAAAGGTGCTTCACAAGAGGTTTTTATGGTTTGTAAAGATCACTAAGAAAGGCCAAAGCATCTAAGACTTCTCCACAAGACAAGATTATTCACCAAGTAGAAACCCTAGGATAAGACTCTTCAAGTAGAATGGCAGAAGAATAGACTATAAATAAGCATAAATAAATAATTAACTCTTATTATCTCTCTAAGAATGGTTAGATGTATGTGTTTATATAGGCATATCTAACCCTAATCCTTTCCAAAAGTTTAGGCTGACAAGGTTGACCCAATTGACTTTGTATCATTATTAACAAAAACAAATTAGGTCTTAGTCTAGGTTGTCTAGGGGATGACCTAGACCCTAAATAAGTTTTATGAATTATAGTACAAGGTCTATGGGGACAACAATGTAACATAAACCATAAAAAGGGATTTTAGGCTAGGGAAGGGATAATGAAGGTGGAAAATGACTAGAATAGGGTGCAAAATAGGAGGCAAAGTTTAGGGAAATGGTCTTTAAGAGATGGTTGGATTGATAGAAAATGGTATTAAGGGACAATAATCTTTTGAAACACCAATGGTCAACCCACCCCTTTCCTAGTGCACCCCTTAAGGCATTCACTTAGAGAGAGCGAGAATCGATGGGTTCCTGCAAGATAGAAAGCATCATTAATTGATAAAGTTTGAAAATATTATGTGTATACACTTATCACATATTAAAAAATTCACACCTAAGCTAACACATAGGGGAGAACTACATAAGTCTGAATCCCTCTTTGGAATATTGGCTTTGTAGACAATACTTATTGACAAAGGGGTATTTTGGGTAATTTGATACTGTTTACACACTAACCCATTTTTCCCACAGCTAATATGAAGATGAATAACTAAGGTTTTGCTATTTTAAAAGGAGTGATAGTCTATGACCCATATTTGAATGCACCATAGCTAAGGGAATAATTAATATAAAAGCATCCAAATGGTTTCATCTTGTTTCAATATTTATTATGTACTGGACACCTGGATCCAATCTAAACATTAGCATCAATGAAATTATCCTAGGCTGATGCAAGTGTTTGAGGCTACAAAGTAACTTAATCCAGTATTTGGTGACTGATCCATAATATTCTCCTAGTTTATTTCTCACTTATTTGATATCTAGATATGTATTAGCATAAGAACTAACTAAATATCTTATTTATTTATAATTTTAATATCTAGCATAACTGTACTTTCAATTTTTAGAATATCTCAACATAATAATTTTAGTATATATTTTATCTAAGTTTTTAAATTAATTATCTTTCTATAAATCTATTTATCACCCTTGTGCTTATTCATTTATATATTCTTAACCCTATCTATCCATATTAGGATCCATATCCAATTTATGGTTAAAGAAAATTCATCTAGTCATCTCAATTAGACTTTTAGTTTATTTTAGATTCTATACATTTGAACTATCTGAGGTAAATAACACATTGCTTACCACTATTCCAACACTAGGTTGTTTATAAAACTAAATACCCTATAATCATACCTTGGAGTGAATCTTTCACCAATCTCAAAATGTTATAGGCTACCTCGTAAGGTTCCATGATGTGCATAAAACTCACATCAACATGTCTCAATACATTATACACAATAAAGTAGATTAAATTTTAAAAGTTATAAATAATGGGTTAGGAATAAATATGATATTAATTAGTATTCATAACCCCAATAAGGTTTTATATTTGATGTCCAAAAACAACATATTTATAGTTGTTTTATAGGTTTTTTTATGCTCTAAATATCATGGTGTGCTTAGATTTATGTATTAAGAATTTTAGATATGTCTACCCATATTAATTAGATAATATTAATCATAGAGTTAAGTGCCAAGTGAAAAATCATGTTTGTGAACATTGTGAGCGTTACTTAATCAAAAGGGGCCATGTGTGTTAACACCATTGTGCACAATAAAATAAATTAAAATTTATAATTTATAATGTATGGGTTAGGAATAAATATTCTTATTTTAATCAGTGACCCCATCTTGAATAAGGGTTTTATATTTTATATCCAATAATGATGAATTTATATTAATTCTATGGGTTTTTCAATGCTATAAATCTCATGGTGGGATCATATTTATCTCTTAATAAAATTGGTTTAGTCTACCCATATAGATGTTCTTAATTATATAGCTAAGTGCCAAGTGAAAAATCATGTTTGTGAATAGTATGAGTGTCACCTAATCAAAATTGGTGATGTGTCTTGGTACCATTGTGTAAAATAAGGTAATTTACAATTTACATGTTAGGAATAAACATTCTTATATTAATCAGTGACCCTAATTGAAATAAGGATTATATATATGATGTCCAACAATTATTACTTTACAATTATTCTATAGGTTTTTTGACACTTTAAATATCATGGTGGAATCAACTTTAGTTGTTGAGAAACTTTTCTCTACCCATATTAATACATTAATAGTGACCTTATCTAGCTAAGCACCAAGTGAAAAATTACATTCGTGAAAACTATGAGTGTCACGTAATCCAAATTTGCCATGTGTTTCAATACCATTATACATAATCAAGTAAACAAGGGGGAAAGCTTGACATCTCAAAAATATTATTTTAAATTGACTTAATCCTGATTTAAAAATACATTTGAGTCTAATGGTAAGCATACATAATAACATTTATCCTTGTAATGCATAAAAAAAATACAAATACATCCACAATTAATCTAATTAAATTAATCTTTATGAAATACAACAAGATTAATATGTCAAACACATGCCAATGTATGATCCTGAGATTCAAAATAGAGACATAAAACATGACTTCACCTAATTTTACCAAAATATAAGATTGACCTCACTATCAGATTCATAGCATTCAAAAACCAATAAAATGATTTTAAATTTTTCCTTGTTTAACTTGGTTGTAGCCTAAAAAATATTTACTTGAAATTTTTATAAGTTGAAAATGCACATATGTTGCATGTAATAACACTTGAGAATGCAAGAGATATCAAAATTTAGAATTGCCTTTCACCACTCATTTCTTTCAAAATGTAATAGTTATGGCCAAATGTTTTCCAAAATTCTAATCTCATACTTATTTCATCTCTTATTCAACACCTATGAAAATTTAAACACTAAAATTTAATCAATACATGATTTACAAATCTTATTCTCAACACATTTACCTTGCTTGGCCAATTTTCCATTCCGATAACAAATAATATCTATGAAAGCCTTCAAATTCTTGAAATTAATGAGACCATATTCTATAATTACCTATTTTATTCCTATTCAACATACACTCTATTGTCATTCTCATTTTAAAAGCCCATGTTTTTTCTAGATAAGTGCACACGAGGTAGACAAGGGTCCACTACACCCTTGTACAATAGTGTAGAATTCTCTCCCATGATTTAATGACTATATTTTAAAAATGACATGCTTCCTAATGGATTTCATGCAAATGTCAATAGGTCAGTTATTAGAAATATTCAAAAAATATACATACATACATACATATATACATACATACATATATACATACATACATACATATATACATACATACATAAATACATATATAATCACATCAAAGATCCCACTTGAAAGGACCTATCTCTCATTGATAAAATCATCTCTTTTATTATTTCAAAATCATCTATCTCCTGAGTAATTACTTCTATTACAATTATGTTGAAAGTTTAAAATCCTTGGCCAAGCCAAACATCATTTTATTTTAGGTTGAGGGGATCCTTTTGCAAATAATTATAATATATTTTTTTAGTTGCAATCATATGATCTTTCCTAAAAGGGGAATTACATCAACCTAAGGCCCTTTGGGCTATGTATGCAACACTTAGTCAATAAGGGTTTTTTTAAGGATAGCTCAGCCATTCCCACACCCACCATTTACCCCCTTTTGTATTTGATCTTATTTATGTGATTTTGAAGGAATGGGGTTTTTATTTTATAGGTTTTCTTGTATCAAATCCATATCTACACAAAAACATACCACATTTAGCTACAAGAAAATAAACCTAGATTTTTAGATCCAATGCACCATCTGATAGGACAAAGTCATAGTAGAAGAAAAAGATGCATTGTGCTTATATCTACCTCCCACATATTTGTCCCAATATACAATGAGACAATATATTATGATGCATATATGTTTATTGGTTTTATAATAGAATCAAAGCTTACATAAAGCCAACACAATTCAAAATAAAATAGTTGCAATAAAAATTCTCTAACATATCCCTAGTTTTATAATTTTAGCAATTTAAAAATACTCTAAATTTTGTAGATCTCTATTATATATCATCCTATATCATATTTCAATAGTTTACATATCCAATTGGATTTATTTTTAATTCAATATTAATTTTAGTGTAAATATTTTGGTGAACTTGATGTGATAATCATAGTAGTTCCTTTCCTTTATTAGTGTTACAAAGCATGGGTGTCTTTGATATGCTATTAGGAAGACCTTGTTTTTATAAAAATAAAATAATTTCCTTATATAGCTCAAAAATGTATAAAGTATATTCATGATAATCAAGTGGTTAAAATTTGAGGCATTCAATATGAATATCCCATGGAATGAATGGTACTTACTCCCATTCCACAACAATTGGTTGACAAAGTTATTGAGCAAATTGGTAATGAAATATTTTATACAACTATTTAAAATAATTATTTACATTCAAATAAGAATATTCCAAAATCAATTTTTGTACCTACTTATGAGCATGAGTATATTTCAGTTTCTTCACCTAGTTATGAGCATGAAGATATTATAGTTTCTCCATATATTCTTGAGCATAATATGATTACACATGAACATGCTCACTTGACTAGAAAAATCAAGATACCTACCCCTAAGCATAAAGTGCCACGTAACACAAGATATTTATATAATACAAAATCAAAAGTTATTTAGAAGGCTCATACATAGGTACAGGGTGTTACATCATGTCTTCCCATGCATGACTATATAAGTTTAGAAAGATATATGAGCAATAATTCATAGGATTACTTTATAACACATGGTTCTTCTTCAAATTTAGAAGCTTCGACATTTGACACATCTTATTTTGTGCAAAATCTTGTTACTTCTTATAAAGGAGTTGGATATACATATGATCATCCTAATGATGAGATAATTGGTTAGATACATGCTATTATCACCCCAAACCTCATTATTGGGCCAATGACCTTGATTATCTTGCTTTCATAGTACCATAGCTTCTTTTCTTTTTACTTTTGATTAATATTATTATACACCTAATCCATTTTTACTATATCCTTTAGATCTATTTTTTATTTTGAGGTACTTACTCCCTTGTATTTTTCAACCCAATTTTAACAACCCAAGATAATTATCTTACTAAGATTTCAATGCACAACATTCATGGAAATTCAATTTCTCATTCTTACACATATATACATGCTCTAGTTCTCATTTTTAATTTCACGATCACATCTATATACTTTTTCATGAGGTCACATGGACATGATTTCCATCTATACTACACATACACCTATACTAGGGGCATTTTAATTGCCTTTTTCCTTGCCATGATTTGTTTTAACATCTTATTAAAGGTTGTTCGAATCTCCACCTACTTCCATTTAAAAAAATTGATGCTTATCTTGTGTTTAAACATATTTTTATTCACATTTCACTTATGCATACTTTAATTTCCAAATAAGGAAAATACAAAAACATTCATATATTTCTAAAAATTAAAAAAAAATCACAATATTTTTAAACATATAAAAAAAAGACCTATAAGCATATTTCCATGTTGTTCGATTACATATTTACATATGTTATTTATATTTTTTAAGTACATAGCATATTTCATTACCTTTTCAATACACAATGCTTCTCACAAGGCATCTGAGTGTGAAACAAGACACATTTGTACAATACCAAGAAACAATCATACATATAAGAAGTCATCTTGATAAAAAAATCATGTATGTAGTCAATCATGACAAAATCACACCATTTAGACAACAACACTCTGCATACTTGTCCTCTACTATGGACCTACCCCATGCATTTTAGAATTTTGATTCCAAATGCAACATAGTCACATGTACCTCTTACAAAGTTTATGATCACAAAATGAAAATAATATTCAAATATTAGTAAAATTCCAAGCTTAAGACATAGTTTTACATGGTTTCAATTTTAAGTATACCTTTTACCTAAGAACCTTATTTAATTAGGGGAATTTCACCACTCTATGTAAGCTATTTTATAGGTTTTATCTATCCACTCTCTCTTTTCCATGTTGAGATATAATGAAAATAAATGTCTTTATCTTCATTTTATACTTTACATATATCATGATGAATATGCTATTTGCTAACATGGACATAGATACATATGCTCAAAATATGCTAGTTTTAGCTTATATATGCTTCTTTTGTATAGTTACTTCATTAGATAACATATTTTAACTTCTTGATTATTGTATGTGGTCCTTTACATTGTGTATGTTCACAACACACCCTCTTAATTTTATGGCATCATCATGCTATGTGTGTGTGGTCCTTGGAACTCTATGTTTGTGAAACATTTACATGTCCCTTATATTCAACTTTTGAGCCTTATGTGTGACACTTATGCACACTTTTTAAATTTATTCAACATTTACATGTCCCTTGTATGTGGCCTTTAGACCTTCTTTGACATTGTTTGAATTTACTTACATGTTCATTACTTGCTACTATGGTTCCATGATTCCTATCAGCATGAGTAAGTATCGATTACATACATATATGGTGCCATGCTAAATATCATGCACATACTAATTATGTGATTAAATTCATTCTATATTCAATATTATGCTTATAACACATATACAGGAATTACAAGTTATTTGCTTGATTTATACACTATTTCAATGAAATTTTCCAACTGCATGATGTAATGTAGTATAGAATATTTTCTTGTGATTCAATGTTACATCTATATGATTAGAATTCAATTCAAATATTCAAATGTTATTAAATGATTACATGTTTCACAAATGCTCTCACTTTTTATTTTGAGACAAGTGATTTTTAGAAAAATTCCCCTTGTTAAAAAATAGAGGACCATAATGAGATTATCTTCAATATTTCACAAGAAATAAATTCCATATTTGATAGCTTACAATATGAAAATATCAAAAAATTTAGATTATGGGGGCATTCGGCTTTCTTAGATACTCCACTTTTATAGCTACTCGAGCATAAATATAATTTTCGAAAGATAGTTACAAGATTTCAAAAAGTTTTCAAAAGATCAAATTGGCACTCTATATAGTACGTGGGGCATAGTATGAATTTAAGTCCAAGCTATTACTCTAAAATTTTTAGATATCTCTTTTTCAAGTTTTAAAGTTTCAAGAATTTATAATTCAAATCTAAATTTTGTTTGCAGTAGTGTGATACATATTTTTCAAGTGGACCACATTTGAGCTTAGTGATGCTCCATGTCTTGTTTTTAATTTAGTGATACATGTATTGGTCCCCACTTATTCTTTTTAGTTTAGCAAGTGAGCCATGTTTGATCTTAGTAACACTCTATGTCTTAGTTACACTTTAGTGAGCCACTTTGTTAGCTTCCATTTCTTCAAGAATTTCATATCAATCTATGAGAGTTGGATCATATAATATTTCAAACTCAAATATATTTACTAATTCCTCAAATTTAAACTTTATCACTCTCAATTCACCACATGTTCAACACTTATCCACGTGCTTCAACAAGTGGCCATGCACATATCCACAACAAAGATAGTCTATATACACATTCAAGTTTGCATTTCTTTAACTATTGTGATTTTATGCATCAATAGAATATGAGGGGGGATTTATAAACTTAAATTTAATCAATAAATATTTGACAATGCTTGTTCTCAACACCTTTACCTTGCTTGGACAATTCACCTTTTTGATAACCTACAATCTCTAGGAAATTATTTAAAGTATTGAAATTAATGAGAATATCTTATGAAAATCCATATTTTATCCTTGTTATTATCTATTCAACATACACTCTATTATAATTCTCATTTCATAATCTTATGTTATTTTTGTACAAGTGCATGCCAGGTAGATAGGGCACACTACACACCTATCCAGTAGTACAAACTTATCTCCTAAACTTTAATGACTATATTTTTAGAATGGCACACTTCCTAATGGATTTAATTCACATGTTAATAAGTTATTTATAAAAAATATTTTAAATATATCTATAAAATCACATCAAGTCTTAAAATTTAAAGGACCTAGCTCTCACTAAAAAACATCTATCTTTTGAGTAAAGACTTATATTACAATTCTGCTACAAGTTTATAGTCCTTGGCTAAGTCTAACGTTGTTTTATTATAGGTTGAGGTCATCCTTTTGTCAAAAATTCTAATAATTTTTTTAAATTGCATTAATATGATCTTCCCTTAAGGGAGAACTACACAAACTTGAGGCCCTTTAGGCTATGTAGGTAGCACTCAGTCAACAAGAGGTTTTCTGAAGATAACTCAACCATTCCCACATCCCCCATTTTTTTCCATTTTATATTTGATATTATTTGTGTGTTTGTGTTGGAATAGGTCTATGATTTTATAGGTATTCGAAGTGTCAAATCAAGCTCTATAAAAAATATATGGCATTCATCTGCATACAACAAACTATATTTTTAGATACAACACAATGTTTGATAGGATAAATTTGTAGTAGAGGATAATGACACACTACACTCTTGTATGCCTCTTGTAAAATTTTACCAATAGATAAAGAGCCACTATTTTCTAATGCATACTTTTTCCATATTTTATAATAGAGTCACAACTTAATAAAGTTAACCTAGTTTGAAATAAATTAGTTGCAAGGACAATTCTCTAACCCTAGCCCTAGTTTTCTATTTTTAGTAAATAATAAATTCTATAAATTTTATATATGTATGTATTTTATATATTCTATCTTATATGTCATCTTAGATCAGATTTCAATAGTTATAATTAGAGTTAATTGCAATTCATAATTATTTCCAGTGTAAACAAAAACTAAGCTCACTAAAAATTAAAATTATATATTTCACTTGTCTAAGACTTTCCACATTTCTTTTACAATAAAAATTATGAAATAATCAACATAATATTATTAGCATTTTTTTAAATTTTATTTATATCCATTGTGTCCACTCTATATTGTTTCCTACATCTAAGGTTTAAGCAAACAATTTTTTATGTTTCCTTGAAAGCCAATGACCCCTTTGATATTCCTAAGTAAAAAACTAACATTTTTACTTAATAATTTCTCAAAAGAATACCTATCATACTATAAACTAAATTTCATTATTCAATGGATATATAGGAGGTCTCATTCCATTTCAAAATCTGCCCTATGACCACATGTCCCCATGTCCTATAATAGAGAGACACTTTTCTCATTTCAATTTGCATGATTTTAGTGAGCATAAACCTCACCTAGGTCAAATAATGACCCCTTTTTCTAACATTTCAAAGACTACATCCTGTTATGACCCCATTCATATAATACCTATGATTATATGTCACTATTAATCTTTGTCGTTTGAGAGATTATATAAATGTATTTTTTTAAGAATTATACGTTGAGCCTTTAACCTATAACATGTCTAGGGATATGTGTGGCTGACAGGTGGCCTACACAAGATTTTATCTTATCTTCTTACATTTTTATATGTAATCATATTATTAGTAGGGTCAACCTATGGAGTAACTATGGCTTAATTAGAGTATATATAGGAGGTAGTGGTTAGTACTTTAGGATCATATTAAGAATGTTGTTTTTATGGCATAGTTTTTAAGGTTTCCTCCATAAAGTTATCCAATATTATTTATCAAGTGTTATGTTATGTTGTCAAATATTGATGCAGATCTATTAATTTTTCTCTTATTATCACGCTATATTGTTACTGATATGCCCATGATATTTTCATTGATGTGATTTATTTAAGTAATTTCATTTCAAGTGGTATTAGAGCTCCTATTTGGGTAAGTTTATGTAGCATAAATATTTCTAAATATAGCATAGTGGTTTTTATATGAACTAAAGGATTAAAAAACTAGTTTATAGGAAGATTTTTTCTTGTTATTGTAGTATTATTTGAGGTGTTTTTTAAAAAAAGTATGGAGTTTTTTGAACCCTTGTGTAAAATAGTAGTCATTGGATTCATTTCAAAGAGAAGATTTCAAATGTAATAATATTTAGTACATTATTTTTCTAGACCTAAAACCCTAAACCTTACATCGTAACTATAAATTCCTAAACCCTATGCCCTAGAGTTTGTGCATGGTTAGTCAAAACACTAGGGCTAGTGGAAAATGGCAAGCCACTCCAGGAAAAATGCCTAACAAAGAATAAATAGAGTTTGAAACTTTTGAATCATGAGATTATTAGTTGGTTAACCAACTCTATGCCAATGTGTAAAGCATGGATTAAAAAATAATATTTGGATGAGCTTAAAGGTGTTATATACCCAATGAAAGGAATATAACCACTCTCAATATGACATTAGAAAATATCTCAACATCCTTGAGTAATATACACAACTCCACCATCCAATAACTCTCCATCCATCCACTTAAGATCTCCCAACTAGAATGATATTAGTTCAAATTCAAGTTCCAAAAACATACTACCAAAAGTTTAAGTGTGTATGTTCAGTATAAAATTATGGTCATGTGGATAGTTCAGATGGAAAATTTATCTGACTTACATAAGACTCATGTGCATAGATGATATTCATGTCATCTCTATATTTGGAACTATAAAATCGCTTTTTTATAGATGGTCATATGCTCAAAATAAAAATACGGGATTTATGATGACTTGGTTAGTGTTCATGGATGAGTTCTATATGTACTACTAAAATAATGTAACATAAAAATACTTCAATCAATTAACAAAACTACAACAAATAGGGTTTGTCAAGGATTATATTTAATAATTATATATCCTATCATTATGTGTGGATGACATCAAAGATTATATTCAATAATTATAGATCATATCCTTATGTGTGGATGACATCATATAAGACAACCTCAATTGCTTGTTCTTGGGTGGGCTTAGAGTTATCATACAAATTTATGTTCACATGTTTAATCCAATCTTAACATCAGAGTCCATGGTATTCATATGTAGTGTATATGAAATATATATTTTCAAATTATGGGAGTAGAGAACACATCAATATAGCACAAGAATGACCTTAGCCTAATAAATTGAATCCTTAAAAATGTGAAGAGAAATGCCTTAAATGGTTATGTTCTAACTGTAACAAAAAAAAAGGGGATATGTGTGTTTTGAAGAAATTATTCTACATTAAATGTTCCAATGAAGAAGAAGAGGATGATGAAGTAGTAGATGAGGGCGATAATGAGCTAGAAGAGGGATAAAAAGATACCCAACCAACTATATCATGCCATGCATTTTAAGGTATTAACACTCAAAAAAATCTCAAGGTCATGGGTTTCCTTATTAAACAAAAGGTATCAGTGTTGATTGACTCTAGAATTACACATAATTTCATCAATAATAAGTTAGTGGCATGCTTGAATTATTTTGTTTACCCAAATCTAGAATTTGAAGTCTTGATTATATAAGGTGGAACAATCAATTGTTCATGAAAATTACATAGTATCAAAATTGTTATGGGAGACTACATGCTATAATATCCTATGTTTTATGTTCCCATGGTTGGGGCTAACATCATTTTTAGAGTCCAAAGGATAATAACCTTGGGCATGCTAAAGATTAATTTCCTAGATTTTTTATGTGCTTTCATTCTGAAGGTAGGACATTTGAAATACATGAATTATGGGTAAAATATCCATATCTATTTATTTATCTTTGTACACAAAATATTATCAAAAATGGGGTATAAGTATTTTTATCACTATTTTATTCCTTAGGAGTACAACCAAAAAATATTTCTATAGAGATTGATCTACAAAATATTGTTGATAACCACTCATCTATTTTTGGAGTGATGCTAAAAGGACTACCACAAATAAGGGAACATGATCATGCCATATGATTTATCCCAAGGAGTCAACTAACAAACATCAAACCATATAGGCACCTAGGTGCCTAGAAGAGTGAGATTGAAAATATGGTACATGAGATGTTGAAGGTGGGTATTATTAGACATAACCAAAGTGCATATTCATCCCTAGTGGAAATGGCGTGTAGTGAGGATAATAATTTGAGGATGTTCCAAGATTAAATCTAGCTAAACAAGTACACCATAAAAGATAAGTTCCCTATTCTGGTAATTGATGATTTACTAAATGAGTTACATGGTGTTGTCTACTTTAAGAAATTGGATATTCATTTAGAGATGAGAATATCCATAAGATAAATTATAACTCATGAATTCCATTATGATTTTTTGGTGATGAATTTTAGTCTCACAAGTGCATTATATACTTTTCAAAGTTTAATGAACACTTTATTTTTTCTTTTCTTTTTTTATGAAATTTGCCTTAGTATTTTTTGATGACACTAATATACATTAAGACATGGTAATAACACTTGAAACATGTGAATAAGATACTAATAATTATAGAACAACATAAAATATATGAAAATCCTTCAAAATGTGCTTTTTGAGTACAAGAGGTGGAATATTTGGGTCACATTGTTTCACCAAAAGGCATCAAAGTAGACCTTCACTAGTCAAGGCCATGATAGAATGGAAAGTTCTAAAAACCCTCAAGAACCTCTAAGGATATTTGGGGCTAATAGGTTACTATCATTGATTTGTGAAAAATTATGGTAGCATATCAACACTACTCATAGCTTTGTTTATGGACTCCTTTCACTAGAATAAAACCACCACCAAGGCCTTTGACAAACTAAAGGAGGCCATTTGTACAAATCTAGTTTTGTGTACCCTATATTTGTCAAAGACTCTCATTGCTAAATGTGTTATTTTGGATATGGAATGGAGGCAAAATTCATGTAGGAAGGGCGACTAATTACATTTGAGATTTTTCAAATCAATGGTAAGAAATTTCTAAATCCTTTTTATGAGAAGGATATGATGGCTATTTTTTATGTAGTCAAACATTGGCAATCTCATCTAATGGGTAGACACTTTAACGTGAAGACTGATATGATAGTATGGAATATTTATTAGAATATATGTTTTCATTTTAATAAAAACAAAAGTGGGTGAATAAAATTTTAGGATATTATTTTTAAATCATACATGAGGAAGGAAAATATAATTTATTATCAGATGCACTATCCAAGAGGGATGAATCCGTAGAGGCATTATTATGTGTAATATACATATGAAAGGTAGATTGGATGGATGAGGCATGACAGAAATGGGAGAATTAAAATGATTCTTAGGTTCTAATTTAGAATCTCTAACAAGATTATAGTGGCTCATAAAAATTTGAGTGGAGAGGGAATGCCTTGTGGTATAAAAATAGGTTGTACATGTGCAAGAATTCTACCCTTAAAGATAAGATCCTTATATATCTTCATGCATATCTAATATGGGGCATTCAATATTTTTTAAATATTATCATCGAGTCAATAAAGATTTATTTTGGAAAATAATCAAGGGTGATGTATAAAAAATAGTGGCTTAATGTATGGTGTGTTATATAAAAAAGTGAGATAATGTAAGACCCTATGTATTCTCCAGCCCTTACCTATTGTTATCCAAATATGGGAGGAGGTTTCCATGGATTTCATAATAAGATTACATAGGTTATATGGTAAAAATGTTATCATGGTAATCATGGATAGAATTACAAAATATTCCCATTTTGTTCCTTTTCCCACCTATTTGTATCCAATATGGTAGCTACTTATTTTTTGGATGCAGTTAAAAAGCTACATGGTACCCCCAAGATCATAAGTGATTATGAACCTATCTTCACTAGTAATTTTTACAATGATTTATTCTCATGTTTTGGTACGTAGTTAGCTCATAGATTCACTTTATCATCCTCAGTTTGATTAGAAAATAGAGCTGGTCAAAAAATTCCTAAAAGTCTTTCTTAATTATTTTTCATTAGATAAAAAAAAGATGGGTTCAATCTCTACCACTAGTAGATTGGTGGCATAACAATTCCTTCCATACCTCTTCCAAAATGTTTTTTTTGGCACTATATGGGTACCATTCCCCATCCATCACCTCATACTTAAGGTACAACAAAAGGTTCAAGTTGTATAAGAACAAACTCAACACCAAGAAGAGGTACTAGATAGTTTAAAAGACAATTTATAAATGACACATAATCGAATGAATCAACAAGAAGATCAAAATTGTAGTTATAATGTAATTAAATAAGTATATAAAAGTTTATCTTAATCATTATGACCCTTATAATATCTTGTATAAAATTGGTAGTATCATATACAAGCTAGAGCTACCCCAACCTACATGCATACATTCAATATTTCATGTTTATTGTATGAAGAAGGTAATTGGACATAAAGTTTCCACTAGAACTCAGATATCAAAATTAGATGCATAAATTTGAGTCATTATGGAACATGAGGATATCCTTCAGACACATATTAAAAGGATACACACAAGGGAAATTAAGGAGTATTTGATCAAGAGGAAGAATATGTCCAATAAGGATGAAACATGGGAGGATGAAACATTATAGTAGGAACATATGAAGTTATTCAATGTTGAGGGAAACATTGTTTTGAAGGGGATGGACATGATACACCCTTAACCTATAGTGTGTCTAGGGATATATGTGGCCAATATTTGGTTTACTTAAGCTTTTACCTTATCTTGTCACATTTCTTTATATTATCATAATATTAGTAGGGTCTACCTATGGAGTACTTGTGGCTTAAATTTTTATATATATATATATATATATATATATATATATATATATATATATATATATATATATATATATATATATATATATATATATATATATATAAGGTAGTGGTTAATACTTTAAGATCATATTACAAATTCTATTCTTATTTCATGGTTATGTAGGTTTTACCCTAAAAGTGATCTAGTTTTTTTTTATCATTTATTTTTCTATGTTGTGAACTATTAGTGTGGATCTGCTAATTTTTCTCTTATTAATATGACATATATTTTTTTAAATACCCCTGATATTTATGTTGATGTGATTTATCAAAGTAATTTCATTATGTTTTAGAGCATAATTTAAAACCTAATTGGTCCACAAAGTTATAGGTTAGTTTTTAGTTGTCTTAACTTTTAAAGCTCCCCCCACATATTATGTAGACCCATTAGATTTTAGAATACAACCTATAAATTGCATTGGTTTTTTTTAATGTGTTTTATATATAACTTAAATATATGTGAACATAAGACAAGACACATGGTGATTTTATAATGTCACCAAGTGTTGTTTCCAAAATATAATTTAGAACCTAAAATTTTATAAGACATATGTGGTGGTCCCATGGACTCATGGAGTCACAAAGTTTGGGGTTTATTTTGTTCAATCCCAACCTCAAAATAAGGCTCCAATCATCCCTATGCATTGAATATAATTGTAATTGAAAATATCACTTTGTGATCACCCCTTACTGCTATGAATTGGGGATGAGTTGATGGGGCATCAAGTTTAAAGTTTGGTGAATGAAGAATATGGATACATGTGAAAATATCACAGGGTCTCAAATTCATGGAATTAATGGGATCACATTTTTATTTTATATTTCACTATATATTCTATATATTATGAAAACACATTTATATATTCATTCTCCCTTTTACATGATTCATTCATAATGTGACACATGTATGTCACTCATTGCCTTGAGCTCATAGATTTTCATAATTCATATGTTGGTCATAGAGTTCATGGGATTATATGAAACTATGTGGATATGTTTTTTTTAAAACACTTTTTAAAGTCTAGATATGCAATATAAGATAGGGTTTTGATGATTACCCAACCTATTAAAAATTTATAGAAGATATTCAATAGATCTCAATTACATCTAACTAGGTTTACAAGCTTGAATAGTGAATCAACATCCAACTAATAATTAAAACAAAAAAATCTTAATGAAATTGATTCAATGCTTAAATTAGGATTTATAGTATTGAGTCAAACTACTTTTAAAGGGTTTTTATCTAGATCCTGAAACTAGAACATAAAACATCAATAAACCATCAGAGACATGGGTTTTGACATGACCCAAAACCTTTGAAAAGAAAGGATATTACAAATAATTATTAGTTAGAGGGTTTTGATAGGATCCAAGAACATGTAAAAAAGTCAAGATGATAAAAAAATGAAGTTCAAAAAGGGACAACTTGAAAATTTTCTCCCCAACATTAAATCAAACTACTATAGGGTGCTCATCAACAATACTTTAGCAAATTATCAACTGGCCACAACCTCACAAACATAGAGATATTGTAAAAGGCACATTCAAACATACCAATAAAAGAGAGATCCATATTAGAAGATCTAGAGACAATAATATATTCAACAAGGCTCAATAATCTCACCGTCTTTAGGCCAATCCATCCACCAAAACTAAAACCATCAACAAACTATATTATTCACACATAAAAAACTTATTTTAGAAGATAAAATAAGGTAACTGAGTAAAAATCCTTTGAATCAACATGAAATACCCAAATAAATCATAAATCAATAAGGTAGATTCACAAACACACAAGACTCCAAAATATAAAGAGTCTTTTAGAAGCCATAGATATAATCTGAAACATGGACATGTTCACTCTTGTGCTATTCTTGAGAATAAGGACCAAGATCCTGAATAACGAACCAAGGGATCTCTAGTTGGACTCCCATCTACACCTAAGTTCAAAATAATTATAAAAATACATGAAACATCCACCTAAAGAGACTATATGGTTAAGGTATTCTTGATGGAGGATTCAACCCATCACTAAGTAGAAAACATGTAAATCCATATAAAACAAGAACCTAGAATCTCATTCGAAGAACTAAAGGACTAAAAAATAACATGAATAAGATCTTTATAGGTATCTTTCCCAATCACCAAGCATTTAACTCACCCTTCTTTCCAAGTAATGAGAGGCCAAAAGATGAAAAATAGATAGACATAACATATCCTTTGATAGGCCATGTCCTTATTTTATCCTAATGCTACTTTCTTCTAATATTCTAGAATCAGGGTGGATTTTACTTAGATTTATGTGAATATGTTATGTATTCAATCACTTATATATATATATGTATATATGTATATGTATATATATATATGTATATGTATATACATATACATATATATATATATATACATACATATATATACATATATATACATATACATATATATACATATATATACATATACACACACATATATATATGTATATTTATGTATATGTATATATATATATATGTATATATATATATGTATACATATACATACATACATACATACATACATATATATATATATATATATATATATATACATACATATATATACATACATACATATACAATACATACATACATATATATATATATACATATATACATATACATACATATACATACATACATATATATATACACACACACACACACACATATATATATATGTATATATATATATATACACACACACACACACATATATACATACATATATATATGTATATGTACAAACACACACACATATATATATATACATATATGTATATATACATATACATATATATATGTGTGTGTGTGTGTATATATATGTATGTATGTATATATATATGTATGTATGTATATATATGTGTATATATGTATATATATGTGTGTGTGTGTGTGTGTGTGTGTGTGTGTGTGTGTGTGTGCGTACGTGCGTGTGTGTGTGTGTGTGTATATGCCATGGCCTTTAAATTTTTTTATCCCTCTCTGAATGACATGTAGTGATCATCAAATGATTCAGATTCACATAGTTCTTAGTTTGAAAGTGGCCACCTTGATATGTACCCATTATATTTTAAACTTTTATTTATAATTTTAATTCATATATAACCATGCCTAATTAAAAATTATAAATATTATGTGGCCATATGTAAAATCTAATAGTATACATGAATAAATTTAATGATAATCAACATATTAAAATCGACTCATGGCATGATAAAAGTGGTCACAAACTTCCATTTAATTTTAAGGTTGAAATTTAGAGCATGACATGTGATAATAACTAATTTATCATCAATTTTGTATTATACAAAGTTATCTTTGTTATACAATGGTTTCATCATATACTTCTTTTGATTGTAACCACTCTAAATGCCACATGTAGTAGCTCCTGATTGGATTAAAATTAAGGCGTTCATTAAGGTTCCTTTTACCTCGTGTTGAAATCTATGGACTCATTTATGTATGCATTCCTTTTTATAATATTCACACATCTTCTCCTACATAACACACACATAGGTCATAGTGAAAATACAATTTAAAAGCATATGTAACTACTATATAAAATAAAATGCATAATAAAGAGAAACCACAAATAAATAATTGAGTATCCCTAAAGTTCATGTGGTTCATGTAGTGTGATGAAATTCAAATTAGGAATGTGGAAAATATCCATCATTTATGTGTCATCATCACATGGTGTATTGATCTTAGGGTTAGCTCAATCTATCATAATGGTTAATTATGTTGAGTCATGTGGCCTCCATATATTCACCATGGGGTCATGGGAAGTTATATATCACAATGATTTCTTGTTCAATTATGTCAACCCATTTGGTAATAAATTCCACTTTATTATTTCCCATGTGTATGATTTTGTTCCTACACAAAATCATATAAAAATAATAATAATACATATAAAAATATATGAGGTAAATAACTAAAATAAATAAGGCCATAAAATGACATGTGGTGGCCTTTCACTGGCTACATGATCAAAATGTATGAAGGATTCATGGGGTTCACTTTACTAAGGGAGGAATATATTCAAAACCAATGATTTACATATTACATGTTCACTTTAATATGTAGACCTGTTGGATTTTAGAACACAACAAATAAATTTCATGGGCTCATTGTGTCATTGTGGTCAATATATAAATTAAAGATATCCAAACATAATACAAGGCATATGGAATTTTTATATAGGTCATGAGGTTGTATTTATAAAATAAAAGTTTAAATTTGTGGTTTTAAAGGAGACACATATTTGTCCTATGGAATCATAGAGTTTGAGGTTCTTTTGTTTAATGCCAAACCTAAAATAAGGCTCTAGTGATCCATATGCATTGAATTGAATTAAAATTGTAAATATCACTGTGTCATCGTAACTTAAAGTTGTGACTTAGTGATAAATTGATGGTTGATGAGTGTTAATTTTAATCTTTGGTGAATAAATAATCTAAATGCTCACAATTAAAACATATATAAAAAAATACAAGGTAAATAAATAATAGAATTGATTGCACAAGATAACATGTGGTGGGCCATGACATCACAAAGTATAGAGGATTCACAAGGTTCACTTAATTAAAGGAGGAATCCACATGGACCCATTGGTTTGTGTAATGAATTTTTGACTTATTACATGGACTTGCTAGATTTTATAATAACACCTATAAATTTTACAGCTATTTTGCTTCATTGTGTTTAATATATAAATAAAATATATGTGGAAAAATACAAGAAATGTGGTGATTGTATATAGGTCACATGGTTTAGAATTTAATTTGTTTAATCCCAACCTCAAAATAAGGCTACATTTATCCTTCTAATTAAAACAAATTTAAATTGAAAACATTACGATGTGATCATCCCTTAATGATGTGACTTGGTGATGGGTTGATGAGAATTATGTTTTATCTTTGATGGATGAGAATATGGATGATGCAAGTGGCATCATCATGAGGTCTCAATTTTATGTAGTGCATGGGATCAGGTTCTCATCATATATTTCACTGGAGATTATGTGAACCATGAAAAAACATTGATATATGCATTCACCATTTTATACTACTCATTTAAAATTTGAAATGTGTTTGCCACTCATTACCTCAGGCTCATATATTTATGTAATTTTTAGGTTGGCCATAGGGTTCACATGATTATGTGCAACTAAAAGGATTTTTTTATTTATTTAAACACATTTATATACTTTGGGTTTCGTTGTGGCTTTTAAATTTTGTGGTATCTCTTGGATGATGTGTAGTAATCATCAAACAACTTGGATTCATGCAGTCCTTGCTTTGAAAGTGGTCACCTTGAATGTGGACCCATTATATTTTGAATTTCACTTAAAAATTGTAACACCTTTCTAACCTTGAATAATAAACAAAATAATTAACAATATAAATATTAAGTGGTCACATGTTAAATAAAATAGTATACACAAATAAATTTAATGAGACTCGGGATATTAAAGTAGACACATAAAATGTTTAAAGTAGTCATAGACTTCCCTTTAGTTTTAACTTAGCCATTTAGAGTGTGACATGTGGCAATAAATGATTGATCATGCACTTCCATATTGAATGAAGTTAACTTTGTTATACAATGACTACACACTATAACTCCTTTGAATGTGACCACTCTAAGTGCCACATGCGAAAGCTTTCAATTTTATCAGTCATAAATTATCTCGAGGTCTTTAGCCTTGCATTCAAGTCTGGGGACCCATTGATGTATCCATTTAAATTAATAATCTTCACATGTATAATAAAAAATACAAATATCATAGTGAAAATATAGTTTAATAGCATATGTAACTAATATATTAGATATAAAATATAATAAACATAATCCACATGGAAATCAGTGAGTGACCATGGAGTTCATGTGGTTTATATAGTGAGATCAAATTCAATTTAGTTCCATGAAAAATATCCATCATCCATATGTCATCATCACATAGCACACTGATATTTGGGTTCATGTACTTTGTAATGGTGGATAATTATGTTGAGACACATAGAATCTATATATTCACCATGACATCGTAAGGTGTCAGAAATCATAGTGATTACTTGCTCAAGTTCATGGACCCATTCATTTATGCTTTCCACTTTGTTATTTCCCATACATTTTATTTTATCCCTACACAAAATAAAGTGATTAAAATTAAAAATATATTAAGACATAGGATAAAAAATAACTAATATTACTAAGACCACAAGATTACACGTGTTGGTCTTTCATTGGCCACGTGATCATAGAGCATGAAGGATTCACAGGGTTCAATTTGCTAAGGGAATTTCATGTAGATTTTTTTATTTATGTATTACGTGTTTTAATGCATGATCAAATCTATAGGGAAAGTCACAATAAAGCCTTAGATTTCAAATTAGATACGAAGGGGTCACCATGAATAGTCTAATTCTTATTTTTATATAAATATATATTTCTTATGATTATTGTATTTTACCATTTTAAAAACTTAGAGTACTCTAATTATTTATGGTGAAATCTTTTTTTATGAAATTATAAATTATTTTTTTAGTTGAATTTTATTAATTAAGTTCATTCTAATTATATGTTATTTTTTTAAGAGTAACAATTAAATTTCATTTCAACATATTAATCTCTCTTATGGGTAGTTCACATACATTTTTGAATTTTTTTTAAAGTGATAGTTATTAATGCTTCATTGATCACCATATTTAAAATACTTCCCAATATCTAAGATATACCTTTATTGTGTGTAAAATTTTCACTTTATATTATCTAATATAACAATAATTTTTATATGACCTTATTAAAATAGGGGGTTTGTTGATAAAAATAGTGTGGGAATTGGTTGCAACCTAAAAACACTTATTGTTTTAGTTGAAATTTTTATAAATAAAAAATGGACATATATTGTATGTAATGGCACCTAAGAATATTAGACCTGGTAAATATAATTAAAAATAAACAAGCATGTATAGTCCCTAGTATAATGAAAATATTTCCTAGTATTTCTTATCTTTCATTTCTCTTATAGGGCCACAACATCTGACACAAAATTTAATTCTATTATACAATAATATTATTGAAAATATTTTACATTCAAAAAATTGACTAATATGTAGCACGAAATAGCTACTTTGTGATACTTTACTTTCATAGCAAATACTACCAAAACATTAAAAATAATAACCATTTCATGGCTCTTGTTGTTTTAACCCTAGATTTAGATATCAAGGGGTATCTAGTGTTAAGAGTATTAGATTAGATTTTACAAAAAGGTGGTGAATTAATCTAATGATTTGGCCAATTAATAGGAAACTCAAACAAATAATATATAATCGAGATTGATAAAAATAGTAAATTACATCTATTGATAGATATTGTAATAGATTGGAAAAAATGACACTTAGCTCGTTTACTATACACATGTAGGTCTGAGTAGGGAATAATTGGAAGTGGAATGGATGATGATCCTAGAAAAGTCATCAAATTTTGTGTATTATACTTTTATGGCTATGGATGCTTGCATTAGATTTGGATAGTTGTGTCGATGTAGGTGTCTAACTCCATCATATGTGTTTTGTATGGAATATTGAGTGGATATGGATGTGACCAACAAGAACCTTTTGGGCTTTCTATTTCCTTTATTCTGATGTCTTTAGATTATGTGCATAGGCTATTTCTATTTATTAAATGATCAAACCCTATCTCTTCACCCTTGAAATGAATATGGAAAAATGGTTTAGTGGGATTAGAGTTTTGAGATGACCCCAAAGACCCCTATGTTAATGGGTGATTCCTATATATTAATTAATCCAAATATGGTTGTAGATTGATGCAGTTCTCCCCTACATGTTGGCTTTTGTGTGTACATGAGTGAAATATGTGATAAGGAAAGACATGTAATGACCTATCTTTTAACTTGGAAAATATGGCTCATGGGCTACTTAAATGCTTTATACCTTTATAATTACTACTTCTATGAATAATATGAAAATAGGGACAAATAGGGTAGGTTTTCTCACTTGAATACTTGATTGAGTGCTTCTTGGTATATTTCCTTATGAGTTGTATGTGATTTATAGGTGAGGAATAAATGACGGTTGATCTTATATATATACCAATCCATTTAATAAATATATTTAATTAAATCACTTAGGCCAACATATTGGATATGTTTATTTTGTAAATTGGATAACTTTTGGGCATTGGACACTTTGTAGGAAAGATGGACAATTACATCGATGCATGTGTCTACCTAGGACACACGTGTCTAAGGAGATAAAAAACATGTATATGTCTAAAAATGGTAGTGAAGGATAATAACTAGGTTTAGAGAATTTTTCATAGTATATAAATCTAGGTTCATAAAAATAATAAGGGTTGGACTAAGAGATAGGCAATTTGGCAAAAAGATATAATGAAAAAGAGCCTTTAGACAACGAGAAATTCTAGAACTAAAAGGTACATCCATGATAGGTATTTCTAAGTGTAGAAGATTGATTTAATATATAAATTAGATTTAGTATCTACATTTACCCCCATTTAATTTAGTAACGAAATTAATAGTTTAAAAGAAATAAATGTGTATCTAGGTGTGCATAACACACCTTGCCTTTGTGTAATCCCAACTTGAGTGATTTTTTGGTGATTGACCTATAATTAAGATCATGTTAAAATATATAATTAGTTTATGAAATATGAAATTAAAAGGACTTGAAGTGCTTGAAAGTAAGAAGAGTAAGGTTAGGAGTACACCTATGTGTCGATTCAACTATCTTCCCCTTGGTAATTTTATTTGAAAGAATGCCTCATTAAGAGGCATTAAAGCTAAGATTAAGATAAATCTAAACCTAAAAAAGCATGTACACACACACAAACAAATATATATTATATACATATACATATACACATACATATACATATATGCATATACATACATATATTTACATACACACATACACACATACATACATATATAGACACATGCACACATGCGCACACACACACAAATATATATGAGGATAAATGCCCCCAATATTGGTGTAAAGGTGAGTTGCAACATGACTATTGAGATTGTTTAATATCAATCGTGTAACCCAAATGTGTACATAATATGGTGAGTGTGAGTTATTTAATCAACTAAGACTATACATTTGGTGAGGATGGATGATTTAATCAAATAAAACCTATAATTATAGTGAAATTAGATGATTTAATAAAATCTAACTTATAAACTTTATAAGATTGAGTGATTTAATCAACTCAACCTTCCAAAGATTAACCAACTAATGAAGTATATTGGCTCAATAATAGTCCGTCCTATTGGAGAGTTGTTAGTGATGTCATGAAGGTGTCTTGGTGAGTGGATGAAGTGCTTTGATAGCCTAAGTAACAATAATAAAGTGTGCAATGTGCTTGTCTTATTGTGCTTAAAGGAGGCTTTGTTGATCTTCTATTTTGCCATCATTAGAGATGTTTAGGGATGAGTATGGTGATTTTATCATGTGAAAGGGGTCCTATCAATGGTCAAGGATGATTGGAGAGATTGTATGCATGAGTAGAATTCATCTGGTAGTCCATAGTTTTCATTTAGATAGTTTGGGTCTAGTGGTAGAAAATCTAAGTAGGCTGATTATTGACATCACCATTGCCATGTGTGGATGAGTCAGGGGGAGATGGTCATATGTTGTGATCACATTAGTCCCTAGTTACTATTAACTAAAGCTTAGGTCATGCACCTAAGTGTATTAAAATATATATGGGTACAAAGTTGGGCTCCCAAGCATTTTGATAGTGTTTTCCCATAGCTAAATTTGCATGAGGCAAGAAAAATCCAAGTCAACATTTTTTTGGTATCATATCTCTCATGTGTGGACATTTCAAGAGAAGGTGATCATATGGGTTTGTTTAGTTTTGTATCTAGTTGATTTTTGCTAATTTTTAGGTCATGTAATAAAGCACAATAAAATAAATGCATGTGAAAAGTTAACATACCAGGTAGGTTTTGACATAATTGGCTTTGTGGCAAAAAAATTTTGAGTGAGAAGTTTAATGGTGTTATAAAGATCAAACTTCTTCTAAGGATTAACAATGAGTGGGAGATCATAAAAATAGAGATCAATGGTTCATATTAAATTCAAGAGGTCAAAGTGACACCTATTTATCCTTGTCAAAGACTGAGCTACATATAAAAGATCGATGAAGTGCATTGAGTCAAAGTTGCCAAATTGCACGAGATGAGGTCAACATGTTCAAGGTTTAAAATTTGGCATTAGAAAACTATGTGTTAAAGATAGAATAAGATAATTGGTGTGTGATTGATCTAAAGGAGCTAGGACACAAGATATGATCATGGTGTTTGAAGTTTAACTATGACCATTTGCATTTGAATATTTGAATTTGCAAAGAAAAAACCAGTGCTCTGTATTTTGTCTATAACTTTTGATCCAGTAGAATTTTCTCATGGTTTAGAAATAAAACTTGTAGAGGACTCCAAGGCACATCTATAAATATGGATTTGAAGATCTATAAGTGTGTATAGACAAATATATTAAGCTTCAAAGTTGATTGTGTGCTTGTACTTGGTCTTTAAGTGACCTAAGAAGAGTAATTAATCTTATGTAGATGTTGATTTGATGTTTTATGGTGAATTTGATATTGGGGAGTGTTGTAGACTCCATAAGGATTATTTGTGTGCATTACAAAGGATTAACCCATTGTATTCTATATGAATAAAGGCTTGGAAGGTGATTGTGTGTTCATTCATAATGATTGTGTGCACAAAATATTATTTAAGCATTTTATGCTTAAGCATAAGGGTACTACAATGGATATGGACACTTAAGGAGGACCCATAAGTCATGCAGAATCAGTTCATACTTTTGGAAAGTGTTGTAATGGAGCCGAATGGGTCTCCATAGGACCTAAAAGTGACTTAGGCCTATTTGAAAGTGTGTTGTGCTTAGGTGTGACCTATATAAGATGCCTTAAGGGTGAAGGCATGTATTATGTCAAAAAAAGATAAGATTGTGAAATTAATAATTCATGAATGATCTATATATAGTGAAACCAAATGTGATGGTTTCTAGGCTTGTGAAAGACTTGCGAGAGATACTTGTGTAAGGTGTTTGTGAGAGTTATGGAGTGAAGGAGAGGTAGAGTGACCAATTGGTGAATTGATGAGCATAACATATTAATGACCATGTGTATGAAAAATATGTCATATTTTCTATGTTAAAAAAGTGATCTTATAGTTTGAGGATATGTGAAGAGGTCTGAGTTTGTATATGAGGATAGTTTGAGTGAAGAGGGAGAGAGATTGTGACTTTCCTATCTGAGAGGCCTATATGAGATAGAGAGAGAGTTTGTGTAGGTGTTTGATAAATAGAGATCCATCATCAGGTGTTGAAGACATCATTTATAAGGTGGAGGTGTTCAAAGGAACATCTAAAGGAATTGGTCTTCCTTAGGGGTAGTTTCCCCTTGTGAAAAAAGTGTTTCACTAAATACCTCTGGTTAGGAGGATATAATCAAGGTTGTTTGGTCTAAAGGAGTTGATCAGTATCTTATTTGTAATTTATTATAGGATAGTATTCCATGTGTTATAAACTTGAGAGTGGTTTTTATTCCCCATGATGGTTTCCCACAAGAATAGTGTGGTATGTGTTTGATCTTGTCTATGCATTGAATGAATGAGCTCTCTTGGTAATGTTATTTGATCAAATTGATATATGTTGATTAGTTAATAGTTTAAAGGACTAAAATTGAAATCAAAATATCTAAAATCACTGATTCACCCCCCCTCTTAATGATTGTACCTCTAATAATTGGTATCAAAGAAGGTCCTTTGATAAAGGCTTAATAGCTTGAAGGTGATCCAAGGTACAATATGGGTAGTCATCAATGATATTTCTCTACTAAGAAAGTATCAATGTTTAATAGATCCAATTATACATTTTGGAGTGATAGGATAAGGACATACATTATGTCCCTAGGGTTGGATGTATGGAAATCTATTATGGATGGTTATGTTACTCCTACTATTCCTCCATCTAGTGCTGCAGATAAGAAGTTATTTGAGAATAATTCTAAGGTAATGAATACTATTACTTGTGGACTTTAAGAGACTGAATACACCAAGGTAATCCATTGTAAATTTGTTAAAGAGATATGGGATAAAATGTAGATCATTATGAAATAAATTCAAAGTTTAATAATGCTAGGTTTTAGAATCACAAAAGGTAATTTGAATGTCTCAAGATGAACGAAGAAGATTTTGTGACATCCTTTTTACAGAGAGTTGATGAGATTATGAACATCATCAGAAGTCTTTGAGAGAACCTTGAAGAGGCTAATATTGTTCAAAAGGTATTAAGGTCTCTATCCTTTAATTTTGATATGAAAGTATCTACTATAGCATAAAGTCATGATGTTACTCAATTGAAGATGGATCAATTACATGGCCCCCTTACTGCCTATGAGATGAAGAAGAATTATGATATACCACCAAAGAAGGAAGCAACTTTCAATACTAAAATGAAGACAAATAAGAAGTTCCAAGGTAATAAACTCAAGGAGGATGACATTCTTGATATATATGAGGATGAACTAATTGCTTTGATTTCAAGGAAATTGAGAACAGGTTCATAAAAGTATAAATGTAAACTACTCCTCAAATGCTTCAATTGTGGTGAGATAGGAAATTTTGTTAATAAGTGCCTTCATAAGTATAAGAAGGATGATGATGAAGAGTATGGTCAAGGTCATGATGATGGAAAGAGAACATTCAGGTCTGATAAAAGTAAAAAGGGATTCATAAGGGTTGATAACAAGAAGAAGTACTTCAAGGACAAGAATAGTCTCTACACCAAAGAAGATTGCAACTCATCAAATGAGAGTGAAGTTAGTGACTCAAAGTATGATCATGAAGATGATGGTCCTGCTAAAGATGAAGATATGTTCATGACCGAGGAAGGAAGTTTTTCACATCAAAAGGGATCTACTTAGAGTGATGCAGATGATGATGAAGATGAGGTGGGCTATGAGACTGCATTAAAAAATGATCATAAAGAATTGAAGATCGAGAAGAAGATCAATAAAAATATGAAATATAAACTAATGTTTTTGAGGAGCAATTTAATGTGTTTGAGGACATAATAGATGAATATGCCAATGAACATTAATATATGGTCAAGCATCTTAGTTATCAATTGGAAATCTTGTCTACAAGCCTAAAAGTTAAAGAAGATGAATGTGAAAGGTATGTAATTGAAAATGAGTCATTGAATTATAATTTAGAGAAGATATCTAGTAAGGTAATGTCATTTATGAGATTTGAAAAGAGATCAAGTGATCTAGATAATATTTTGAATGATCAAAAGCATGTAAGTGATAAGACTGATCTTGGATACAAATAAGAACTAGAGATTGCAACTTAAGACAAGATGAAGACTAATGTGAGCAAGGACAATCTAACTTTGAAGACAAATTATGATACAAGGAATGAAGGTATTGGTAGAATTAAGATAGATCAAATTAGATAATCAAATGCCATGAGGTGTGCAAATTTTAATGGTTGTTGTTATACTTATAATTAGTTTGGGCATAGAGTTAGAGAATGTAAAAGACCTGTTAAGAATGAATTTGCATGGAACTATGATGGGGGTCATCAGTCAAAAGGTGTGAGCAAGGTTGAGTGTTTAAAATGTCATCATATAAGACACTTTGTAAAACATTTTCCATTTAAGGTAAGACAAGTTGAGTTTTCATCAAGGAGTATGGTTTGCTACAGTTACAAATAAAGAGGTCACATTGATAGATTCTAAAAGTAAAGGCTTAAAAGACAAAATAGATTCAACCAGGATCTTAGAGTGTAAGGAAGAATGCAAGTTAACTCATGGAAGCCAAAAGTGGTAAGTGTGAGTCATGATGAGACTGAAAGTCCAAGTAATCTATTTTCTATGGTGGAAAATGCTTCTAGAAGGTGAAGAATACCAAGAGCTCTCATTGATTGCTCATGTTATGATTGAAGAGACCAAGCTCAAAGAGGAGACCAAGGTGATTATTGAGGCTGGTTCTAAAGTAAGTAAGGATCCAAGTGAACATTTTGTTGTTAATGAGTAAGTTTCATGCAAATAACATCAATTGTCAATGTCTAGTGATGAGGTTTTAGACTACGAAGTGGATTTTTTAGATGAAAAGGTATGTCATGAATCTATGTTGTCTCCATGTATTTCTAATCCAATCCTAGAATAAAATGAGAATGTTGTATTAGATAAGCAAGTTATTTATATTAATCCTAAAAATAAGAATAAGTATAATCAATCTTATAACTATAAGAGGATTCCAATGGTTACAGAGGAGATGTGGACAAATCTTGACTTCACTTTATTTTAGGACATTGTGATAAAGAAGAGGTCTCTATTTATGCTTCTTAAGAGACTCCTTTTAGTGGACAAGCAAGTGGTGCTATGGTTATCTTTATAAGGTCCTAAGAGTCTATAAGTGAGTGTTTTAAAATGGAGCAGGTATGTCTAGGTTGAAAATATGTTAAGGTAATGTCATGGTGTTGATAACTATATATGAAGCAGTCTATAGGGTTAAATTGAAGGTTCCTAGATGGCAAAGGAGGATTTGTGATTTGTCAAGATGATATTTTTACATAAAAAGTTTTGTTAACCTTATTCTATCATGTTCCAGGTGGTTTTATGATCTGAAGGTATGTTGAAGTCAATTTGGAGATTTTTTTTAGCTCTCAAGTTTCCCAGTTTGTGCTTAAGAGCTTGTAAGTCCTAAAATGAGTTACAGGAAGTCAAGGTTCCCAATGGTGTGGAAGCTCAAATCTTGGTCCTTAAGTGTGTAATGGTTGTCTCTAGGTGTATAAGAAGTTTTAGAGGTGGATGTTGACTGGAAGGTATTATGTTGACCTTGTTTGTTTTGAGATTCTAAGGTTTTGGGATTTGATAGAAAAGTGGTTTGCCTTATGAGTGGAGGACTTAGATTTATTAATAAGTTGAGTGGTCTAAATAGGTGGTCAAATCAAGGTTTTTGGTTCTTAATTTATTCAAGTTTTTGTCAATTTGGAGGTCTAATTGGGTAGTTGGTTTGTGAAGGAAGTATGTTTCATAAGTTGAACTAGTTTTTGCAAATTGGTGTGATTTAAGGGGAATATGAGAGTGCTCTAGATATGAAGTTTTAGGTCTTGATGGTGTGTCTATTAAAATTTGTGGGCTCTAAAAATTTTAGGTAGGGTTTCAAGGAGACTAAATAAACTTAGTAAGAAGAAGAGTGATTTTTATTCAGTTTATCCAAAAGAGCTAGGCATGTGTGTTTCAAGAAGAGTTCTCAGTTTGTTTTTGAGCATGTTTTCTTTTTGGTGAGTGGCATTAAGTTCTATTGGTAGTCTTGGAAGTGTCTTAAGAAAAAAGGCTAGTAAGCCTATGTTATGGTACCTCATGGTGTGTGGAGATATGAAGATGCTCAAGTGATGCAATTACTGAGATATATTAGGGGGAGTCCCTCTCAGATGTTTCTTGAAGAGTTCCATCAGTTTTTAGTGCATGATTGAGAAGTATAAGGTGGTATGCACAGAGTTAGGGGGAGCTAACTCAGGTAGCTTGAATGACTTGAGGATCTTTGCATGATGTAAGGGGAAGCATATGTGAGATGTTTTAATAATATTGAAGTTGTGGTGATATCTACTATAGATGATATTTCAAGAAGGTTGGTATGATGACCTGATCAAACCTAGTCATATTTGTGTGTTCTTTTTTCATTGGTTGTAGTGCTTGGTTGAAAAGGAGTGTTAGCATAGAGCAAGTAGAAGTTGTCAATGAAATAAGAGGTTGTCTCAAGGTAAGGAGGAATTTTTATCATCTTTCTAAGATGGTTCTTTCCTATTGATGGTATTTTTAGTTCCTCAAGATCAGTTGGTGCCCACTTTTTCATTGTGTCAAAGGGGGAGAAAGTTCCTATTTAAAGAGAAATAAGGTGAGATGCATGATGTTTGTTGACATAAATGACAAAGGGGGATATTTTTGAAGAGTTTTTAGTGATGTCATGAAGGTGTCCTAGTGAGTGGATGAAGTGATTTGATATCCTAAGTAACAATGACATAGTGTGCTTAAAGGAGGCTTGGTTGATCTTTAGTTTTGTCATGATTAGAGATGTTTAGGGATGAGTATGGTGATTTGAGCATGTGTAAGGGGTCCTAAAAATGGTCAAGGATGATTGGAGAGCTTGTGTGTATGAGTGGAATTCATATGGTATTCCATAGTTTTCATCTAGACAGTTTGGTTCTAGTAGCAAAAAAATTGAGTAGGAAGTTTGATGACATCACCATTTCCATGTGTGGATGAGTCAGGGGGAGCTGGTCATATGTTTATGGTCACATTATTCCCTAGTTACTATGAACTAAATATTAGGTCATGTAACTAAGCACAATCAAAGATATGTGGGTGCAAATTTGGGCTCCCAAGAATTTTGAAAGTGTTTTCCCATACTGAGCCAAATTTGCATGAGGCAAGAAAGAGCTGAGTCATAATTTTATTGGTAACATATATCTCACATGTGAATGTTTTAGGAAAAAGTGATCATATGGGTTTATTTAGTTTTATACCTAGTTGATTTGAGCTAATTTTAAAGTCATGGATGAAGTGCATCAAAAGAGATGCATGTGCAAAGTTGACCTTCTAGGTAGGTTATGACATAGTTGGCTTTATGGTAGAAAATTTTGAGTGATCAATTTAATGGTGTTATATCTTGCACGCATAAAGTTTTCAAGATCTATTTGTTATATGGATAGATTCTCCTATGTGAGGAGATCATATAATCCAAATTTGAGATCATATATCTAAGCACATTAAAAATTTTTGAGGTTCAAAATTAGCTTCTCAAGCATATTGAAATGGTCCCCATAATTAGTCAATTTTTCAAAAGGTAAAGTTCAAAAAAGTCTCAAGGTGATCAATGAAGTGTGTTTTCTCCAAGATGTCATGAAGCAGTGAGATGGTGCCCAGTGTTCTATGTTTAATGCTAAGCAAAGATAAAGATCAAGCTTCTTCCAAGAATAAATGGTGAGTGGGAGATCATATAAATAGAGATCAATGGTGAATATTAAAGTTAAGAGGTCAAAGTGATAGCTATTTAGCTTTGTTAAAGATTGATCTACATATATAATATTGATGGAGCACCTTGAGTTAAAGTTTCTAAATTACACGATATGAGGTCAACATGTTCAAGGTTTAACAATTAGGATTGGTGAACTATGTGTTAAATATCAAACAAGATCAATAGTGCATGATTGATCTAAATTAATGAGGACATAATTTGTGATCATGGTGTTTGAAGTTTAACTGTGATTGTTTGTATTTGAATATTTGAGTTTGCAAAGGAAAAACTAGTGCTTTGTATTTTGGCTATAACTTTCGATCAAGGTAAAATTTACTCTTGATGTAAAAAGAGAACTTGTAGAAGACTCTAAGGTGTATATATAAATATGGTTTTGAAGATCTAAAAGTGTGTAAAGACAAATATATTGAGCTCCAAAGTTAACTGTGTTTGTGTTTGTTCTGCAAGTGACTTGAGAAGAGTAATTGAACTTATTTAGATATTGTTTTGATGTTTTATGGTGAATTCAATATTGGGGATTGTTTTAGAATCCATAAGGATGATCTATGCACATTATGAAGGATTTAACAATTATATGTTGTATGAACAAAGGCTTGGAAGGTGACTTTGTGTTCACTCATAATGACTATGTGCACATAATATTATTTAAGCATTTTGTGCTTAAGCAAAAGGGTGTTGTGATGGATATGGAAACTTAAGGGGAACCTATAGTAATGTAAAATGGGTCCATTCTTTTGGAAATTGTTATTATGTTCTTTTTTTTCTCAGAGAAGTGTCAAAGAGATGAATGGGTCTCCATAGGACCTAAAAGTGACTTAGGCCTATTTGAAAGTATGTTGTGCTTAAGTGTGACCTATGTAAGATGCCTTCAGGGTAATGGCATGTATTGTGGCTAACAAAGAAAATATTTTGAACTTGATAATTCATGAATGATCTATATATAGAGAAACCACATGTGATGGTTTCTAGACTTGTGAGAGAGACTTGTGCAAGGTGTTTGTGAGAGTTATGGAGTGAAGGAGAGGTAGAGTGCCCAATTGATGAATTGATGAGTAGAGCAAATTGATGAATGTGTTTATGAACTATAGGTCATATTTATGATGTTAAAATAGTTGTCATGTAGTTTGAGTATATGCAAAGAGGTCTGAGTGTGCATATGAGGTTAGTTTGAGTGAAGGAGAGAGATTGTGGCATGTCTATGTGAGAGGCTTGTATGAGATAGAGAGTTTGTGTAGGTTTTTGATAAATAGAGATCCATCATCAGGTGTTGAAGACATAATTTCTAAGGTGGATGTGTTCAAAGTATGGTCTAAAGGACTTGGTCTTCCTTAGGGGTAGTTGCTCCTTATGAAATAGGTGTTTCACTAAATACCTTTGG
This sequence comes from Torreya grandis, assembly GCA_037957365.1. Taxonomy (NCBI): domain Eukaryota; kingdom Viridiplantae; phylum Streptophyta; class Pinopsida; order Cupressales; family Taxaceae; genus Torreya; species Torreya grandis. The sequence continues at coordinate 1,127,390 of JARHVA010002868.1, forward strand.
TCAAGAGGATATGATCAAGGTTTACTGGTCTAAAGGAGTTGATCAGTCTCTTGTTTGTAATTTATTATAGGATAGTGGTCCATGTGTTACATACTTGAGAGTGATTTTTATTCTCCATGAGGGTTTCCCACAAGAATAGTGTGTTATGTGATTCATATTGTGTATGCATTTTATGAATGAGCTCTCTTGTTAATGTTTTTTGATCAAATTAATATATGCTAATTGGTTAATAATTTAAAGGACTGCAATTAAAATTGAAATATTTGGGCTCACTATTTCACCCCCTCTTAGTGATTATACCTATAACACATCCTAGGTATGATAATAGTCTATAATATAATTTTAAATTTATAAAATGATTTGAATTTTACAAATTTAGTGACCCCTTGTATGGCATATGCACCTCATATATGTCTCAAGCTAAAATATGGGTATAATAATAATAATAATAATAATAATAATAATAATAATAATAATAATAATAATAATAATGTATAAAATGCTACCCAAAATATGTATTTGTATTATATAACTATGAAATGTCATGAATTTTAAATTGGTGCAAGTGTGGATGACATGTTTTTATGACATTCCCCCATGAATATGGAGAATTTGAGAATTGGTGCAAATGTGAAGAACATGTTTCTATAACATGCCCCCTGTAGTCATATAAAATGAAAAAATTGGTAACTTGAGTGTGGATAATGACACCCAACCCATAGTTACCTCTTTCTTGATTTCATGACCCTTTTAGGCACCTTTTTGCTGATTCTTAGTCATCTATAGGCTTTCAAGACCTCATTTTAGCTCAGTTGGGACCCTTTTTCCATGCCTATTCCATCCTCCTAGGTCTTGTGCCCTCAGGACAATAGTACGCAACTTGGAATATAGTGCTATAACCTAGGATGTCCCCTTTTTGATGTTCCTATCTAATCACATTTTGAGCCTAGATTGCCACTTTTACCTGATTCCTCCTCTTCATTGTGTCAACCTAGTGTGATTGCATTTAACCCATGACAAATAGATCCCTATATAAGCCCATTCAAAGATCATTTAGAAAGGGTTGGAAATATCACTAAGCAAGAAAGAATACAAGAAATACTATTCAATAAATCTTCCTTATTCTCTACATACAACCAACCAATACATTTACAAGCTCATTTAAATCCTTACACCATCCCCTAACCACCTCAAGCATATCTAGTTTTAGCAATTATTTCATTCTCATATCACAATATCACTAAGCACTTTGAAAGGGAGATATACATATGACTTTATCCCTCTTCTAAGTATTGGTATGTAGGTAGCATGCCCACACATGGGGTGTGAAGCACTTCCAGTGCATCTTACACACACTAATCCCTCTCTTTTCTCAAAGTCATATTCAATATTATTGGAGACATGGGATCAAAGATAAATTAGCTCTAAAAGGATATCCATTAAGATTTAAGCTTTGAAATTTCATAGATAGGGTCATATAAGAGTGGTGGATAGAAACCATAAATCTCAGACCTTTGTGACTAGTTTGGACAATAGTGGAAAGAATAGGACTATAGCACCAAACCCTGAAGTACCTTGTTTTTGGCACTCCTATCCTTTCACCAAATAAAATCCAGATCTAGGTTCCTAATACTATCTTAGTCCTACATAGTTAATATCAACCTTCATCTCAGTTGGATCAACACAGTTATAAGCTAAGTTATATTTCTCTCTATTCACTTCCTATTTTTAGAAAGTCTAGGCAATAATTAAAATTAATAAATCAATAGGTTAATTACATTGACTGATTTACTTTACTCAGAATTTTAAATAAATAGTAATAAAAACCCCAATTATTCCCTAAAAGGTTAAATCATTTATTGAACCTAACTTACTTTATTTGCACATAAAAGCCCTAGAAACACTAGGGTAAATTTCCTACTGGTTTTTCATCTATTTTTTTGACTTTTTACCTGCATAATAAAATTAGAAATTAGCATTAAATTTTAAATTTTTTTAGTAATTTTAAAATAATTTTATTTCAAACCCTGGTTGCCCACACTTGGTCCCAATAATTTTCCAATCATTTTTTGAATTTTTAATAGCATATTTAAATAAGAAAATCCATTCAAAATTCAAAATTTCATAGTAATTTGTCAAAATATTTATTTTTCTAAACCCTAGTTGCATCTATGGGTCCTATTAAATAACTAATTTTCCAATAAGTTTATAATTTTTTTTACTTGCATATCTAACTCAAAAATCCACTTTCAATTTCAATATTTCATAGTAATTTGTCAAAATATTATCTTTCAAACCCTAGTTGCATACACTAGGTCCTATTGCTTTTACAGTATCACCTTACATCTATAATTAGATTGCAAAAAATGGATCTTACTTATTTACAATTTTTTCTTACATTTCTTGCAAATAACAAAGAGACCATCATTGGCCCTATCATGTACATGAATGATGAAGTTTACCATATGTTAATACAAAGCTTTATTCTTTATATTTCATGCTTATTTTTTATAATAAGGAATGATATTACAAAATTCATGGCTAAAAATGTACAAAATTTTGATATTCCTTTTGCATACTCTCTATCATGCATATGGAATGATTTTCAAGATTATCATGCTATACATGTTAGAAATGTTATGATTCATGTCACAATTTTCTATGCATTCTTGCACAAATTCATGTTTTATATCCCTTGTTTGATATATATCATTTGGAATGCTCGTTATAAACATATTGTTATATAACTTATAATTATAATTACATGAATTTTATCCCACATACATGGTTTCTACCTATAGGATCCATTTCATAAGCTAAAAACCACCTATCAAGTTTCAATGTCATATCTTATGCACAAGAAATAGTTTCCTTCTCCTCCTCTCCCCCAAGAGGGTGATAGCTACTTTCCCTCTAACTAGGTCCACACTATCACCCCTCAAAATGGTAAAGTAACCCATATTATTTTTATTAATGCATATATTCATCCCATATCTTCTTCAAAACCTATTCAACATATGTGCTTACATGTTCAATCAAAAGAAACTAGGGTTTGCACTTGTGACACTCTACGGGATCAAATCACCAGTATGAGCAAGTTAATTTCAGATTTACAAACATATAATTATCTATTACATGACAAGATCACAACATTATAAAATCATATTATAATACAAAAGCCTCAAAGGCATCTTAGTGCCAATCATGTATATATACCTTCACTTAGTGAATTGGTTTTAAGAAATGTTACATATGAAATCAAGATCAAATAAGAGTTCAAGTGAGGTACTAAGGGAAATGATTAAGTCTAAATTGATCAAACTACCTCCTCTACATCTAGTGAGAAGATCTAGATATTATTTTGTATATCATAGGATGCATGGGCATCACATAGATTTATGTTTTGCATTAAAACAACATATACAATAGATAATTGTTAATGAGGACCCTATACAAGGTAGATCAGTCAAGCAAACCATAATGACATAGGAACACATTCATAAAGGGTCAAATTTAGAAACAATATAAAAGTGGTTACCAAAGCATAACTCAAAACAACAAAAGGATTAAAAAAAAAATCAAAGCAACAAACAGTACCATAAGCATAGTTAAATTATGAAAAAGATGCAAATCTACCTCTCCAAAATTTGGCTCAACTTTCAAAGTAGTATGGATTTGGTGAATAATATCTACAATATTTTGATTATCAAGGTCAAGGGTTGGGAAAGCATTCTAAAGGCATCACTGCTCCTATTCTAGAAGTTGATAATGTTTGTCACCAAAGTTTGGGATTTATTAAACATCCTAAGGCAAATCATTCATAGACATAATTTATCAAAGGAAAAGATCTAGATATAACAAAAGTCAACACTAGCATTACATTGGTTTAAAATCAAGATGTAATGATGAGTGGAACAATATAGGTTATTATGATTTCCAAGATACTAATAATGAATCCAAATATTCAGTGTCATATTTGTAGCCACTCCTTCATGGTTCATAATCATGCATGATTCTTTTGTTTGATACCAAACACCATGATGGGGAGTCTCCCATTAGACTCATCGATTAGTATAATTTCTTCTCAGTTTTACTTATACATAGTTCTTAGCTTGCCTTGTACATAATATTCTTATGATTAATTATATATAACTTCTTTTTAAATTCGTGTACATAGTTTCCTAATGATTGTTTATACATAGCTTATCTCAAATATCCAAAAATATTACAAAATTTCAAAATATGAAAAACATTCAAATAACTCAAAAACACAAAAAATATTTTGATTGTATGCATTATCCATGCATTACATTTCTAATATAATGCTAGACTTACATTTTTTATTTTATGCTATTGTTTGTCAATTTATCTACATTACCATGCTTCACTTGATCTTCTTTGAGTGTGTGCAGTGACATCCAACTCTTTGATTGCTTCACTCTACCCATTGAGGGGGTATCTTACTTCTACATCGAGACACACATCGATATACATATACCCACTGAGGGCATATTCTATGTGACTACACCATCTAGGTTATGTCATTCCTAAACCACACACTTTAGTTATCATGATGATGTACATTATTTACTAAATTACATAGATTACTCTATCAAATTTTCACTAGTATATAGAACTTATATATATCTTAGCATATAACTAGTCTTGTACTAACATGTTTTTCATACCTTCACATTCTTGCTCTGATTAGTTAGATCATGATTGTATTTCCAATTCTTACATGCTTTCTTTTTTTGCATATCATTAGCTTGATGTGATTTCATTTTCTTATTCCTATTTGTCTCCTATATGTGCCTTAAGACATTTTCCAATATCCTTCACTTCTATTCATGTGTGTACCTTTGGACATTTACCAATGTCTCATGTTTTTACTCTTATATGTGCTTGTTTCAATTATATATGTATACAGAATTTGAACATGCCTTGTATGCTTGATTTATAGATTGAGTGACATGTGCCCATGTCCCTGGTTTACTTGGCCCCTTGGCCATATTTTATACAATTTTTGCTTCTTACCTTGTGTGCTTGTTTTTTGATTGATTTATGATCCTAATAATGCATTATCTTGCTTTCTTAGATGCCATGATGGACATCATGCTCCATCCCTCCATGACAAATCTAAACTATAAATTAACAACTAACAAGACTTCTCATTTTAATTCCAATTTAGTACATTAAATTCAATGATTTATCTATCTAGGCATACCCATATTGATCTAACAATCTCTCAATACAAACCATGCTATATCTTGAGATATCTTATTGATTATCATTATTATATAATGTATATTTGCAACATAACAAACTTTCAAGGCTCTTTCTTCTGAGGGTAGTCATTGCAGGGTCTTCAATCCTACCCTCAGAAGAGGGGGAAACAAATAGGGGTTTTGTCATAGAGATTATAACTCCTTAGTCAAAATACATCTTTTAGGATAGCTTAAAATAGTAATAAGAGGTCAAACCAGGTAGAACAAATAAAAAAAATAGTGATGATTTCATCACAGTTTTAGCAAAGGACAATAGTGTCAAACATGGACAACAATGTTGGACACTAGGGTGTCCTATTTTTGACGCTCCTATCCAAACAATAGAAAAACCAAATTTTTCATAAGTAGGCCAAAAATTAGGATCAACTATTGTTTTGCACATTTAGACTAGTTTAGAACCAATAATTTTAATACAATTTTGCTCAAAGAGTCCATATATAGGGGGCATCATGCATGATATGATGGCTCTCACTTCTAGTTTTAGATAAGATAGTTGGTATAACTTATAGATTAGAATCCATGTTATAGACACTAGTGATTGGGGGTAATGTGCAAGAAACATTTATTTTTTATTTTTATGATTTTAGCATTACCCAAGCATTATCAGTAGTTGCATGCCTTATTCCATTTGTAGGTGGTTAGCATCATTTCATAGTGGCTTTCATACAAGCCTAAACTCCACATTCTTGATTTTCTAAGTGGCTTCCATATAAGCCTAGTTTCTAATTCAGAGTGGCTTTCATACAAGCCTAATATCCATCTTTTAGAGTGGCCAAGAGTGGCCTAGTTTCCAGCATACATTCATTTATCCATGCCAACATTATCAGATCACAATATATTCATAGGTTTTATGAGCTGTCTCATATGACATACATTTTATATCAGTATTAGTTTATAGCTTCACTTCATGGGGTAATGATGGAGCCAAAGGACCATCTAGCCTTTGTATTCTTGATCCACCTATTTAGAGGGATTAGACACATAGTCCAAACATTAATTAACACATGCATGACCACCTAGCTTCACCTAGTGGGTGATGATGGAGCCAAAGGGCCAACCTTTGCATTTTTGAGCCATGCTCAGGGAATTAAGCACTCAGCTCTATTCATGATATTAATCTTTGTAAAACACCTTCTAATATTACTCAGCATAATCTAGCATCACTCAACATCATAATAGGTTTTGTATTGGTTTGCATATGTCATGAGGTGTATTAATTCCTTTCTCTTTCTCTCTCTCTTATCCAACTTTGTATGTTCTTATTTTAATATAACATATCTAGTAAGAACTGATCTACTCTTTATTTTTCTTGTAGATTCATTCTTCACAGTGTGCTCTTTTTATGCATACCTAGCATCATAATAGCTTCATGAGCTTCACCCTTACAAGTAAGTTCAGGCACACTTTTTATTTTTCCTTATCCTAGTTTTTCACTTTACTCCATCATTAGAATAAAAGGGGGCAAATGTAGTCATATAAAATGTAAAAAATGGTAAATTGAGTGTGGCTAATGAAAACCAACCCATAGTTCCCTCTTTCTTTCTCTCATGACCCTTCTAGGTACGTTTTCATTGATTCCAAATCATCTATAAGCTTTCAATACCTCATTCTAGCTTAGTTGGGACCCTTTTACAATGTTTATTCCATCCCTCTAAGTCTTGCACCCTCAATACAATATCACCCAACTTGGATAATAGCACTGGACCCTAGGGTGTTCCCTTTTTAGTGCTCTTGTCTAATCATATTTTGAGCCTAGATTACTATTTTTTCTTGATTCCTCCTCTTCATTGTGTTGGCTTAGCATGATTGCATTTAACCCATGACCAATAGATCCCTATATAAGCCCATTCAAAGATCATTTATAAAGGGTTGGAAAATATCACTAAAAAAACAAGAATACAAGCAAGACTATTCAAGAAATCTTCCCTAATCTCTACATATATCCAACCAATACATTTACAAGCTCATTCAAATCCTTACACCAACCCCTAGCCACCTTAAGTATATCTAGTTTTAGCATTTCTTACATTCTCATATCAAAATTTCACTAATCACTTTCAAAGGGATAAATACATACGACTTGATCCCTATTCAAATTATTGGTATGTAGGTAGTATGCCCACACATGGGATGTGAAGCACATCCAGTGAATATTACACACACTAACCCCTCTCTTTTCTCAAATTCCTATTCAAGCTTATTGAATACTTAGGATCAAAGATAAATCAGATCTAAAAGGATCTCCATTGAGAGTTAAGCTTCAAAATTTCATAGGCAAGGTCATATAGGAGTGGTAAATAAAACCCAGAAAGCTCAAATCTCTATGACCAGTTTGGATAATAATGGTAGGAATAAGACTATATCACTAGACCCCAAAGTGTCTTATTTTTGGTGCTCCTATCCTTTTATCAAATGAAAGCTAGTTCCAAGTTCCTTATATTGTCTCATTACTAAATAGTCAATATCAACCTTTGTCTTAGTTAGATCAGCACAATTATAAGCTAAGTTATAAAGTCTAAATAAAAATTAGAATTAAAAAATTAGTGGGGTAATTATGGCATGATTATTTATTAATTTAGTTTACTTTAAATTTTAATTAAATAGGAATAAAGCCCCTAATTATTTCTAAAAATGTTAAATCACCCCACTATAATTTGGAGATGTTGAGTGATGAATAAGTGTGGAGGTCATGCCTATTTGATATATCCTCACTATAATATAAGATTATGAAAATGTGGAATCCATGCATCTATAACATCCCCCCACCCATATGCTCCTATTTTAAGGTGAGGGGAAATATAATTTGGTAGTTACCTTAACTCAAAAGGATAACATAACTATATAATCTATGTATGGATCATGTAGCATATATGAGTAACATGTCTATATAGATATAGCATTGAAGCATGTAATATGTGATCACATCAAGTCCTAATATTTATGATATATATCATGGAAACATCTAGAGAGTAATAATAAAAAATTATCAAGCAATCAATCAAACACACAAGAGCACTCAAAATAAAATCAAAAGGTAATGTTCCAAGGAGACCTTATACAAGGGTCATGTTCAAATGCCACACAATCAAAGAGACATGACTTAGTTAAATATCCAAAAATCATAGAGATGACATGTAAAAATATACACATACAACAAAAAATGACATATTCAAATGTCCAAATAGGTAAACAAAGGCACTATGAACATGATTAGTGGAACATATTCAAATGCTCAAACATTCAGTATAATGTAAGACAATAGTATGCAAGGAACACACTCAAACAAGTGCATAATGAAAGCATGGAATATAAGTAACTGACTTGAACATAACATACTATTTTTTAAAAATATATGTTAGCAAAAAGCATTAAGTACATAGCATATCAAGTACACTATGAAAGGTATAATCATGGATATAGGCATGTGTAAGTATATAAGCTAAAACATGACAATCGAAAGTGATCATAGGATAATATAACATGGGTGTATCATGATCAAATAATCAAATGCCCCAATGTACTTATGATGTGATTAAAGGTAAGGACTAAAACATGTATATGCGTATATCATGTATATGTGTATGCATGTATCACACTCAAATGAGGCATGAAACATATGTGTATAAAAATGAATTATATGCTATCTACTAATATGGAGCAAACAAAATATGTATATGAAATAGTATAAGTAGGAATATGTTGAATTCATTTTAGTATTTTTTATTTTTTTGAATGTTTTTAAATTTTTTTAATTTTTGGAAAGAAAAAGGATATCCTATTATCCCATCCAAGGGGTGTTCATAGGTAGTTTTCAGCTCATAATATGGAATATCAAATTGGTGGCACTACTAAGGAGTATGTTTAGGTGTAATTTCTAAAAATGTAGGCTTTATGATGTTCTACATATGTATGATAGGTCTATATGGTCTTGAAGAAGTCACAAAAGGAGTAGGGGTTTTTGGAACCCATAATTTTGTGCTATGTAGTTTATTATAATTAGCAATAATAGGAAGTTCTAAATAATTGAGTATGCTATGTAGTAGTAGATGAGGATTCCATGAAATATAGTGTGTGTTTATGATGCAATGGTCTCTTAAGTATGGGTTTCCTAAGATATGGGATTGCTTATTCCTTACCCTTTCATGGATGATTAACTTTAATAACTTTTATATTTATCTATCTTGGAATAAACTTATTTTTTTCTAGTAGATGTTCATATGGAATTCATGGAACTGTGACTACTCTATTTGTTTAAATATTTTTAATACACCCATTCAGTATGAAAAGGTATTGCATGGAGTTTATGTATCCAAGGTCATCCCAATAACATATAAAATATTCCCATGTATGGTATAATTGAGAAAGTAGTGACCACATGTGCTGGGCCAACCTATAAATGTAAATCAATTTCATCAAGAATGTGTTGTGAGGTCCTATTGAATGATTTGACCATTTTGGTTTAAGGGTATAAATCATCATATGTATATCCCAATGTGAAAGTAATGGCATGGTGAAAACATTATCACTATCACCATTATCAATCATATCACTATGAATATTCTAGTGATTAAGGTATGCTCAAATAAATAATGAATTAAAATCTAAGTCATTATCCACAATCTCGCTGTCATTGAAAGTAATAGAGGGTCTTTAAACCATAGGAGGTATATGTCATTTATGAGTACCAATAATATAATCTAATGGGTTCCCATAGCATGGAGGAGGAGGATGTGCATTATATTCCATTTGCACTTCTAAATTATTCTTAGAATGATCTTGTAATAGATCACTAAACATATTTTGGTTTTGATGGTCACTAGGTTGTCACCCAGAATCCCTTAGAGGACCATCAAATGTAAGCTAATAGTTATCAAGAAGGTCATAGATATTATTATTTAAGGTATAACATAAATTAGTAGAGTGCCTAGGGCCTTGGTGATAGTCATATTAAGCATTGACATCATATCCATGAGGTAGAGGTCTACTCATATCAACCTCTATTGGAAGGAGAGATATAAGATGACAATCTACAATATTATTAAGTATCAAAGATAAAAACTCATTTAATCATGTAAATTTTATCTTTGGTGAATTGGATAGAATAATATGATTAGGTTTTTATGACATTGCATTAACAATTATAGTTGTTTCATTTTTAGGTTCTCTAGGTTTTACCTTATAGTTTAGATTGATATGAAACTTGGTATTGAATGTAGTCAATGCATTTACTACCTACTTAAGCTTGTTCAATTAAATAAGCTCCATTTCAATATATCAATTAATATGGCATAAGTCATCAAAAGATTTGAATTTTTTGAAAACATTAGATTCATGTAATGAGGTAAGAAAAATTTGCTTGAATATGTCTTGAAGATATCTATCTACCATTTTATTTGACATTTTAGCCAACATTGTCTTGTACCTCAAGACATGTTCATTTTCTCCTTGTTTGATCTTTGAAATTTGGGCATAGGATACATTTTTGGTAATGTTGATAGAGAAGTGTGCCAAAAATGAATCCAAAATAGTTTTGAATGCTTTTATTGATTGGATTGGTAAATCATGAAACCACCTTAGAGAATAGTACTTGGGTCTTCTTGGAAATATCCTAATCAAAAGTTTATCATTGGAGGCATAATCAAGGCATGCTACATAGTAAGATCAACTATGTTATTTGAGATCACCCTTGACAACATCAAATGTGACTGTATGTGTAACAAAACTAGTTTCTAAGGGGTGAAAATATATCTTAGGTGGAAGAGGGTTTTATAACACATCTTGTGAATCAATAGCATAAGGTTCCTTCATAAATTTTTTCTCAATATTATTAACCTTAGCTTTAATTTTTTTTATAGTTTGGACAAGATATTGCACATTTTTATTGCTAAAACTTCAAGTTTAAGAATCCACCAAAGGAGGTGTACCCATGGTTTGAGATAATATAGGCATTGAAACTAGTAATTAGGTTAACATGCCAATGGTTCTCATGGAGGATGTGGAAATAATAATATTTATTTGAGGGAAAAATGGTGTAAAAACATAACCCTGTCCCCCTTTAGATGTATGAAGAGATGATGTTCTCAAGGGGAGGGAAACATGAATATGGGGATGTGTCATAACTCTAATAGCATGATTAATAGATGCACCTAGTAGTTCATCTATGTTTTTTGATTTTTTAGTCTCCATAATGGCTTTTACAATATCATCAATATCTTCAAGTTTTGATAGATACACTCTCAAAACATAGAAATAACTTACACTTGATCTTGATCTCTTTATTCATGTTCATTATTTGAATTAGATCCATTATTTTCATAATCAAAATCATCTTATATGATAATCTCTTCATTATTTTATATAGTTCCATTAGTGGAATTTTCATTAAACATAAGATTTGATACATCATTGGTTGTAAACATCGTAGGTGGAAAAGGAAGAAGCTCTAAGTGTTCACTAGAAACACCACCTAATCTAGGGTTATGCCTAGGTTGCATATAAATAATAGAATAAGTTTGAAAATAAACTACAACAAAAAATCTCACAAGGTTGAGTGCCCTAGGGCAAGCTAGGATTTTCTTAAAAAGACATAGATGTTGGGTTCACCAAATGATTTAACCCTGAATTTAGATGTCAAGGGGTATCTAGGGTTAAGAGGATTAGATTAAATTTTACACAAAGGTGGTGAACTAAACTAATGCATAGGAACATTAATATAAAACTTAAATAAATAATATTCTAAATCTATACAATGAGATTAGTAAAATTAGTAAGGTACAACTATTAATAAATACTTTAATAGATTGAAAATAATGATACTTAGCTAGTTTACCATACACATGTAGGTCTACATAAGGAAAGGATAAAATTAGAATGGATGATGATCTTGTAAAAATAGTTATATTCTAGAAATTATACTTTTATGGTTGCAAACACTTACATCAGATCTAAACAATTACATCAACTAAAGTGTCTAAATATACCACATGTGTCATGTACAAAATATTGAGTGGATCTAGATACAACTAACTAGAGACTTCTAGGTTTCCTATCACCATTATATTGTTTTCTTAAGATCATGCACATAATTTTTCTTCCTTTATCAAACCTTAGATCTTCACCGTGGATTGATTATGGGAAAAATGGGTTATTGGTATCATAGTGTTGAGCTGAACTAAAAGACCCTTTTACTGATTACATAACCAATACTCTAAAGAGGGCCTCTGACTAATGTAGGTCTCCCTTACATGTTAGCTTGTGTGTACATAAGGGTGAAGGTGTAATATATGGACTAATGAGTGGATTTATGTGACTAACTAGAGGGATAAATAGGGTAGGTTTATTGACTTGAATACTTGATTGAGTGTTCTTGGTAAGTTATCTTGTGAGTTCTTAGTGTTTTTTTGGTGAGGAATGTGAGGGTTGACCTTGTATAAATACCAATACATTTTATAAATATCTCAAATTTAATCACTTATTAAAACCTTTAGGATACATTTATTTTATAAATTGGATGAATTTTGGGAACTATACACTTTGTAAGGAAATTGGAAACATACATTTATGCATGTGTCTACCTAGGACACAAATGTCCATTAAAGTTTATTAAAAGGGTGGCCATAATTTGGGTAGATTATTTTAAAGATGAAAATAATATTATTTTAAAATACATAAAAGGATAAAAATATAAATATATTTATGGTCCTTAAAATTATATAACATTTTACTCTACAATAAACATTGTCTTTATGAAGATTGTATGTAGTATTCACTTGTGTATTAAATTATCCTCTTACTATTACAAATATCATGAACATTATATATATAAATTAATATCCATCATATCAATCAAATTATTGAGGTGCTTAATAAATATCAATATGAAATGAAGATTTAAAAGTAATATTTATCTTCTACATAGGATGGTGAGCTCTAAAAATAATTAACAATTTAAAAAAAATCTTGCCACCTATTTAATTTATGGAAAATTTAATATGATTCAGAGGTCCGATGAAAAAGTTGGTGCCCTTTCAATGTGATAGTGTGTGGGATAACATGAAGATTAGTTTTATTTCAAAATCCACTAGGCTTTAGTGGACCACTCTTTTGGTGGCACACATTTAATAATTTACATTGGTTTACTTGGTCCAACTATCATGCCGGTGCTGATAGAGTCCTCAAGTGATTGAATTAATTCATGCTTTTTGAGCAACACATGTTTTTTTAATTTTCTCTAATGGTAAATCTATCATTGTTCATATATAATATGTCCTCTCAAACCATAGTCCCATCACTTATAGAGTGGAGTGGATTAGTGTCCATTTCAAGCTGCCACATAATGAATTTTTATATAAACATATCCTTCCTCTGTAATAAGGGAACCATCTGTCTCATCACTAACATTTATAACCTTATGCTACTAGCCTAATCAAATGATGTAATGAGGTAATCAATCACACTAATGCCTTCCTTCACCATTATGGAAAAAAATTTCACAAGTCTAGAAGTAGGTTGATAATGTTATGATTAAATAATACCAAATAATCTATTATATTATTGAACCTAATCCATTTGATATATAATTTTAATCCATGAAAAGTTATCTCAAGTAGAAGATAAAATTTATAGATAGACACAGGGCAAAGGAAAAGAAATCTAAGCTCAGATACATTAGATCAAAATCAGGGACTAGGCTTAAAATAAAATTTCAAAATAACTTAATGCCAAATATGATGAAGATAAAATAAAAGCTATTAACCTTGCTCAATAATCTTTCCTAAAATCTCCTCAACTTTTGTTGACCACTATAAGCTAGTGTTCCAAGCTAAAGAAGATTCAGTGGAAAGGGAACATGCTTTGTAATAATGTTAAGGTGTGTTCCTCAAAAATTAATTATTAATAATCAAAATATCTATGATGTACTTCTAACTCTTGAGGATATTGAATTTGTTTTACAAATGGTAAAACTGGTAAGATAAGAAGTCAAACCAAGCGACAATGTCTTGTAAGATAATAAATAGAATAGGCTATAAGGTACATAGTCATATAGGTTAATTATGTACTATAAATGAAAAAAATGAATATGATAAATATATACATAGTTAGATAGGTCAATATTATAATGAAGATAAAGAGAATAAACACCCTGTAAGAGACCGAGTCGATAGGGTCGATTGTGTTCTAAAGATGATTTTTTTATAATATAAAAACTAATAAAATTTAATTGAACACACAATCAATTAGATCAAGTATGTTTTATCTAATTATATCACAACACAAACCTTGTACCAATGCTAGCTAGTACAAGTTTGGTAATACAAAATAAAATTTGCAAAAAGTAAGTAGAAAAAATGGAATATAAATACTAATCTAAATGGTCATTCATAAATATTTTTAAGTCATAATAAATTTTGAAATTAATTTGATAGGGAGTTATCTATGAGAAAGTACTATAAAATAAATCTATTAATATTTTTAGGTAGTTTAGGTTGAAAGGGATTTGTATTGGTGATGGTACTGGCTTGGTATTGGGGCCTCCCCCCTCATTTCACAATACCTCAATGATAAGGGTGTTAGGTGATTTACCAATATATACCATCAGCCATTCATTTATAATCGGCCAAAAAATCAAGTTGACTTCTTCTTTGGTGATGAAATCCAAGTAGGTAGACCTTAGGAATAAATTATTCAATGTTTTTTGGTGTTATGTGATTTGTAAGTATATGAAAAATAAAATTAGTGTGACTGAATTGGTAAATTAAAAGCCTCCTATTTATTATATGTTTGTTATTCTAAGCAAGAAACAAAAAAATATTAAAAGTGAATTAATTACTATAAATATAGGTTAATTCTTTTGTTGAATAGTACAAAATCGGTTCAGGTGATAATGCATGCAAATAATATAAAAATAGAGTCAACAAGGTTGATGTTATCTACAGAAAAAAGATCTAGAAGAACATAGTTGAACTAGTCAACTAAGTCTTCTAGAGAGAAATCAAGCTATATAATTATGTCAACCTAGTTGACCTAATTAACTATAAGGTTACAATTTTATAGATTGCAAACTATGAAAAATAGGACTGTAAATGAAAAATAAAAATGACTAAGGAGGTAAGAAGGAAACTAATAATTATTTAAGGTGATAAATTTGATATTTTTATGTTGTGTTACTCAAATAATTATTTTTATATTATACTAATAGTATCTACTAGTTTGATGAAGTATGCAAAACCTATATGCTAAAAACAAGCTAAAAATATTGTTGACTAGGTCGATGGAGTTTGCAAATGTGTATGCTGAAAATGACTTGATAACATAATCAATGGGGTTGATTTAGTTAAAAACCTATGTTTGAAAAGATAACTAAGTATAGATAATCAATCTAGTGACATGCATAGAAAAATACAAAGTTAATTGAAATGACTATATGTTAATCATGCACACAAAATGTTAGATTGTATCAATCAATTCAATACCATACTATAGAAATAAAAATATATAATAGATTATAATAAATGAATGTATGAAATAAAACCTTCAGGGGTTAGATTCATGTTGGGTTCACTAGAATGTATATAAGGAAAAGTGAAAATAATCTACAAATCAATCCTAGCTCAAAGAAGATAACTCACACTTACCTTTCTGCTTGTTAGTACATTTAGACAATTGGGGTCATGACTAAGATGGATACACTAGACCTAACCAAGGGGCCCCATACCATAATGACATCACTAGATAGGGTTAAAAAGCCTCTAGTGAAGTAACACGTGATAACCCTAGCTAGTTCCTATGTTTTCTTATTCACAAAGTAAATGACAAAGTAAAGTAAAATCTAACCTAGTGTTCACCAAAGCTTGTGGCAAAAAATGGGGGTAATAAACATAAAAGGAAACATGCATAAGAGACATATAATTAAGTAAATATAGATATAATCCTAATACATGAAGAGATAAATAAATTCAAAATCCATTACTTATGTTACTTATATCTACTAAAATAGAGGAGTAAGAGTTAGAGATACTTACCTTGAAGATGAATCTATTGAGACTAAATATCTCCCTTGGAAAATGGTGATTTACAAGAGGTAATTGTGGTGTGTAAGGATCATTATTATATGTGAAATAATCCAAGACTCTTCCAAAATACAAAATTCTTATCCAAGTGTAAACCTAAGTAATGACTCCTCAAGTAGAATAGTGGAAGAATATATTGTAAAGAAATACAAATGAATGATCAACTCTATTTATCTCTCTTTAAGAAATGTTAGAAATAATGTGCATGTATAATTAGATATAACCCTAAACCCTTTCAAAAATTTATTTGATAGAGTCAACACAATCAACCATGTATTTTTAATTAATTAAAGTAGTTAGTTCTCAAACTAGGTTAGTTGAGGCTAACTTAATCTGGTAACATGCTCATATATTCTAATTACAAGGTCATCCCAGACCAAATTTGTTTGATAAATGTCAAAAAGATTTTTTTAGCTTAGTTAGGGGTTGTTTAAGGTGATGAATTTCTTGGAATGTGTAGGGTAGGTGTTAAAACTTAGGGAAATGTATAAGATATGTTTGTGTTGGTGGTAAGTGGTGGTATAGGGGACAACAATATTATGAAGTACCAATGGTCTACTCACCCCTTTTTTGGTGCATCCTTTAAGCTATGCACTTAGAGAGATTGAGAATTGATGGGTTCCCACAAGATAAAAAACATCAATAATTGATAAAGTTTGAAAATATTGTGTATATAGAAAGGACACATGTTTTGTAAGAATGTTCAGATGTGGTTCCTAAAAAAAATAGAATTACTAATAAAAATATCTATGATTTCCATCTAACTCTTGAGGATATATTTCATGTGGTGCAATGCATGGCCAATGATAAAGCCCCAAACATTGATGCTTTCCCTTACGAATTACAAGGTTATCTAGTAATTTTTTGGACCTAACATAGTACAAGTTTATAAATAAGCCCCATAAAATAAATATTTAGGCTCTCTCATTAAAAAATTAAATATAAAGTTCATTCCTAAGGCCAGAGATGCAAATCTCATTATTAGTTGGTGTCCCATAACCCTCATTAATGTGTGTCATAAAATTCTTTCCAAATCCCTTGTAAACTATCTCCATTTCATCCGACCTACAATCATTATGTTAGATTATACTGACTTCATTAAAAATAGATAAATTTTGGATAATATAATTTGTATATGGGAAGGAATGAAATGGGTGCAAACCTCTCATAAAAAACCATATTCCTTAAACTAGACTTTGGGAAAGCCTATGATAGGGTTGAGTGGCCATTTATGTTGGCTATACTTCATGCCTTAGGTTTTTGCCAATTTTTAATATCTTCAATTCAAAAAAATTTCATAGAAGCCTTAGCCTACCTCACAATCAATGGGATCAATAAGATAGCTTTGGCCAATTTTGTTCCATTATACATGGTTTACCTTTGGCACTAGCTCTGTATGTCTTATCCATAAAGGAATTTGGATATCTGCTTGCTTTTAGGGTAGAGTGAAGGATCATTAGGAGAATTACTCTTCCCAATCACTTATCTTAACTCATTAATGGTCATTTTATATATGATACCTTTTTGAATATTAATGAGAAATAATCTACTATTAAAGATGCATTGAATTGCCTTAGGTTCTAATTTGTAATGGGATAAAACCCAATTCTACAGATAAAGCACGATTCTTATGCCAAAATAGATTAATCAATATAATTTGAAGTGGATAAAAAAAGAGAGAAATTAAAATTTATTAGTCTCTCATTTTCATTTTAAATATCTCCCTTTGAGATTTGGTAGTATGTCAATGATCCACTAGATACAAATTTGGAGTATTGGATCTTGAAACCTCTCTCTTTTGCAAGACAATTTCAAGTTTGTTCTAAGATTCTAGCATCCACCCATACATATATTATTATTATTATTATTATTAAAAATATTATTATTATTATTATTATTATTAGTATTATTATTATTATTATTAGGGACCCTATAAATTCTCATATGATAAATTGGGAAAATTTATTTTGGATTTATTATGGGCCAATTCTAAGAAAAATCTAGGGTATCACAAAGTTTCTTGGGAGATTTGGTGTATTCCTCATGAGAAAGGTGATATGGTCACTATTTACATTTATAGGAAAAGTATTGGTCTATGTGCTAAAAGGGTAGTTTGAGAAATCAAATGATAGGAGGCCCATAAAATTATTATATGGCATTGCATTGAATTTGGCTTACCTTATGGGTAAATTTAGTTGAAATTTTTTTGGGTTTCACACTTTAATTATTACCATTTCCCCAATAAAAATTGAGGAATCCATTATTGCTAAAAGCATTTGGAAGGATTTCAAAGAAATCAAATCCTATCTAAAATGGGTGGGTAATGGTTTTCAGAGTGGATTATCCTTAAATGGCCTTAATATTTCATGGTTTCTTATTATGACCAACTCAGATCTTATCTTAAAAGAATTTTTAGGTATAAAATCTTTAATAATTTACAAAAATGTATTCATAATGTTAAGGATATGATTTTTTAATCATTATTAGGATCCTTACCCTTTGCTAAAGGATAAATAAAATTTAGACAATTCAGACTTACCATACATTTTATGCATCCAAGAGATGATGCCTGATGTTATGCTACATAAGATGGGTTTGTAGTCTCCATGGGCTTGATGAAAAGATTGGAGATAGAACTATGATACTCATTTTAATAATCAATCTTTAGTTCTCCTCTATCAAGTCACAATCCCATTATCTCTATCTTTAGAAAAACTATATAGGAATTAGATTATGAATTCCTCACCCAAGACTTGGATTACCAAACTTAACAAAATTTAGAAAACAAAGCTCAAATCCAAGCTCATTCACTTTCTTTGGTTCTTGGTTTATCAAGGTCATCCCATTGGGAAAAGCCTTTTACATATTGAAATTTATCAACCTAAGTGTCCTAATTATTCAATAATAAAATCCTTTAAACATCTCTTTTGGATTTGTCCCAAAGCCTAATCTTTTTAGTATTGGATCTTTAGCGTCTTTCAGCCCTTCCACCTAGAACCATTCTCTTGAAAAATTGATTTATTTATAGATAATGCTCAATGGGTGGCATATATAGATTTTATATGGAATTTATTTAGGGATATAATATTATTTAAATTTAAAAATGTTGTGAATTTATCTATGTAACAATGAATAAGTTATAGTTAATAAAATTAACTTTTAATGCCAGAACACTGCAATTGTGACCACTCCTTATAAACACTTAGTATATGATTAATTCCACGATTCTAAACTACTATTCCTCTATTTATGTTAGTAGTGGTTACTCAATTTTAATAGAACATGCTAATTTCAAGGATATCCCTATGATATAAAGGAAAATTTATATAAAATTATAGCCAAACATGGGTTTTCATGTCTAGATTGAAATTGTAGGTATTTAACTCTTAAAGGATACACTTTCACAGCTAATATATCTAATCGAATACTAAAAAAGATAAAAATAAATTAATAAAACATAATATGCACTATTATACTCATAATTCCATAATTAATAGAATAATACATGGGAAAATAGCTTCATTATTCAATTTAAGTCTACATCATAATTATTCATATTGATAGAAATAATCATCATAATTATCTATGCATATAACCTGAGTGTAAAAATATTTTACAATATTTATTAGTATGATAAAAAGGAAGATACCATATAATATCAATTATGCTAAAGTCAAACTTGTTCTATTAAAAATTGAAAAGATATATAGCCTACAAACTATTATCATGCATAACCTTCTAAATCCATCATTAACACACATACATGCCAACCCATTTTCAAGTTTCTTATACTACGATCAATAAAAAATTAAAGTAATCATGAAACAATGTATAACACTTATGAAATAATAATAAAATGTAATTCTATGCATATGAAAACTATAATTGATAAAGTAGTTGGTTCTAGCTTCAGTCGCTAATAGTTTCCTAGACTTAAACTGTTATCTCATCCCGAGACAATGTCATAAAAGGATGGAGGCACAAAAAATAGGTTGGGTTTTCACAAAAATTGTATATCACATAAGGTACTAAAAATTGGTTTTCACCTTGGTGCGAACTCCTTAGCCGCTCTCATGGGTTTTCAACTAAGTAGTAAGATAGGCTACCACCCTTATAGGTTTTCAATGGATGTTTATCATATTTTAAGTTTTTCTATAGTGCAAGAGACCTAGGTCATCATAATGATATGGATTAGACTAAGAGATAATCATTTAGACATAGTGAGATGGTAAATGAGATTTTTTTGGTAGCATGGAGGTCTATAATTGAAGGTTAAATCCTTGATTGATATTTGTCAAATGTACAATATTGAGATGTTAGTTATTTGTTAAACAAGTTATAAAGTCTCTCCACTCGTTAGACATATTTTGTTGGTCTATTTTTAACTAATTCTCTAGTCTCTTGAAATTTATAAATTTTTATAAACTTTATAAAGTTCAATTTATGAACTTTATAATATATAATAATTTATTATAAAATACTTAACTTATTTTAAGTTAAATACTTTATGTTCATTAGTCAAATTTATGTTTTAAAGTTAACTAAAAGGTAGTTATAACTTAAAAGATTAACTATCTTATTAACTAGGGTTTTATAAGAAGACTTGAAGGAGTTTAAAAGGGGAGAAAACATAGATAGGTATACATATCTCTCTCATTTCAAACCTTTCATAAATTTGTTGTTTCCATGCAAACATCTATGAGATTGATCATCAATTACAAATAAACCAAAAACATCTTCTCTGATGGCAAAGTAAAGTTCTTGAATAATGCATGTATATCTAGGTTTCTTATTAATTTATAAGTACTTATCTAAAGTTTTTAGGTATTAATTCATTTGGTGATTGAAGATACACAGTCATATGTGCATAAATCATTGTAGATTTATTGAATAATGATGAATAAATCATATTTTATGACATATTTTTGGACGATTGATTGTAAAGTGATCGGTCTTTTGAATATTTGAATGTAATAATTTTCATTGATATAATTTTTTCATTATATTACTCTTATTTTAGATATATTGAGTCAAACATTTATTTAAGTGTTGTGATTTATTAGTTTTAGTTGGTTTATTTCACTTATTTAACTTTCATATATTAATTTATTGTAGTTTATTAACTTAGTTTGTTCATTTATATTTTATCTAAGTCTTTAAAGTTAATTTATTCATTATTTTGATTAGCATTATGTTTTGTTTTCAGTTGTAATCAATAGCTTTCAATAATTTTCTAATTACTAATAGTATTTTTTGTTCTTTCCTTAGTATTAACCTTGTTTAGATTAACTTTAAATCTTTACTTTTAATTATATCTAAGTGGTTGTTTAGCTTAGTATTTAGTGGTTGTAGCTTATATTAATGTTGATTTTGATTAATATTTCTTTATTTGTCTTTTATGTCCATTTCTTCTATCTTTCCTTCAGTTTATTACGTTACTTTTCTTATAGGTTGTTTTAGTTATAATATAGCATTGAAAGAAATTGATTTTGGAGATCTTTATTATTGATATGAAACTTATAATGAATCATAGATCTTTGTTTCAAGATAATTCCTCTTTCATAGTCTCTACTCTATTGGATAGGTTAGGTCATATATTTGAAATTGATTTATAATTGATATACATATTGAAGCAAATAAATTGATTATATGAATAATGAGTTTTTATTTATATTTTTATTAAATACATCTACTTCTATTATTATTAAAAAAACCTTTGTGTGCTTTAAAGACTAACATTTATCCTGATAGGTCCATACTATAAAACTAGTCTGATTCCATCTTGACCATTGTGATAGGTGAATGGGTTGATTTGTTGACATAAAAATTTTCACCATCAACAACACTTAGACACTTCATCCCATTTTCAAACCTTGGCACTTCTCTACTTGGGGCATAGATTTAATTGGCAAAATTTTGCTTGTTTCTTTTGATGATTACCATTTCACTATCACAACCACTAATTATTTTGAGGAGACCATGCCATTAACTACACTTACTGAATCCATAATTTTAAAATTTATTTGAATCAAATAGCTTCTAGATTTAGGGTTCCACATGTCTTTATTTTAGATGATGGCTCCCCTTTCAAGAATCTAGAGGTACATTAATTGTGTAAGAATTTTTTCATATATCATCACACTACCTATTTTTACTAGCCTATAGATACTCAATAAGATGAGGATACTAAACAAATTTAAATTCCATAATAATTAATACCATGGAAAATACCAAGAGGGATTGGTACTTTTAACTATATCCCACTTTATGGAATTACAAAAAAAGCATTTGCATTTACATGGGGGCCACATCTTTTTACTTAGTGTTTGGTGCAAAGGTTATCCTACCCTTTGAAGTATAACTTATCAACATATAGATTTCCCTCTAGGGTCTCATAAACAAAGAAGAATATAGATATTGGTGTCTTACTCAACTAGAGAGCTTAGATGAAAATTGACTTAAGGCCACTCAAAAACTCAAGGCTTATGTAGCTTTTATGTGTCATAAATACATTTCAAATAATTCATGAACATCTTATTCAGGTTGGAGACCTAGTGTTAAGTATTAATATTATAACTGACAAGAAGAAAGGTGAAGATTGTAATTTTAGACCCAATTGGTTAGGTCTATATCTAGTAACAAAATATTTTAAAAATAGGGCCTTTAATTTATAGACTTTATAAGGTAAGTAATTTGATGAATATATAAAATATTTACACAAATAAAAATATTATATATAAATCCATATGTTCCACATTACACTTATTACATTAATAACTTGTATTATCATTTATGTCATTTATGCATTTTAGTGATTCTGGTGATACAACATTCTAGTTATAAGTTCACTTTGAAAAAACCTCAGTGAAACAAATAATTTCACATTTTAATTATTTCCCTTTATCCCTTTGGAAATATTATTAAAAACAAATTAAGTGAAAGATGGATCTTGTGTCCTAAGTATTGTTTTCCTTATTTCTTAATTTACTAGTATCTTAGACACTATATTTTATAACTTAGTCTAAAAACTTGATTCCTCCTTTTCATTTTCACCCTTGAAATGGTGTTTCAAGTCATTTTAACTTGAGATATGTAATGGGATTAATCCTAGGTTGTGGGTGACCTTTAGGTGGACCAAACCTCTAGATTATATTGCTAGCTCCTGTTGATGTATCAATTAGGCTCTCCTAATGTCTTACAAAATAGAAGGAAGAAGGATAATATGAAATAAAAATAACTAAGGGGTGATAAAACAAATGAGTTTATCACTGCCAACCAAATACAAGTGCACATGTAGACTAAGAGACTAACCTTAACATACACTACTTGAAATCTAAATGTCTCACATCAGCACTTCAATGTGGATATTGTGATAGATGTTTAGGCTAGGAGGACTAGCCAAGAAATCATAGAATGATAAAAATGAGTAGAAAAAATCACTCAACCCTCACACTTCACTTGAACACTTCATATGACCTATAAAAGAAGCTTTCAAACTCCATATAGGTGTTAGAATATGACAACATGTCAAGGAAGACTAAGTAAGTCACTTGACAAGATCAACCATAGATGAACACACACTAAGTAAAATAATAAAAAGAGGTAAAACTAGAATTATTTCATTGATAAAAGGCATATAAATGGTTAGGGATTTTCCATACCTAGGTGGAAGATGAATACAAATCCAAACAAGGCTGAATTTATAGAGAATTGAGAGTAAAAGAGAGAGAAGGGGCATAGGAGTGATTCATTGACAAGTGTCAAGAAAGAGTTAAAATAAAGAAGGAAATTGGATAATAATTTCATAAGATATTCAAGGGCATGTGTTTCTTCTTTGATGATGCTTCATCTCCCAAATGACATAGGATTTTCTCCATTTGCTTGATACCTCTTGCTTCTTATTCAAACTAACCTTATCTTTGATTATAAAGTGACAAGTGGCCTTATTTATAATTAATTAATTTTTAATTGAGTTCTTGACACCTTGAATTAATTTTACAACATCATTTTATTGATATTTAAATAGTGATCATCTCTTCTTAAGTGTCTTGAAACCCATTAGTTTCACTATGCCTTTCTTTGCTTGAAAGCCTCTAAGATTGATTTGATCTTCATGAATGCACTATTTCCATATGAAATACCTCTATAAATATTAAAAAACTTGAATCAAATCCTTTGAATGCATGAACACTCTCAAATACCTCATTTTGCACCTAAAGCTTGTACTTGTCCTCAATTCTTTATATCCTTGAAAACACACAAAGCTACTTGTGTAGAACAACCTACAGATGCTACTATAAAACTAGGAATGAATTTGAGTACCTAGTATTCTTTTACATCTTTGTGCACAATTTTATGACTAGATATTAAATACAAGTACACTTACTCCTCTTATTTATCTCTATAATTAGGCCTCAATTAGGTTTCTAGTCCTAGAAATTGATATTTGACTCCATTGAACTCTCACACGAGTGAAACATCAAATAAAAATTTGTTTCACTTCAAATACCTCCTAAACATGCTCCATGGCCAACTTTAAGGTTTGACATAACTTTCCATGCTTCTAAATAGATTGAAATAGTCATTTTAGCCCTCATACATACACCTTGTACCTTGCACATGATAAAAAATTGATTAATAAGGTGATAAGGATAGTTATATAGGTTTTTTATGTCATTTAAAATTTCATGTAATTAATTTCAAGAACTTAGGAAGCCAATATCTCTAATTGGGTCATTTCTAGTTATCTTGGCAGCCTAAAACATGCTTATCATCTTAATGATGATTCATACATCCTAGGACCTTAATAAATGAAATAATTACACAAATTACAAGTAGAAAATGGTATATAACATTAAAAATGAGATCAGGTTCCAATTTAACTTATTTTTACAGTTTTGAGCTTAAGAAGATGCCTCTCAGGCTAGTAACTCTTCAATTATGAGGTCAAGGAGAGTCAAAAGGGTGAAAAGGATAAAAATTTCTTGGTTTTAATATTTAGACACATAATTTAGGCATATCAAACCTGTATTTACATATTATAATGTTATTATTTTCCATTTCTATTCATAGACCTATTGTAACCTTCATTGGTTGGTGCTTAAGGTTCATTAGTAAACCAATGCAAGTGACCCTAGTGTCTATGTTTAACATTTTTATCATTGTTGAAAGAGTTAAAAACCTCATAAAATGTTTAATTAAATTAATCACTACATTATTTATTTCTTTATTATACCCTTTCACCTCCAACAAACAACCCTCTTCATAATTTTACACACAGGCCTGTGTGTGCATGTTTAGGCCTACCAAGCGTAAACAAACTTCTTAACCCTGGAATTGATTTCAATGACCCTAAAAATTATGTGAAATTCACGAAATAATTATATATTCATTTTCATGTGATTTATTTTCCCTCAGACCTTTTGACCTTCATTTACCAATAGGCATCTCTCTCATTTAACTAAACAAGCCTATATGAGTTAATTTTGACTGTGTGACTATAGGCTTTAAGGTGAATTTGTTTTGATCACTCTTTATGATATTATTTTAGGTACTATTTTATCACTAGTAACTTCATAAACCTTGAATATACATTTAAACACCAACTCCACTGCATACATTTCATCTTCTCTTTCAAGTTTGAAAACTAACTTGAATTACTCAAGCAGGTCTTTATGTAATCATTGGATGTTTTGACTATATTTTGGAGTTTAGGGCCTCTATATAGGAATTTAATCATTTAAATGGTATTTTTTAGAGTGTTTATATATATTTTTTGTTCTTTTTACTCTTTACAAATTTCTTCAAGACACTTCATCCTCACAAGTATGTATCTTCTCTCTCAAATCCATCCAAGACATGATTGTTGATGATCAAGGGGTTGATATGTTTTGAGTGATTAAAAAGTTATGAATTGTCATAATTCACATATCCTAACTCTAATACATGCATCTATATTATACCCTCATCATTTACGTCTTCAAAACTCAATCTCGTAGTACACAACTCATTCAATTTCACATGAAAAGAGACCTACATGTCTGCAGCCCTGTAAGTCCACATTTTCATACTTAAATCTTCCCATGAGGATTATTTTGATCATCCTAAACTTTATGAGAATCCTATAATGTTATATAACCTGAATTTTTATTTAATAACCCACATACCACACTATCAATGCATATTTATCACCTTTTATTCACTTGCATAAGCAGACATATATATAGTCCTTAGACTAAAAAATGGATGCTAATTGGAGGGACTAGTGTTGGAGTGGCCAAATGGTGTGAGATATTTGATATATAAAGATAACATATTAACATGTCTAAAACAAGCCATATTAATTTTACATATACTTAGTTTATGCCATTACGTCTTGTAAGAACCTCTAATCCATGAATGCAAACCTGTAACCTATCTCTCATGAAGGTTTATATCGATATTTGAGTATTCACAAGTGTGAAAACGATGGATAAATATATATTATATGGTTTTTAATATCCATATATATCTTCAAAAATTCTCATATTATTCCAATGAGCTCAAAAATTTTCATGAATCTTGCGTAAAATCGAGCTTTGGGGTTTTACTAGGGTGTAAGACGATTTGATGGTCTTAACGATTGTTCATAAAGGAGGGAGAAGTAATATAATAAAAAATTCCACAAATAAAAATTAAACTAGACCCTCTTCCTTTGACTACAAGCTCAATTCATCACTCTCTCTCTATCTATACCAATCACATGAAGTTAACCATTGCTAGTTTGCCAAGAAGCTAATGGAGTTTCTAATGCAAATTTTGGATTTTTAGGACCTATACAAGATTTTTATCCATGAAAATGACATGAGGAAGATGAATATACTCTAAATATGTTTTCACTTTAAGATGGAACCTCCAAGTCCATATAAGTGCTTGAAATTGTATTCTTAAGAGTGATTCTCTCTCTTTTGGTATTTGAACCTATAAAAATGATATGATCTGACATTCCTAACATATATGAAAGTTAGATAACTCCTTCACAAGATTTTACAAGTGTATTTGTATGAATATTTCATCTTTGTCATCTTTGACATATGTTGGACTTGGCCACATGCATCTTTCTCTTCCATTACACTTTACCTTAAACTTCACAAAATAACCTTTAATTCTCCAAACATGTATAAGATGTTCATGTAAGGTGTTCAAGGGGTAGTATGAATTTGAGAGATAATTAATAACCTTTCACACCTTTTGGATCAACTCTCTTCACCTCATGGTATGGATGGACTAACATAAGACAAATCCAAGCCAATACCTTAAACTTATCAATTCAACTTTAAACTATGTTAATAAGACCTTAAAAAGACAATTTAAATACCTCATAAAGCATATAATAGTTATGAACAAGGTTCAATATGAGATAAAGAGCAAGTTTATTGTAAATATATCATATGGTATCCAAAAATTGGATAACAATTCTCCCTAAGTTAAGCACTAACATGTTTCACCCAGGTTATCTGACTCACCTACCCTAGAATTCATTGCTGAGACCCTAAATATTTATGCTTGCATAGTACCAAAGCCTAGAATTAGGTACCTTACTAGAAAAATAGAGAGAGAAAATCTAAAAATGACATAATGCAAATCCAAGGCAAGCCAAGATAGTGATTAAAGTAAAAATCTTATATCACTTTCTCTTTACTAACCTTTGGTGTTAAGCCTTTATATATTCCTAGTTGTATGGGTTTAAGACTAGGGAGAGGTTTCCTAACTTAAATAGATTAATATTTAGTGACACATCCTTGATTATTCCTAGTCACATGATGTTAAATGTATAGGATTTCATGAAAAATCAAAGTAAGGAAAATAAAAGCAATTCTATAATGTCAATGTTAAAAATCCAAAAGAGCTTTCCTAAAGGCCTGTGATGAAAAATAAAACCCTTTACTTTACCAATTTTTCCATGGCTGGCCATCTTTATATTTAAGCATATATGAATGTTATATATTTATTGTATTTATGAGCCCCTTGTCTAAAAAAAAGGTGAAATCCTAAAGATAAGTTGAAATACACTATATTTAGTTTAGACTTAGGTTGATATTTTTTCCATTGTGACATTTTTGGAGTTGATTTTTCTCTTCATCATTTCATACATCCTATTCCTCCTTTCACTCCCTATTTCAAATTGAGAGTTCTTTACTAAGTGAACATAGTAGTTTAACTATTAACTGCAAAACAATCATCAACACATTTATATTCTATAAATCATTGCATTATTACATTGCATGAATTTTTAGTAAACATATTTATATAAAACTTCACATAGTATTTTTCACATTAGATTCATGACATTTTTAAATAATCTTATTCATATATAATACATAAGTTCTAAAGGAAGCATTGAAAATTTTGACAAATATTAGAGATTGCCATAACCTAATGGATCATTATATATATATATATATATATATATATATATATATATATATATATATATATAATATGATGGCCATGTATTAAAACTTGATATATTGACATATATGTACACACACACACACACACACACACACACACACACACACACACACACACACACACACACACACACACACACACACACACACACACACACACACACACACACACACACACACACACACACACACACACACACACACACACACAGACACCCACACACACACATACATACATATATGTCAATATATCAAGTTTTAATACATGGCCATCACATTGAGAAGGAAATTTTGGTAAAAATAAAAAAAATAAAACACTTTAGGAATAACATATAAGTCTCCTAAAAATAATCCTAACTATCCCCTATGGGAGCCCCTTGATGTAAAATGTCATCAAATCCTATAGTGGATCCTATGAATTCTACTATTAGTGCTAGCCTAAGATCTCTCTCATATGTTATACCAAGTAGAAGATGCATGTTTGATTTGTGGTACAAGTAGATCTACCAAGGTTTTAACTTGGGCCTCTAATTTGACAAACCTCTCTCCTATCCTAGTTAGTTCCTAATCCCTATTGAGACACAAATGAAAAGACATCAGAATATCATCTCATGCTAGAATTTAGTCCAAGATCACTAATAATATAATATATGCTCATGCTAGTGGTTAATTTAAATATGTTGATACATGTGTCTCATATCATATTTTTCCACTTGGTTTTAGAGTCTACAATTCACCACAAACATACACACACACACAAAGAGATTAAATATATATTTTATAAATAAAAAAGATAACAACATAGAAAAAATAAAAGTTATTTGTAAACTTACCTAGATCCCCCTCCTTTTAGTTAATATCATACTCATCATTTGATATGGTCTCTGCCTCCTCATCTTCGTCTCTTCCCTTAGATTTATCCTTTGCCTAGGTATCATATTGAGCTCCTCCTCCTCACCTACTATTAAATATTATTTTAAAACATATCCTCATTCTCTAAGGGATTTTACCCTCCCCTACTCTACTTAATCATATCTCTCATTGTATGAATATTCCATAGGGTGGATGCCTTGATAATCAACCTAGTCTAACATTCTAAATCTAACTTTCCCCCTTGTAAACTACCTATATAATGGGTAAATTCACCTTATACTAGAGCCTAAAATTCTAAGGAAATTTGGACATGAAATGTATCTCTTTTGGTTCCTCATGTAACTAATATTCCAAGATATCTCATAATCCATCAATGAAATTCCCTCATTCCCCCCAAAATACTCTCATCCTAGCATATAGATAAGCAAGTATATCTCTTGTGGTAAATGTATCCATGACTCTTTGAGGATCTCTAAATTAGGCCATGGCATAATATATCTCCAATCAAATGATACCTAGATCATAAATAATAACTCCCCTCTCATATGAAATCACCCACTCATAGATCCAACACAAGTGTTAGGTGGCTCAATGAATGTGCACCTAGTCAAGATATCCAATATAGATCCTTATGTCATATCATGGATATCATGGGACCATTTGTAGCATCTCATATGATAATAAATCTCTCTAACCATGTGAATTCATTATTAAATTATCTTATTAATTCCCTCCCCAATCAAATGCGAGGCCAATATTCTAATGATGACCTTATAAATATTGGGATCTCAACCCTCTCCACTCTATCCAAACATTCCCCATACTTGGAATCCACATCATATACCTCTTGATATCTAAAATAATTAGCTCATTTTTTGGCCATTTCACTATTTTCAACCTCTATGATGGATAATCATTACATTGTTGTAGATAATCCCATGATCATGTAGACATCCTTTTAGGCTATAATCCATTAAAAATAAGCTTTGGGAACTAGAAGGTGTTTCAATCTATGTACTGGCAAACAAATAAGTTAAAAAGTAATATGATAGCTAGGGTAGTTGGCCCTGTTTGTGAAATCTTCCATATCCCAACCTTGTCTAGATAATAAATCTCTTTTATAGCCAATAAATCCTTCACATGGATAAACACTCCTCTCGAGCATGGCTCCATATCACATAATCTTCTTAGATTCCAAAAAAAAAATCTATCCAAGCCTTTCAAAATCAATTTAATCCCCTATTATGGAAAAACCACCACTATATGCAAGGATGATTACTAAACCATTATGACAGTTATGTAACCCATAGTCTATGTAGATCATTGATTATGAAGTCATTAAAATGGTTATGTAACTATTAAATTAGTTATGTAATTTACACCAATGGTTATGTAATCTTCACTAATAATAATGGAATTACTAGGTTAGTCATATAACCATCGATATATGTGTAATTTTAAGTTTCAATATAATCCCATGGTCTCATCTTTTGTTCCCCAAAAATTTAGAAAGGCCTAAAAACACTAAATTTTTTAACTTATAATTGTAAACATTATGTCAATTTAATAATCACCTAACTCTTCTAATTTTTTTACTAAAATATCATTAAATTTTACATTCCATAGATAACATTTCAATAAAATCTAAGAAACCTAGGGTTTCAAAGATAAATGGATAAAAATAACATGTCCATGGGGAAAGATTACTCTTATTGGTGCCACCACCATACTCTCTCTACACTCTATGTTTCCCCTATTTACATTTGAAGTTTGGTAAAAGGTGGGATTGAGCTCAAGTTTTACAATTGGGTGAAGGAAAATGATTTATAATTTTAGAATAAATATTTATTTATAGTAACTTTTTTTTATTTATTTTATTATTTTATTTACATTTTTTGGATAGTTTATTTATTTTTTGAATACTTTGATGTGTTTGTAAGTTTTGTAGGGATGGGGCAATAAAAGGTGACTTAGGTAGTACACGAGGTCACTAACATAGTACCCTTACCTAACATAAATAATCAAAATATCCTTATTTAGAGTTGAAATTTTCTCCCTAACATGATAAACTAGGTAGTAATTCTTCCCTCACACATATGGTAAGTACTCTTGTTTTATGTTTATATTAAATAGTGTGTTAAATATCTTCAATATACTGGACTTGATTTTTGATTTTTGATTATAGGTGATGAGGAGTATAGATTGGATTTGTATCATTATATATGTAAGAAAGGTAAAATTTCTAACCTTCCCCTTTAATGGAGTATGCATATTCTTTAGAAAATTCCCCTAGACAATGAATGATATGATGTCTCTCTTAAGTGATAAATATGTATGCACCTAGAATTTTCACAGTGCAACATTTTAAAAAAATGATGATGATGCAAAAATCTCTGATAAAAATATAATATTTTAAAATCCTATTTATTTCCCATTTTTTTTCTTTCTTTAATTTTTTTTCTAGGTGTCAAAATTTTAAAATGTAGGTGCTCCAAACTTCCTAATCTTGTAGTTTGATTTTCATGGTAGAACTAATGTGATGATTGACGTAGTTACCCTGGTAATTTATTAAGCCTCATTGGTGGTTGTGTAAAATATATAGTGGTTTAATATCCATAATTATAGTTATACTGGTCGTTGTGATGGCTATAAAACTACCACCCTACATAAAGTGATGGTTTCATGACAATTATTCAAATGACAATTTTAACCCATGGAACATGTGTTTTGAAATGTATTTTCTTATTTTTCACTCCATTATTTATTTTTCCTCCCCTTTGTTCTCTCATAATTAACTTCCCACAATCCTTACCTTAAAAATACACTACTATCTATTAGAATTTTAGAAAATCATTAATAGGTAACCCCTACTTCACTAGTCTTTAGAGTTAACCATCAAATAGTTGCATTTCCTTTCAACATTTGTATTTTAGTTTAGTTTAGGTAATTTTTTTGGTATCACCTCTTGTTGAGAAAAAAACCTAAGATCAAAAATGATAAATTATAAAGAGGTGTATCCTGAAGATTAGTGATTCATACCGAATAACACTCTCCTAATTTTTCATCTGAATCTAACAAGTCAAAGGTTTCTTTGTTTTATCATTATTTCTATTTTATATTAGACTTATTTAGTTAAAACTTGTAAATATAATAAATACAAATAGAGAATATTTTATATTTATTTTAGAAGTAATTTCCACATATTTATATTAGTCTATCACCTAAAACATTAATAAACTATATAAGTGCTAGGTAATATTTAATCATATCTTCATCCCTCTTTATTCACATTCAATATAGGATTTAAAATAGTAATTCAATTTTTTTGGGGTGTATGTTTATTTTTCTCATTTCTTTAATCTTTCATAACTTATATACATTGGTATATTTATTTGAATTTGTTGCCTATGTGTTTTTATAGGTTTTTTTTCTGAAGTAGATGGTTATATGTTTTCATGAATCTTATTTGAATAAATACTACTTTATTTATTTTGTGTTTTCAACAAAATAAAATAACTTGTCTTTAAGATTCCTAAATGCAATTTTTAATCTTTTTGAATGTTGCCTTCCATCTCTTTCTTGTCATTAGTATTATTTTTTAAATTAATCACAAATATAAAGATCTAATTTTTATTATTGTACATGCATTAAAAAATAATTTAGAGTATCCCATGATTTTATGTGACTATTTTTAATATATATATATATATATATATATATATATATACACATACATATTCATTATTCATTCACAACACTCTTTGTGTCTCTTGTTCACTTTCAATAGTATATTAAACTCATTGTATGAAATTATTTGTTTGATTTCTCATCATTTCAACTTCAATAGAGGTCTATGTTAATCCAAAGCATTAGAATATTCCTTATTTCACTTACTTTTAGTGTTTTCACTTGCATGTATAAATATTTAAATCATTTGTAACATGAATTTTAAAACCAAAAATACAAAAAGAAAAGATTTAGTTAGTTCATTTTCAATTATGTATTCTTTATTAAAAAAGACTTAAAAAATATTGATTAGTTTTTCATTTCTAGCATTGCATATTAACATTTCATTAGTTTATTATTGCATGGATAAACACTAAAAATTAAAAATAATGCATTTATTTTGTCTTCATTACATGAAAATTATTTTTTTATTTTCATAATGAATGTGTTTTAGTTATTTATTTAGTTTAATCTTTCATTTTGAAAACTGTTGGCTAGAGGTCCATACATAAAATTAAAAAAAAGGCCTCATTTAGTTTATTAATTATCTTTCCCATTTTATATCACATCCTTAGATGATGCTTCTAGATTTAGTGCATTCACCAGGATAGGATCCTTCCCTCAAATGGTCATCCCCATTTAGGAAGAACACATTCGAATAAATATTGAATCCAAGATATAGATAGAGGTCTCTACTTAACCCTATTTTAGTATTTGAAAATTATCCAATTTGAATTCTTAGATGAGAAAAATTAATTAGGTGAAACCCAAATAGACACAAAAATCACTTGCTAATTTACCAATTAAATCACCTTCCTATATAATTAGACTCTATCTTTGAGTCTAGCCTCATCCTATTAATTCATTTTGTAGATGACATTGCTTGGGCATGACCAATTGAATCGATTAAGATAAATACAAATGATGATCCAACCACATGTTTTCCCATTTAAGGACATTAACACTGATCATGAATTACATTATTTTATTCTCTTAGGGTTTGACTATTTTAGGCTCCTCATCACCTCATAGGTTGATGAATTAAATGAACATTACAAGGTTACATAAAATTACAAGCTTATAGATAAATACTAGTATCAAATATCACACTCACTACTACGTATTCTCCATACTCCCAAAATGGTAGCTAAACATATTGAGAAAGCTCATCCCATCAAACTAGCCCACCCCATTCCTCCCATTCAACTCACCCAACTAGATAATTAGGTAAATTAAATTATATTTATCTTAGATATCTCAATGTGACCCTAAGGATTTAAATTTATAGGGTTAGCATGTTTCTTTCCATGTGTACAAGGCTGTGGAATCCAATATAAATATAGGGTGAATAATGGGAAAAATATGGTAGCTATCATGACCTTTAGGTCTAGGGGAAGAATGACCAAAAGGAATCATTCGTGTCATTTGACATGTAGTAGTGGCTAGATATATTTGAATTCCATTATTTAAAAAATATAAATTACTAAAAAAGGTAAAATTTTTTACATCATTAATTTTAGCCTTATTATTGAAGTTATATTTGACCCATTTGCTTACCTAGTTGTTAAATATTTTGCATATTAAAGGAAAATAATGTGTAATTATTAAAAAAATATATTGAATTAAAAAAATACACTATGTAAATCTATTATAGCCATTAATTTATAAAAGGAAATAAAAAACCAGGCATGAAAATTAGAGATGAATACATAGATTTGAAAGTCTAGGAATATAAAATGAAACCCTAAGGAAATATAGGGTTTTTTGTATTAAAGATAATGGAACATATTCAAAAATATGTTTTATCTATTTTTGGATTAAGTGCATGTAATAGGATAAAATTTAAGATAAATAAGATAGCATATACTATAACATTCACATACAAATTTAGGTGTAACTAGTGCATATTTACTAATTTATTGTAACTTACTAATTAATGAAATACTAAAAGAATTGGGTACTTGGATTTATTATAATGTGTGAAGGTTTGTGATAAGATAGATTTGTTAGTAGAGATCAAGAAAGGGACTTTAAATTATTAGATCTAAAAATAGAGTGGCTACGCATGCTAGGACATGTCCACACTTCTTGTATACTTTTGGCAATACATAACCATTTGTGTTTACTACAATAATTATATAATAATTTATATTAATGCAAATTTATCTTCTAGTGCTTCCTATATATCTAGATACATGAAATCATGTGCAGATTGTTTTTACTTCTCCTTTATTCAATAAACCTAGTTGTTTGCATTATAAAATGAGATCACTATGAGTTTGAAAACTAGGTGAAAGGGATAAGTTAAGTTGACCTCAAATAATCAATGTATATTCACACTTCCTATGTATCCAATATTATAAAGAGGTAGTTTAAGCTGAATGTAGTTCTAAAACCTAGTTAAGTGTGTGCAATGAAGGTAATACTAGCATGTAATGCAATCCTATCTATGGTTTTCAACATTTGAAAACTTTTATTTGACCTTGTATTAGCATTTATAATTATCTCAAGGATTTATCCTTTGAGGGATTTTAAATTTTGAAATTTTTTGGGTAATTCCTCTTAATGTGCATATTTATTTCTAATGATTTGGTAGATTGGTGATAGATCTAAATAGGCTTAGGATTGATAATTTTTTATACTCAACTCTTTGGGTAATATACTTCAAATACACTTCAAAAATGTACCCATATGGATAATTTTAATTTGGTAAAATGACTATTAAATGACATGTAGACAAATATATCCCATGTGAATAAGTATACAGTGTGGCACTATCTGAGGAGGTCCAATGAATAGGAACAATGATATGAGATCATGAAATAATCTAATAATGATATAAAGCTATTCATATAGATACTAGGAAAATATTGTGAAGAGTAACATCAATTTGAGAAGTTCAAACCCATATATAAATGGATGGATAAGGAATAATGTGAAAAAGAGTCTTCTGCACATGCATAAATAAAGTATCTTAAAGATTGGTCAAAACTGACATTGTCAAGTGCCTAATACCAAATATGAGTGTCTACATAAACATATTATCAAAAATCTCAATGAGATATTTGAATTGATTCATATATTTAAATATATTGAAATTTAATTCCAATATCAAGAGGAGCAAGTGAGGCTAAAGTGGAAAACATGCCCTATAACGTAGATAATGGATATATAAGTTATCTTAATGTACATAAATTACTTGCCTCATGTAAATCATTGCTTTCTATGCCTAGTAATGTAGTCATTTCTTAAATTTCTTATGAATCTCATCTTTATTTTGGTTATAATATTATTAATGTTTCTCCTCATTCTTAGAATGTTTTTATTACATCTTAAACTCTTCAAAGCATCCACATGGTTGTACCACTTCTCAAAATATTCAAAATACCTAATATGTTTATCATAATCATTTTATTCAACTATAACTTGCAAAATTTTATTAAACCTTGCCTTATTTCTTTCATAAAATCTATTCAACTACTTCATCTTCTTTTCCAAACCCTAAAATGAAATCTAAGGTGTATACATTTACTAAATTTAAAAATAATTTTAAGGTTCTTTCTCAAGGGTCTCAATAAAAAATAATAGGGTCACTTATAATATATCATTAACAACATTTGGCTTCTGAAGTACTTGTATATCCCTTTGAAGTGGATTTTTAACTCTGAAGTTTGAATTGTTTAATGGAAAAGGATAACCCTCTCATCATATTAGAAATTTATAGGTATCTTGCTTATATTTTTCCCATATTAATAAAATCTTAACTAATTTATTTTGAAGGATATTGAATGATTACACACTTGATTAGTTTTATGATTTATCATGTGGATCAATGTACTATTTTACAACATTAGTTAACATATTATGAGCTGACTTGTGATGATAATTGACTTTAACAGTGTTAACATATTGAGAATTTTTATAATATTGGTCATAATAAGCATCAATGGCACAAACATCCTTAGTAATTTGTTGATTATTGGTTGTAGAAAAAGTTTTTTGATTATTTGAGGTAGAAGCTTTGGAAGCTTATCATTTGTGAGAAGCAATAGTATAATCTTGATGGTGAAGGTTGATCATGGCATCATGATTAAATGAATCACCAAGCATATAAGAGACAAAAAATTTAGTGATCCCTCTACAATATTCATGGGAATGACCAATGTCAGCATGAAACTAACAAAATAGATTAGGGTTTGATTTAATAATTTTAGAAATATTGGTGTATTATTCCTAATTTAGTTAAAGGGTCTGAGTAGTAAAATTAGTAAATAAATATCTAATAATTAAGATAATGATTTTTTTAAATCATATTGTAATTTTGAGCTTTCTAAAAATAGTAATAAGAGGGAATAAAATACTACTTAGCTAAAAATTGATTGATACAATTGAGACAGAGTCTGAGATTCATTATGCAGGACTAGGACATTGTCACTAATGAGGATCTAACCTTAACTTTATGATTAGGTAGGAGCACCAAAAGTGGACAGGAGTGGCACCGATACTGTAGTCCACCTTTGCTTCTATTGTCTATGATATTTGAGCTTTTTGATTTTTGTTTGTTATGCCTGTGTGACCTTATCTATGAAATTTTGGTAGCTAAAAGTCTATAAAGCTCCCTATAGAGTATATTTTATCTTCAAATGATATACTCCATTATGCTTTGACCAATTTGAAGAAATTGGGGGGTTAGTATGTATAAGATTTACTAAACGTGTGTCAATACCCCTTATGTGGGCATGCTGCCTACATACCAATACTCTAAAGAGGGATCAAGCCATATGTAGTTCTCCCACTTGATGTGCTTTGTGAAATAGAGTGTATGAATATGAAAAATACTAAAATAGATGTGCTTGAGGTGGCTAAGGACTGGTGTAAGAATTTGAATAAGCTTTTAAGTGTTTGGTTGGCTATATGTAGAGAATAGGAAAGATTTCTTGAGTAGTCTTGCTTGCTTACTGATATTTGCTAACCCCTTTCCAAATGATCTTTGAATGGGGTTTTATAGGGATATATTGGTCATGGGTTGAATGTGATTGCATTAGGATGACAAGGAGAAGGATGGGGAACCATAAGGAATTGACCATTGGGGCCAAAAATGCACTTGGATAAGAGTGTTAAAAGTGGACAGGAGTGGTACTAGTGCTATTATCCTGAGCTAATGAGGCTTGGGGGATAGATTAGTGATGGGAAGAGTAATTTGGCTAAGCTAGGATTAAGTTTGGAAGGCTATAGATGACTAAAAATCAATGAAAAGATACCTATGAGGGTCATGAGAGAAAGCAAGAGGGACCTATGGGTTGGGTGTCACAAACCACACTCAAGTTACCAATTTTTACATTTTATATGACTACATTTTTTCCCCATTTACTCTAGTGATGAAGTAAAGCAAAATACTAGGATAAAGGAAAATAGAATGCATATCTAAACTTACCTATAATGATGAAGCTCATGAAGTTGTGTGATCCTGTGTGTGCATAGAGAGAGCATGCTCTGAAGTATGAATCTACAAGAAAAAAGAGTAGATAAATTCTTACTAGATATGCTATATCTAAAATCAGAACATCTAAAGTTGGGTAAGAGAGAGGAAGAGAAAGGAATGAATATACCTCATCAAGTACGCAAACCAATACAAAACCTATTATGATGTTGAATGATGCTAGATGTGTGCTGAACCAAGATTAATATCACAAATGGAGCTGAGTGATCAATTTTCCAATAGT
Source organism: Torreya grandis (assembly GCA_037957365.1). Lineage (NCBI taxonomy): Eukaryota > Viridiplantae > Streptophyta > Pinopsida > Cupressales > Taxaceae > Torreya > Torreya grandis. The sequence goes on from JARHVA010002868.1 coordinate 1,166,521, forward strand.
GGCTTAAGAATGCAAAGGTTAGAATTTTGGCTCCATCATCACCCACTAAGTGAATTTATGTGGTTATGCATGTGCTAATCAATGTTTGGACTGTGTGTTTAATCCCTCTAAGTAGGTGGCTCAAGAATACAAAGGCTAGATATTCCTTTAGCTCCATTTCCCCCCATAAATTGAAGTTATGAACTAATATTGGTATGAAATGCATGCCATATGAGATGGATCCTTAATCCCATGAATGTAATATGATCTAAAAATGTTAGCATGGATAGATGAATTGATGCTAGAAACTAGGCCACTCTTGGCCACTCTAAAAGATAGATATTAGGCTTGTATGAAATCCAATCTAAAACTGGTGCACTAGGCTTATATTAAAACCACTCTAAAATGATACCAACCACCTAAAGATGGAATAAGGCATGGAACTATTGTGAATGCTTGGGTAATGCAAAAATCAAAAATAAAATAAAATAAATGTGTTGTACACATTGCCCCCAATCACTGGTGTCTGAAACATGGTTTTTGATTTGGAAGTTATATCAACTACCATATCTAAAACTATAAGTGAGAGCCATCATGCTGCATATAATGCCCCCTATATCTAGATTCTCTGAGTAAAAGTGTACTAAAAACTATTGATTCTAAATGGGTATGACAATGCAAAATTATAGTTAATATTACTTTTTTACTTGCTTCTAAAAAGTCTAGTTTTTCTACTATTTAGATAAGACCATAAAAAATGGATAGTAGTGACACCAACATTTTCACTATTTTCCTGGTCTATTCTAACTAGTTTGATGTTTGGTTGCTATTTTGGGTGTTCTAAATTCTATATTTCTTACTATTAGGAGCTCTAATCTCTATGACAAAACCATTTTTTATAATCCCCTCTTTTAAGGGTAGGAATGAAGATCTTGCAATGACTACCCTCAGAAAAAAGAGCCTTGTAAGTGTGTTATTTTGCAAAGATAGATGGTATAACAAGGATAATAAAATATATATCTCAAGATATATCATGGTTTATATTGAGAGATTGTTAGATCAACAAGGATATGCCTAAATATATATAATAATGTAATAACATGTGTAAAGTACTGAACTAGAATTGAAAGTGTTAGTTGTTAGTTTTCATGAAGGGATGGATCATGATGTCCATCATGGCATCCAAGAAATCAAGATAATGCATGATGTGGATCATGGCGTTACAAATAATGGAAAAGAAACAATAAATCAAGCATACAAGGAAATAAGCAAGAATCATACAAGGGTGGCCAAGGAGACAAGTAAATAAGGGACATGGGTACATGTCACTCAAATTGAAAAGTAAGCATACAAGGAATGTCCAAATGCCACATACACATACAATTAGAAAAAACAAGGTTGGCGTGAAACCCATAATCATAAAAAAGAGTACAGAAAAAGGATATTGACAAATGTCCTAAAGTACACACATGAATAGAATAAAAGGATGTTGGCAAATGTCCTAAGGCACATACATGAGACAAATAGGAATTGGGAAATGTAAACAATCTAGCTATGTTAAGCAAGAAAGTAAAGAATGTAAAAACGAGAAATACAATTATCTCTAACTAATCAAAGAAATAATGTGAAAGTATGCAATACATGATAATACAATACTAGGTATATGATAAGAAATACACAAGTTATATATTAGTGAGTGTCGATAGAGTTATCTATGTAAGCTAGTAAATAATGTACATCATCATAACTAAAGTGTGTGGTGTAGAAATGACATAACCTGGATGTTGTAGTCATGTAGAAGATTCCCCTAGTGGGTAAATATAGTGATGTATATCTTGAATGTAGAATTAGGATGCCCCCTTAATGGGTAGAGTGAAACAATCAAGGAGTTAGATGTCACTTCACACACTAAAAGAAGATCAAGTGAAGCATGGTAATGTAGATAAATTGATAAACAATAACATAGAACAATAAATGTAAGTATAATATAGAAGTAGAAATGTAAATCATGGATAATGCATACAATCAAAATATTTTAGGTGTTTTGAGTTATTTGAATGTTTTGGAATTTTGAAATGTTATATTGTTTTTGGATTTTTGAGTTATTTAAAGCTATGTACAATCAATCATAAGGATAATATGTACAATAAATTGAAAAGGACTATGCACAAGTAAGCTAGGAAGGGATGATACTAATAGATGAATCTCATAGGAGACTCCCTATCATGGTTTCTTGTATCAAGGAGAGGAATCATGCATGATCATGAAGTACGAAGGAAGGGCAGAGATTGTGGATCTAAAAGATGTATATACTGTAAATGCTCTAAAATATCTAAAGTAAAAATTGACTGTGGGGTCCCCCTATAAATCTGAGAAGTGGATGTAATTGTAGGGAGCTTAGGGACCCATCTAGTACTAAGAGAATCTCTTTGAACATGTGCTCTATGATTAAATATATGAGATCTCAATAATACTACCCTAGGTGTGAACACTGTAGATGGAAGATGTATAGAATCCTAAAGATAAGGAGGTGTATGAACTCTTTGTGCTAGTGATGGATGCCTCAACTATGTCTAAATCAAAACTAGAGGAGGAACTATAATTGGTGGAGAAATTGGCATTGGTGGGAAAACTAAAACTAGTGATTATGAAATAAGAGATGGATCTAATGTGAGGAGTGGTAACTCATATGGAAATCCACCAACTATAACAACTTGATTAACATGAATTAATTTCATGAATATGTGAATTGTATAAGGTACTACTCAAAGTTTTTGAATCCATGGTAGACCAAGAACATATCAAAGACTCCTACATTGGGAACAATAGTGAATGGTGTGGCCACGTGTGTTGGACCAACCTATAAAAGAAGTACAATCTCACCTAATGAACTCTATATGTTCCCACTGAATCTACTTATAAATACATCTATTGGGGTAATATCCTGATCTAAATATCCCAAATGCTATAATAATGTCATAGTGTACATGTTCACATTAGATCCATTGTCTATGAGAACACTATGAATAAGATGATTATGAATGTAAGCTCTGATAAAGAGTGCATGATAATCTGAATCATCCTCAATGATCTCCTAATTTGAGAAAGAAATGGAAGGTCTAGCTAAAACTATGGAATTATATATACCAATCATGTTACTCAAAGGATGTGTCTCAACTGAAGGTGCCATGTATGTACCTGGTGGTAGATGTGCATGATATGCATGGTGAACCCCTGATGTGTCCCATGTCTCTTGTTTAGAATGTTTTAGAGAGGGATCTAAGAATATTTTCAAAGATTTATCTTGTGTTTGCTTTGCCTAAGGAGGCTCAACTAAAGTGTCAAGATCAAAATGATTTCCATCTATCAAATCTAATATCTTGTGTCTCAAACTAATGCATCTATTTGTTATATGGTCTATGCCTTGTGAAACTTGCAAAATGAATGTTGATCATATCCCTATAGAAGAGAATTTATTGGGTCAAATTCTTGAATAAGAGGGAGAGATATGATGTTATAATCCAATAGCTACTATAAAACTCTAGCTAGAAAAATTGGTAGATTGGTAAAATTTCACCAAGGAGGTGCTGATAAAACCACTCATGAGGGGGCTCATAATATACATTAACTATCAGTTGATTCTGACTCTTACTATCATTGACCTTGAATTTGTATGCGACTTAATTTTTACTCTTATTTATTGTGTCTGAGATACTTATGTAATTGAGTTTTCCCATTCAAATTAGTTTGACTTCTTTTTCTTTTAGTATGTGAAATAGTTTAGTGAAGGAAGAGAATTTTTTGAAAATAATTGATTCATACAAAGCTGGTAAAAGACTCTATTTGAAGAGATCTTATAACTCTTGATCGACCATGGGGATAATAATCTTAGCCAAGATAGTTTTATATCAACGAACATAATCTCTGAGATGCTCATTTGACCTTTGTTTTTGTTGTGTAACCTTATCACCAATGTTAATGCTAAAATGAAATAGAAACATGTTGGCTAAAGGATTGAATGCATTGACTGACTGATTTGGTAGACTATAGAACCATTGTAAAGCATAATCTTTTAAGATCCATGGAAATATCTAGGTAAGTAGCTGATCATTTGATACATATTTCAAGCATGCTATGTGAAAGGCTCTCAAAAGTGTCTCTAGATCACCCTTGCCATCATATAGAGTAATCTTAGGTTGAACAATTTTTTTTTACAAAGGTGTAGAATCAATGTGTTGTGCCAATGGTGTATGAAATAGAGAAAAAGAATCCAAAGCCTACATAGTTCGAGAGGCACCTTGCTCAAGGTGTGGCACCTTGGTTTGAAGAGATCTTATCTCTTGCATAAGGACTGCCACATCAGGAGGCAAACATGTACTAGTTATAACTGGTGGCATAAAGGCAGGTTGGGCTGATATAGGGAGTTGTTGAGACATAGTTTCTTCTGTAGTGTTATTTACAACTGGTTGTTCTTAAAGAATGGAAGACTCAATTTGTTTATCCTTTTTGATTTCCATGATAGATTGTAAAATAAGAATGAGATCTCAAGGCTGGTCCTGAAGTCTTTCTCAAAAACTTTGTAGGATCAAATATTTGGTGAGGATAACTTCATTATTAATAATTGGTGGAAGTTGATCAAGAGTCTGATGTGGTGGATAATGAACACTGGTGTTTGTATCATCATTATTACTCTCATACTACTCATCATCAAAATTCTCCTCATTGAAATTGGTGTAATTAGGATGTGTAGGATTTATAGTAGGAGTCTGAGCTAGTTGTTTATCCAAGGTATATGGTTGAGTTGAAGGAATCTAGGTGAATTCAAGAGTGTTGCCACTATGTCTTGCACTTCATCTCAAAGGAAGAGATTCAAGGAACTTAGGTGGCATAAGGAAAACAACTTGAATAATAGTAGAAAAGATTAAATGGATATAATCTAAACAAGGAATTATAATATGCAAAAAAAGGATACAAATCTCATAAATATGTAAGGTGATACCTCAAGAGGCAATGGGACCTAGTATATTTAGCTAGGGTTTTAAAGATGATTATTTCAAAATTTACTATGAAAATTTGAAATTTAAAATGAATTTCTGAGTTAGATATACAACTAAAAATTCATAAAATTATTAGAAAATGTTTGATTGAATAGGAAATAGTATGTGTAGCTAGGGTTTTGAAAAATAATTATTTTTGAAAATTACTACTGAATTTTGAAATTTGAAGTGTATTTCTGATTTAAATAAGCTAATAAAAGATCAAAAATATTGGATAATGCTTGATTGAATAGGACCTAGTATGTGTAACTAGGGTTTTGAGAAAAATATATTTTTGTTGAAATTACTATTTAATTCTAAATATTAAATTGAATGTTTGATTTAAGTATGCAAGTAAAAAATTTAGAAAATTATAGAAAAAATAATGGGAAAATATCGGGACCTAGTATGAGTAACTAGGGTTTAAAAGAAATTTATTTTAAAATTACTACAAAATTAAAAAATTTAATGATAATTTATTATTGTATTATGTAGGTAAAAAATCAGAAAAATATTGGAAAAAATTAGTAGGAAATTTACCCTAGGGTTTCTAGGACTTGTAATATTGGTAATATTACATAAACGAAGTAAGTTGGGTTCACTAAATGATTTAACAATTTTGGTAATATTGGTGTATTATTCCTAATTTAGTTAAAGGGTTTGAGTAGTAAAATTAGTAAATAAATATTCAATAATTAAGATACTAATTTGTTTAAATTATATTACAATTTTGACCTTTCTAAAAATAGTACTAAGAGGGAGAAAATAAGACTTAACTAAAAATTAACTGATATGGCTGAGATAGGGTCTAAGATTCATTGTGCGGGATTGGGACACTATCAAAGACTAGGATTTGATCTTAATTTTATGATTTTATAGGAGTGTTAAAAGTGGATAGGAGTGGTAGCAATGTTATATTCCACCTCTTCCACTATTGTATAGGAGATCTGAGCTTTTTATGTTTTATTTGCTATGCCTGTGTGATCCTATCTATGAAGTTTCAGTAACTAAAAGTATATAGATCTCCCTATAGAGAAAATTTTATCTTTAAACCCTATTCTCCATTATGATTTGACCAATTTTGAGAAATATGGGGGGGGTTAGTATGTGTAAGATTCACTAAATGTGTATCCATAACCCTTATGTGGGCATGCTGCCTACATACCAGTACTTTGAAGAGGGATCAAGACATATGTAATTCTCCCACTTGAGGTGATTTGTACAATAGAGTATATGAATATGTAAAGTATTAAATTGGATGTGCTTGAGGTGGCTAGGGACTAGTGTAAGGATTTGAATAAGCTTGTAAGTGTATTATCTATTTATATGCAGAGAATAGGGAAGATTGCTTGAGTAATCTTACTTGTATTCTTGCTTGCTTAGTGATATTTTCCAACCCCTTTCCAAATGATCTTTGAATGGGATTTTATAAGGATTTATTGGTCATGGTTTAAATGTGCTCACGTTAGGCCAACAAGGAGAAGTATGAGGAACTAGAAAGAACTGACTATTGGGGCCCAAAATGTACTTGGATAGGACAACCAAAAGTAGATAGGAGTGGTACTAACACTATAATCCAAGTGTGGCACTATTGTCCTGAGTTGATGAGGCCTAGGGGATAGATTAATGATGGAAAGAGCAATCTAGCTAAGCTAGAATTAAGTTTGGAAGGCTACAAATGATTGGGAATTATTGAAAATATGCCTATGAAGGTCATGAGAGAAAGCAATAAGGACTTATAGGTTAGGTTTCACAAACCACACTCAAGTTACCAATTTTTGCATTTTATATGACTATAAGATCATGCCACTTGGGATGGTTATTAGGATTAATGAAAGGTTTAGAGGGTGGTAAAAGTTGTTTTATTTTTTGAGCTGAGAGAGGTGTATGATAAGGCAAAAGAATATTAGTCTTGGAGAATCCTAGTTTAGTTTGTGGAGTATTACTAGTGATAGCATTGGTAGGTGTTTGAAAATATCCTTTTAAGAGTTTAGGATTAGGTTCAAATTACTTCATGAAAAAGTCTTGACATTTAGCTAGGTTGAGAGCTTCATTAAGTGTTTGGGGAGCAAATGTTTGGACCTTGTATTTAAAAAGATTTAAAGCAGTGATAAATATCTTGAACAAGTTATCATCAATCATGTTATGATCAGCTTTATGGGACAATGTTTTCCATCTTTTGATAAAGTCATGCGCTAATTCAGTGGAAGATTGTTTAGCATTGATGAAATGGCTAATAAAATTTCTAGGAAGATCATTGTGTTGAAACTCTTTAACTAAAGGATTCACCAAATCTTCAAGTTTCCAAATAGAATATTGGGGTAATTGGTTGTATCATTCTAATACATCACCGGTGAATGTTTTAACTAAGAGTTTAGTAGTGGCAAAGGTATTAGTTTGGATCCACTCTTTGTAAAGGTTGCCAAAGGCTTTGAGAAATGAGGCTGGGTCTTTAGTCCCATCATATTTGATGGTTAGAGATATGTTACCAATATCAATTGATACAATAAAGGGGGATAGAGGTTCATATTGAATGATTTGAAGTATTTTGTTATTCATTATGGGTTGAGGAATAACATTTCCTAAGGCATCCCTAAGAGGTGGAGGAATGTAATTAGGATTAGCTTGAGGATGAATATTTGGAGGTTAATTAGCCATATTAATTAAATGTTTTTGAATTTTCATCATTTTATTGGTGTTAGAGTTTTCCATTATGTTAATTTGCTGAATAATTTGGGTAAGAAACTGAGTTGTGTTAGGAGGTGGGTTGGTGTTGGTAGGAGCACTCCCTAAATTGATGTCAGGGGGAGGGTTATTAGAAGATAGATTATTAGTGGGATTATTGATTAAAATTATGTCAATTATTCCCAAATTATTTTTAAAATTTTGGAGATGAGAAGTATCTTGTAAGTATAAAAAGGATCAGACCCATCAACTTCATCTTGAGTTATGATTTGCATCATGTTACAAGTCATGGATGAAGGAGGGTAAGAGGTGCCCCAAGAGTGATGATGACCTTGGGAAGAAAAGAGAGAGAGAAATGAACATCCCATATAGTATCTAAATGGATTCAAGCTATCCAAGAAGATTATGATAGGATACTTCATTATGACTAGAGAGAAATGAATAGAATGCTAACAAGGAAAGAGAGTAAATTAGATCAATAAATAGGGAAGGAAAAAAATAATATAAAATTGACTGGGTCAACATAGCATATAAAATAGGGCATGTAAATAGTATAGGGTTGACTGGGTCTACCTAGCATAAAAAACAAAGGCTAAAAAAATGTACAGGGTTAATTGGGTTGACCAAGTACAACAAACAAGGAAAATCAAACAACCTATAAAGGATTGTGTCAACTAAAATGGTCATGCACTGAAAATAATTTTAAAATTAATTTGAAAAGTAAGAAATTAATCAAAAATAATAATCAATTAGATTAATGAGGGTGATCTAATTGAGACACATAACACAAATCCTTGCACCAACGCTGGTTAATTCAAGTTTTTTCAATACAAAATATAATTGAGCAAAGAGCAAGCAATCAACTTGAAAAGTAAAAGGTAACTAGATGGTCAACCTAAATGTTATTTGAGATTATTAAGATATATTTTTAAATGTGATGTGAAATTGGATATCAACAAGGAACTAGAAAGCAATGTAAGGATAGTTTCAAGACATTTGGGTTAAAAGGAATCTATATTGGTAATGATACAGGCTTGGTATTGGGCTCTTCCCCCTCACTTCATACACTGTAACGATAAGGGTATTGGGTTATTATCAATAATATACTATTAACCATATGTTTATACTTATCTATAAAACCAAGTCAGCTTCCCCCTTGGTGATGAAATCCAAGTAGGTAGACATTGGGTAGATAATTGTTAAAATGCTTGTTTGATATTTTGTGATTTGGTCATGTGTGCATAAAATAGAAAATATTAAAACTAAAAAATATATTAAAAACCACCTAATTAGACTATGTGAACTATTCTAAGCATGCAAGCAATAAGAAATGAAAGTGTGTGATAATTACTAGCATATAAGGGTTAATTTTAACTTTGAAACATGGTACAAGGTTGATGTAGTCAACAGTGTATGCATAGAATATAGAATAGGGTTGACATTTTTGCCTCTATAATATGGAAGCAAATGTCTAAAAATGAACAAGGTCGATAGAGTTAACCTAGTAATTCAGACATCACACAGAATATAGAACTGGATCGACAAAGTTGATTTAGTTGACTGTATAGGGGTAGTTTTAAAGACTGCAAACTATGAAAGGAAAGACTATAAGAGAAAAGAGAAGGGAACCTTAGTGAGTTTTAAGATTCATATAAATGATATTTATGTCAAATAACCTTGATAAATACCTATAAATCCTACTAACAAAGGTCAACTAGGTTAATCTAGCTTTACATAAGCCTATTATTAAGTACATAAAATGTATAGGGTCAAATGGGTCAACCTAGTAATTTGGACTGGATTTCTAAAAGTCTAACAAAATATAATAGGTTGATTGGGTTGATCTAGTATCATGTACCTAAAAAATAGCTTGCATAAAAAGAACATAGTCATTTCAATGTGACTGTGTGTTAAACTTGTGCACAAAATCTATAATTGTGTCAATGAAGTCAGCCCAGTATGGAAAATATATGATAAAAATAATGAAAAATAAGTGAACAAATCCTACAAGGGTTAATTCACATTGGGTTTACTAGAATGTATGCAATCATAAATGCATCATGTCTATAGATCAATCTTAACTAAGAGAAGATAGAGCATACCTACACTTTTGATTGAGAATACATTTGTTAATCAAGAGCATGACCAATATGGGGATATATTATACCTAATTAGGGGATCATTTATCAAAATACATCATGCTAAGGAGGTTTCCAAATATTTTAGTCTAACACAATCATCCAATAACCTTAAGGGGTCCTAGGTTTTGATATTTCATGTAAATTAATAAAAAGTAAAGTAAATCCTATCTAGTGCTCACCAAATCTTGTGGCACAACATGATAGGTTAGTAAATAATAAAAATATATATAAGAGAATATCAATTAAGCTAAGTATGAGTAAGACTCTAATACATGGAATATGAACGGTAATATTATTCTAAGCTAATACTTATGCTACTTCTATCTACTAAAGAGAGGAGCAAAGTTAGAGAATACTTACTTGAATGATGAACCCATTGAGACTCAATCTCTCCCTTAGCCAAGGGGGATTCTCAAGAGGTTTTTTTGGTTTTTAAGGATCACTAATAAAGGCCAAAACATCTAAGAATTATCCACAAGACTATATTATCCATATAAAAACCCTAAGCTAAGACTCCTTAAGTAGAATGGTGGAAGATTAGATTCTAAAAAAACATGAATGAATAATAAATATTGATTGCATATTGAAATAATGACCAAATGATCTTTATATATTTGTGGATTTGACCCTAAACCTTTCCAAAAATGTTGGCCGACAAGGTCGACCTAGTTGACCTAGCATAATTTAGATCAATTATTCACAAGGTCATGACCTAGGTTAGCCAAAGGTCAATTAGATCCTAAGTGAAAAATACCTTTAAATTTTACAAGATCGACCCAGTCAACCTAGTACATCCAACTATAAAACGGGACTTAAGGTGAGGGAAAGAGGGATGGAGAGTGGAAAAGACTCGAGGAGGGTAAAAAAGATGAGTAATAGCTTAGGGAATGGTTTTTAGGAGCTGGTTAGATTGGTAATAATGTGGAAATAAGGGACAACAATCATGCAAAACACCAATGTCTACCCACCCTTTCTTGGTGCATCCATTAAGGTGTGCACTCAGAGGGATTGAGTCTTGATGGGTTCCTGCAAGATGTAAAGCATTAGTATTTGATAAAAGTTGAAAGTATTATGTGTATACACTTCATTTCATTATTTTTCATATTATAGTGGCTCTTAAGATGGTTTAAACTTAGTTTCATATGGTTCCAAACAATGGGTACTATGATGTTTTTATCGATAGATCATGGATACATATAATGAGATAAATTCCATCTACTTAACACTAATATTTAAAAAATTTGAACGTAGATCAAGTTATTATAGTTAGAAGATATGTTTGTTATCCATCACAAAAATAAATTCAAGAAGAGGTTCTTCCTGAAGAAATAATAAAGCAACAAAAAATGATTAGACCTCAAGAAAGAAACCATAATAGTTAAGAACATAAACAAATAATTATAAAGGTATGATTGTCACAACCTATTGTTACTACACACAACAAGAGCCTAACAATAATCAAATTATTCAATGTTATATTAATGTAAAGGTTTATATTACTATACAAGGAGGTATAATAAATAGTAAAGATGAAAAAAATTATGACATTAACATCCTATAATTATTGGACTCATGGGTACATTGGAATCATTATTTAACTCTTAATAATACTTGTGCTTCAATTCATAGATATTATGATGATTAGAGTGATATACTTGATTATGATCTTAATATTGGTTAGCTTTTTCTAACTAATTTCTTATCTTTGTAAATGAAATCTCTCTATTTATTGTAGCTATTTTATTTTTCACTTATTGTTTATCTATTATCACACTTCTTACTATTTCTCTTTGTTTAATTCCATCTTCATATGTTTAGCATAAGATTTTGGGACTCCTTGATTTTTTCTCAGCTTTCTTCTATGTTAGATCACTTGATTGGGTCATTTTTTATTTTATTTTTTCTCTAGTTCTTGTTGGTTTCCTTGTGATTATAAAATTATATTCATCTCTCTTTTTATTTAAAATTTTATATGATGTTAGGCTCACTTAATCTCACTTAGTTTATTCATTTGATTATGATTCATTAACCTTTCTCCAACTTAGTTGGCATAGTTTATTTTCATGACCAACATCATCATGTAAATCTGCATAATTTAATGGTTTATTTTCTTTAGGTAGTTCTTATTTCATTTAATTTTTGTTTTGTCTTGTACATTTATATGGTTTCACTTTTCATTTTTACATCCATTCTTTTATTTTTTTCTTAACTTTCCTCTTCATTTACCATTTTATTGTTTATCATGCTTAATTTTAATTTCTTTTCCCCATCCCAAAATTTTGCATTCACTTCTAAATGATTATATACAATTTATTTTTGAAACATGCCTATAAGCATAACAAATTCTAATTGATTTTTGATTCATTAGGGATCCTTATACATACATACATACATATATAGGATCATTATTTTAATTTATGTCATTGTCTGATTTCATTGATTATTACATCTTAAAAAAATAATTTTCCATTATATTTTTTGATATTGATTTGAAAAAAAAAGGTATGTTATGATTAGGTTTAGAGTACACACTATGTTTATTTGTTATGTTCCTATTCGAAAGAGGTTATACTGCAACTATTGTTTACACACATGCTATTGATGAAATTATAAAGATAGATGCATGTTTTTTATGTACTTTTATATGTACACAGTTTTATGGTTACAATATTTTGGGGACATGTTCCATGTTTTCTCAAGGGAAACCCTATGGAATTTCTTGGTACCACTTCTGGCTCTATAATAATTTATTACTCTTTATCTTATTGGTATTTCAATTGATTTTTTTATTCCCTAGTGTACCATGCCTATTGAATGTGTCATTTTAGGATTAGTGCCTTCTTTGCATGGTTTTTTTTCTTTTTTATTTACCATTTATGTTCCTTCATTTGTTTGGTGTGTTTACTCTATGTTTGGCATGCCTTCCTAACCTTCTATACGTTTATAGTTTCAATCTCTGAAGTATATACTCTATGATTGGTCACATATGTGACATGCTATTTGTTATATTTCTTGTTACTAGGTGTTTTTATATGTTCTAGGGTGTCATGACTTATATCCTGCACAATGATCTTATTACTTGCATATATTTCAATGATTCCTATCATCTTATAATATGTAAATTTAAGTAATAACTTATACTTATGCAATAAATTGGTATATTTTATGCTATTAGTACTTCATTTATATTATAATATGCCAACATGGGGTATCTCTTATTGATCTTACAATGCTTTTATCTTGCATTAATATGGGGTGTACTATTCTCTATCATATATTGATTACATTTTTCTAGTGTGGGGCATATTACTCACATACATTTATATTTATTACATCAAACTTGTGGGAAAACTTATTCAAAACACATATGCTTTCAAAATGGCATATTTTTATGTTATTTATCAATTATTTTATGTCTTATAATACACACCATGCATGTAATTCCTTCCTTTTGAGATATGTGCTTCAAAATTTCATCTCACATCTCAAAAAGGGGTCATAAATTCTAGCCATTTTATCTAGAAACTAGGATTTAAAAACTCAATACAAAATTCACTCCTATAAAAGGGGCCACTCAAATTTCATATACTACAGTACATAACTAGGCTGCAAAACACATTCCCACCAAAATATATATATTCAAGCTATGTTTTATCCATATTTTTGGTAACTTAGAGTATTAGTTTTGATTATAAACATGGAATCTTGGGCACATGCCCAAGGTTATGATAATTTTTTAGAATAGATAAACCAATTATTTCTCACACCATACTATATATTAGCCTACTAATTCACATATTTTGTGATGCAGAGGAAACTTCAACACAACTCATACTTGTCTTGTTTCAACTATCTCATATCTTGACAAAGGCTTATAGGCAACATAACTCCACAAAAATTTTAGGGTTTATTTATTATGTTTAGGTTTCTTATGATAATTATCATTCTAATTCAAGTCATATTTTATCTCTTAATCTAACTCATATAACCTTTCAGTATAACTCTATCACCATTGACTACTTCTTGCCTTTGGTCTAACATGATAGTAGCCTTTTTCCCCTAATTTAAATTGTACAATCAAATGATGATTGATATTAATAAAATACAATTATTTTATGATACCATATATTTATTTATTCCTTTCCATGAAGTTTATTGTCTCAAATCAACTCCTAGATGCCCTTTTTAATCACTGTCTAGGCCTAATTAAGCCTCCTTATCCCTATTTTAGACACAATCATCACAAATCCATACACAAAAGTCTGTAATGAGAAATAAATGAAATAATCATTTATAATAGTTATAAACCTAAGTTTTCACCAAGTTTTAAGGTTTTTCACTAGTGGAAACTCCTAATAAACAAGATTTTATCTCAAAACCCTGATACAGGGTTAAGGCTACTTGAATCAACTTGAGAAGGGTAAATTTTAAAATTTAAATGGTAAAACAATAATAAAATTACTATAATTATTTATTAGGGTCTGTATAACCCCCACATACCTTTATTAATCATTAGATTTCTCTTTTTATGCTTTTATTCAACAATTAACTTAGGTTCTTGGGCAGACTGTGTGTGCAGACATAGTCTCATATATGATTTGTTTTAATTTCTTCCACAGAAGTATAAAGACAACTAAGTAGAATATAAATAACCTTAACTCATTAAAATAAAATATTACCAATTCATATGAGTGATCAAATCAACTTTCCACATAGTTTTTCAACTCACATTATAAACTCAGTCTTCTTTCAACACAGAATATAGGGAACATAGGGTTTACAAGTTGAATGTTCACAAAAGAATTTTGAATATAATTAAACAAGTGATTAAATAAACTTAAAAAAACATTTATAAAAATACTAATTTAGTGATCATCAATATTATTTTCATATTACGTTCTTGTTTCAAAATTCAACCAAACATAGTCATCCCTACTGCTAACACATAGAAAATAGAGTCTATAACTATATACCTTCCAAAATGAGTAACTTATTTATTTTCCATGTAATTTTTATCATAAATATTTAATGAATGATCCTTCCAAATATATTACATGTTTTATGAATCCTATAATGGCTCTACCTATTTTTGAAGAACCCTCTAACAACCACTAAAGAGAGTTAAAACATTGGAACATACATTCAAGTTTACATTGCTCACATGCATAAATTAATACTCATGTTATAAATGAATGGTCCATTAAATATGTCATACAAAAAAATTTAAACCTTGAAAGTTACTTCAGATAGTCATTCAACTCCTAAACTGGGCTCTCAAATTCAAAAATTCAAATTATTGAAATTGGTAGGAAAATGTCAGTTTTAAATTCTAACCTTTCTAAACAAACTCTAACACTTAGGGAAGATTATCAAGTGTATTTTATGAATAATAAAAAACTTTAAACATTTTTAACAATATGCTTGACCCTTAGACACTTTATCAAACCAAAATTTTGAAAACAAACATAAGATAAATAAGGATGCTCCTACATCATACTACTGAGGGACAAAAAAAGAACTTTCCATGAAAGGTCAATTGAGCTTGTATTGACCTTATTCTCAACACATCTCTCTTATTCATTCCAGATTTTCAACTTCATATCCTCCTAGATCCCAAGTCCTATGAGTGGAACATAGACCTCCTTGATGCTTGACTAATACTACTTTGCCTCCTCCTTTGAGGTTATCCTTATGTATACTGATATCCAAAATAGTTAATATCAAGTTATCCTTGTCCTCCTTTCTTAAAAGACCTACACATGAAAAAAATAAGTTAAATAGTAAAAATTCTTTCTTTATCTCTTTAAGTTCATGGTCTTGCACTCCAAATTCTAATTTCTTTTTGATTACATATGTTGCCTCTTGTATTACTTCTTGGTATTGCATATTTTAATCTATATTACTATCAAAATATTAAATTTCATTATTTATCTCTTTATACTATTCACTCACTATTTGGTCAGTCACAAGTTCTCTTAACACACCAACCTTGTTAGTAAAGATTTTTAGATATCCATACTCCTTATCAAAGATAATTGATAAGATAAGTCTATAAATAACCCTTCCAAGTTTTATTTTGATAACAACTAAGTTTCAAAAAATAAATTATACTTATTTTCAGCTTGTAAACCTATCTCTTGAGGTTCACATAATATCTTACTCACCTCATCATGCTTGGTTGGCTATAGTATCTCTTTGTTGCCTGTAATTAGCACGCCATAATTCTTGTCAATTAATACATCTTCTCTCATTTATTTGGAAAATTATACTCCACCTTCTTCCTTTTGGCACTTTTTCTAAATTGGTACTTCATTGGATTCAATTATACAACTGGTTACTTGTGGAGAAATATTCTTTCTCACCAAACATCATCACAATAGACTATACCTCTTTCTAAGCTTGACTATCCTTCAATGGAGTTAGTGTATGCTTATTGACATACTTCTTAATGGTGTATGTCTTACCCTTACCATCATGAATTTTTTTCTATCATAATACCATGTTATTCCAAGTATTATATGGCATACATCAATAGTAATTACGCCACACAAAACTTTATCCTTATAACCACCAATTTGCAAGTCTACATGGCATTACTTACTAACTAGGACTTGATGATTACTTTGAATCCAAGAAACTTTGTAAGGATGTGTATGTTATTTGATTTATAATCCAAATTTAGTTACCATCATGGAAGATACAAGGTTATATATACTACCATTATCAACTATAACCTTACAACATTTACCTTTGATTTTGCACATGGTCTTGAACAATGTCTTCCTTTATGGTGGCTCTTTCTTTTCATGGATTGTCTTAAAAAGAACTCTCCTCAGCAGAAAAATCTCTGCTATCTTAGGTTCTACAATATAATTTGGTAAATACTCCACACTCTCTTATTCTTATTAAACCACTTGATTCCTAATTTCACTCCAAGAGATGCCAATCTAATTTTCTTTTGTACACCCATAGAATCTATGTCCTACAAACTTATTACATTTGAGAATTTTACCAATAAACCCACTTTATCCTCTTCCTCTACCATATGATCTTCCACCTTTGAATCCATAACCACCTATACTAAATTGACTTTACTTTCTATAAACTTCTTTACTATGACTTTGCCATTGATTTCTATTATCTAGTTATCCTCTTCCTTTTTGCTGGCCTCTACCTTTATAACTCCCACCTCTCCCTCTATGTTTTTGGATTTGACTTATATTAAAATTTTCTTATATCTTCAATGTAGCTTGATAGGCCTCCTCTACTATTCTTGGTGACAAAATGCTGATCTCATCTTGAGTACTAAACTTTAGTCCATTGATGTACCTGGAAAACTTTATTTTCATCTATGTGTCTTTTTATGATAGTTAGTTTACAAAATTACTCTATTTACTCTTTCACTTTCATGTCCTTTTGTCTTAGATTTTTCAACCTCATAAATAAGTTGGTCTAATAATATTTAGGCATGAATTTGCCTTTCATCTTGGCCATCATTCTATCCTATGACCTTATCTTTTCTTTTCCCCTTCTTATTTCTTCCTGTATTCCATTCCACCATAGGGATGTATGACCCTTAAACCTTATCACTATGAATTTCACTTTCTTTTCCTCATTCATCTCTTCATAGTCAAAATACTTGTCTATAGATGTTATCTGATCAATCATATCTTTAACATTGAGACTCCCCTCATACTTTAACACTGCTAATTTGGGATTTGATGTCACTGCAATGACTAATTTGATAAATATTTAATCTACTCTACCTTCCTCTCCTTATTCTACAAATTCTTATTGAATAACCTCATCCTCTCCTTCAATCACATCTCCTCTGAGCGAACTCCATAGCTTGCAATCTGGCTTGCAAGTTTTTCACCTCAACTACTAATGTATCAACTACCTATAACCTTATTTGGTTGATACTGATCTATTTCATCTATCTAATATGCTTTATTAATACCTTCCCAAGAGATATTACTAATATTTTATACCAAATAATTTAGAGGGAACTTTAATACAACTCACACTTGTCTTGTTTCAACAATCTCATATCTTGACAAAGGCTTAAAGGTAACATAACTTCACACAACTTTCAGGGTTTATTTATTTTGTTTAGGTTAATTATGGTCATTCTCATGCTCATTAATTTCCTCTTTGTTCTCTTATTCTAACTCACATAACCTTTTACTACAACTCTATCACCATTGACAACTTATTTCCTTTGGTCTAACTTGTTAGTAGCCTTTTTTCATTAATTTCAATTATATGGTCAAATGATGATTGATATTAATAAAATAAAGTTATTTTTTCACACCCTCTATTAATTTATTCATTTTCATGAAGTTTATTATCTCAAATCAACTCTTATATGCCCTTTTGAATCACTATCTAGGCTTAATTAGGCCTCCTTATCCCTATTTTAGACATAATCATCCCAAATCCATACAAAAAAATATGTACTGAGAAACAAATGCAAGAATAATTTATAAAAAAATAAAACTTAAGTGTTCAACAAGTTTAAATATTTTTCACTAGTGGAAACTCCTAATAAACAATATTTTGTCTCAAAACCCTAATATAGGGTTAAGGCTACATGAGTCAATCTAGGAAGGGTAAACTTGAAATTTGAAATGTTAAAATAACTATAAACTTACTATAATTATTGATCAAGGTATACATAACCCCCACACACCTTTCTCTAAATTTATATTTCTATTTTGATGCCTCTATTCAATAATTAACTCAGGTTCTTGGGTTGACTATGTGTGCAGACACAGTCCCCTTTATGATTTGTTTTGATTTCTTATAAAGAAGTATAAATAAAAATAAGTAGCATATAAATAACCTTAATTCATTAAAATTAAATATTACCAATTCAAATGAGTGATAAAATCAACTTTCCACATAGTCTTTCAACTCACATTGCAAACTCAGTCTTCTTCTTTCAACACAGAATATAGGGAACACAGGGTTTGCAAGTGGAATCTTCACCAAATAATTTTAAAGACAATTAAAAAGTTATTAAATAACCTTAAGAAAACATGTATACAAATTAAAATAGTGTAGTGAACATTAATAATAGATTATTTTTATGTTCTTCTTTCAAAATTCAATCAAACACAATCATCCCTAGTGCTAACACACAGAAAATAGGGTCTATAATTGTCTACCTTCCAAAATGAGTAAATTCTTTATTTTTACTGGTGTTTTTCCTCATGCATCTAAAATTAATTATCCTTACAAATATATTACATGTTTTATGAATCATATAATGGCTCTAACTTCTTTTTGACCCTCTAACGGTCACTAGAGAGCTAGTTAAAACATTGGAACATACATTCCAGTTTACATGGATCACATTCATAGATTAAGACTAATGTTATAAAATAATTTCCCCTTAAATTACTCATACAAAAACTTAAAAACCTTTAAATTTCCTTTAAATACTCCTTCAAGTCTTAAATTGGTCTCTCAAATTCAAAAAATCAAATTATTGAAATTGGCGAGAAAATGCCAATTTTAAATTCTATTCTAAACAAACTATGACACTTGGGGAAGATTATCAAGTGTATTTTATGAATAATAAAACCATTAAAACATTTTAAACAATATCCCTAACCCCTAGACACTTGATCAAACCAAAATTGTGCAAACAAACACAAGACAAATAAGGATGCTCCTACATCATACTATTGAGGGGCAAAAAAAGAACTTTCCATGAAAGTTCAACTGAGATTGTATTGAACTTCTCCTCAACATCTCTCTCTTATTCATTCCAACTATTCAGCTTAATTTCATCCTAGATTCTAAGGACTAAGAGTAGAACATAAGCCTTCTTATTTCCTAATTAATACTACTTTGCCTCCTCCTTTAAGGTTATCCTTCTATTTACTGATCTCCAAATTGGTTACTATCAAGTTATCCTTATCCTCCTTTCTCAAAATACCTATACATGAAACAAACAAGTTAAACAATAAAAATTCTTTCTTACTCTAAGTTCACATTCATGCACTCCAAATTTTGATTTCTTTTTTACTACATCTGATACATCCTATATTACTTCTTAGTGTTCTATATTTTCATCTACATTACTATCAACCTATTTAATTTAATTATTTGTCTCTTTCTATTGTTCACTAATTGTCTTTTCCATCAGAAGTTATCTCAACACACCAACATTCTTAGCAAATCTTTTTAGATTCCCCATAATCCTTATCAAAAATAATTGATAAAACACATCTGCAAACAACCCTTCCAAGTGTTATTTTGATAATAATCAAGTTTCACAAAACAAATAAGACTTATTATCTTGTAAACCTCTTGAGGTTCACACAATATCTTACTCACCTCATCATTCTTGGCTAGCTATACTATCTCTTTGTTGCCTGCAATTAGCACCTCATAATTCTTGTCAATTACTGCATCCTTTTCTCTCATTTATTTGGAAACTTGTACTCTACTTCTTCCTTTTGGCACTTGTTCTCAATTGGTACTTCCTTAGCTTCAATTCTATAACTGGTTACTTTTGGAAAATATTATTTCTCACCAAATATCATCATACTAGATTGTACCTTTTTCCATGCTTGACTATCCTTTAGTGGAGTTAGTGTATGCTTAATGCCATCCTTCTCAACGGTATATGTGTTACTCCTACCATCATTTATATCTCTTATATCATAATACCATGGTCTTCCAAGTATGATATGGCATAAATCAATAGGGATTAAATCACATAAAACTTTGTCCTTGTAACCACCAATCTGCAAGTCTACATGACATTGCTTACTAACTAGGACTTGATGATTACTTTAAATTCGAGAAAATTTGTAAGGATGTGGATGTTATTTGATACAAGGTTATTTTTACTACCATTATCAATTATAACCTTACAACATTTACCTTTGCTTTTGCACATGGTCTTGAATAATGTCTTCCTTTGTGGTAGATCTCTCTTTTCATGGCTTGTCTTCAAAATAACTCTCCTCATCATCAAACTCTCTCCTATTTTAGGTTCTTCAACATAGTTTGGTAAAGAATCCACACTATGTTCTTCTTGTTAAACCATTTTATTCTTAATTTCATTCTAAGATCTATCAATTTGAATGTCTTTTGGACACTCATAGGATCTATGTCCTACAAACTTATTTTATTTTAAGAATTTAACTGTAAACCCACTATATCCTCTTCTTCTACCATATGATATTCCACATTTGAATCCATAACTACCTCTACTATATTGATTTTTACTTTTAGAACTACTACCAACTTCTTTACTATGACTTTGTGATTGATTTCTATTACCTAGTTGTCCTCTTCCTTCTTGATGGAGTCTACCTCTATAACTCCTACCTTTCTCTCTATTTTTTTGGCTTTGCCATCTATTAATAATTTCCTGTACCTTAAATGAAACTTGATAATCCTCTTCTACTATTTTTGGTGACAAAATGCTGATCTAATCTTGAATACTAAATTTTAGTCCATTGATGTAACTGGAAACATTTTCTACATCCTCCTCTATGTGTCCTTATCTAATAATTAGTTTGTATAATTCCTCTATGTACTCTTTCACTATCAGGTCCTTTTGTCTTATATTTTTCAACCTCATAAATAAGCTGGTTTGATTATATTTAAGCACGAATTTGCTTTTCATCTTTGCCACCATTTTGTCCCATGACTTTATCTTTTCTTTTCTTTCTTCTTATATTCCATCCCACCATAAGGATGCATGATACTTAAACCTTGTCACTATAAAATTCACCTTCTTTTCCTCATTCACCTCTTCATAGTCATTATACTTTCCCATAGTTGTTATCCAATCAATCAACTCTTCAATGTTGAGACTACCCTCATACATTGGCACCTCCAATTTAAGATTTGTTGTTACTCTAATGATTGATCTAATAAATCTTTCCTCCACTGTAACTTCGTATCCTTTTTATAAATATTCTTCTTGAGGAACCTCATCCTATAATTCACTCACATCACCTTTATTCATCTCTCTCCTCTGAGCCAACTCCATAGCTTGTAATCTGGCCTACAAGTTTCTCACCTCAACGACTAATGCATCAAATAGCTATAACCTTATTTGAGATACTTATACTCCTTGTCATCTAGCTACCATGTTTTATTACTACCTTCCCAAGATCTCCTAAGCTCTGATACCAAATGATTCAAAAGAAATTTCAACACAACTCAAACTTGTCTTGTTTTAACTATATCATACTTGACAAATGCTTATAGGCAACATAACTCCACACAATGTTTAAGGTTTATTTATTATTTTTAGGGTTATTATTATCATTCCCATGCTCATTCAAGTCCTCTTTGATCTCATAATCCAATTCACATAACCTTTCAACACAACTCTATTACCATTGACTACTTCTTGCCTTTGGTCTAACTTACTAGTAACCTTTTTTTCACTAATTTTAAATGTATGATAAAATTATGAATTTTATTATGATATTAAAGTTAATTTCTAACACCCTCTATCGATTTCTTCCTTTCCATCAATTTTATTGTCTCAACTCAACTCCTAGATGCCCTTTTCAATCATTGTCTAGGCCTAATTAGGCCCCCTCATCCCTATTTTAGACATAGTCATCCTGAATACATAGACAAAAGTCCATATTAAGAAAAAACTGCAAGAATCCTTTATAAAAGTTTAAAACCTAAGTGTTCTCCAAGTTTCAAGATTTTTCACTAGTGGAAACTCTTAATAAACAAGATTTTGTCTTAAAATCCTAATATAGGGTTAAGGCTACCTAAGTCAACCTAAGAAGGTTAAATTTTAAATTTTAAAACAAATTTCAACTTAATTTAATGATTGATCAGGGTCTATGTTCAACAATTAACTTAGGTTCTTGGGCTAATTGTGTGTGCAGACATAGTCTCCTACATGATTTGTTTTGATTTCTTCCATAGAAGTATAAAGACAACTGAGTAGCATGTAAATAACCTTAATTCATTAAAATAAAATATTACCAATTCATATGAGTGATAAAATCAACTTTACACATAATATTTCAACTCACATTACAAAATCAATCTTCTTCTTTCAACATGGGATACAAGGAACATAGGGTTTGTAAATTGAATCTTCACAAAATAATTTTGAAGATAATTAAATAAGTACTTAAAGAACATTCAAAAAACATGTATAAAACTTACCATAATGTAGTGAGCATCAATATTAGATTCTTTTTATGTTCTTGTTTCAAAATTCAACCAAACATAGTCATCCCTACTGCTAACATAGAAAATAGGGTCTATAATTGTCTACCTTCCAAAATGAGTAACTTATTATTTATTTTTCTTGGAGTTTTTCCTCATACATATCAAATGAATTACCCTTAAAAATATATTACATGTTTTATGAATCCTAGAATGGATCTAACTATATTTTGACCCTCCAATGGTCACTAGAGAGTTATTTAAAACATTGGAACACACATTCAAGTTTACATTGATCACATTCATAAATAAAACTCATGTTATAAAGGTATTGTACCTTTAATACCTCATACCAAAAATTTAAAACCTTTAAATTTCTTTCAAATACTCCTGCAACTCCTAAACTAGCCTCTCAAATTTAAAAATTCAAATTATTGAAATTGGCAAGAAAATGCTAATTTTAAATTCTAACCTTTCTAAACAAACTCTAAAACTTGGAGAATATTACAAAGTGTATTTTATGAATACTAAAACCCTTAAAACATCCTAAAAAATCTTGTTGATTCAGGTTTTATGGACACCATAGTGTAATGAGGTAGCCTCTAACATTTTAGGATCTCAATGGAGGTAAACTCCACTCTAGGTAATGAGTTGCAAGTATGTAATTGAAAAACCTATTGATGGGATATATAGTAGGGCATATAGGTTGTTGAAAAGGTTTTTAGATGGAGGTGTGGTTCTTAAAGGGTAGTGAATCTCTATGTGAGTTGGATGTATGGTTGGATTCTAATCTAAAGTGGGTAGATCTCAAAACAAACTTAAAAATGGAGGGAAGGGTAAGGTTGAAAAGAAAGCTTTAATAGTTTCCAAGAATCACTTCCATGGCACATATATAAAAGGACAAGTTCTCTCAAAACCTATGACTACTGCTAGTAGTAATTACACACACACAATTGGATAAGATTAAGGAATCTAAAGAGATAATGATGTAAGAAATTCATAGGCCTTAAAAAAAGGTTGCTCCTTTTAGAGCAATTATTGCACACTCTTACTCAAGAGATTATGGCTCAGGCTAGTGAAGTAGCTAAGGTAGCTTTTGTACACACACAAAAAAATAAATCCAAGAAAGAACTCATGCACAATCAAAATTATTAATCAATTCAACTTGATTAACTTAATTAATATAATTCACCAATGTTTCAATAGTTGTTGCACAACTACAAATTAGTACATCAATCAAATCAGTCAAGAAACCATTTGTAGCTATTGCACACTTAAGATTATTGAAACATACAACCAAATAAAGTAACAACTAATTACACATAATTTGGAAAGAAAATACATAAACACATTCACTGATGATTAAAATTGATGTTGCTCTATATTCAAAATTCTATAACAAAAATCCAAGTTAGATTACAATTTTTTATATAGAATTGGGGAAGAGGTCACCTCATCCTCCAATTTCATGAAAGGCTGTTACATATTATAGTCATAACTTGAGTTCTAACTATGGTTAAAAACCATATAAGGGTCCAATTGTAGTTATTAGTTTAAAATAGCCTTTACAAAATCTATGCAACATGTGCATGTGTATAAAGGTACTTTTTATAATGATAGCTCAAAATTTAAGTAAATACCTCCTTTTATAGGTTGTGAGAACAACTTGTTGAATATTTTTAGTTTAACCACCTTCAAATGGAACTCAGACATGCATTGAGGCAAGTATCACTTTACCAATGTTTTAGAACCAATGACACTATTGTTAGCTATGACCAACCTAACTGAACTGTGCATTACATGCTCACCCATGCCTTTATAGAATCCCACTTTGAAAGGATTTATAGGGTCTTAACTCAAAATAATTGAAAGTGTTCACATAATTTACCTTTGAAATTCCATGTAACTACAACCTTCTCTCATTCTATTACAAGATCTTCACTTTCATATTTTCTAACTAAATTAGTTCTCATTGAGTCTAGATCTTAGAAAAGTCCACTATCAACTCACACCATTCAATATTCTACATGATGGAAAGTGAGTGTGCCACTTGGCAGTGCTATGGGACCTATGTGATCTTTATAGTCATAGCTCAAATGTTTTTATGCCACTTGGTATCTGCTCGCTTATTCTGAGACATTTGAATTTTCAATGTTGATCTTGTATCATCGATCATCTATGCTCAAGTTAACATAATTTATAGATCTTAGGGACTTGACTCATTGAATCCTATGAGCTTGAAACTTATCATGTCTTCATTCCTTTAAAAGTCTCTATCAATCTCACACCATCATATCCACTATATGGATCAATGTGGCTATCGATATACCTGGGCCCACTAGCCTTTGATTTAAAAATGGTTAATCTACAATCTTAAATTTGATGTTTGCACAACCATCAAAGACATCCTCATGAATATCAATGATGTCCATGCAACCATAAAATTTTAATCCCCTCTCATTTTCTTATTGATCTTAATTTTGACATTCATATGACCATGTATTTTAGGCTTTTTATCCACAAATTAATTCTCAAGGGAGTTGTTTCCAAAAAAATGTCTACAATAATTCTCTTAAAGACCCAATTATGTTAGATAAAATGTCTAAGGTAATTATCTTGAAGGGTCATTTAAAGGGAAAAGTGCCTAAGACAAAAGTATCGAAGGGCAAGCATGAAGGGAAAAAAACCTGGGACAAAAGTCCTAAAGGGTCATTTCTAGAGGGTAAAGGCCCAGGATAAAAGTACTGAAGGGTAGGTCTAAAGGGAAAAGGCCTAAGAAAAAAGTCTCAAAGGGTCATTTCTAAAGGGCAAAGGCCTGGGACAAAAGTCCCAAAGGGTCATTTCTAAAGGGCAAAGGCTTGAGATAAAAGTCCTAAAGGGTCATTTTTGAAGGGCAAAGGCCTAAGATAAAAGTCATGAAGGGTCATTTTTGGAGGGCAAAGGCTCAGGACAAAAGTATCAAAGGGTCATTTTTAGAGGGTAAAGGCTCAGAAAAAAAGTCCCAAAGGGTAGGTCCAAAGGGAAAAGGCCTGAGACAAAAGTCCTAAAGGGTAAGTCTTAGAGGGAAAGTTCTGAAAGGTAAATACCTAAGATAAAAAAATCTTGACAAAGAATAAATGATTTGGGGAAAATGTTTGATAAAGATAAATCTAATAAAGATAAGTTGGACAAAATACTCAACACCTGATATAATTAAACATGATAGAATGGTTAGTCTATGAAAACATAATACCGATGCTATCTTGCCAAAGAATGATAGGCAAATAGTCAATTTTTTGTAGAATTTTACATAAACATGTAGAAGAGGGGCTCAAAGTCAAGACCATAATCTGAAAAGGTGGGTCCCCATTTTTGTAAAGAATGAGGGGATATTGGGTACAACAAATAGTGACTTATCAAGGGAACACTCTTGAGTATTCAAGAATATATACCTTTGGTTTACAATCCTAAATCAATCATGAAGTTTGTCTCAAAAGAATACTTAAATTAGAAATTTGAAAGAGACTCCTAAGTTCCTTCACACAACATATTTACCTTCCAATTTCTTGGATCTATGTTTGTCAAAACATGTAATCATTTATCCCTTACTATGGTGAGTTATTCAAAGGCTTTGATGAGGCTATAGGTTTCATTCCAATATCTCTTAAAGCTCAAAAACAAGGGAAACTCAGGCATTACTCTACTACCAATCAGGCATCCACAACCCCAATAGAGGTACCTTGGGTTCCTCCTTCTCTTTCCATTATTTTCTTTTAATCGTGATACTTTGTACATTGACCTTATTTAATCATGTGAGCCTTTTGATTTTATATAGATTTGCTTTTGCTCTTTTGAACTCATTGGATATTTTTTTATTTTTTTCTTGAATGGAAAAGAAAAGAGATGGAACCCTAGTGAGCTGGTATAATTATAGAACAAATCATTATAGAACGTCCCTCCCAGCCACATCTATACCCAAAATTGTCATTTCTAACAAGTATTTAATGTGATAAGTGCATTTGATCCAATAAAATAATAAAACTTTCTAAATTTGTATGAAGTAATATGAGAGTAATTCCAAATGCCTGGTAAAACTCTTCAATTATGACACTACCCAAAATAATCCATGATTACCTACCTTCATCCTAAAGACTCAAAAATACAGAAATACACCTTATTTTGTAAACTAGTCCCAAATTGTCAAGATTTTAATTTTCCCCATTTTTATAAGTCATAAGCTCAATTGGTTTGGATTTTTTAGCTTATTTATAGTCAGATCAAACACAATTCTAATTGTTAGAGAAAGCAAAGAACAAATAATCTAAGAAAGTAAGAAACTTAATAAAGAAAGCATTGAAATCTAATCTAAGAAAATAAAATTTTGAAAGCAAAAAAGACTAATCTAAAAATTAGGAAACTAACCTATGAAAGTAAGAAATATAATCTATGAAAGCAAGGAATTAATTTAAGAAAGTGGGAAATCTAATCTAATCCTACAACTACATTCATGCATCCTTCATTAATCAGTAATATCTTTAGATGACACAGCCCTGAAGTTTTAGTTTCAAGAACTATCTGTTGATTGGATATGTAAGCTTGTTACCTTGGAGGTCCTTTAGACAAAATGCATTATTTCCCATGATCTTTAAAATCTGGTATGGTCCAATCCATAGTGGGGTAAACTTATCATGTTGTCCATTCTTCTCATGGGATTTATCCCAAAGTAACACTAGATTCAAAATCTTGAATACTTTGAATTTTGTTCTCTTGTCAAACCACCTCTTGACTACATCATGGTGTTTGCTAAATTTTCATAAGTCATCATTTATTAAATATTTCATATATATTATGTCCTGTAGTCTTGATTCTATTTTATCACTTGGTTTTATGTAGTCCTGCATGAACTGATAAGTGGGTAGCTTCAACATGATAAGGAATACTGGTTTACATACATACACCAATAGGTAAGGTGAAGATTTAAGGGCTTATTTGTATCTAATCTAGTCTACCCAAAGAATGTGATTCAATAGATTATGCTAGTCTCTAATAGATTTATTAATTACATTGATTAGATTTTTGTTCATCAACTCCACCAGTCCATTTCCCTAGGGGTAATAGTTAGAAGTTGATCTAATAATAATCTAGTTTTTATGTGCCCACTTAGTATATTTTGTTAATATGAAATCCAATCCATCATCACAAACCAAATAAATGTGTGTGCTAAATATGGTTGTTGTGTGCTCCTTCAAGAAGTGAATCACATCTTGTGCTCTGTAGTTCTTTGTGGCTATGGCTTTAGTCCATCTAGTGTAGTAGTCTGTAGTAATAAGCAAAAACTTATGACCTATTGAGGAGTTTGGGTTAATGAAGCCAATGAAATATAAACCTGATTGGGTGAATGGCCTTCCTTCAACAACTAGTTGTAAAGACATTGCTATGTGTACTTCTCTCTTTACTAGAGATTGGCATTCATGGCATGTTCTCACATGAGTGTGAGCATCTTTAAAAATTGTTGGCCAGTAGTATCCCATTCTTAAGATCTTATGGGCTATGGTATTTATAGAAGGATGACTGATGCTTATCTTTGGATGCAAGTTATTTAAAATTTCTTTAGCTTCCTGTACAAACATACACCTAAGATAAATACCTTCATAATTTCATCTGTAGAGGATTCCATTATTAATCATGTAATGAGTAGTTTTGAGCCTTAAATCTCTTCTCCTCTCTCTATTGAGCTCCTGAGAATAAGTTCCTATAAGTAAATACTATTTAAATTAGTATAACATTATCTTTTAGATACTTGAGATTCACATACCTCTTCAATGGTGATGCATGGATCTAGTTCAGTCATAAGCTAAATACTGCCTTGGCCCCAAATGATCTTTGTAGGCTTGATCTCTATGTCAAATTATTGCATCTTGGCCATCCATTTACTATAGTGTTCTAATTAATTTTTTGATAAGGTGGGCTTGAATACAATATCAAGTACAATGGTGATGGTTTTATACCTCAAGATGTAATGCTAAAACTTCTTCACTATGTTGGCAAGGTCAAAAATCTATTTGTAAATCATGGAGTATATAAGCTCTACATCCTTTAGATTTTTTGCTTATGAATGTGATTGGATACTCATTTTCCTTCTTATTTTGCATGATGACAACCAAAATCATATGCTCTGAAGAAAATGAGTATAGGTAAAAATATTTATTAAAATCTAGAGTGATTAATACTAGAACCTATGATATTACATCTTTAATGTCTTGTAAGGACTTTCGAGATTTAACTATCCATTCTATTTTGGCATCCTACTTGAGCATGGCATTCAAAGGTCTAATGATTTTTGCAAATCCTGAGACAAACTCCCTTATGAAGTTATTATTTCTAAAGAATGATTTGAGTTCCTTCTTGTTGTTTGGTGATTGGAGTTTTGAAAACACTTAAATTCTATCTACATCAATGGTGATCCCATCCTTGGTGATGATGTGCCCCAAAATTTTAACTTTAGTCACTCTAAATATGATATTATTTGGGTTTAATGAAATACCAAACCTTCTACATCTCTTGAATATGGATTATAGGTGACTTATGTTGTCTTTCTGATTCTTTAAAATACTGTAAGATCATCCATGTAGATAATTATGCATTTTCCTGTTAGTCCTTTGAAGGCATGATCTATGGTATGTCAAAAAGTAGTTATTAAATTTATTAGGCTAAATGGAATCCTCCTATATGCATAATTCCCCCACTTTGTAGTGAATTTCATCTTCAATCTGTCCTTAGATTACACTGATACTTGATTATAGCCTATAAATCCATCCAAAAAAGACATCATTTCATAACCACATCTTATTTATATCAACTCATCTAGAGAAGAAAGGGGATAAATATCCTTTTTAGAAGCCTTATTTAGGTTCTTAAAATCCACACATATCTAATCTCACTATTCTTCTTTATTATTGGGACCAAATTAGCCATCCAGGTAGAATATCTTACTCAAAAGATGACTTTTTTCACTTAACAACTTCTCCACTTCTCTCTGAATGAGAAGCTCTAGAATAATATTGATTAGTCTTTGATTTTGTCTAAATGTCTTGTAGTTTGGCTTCAAGGGAATTGCATGAGTAATGACCTTTAGGTCATACACTTTCAAGTCTTTGTATGTCCAAGCAATGACATCCCTATACTAAGTGATTAGATCCTTCACTCGTTGTCTCTATTTTGAGGTACAACTAAGACCAATATTAACATAGCATGGGTTATGTTCATCTCCTAGATTTTCCCTTTTGAAGTCTGATTCATGGACTTTGGGCTACCCAAGTTGCTAAAATTGAGGGTCTATGTTGAATGGTCTTTCCAAAGAGACCAACCAGGCTGGAATTTGATTCTCTTTGAGCTAGAGAATGCCTTATTTATCTGATTCCTCTTGATAAAGGTGATTAATTTCCTTGCCATTGATGATTTAGGATTTCAATTACCCTGAATTAGTAAAAAATTAAATAATCTATTGGTCATCATCAAAGACCTATAAATTTTCTATGTTATTTGGAATGAAATGACATGGTACCATTTCAATAGAGAACCTTTTTACCTTAGATTCTTATAATGGCTCTAAATTAGTAGCAGTGGTAGCTAGTGAGTCTGCCTCTTGATTTTTCTCTCTAAGAAGTGTTACTATGTTGAAAGCTTTAAATATTTCAATCAAGTCCCATGCTCTATACTTGTATCTCTTTAAATAATACACCTTAAATTGGTATTTATTTCTAACTTGATTTATCACTAGCTTTGAGTTGCCAAATATTGATATTTACTTTACATTATTCTTGAGTGCAAATTGTAATCCCAGAATTAGAGCCTCATACTCAGCTCTATTATTCATGCATGGAAATTACAATTTGTATGCTACCAAGAATTTTTTACCTTATGTATCAATCATCTTGATTCTTACACCTGATCCTTGCTTGGATCTTACACCATAAAAGTGTAAAGTTCATAGCTAATTGGAACCTTGAGGCTATAAATTTTATACTTGACCATGAGTGGTAAAAGTATAAATATCAAGGCTGGAAGACTCATACTTTACATCTTCATTCTTGACATTATATCCCATAATGGGATACTTCATTCTTGACTCTGTATCAATTTTGATTTGATTCATAATTCCCCTCCATGGTAACCAAATATGAGAGAAGTCTATAGAGAGATATCCGTTGAGTGTTTTGGACTAATCCTTACTCAACAATAATCCATAGCCTTTAGATATGTCTTCCACTAAAATATCAATGGTCATCTAGACTCATGGTTTAGATGCTACTTGAATGTGTATATTGGTCAATTCTCTACCTATTGGTATTAATATTTTGTCTAGTTATCAAACCATTCTCTTTGAAGTACTCAGAGTGAGACATAACTTCTAACATATGGACACAGGCATGATAGTTGCAGATGATCTAGAATAAACTAAATAATTATGAATGTTTTTATCAAATACTTGGATAGTCAACAAGAAGAGTGGAACTTTTGGCTTACTCTTATAGATGGTGTTGGCTTCACAAACTTTCATTTTGTCTATAGATGCTTTAGTTCTTTCCATAGGATCCTTTCCAGTAATAGACTTCCACAACAACTCCTTTTGTTTGGGGATATGTGCTATTTCATGAAGGGTTATATTCACCTTGAACATTTTCATATCCTCTATAATGTTATATCATCCTTTGCTTGGTTCTTCCTTACTCTTTGGCATATCATTCCCCTTTGGAGGGGGTGGATTATTGTATACTTCAAGATTAGGAGGAATCATTGTGGTATTTGGAAGAGTCAATTTTGCAAGTGGCTGCTTATTCCTTAGATTGTATGCACCTCTCTAGACTTGCTAGAAAGCATGAACTTCATCCATATTATTCTTTAGTTCATTGTCATATTTGCCTATGAAGGGAAACTCATGATTTTTAAATAATATAGTGGTACTTGAAGAGCTAGGATCCTGGTGGATTGTTTATCTAGTCCTACATGACCAATCTTTGAAATATTTTGAATGTTGCACATAAATCTACACAGTTAAGCTCATCATGCTAAGAGGTGTTATGAAATCTACACCAATTGGGAAGATCCATTTCTACCATGTTGATCTATGGAATTTTTTTAGAATGTTCAAGCCTATTGAATGGTCTATTGTCTCTTTAGAATTTAGCATTCTGATTGTTGATTGGTCCATTAGCATTGCCCATCTTCCTTTGCATATTCAAGAGGTTGCTCAACTTTTGAACCATCTTCTAGATAGAATCTAGTTTTACCTTTGTAGAATCAGTACATTGTAAAACAATAGTGGGGAGTGTAGCTAATTATTGATTATGCTAGTAACCATTTCCTATTGAATGATTGTTCAAGAAGCTAAAATTTAGCTATGTTTTCTATGTCAATAGAGGTAGTGTGTAAAATTTATTTTGATTGAACATGGGAATATTCTACTTCACATGCGGTATCAAATTTAATGTTGGAAAGTTATTTTTAACATTTGTTACATAGGCATCTAAGGATTGAGCTATCTATCGATATTAATGGCTTCTTTGTATGCTAACATCAAATTTTTGGTAGTAGTTGCTCTTCTCAAAAACACAAAAGTGATTGGGTCTAGGGCATTCTTATGCATATCCAATACTAATGGCTCATATGGTTTGTACCTTAGGATCAACTACTTTTACATCTTCTAGAACCTTGCATTGAAAGCATAGATGAGTTCATTAGGTTCTCTCCTTATTTTGGTGAAGTGTTGGTATACCAAACCAAGATTTGTGACCTATCCAAACTATATAAGAAAATATACTTGACATTTATCCCAAGAAGTGATGGAATTTTTGGTTAGATTTAAATACCAATCATAAGCAACATCCATTAAAGTCAAAGGGAATAATTTTCATATAACATGATCATGGATAACATTCATTAGCCTTAATGCAACTTTAAAAGATCTGATATGTTCCTCTACTAGCCTTGCTCTTGTAGGAGAAATGGATGGTAAGTACTTTTTAGGATTCCAAGGTAAATCATACACATCTTCTAGGATGGGAATAGAAAATCCAACTAACTAGGGCTAAGCAATTGGTTAGTTAATAGGTAAAGGGTTCCTTATAGGTATGGGGTTCCCTACTAGAGGAGGTGGATTGTTTAAACTAGGAATATTAGAATAGTTTTAGGTCTTTTATGATTTGTCAGGGGTGAGACTAGAAAACTAGCTTGGGAATTAGATCTAGTCACTTTCTTGAGTGACTCTAGTGTAAATCTACACAAAAGATAACTATTATTATCTAGGGTACAACCCTCTTTCTAGCACCAATTAAATTTTGATGTGGATTTTATACACATTATAACATAATGAGGTAGCCTCTAACATTTTAAGATCTCAATGGAGGTAAAATCCACTCTAGGGTATGGGTTATAGGTATGCAATTAGAACAACCTATTGAGGGGATAGTTGGTAGGGCATGCAGGTTGTTGACAAGGTTTTTGGATGGAAGTGTGGTTCTTAAAGGGTAGTGAATCTTTATGTGAGTTGAATGGATGGTTGGCTTCTAATATAAAGTGGGTATATCTTAAAACAAACTCAAAAAATGAGGGAAGGGTAAGGTAGAAAAGAAAGCTTATATATTTTTCAAGAATCACTTCCTTGGATGGTTTCTAAAAGGATAAGTGCTCTTAGAACCTATGCCTGTTGCTAGCAGTAATTTCACACACACAATTAGACATAATTATGGAGTCTAAGGAGATAATGATGTAAGAAATTCATAGGCCTTAGAAAAAGGTTTCTCCTTTTAGAATAGCTTTTATACATTATTACTCAAGAGGTTATGGCTCAAGCTAGTGAAGTATCTGAGGCAGCTTTTGTACACACATAAAAAACTACATCCAAGAAAGCACTCATGCACAATCAAAATTATGAATCAATTCAACTTGATTGACTTAATCAATATAATTTACCAATCTTTCAATAGATGTTACACATCTACATATTAGGACATCAATCAAGTCAGTCAAGAATCCAATCATAGTTATTACACACTAAAGATTATTGAAACATACAACCAAAGAAAGTAACAAATAATTACATAGATTTTGGAAATAAAATAGACAAGCACATTCACTGACGATAAAAATTGATCTTGCTCTTGTATTAAAAATACTTTAATAAAAATCCAAGTTGGACTACAATTAGTTATATAGACTTGGGGAAGGGGTCATCTCATTCTCCAAGTTCGTGCAACATCATTACATGTGATAATCAAAACTTGAGTTCTAACTATGGTTGAAAACTGTATAAGGGTCCACTTATAGTTATCAAATTAAAATAGCCTAAGTAAAAGCTATGCGACATGTGCATGTGTATAAAGACACTTTTTATAATTATAGATTGAATTACATGATAATACCTCCTCTTATAGGTTGTGGGAATAACTTGTTGAATATTTTTAGTTTAACTACCTTCGAATAGAACTCAAACATGCATCGAAGACAAGTATCAGTTTACCAATGTTTTATAACTAGTGACACTATTATTATCTATGACCAATCTAACTAAACTGTGCATTTCATGCTTGCTTATGCCTTTATAGAATACCCCTTTGGAAGGATTTATAGAGTCTTAACTTGAAAAAAATGACAATGCTCACATAATTTACCTTTAAAATGCCATGTAATTGTAACCTTCTATTTTTCTCTTTTTGGATCTTCACTTTCATATTTGCTAACTAGATTAGTTCTCATTGAGTCAAGATCTTAGAAAATTCCATTATCAACTTGCACCATTTAGTCTTCTACATGATGGAATGTGAGCATGCCACTTGGTAGCTTTGTAGGGCATCTATGCTCTTTATAATCCTAGATCGAATGTTTTTGTTCCATTTGGTAGCTCCTCACTTATTTCAAGACCTTTGAATTTTACACATTGATCTTGCACCATTGATAATCTATGCTCAAGTTAACATGGTTAGTAGATCTTAGTGCCTAGACTCATTGAATCCTATAAGCTTGACACTTGTCATGTCTTCATTATTTTGAAAAGTCTCTATGAAACTCACACCATCAAATCAACTGTATGGATCAACACTAGTCATTGATCTACCTGAGCCCACTAACCTTTGATTTCAAAAGAACTAATCAACAAGATTAAATTTGATGTTCCTGTGACCATCAAAGATGTCTTTGTGAATGTCAATGATGTCAATATAATCATTATAATTTAATCCTGATGATCTTAATTTTTACATTCATGTGATCTTCAAAGACATCCACACAATTTTCAGTGATGTCCACATGACCATCCATTATGTTCATGTTATCGCCAGAATTTAAACCCATGTCTTTTAGTTGTTGAGCCTAAATTTGATGTTCATGTGAGCATCAAAGATGTCCTCACAACTGTCAATGATGTCCATGTAACTATCATAATTTAAACCCAAACCTTTTATGTCTAAGATTATTTTTAACATTCACATGAATGTCAAAGATGTTCATGTGACTATTATATCGATACTCCCTATGAGCTAGACACTTGTTATTTCTTGGTTCATTCTACTTTGCAATCATAAATGAAAAGAGAACCTAGCATATATATAAATTTAGACCAGGGTCTCAAAAAATAACTTAGGACATAATTTAAATCCCAAGGTTATTTAATAAATATAAATAAAGGCCAAGTCTAAGATAATGTTAAAAAAGGTGCTCATGTGTGTGCCATTTGGTAATAGTGTATTCTTTTAGGGCTTTTATCTAGAGGAAATGTTGTGGGATTTCTATGTGGGGCATGTATTTTTGGATTTTTGTTCGTAGATTAATTCCATCAGGGTAATTTTTTTAGATAAAATGTCTACAACAATTATCCTAAAGACCCAATTCCATTAGACAAAATATCCAAGGCAATTATCCTGAAGGGTCATTTGAAAAGCAAAGTGCTTGGGATAAAAGTCTTGAAGGGTAGGTGAGAATGAAAAAAGGCCTAGAATAAAAGTCTTGAAGGGTCATTTTTAGAGGGCAAAGGCCTAGGATAAAAGTCTTGAAGGGTCATTTTCAGAGGGTAAAGGCCTGGGACAAAAGTCCTGAAGGGTAGGTCCAAAAAGAAAAGGCCCAAGACAAAAGTCTTGAAGGGTCAGTTTTGAAGGGAAAAGGCTTAGGACAAAATTACCAAAGGGCAAAGGACTGAGATAAAATTTTAGACAATAAAAAATTTCACATAATAGTTCTAGATGTTGAAATACCTTGAGATACCTTAAGGACCACCTAACCCTTTTTGACCCACTAATCAACCCATTAGACCCTGAGTCTAGTTAGATACTTAGCCAACTAAACTCTCTTACTAACTTAACCTTAACCCAACCCATTTTAACTCATCTTGACCCCTTTTCCTTTAGACACTTGACCACCAAAAATCAACTTGACTGTTGATGGTTAGGCTAACCATCGATGGTTAGGTTTTCCTCATTCTTACACTAAACACTAGTTGTGCAAGATAACATGACACAATTAAATATATTGACCTTGTCTATTGCTAATTAAATCTCAAGCATCTAAATCAATAAGCCAACCTACTAGGGAACCTTTTATCCTTCATTTCTATTTACCTATAAAAGTAGGGGAGTAGGAAGTGAAATGTATCCATCATCATAGGCATTGTTGCACATAAGTATTCAAACTTTCAGCTAGCCAGTCTTCTTCTAGAAATTCAACAACAACAATAGAGATCTAAACCTCTATCAAAAGTGTTCTCAAGGCAAAGTTACTTTACTCTACCAAAATTGCTCCAACCATCAACCATTAGCCATTTAGAAAGCAAAAGGTACATTTATACTTCAGTTTTGTTATTTCAGTTTCTGACCTCTCTTCCCCATTACACCTTTCTACACCTATCTTCCAACCTCCCATTTTTGACTATATCCTTAATTAAACCCTTATCTAATCAATAATCCATTCTATATCTCTTTTTCAATACCTTTAAATTTTTTTAGGCAACCACTGATGGTTAGAATAACTATTAATGGTCATCTCTAACTATCAATGGTTACCTAACCATTGATGGTCGGCATAACCACCAACGGTCACCCTTGATGGTTAGCATAACCACCAATGGTCAGCATTTCCTACAATCACTATGGTAAAAAATATCAATAAGTTATTTCTAACCCCTTACCCCCAACCAAATTTGACTTTTTATGTCCCTGGATATTCATAAACCCCTGCCTAATTTTATGAACCTAACCTAATCTATTTTAACATTAGAATTGACCCACTTTTGCTTTATTTAGTCATTTTATCTATCAAGCATTTATCTTCTTGTATTTCATTTCAGTTACTTTCTATTATTTGATTCAATTATCTTACTTTTATCTCTTTCAACTTAATTGTTATCAAAGAGTGGATTGATGACCTCTTAGCAAGCTCATGCTTCTTAGATCTAGATCACACTAGGTAGTCCACCTAACTATCTTTCTAATAACCCCTATTGTTAGTACTTTCTTATCTACAAGTTATTCTACCACACCTTTATTACTAGTTTCTTATCTTCTTCCAAAATTAATAAATGATTAGAAATTAAGAGAAACATTTTGGCATGCTTGGTGAGACCCTAACATCATCTAGGTGCCCCTTTCTTCCTTTATTCTATGCTCATACAATGAAATATGAAATTTCTTTTGGGTATAATATAAGCCTTGCATACATTGATTTATTG
The DNA here is from genome assembly GCA_037957365.1 of Torreya grandis. Classification (NCBI taxonomy): domain Eukaryota; kingdom Viridiplantae; phylum Streptophyta; class Pinopsida; order Cupressales; family Taxaceae; genus Torreya; species Torreya grandis. The sequence goes on from JARHVA010002868.1 coordinate 1,204,227, forward strand.
ATTGTTTTAGTTCATCTAGTTAACTTAAAATTAAAGTAATTAATCATAGTTTCACTCTTGTTATCACACACTTTACCAAACCTCATAATCAATCAACACATCAAAACAAACTTGAGACAAGACCCGACTAGGATTTCATCGCCTAATGGTAACCTTACCCTTTCTTGGCAATCCCACTTGGAGGTCATTACCAAGGGGATAACCAAATCAGCTCTCTAGTTGAGTCTAAACTCTGAAATTTAGTATATCTTGGCTAAGCACCTAACACTCTTATCGTTGTAGTATGTGAAGTGAGGAGGTATGCCCCAATATCAAGCCACATATTGACTTTCAATACAGATTCTTTTTTAGAGCCTTTAACACCTGAAATAAACCTTAGATTTCCTTTTTAATAATTAATCTACAAACCAAATTTCCTCTTCATAGTTTCTAAGGCATAAGTTAAAAGTGATCTAAAAATAATCATTAGTTTTAAATGCACTTTTAGTGTATGTTTTGATTTCTTTGAGATCTTTTTCCTTTTGCTTGAATTGGGTTTGAGTTGTGAGATTTTCATCATTTCTTTTCTATTCCTCACATTGTCTTTACTAGACAACAATTGAGGAATAAAACCAACCAAGAACCTACCTTCCACCATCTTTCCTATGTTTAATGGAGATCCTCCCTATCGTCTTCCCTAGAGATCCTAGCTTTGCTAGTATCTTAGAAGACAACCCTCTTACCTTAAAGAATTATCTTGAATCACAATCTACTCATGCTCCTAACCTCACCTAAAATCAACTCAAACTTAACTATTACTAATCAAACTTCAACTTCAACCAACCAACAAGTTTTCAATTACCACATGAGGTGGTTACAATGTTAATGGACCAGATAATTAAATTAGAGTCATCTATTCTTGGTACCCATGACCAATTAACCTTCACCTAAAACCAATCAAATATTAACTATAACCAACCAAAAACCTATCAACAACCATATTATCATAATCATACCCAACCAACAACCCATCAACATCTATCATAGCAATCAAACCTAGACCCACCTATGAACATTTATCGTCAAACCTTGGGCCACCTACCCTAGCCATCATATAAATTATCCTAACCTATCTTATCAACCTTACCAACCTTACCCAACATATCAAACTTACTAAATTCAACCAAAAAATACCAACCAAACCTAACTGACTTATCAAATCTATCGAACCCACCAAACCTATCAAACCTATCAAACCTATTAAACCTCATCAAACCATCCAATTAGCTTTCAAACTCAAGGACTATTGGTTCACCCTCTTCCTAGGTAGTACACCTCATTAGGGGAATCATATGCCTTAATCATTGACAAAATCTTAGAGGATTCTATCATTAACCTTCCTCAAATCAAGCCCATCAATAGTTCTCTTCCAAAGCCAATTTGCTTTATAGAGAATGACTTTTATGATTATCACCACACAAATGGACATGAGATAGATAGATGTGGATCTTTTAAAATTCTCATCCAAAACCTTATTGATCACAAGGAGGTTTTAAATAATATTCTATGTGTTCCTCACAACCTAGCCTTAAATATCTTCAAGCAATCAATCATTAAACACCTTCTTTCACTCATTATTGAGGAAACCCATAACCAAATCGCTCGGTATAATGAGACCCATCTATTTGATTTGGTCCTTGGCAAAATTATAACTAAGGAAACCATAATCCAACCCTTAACCAAACCACTTGTTAACCAAGTGTAACCTTCACACCTTTCCTTCAAAGTCATAATCAAGGAAACCAACCAATCTCCTCCAATCATCTATGTATAACCAACTAACCTACCTCTTTTTAATACTAATTTTGTGGAAACTACCATCAACCCAACCTTACCCACCCTTAACTCAAACTTAATAACCAATAACCCTACATCATCTACCATAAACCAAACCAAACCTACTATTAACCCAACGAAACTTACCATCAACTGAACCTTACCTTACCAACCAAACCAAACAATCAAAACAAGCTCTATACCAAATCAATCAACCACAATCAACACACCTTTTAACTTAGCTATAACCAACCTCTTTAACAACCCAAACCAAGATCAAGACATAAAATCTACCAAACCTATCCTAACTTATCTAAATCAAACCCAACAACATTTTTCTAACCTTTGTACAATAAAAGAAATCCCACTCGAACCACCACCTACAACATGAACCGACTAACAACTAACAACTAACAACCTCTTTTAAGAGGTGGATGAAGTAATTTTCACCCCTCTTAAACCTTCTTATTTACCAACACATCATTTTGGGATCTTTTTCCCACCTTAAAACATCCATGGAAATATCAAACTGGGGAAAATTTTTCTCCATGAGGTTAGGACCATTTATTAACCCCAAACCATACCTTACCAATTAAACAAGCTAATCCTTGGCATTTTGCCTCAACCTACCAACCAAACCTATCAACCAACCAACCTTGAACTATTAAAGATTAACTTTCTCTTCCACCCAACCCATTTCAGAGTCACCTTCTCCCCAAACCATTGGAGATTACCCTTCTCCACCAAACTATCACCTAACCAACCTCTCCTTTTTTTCAAAACCAAATATTTTACACCTTTAATCAAGTGTCAAAAAGTAACTATGAGACTTCATCTAAATGTTAACTATCATGACCATTATGGATAAAAATGAAGGAGGAAAGTTTGATTTTAATTGATTTGGAACCTACATCATAACCCATAAGTATGGATCAAAAGCTTATTGTTTATCCTCTCTCAAAGGCAAACTAAAACATGAACCTCTCAATGCTTCACATCTGCATCTTTTATTTTGCTAAACAAGGATCAAAATCACCTTCTCATCTAACTTATCTCATCCCTTTATTTACAATATTTTCACCCTCACACCTTCCTCCTATCCATTTTGAGGACAATCGATTACAACATAAAACCATGTGATTTACCATCACAGTTATAGCCTAATCCTAAATATGGGTACCATGGCTTTACCCATAGAATAGTTCTCATGGATAATTTTCATCTCTAATTAGATGGAATCCCATGGTCATTGTATCTCAAAACCACCCCTTTCTATCATTAACCTTTTGTGCTAAATTTTTGCCCTCATAAAGATAAACCTCTAAGCCTATATAGACTTGTCCATATCTAAAACCTAGCATCAAAATAATTTGGGATACCAAAATATCACTTGGGTCAATGTCTTTAGCATTGCATACTACTCTTTTCAAGAAAAGCTACCTAAAACTAAATTGCTTAAAAGATGGACTGCTCCCTTGAAGGACAACTACCAAATAAATAAACTCAAACTTAGACCACTCCCTTTAAGGACGACTAAGTCAAATTTGTCAAAATAAATCATTTGAAGCTTCTCACATCAATCAAATTTAGAAACTTATCAAAACAAAAGCAACAAAAGACCTTATATCAAAAGTAGAACAAGCTATCCCAAGAAAGCTACAATCAACTTTCATATCTATCACTAGTAGACTTCTCCCATCGATCATTTTACACTTTAAATGAAGACATAGACTTGTCTAATGTGGTTATTACATCACCTATAGAAGGTAAAACTAATTGACATAAGGTTACCTTACCTATCAACCTATTTACCATTCACCTACCATCCATCTTCCCCTTATACCATCTACAAACCAAGGGATTACGCGCTTACTTGGCACAATGTGATTAAGACACCTTTTTATCAACCAAAGCATGCTAATGAAAAATATTTGAAAGGCTTATGTTCATTAATCCAATTCCACTTTGGTTTTTATTTTGTGTTCACCAATGAAAAAGCATCATATGTTTTCCTTATCATTGGTTCATGTAGACATATGTCTCTTGATTCTTATCTCTTTTTCCACATCTAGTTTGTTATCTAACTTACTTTATGTGCTTTCATCAACATCATAATCATAAAAAAACATCACATCCATAATTAATGAAATAAACCACATCATATATAAATAACCATGATTATCATCCTATCCCTACTCATATACCACATCAATAACCTTAATCAAAACATCATATCAAATCACATCAATAACCATAATCAAACAATCCATAATCATAAACATCATATCCATAAATAAAACAAAACATCATCCATAATCATCATGTGCTTAAAAGCTACTAAGTCCACATCTCATAATCATAAAACATCAAAACATGTAAATCATGAACCATGAACCATAAACCACATCTATATATCATCATGAACAACATAAAACATATCATCAAACATAATATACATCATGTCATCAAAATAATATATATATATATATATATATATATATATATATATATATATATATATATATATATATATATATATATATATATATATATATATCAAAGCATGTACATCATGGGCCAGTTCAGTGGGTGGATAGGTAGGCATCCTAGGAGGAGTGGTACCAGATGGTAGTGGTAGTGTAGGTGGGGCCAGTGGTATGGTACCCTAGGGGTATGCCATGATATGATAGGATGTATAGATATAGATGTACATGATTTTGATATTGGCCTGCATGTTGATGTATCAAGATGTACATGCTTTGATATATATATCAAAGCATGTACATCTTGATACATCAACATGCAGGCCAATATCAAAATCATGTACATCTATATCTATACATCCTATCATATCATGGCATACCCCTAGGGTACCATACCACTGGCCCCACCTACACTACCACTACACCATCTGGTGTAGTGGTAGTGTAGGTGGGGCCAGTGGTATGGTACCCTAGGGGTATGCCATGATATGATAGGATGTATAGATATAGATGTACATGATTTTGATATTGTCCTGCATGTTGATGTATCAAGATGTACATGCTTTGATGTAGTGGTAGTGTAGGTGGGGCCACTGGTATGGTACCCTAGGGGTATGCCATGATATGATAGGATGTATAGATATAGATGTACATGATTTTGATATTGGCCTGCATGTTGATGTATCAAGATATACATGCTTTGATATATATATCAAAGCATGTACATCTTGATACATCAACATGCAGGCCAATATCAAAATCATGTACATCTATATCTATACATCCTATCATATCATGTCATGCCCATGTATATATATATATATATATATATATCTTAAAGCATGTACATCTTGATACATCAACATGCAATCCAATATCAAAATCATGTATATCTGTATCTATACATCCTATCATATCATGTCATGCCCCCCACTACCACTGGCCCCACCTACACTACCACTACCATCTAGTACCAGTCCTCCTAGGATGCCTACCTATCCACCCACTGAACTGGCCCACTGACATGGAGTCACCATAGCTACCCCACCTACTAAACTAGCTCTATACTCACCCCATCAGGGCTGCTCAGGACATTGTGCTAGAATTATGGCCTCATAATACCTCAACTCCTCCACTATGGCCAAGTACCACACCATAAGGATGGTACTTGGTGGTACTATTGGTCATGTCATTATTCCTCCCTTCTATTTCAAGGTATCCCTCTCTTAGGTCACCAAGCCTAGTGAGGTCCTAGCCTAATCTCTCTCACTTGTAACAGTGGCAACCTAGCCCTATAAAGTCATAATCTAGCCTTGCAATGTGGCCATCTATCCTTATAACCCTATAATCTATGTCTGTGTAGTAGTCAGTGCTAATTTTTCCTATCCATTAGGGCCACTACCATGTACCTATACTTGTAGACCCTATACTTGTACCCATCAATGGTTGATCTTGGGACCCCTGACCATTGATGGTCAGGACACCCCCATTTTAACATTTTTTAGGAATCCACACCTATATGCCTCATTTTTGGAGATTACCCTTCTCCCACCTAAAATTTTGGAAACTAACCTTCTCTGATCAACTATTAGACCATGTCCACCTTGATGTTGGCCAATTTTGACCCAAACTATCACATATTTTTATGACAATCTTAATTTAGTCTTTTTGACCTCACTAACCAACCTTGCCATGTTGAATATTTGAATTTGCACCACCTAGTGCATAAATAGACCATTTGTGTTTTAAAAAGAGCACATCCTACCTCATATACCTAAAAAAACACTAACCTTGTCTAGGAGACTTGATAGGAATAACCCAATAAGCTATAACTAATGCTATGGCTTGATTACCTTGCCACTAGTCTTTCTAGAACCAACCTTATTTTTTCCAACATTGACTATCACACTTTGTCACATTTAGTTGCATGTTTTAATTTTAAATTCCCAACCCCCCTTTTTTCACCAGCCTCATGACTTACCATACACCACTTATCAAACCCTGAATTGATTTTGGTTTCACCTCATCAACTCCCAGTTTGAAGGGAACACCTCCTCCCATACTTGGGGCAATCAGACCTTTGATGATCAATCCATTTTTTTTTCATCTTTTTAATTCAAAGCCTCATAATAAAAGGGGAAAAAATTTAACATTAGAAAACTACACATGATGGTTCTAGATGTCAAAATGCCTTGAGATACCTTAGGAACCACCTAACCCTTCTTGACCCACTAATCAACCCATTAGACCCTGAATCTAGTTAGCTACTTAGCCAGATAAACTCACTAACTTACTAACTTAACCTTAACCTAACCCTTTTAACTCATCTTTCCACCTTTTATTTTGGACACTTGACCACTGATGGTTAGCATGATCATTGATGGTTAGGCTGACCATCAATAGTTAGGTCTTCCTTGTTCTTAGACAAACACCAGTCATGTAAGATAACATGGTATAATTAAATATATCCACCTTGCCCATTATTAATAAATTCCTAAGCATCAAAATCAACAATCCAAAATACTAGGTAACCTTATATCCTTCATCTCTCTTTGCCTATAAAAGGAGTGGAGTAGGAGATGAAATGGATCCATCATCACAAGCATTCTTGTACACAGGTATTCAAGCTTCTAGGTAGCCAAACTTTTTCTAGAAATTCATCAACAACAATAGAGATCTAAACCTTTAATGAAATTTCTCTTGAGTAAAATTAGTGTTACTCTATCAAAATTACTCCAACCATCTATCATCAGCTATTTAATAAGCAAAAAGTATATTTATACTTCAATTTTGTTATTTTGGTTTCTTACCTCTCTTTCCCATCAGACTTTTCTACACTTGTCTTAAAACCTCCCATTTTTGACTAGACCCTTAACCAAACCCATATTTGATCAATAACCAATTATACAACTCTTTCTAAAAACCTTCATAATTCCTTAGGCAACCACTGATGGTTAACATAATTTCCAATGTTCATCTCCAACCATCGACGGTTACCCAGCCACCATTGGTTAGCATAACTACCGACAGTCACCCTGACCACCAATGATCATTATGGTAAAAATAATAGAAAGTTATTTCTAACTCCTTACCCCCAATAAAATATAAATTTCTATGTCCCTAACTATTCATTGACCCCTACCTAATTTTATGAACCTGACTTGATCTATTTTAGCATTAGTATTGACCCACTTTTGCTCTATTGAGTCATTTTTTCTATCAAGTATTTATCTTCTTCTTGTATTTCATTTTAGTTACTTTCTATTATTTGATGCAAATATCTTAATTTGATCTCTTTCAACTTAATTATGATCAAAGAGTGGATTGACAACCTTTTAACAAGTTTATGCTTCTTGGATCTAGCTCACATTAGGCAGTCCACCTAGCTATCTTTCTAATAACCCCTTTTATTAGTGATTTCTTATAAACATGTTATTCCTTCCAAGACAAAGAGTATCTCTCCATACTCATCTAGATTATGCATGCATCAATAACTAGGTTCTTCTACCACACCCTTATTACTAGTTTCTTATCTTCTTACAAAATTAAAAAATGAGCAGAAATTAAGATAAACAAAAAGTCTTGAAGGGTCATTTTCAAAGGGCAAAGGCCTTGGATAAAAGTCCCAAAGGTTTATTTTCAAAGGGAAAACGCTTGAAATAAAAGTATCAAAGGGTCATTTTCTAAGGGAAAAGGCCCATGACAAAAGTTCCTAAGGGTAGGTTTGAAGGGCAAAGGCCTGGGACAAAAGTCCTGAAGGGTAAGTCTCAGAGGGAAAGCCCAAAGGGAAAATGCCTGGGACAAAAAAAAAATCCTAATAAAGAAAAAATTATTTAAGGAAAATGTCTGATAAAGATAAATCCCATAAAGATAATTTGGATAAAATACCTAATAGAATTAAACCTAATAGAATGGTTAGTTTATGAAACCATAATACCAATGATATCTTGCCAAATAATGATAGGCCTATAGTTGGTCTTTTCATAGAATTTTACATAAACATGTAGAAGAGGAGCTCAAAGTCAAGACCATAGTTTGAAAATTTGGGTCCCCATTTCCATAAAGAAAGAGGGGATGTTAGGTACAACAAATCTATGTCACCCCTAGACATTTGATCAAAACAAAATTGTGAAAATAAACACAAGACAAGTAAGGATGCTCCTGCATCATTTTTTGAGCATATTGACTTCAATGTAGTTGATGGGTTTCCCCATTTACTGTGAATTAAACTATATTAATATAAATAAGATAAATATGTGCAAATACTTTATTACATCATAAATCAAATAATGAATATGAATAGTTCATTTTATTTATATTAGATAAAATTATGTTAAGTTAGGGATGAAAAACCTCTTCTATAAAAACTTTGAAGATACTTATAAATTTCAACATAATGATTCATCCCCTAACACTTCATTTTTTATTCCATCAGCTTCCTAGTGAATTGTTACACATGATTTTATATTCCTATATCGTTGGCATATATATTGAATACATTATCAATTTATTTCCATTTTTACTAAACCATTACACACAAGTATATATAAATAATTAGTCCTTCATAACTTCACCCTAACATCCCCAAAAATTTAATCTATTGTCTCATCCTAAGACACTACTATGAAAAAGCATACTGATTATTCAAAAATATGACAACCATACACTAGCTTAGTTTTTTACATTTTCTTAAATTGTTTGATCCCAAATCTATATTTTCAAATTTTAAAGTTGTGTCATTTGTTGATTTTCACCTCATGCACACTACTTAGTCACCCTTGTGGGGTTTTAACTAAGTAACATACTAATCTATCATCCTTGTGGGTTTTTAATAGACTAGTCTATCTATAAGACCACCCTTTATGGGTTTTAGCTAACCTATCCCCACTAACATAACCCAAATGCCTAATATTTTAAAAACTACTATAACATATGACCAATTCACTTTGGTGATGGAGGTGTTAGTGATGTTTTTTTGTGGTGGCAAAGTAGCTACTTGTGTTTTTAGAGTTTTTATTACCAAAGATGTATTTAATAGGAAGTTATTCTCTAGTGAAACATTCATATGAGTTTTTATTTGTGGTATTAACATGTAATATATAGCTATTATCCACTAGATAAGTTGTTTAGCTAATATGAATGTAGGTTACTACAATTGGTCTTTCACCACTGAATCTATCTCTACAATATCTTGCTTGAAGGACACAAAATTGTTCAATGCCTTGTAGACCAAGGAAAAATATGTAACTTATAGTGAATTAAGTTGCATTATCATGAGTAGGTCCTCGTATCTATCTATCTACATACTTAGCTATTATGCTCTCACATTATTATCAATATTATTTTCCAATACACTTATTCTTTCTAGAAACCTAAATGCTTATGTTCCTATAAAATGTTTTCAAATATTTTGTATCTCCCACTACCTCATTATCTCCATCACTACCTATTAATTCTCCATTACAGCTATCAAATATTAATCATGATTGACATCCTCTATGCCTATTGATACTTTTATATCTGACTATTATACTTTTTGAATTGTTTCCCATAGTCCTCATAGCATGTCATCATGTTATGATTCGAATTAAATTGCCTTATCACAATGACCTATTTTTTGTTGTAACCTTTGTATCATCTACATATAATATTATAAAATTCATACAATGCAATAAAATTTAACCTATTTATTTCATACCTATGCAAACATTTTATTCACTTCCTCAAACTGGTTCCAACTCTTCAAGGAGGTAACCTACATTTGCTCTGACATGACTTGATCTTGAAAGATCTCCTTGACCAACAGATAGAATAGTTTCTCTATAACAATATGTGGAATAGTTTCTCTATGGCATGGTATACCATTTTAAATGTATCTTCAAGTGCATTCATATTTCCTTCATATTGCATCATGGCTTGGAAGAGAACTAAGATAAATTATAAGGTACCTTGTACATGTGTTTTTTCCAATAGTCAATTTGTATAAATGGAAAAATTATCAATTTTATGCTCAATCTTGAATTATTATCAAGCTAAAACTTTTCTCATGTGGCTACTTATATCTAGGATTTTTATATGATAAATGCCATATAAATATTTTTGGTTACTTATGTATATGACATCCAAGGATCATGAACCTCAATTTTTTTGTGTTCCCTATCTTCCATCCTATGGTTGATCTTATGTATAATTTATGACCATGGTTGTTTATCCCAAAAAATATGCTCCCCACTACCTTATCCTTGATCCTAAGCTTGTTTTCCATTTGCATCTTTTTACAATCCTTTTCTAACATCACATATTATGCCAACATTTAGGTGTACCCTACACCCCTATTTTTTGACCATGGGAGTCACCCTCATGATTATTATTATGTTATGGATTTTTTTTAGAATATTTGGATTAATAAAACTCTAAATATTAAAGTATGGATTATTAAATGTTGAGACACACATGTGGATACATATACATTTTTTATAATTATGGGATAATAATTTTGTATAAACATCTTAGTGATTTATAAGAATTTATATTTCCCTTACATATGATAATGTGGAATTTAAGTTATAATTGGGATGATTATTCATGACGGACTGTGATTTTAATTATTAATACTAGTTATTATTAAGATCATAGATTCACCTTGTTATATTATAGAGGTACCATGATGAATCTTGTTTACTATGCAGATCAAAGGAAATGAAAGATAAATTTATAATGAAATTGACATGAATAGGCATGGGTTTTCATTCAGTCCATCTATGTGGTATTTGAAATTGACAAGAGCTCCATCAATGGGCATCAATCATGCATTCAATATAATACAAAACACTGTGATTATTTAGAAAATTGAGAAATGCAATGGGACATATTGAATTATGATGTATGAGAATAAGGTCATAAATAAAGAAGAATTAAATACAAAAAGAATATGAAATGTGAATATGCAAAATATGAGATGGAGATACATCAAAAACAATAAAGAAAATGAAATGGATTTTGATTCTAATGATAAATATAAACTGTTAGTAAGCAGACAAAATTTCATTAGCCAATGATTAGAATAATAAATGGAAGAGCTAAAGATTTGAATAAAGATCAATCAAAATCCACAATCATGTGAAGAAGTGAAATTTTTTTGATTCTTTTTATTATCATTGGATCAATGCAAGTAGATTGAGAACCATGACATAGCTGACACAAATAGAAGAACAAGAAAAAAAAATGTGCACATATCTTTTAAAATATAAAAAAAAAACTTTGGTGAGGGAGTATTAGGGAGTTAGAAGGGAAATGATATTGGAAAAGGAGAGAAGTTTGGAAAGGGAACATAACAACATTTTATGATTTGAAGATAACATCTTGAAATTATTCAATTGACCCATTACTTGTTAATGTTTTGACTATATGAAACTTTTGTTGGTTAGTAAATCCTAATGGCTATGTTTTACCTTGATTCCCTTGTGAAAGGATGATAACTTATTTATGATCATTTATATGATATTATTCTTTTCTCAATCTCTATTATGGACTTGTGTTATTTGTGAAATAATGCTAGATTATTTTAATGATATTTATTCTTCTTATTTTATTTGTTTTCCATCTTCTCTATTTTCTTTGGGTGGGTTTAGGAAGAATAATAATAGTGCTAACATTTGGTAGTGTTATTGGGATCATCAATATTCTTTGATTTTTTAGCATAGAGGCCTCTACTAGGATTTGGGAGAGGGGAATAAGTCCTAGATTGGTGTTCTTGAGGGATAGTGTTTTCTATGGGGTGAGATATCTCCATGAAATGTAGTTGAATTATAATTATGCTTGTGGTACATGCTTTGAAAACACTCATATATAAAGATTATGTGGGTTTGGAGACCCTATGTACATTATGATAATTTCCAACCTTAAACATTTGCTTGATTTCCTATTATTGCAAATAACCCCTACTAACTTGGTTATGTTTTGTTGATTGGGTTATGCCCTTTCTATGTTTATGAGTCTCGAGTCACTATTGTTATCCATTGACCCAATATAAGACAATTTTTATTTATCTTATCTTAAGTGAGTCCAAAATTATATGAAACAAAGTAATGTCTTATAATCAGTTGGAATAAAATAATGGATATAAAATAGTGGGTTTATTTAATAAATATTAGATAGAGTAGTTATAGGATTCCTCAATATTATTTATGGATATTTTTCACTTGAATTGGGGGTGGTTGAGTGAAGCATGAAACCAAATCATCTCCTTATTTGGTATCTATTAGTTTGTGTTTGAAAACTAACCAAAAAATGAGCAACCTTTAGTATTATGGTGAACATGTCTTGACTTGCATTTATGTTATTATAACATTAATAAATGAAGGATAAACTATGTCTAGTTTATGTTTCAATAGAGATGAGAATCATAGGCTAAAAATAATAATGAAATGTTGAGGCATATGTTAAAATGTTGTATTTAAATTATTTTAAATGTTAGTTTTGTTTTCCCCCTTTTTGGGTTGTTGTGTAATGTTAGTGAATTAATAGATTATATGTAGAATAGAAGTTAATATTATATATCAATGTAGGTACTATTTTGTCTGAATTATAAAAGTATTATGGAAATTTGGCATGCCTATAATAATATAGATTTGATATCACATGTATTTCATTTATATAGGAAAGCAAGCTTATATTGTCATTTAATTAAAAAGATAAATAACTTAAGGGATGTTTCCTTAATATCCATTTAATAAGTATGTTGATAATGTTTATTGATAGGACCATGAGGATAAAAAATGTGACATGAGGTTAGCTATGAATGATTCATAATCATTAAATCCAATAATACTTAATATTACAAGTGACTACTATAACATGAATTTGTAAGATTGTGACACACAATGAGATGTGTGTGATTCATAGCCTCTTAATGATCAGTTCCCATATCAACCTCATGAATGGCTGTTAAGTTGTGAGACTAGGAAAATATAATGCATGGCCTCAATAGAATCATAGCCCCGTAGTCCTCATCCACCTTAACATCTCTTTCACCCATGAATGTGGAAAAACATCTTACATAGTGTTGAGAATATACCCTTTTAGCTAAAAATATTGTAAACCATTTTTGAGAATAGTGAAGGTGTGAGAATGTGCCACATAGATTAAAAAATCCCACTTAGACTATGATTAAGCTTGATACCATGAGAATGCGAGAAAGTGACAAGAGATAGAAAGTGATTGTACATGCCTTTTTATAATACATCAATGATGAAACCTAATTAAGGATATTTTCCCCATGTCATATAAGAGTAAATTTATAGGTGTTTTATAGGTTTCTAGATGTTTCAAACCTAATGATGAGGTCAAATTTTAATCATGAGAAACATTAGATGATTTTTATCTCATAGGCCTATAACCCATAGGTTCCATAATAGTAACATGGCATGAGTTGGGGTTATCATAAATTTTCTATCTTACCCATTCTAATTTGATAGGATTAATTATGTAAGTTCTTATGAGATAGTACTATTCAAGCTTGCATGTGTGCATAACTTTTTAAAAATTTGCTTATTTTATTTTATCATACCAAACAAAAAAAATTGTAGTTATTTTTAGTATCTAATGAGGGTGATATGATTGTTTATTTTAAAAACTCTCTAATAGACCTTATGTCTTATTGCTTCCCATTAGTTGATCCAATCACACTTTTCTTAATTATTTTTATCTTATTCACCATTTTTATTCTAAAATATCTGATAGTCACTATTCCTCTTTGTCCTATAAATCCTTTGGATGATCCTAGTGTGTTATATTTTGAGGTTTTTCCATTTCCATTTGTTTCTCTCCTATGATAAACCTGGACACTGTAGGGATTATTTATATGCCTGTTTAATGTAGTAGGAATTATGATACTTTAACTAAGATCCCTATATCAACCTTGACTAGGGTATAAATGTAAAGGAGAGGTTGTATGTATTTGAAGAGACCTTGTTTCTAAAGTATTATTTGGGTTTTTTTTTGGATCTTCTAAGGTTTGATTATGCGTTATATCAAGAGCCTTTATATTTTCATCGTTGGCCCTACCTATCATACCATATCCCCATCATATATTAGAATTTATTGATATTTAATATCTCACCCTCTAGGAGAGATATTTAATGGCCTCCCCACCTTCCCCTCCAATTATTGAAGTAATGATAGATGAAGTAGGATCTCTCTGTAATGGCACTGTCAAATAAATAATTGAGGAAATTTGTCCTAAAAGTATATCAAAAGGTAATGATTCTCCTCCTAATGTTGTTCTTACTCATCCTAATTTTGATTTTTTTTGTCAACAGCAATAGAAGTTTTTATTAATAGGTTACTTCATTGGTCACATTCATTTTGAAGCATGTTAAAATATTGGGTTCAAACCACCTGGGTGGCTCATGGTGTTAATATTGAGAGTGTATATAACATGACCCAATTTTTTTTTAATATTAAAATTTATTGATCCCACCTATGGAGGCATTATATTGAACAAGTTAGCTATATGTTATGTCTAAAACTACCTCCTAGTATTATCCCTTTAGACCAGAGACTTCGTTGTCTTAGAGCATACTGCTCTAAAATTCTCTCTTTGGGTTGAGTTCTTGGGTTTACCCTTATCATGCTATCCCTTATTGGACCAAATAAACAAATCTATAGGTCAGATTGTTACTCATAAATCCCTAATATTCTACTTAGACCAGCCATAAAGGAAGGTCTATGTGGAAATTGATCTTTATAAGGACCTCAAGGAATCTATCGAAATTCAAGTTGGTGACTTCTAGTATTCATAGAGAATTTTGTATATCAACTTACCTAATACTTGTTTTTACTACTAAACAAACCAAAAGATTAAGGAATGTCCTTTATATCTCCCCTACAATAGGATCCCCACAAATTTAGTGATTGCTACTCCTAATAATACCTAAGAATATGGATGGTAAACCATTGGGGGGAAGAAGAACAATCGCACCAAGGGGCCTACTCAAACTGGTCATAGGATTATCAACAAGCCTTCCTATAGTCAAGTGCCTTAAGTACTTAAGCCTTTGGATCCATTGAGAAAGGAAGTACATTATAACATACTCCCTATCAAATAACTAGCACCTACAAAGGTAACATCATCTTAATATTGGTTTTAAAGCATTCCTCTAGTGGTGAACATGTTTTTGAATTCTCAAGTATCAATAAACATCTTTATAGATGATCTGGGTTTTCTATCACATATCACATGGACCGACACTGGTAATCACTTGTGCAATGCATACTAGAATTATCTAATCACTCTCAAAGCCCTATTCATTAGGGTTTATCTAATGATTCATAGTTTTTGATAGAGTTTTCTCAACATCTAGAGTTTATTCTCTCTATCTAGGAGCATTTCTTGAAGAATAGTTATGAATACCTTAAAGGACTCAATGTAGAGGATATATATCTTAACATCCATAATCTATGAATTATTTTTCATGGAATGTTTGGGGCCTAAAAAACTCAGTCCATAAGTATGTTTTTCAAGATTTTATAAATAATTTTATAGATATGGATAATTTCTACCTTCAAGAATTGAAGGTGGCAGGTTTCTATATCTAAATTATTTCCATAGTTATCTAGCTTGATAGTTTATAGCTTTCCAAAAATCATGAGGTAGTTCATGGTGGCATTATGAAATTCATTGTACCCAAGTAGTGGAATCATTTTGTGACATATGGCAAAGAACCTACCCATGTCATATGGGCCCTTTTCAATATTAAGAATTGCTCATTTGACATTGTTAATGTTTATGCCTTGAATGATGTACATGAGTGATCAAATTTATGGTGATGGATTATTTATTCTCTACCTAATGTACACTAGGATGTATGTGGGGATTTTAATATGGTAGAACAACCAAATAACAAACATGGGACTCTACCAATGTGATGGGCTACTAGAGAAAGGGAGGTGCGGTTATAAATGTAAAATAAATTTGTTTTTCATGACCCTAATTTAGGGTGGATCCCAACACCAAAAATTTCATACATTTGGAACAATATTTGAGGTGGGACTGATTAGGTGCTTAAACAACTTGATCATGCTATGATTTTTTCTCAACCATACTTCTACTTTGATACCACATTCACTCTATTGATGAAGGACTTGATAGATTTATCTCTCTCTTACCACTTTATGATCATATACCATATTAATTGGCATTTAAAAAATACTAAACTCCATAAGATATATTTTTTCTTAATAGGCCCTCCTAGATCATTGGCCCACTATGGCACACATCAAACAGGTTTGAAATATTGTTCCTAAGCCTACTCAGTAACTATGGTGGACTCATGATGGGTATATTATCTTAATTGGATGACTAGAATTATGTGTATCTATAGATACCAATTAGCCAAGATTTAGTGAAGATCTTACTCTACCACCTCTTCAGAGCTGAGCCAAGTTATGGCCTATGTAGAGAAACACCCTTGTAGTGAAGTTCTCTAGTTTTGGGTGGCTAGATTATGCCACAAAATTCAAATTTTTGATCATTACAATTCTTGTGGTACTCAACTTTGATCTTGTATGCATTGGTTCAGAGTTGGTGAATGGGTCTCCAAGAAATTCTTCCATATTTTAAAGGATCAGTCCACCTCCTAATAAATGTAAGCCATTTAGGATAATGGGAAGAGATACATAGAGATGTTGAAGGATTTCAATAAAAATTATCAGTAAGTGTTTTCATCTTAACCTTCATACATAAAAATCCAATAATCCTTGAACCAGTCCCTTTTAGTTATTCCCACTAAATTTACCACCACCAAGAGGGTCACCTATGATAGGGCCCTTTCTCTGGAGAATCTATTTGAAGTTATGATGCAAATGGATAATGAAAAATCCCTAGGATGTTATTTCTTCCCTTAAAAGTTTTAAAATAAAATATGGGCTACTATTGGGGATGACCTTTACCAAGTCTACCTCAAATCCTTCCACTCACAGACCTTGGGCTCAATCATCAACAAAGGGCATATCAAATTCATCCAAAATTATGGTGATGATAATATCATGTTTAATTGGCATCCTATCACTTTAATTAACATATTTTATAAAATCATTATCAAGGATTTGACATTCCACCTTAGACATATGCTACCTTTGATCATACAGCCTGAGCAGACCTGCTTCGTTTAAGGTTGCTATATTGTAGATAATATTATTGTTGTGTGGAAAGGCATGGAATGGGCCCATTAGTTGCACAAAAAGGATTTGTTAATTAAAATTTATTTTGAGAAATACTATGATTACATTGAATTGTCATCCATCTTAGCTATGTTATAATTTTTGGGTTTTGGTCACACTCTCATTCAATCTATCTACATGTTATTTTATGATGCCTTGGATTTCCTCTCCATTAATGGAGTCAATGCAAAACCTTTCATCATATTTATATCCTCAGATAAGGTTTCCCCTTGGCCCTAACCTTACATGTTCTCATCATAGAAAGCTTCAGTTATATTTTGGCCAGTGGTCAATTACAAGGCCTTGTGAGTGGTATATCTATTATTTCATAAGAACCCTAACAATTTCTCAATGGTCACTTCACTGATGAATCCTTATCTATGAACATCAAGGAAGAGGATGTTATGGAAAATTTTATGTGCTTATTGGAGGTCTTTTGTCTTACCTCTAGCTCTACCATTCAATGGTGTAAAATGTAGTGTTATAGGCAATCCTTTCTTCCTCAACCTACCTAGATGGTGCATTATAAATGGAATTAGATACAAAATGATGAGATTTTTAAATTATTTTCCTTATAGACCTCTCCCTCTTAGATGTGGTAATATTTGGTGGACCATGTTGAGAAAAAAATTATTGTATTAGATCATCAAGATGCTTTCATCAATTGGAAAGTTATAAATCTACTACAAAATACTTATTGGAACCTATGTGTACTATTATTTTTATTGGGTGCCCACCAAATATGCCATCTACAAGATTGAAAAGTTTATAAGAGATTTTATTTGGGCTAATCCCTCCACTGGTAAGAGATTTCAAAGAGTTGCTTGGGATTATTGTTATCTTCCTCATGAGGCTGGAGGTATGGGCCTCATTGATATTTCTTAATAAGTATCTACCCTATACACTAAATGGATTATTCATGTGGTGGATGGAAAATTATCCTATAAGAATCTTGTTTAGAATTTCATTGCTTAAAGGTCCCCATATGGCCATGCATCTTAGAAAGGACTTGGTTTTCCTAGTTTCCTTAACCTTGTCACCTTGGTTAAAGTGGTGGGCACCTTTATCATTAAGAATGTATTGAAAGTCTAGGAAAAATAAAACCATGGATATTTTGGATAGGTTAAATCTTTAGGGATGGTATTTTAATCAACCAATAGTGTCTATTATGGTCATCTATCATCAATGCATGTGGTGCCTCTTGCAAAAGTGCCTTGGATTCATGTGCTTATGTTTTACCATAGAGGAATCCACATTTTGCAAGACATTTTATGTAAAGAATATTAATTTTAGATCCCCTATAATGTTTTCCAAGATAAATTTAAAATTTCTCTAGATGATGGAGATTCTTATGAAGATATTATGGCAACAGTGCTTATGGAGTTTCTTCACAAGATATTCGTTAACTCTAACCATCTTTGGTAGAAGGAAGAAAAATGGTACAAAGAGAATCCTTTCCATAATTATGCTACCATTAAATGTTATGAATGGATATATCCACACTTACCTATGGTGAATTATACTACCAGAGGTGGATCATCCATTCCTCCCCTTCTATCTGGGGGAAGTACTTCCACACTATTTGGTCAACTTGTCCTGATCCAAAAATTATGCATTTTAATTGGATTTTAATTTATCAAGGCCTGACAATTGTTAGAAGGTTTTTATAATTGTGGATTTACCTACCCAAATTTCCTTTTTATGGCCACCTTAAAACCATAATACACCTTTTTTAGTATTACCTAAAGGCCTAGTGTGCTCAAATTTGGATTCAAGACTTTTCTAGCACCTCTACTCAATTCGCTTTAGTTGGTGTCATATTTTATTTGGAGATAATCCTATTCTACCTCCCCAATACACCCAAGTCTAGCATGGTTTCAAAATGCAAATTTTATTTTAAATATGGAAAGAGTATAATTTAGCATTATTTTCTAATAATTATGATGATTCTCTATTTTTTACTTATGATAAATCTATCATTGTTTCTAATGTGATTCTATAGATACAAGTACAAACAAATAAAGTGACTATGTAACTTGTCTACTTGTAGTGGCTCCTCATCAGGGTGATGTAGCTTGTAATGTTTCTCATGTGATACCATCACCACCCAAGGACACCCTAACTTGAGGTTGGGGTGTCCCTCCTAGGGGTGGCTCTCGCTATCACCGGCCATATCACCATTCTTGGGCTTTTGGTTCATTATAGTAGTGTCACTCTCCCCCTCTAGCTCAGTAGGGTGTCTAGGGATCTCCCTCCATAGATCAATGTTCTATTTAGGGATTTCTACCTCAAATAACTCAACATAGTTAGGGGTGGGGATCTCTACCTTTGATAGCCTGGATTTGAGGGAATTTTAACTCTGGTAGCTCTCAAGATGGTTTTCTTTATCCATTTGATAAAAGTTTTCTACAAATTAATTTAGCCATTTCTCCCCCGCATGCTATTGAATAAAAGTATAATGCTAACTATGTGGATACTAATGTTGGATGAGACCCCATGGATGATGGGAAAAACCTTCCTAGCTCTAGGTGGGTCCTCTTGACAATGACCCACCCTCAACTAATTTATTTACTACTTCTTAAGTTGTGCTTTTTTGATGTATTAGAGATTTCTCTAGGGTTGGACTAGTTTATTCATTATTTTTTTGGCCTTAGGAATTTTGATTCTTGGGTATAGCCTAGTGTGTCATTGTTGGCATGTCCTCTACTTCTATTTTTTATGAATAGAATTATATATGTTTTATTTATAATAAAATTATAGACTCTATGTCATAAAAAAAGTATTATTTGGATATTAATACTATATCTCCTTCCTTATAACACTCATTTTTTTCCTTACTAGAGGTTTATTGTTCACCTCACCCTTGAGATCCTTATATCATGTGCACCAACCCTTCTTATATCTTCCTTTTTCGTATAAACAATTATCTCTATGTAACTAAATTGCAAACTTAATGTTGGATGTGCCATAACATATATATGTCATCTTATTATCATTAAATATTAGGGATTTTTTTAGGATTCATCTACATAAAAAAATATGTCTCATTAATTATTATGTTTTAGTTCCTTTAGGTTCCCAAATATGGCTTACATCAACACCTCATTTTCTTGTTCTACACCTAGTATATACACTTTCAAATATGTAGGAATCCATGGTAGCTCTATTAGCCATTTTTTCCACTAGTGGATCTTAATTGAACCATTCTCATTTCTTTCTAGAATAACCACTATTTTTACAACATGATGCACATGATTTCCCATATCCTATAATTCAATCTCTTAGACCTTCAACCAATATATCATTGTCTATATAAATCAACTTGCATAAAAATAAGTCATATCTTGGAGTTAGTTTTTACCTTATTTTCACCTCTATTGCACATGGTATAACCTCTATTATTAGCATTTGGATCTTATTACCTTTTTTTTTGATCTACACCTGACTCTTTCCTTTTTTTTTTAAATCCACAACTTCCTTTGGTAGAGGCATATATCATAGTGGTTTCACAAATTCCTATATATGACATTGTTTTCAACATAGGTACAATAAAACCATGTCTAAAGTGACAAAAAATGAGAGTTTTTGAGTTTTATTTATATATTCCCCCACTTTCTTGATTATGGCCCCTTCTTGCATTAGGATAATTACACCTAATGGTGTGAGGAGAACATTAAAAAAATGGTAATCCTCAAATTATCACCAATTATTCACCTTATCTCCTTTAGTCATTCTCAAAACTTATATTTCTTATCAAAATGTTTTTTCCTTATATAAAAATCTACTTCTTACTACATAACCTTGGGCCATTATGCTTAGCTTTTCAACTTTGGCTTGTCTAGTGTCTTCCATTTTTTTAAGCATAGAAAAATTATATAAAATTGATATTGAAATTTATTATTATTTGAATAAAATTTTCTTCTTGTGTTATCCATTACCTCATTCACTAATAATTCATCTCAATTGAAATATTTGTCTTCATGGACCATCTAATGTGAAATGTCTACTACCCCAAGTAGTGCTTATGTATATCATAACTTTATGTTGTAGAAGCGGGTTGTCAACATATTTGCAATGACTTGTATGGTTGATTAGTTTCTCAATATGAGCACAACACATCATATTTTATTTTCCCATATATATATATATATATATATATATATATATATATATATATATATATATATATATATATATATATATATATATATATATATAATCTCACAATGTGAGGGTGGACACAACATTTTTAAAAACTAGATAGATACTCCTATATCAAATAATCTAGTGGCCTTAAATATAGTCTCTGCAATGATTTGAATCACCAATTTAGGTGTGAGGTAAATGGTAACATTAAAATTTTAGATTAATATAGTTTGAATAAGTTATGGGTGATTCCAATGTTTTAGTAATTTCACCAATCTATTTGTTGATACATCCTTAAATTTATAATATTGGGGTTTCCAATCCCAGTCCTTCCCTCTCTTTATAAATCCATCCTAAAATTCCATTTACTTAATTTAGAAAGATTATGGATCTATCCATATTATTTATCACAACAATACAACAACGTCAAATTATTATATTTCATCCATGTGTTGTTGAACTCTTGACCCAATGTGTTTGTTTAGTATGTTTTCCATTCACATTTCTCTAATAATGCTAAGTGTGCACCCCATTTTTGGTTTCATTTTGAACTACTCTAATTTACCTAAACTCTTCTTCTTTTTTCTCACTATTTCTATAATATCTATTAATCAAATGCATTTAAAGCTTCCTTTGATAAATTAATTAATTTTTATATTGAAAAAAATCCCATTACAAGTGTGCCATGATTTTAAATTATTATTTTTATCTTAGACATGTAACTCTTTACCCCCATAATTTTAGGCTTTAGTAATCAATTCAGATTCATATTTGTCTCTTATATTTTGATCCAATAATAAATCCCATGTACCATCATATATTTTATGTCAATACTTTCATCCCTTTAAACCCTTAACCATTAGTGATGTTACTATTCAATTTGTTTAACTACAGTGATTGTTTCCACAAGTCCAACTACTAATTTTAACTAGGTTTGCCCTATCGCATAAGCAGTAATTCTATGTTTGGAACATTTATTTATTATATTTTATCCATTTATCATTAATCCTTTCTCAATTTATTTAAGTTTATTATAAATTATCTATTTTATCATAGTTTATAATTAATTGGTGTATTAACTATACTTAATATAAAATGAATTGAGAGGTAGCATCTGTTGTAAATAACTTATAACTAGCAGATTGAAAGTAATGTACTAAAATGGACAAAGATTGAATGTATGGAAGAAGCTAGCTATGAAAAGCAAAATAATAATTATTTGATTTATTCCTAATAGGTTGATTTTTATGGTTGAAATATGATTTAAATGAATCACTCAGATTGATTATGCACATGGAACAAAAACAACATCTATCATTGTTATAGGTTAGAGTTAACTATAAAAAATAAGGATCGATTACCACTAATATCCTCTATGGAAAAATATCATTATGATGGATCAATAAATTAAATATTATTATATACATAAATTTAACCTTTGGTTGTGCACAAATGACCTGCAAATAATATCTTCAAGCTTGAAACCCTACTAGGGATTACAATGACTAAAAACCTACAAAAAGGAAAGGGGGAGTATATTGGTTGAGCTAAACTAAATCACCCCTATGATGATTTATCCTTAAATATGTATCCAATCATCAAAGGAATTAAATAAATCCCACATATTTGTCTTATCTAGAGTGCTTAGTTTAATAGTGCTCGTATGTTACATGTATGCATCTAGAGATTATTTGAATACTTGATAATGCTTTGCTTAACTCATATAGAATAATTTTATGAATTGGATAAGGACTGATTAAATTTATTATAATTTAATTTGGAAATAATAGTAATTTTTTTTTAAGTGTGTAATAGAATAAATGTGTACAAGTAGTGAAATTTATAAGTGGTAGAATAAGTGGCTTAGATGTGCCTTTATAATGTTTGTAAAGGGTGAAATCTCACCTACCCATACTAAAAATAAATACCATATTTTATTGGAGGGTTAATATTTTAAAAATAATAATTTATGTGTAAAGGACATGATAGAACCATATGACTAGGATCGATCATTGATCCTAACCCATGCAGGCTGATTTTGACATGAAGGGTAAAATTTAATCTTTAGAATTTTATATGTCCATACATATTATTAGAGAGTGTTTTAGAAATTTATAATATTTATGTAGTTATAAAACAAAAAAAAAAATATAGGGGATGGGCTTGTACAATTACTTAGGGTAGATTTAGGTGGAAAACTATGACCAATTTAAGTGCTCAAGTCAATTAAGGTAAATGTGGGTCAAACTTGACATTATCAAGGATTCCTAACCAAATTTGAGTGTTTACATTTTCTCTCCCTTTGGTATAGAAATGAAATTAGTAGAGTAAAAGGAAAGATATATGTGAGTGTATACAACAAAATTTACCTTTGGGAGAAACCTCCAATCATGCAAGGTGTTCCACAATAAATTATACATGATGTAAAAGTAGTTAATGTCCATATGTAAAATTGAAAATTGAAATGTAAATTAAATTTGAAAATATTTTTAATGAACAATTAAGAATTAAACATGCATGTGTGAAATCATTATTTCTATTGTAACTTTTCTTGAAGATGATTTTTTATTGAAGCATTGTAGAATTGGTGCTTCCCATGAAGTACTTGGAGGGATTGGTTCCTTTATGCCAATGCCAACTTGAGGGTGTTCAATTCAAAATTGGAAGTGAATGTGTATAGAAAATAGAACCCATTGATGGATGCAAAAACCTGAATTTTAACTATTGATTTTTTTACCTAAAGATGGAAAAAAATTAGAATCCACAATGGATTCATAGGCTATAATGTTGGAGGGTGTTGAATATTCAATATGGATTGCACACTTTAATTGAATCAACCACTGTATATGACATATAGATTCAGTTGTCACTTTTTTTCTTAGTGTATGCATGATCAAATAGAATGGATAACATCCATGACCCTACCATGGCCTCAAATAATAATTAATATGAAAAGTAGTACATGAATTTGTATCATGCTCCTTGAATTTAAAATAGTATAATGTGTGCATGAATTTGTATCATGTCCCCATGTGATAGATGTGAAAATTTTAATTTGGCTAAAAGTTTTATTAGGGGGACAAATGTGAACTTTCATTCAGCAATGTGGGTAAAAATAACTCACATCATTCAATAATGTGAGGACAAAGTACCTCTCCTATTATGAAGTAGAGATACCTTTATTGGAAGTGAAAAAAGAAATGCATGAAAAGAGTTATTTACATTTATTCATAATAAAAATATTTTCTATGCGGGTTTCATATTTTTAATCAGAAAGTAAAAAAAGGAGATGGAAAAGAAATGAAGGGAATGATATAAATAGGGGGAAAGGAGAAAGGAAAGGAGAAAGGAAGAATGGAATTATTATATTCAGTTAAACACATAAGCTAATATGATAACCCTAAAAAATACAAAGGACAACCTTTGGTAGTTTAACACAAAGACTCACTAGAATAGCCCAAGATTTAAGATTGTAACATGGGAAGCCTTTATCATAGAAATGGGATAGGAAAGATATATTATGGACATAATAACATGGTACATACACCAAGGAGATTAGATATATTTAAAAATAATTATATTGAACAACCTTGTATTTCCCAATAATAATAGGCATAAAATCTTATTCTTAATCCTTCCAAGGCTTCACAATGGAAAGAATTCCTAATGAAAATTCAACAAAACTTTCTACACTAAAAATTACACATTCATTGACTATATAACAATATTATTTTAAAAAATTGAAATAAAAAGATTCAAATTAGATTGACATACTGATGCACATCATTCACCAGACATGAAGTCATATAAATTATTTCTATATTGATCCTTCATGGGGATGTATATACAAACGCCTTCCTTTCATATTACTAGAAGTTCTCATACTATAAAAAAGCCAACCAACTAAAAGACAATATGAGCCAGCTAAATATCACTTTAAAAATTATCCCCAAACTACTATTTATAGGTTATAATGGGTGGTTACACTATGTAACCACATTTTTTGCATTTTTAAGAGTTTGCAAATGCCTGTTAGTAAAAACACACAACTTCAAACTTATAAAAATACGTTGATCAATTTACACAACTTGAAAAAATGCAATGACCAATTTATATGACTTAAAAAATTACATTGGAAAAATTTCACAACTTGAAACTTGAATAATTGTATTGAAATATTCACATAACTTGCAAAAGTGCAATGACCAATTTGCATGACTTGCAAAAGTTTGTTGATGTTTTTACATGGCTTAAAACTTGAAAAAGTGCATTGAAATATTTTCACAACTTAAAAAAGTGCATTGAAAATTTTTAATGAATTGAAAAAGTTCATTTGTGTTTTTTCACAACTTTAAAAAGTGTAATGGACAATTTTCACAACTTGTAAAGGTGAATTGATAGTTTTGCACAACTTGAAAACTGTGAACTTTGCCATGTTTATGTAATTGTGATATTTTCATTTATTTTATAAGTTTAAAATGAATTTTTTATCCTTGAGGAAAAATTTTATTCATAAAATTATATTTTTAATTCATTGTATGAGATCCAAATTAGATTTCAGATGTAAAAGTTATGGCCTGAGGGAGATCAGACCCTGCTTGGACACATCTAGAATCCTACCTTACTTGAAAAACTATGATTCTCCCCATTGATTTTATAAGTTAAAGATAAGATTATTTTACCATGTGTATTAAATTTAAAATTTTACTCATAAAATTACCTTTCTAATGCATCAAAAGAGAGCCAAAATGGAGCTCATATGTGAAAGTTATAGTCCAAGGGAGATTGGATCCTATTTTGACTATTTTTGCTTTTAGGGGTGGTAGATTCTACCTTCTTTACAAGTAGAGGTGTTGAATTATTAATTTTATGCATGATTAGTTATTATTATTCACCATGTATTCTATAAAATATGGATTCAAACACTAAAAACTTGAAAACTACAAATTTCACCCTATTTTTGCAACTGTGATTCTTTGCATTGATTTTAGAAGTTCAAGATGACATTTTATCACCATGGGTCCTTAAAGAAAAATGTTATTCATAAAATTATATTTAAAAAATATTCAATTAGATATAAAATATCACTTAGGATGCATTTTGGAAGGTTATTTTGGATTTGTAAATGTTGTAGACTTGTTGAAGACTCTCTCAGGCTCCTAAACATCAAATTGGTATGTACCCTACTTGTATAGACAAGTTAAATTTAGGGTTTTTAAAATTGTTTTTAGGTGTCGAATGGAATTTTTATATGATAAAAATTGGATTAGGTTAATAGTGAATTATTATAACTCCATATATTCATCTCTCACCATAGATAAGCCTAGAAACATCTATGTTACATAGTTCATTTCAGGTAGTCTTGGATAGACAATGAAAAGAATAAGTGACTGCCTAATGAGAAGATGAGAATTTTTTTTTGTATATTTTTAAGGTATAATTCATGGGATGGAATAAAAAGGGACTTTTAATATGTGTCTTATCATCTCTTCCATGTATCTGGTTGAGTAACTGAAGGTCACCTTGATGACAAATGTGAAGAATGAGACTTAGAAGACCAAGGAATGATTGTAGAGGGTGAGTAAAAGTGTCATGAGGAAGGATAGTAGTTAGGGAGACATATGATTAATATAAAATATTGTTTAAAAACTCATTAAGATAGTGAACATGTGTTAAGTCTTCTTAGTGTAGTTTCAAATGATCAAGAGATACTTCATCATGAAGGCAGTTACAAAAGAGATACTTGAGGACTCTATGCAAACTTGAAGGATAAGGATGAAATTTAGATGGAAACTTTTCCATGAAAACTTATATACATATTATTACAATTAATTATTTTGAAATGTAACTAATCCTCATTACTTGACACTTATTCTTGTGACCCTTGAGCTCCACTTCTTCTCTCTCCTCTCACATGCTCTATAAATGCAAGCCATTTCAGATTTTGTAAAAAAATACACACTTGGTATGGTGAAGCCCTATTGGTTTGATAATGTATTTTAAATTTGAAATAAATATTTTAAATATGGTTTTTATTTCATAAGCTATCTTGTCTAAGTGTGTGAATTGGTGTATAGTGAAAGGTCAAGTGATTAGTATCTATTCCATGTTTGATGCAAGTAGTTTCCACTATAATAGATTAAATGAAGTGTATTTAAGTGATTTTTTTAAATATTTAAGTGTAAAGAGTAGCCTTAGTTTATAAAATATTACCTCTAGTTCACTCCCTTTGATTAATGTAATGTATATCACCTCCTTGTTTGAAATCTAGATGTTAGAGCACTCTAGGATGTTGAGACTAGTGTTACAAGTCATGTTTCTTAGTTCAATTATATGTTAGTCTAGTGGAAATATTTATAGTGTATCAAATCATTAGAGTATTTTAATTTCATTTTTAATTCTATCCCTTTTCATCCAAGTAAGCAAATTTTGTAGATGATAATCAAGCAAATAGAAATCTAAGGACCTATCCCTTAAACCTAGAAGTTTATCTTTGCTATAGGCAACCCATAGGCCTAGAGGTAATCCAATGTTGCCCAAATCTTAGAGTAGGCTTGAAAAACCATCTCTAGGGTGAAATATTTGGTGATAATAGTTTTGGCATGCCTAGTGGGACCATTGTCTTAAAGATGTCTTGTCAAGGTGAATGATAGTCTTGATAACATCATAACTATACATTATGTTTTATCCATAGTTTGAAGACTCCATTTAAGGTAATATCTAGTTTTAGACCAAGTTTTATTAGTTATTTATTCATATTTCATGGTACTTAATAGGTCAAATTTTAGTATAGGTACCAATCCCATAAACCCACTCCTTTAACCTAAACTTCCTCTTAAAGTTTATCATCCTCAACTTATCTTGACCTTTAAAGAATAAGAGGACTTTGCAAGCCAAGAAGATCAAGAGAGTGAAGAGAAGCTTGAGGAAAATATGGATATGCAACATGCATACCTAGAATTTAACACTAAAAATCCCATACACCTTAATGCATATGATGATATACCCCCTAATGCTACCAAAAGTGTTCCCACTTTCAATGTTGAAGGTCATGTCACCCTTAGTGAGCATATTAGGGACATATCAAACTTATGTAGCTTTCATAATGTTACTAAGGTGAATATTTCAATTAGACTACTTTACACATCCCTTAGAGGGAAAGCACTTTACTAGTATAAGATATTTCCTGGAGGGTGTATCACCACTTGGGATGATTTTGGAGAGTTATTGACTTCAAGGTTTGAACACAAAAGTGATCACACATCACTCATTAATCAACTCTATGTAAATTAAATGGGTCTTAAAGATACATTTCATGACTTCAATGATATAATTAAAATAACTTGGCATAGGATACGTCCCCCCATGAGACTACTTGCAAGATTTGTATTCCCTACATACCTAAAGGCTATTGGAACTGATATGGCCATTATTTTACAGTCCATGTGTGATTACAACTCACATAAAACTTATGACCTTTCTATTATAGATAAAAATGGCCTAATACAAGGTCAAAAATAACCTCCAAAATTCTCCATGCCTATGCTTACAAACATGTCTACTACTACTCCAAGTGTTGCTCAAATCCCAAATGCAAATGCCAAGTCTAGAGCTACCCCTAAGAAGGCAAAAGATACCATTAATTGGGAGGCAAGATATAAAGACTTAGAGGCTCATGTTAGGAAAATAAATCTATAGTATGGAGTTAGCCAAAACCCATACCCATAGCCTCAACAAAGAAATAGGTTCCTACCTTAGTAATAAGATCAAGGTAGAGGGTAAGGATAACCTAACTTTAATATGACATCCAATGCATATAATCTAACTTCTACTTACAACACAAGAGCTATGGTCCCAATGCATAATAACTTGGTCCAAGGAGAGAAATGGTAGAAATTAAAATTCATGGATGCAAATGAAGATGGAGGATAGGATTTGGTATCCCAAGGAGGAATTAATTCTCATTTGTTAGTAAAAGATGAGAACCTTATGCAAGCAAATGAAGAATGGTAGCCTCAAGGATTGAGTTTGAAAAACTTTATAGTGGAGGATACATTTATCCTTAATTAGAATAATTTAATTGAAAACAATTCTATATAAAATAGGAAGGCCTTGGGAGATTTCCATGGTGTTCATACAAGTTCAAATAGCCCTCCTACAAGGCAGTAATGTGTGACTGCAAGTGTGACATTCCATACAACTTTAGCACCCATTTCAAATCATAATGTTGGGAAGGTGACTCAGAGTGATATAATGTCTCAAACTCATGGCACTTAATTTAATTCAAGGAAAAAATAAAAGGTGAGTGTTACTACCTTGAACATTATTGATTATTTGAATAGTGCCAAGACATTTATTTCTCTTTGGGAAGTACTTCACATACCTAATCAAAAGGAGTTCCTTCTAGAGTAACTATCCCAAATTCACATCAGTCCTAAACCATCAATCCATGGTAATTTTGATCTCACTAATGATCCCACACACATTGATGAACCCTCTTCTAAATTTGAAAATCCTCCACCCTTCTACCTGTTAGGTTGTGGAGCTAAAAGCTTCATTGTTATGCAAATGGTGGAGGTTGCTGAGTGTCAGAGTAACCGACATCGGTCAGGCCAACTGACATTAGTCATATTCAACATACACAGTAATTGACATCGGTTAGGGGTTGGCCAGCATCGGTCAGATAGGAATAGATGTCGATAACCTGTGTGTGTGTGTGTGTGTGTGTGTGTGTGTTTGCATGCATTTCCATAACTAGTCTAATTTTAGACGGACAATTAGTTTGCATGTAAAGACTAATTTTAGTCTTGAGTCTTTATTTTTAATTATTGTTTGTTTTAGGATCTATTTAATAGACCCATGGGGCTATATTGTAATCAAGGACTAAGGACTAAAGGATTATATCCTTCACTTGAAGGCAAGAACAACAATTGGGTTGGTTGTCTCAAGGTGTGTAAGATCAGTTGATCTGTAGGTTGTGCAAGTTCAGGGAGATCTACATGGTAAGTAAGATCAGTTGGTCTATAGGTGGGTGTGTGTGTGTGTGTGTGTGTGTGTGTGTGTGTGCAAGGTCAGTTATATCTATGGGGTAGCAAGATCAAAGAGATCTGCAACACAACAAGGAGCAAGATTAAAGGAGATCTACTTGGAGTACTTAGAGTACTTGGTGGATTGGCAGTAGGCAACAACAACCATTGGGTTGATTGTCACTGACTGGTGGAGGGAACAACTCAGTGTTGAGTTGTGGTTGAAATTGATTGAGAGAAAGAACTCTTGAGGGAGAATTACTATATGCCCAAGAGGTGTGGGAAGAGTGTGATTTATTCATTGTATTTCCTTCTAGAAGAGTGTTAATATAAGATCATATTGTCTCTCATATTCTGTGTTGTTTCTAAATTCTAGTTACTTATTACTTCTAGTTTAATTCCATGTTTAGTTGCTTATACAAAGGTAATCAATTATGCTCTTAAGGAGTAGGATCCTAAAAAGTGGTATCAGAGCTTTGTGATCCAAGATCCTGACACTACCTCACCCTCAATGTGGGAGACAAGCTTGTTCACAATTGCATTATGGTTAGTGGGGCTAATACCTCAGTGATGCCTAAGCTTGTGGTAGATAAATTGGGTCTAAAATATGAAACATAGATTAAATAGGTGATAAAACTTTATGGGACACCAACTAAGTTAGTGGGACTTGTTAAAGGGTTGAAATTTTTATTGCATGATTATCCTAGCTTCCCAATTTTTTAAGATATAGTAGTAGTTTATTTGCCTGATCACTTTTCTCTCTACCTCTCAAGGTATTTCATATCCAAGATAGGAGGCTATCTCTGAGTTAATTTGTCCTTATTGGCCTTAAAGACAAGGTATGGAGCAAAGGTGACCATTAAGAAACAACCATTGGCTAAGTTTCATGTTAATCCCTATGTAGAAGCAAGCTCTAATCTCAATTGCACAATCAATGATCAAGAAGAGTTTACTATGGATAATGGAACATATTCTAATATTGAGGGTATATTTGACCTTTTAATATATGAGTATGGTGCAGACACCTATGGACATGATCCATACATTTTCTTTGAATGGATTGATATTGGCACATACACCATCCATAAGGAAGGTGAGAGACAATTTGAGGTAAGCATTGATAATTCTTTTCCACAAGATACTGAGAGAAATTACCTTATCCATATGCATGGTGATGTTGGTTTTCAAAGCATGGTCGAACAATATGGTGAAGAATAAAATTCTATTCCACCTTTAAAAGATGGAGGAGACCTTGAAAGTGACAACCATGAAGAGGAAGGTGACGTATTTTGGAGTAGAAAGAAGACAAGCTTGAGGTTCTTATACATCATGTACATCATGTCCTAGAAGAAAGTCAAGTTGAAGAAAATTTGAAGACTCTCAAGATTCAATTTGAGACGTGCCAATTGGACATGTTAGAATTCAAACAAGTTGTATGCTCAAATAAGTCTCTTAGAGGGTAGTATGGAGCATTCTTGAGATCTCCAAGTGACATAATTACAACAAATAGAATACCTAAGGATAATAAGTCATTTGACCATCAACATAAGTAAGTATTTATTGATAAGTATGCTTCACATGGTGGATTGATTTCATGGAGTAGTAATGAAGCAAGAGGTACTATATTTGATTCTAGTTGAAGTGATGGTGATTGTTCTTCACCTCAAGTGTTGAGGTATTGTACATACTAGGATAGGTATTTGCTTTTCTTATTTTGTGTGGTTTTTCCCTAAGTGATTTTAAGAACACATGTGTCTTTTATTTAGTTTGTTGTTTTGTGTGTTTGTTTCATATTATTTAGAGTGTTTTAGTGTTATTTCATATGAAATTTAGTGTTAGTATAGTGCATAGGTGACTCCATTCTCAATGGATAGGAGAAGGTTGTTGGTATTTGACATAACTGGCTTAACACCCCTAGGAAATTTCCAAAATGTTAACTAATTTGACCACAAGTCAAATTAGGTTAACCCCCTATATAGTCAAATTTGTTAAAGGGATCTACTAGGGTGTAAATTTTATATTATGATCTTTAATAGAGTCAATATTATGTTTATCTTCGTCATATTTGTCTATAGTTTGTCCTAAGTCATTATAAGGTCACATTTAGAGTCATTTATTGAAGTTTCATGGTTTAAATTGGAATAAAAGTGTCTAAGTGTACTTTAATGTCCTACATATTAGCATATGTCAAGGAAACCATTTTGAGACTGACAATTTGTAGGTGCAACATTGAAAACATATATGGTTTTAGGTAGCTGTATGACCTATATAGCAGTTTAGTCATGTGTGACTAATTAAAAAGTGTCTCTTAGGATTCCCATGATCTAATTCCATGCTTGGGTAGCTTTGAAAGACTTGAAAATGATCAAAATTGTCCTATCTTTCTTATCATTCTCTTGGACAAGATAAAATAGTCAACCAATTTTAGTTTGGTATGGATAGAAGGAGTTGATTCATAACAACTGCACTTGGTGGGTACTAGTATTATATGTTCAATACAAATTCATGGAAATAATCAGAGTATTAGTGACCTAAGCTTCATGAACCATTGTTAAGAGTGCTAGTGACTCTTTTTCGCCTGCACATCCCCATGACCTTCATGTTTCTTCTCTATTTGATTTTTTTCATGAAATTCAAGTTGTGTACATTATAATGAAAGGAATGACCACATTCATCATGTGATTATCATCCTAGTTATCATTTGTGGTATGAATAAATTTTCAATATCACTCTCATCTTGTTAGGAGGACTCTATTGAAAGTTTATAGACCTTGTTTTCATAATGACAAAGCTTGTTTCCTATTCTAGATTTCATATCAAAGGTGATGTTGTTTCAAACCTAACATGGTATAGTGATCATCTCTCCTTTCAAGTCTTAGCCTTAAGTAACCATGGTTGATGGAGTAAAACATAGTTAGAATTGCACATTCAATGTTCCTACAACTATCACCTACAGTCAAGTATAAAGAAGTTTTGACTAGTCACATTGATGAAACAAGAAGCTCTTAAGATGTTGAAAGGTCTCTCAAAGTGGAAATAGTAAGACCAGACTATCAAGTGATTCAAGATTGGTTCTGACAACCAATTTCACATATACATTCGTATACCATGTTTTCACCTACATGAAGTTTATAGGGGTCTAAATGCAATTCAAAAAGGTTTGAGAAGAGTTGAAATAAAGATGTTTGAACTTGTTTTAAACCTTCATTGAGGTATAAGAGTATTGAGAAAGCCATTATGATAATGGTGAAGTCATATGATGGTAGACATGCTTGAGTCCATGTGTGCAAGTTAGGAAAGTTGTATTTGAGACACTTTACCTTAACTTCTTTGAATCACATTTTGCTCATATGTTATGCCACTCCATGGTGAAATGTATTAAGGTATGGACAAGACTAATGGTTTTTTTCATGTAGCCTAGGCCTAAATTATTAACTTGATAAAATGAAGTAGTTGTTTGGTCAAGAGAAGGTAGTGTAAATAAGTTTCCATTTCCATCAAGTTTTTAATATACACATTTAGTGAAATCTACAATACATGAAACTAAAATGACCCTATAACATAACATTAAACTATAGTGGAATGGCTACATGGTTTTTATGCATTAAAAAAACTCACATAGGTGTGTAATGATAATAATGATCTTAGAAGTAGTTTTGTGATTCTAACTACAATGATTTGACTCATTTCATCACCTACAAGAGTCCTTATTTTTCCTATATTATCATCTATAGTTTGTTATAGTAGACAAAATAACCCATGCTAGTGGAAAGAGGTAGTTTAAATGAAAGAGTGAGTTAGAAAAACTATGAAATGATATCATAGAATTTAGGAATGACCTAATGTATGAATATAAATGTCCAAACATGAACAAAAACATATAGGAAACCTCCAACTTTTCCCAAATAAACACCTACAGCCTAACTACATATTAGTTCTAACAAAAAAGAGACATGAGTTGAGAGGGTTGGCAGAGATATAGGGTGGTGAGAATGTGGAGACCACTAAAAAAATGGTAATGTAAACTTAATATGAATCTTATAGAATAAAAATAGAGCAAATCAAGTTTCCAACTTGTAACTCAACCTGAGGTTCTAGACCCTGCATAGTCACTAGATTTGAGAAACCAGTCTTGAGAGGTTTATGAAGTTGAGAGGTCTATGGGTATGATCCCAAAATAAAATTTTGTATATATGGTATTCAAGACCTAATTAATCCATACATAACACTAATTAGGCCAATAAATTAGTGGAGGTGTCCTTTATTTTGTCTCAGATAAAGGACACTCCAAGAGTGAGATGACTGTGGGCATAGGGTGTGAATGAAGAAAAACATGTGATGAGGAGTCTTAAAACATTGTATAAAGGTGTGAAGAGTTGAATTAAAGGTGAAAAAGTGTGAATAATCATTCATAACCATTAATACCACCCAGAGGTGGTCATGTATGTAGATATATAGGTTAGGTCTATTAGACCTAGAACTAGACCTAATCCCTACAAGGGTCTAAATTAATTCACATGACCTATGACCATTATAGTCCAATTGAGAGATTTAAATGGGAGATATAAGGTTTATTTAAGCCTTAAATTTTTAGAGGAATAACACAGAGTGGTCAACTTAACCTCAAACCATGAAAGTGGTGTCTAGAATATAGTCAAGGAGCTCAAGAGCCACTTTCAAATTCTCATACCTGTACGAACACATTTCATGGAAACTCAAGGAGCTAAGGGTATTTTAGTAGATATTACACTTGGTTTTAGTAGCATTTGTTCACATATTGAGTGACAATATTTTATGAATCTTCCCTAAGAAGCAAAACCTTCTAAAATCCTCCTAAAACCCCATCTAAGACCTAATGAAGGAAATATCACTTGAGATGCATTCATGAGGGGTATTTTAGACTTGGAAGTGTTTTAGACTTATTTAATAATCTCTCAATCTCGTAGACATCAAATTGGTCTATATCCTACTTGTACATACAACCTAAATTTAGGGTTTTTTTTATAGTTTTTTATTATTTTTTAGGTTCATAATGGAATTGGTAGATGATAACCATTGGATGAGGTAAAGAGGTACTGATTATAACTCCATATATTAATCTCTCACCATAGATAATCCTAGAAATATCTCTACTTCATAGTTCATTTTAGTTAGTCTTGAACATATAATGAAAAGAGTAAGTGACAACCTAATGAGAAGATGAGATGTTTGTTTTTGGATCTTTTTAAGGTCTAATTCATGGAATAAAAGATAGAGGGACTTTGAATAGGTGTCCTATCACCTCTTCCATGGATTTAGTTTAGTAACTGAAGGTTACCTTGATGAAAAATGTGAATAATGAGGCCTAGAAGACCAATGAATGAATGTAGAGGGTGAGCAGAAGCATCATTAGCAAGGCTACTAGCTAGGGAGACATTTGGTGATGGTCAAATATTGTTTACAACCTACATAAGATAGTGTACATGTGTCAATTATTCCTATTTCATTTCAAGTGATAAAGACATAATTCATCATGAAGGCACTTTCAAGAGAGTTACTTAAGGACTTTACACCAAATTGAAGAAGAATGATGTAATTCTGATGGCCACTTATTCATGACAACTTATAGACCTATTTTTACACTTCATTCTTCTACAATGTAACTGGTCCTGATCACTTGATACTTGTTCTTGTGACCCTTGAGCTCCACTTCTCTATCCTCTCATATGCTCTATAAATGCAAGCCATTTTGTCTTTTGTAAAAAATTTCACACCTGGTATGGAAAATCCCCTAGTTTGATAATGTATTTTTCTTTTGAAATAAATATTTAAAATCTAGTTTTTAATTCACAAGCTATCTTTTCTAAGTGTGTGAAGTGGTGTATAGTGAAAGGTTAAGTGATTAATATCTATCCTTGCTTTATCTCAACTCTTCCATGTTTGATGTAAGTAGTTTCCACTCTATCAAGTCACATGAAGTGTATTCAAGTGCATTTATATATATTTAAGTATAAAGAGTAGACTTAATGTCTACAATTTGTCCTTTGGTTCACTCACCTTGAGTAGTGAAATGCATATCACCTCCATGTTTGAAATACTAGTTTTAGATCACTCTAGGATGTTGAGACTAGTATTGTGAGTCATGTTTCTTAGTGCAATTGTATGGTATTCTAGTGGAGATATTTATAGTATATCACTTTATTAGAGTAGTTTACTTTCATGTTTACTTTTATCCCTTTTCATCCAAGCAAATAAGTGGTATAGATGATAAGCAAGCAAAGATAAATATAGGGAGCTAGCCCTTAAACCTAGAGTTTTAACTCTACTATAGACAACCCATAGGCCTAGAGGTAATCCAATGTTGCTCAAATATTAGATTAAGCTTGAAACAACCATCTCTAGGTTACAAGATTTGGTGACAACAATTACCTTAGACACCAAATCCATAGACATATGATAAATACATTTTGAATATGATCATCATAGTAACCAAATCATTGATCTTGAATTAGATGTCGAATATTATGGACCATTACCCATGCTTCCTAGTGGTGAAGCTATACTTGAATTGTTTGATGCTAGAGAACCTCATATTCCATGAAAACATCATAAACTTGGGAAGTTTATGCATAAATATCCTCATTTTATTCATTTTACTAATAGTGTGTATCCTAAAAAAATCCTATTTCTTCTCTTCCTTTTATTTTGTACCATTTCCAAGATGGAAATGCTATACTCATTGATAAAACTATAAATATAGACTATGGTACATCGACATGTCCATAGCCTATTACAATTTTTAAATAACTCACTCCTGAAGAGCACGATAAATTTTGTTTGTTCTTTTATAAATATCAAGAAGCATTCTCTTGGTCATATGAAGACATGCCAATAAATGATCCTAACATTTTTTTCCATAACATAATCACTTATCCTAATGCTAAACTTGTTCAACAAAAAAAAGGAAAGTTTCCCCATGAAATTCATACAATATGTCATAAAGAAATTATTAAAATTTTGGAAGCTAAATTCATTAAACCCATGGATTACTTAGAATGGGTTTTAAACATTATTCCTATTCATAAAAAAATAACCATGGTTATTCTTATATACATCAAATTCCATAACTTAAACTTGACATGTACAAAAGACAACTTTCCCCTACCTTCAATAAATGCTATAATTGAATCTATTACTAATTATGAAATGTTATCACTCATGGATGGTTTTTTAGGCTATAAAAAAATTCACATATCTCTTTAATACCAAAATAAAATAACATCTACCATGGAATATGGCACCTATTTTTATGTTAAAATGCCTTTTAGTCTCAAAAATACCAAAACCACCTATCAGCATGCAATGACTCATATATTCCATGATATTATCCATAAAATCATTGAGACTTATGTGGATGACCTCATTATTATATATAAAAGTTTTAAAACTCATATCCATGACTTAGACATCATCTTTAATCAAATCATTAAATATAAAGTTAAACTCAATCCATTCAAATGTGTCTCTAGTGTTACATTTGGAAAATTATTGTGTTTTATTGTTTACATTCGAGACATCAATGTTGATCTTTCCAAAATCCAAGATATCACCAACATTCCTATTCCTCATTATATTCCTGACATACAAACTTATTTGTGAAAACTTGGGGTAATTCATTAGTTTATCCTTGAAATGGCTTATCATATCTACTTCATCAATTCTCTTCTCAAGAAAGGTAATGCTTTAGAATGGATATATTCATGCCAAAAATATTTTTATATAATGAAATTATATTTACTTCATCCTCCCTCTCTTCGTCCACCTTCAAATGATTATCCCTTAATCTTAAATACCTCTTCTACCCCCATATCAGTTGGGTCCATGCTGGCCCAACAAAATAATATGGGTAGAGAATACATATAACTTATATCAATCATGGTTTAATTGATTATGAAACACATTACACCAAAGTGGAATGTGATTGACTTGTTATATATTTCATAACTAAACATCTATGTTATTATGTGCTCTCTCAAACCACTTATGTCATTGTTCACTTTGATCTACTTCATCATTTCTTCTCCAAAGAATTCTTACCTAGAGATAGAATTAGAAAATGAATGGTACTATTGATGGAATTTGACCTATGAATTATCACATAAAAATATATCAAAGTACAAGTCATCATATATGAACTTGTGGTGGATTCATTACCAGCCATAAATCACTTTCAAGATAATCTCCCTAATGAATAAAATATTTATATTTAAGGTCCTAACAAGATATCTCTCTCAAAGACTATTTTAAAATTTTACTATTGATCTAGAAGGAAATAATCAAGAAG
Source organism: Torreya grandis (assembly GCA_037957365.1). Taxonomy (NCBI): domain Eukaryota; kingdom Viridiplantae; phylum Streptophyta; class Pinopsida; order Cupressales; family Taxaceae; genus Torreya; species Torreya grandis. Next base: position 1,243,241 of record JARHVA010002868.1, read on the forward strand.
AAATTGATATTACTTTTGCTACAAATAAATCAAAAGTAGTTATCAAAGAATTACCTGAAGTTACCATTGATTTATATGAAGATACTTGGACACTCCATTTTGATGGTACCAAATGCCTCCAAGGAGATGGGGAAGGATGTATTATAAAAAATCCACATGGTAAGATCCTACCTTTAACATTTCAATTAACTTTTGATTCCACTAATAACATGGCTAAATATGAAACTCTAGTATTAGGCATGCAAGCTGTAATCAATTTGGATATCCCATATTTCTACACTTTGGGTGACTCATAACTTATCTATCATCAAGTTAATGGTGATTATTAATGAAAAATTGAAAATTTAACCACATATTATCAAATATATACTATACTTGATAAAGAATTTGCCACTTTTACCACCAACCCAATCCCAAGAGATCAAAATACCATAATTGATTCTCTTACTTCATCAACATCTCTCTTTCACCCTCATCAATTACTTCACAATCCCAAATTTCTTATCTAAATAATAAAATCACCTTCTTATTTACAATATAAAAATTATTCATTAATCTATCACATCAAGGCTTTCACCATTCAACAAAGCCCATGGTACAAATACATAATTTAATTTATTGAACATCAAACTTACCCTCTAGATATAGATTCACATGAAAAGACTTAAATCCACAAGAAATATTTCAAATATGTGCTTTGTCATGATACCCTTTACTATTTCATGCATAAGGAACCCTATGATGTTGTATTTTGAAAGAATAAGTTCCTACTCTCTTAGACCAAGGGGCATTTATGATGGTCACTATAGTGGCCATGATACAACCCAAAAATTCATTTTTATGGGTTACTATTGGCATATTTTAGAAAAAGATTCCATTAAATTTACTAGAAAGTGTAATCCTTGTCAACTCTATGATGATCTAATCCACTCATCACTAGTCAAGCTCTAAATAGTAGAGTATCCTTGGCCATTTTTCATGTGGAATTCAGATCTCATTGGTAAATTACCATGATCATAAGATGGCCATATACTCATCATCACTATTACTAAATATTTTACCAATGGGTAGAAGTTATGCCTCTTGTTAATGTCACCAACATAACCATTTTTAAATTTATTCTCAATCAGATTATCTATCATTTTGAGTTCCCCACACCATCATTTTTGACAATGGCAACAACTTGAAAAATAAAGACATGAAACAATTATGTTCTAAATTTAAAATCTCATAAACAAATTTAACACAATATCATCCTTAGTGCAATGGCCAAGTAAAATCCACTAACAAAATCCTAAATAAAATATTATAGAAAACTATTAAAGAAACTCACACAAATTGGCACCTAGATAGTTATCCTGTACTTTGGGCCAACCACACTAACATACACACTATTACTAGGGCAACACCTTTCTCTTTAGTCTATGGATCTAAATTAGTATTACCATTAGAAGTTAAAATACCCTCTTTACGTATATCTCTTCATGGTATAATTCTTCATAAACAATTATCTGAAGCCCATTTACATGCTTTAAATCTACTCGATGAACATTGTATGGATGATTTATAACATAACTACCAATACAAAGCTCACATTACTAAATAATATAATAAAAATTTCAAAGTATGAACATTCAATGTTGGTGATGTAGTCCTCAAATTAGATTATACACATGACAAAGATGGAAAATATGCCCAAAATGGTGGGGCCCTTATTTAGTGAAAGACATTCTCAGTCTTAGTACATATCATCTACAAATTAATCAAGGCCATGTTTTCAAAGAACCCACTGATGTGCAATTTTTAAAAAATATTTTTCTTAAATATCACATTTATTTTTCATATACTGTATATACTAACATTTCTTTGAGGATTCCTCCAAAGATATCTCATTTTCAACAATCCTTTATATATATAAACTTTGGTCTCTGTATTCAGTCTTTTTGTTCCTATTTTCTTACTTTCATTTAATTCATAAGTTCCATTATAATATCACAGATATGACCTAGTCTTCCTCATGATCTTATTTTATTTCCATATTTCTCATTTTATCTTTTTATCTTTGACCTGAAGTCTATTATTTTCCACAAATTTATCTTCATTTTCCTTTCTTTTTTGAGTTACACTATAAGACCATGGATAGGACCATAAATTCCTCACAAATCCCACTTTATTATTTTAAATCTACTTAGGTTTATGTTTTATGAGTTACAATGTAAGACCATGGATAAGACCAAGATTTCATCATAAAATCTATACATTTTCAACTTATCTTTAGCCTATAGAATTTAAATAAATGGTTACATGTTTGTGATTTCATACCCTCAACCTCAAATTTTATTTCTTTTATAGTAAAAAATTGTACAAAAAACTATGTTATAATGTTTCCCTACACTTACATCCATTCTTATGATATGGAATCATACTTAACTATCATTTCATCCCTTTCACATTATCACATTTTTTGTAATTTGAGGTAACTCAAATCATTTAATGTTCATTTTTACTTTTCCTCCCTATCTTTCATACCACATTGGCCATACCAAGGTCAGATTCAAGATAACATTCTTATTTAACATTTAATTAAAAGACTCATAGACACCATGCTCTCTAAGTTCTCTTCTTTAGTTACCAAGTCTAAGTTTCCTTATGATAGTCACTCTTAACACCCATGATTGGTCTTCCAAATCCGTAAGGAGGAGGAATCGGAAAAACCATAAAAAGGTTAAAATCCAAATCATTTAAACAAAAGGCAATGATCAAAAGGCAAAAATGAACATTCAAAAGTCAAATTCACACCAAAATATGTGATCCATAACACCTCTCTTATATTTAATAGAAGCTACAAATTCATATTTGGCCTCATAAAAGAGTTGAGGCCCATTGGGGTGTGGTAGGCCAATAGATTGGATATAAGAATTCAACACTATCTATAGTGCTACTTACTTTATCATGCAAGTATTCAATATTCGTAGTAGACTGATGAATTTGTAAGAGGTATCAAGGAATGGGGATAATGTTGTGGGATGGAAGTTACATTTTACTTTCCATGCTTATAACCTTCATGGTATGTCATTTATACATCATTAGATAATCAAAACTTCATGTGGCTAAGATATTTTCTTTAGAGTCCTTAATGTCAATTATCCTCTTATTTTTCTAACTTAATTTGAGTGTCTTGAATCCAATAAAGATATTTATACCTTGATATTGCCTACATTTTCCCCACCACCCATTCCATTCCCCCTTGATAGGAATGTTTTATTATAAATCTATTTCCCCACTTCTACATTCTCTCTTCTTCACATCTCAAAACATGCTAACATTATTTTTTTTCAGTTTTATCTATTTGTAATAAAAAAATAGTATGCTTGAGTGAATATGAATCTCTTCTTTATATTAGTTATTTACATTTATATAATTTCCTTGATTTCATTTCAAATTTAAAACAATGTTTATCAAAATTTTCAAATTATTTTATTCCATTTATATATTTTACTTTTTCCATTTTTGAGTGACTTTAGATTATTACTTCTTACTCAACACATGTTTTACTTTATGCAGTTTCTCCATTGTTAAGTCAGTTTTGATTTTTACTTCTCACTCAATAATGTTGTTTTAGTTTATGTTCCCTTTTCTATCTATTTTTAAGTTTGGTTTGTTACTTCTTACACATTGATGCTAGACTTATCATCTTACTATCACATATACTGGGTTTGATTAGGTTGTTACTTTTATTACCTACGATACATTTTATTTGAGTTTTCTTGTCATTTAGTAACCTTGGATTTTTGGTTACCCAATTTACTCTAAACTTTCAATTGGTCATCTTGGTTCTAACTTAGCATCTATTACCCTAGCTTACCAAATTTCTAAGTATGTTATGACTAATTTTTTTTGATATTTTGATTTCCTTGCATTTGTTTGTTTTTAATTTTTAGTTTTGTATCCATAGGGTTTGTCAAAAACAATAATTGTGCCCTCCATGATCAAAATTACAAATATAGTAGATAACCATTCAGAGGTAAAGGTAAGTCAAGGTGCACATATATCACTTGTGTATTTTAGTTATTTCCTTATATGTCATTTCAATTTTACTACTATTTATTTATCTCAACATTTTTTGTTACTATGTTCTTTTCTCGAAGAACGATCCTATATTAAAACTATGTAACATGTGATGAGCTTTAAGTGGGGCATATGTATACACAATATTTTAATCTTTATCAATTATTGATGCTTTCTCTCTTATAATAATCCATTGAGTCTCAATCTCTCTGACTATGTACCTTAAAGGGTGCACTGAGAAATGGGTGGGCATACCATTGGTGATTCATAAGATTTTTATTCCGTATACCACCACTTAAAACAAAAAAAAGGTCCCTCCTAGACATTTACCTAAGCATTGGCACCTCCCTTACACTCTTCCCTAACCAATTCACTACTTCAAAATAACCCCTCAAGTAAAACCCCTTTTTACCACCTACCTAACATAATTGATTGGGTTGACTTTATTCTAAGAATAGTGTATATTATATGATTAAGTCAGTCAAAGCCAACTTAGTTAAGAACCTAACTACCTTATTTTCTAACTAACAAAGTTGATTGGGCCAGGAGGGTTTAAGGTTAATACAAGGATATAAATACACTCATTCCATTCCATTTTCATTAGAGATAATAATTCATTTATGTTTCTTACAATCTACATTTCCACCATTCTATTTGAGGAGTCATTACTTAGGGTTTCATGATTCTTGAAGGAGAAACTTTATCTTGTGAAATCTTAATATTCACTAGGAGGTCCTTGGATAGAATATAGTCCATTGCCCATTCTTATTTTCTTCAAAAATATGCAATGACCCCTTACAAAACACCATTGTCCAAGGGAAAGGTTGATGCTCATTGGTTTCATCTTCAAGGTAAGTATTTATAAGTCTTACCCTTCTATTTTCTTAGATAGATTTGCATAAATAATGGCTAATGAATATATTTTCTCTCTTTTCTTAGTATTACCTTTACATTGACTTGAGTAGAACTTTAATTTTCATGTTTATTATTTATTATCCCCTATTTATGCCACAAGTTTTGGTGAGAGATAGATTAAATTTATTTTATTAAAATGCGTTATAGGCCTAGCTAGGGTTATTATGTACTACTACTTGACTATAGGCTTCAGAATCCTCTCTAACTATATTATATGATAAGAGATCCCTTAGGTAGGTTTAGCAAATCCATATTGATCATGGACCTGATTAACTATGTATTGTAAGTAGTATAGTGAGTTTGATTTATCTTCTCTGAAGTATGATTGATTTATATATCAACTTCACTTTCATATGCATAAACTTATCCTACCATTAACAAGACTTGATACAACATAGTGGAGGTCATGAATAAGATCAAGGAAAAAATCACTTTACATGAGCTTACACAGATCACTGAGCAAAGGGATATCCTATTAAAGTCCTTCACAAACAAACTAGTTTAACCCAAACCAAATCCTATGCACACAAATGTACTAATACATAAGAATAAGGTTGAGGTCACATATTTCCTCCTTATGGTTAGGTTATTCATAAATAATCTTCACAACTATCTAGTTGACTTACGAGCCTCTACGAATGCCATGTCTTCAAGAATTTATTAAAGACTGGGGATAAAACCTATTAAGTTAGACAAAATAGTGATCCATTTGGATAAGTTCAAAGTTAAGGTAGTGGTAAATATCTTAAATATCCATATGCATCTTGAATTTGAGCCTAAGGTCTAAAAATTTATGGATATTCAAATAGTGGAGATCCTAGAGGCTTATGGGATGTTTTTTTAGTAGGGAGTAGTCTAAAACCTTTAATGGATACATGGATACAACCTTATCCAATATGTGGTTATCTTGGATAGGTGTATCCAATCATATATGTGTTTATAAAGAACCTATAATGAAACACATGATCACCAAATACAATGCAATCAATGAAAGAGTGAACCTAATATATTTTGACATAGTTATTTATACTTTTTATATAAAATGTATTAAAAACCAAACTAATAAATCTCCTAAATTGTTATATCTATGGTCCTTATATTTTGATGGATCCTATTATAACAAAAGGTTCTAGAGTAGGAATTTTTTCATCGATCCATTAGGGAAACAACACCTAACTACCTATAGGCTTTAGTTCCCTTGCACCAAAAATATGGTGGAATATGAATCCATAGTTTTAGGATTGTATTTTGTGTTAAAACATAGGGTCAAACAATTGAGAGTGTTTTGGGAATCTAAAATAGTAGTGAACCAATTCAAAAGTAAGTTATAATGTAAGTTGTCTTATTTAAGGAAGTAGAACATAGGGTATGGGATCTGATCAAAATGTTTAATTATTTCAATGTCATATCCATCCATATAAAATAAAATTATGTGGTTGATTTACTAAAAACTATTTCTACAAACCTAACATTCCTAGATGATTCAAGGCTCAAAACTTTTTAGTGGAGCTCATCCCATGTCCCTCAGTACCAAATAATGTGAAGAAATTATAGGTCTTTCAAGATTATTTTTAGAAGCAAGATGAATGAGAAGGGAAAGTGAATCAATATTTAAAAAAATTATTTAAATTCATACTTAAGCATTCATGAACATTAATTTAAGCATGTAGATCAAACAATGACTAAGTAACCATCCACATATACATGAAACATAAGAGCAAAAGATAACATAAATTATATTTGGGAAGCCCTCAAGGGGATAAAAACCCATTTACATAAAAAAATGGACTACATTCCTATAATACAAACATCAAATTTATTGAATCACCCATTTCACATGGAACACCAACCCCAACTAGCTAAACACCAACTCAGCTAGGCTTTAACAAACACCTACTTGAAAGGAGGCACCAACCCCCTAGATGACTCATTACCAGCTTATCCACATAAAAACCCTTTATCACCTTCAAATTTTTTTCTCATTTAATATATGATGATCTCCTTCCTCAACTCTTCACACACTTCTATCCCTCTCAAGCTTGCCTCTAGCCTTCTTCGCTCAACTAGTTAGCTTCTTGACTTGATTAGGTCATATGACCTATTCCTTATGTGCAGAACCTTTGTCAAAACTTAATCATATATCATATAAACTAATATAATTGTATATAAGACCTTATTATACTCACCAATATGTTATCTTGTTCACTTACACACTCTCACACAAATAAGCCTAAAATTGACTAGTATTAATACAAGTCTTTTGTTCATATCCTTCTTAGTCAACCAAAAATCATTACCCTATTATTTAATAAATGAAATGGATATTATAAGATATCTAATATATGGATAAAATTTTATTTTATTCCCTTTAGTTCTGATCTATCTTAGTTAGGCCTTATCTCATCTTTAGGTCTCGTGGAAACCTAATCCCATTAGGTTTGCTTAGGACACATTACACTTAGCCTCCTTTGGAAAACTTAAAAAATTCACACATAAAAGAAAAATATAATAAATCACTAAAATATATAATTTTTAATCTCACCTTGGCTTCATAACACTTTTTATCTCAAATCACTACTTGGAGCACACCATTAGTATTGTTCATATTAGGCCTATGCATACCCAAATTTTTTGTCTTAAAGAACTGAAGCATAACAATTTTTTTTATAAAAAAATATGGAAAAAAATAATATATATCGAAAAAAACACCTCAAATACATCATAAAATGATTTAGACTACACATTTCAATACAAAATTACACAAACCCTTCTCTACAAGTAGCCCACTCAGAATTGCAACCAACCTCAAAACACAATCATAGACAAATTAATATTCAACACCTAAAATAACACTTATCATGACCACTAAAAATTTAAAAATATTGTTTGAAATTTTTTATAATTATCAAGTACAAATATCATAAAGTATAATGTCAAATATTGGTCTTGCTGACCAATATTTTATCTTCAATACACACAGTTAAACCTGAACTAGTCAACCCATTTTGGTTCCACCATTTCAATCACTTTCACTAACTTCCAAGATTTTTAAAAACATTTATAGGTAAATAAAGTTATATAAAACAACATTATGTGCCTTATTTACATTAATTCATGGTATAAAGTCTCAAACTCATCACTACTACTTGCTTGCCAATAACTACTAGTTTGTTTTGAAGACTAGTCATGGTGATTTTGACCTACAACACTTGTATGAAAACTTTAAGAGACTCATAATGTGTGTGGATGTAATATTTTATCATTATACCTTTATTATATATATATATATATATATATATATGGTCATATGGCAATATTGGTCCTCACAACCTTACACCTTCACTATCTCATCTGCAATAGATAGGTCAACTTATGAGCAACATTTTCATCGTATAAAATGATATAAAAATATTTAATCAAATAAAAACATGTATTAAAGGCATTTAAAAACATATCCATGCACTTATATTCATCCATAATCCATGATAACACATCCCTAATCAACTTCTCACTACTACCTAGGTTTCTCACTTTTTGCCTCATTAGGCTTGTTAGTGACTAGTCAACTTGTATGATTGATTTAAAACACCTAAGAGATATAAAATACTTAAAAAACACCATGAAAATAAAATAAAAGTATCAATCTTCAACTTTAATCCATTTATCAACTTTGACTTGGTCAATTCTAACTACTATAACAAATCTTTGAGAAATAAGGCCTTTTTTATAGGGTCTACTCACTCATCTGACAAAATAATAACACCTAGAGGTGCCTAGTAGAGTTGAATACATGATAAAATAAATTTAATAGTCATGTAAAACCATTTTTATCACTTTATAACAACATCTTTCTCATTGGGTCACTATTAGGGTTCTTTGAGGGTTTAAACCATATTTCAGTCTTAACGATCATTCATAAAGCTTAACCCCTCATTCCAAAAACCAATGATTTTAACTTTGATATATGAAAATTACCCATCTACCATGAATATATTATTTTACCATGCATATGTTACACATTCCAATTAATACTTGAAATTTCTTCTTAGGTTGAGAACCCTTCATTATATGTACATGAGAGACCTCAAAACACTTTTTCTTGCCTTAACCTTCAACTTTTGACCTAAAAATTGGTAAAAATACTTGAAACAATATGAAATACCTATTTTAATGAACACATACTAACACTTTCCTTGGAAACTGATCTTGATACCCCATCTGGCCACCATCTCTCTCTTTACTCTCTAGGCCTTTGACCTACAAGTCACATTAGTTCTTGAAATTGACCCTCTAGCCACTGTCCAATTTTCCATCACATCATATAGATGCCATAAAACATATTAAAATTTTAAACAACTATCATATATTATTCACATGCCTTGAAAATACCTCATGGCACCTCATAAGGTTAGGCGGGGTCTAGAACTAGTCTAATTGCATGCTAGGTCTGTAGGTCCTACCCCTGTAGGCTCACCTTAAAAATCACCTGAGTAATTTAATAAATCATATGCATACTCAATAAAAATTTATAAATCTTCTTATGACTCTTCGCATCCATATCACTAGGCTACCATTCTCTTTCATGCACAATATTAGGCATCTTATGTACAAACCTTCTTAAGTCTCTTACTAGGTTCAAACTCTTGACAAATTTGACAACTAATATTTAAACATTATTTTATTATTTTAAAACTTGAACACATGCCTTACATGTTCTTCAAATAATGTCATACCTATGCACAAACCTCTACATTCTCATCATGCACATGCTCATGATATGACTATGCTTGTTATGACTAGGCTTCTCAAGACACCTTGTACTCAAAGACTAGTACTCAAACATGCTTACCTTGGACTGAACCTTGACATCAACCTTATAAGAATAATTAGGTTTCCTTAAAATTCTCTCTTATTAGAGAGAAAATAGGTTGACTTCAAATTCTCTCTTGTCATATGTATTCCTTGTTATATCAGACACACAAGCTGATACCCCACACACCATGCATCTTGACATCAATGAAATCAACATTGACATCAAATGATATCAAAATTAACATCAATGACAACACTTATTAATAATGACAACCCTATTTTATAAATCCTTAATAATTTTGGGGTATTTAACACCCAAGTTATAGATGATGCAGAAAGAGACAACCATGGAAACATAGAATGTGACAACATGAAATTATAAACTTAAAATAAAATAGAGTTATAAAATGTATGATCTCATTTGAGAGAGTGTTTAACCTTGACAAGATAACACATAGGTCTAACAAGCCAATACACTTAGACTAAAATTTTATAATGATTAATTTAGGTTCATTAGATTAACCCTAGGATGTTCATATTGGTTTAAATTGCATTCTTGTTGAAGTTGAATAACTCAAAAAAATGTTATTTTAATATTGAGACATTAATTCTTGGGCCTATAGAAACCTTAAGGTTTTTGACATGAATATAATAACCCACACTATCCCTCTCAAGCAAAACTAGAAGCCCTTCAGATAGTGGCACTGATCCATGGACCCAATTTAGAACCACTTATTCATATAGAGGTCCACAAACTCCTCTCAGTTGGTATCATCTTCCCAATTTATCACTCTACCTGGGTAGATAAATTAGTGTTAGTCCATAATAAGAATGAATAAATCTGACTATGTTTGTATTTTATAAATATGAACTAAGCTTCTAACAAAGACAACTATCCTTTGCCTTCTTTAGATGAGGTAATATAGATGATACGTGGATCCCAAATGATATCCTTCCTAGATGAATTCTCAATAATAATCAGGTTTTGGTAAACTTGAAAGATTGAGCCAAGATGAAATTTACAATCAAGTAGGGCATTTTCAATTAAAAACAAATCCCATATGGCCTTACTAACATATAAAACACCTTTCATATATCTATGGAATTTCATTTTGAAGATTTGATAGGTAAAAACATTATTATTTAGATGGATGAATTGACTATTTTTTTTCAAAATTCAAGTCTAATCATATTCACCATCTTTAGAAGATATTTCAAAGTTACATAAGGTATGGTGTCTTTCTTAACCCCAAAAAGTGTTTGGTGTTACTGAAATTAAGTTTCATGGTCACATCATCATGAAGGAAGGTATTTATATTAACCCTTAGCATGCCAATGTGATTTCTAAGATACATTTGCCTAACAATAAAAATAATTAAAGTCATTATTTGGTAAGATCAACCTTGTATGCAAATTATTCTTTGTTTTTCCATAAATGTTAGATCTTTGAATGCAATGTTGAACTAGGAAGCAAATGTGGAAGGGAATCTTACATCTAGACATGCCTTATAAGAAATCAAAGAATCCATAATGTAGGCACAAGTCTTAATCAACCTAGAATATGAAAATGACTTCTACCTCTATTACTTCACATTAGAACACACAATATATGTAGTAGTCACTTATAATCTTGATGAAGATCATAACCCTATTACTTTCATGATCACAAACATGAAGGATATAAATATAAAAAATTACACTTTGGACAAGCATGTTTACACCCTATTCAAGGCTGTGAAAACATTCAAGCACTACATACTTAACAATAAGGTCCACACCATCATCTCATAGCCAGCCATAAAGCTAATACTGGGGTAGAATGAGTGAGGGGAATGTCGAGGTCAATGGAAGGCCAAGATACAATAATAGGACCTTGAAACAAAAAATATCAATTTGGTCTGAGGTCAAGGTCTTACTCATTTGATCACTAAAATCTACCCAAGGATAATGGTGTGTAATTAGACCAGTCAAAAATGGTCCATAAAAAATGGTATGATCCAATTCTCAATTACTTTCTTTACAGAAATCCTCCTCTAATACTTAGTCAGACACACAATATACTTCTCAAGATGAAGACAACCCACTACATGTTAAATAAGGGAGTGATTTATATAAAAATTATGAAGGCATCTATCTTAGATGTCTATTCAAATAATAAGTTAAGTCATGAATAATTTACATGGAAAATTGGGTAGTGGGCATCCTTTAGGGACTATAACTACACACACAATTCTATGAGTTAGGTACTATTAGTCCACTATATTTAGATATGTCCAAACCAATGTACATTCATGCCATTAGTGTTAGACCTTCAACAAGAAATAATTTCACATTGCAATGCCTTTGTAGCATGTGATAGAAGATCATCCTTTCACTCAATGGGGACTTGACTTCATTAGAGTGATCAACCTAAACTCATAAGTCAGTGATTAATTCATATTTATAACCAATGATTACTACACAGTATTTACAAAATCATTGGTGACCAAAAACAACATATCTATGGAAGTCATCAAGTTCCTCGAGGAAAACATAACAATGTGATTTTTCACCCCAACCTTTATGTTTTGTGACAATGGACCTGAATTTTCGTCAGTCCAACTCATTGAATGGGCATATGAAAATGGGATTACCTTGAGGTTATAAGCAAACTACTACCCAAAATTAAATGGTTTGGCTAAGTCAACCAACAATAATATGATCAATGTCATCAATAAGTCCACTAAAAACAAGCCTAGAGACTAGCATTCATTATTGAAATATGCTCTTTGGGCTAACCGCACTATATATAAATAACCCTTTAAAAAATACATGTTTCTACTAGTATATGGGTTGGATCCCATATTCCTACTAACACTTAAGTTTACAACTTATAAGTTTATGCAAAAATACATGGATGATATTGAAAAGACAACATCAAGTCTATTAGACATTGCCCAATTAGATGATGCATGAGAAGAGGATTTACATAAATCTAGTAGACATCGAATTACAATAAAAAAATGATTTGATAAGAGCATATAGATCAAATTCTTTTAGATATAAAACTTAGTATTATTATAAGTCAAGGCACATAATAATAAATGACAACACTATAAACTCAAATCACTCTAGATTGGCCCATACCAAATCTTTGAGTTGTTAAGGTAGAATGCATTTAGATTGAAGTGCCTTGAATGGAATTACCTCCCACTACTTATGAATGGGTTTATCTTGAATCATTAAATATTGGTTATCCCTTCTAATTCAATTTCAAAATATCCCCAGGGGATAAGGATGGTGATGTAAATACTAGATTAGAGTTAGCTAGTTTGTTTTATTTGTGTGTTTGCTTCTTTTTTGTCATGTTTTTAATTTCCTATTCTTTTTTTTGTGTTATTTAAGCTTGTCCACTTATTTGACCTTACTAACCTTACAATTGTTTTACCTTGATCCCATTATTCAAATTGAGAAGTAGCTAAGCCATTTATGAAAAGGTAGAGTCCAATCTAAATATTGGTCCTCATCCTCTAAAGTTTGATCACTTAAAAATTGAAAAGGCACTGAAAACATAGTCCTAAAATTGGAAAATGAAAGGTTAGACCCCATTATTAAATAACGTGATAAGCAAAGGAAATTATCTTGACACACTAAAAATATTAAGGGTCATTGATTCATAATTGAGTAAGTGAATTGATAAAGGCCTTATTTATGATAGAGATCATTAAAACACTAAAATGAACATATCAATTATAACTAAATCACTTAGCAAGTGAAGGGCCTTCTTGATACAAAGATATTAACTAACCATCTGTACATATTCTTTATGTTGGTCCTGACCCTCATGGATTAAGAAAAATAAAGAAACATCAAAATGAAAAGAAGTTCGAATCTCATGAAAATTTAAGTTTCTTTCTAAGAAAAAGTGATTTGGGAAACCTCCAATTTATAGCCTGGATGGCAATGGAGAAAGGCCTTGTTTGGGGTTATATATTCCTATTGGTAGTATAGTAATGCCCAAATCTTCCTCTCTTTATCCAAAATTCTATAAATAAAGTACCTCTAAATGAGCTGTGAGTACCTAAGATATGTCTAAGCTTGCCTAGTGGATTCAAAATAACAACAATATCACTCTTTGCAAAAAAAATGATCCTTTGATGGAATTAAAGCCCAAAATGTTGTTTCTTGAATTAGAATTAATCACTCTCTTTCCTCCAAGTTCATCTAAAGGGAACCTTGGTTACTTATATCATAGTTTAGTAATGGAGGTCTATAGTTTTTATTCTAAATGTTGATGCAGTGTTTTTCCTACAGTAGTCACTATTTTTTGTGACCAACATGCCCCATTTTCATATTTTCAAATGAGGAACCTATTTTAGCTTACAATTTCTATGTTCAAGTTTTATATAGAGATGAATCAATCCATGTCTATGATGAAATTCATTATTTTAGGTTTGATTCTTTTATTAAGAATGAAATCTTGATCTGACCCTAAGTTGAGTGAGTATCCCTATAGTTTCTCCAGTAGTTTGTTTGATGCCTAAGTTTAAAGGTCTAAATTGACATATCTATTAAATGTTTTCTATACATCTATGTGGCTTTTAGTATTATGATGTTCATATTCATATTCTAGTTTTTTGTATTAATTGAGATAACTTTTTATTTGTTTTGTTATTTTTAAGAGTGTTCTTACCCCATGGGGCCACCCTACCAAAACTTATTAGTCCAACTTAGAAAGTTTCCCCTACAATATGAATGACTGTCATACTTAGTCATTTTGTCAAAGTTTACTTACATAGACCATCACCACACATCTATTTTTTTACATAGAAAAACTATCAAATTTAATAGTGACAATGAATTCAAATTCTAATGGCTAAGTCTCTAAGTTATAATTCTAATGGTTAGGCCTTGAGCTCTAGGATTGTTCTGCATATTGGCACCTAACTTTATAACAAAGGATATTATAAAATGATTAAATATTTTCTTTAATGAGCCCTTATATTCATATGATTGAGATGCGTGGCATCATCTCACTTAGATGTTAAACATTAGAGGGGGAGATTTGAAACTTTTTTCATCTTCTTAAGACACCATATTTCCAAGAATATTCTTGAAAATATGGTGTCTTAAGAAGATGAGCACTTGAGCAATTGGGCTTGTGCCATGTGTCTTCATCTTAGTTTATATATTCTTTAAATTAAAAATGGCTAAGGAAAATATTCCACAAGGCCCTAAGATCTGAGATCATTTCACATATCTCCATCTTGTTCCTCTAGAGTAAAACAAAAGTAGGGCCAAGTATCAAATATTGAATACCCTTAGAATAAATGATATTATGCCATTTTACATGATCCCACTCATTTTAGTCCTATAGGTAGAGGCCCAAGTCCCAAGGTTTATTGTTCATCCAGATAAATGAGATCATCCCATGTTTTATGATATTGATTAATGTAAAATATGAGAAAACACATACTCCAAATGTTGGCAAGTATCCAAAAAATGGGGGTCATCCACATGGCAACATCTTATTAGCCTAGAGCTTGTAGAAAAATATGCACATTTTGAGGTATAAATCACTCTAGATAAGTGAGATCATGCAATGTGGCATGATCCCATTCACCCATGACTTATTAGACATGCTAATGAATATCTCCATAGTCAAATATTGAAGACCCCCCAAATATGCAAGATCCCTCCACATGGAAGCATCGTGGCCATCTAGAGCCTATAGACTTAGCACAAGATAATGTGAAGCCTAAAAGGCCTTAGATTAACAAGATTAAACTAGTGTTGACATCCCATTATTCTGGATTAAACAATGAAGCAGTCCAAATCCTAAGTTCCCCAATCAATTAGATAAATGAGATCATCTCATGTGTCACTATCCTACTCATATGTGGCTAACAAAAGTAGGTTGAAGTCTTGAATTTACTCAAGAACCTAGACAAGCAAGGATATTCCATGTGGTAACATCTTGCTAAATTATAGCCTACAAACTCAGTAAAAGATTATACAAAGCTAACAAGCCTCGATATTAATTGGATTAGGCCATATTCTTGTATCCCACCAAATCATGGTTGAAAGGCCAAAAACAAGGAAATTAAGGCCCAAGTTCACAAAAATTAGACATATGGAAAATTATATGACTCAATAAAGTGACTAAGAGGCTAAAATCAACAAGACTACGCCATGGATAAACATCTCACTCACTTGCTACTAAAAGTGGCTTAAGATACTAAGTGTTGAGTTAAAACCCAATGAAATAACAAATACGTGCCAAGTGTCAAATTGAGAATAAATTAGACCTGATATAAGGCAAAGTCAAGGCACAAAGATAAGGTCCACAAACCCTAATTAAATAAAAAATGGAAAAGTGTTAAAATCCCAAAGAATTTGATTGGGTCACTTGTTTCAACTTCGATGCATATGTAAGAGATAATAAGGTATACCCCAAGGAATTATGGCTAGAAACTTCTCTTTTTTAATAAGGACTATGTAGTCAAAGATATTGATGAAGCACCATGTATCTATCCCCTCAGTCATTCATAATGCTACAAATATAAAAGAGGTGTGTGCTCCCCAAACTAAATATGCACAACATATTTAGTAAATACACTCCTAAATGAGTCATTTGTCACTTTTCATGTCTTATGCCTCATCAATTAATCATTGACAACTCAATAAATCTTGTTAGAACCATTGGGATGCAATCTACATCAAACCTCTACTCAGGGCTCTTTAATGGGCCATAGAATTCTATTTTGACTAATCTATTATAGGATGAGGAATCTTCTAACATAATATTTTTTTAACCATTTTAGGCCATAATGGCCAAGAGTGGGATTGCATGCCTCTTAGAGGCAAGACCTATCTCTCCCTTTTATATAAACTACTACCTAGTATGTTATAAGGGTCAACTCTATTTTCAAATAAACACTGTCAGAATAAAATTGTTTTTTTATGTAAATGTGTATGGATACCTTGCAATCCTTCCATTTTATTTTACTTTAATGGATCAATACTAATGTTATAAGACTATAATTTTGATTTTCTATGGATTTTATGCATTGACTAAGATGTGCTTCTACTATTTTAGTTAGGTTCTTTAATTAATTTCACTTTATTTAAAGTTTATAAGGATCTATGTGTAATCAAATACAAACCTATGTGCAGTTCATTTATTAAACGAATCTTTGAATTAAACATATGTATTTTCTCCTCAGACTCCCTCCCTATGTGACTGAGGCCTGAGCTATCATGAAACTTGGTATGCAGTGGTGTAACTATATCTAAGCATGTTATGGTCATGAATTATTCACATTCCCTTTAAATCATAAGACTTTATTTTGAAATTAACCTCCCTCACTTTTGATTTTTATTTATGAATAAGTGATCTTTCCATTCTTTTAGAAATGGTGAGTTGAAGTAAATTAGAGATATGAAATTCAATGTGTTTTAATTGGTCTAGTTAAGAGTGTATAAGTTTTGTAAGTTAGTGATAAAATTGGTATTGGACTTATGGTGGTAACATTACATCTCTTGGAGACCTAATCTGAGTAAACTATTTAATTTAGCCTTATGCCTATATATCATGCCCGATATTTCCTTAGTAATAATTCTAAAATGAGAGGATACAAGTCCCATAATTATTCACCAAGCTTGCTCAATGTATATAGCCTCATAGGTGTAAATGGGGCTGAGATCCTAGACTATGGCTCAAAAAGAAAAAAATATATGCTTTTTTGATATGCCATGAGGTATGTGAAAACTAAATTACCTATATATTGATGTATAATGGATTTAGAATTGAATCAATATCCTTCACACCACGACTCAGGTAAAACTAAAGACTACTTTTCCCATAATGAAAATCTTATGAGTTTTAAATCTATTGGAACACATTTATAGAAAGAAAGAAAAAAAAATCAAATCAAACACAAGGAAATATTTTTGTGCATGAAAATTAGGAATTCAGTGTAAAACTCCAAGGTTAGATAGAAATCTTACATAAACTATCAATCAAATCTAGTAAAGGGAAATATATTTCTTTTTAGCATTTAGGAATCATGAATTTAGCTAAAACCTTCAAAAAAGAATTAATTAAAAAAAAACATTAAAATGTAAATGTTCACCAATATGTTTTACCCTATTTTTTATTTAACAAGTGAATGTTGTTTAATAGGTATAAAACTTGATAAATCTATTCATATTTTAATGTATGGAATTCAAACACAAAAGTAGAATTGATTGAAATTAAGACTGATATGTGACATATGCTAAAAATATTAAATACAATAAAATACAATATATTTAGATTTTATGATTAACTATAAAATGGTTGATAGTGACAAACCAAATAAAACTATACTATAATAGCTCAGGATCATGAGTAGAGATTTTGAGTATATCTAGATAGCTATATACTCCATAGATAGTAATTCAAGAT
This sequence comes from Torreya grandis, assembly GCA_037957365.1. Classification (NCBI taxonomy): domain Eukaryota; kingdom Viridiplantae; phylum Streptophyta; class Pinopsida; order Cupressales; family Taxaceae; genus Torreya; species Torreya grandis. Next base: position 1,261,464 of record JARHVA010002868.1, read on the forward strand.
GATCATTTCTATTGGATAATTTTTTTTCTATATTGTCCATGAATAAAATACAATTTATCCACCTTTTATACCTACATTTTCTAAGTGGGTTGAGATATTTTAATTCTAATATTGGATCAAAAAAAATTCTATATTCTTTCTTTACCTTATAAACCCTAGGGCTACTTGTGAGAGCTATAAACTTGGAAAAAATAGAGGGAAATAGTACTGGACTATATTAACCCCAAGAAACTCATTATGATGATTAAATAAATCATACATATTCAAATATGTCGAATAAAGAATCAAACCACATGTACTTCTCCCACCTAGAATGATTGTGTGAGTTTTCTCCTTGACTATATATATATGTAGCTAGCTTTTTGGCCTTCATAATTAAAAATGGTATCTATTGACTTGATTTGAAATGATTTAGACTTTCCTTGTGATTGATCTTAGTGAATGATCTTAAATCTGGGAAGAATAGATCATATGTTTTTCAATGTACAGTAGTGTATGTGTTTTATCTAAGATTTTATTAATGAAATAATAACCCCTTAATAAGATATACATTAATAGACTATAATTTGATTATAGATTGGTAAATTATTCATAACATTTTAGTTCTAAAATAATGATTCAACATGTAAGTTAAAAATATTTTCAATAAATAAATACAAGATAGTAGAAAAATATTTAGTTTATTTATCATACTTTATTAATCTATATAGATTGAGTTTATGACTTGAAAATATGTGAAGTCACTATGTTCTATTCATTTATAGATTTGATAACTTTTTCTATTTCTAGGACAAATTTGACAAAAAATATATGGTATAAATAATTGGTCTTGAACTCTATGGGTTGAACTTAATCATGTGAATGAAATTTATTTGTAATTGACATTTATTTTTGGTTTGGATCATAACCAAAAAAATAGAAATAATATTAGTAGTTTGTCTTGACCCATATGGATCAATATTGACCATATAATAGTAAGATTCTAATTTTTTATTAAATGATTCACTTGGTTTAATAATGTATTTTACCATAATATTATCCCTTTCAATGTGTGCACATGTACCTAAAATATCAAACCCTAGTTTCCTACACAAACTCTTGAGATATCAAATAAGAAGGGAATCAAACAAACATGATTGAGTTGGACTAAACTTGGTCAATCACCATTAAAGTACCAAGAATTGCAATAAATTTTAAATTCTATAAATAGAGTTAAAACTTAAATGTATTTTTTCTAATTAATTGCATTTATGAAATGATGAATCAAATCTAGATGTTTTTTTCTCCTAGCTTACTCTTGGCACAAGCATGAAAATGCAACATTACTTCTAATGTATTTCTAGTGATTCAATGCAAGTAATATGTCTCCTACAAATGTTTTATATATAGGAACCTTTTAAAATTTAATTTAAAAACCTAATGACATGCAAAAAAAACCCAAATAACATGAAAGGGACAAATAAATGACTAGAAAAGGAATTATGTCAAAATGTAATTCAAAAATATCAAGGGTCAAGATTGATCATAAGGGGCCAAGATCAATGGTCTATCTTGACACTCATAGTCAATCATGTCCTATGATAAACATAATTTCAAAATGAAAAAAGAGTTTATGTATATCTATATTTAAATGTGACTCAAGTAGTAGGTGGGAAAAGTGGACCACAAAGTAATATAAAAACAACAAATTAAAAATGGGGAAGAATAAAATACATGTACCATTAAGTAATTAATTCTAAGCTAAGGTCCATATGAGCAAAAAGGATAAATATATTTTAAAAAATGGATATGCCAATTTTAGGTGTCTATAATTAACCCCCCATTTAATCTATCATTTTAGTGGAACTTCAAACACTAGATAAAAGGGAAAAAGAGAATGCAAACTTATGTAGATAATTGATATGTAGAATCACCATGTTCCATAATGATCTAGAGTGTTCCTACAAAAATAATATGTATGAAATTAGATAATATTAATGTCCAAGTGAAACAAAATATATAACCATACATGAAAACTTGTAAATATTATTCAAGGAATGATTACACATGAATGTGTGCCCTAGAGAAATGGGAATGCTAAGGGTCAAGAGTTGACCCGATCACTATGGAGAAGAAGAGGGAACAAGTAGTATCTTTTCATTTCCTAGAAAAGGAAATGGAAAAATTAAAAAGTGGTCTATGTGATGAGTATAACCATTGAGGAATCAAAAAACACCAACGTGCTAACTCTAGTAACCATGTTGTTAGATAATATTTTCCTTCTGTAAGAAACTAGAGAATTAAGGGTGATCAAGCCCCAATTTAAATCTTACCTATATATAAAATAAAACCCATTGATGGTGTAGAAACCTTAATTTATGTTGTTGGTATTTATAACCCAAAGATAGAAATAGGTTAGAATCTATAATGTATTCACAAGCTATAGTGCTGGAGGGCATAAAATCTCCAAGTTATGCACTATGCAGTTTAATTGACTCATCCATGACAGATGGATTTTAGTTTTTTTTTAGTTTATTCCTTAGTTATTGTATGAATGATTAAAATAAAATGGATAATATCCATGCCTATACAATGCCCACGAATACAACATAGTATTGAAAATATGACATGAATATGTATCATGCCCCCATTGTGATAAATGTAAAATATGTAATTATATATAGATGTAGTTTTTAAAAAAATTATTTGAATATTGTGCTTGAATATGTATCATGCACACCAAAATTTATGAATTTGTACTTTCCCCTTGTTATGAGAGTTTATATGTATGGCATATGCCCTTATATTCTATACCAATAATTAAATTTTTGAACCATTTAACATTATTTGACACTATGATTTTTATCATTTTAAATATCTAATCTCTAATTTGTGATATAATTAAATATGCATGGTATATTCCCCTAAATATTGTACCAATATCTAAACCCTTGAGGTTATACTGTGGCATAGTAAATGCTCAATATATGAATTAAATTAGTTTTGTAGCAATTTTTTATTTATCTTGTGTTTTCCCCCTTTTTGATGTGAGAGATAATATTATTAAATCAATTGTGTTGAAATATATACATATTTGAACAAGTTAAATTAGTTAGAATTGTTAGAGTTTTGAGTATGTTATTTGGATTTTATCATTATGTGAGTCATATTATTTTTTATATAGTATAAATGATAGAATAATAAATATTTTCATTCAATTACAATATGTTTGCCAAGACAATGGCATTTGGATTTTGATTTGTGAAAATGATCATTTTTGAAGGTGATGTAGGTTATCCAATAACATTAGGATGTAGGATAAGGTGTCATATGTGTCATAATGTAATTGACATGGATTTGTTTTTGATAAATAGGACTCAAGATATCACTGCCACAATTTTTTTATCCCTGACCAAATTAAATGCTCAATAAGCATGGTAAATAATATTGTAAAAAATTCAAATAATATAAATAATAGGGTGAAAAAGGTTATTGTAATTTAATTTTCACCATTGTATTGTGCAAATTGAGCTCTGATTTATTGATATGCCTAACAAATAGGTTTATATTTTCTTTGATTCAAATGCTTATAAACTAATTTATAGACACAAACTCTACATGGTCTATTTCTTACCAATACTACTCAATCTTTCCAATAAAATGTATGATCTTATGTCATTTTTGATGAAATGTTGAATTTTGGATTTTTTTTTTTGTTTTGGGATTTTTTTAGAGTTGAAAATGTAAAATGGATAATTTTAACTTGTCAAGACAATATCATCCCATTTATAATGTTATTATCCTTAATGTGATGATATTGTCCCATATAGGACATTATTGTCTAATGCTCCTGACCTTTTTGGGTTGATGTTATCACTTTTTATATGGGTAATTTTGTTGAATATTTTTCATGTAAATTATATTTAATTGATTTTGAAACTTATATGATTTTGTTAATGTATTTTGTGTTTGCAGCATTATCTTCATGAACAAGATTTTTGATATGGGATAAATATGAATACATTACTTGAGCTTGGGTTTAATGATGCAGATTGAAAGATATTGAAGGATGCTAATTCAACATACATTGGCCGATAGGGACAAGTTTCATATAACATGTATTTGATGACTACATTGGCTAATAGGTGGAACTAATATATAATATGATTGTTAGGAATCTTATTAGTTTGAAAAGGTGCACTAATAGGTTTTAGTTTACCATCTAGTTGAAACATAGGTATGATGCAATCATCACTACTATCATTACATTCTAATACCACATCTTCACATAAATTGGAAACATTGCATATATGAGCATTCATATCACTTGAAGTTTGTAAAGGAGAAATGACATCATTTTGAATGTCACCAAGGTTTACATGTACTATTTAACTATACCATTATTTTTATGAAAGAGATGAAGAAATATTATGCTTATGTGCATCAATTTTTGTTTCTAAAGAGATAAAATAAATAACACTTATTATTTCTAGAGAGATAAAATGAGTGTCACATTTTAATTTTGTAACATTCACATCATCTTGAGAGAAATAAAATCAAATATTGCTTTCATAACATTTGCGTCATCTAGATGAAAATAAAAACCACATTTTACTTTGGTAACATTTGCATCATATAGAGAGATAAAATGGGAATCACATTCTACTTTTTTAACATTTGCATCATCTAGAGAGGAAAGAAGAATTGTAGAGATATTAGTAATGATACCCCCCTTTTGGGGAGAGGGATGAGATCTGTGATTGAGGAGGTTGAGCCAAAATTGATGACTAGTGGATTATGAATAGTAACAAGGTTGGTATAGTTAATTTGACCTCAGACTTGGTCAACACACCTGGGACAATCTATAACATCACTTAAAATGCTCACATGTTCATTTTTATCTTGAAACTTAAATCTCAAACCTCATTTGGTGACCATCTCTCTTTGCTCTCTAGACCTTCACATACAAACCACAAAAGTCTTTTAAATTGACCTTCTAACCACTATCCAAGCTCTCAACACCTCATATACATGCCATAAAACCTCTTATCATTCTTAACCACTACCATAAATCCTTTATATGCTTTGACAACACCTCTTGACACCTCTTTAGGTCATGCAAGGTATAAAACTAGTCTAGTTGTAGACTAAGAATTAAGGTCTTACCCTTGTAGGCTCACCTTGAAACTCTTACAAGTGATCTAATTCCTCATATGCATGCTCAAGCAACCTTATATGACATCTTATAACTCTATGCATCCATCTCACCAATCCACCATGCTAAAATCTTCTTACTAGGACTTTATAGGCCATGACTAGTGCGATGACTAGGCTTCTCAAGCACATTCTAGTTACTTTTGTAACATTTGCATCATATAAATATAAGACAAGAGTCAAATTATACTTTTATAACATTATATCATCTAGTGAGAGAAAAGGAGATCACACTATATTTTTATAACATTTATATCATTAGTGAGAAAAGTAGAATTAAATTATACCTTTATAACATCTACATTGTATATATCATGGTAAGTATCCAGGAATGTAAGAATAATGTTATCATAAATTTTATTTATGCATTCCTTTTTATTGTAATGCACTTTTATTTTGTAATAGTAAATGTGATGAAGTGAGGTATACAACTGTAAAGATAATCAATGCATATTTTCAAATAAATAATCTTAAAATTGTAATTCATGTAACATGAGAGCAATAAGAATATGTGCACTAGTATCATGTTCCTCTTGTTTTAATGTATGATTAAGAGTAGAGTATAAAGAGGGAATAACTGAGTTAGGTTATTATATTTTAGAACTACTATATTCATTTTCTTCTTAATTATATGCTTCTTCATAATCATAAATATAAGCATTTATTTCATAATCATATTCCTCATATACATCATTAAAATTATTAATTATACAATGAACGTCATTAGTCCATTCATTAAAATAATAATAATAATAATAATAATAATAATAATAATAATAATAATAATAATAATAATAATAATAATAATAATAATAAGGTATAATGTTGTTGGAAAATAGAAAATCCAAAAGATGGGCACTATTAGCGTTTTTAATAGGGGTAGACAATCTAGGAATTTAATACTCTAAGATGGGAAAAAAGGAAAAAAAATCTTGAAACACATTCCCAATGACAAATTCCAAATCAAAAATTTATAATAAAAGTTAGAATAAACTATAAGAGTTTACTAATATGTTTTATGTAAAATTGGATTAATGAAACAATAACCCATTAATTAGATAAAAACTAATAAAATATAATTTGACTATAGATTTTGGGATACTCATAAAAATACAATGCGACAACAATGATTCAACATGGAAGTTCAAGAAGATTACAATAAATAAATACAAGAGGGTAGAGAAAGACTTAGCTTATTTATTGCACTTCCCTGAAACTAATTTTTTAATTTAAAATTGCATGAAGGGATTATGTTATGTTCATTTATATATTTGAAAATTATATATATTATAGGTAAAAATTGATAGAAAGGAGATGGTACCAATAATTTGTCTTGATCCCTATGGGTTGATCTTGACCTTATGAACGTAGGTTTCTTTGTAATTAATAGTTTTTATAGTCTGGGTCAAAACCAAAAGAAGAGAGTGTATACACATAATATTTTCAAACTTTTATTGATTACTAAAAATTTGTATCTTATAGGAACCTATCGAGTCTCAATATATCTAAGAGCATGCCTTAAGCGATGTATTGGGAAAAGGGTGGGTAGATCATTAGTGTTTCACAAGCTTGTTTTCCCTTTTACCACTTGCTATCTAAGGGATCACTTTCTATCTACACACTTGTCTCTTAAAACCATTTAAACTAAGCTTATTCTTCTCAGTCCTACTTCCTCCAGTCTTTTCTTCTTTCTATTCCTCCTTTTATTACCTTAACATATTTTTTGATTGCTGGTTATATTGGGTTGATTGGGTTGACATCGTATAGTTTAGGGGCATTCTTTACTTTCTTGGTTAATTAGCCTTTCAAATGACCTAGCACAGAACTAGTAAATTGTCCCCAAAAACACATTGGGTCAATTGGGTCAACCCTATACATCCAACATTATCGAAAGGATTTAGGGTAAGATCTGCCTATATATACAAGGTCATTTCTCACCATTTCATAAGAGAAGAATTATTAGTGAAGAAATACGAGCAAAAATCTACTTATTGACCATTCTACCTAAGGAATAAAGCTTAGGGTTCCATAATTTATTTGGAGATATGAATCTTGTCTTGTGGATAAGTCTTTTGGATGCTTAAATAGGTTATGTAGCCTAAAGCTAATGTATATTGGTTATCCTTACATATTACAACAATCTCTTGTGAAGCACCTTGGCCAAGGGAGAGATTGAGGCTCAGCAGGTTCTTCTTCAAAGGCAAGTATTTCTAACTTTATTTCTCCTTTGTAAGAGTAGATAGATAGTGCATTTGTATTCTTCTCTCCATGTATTAGGATTTTGAATACATTGAGGTGAGTATATGTCTTCTAATACATGTTTAGTTTAGTTGTTGTTTTATTGTTTCTAACCCCCACTTTGTACCATAATTTTTGGTAAGCACTAGATTAGATTTTTATTTTTTGTTATTAGAATAGAGTGAACATTTAAAACCTTAGGACTTCATTAAGGTTGTTGTGTCATTATGTTAGACTATAGGATTTGGAACCCTTACTAGAATAATATGATGTGATAAATGATACAAGTGACCCCCTAATTAGGTCTGGCAAAGACCCATATTGGTCATGCTCCAACTTAACAAGTGTATTCCCAATCAGAAGTGTAGGTGTGATCTATCTTATCTGATTTAGGATTAATTCATAAACATAATGCATTTCCAATTACATACATTCTGATGAACTCAATGTGAATCAACCCTTGTAGGATTTTGTTCACTTTTACTTCATTTATTTTTATCATCATTTTGATCATATATTTTGACATAATGGATTGATTCTATTAACCCAATTATTTTTCTCTATGCATAGGTTTTTAGGAACAGACAACTAAATCAACCCAGTCAACCTAGTATAGGTTTTTAGCCTTTCAAACATCTAGTTCAGCCTGATAGGTTCACCTAGTTGACCCCTTATAGATTTTAGCTCCTTTTTAGTAGGTTCCTATATATCTTGATCGATTCTATCGACCTAACTTTCAAGTTTCTCAAGCATACTTCAAGGTTCTTCATCAATAATCTTCCTTCATTGCATCTCTAATCCACCAAGGTTACTTTCTACTTCTCCATTTATTTATTTTATATCTTTCATTTTATAGTTTGTAGTATTTAAAACTTCCCTTACATAGTCAACTAGATCGACACTGTTGACCCAGTTATGTGTTCTGTGTACTGTCTAAAATAACTAGATCAACACTGTCGACCCAGTTCATTTAAAAACCTTGATTCCAAAGTACATGTTTGACCCTATCAAACCTATTATATATTTTGTTCATATAATTTCCACATTATAACTTGTTTTAAAGTTGGAATTAAACTCATATCTATTAGTAATTAGCTCACACATTTCTTTTCTTGTTGTTTGCATGCTTAGAATAGTTCACATAATCTAATTAGGGGATTTTCAATTTAATCACTTAGTTTCACTATTTCTATTTTATGCACACATGACCAAATCACATAACATAAAAAATAACTTTAAAATTTATCTACCCTAAGCCAACATACTTGGATTTCATCACTAAGGGGGAAGCCAACTTGATGCTCTGGTCAAGTATAAAATGTGGTTAATGGTATATTTTGGCTAAGCACCCATTACCCTTATTACTGTAGTGTGTGAAGTGATGGGGTAGGCCAAAATACCAACCTTGTATCATTTCCACTATATTCTCTTTCATCCTAAACTATCTAAAACAATCCTTAGATTTCTATCTAGTACCTTGCTTATAGCCAACTTCCAATTACATTTAAAATCATTCTTAATAATTTAATAAACAATTAGGTGGACCAATTAATTATCTTTACTTTCCAAGTTGATTGATTTCTCTTTGCTCAATTATGTGTGCAAAACTTGCATTATCCAACGTTAGTGAAAGGTTTTGCTTTGTGTGCCTCAATTGGATTGGCTAGTGTTGATCCAATTGACTATTTGTTTCCTTTTAGCACTTATTTACATTAATTACAAATATTTATTATTAATAAATTGTATCAAATTTATCCTCTTCCATTTTGCATTCTATATGTCATCATGAATCCAACAGACTTTATGGTTTACAAAATGGATGAGTAGAAATAAAGATATAGGCAAAACAAAGAATTTGCTTGTTTCTAGGCTCTGTTCACTATATAGGATCGACCCAGTCAACCCTATACTATTTACAAACCTTTTTTAGCCTCTATCCACTATACAAGATCAATCCAGTCAATTGTGTACTATTTATAGACCTTTTTTAGTATCTATTTGTTGTATAGGATCGACCTAGTCGATCTTGTACTATTTATAGACCCTTTTCAGCCCTTGTTTGCTATATAAGATCAACCCAGTCAACCCTGTACTAATATATATCACTTTTTTTCCCTTGTGTGGTTATCTAGTCTTGTTTCATCATGATGACATATTTTCAACCTTATATTAGTCCATAACATTGCATAATTAAGGATTTGGATAATAACCTCACTTATTTCATTACTTTTGATGACACTATCTAATTTTTTCCTTCACCTTCTCCTAAAACAAAACCACTCACTACACAATGTAATGTAGTTGAGGTCACTCATCCTACCAATTTTGGGAATCCTCCACCTACAAAGAATCCTCTTCCCATAATACTAACAATCCTCTTCCTACCAACACTAATATCCCTCTTACAAATACCAACCCACCTATTGATACAACTCAACTTCTTGCACAAATCATACAAAAAATGCACATCATAAAAACAACAAATCAATCTCAAGTGAAAAAAATTAAACAACATTTATGAAACATAATTAGTCAACCACCTCAAGTCATCATGTCTCAACCAAATCAAAATTTTATCCCTCCTCTTCTTAGAGATGCCAATGGGAATAGCATTCCTCAACCTCTAATGAATAAAAAAATTGTTCAAGATATTCAAAATTAACTTTTATCCCCATTTATTGCATCCATATATATTATAAACATTTCTCCAATAATCACATATAATGGGACTAAGGACCCTACTATCTTTCTTAAGTCTTTTGGCAATCTCTATAAGAAATGGGTCCAAACTAACACCTTTGCTACCACAAAGATCTTAGCCAAAAACTTTGTTGGTGATGCACTTGAATGATATGACCAACTCTATAGATATTCCATTTTACAAATAGAAGATTTAGTCAATGATCTAGTGAAGGAATTCCAACATGATGACCTTGCTAAAGATTAATTTAGCCATTTCATCAATGTCAAACAACTTCCTAATGAATCTGCTCATACTTTCATTAAATGATAGAAGTCTCTTTCTCATAAAGTGGACCATAACATCAATGATGACACTCTTTTAAAACTATTTATCACAGCCCTTAAGGTTCCCCTTCAATACAAAGTTTTAATCTTTTCTCCTAAAACTTTAGAAGAAGCCTTAGACCAAGAACAAAGGCAAAACTTTCTTATGACTCAATTTGAACCACCTCAAACAACTAATGAATCAACTTATCAATCATTTTATCATAACATTAATTCATCCAAGCCTCCCCAACCTCAAAATTGAGCATTCAAATTTTAACCAATTTTAACCTAACCCACCCACCCTTGACTCTCAAACAACTTCAAAAAAAATTACCACTATCTAAATCCATGATCTTTGATCCTTCCAAACCTCCTCCAAAATGGTACAATCTTGATAAATTTTGTTGGTGGCATGCTACTATAGGTCATTCTTATGAGTCTTATCTTGATCTCCATATTTAAATCTTGCTACTTTAACAAAATAATGTTATCAAGACTATCTTCAAGCTTCTCAAATTAAATCTCAAGTGTCATAAACACATCAAAATCAACTACCTAATGATCAACAACAATCATCCCATACATATACCTCATATGATAATTTTATTCAAACCATAGTTTATCCTTCTTCCTACACTAATAAAGAAATAATAACTAACATGAACAACTTTAAACATATTGTTACATCCATTGAACCTCAACCTATTGGGTCACATGAGCCAAAAGAGTAATTAGTTCAAATGCCTACTCCAAAGCATATTATACATGGTCCTCCTTTACCTCCTTTATCTCCTCATACCTATTCTAAACATCATATGTCAAATTCAACATCCTTAAAATTTAACAAACCAAAACATTTACCTATCTTCAAATGTACCTATTAACTCAGTGCAAATCATTCTAATGGTTCAATGTTACCTCACTCCAACTCAATGTTGGGGCATCTTGTGATTCCCATCCACATGTCCCTTCATAATTTTGGGCATAAATGGAATTCCATACCTACATTTATTTACCCTTTGGGGAATCTTGTGATGCTCACTCTTATTCTACAATGCATAATAACAAATAAATCTAGCTTCAAAAAAGCTTTTGAGACTTATAGACTTGTATTTCACATGCTCATTTTTGATATAGATGTTAGCATAGGTCTTACTTGTTATCTTGTCTCATTTTCTTTGTTTTTTTTCATTTTTATTTCCTTCCTTTACTTTAATTATACTAGAATCATTGTTTGCCTTTACATTTTTTGGTCTTCTTCCACATTACGTTTGGCATTTATTTTCATTTTTCTCTTTATATAACTCTTTCATTTGTCTTGTTATGTCATTATTTGCCTTAGTATATTTATGACCATTTCCCCCCTTTCTTTAGAATTTACCTCTTGATGTACCATAGTCTTGTTTCTCTTTTGACATCTTTCTTTTGGTACCCTCATGGGTTTCTCTTTTGTGAGTTGCTTTGTAAGACCATGGATAGGACCTGACGTCCCTCATAAAACTACCATATTTTTTACTTACCTTAATTTATCTTTCATCTTGATTATTGGCACCCTCATGGGTTTCTATTTTATGAATTTTTAGGTAAGATCATGGATAGGACCCGACCCTCCTCATAAACTCACCATATTTTCATATTTTTATGATCCTTGTTCTCAAACTTTAGCTTTTGCTTCTTTTGTTAGATGAAATTTGCAAAAAAATTTGTGTTAGCATGTTTTCCTCCATTTCCCTCATTATTATGATAATAAATCACACTTTACTATCATTGTATCCCTCTTTTCCCTTTGTCACATTTTTTATGATTTGAAACAATTTGAATTGTTTCATGTGTCACTCCTCTTGATTTCCCCTTTCCTTTCACTCCACATTGGATAAAACAAGGTCAAAGTCAAGATATAACTTTTATTTCACCTTGATTTATGAGACTCTTAGACCCCATTCTCTTTTAAGTTTGATTCTCTTATCAACCTTGTCCCAAGTATTCAAATTAAAGTCATCTTTAGCACCCATGTTTAATTTTTTTAATCCATATGGAGGAGGAATAAAAAAACCATCAAGAAAGTTAAAAGACAAATCAATTAAATAAAAAGGCAATGATATCTAAAAGGTAACATAAAAATCTTAAAATTCAACATCACACCAAAAGACATGATTACAAGAACATCTCCTATCTCCAATTGAAGCTCAAACTCCATAGTTTTCCTCACATAGAGTTGAGGTCTTTTGGGGTATAGTAAGCCAATAGATTAGAATAAGGGATTTCAAAAAAATCTATGGTGATACCTACTTTCTCATGCAAGTACCCAATCTTTGTAGTAGACTGATGGATTTGTAAGAGGTCCTGAAGAATAGGGAACACATCATGGGGATGTAGGTCCATTTTAATTTTCATGCATTTATCCTTCATCGGATAATCTATACACTCCATTTGTTGACCTAAGACTTGTGTAGCTAGGAAAAGTTCTTCAGAGTCCTTAAGGTCGACAATCCTCTTGTTTTGACAAACCTAATTTGAGTGTCTAAATTTGATAAAGAGTTCCTCTACCTTGGTTTCTCATTCATTCTCCCCTCCACCCATTTCATTTCCCCCCTTGATAGGCAAATTGTGATTCTAAATCTATCTTTCCTCTTCTAATTATTCCTTCTTCTTCATCTCTTAAAAAAATTCTAGCATTACTTTGTTTTAGTTTTATCTATCCTTAGATCAAAAAAACATGTTTGAGTAACTATGGATCACTCTTTTCTTTCATTTGTCATTATTTTACTACCCTTCTATTGTGGATAGTTGAGTCCACACCCTTTTTCCATTATTACATATATGCCTTCTTCATGTTTGTCTCACATCTTCAATTACATTTCATTTTCTTTCTTTCATGTTTTCCTTTTCTCCTATCTTACATGAGCTTAATTTTCACTTTCTTAAATATCTTTGTTAGAGTTTTCTTGCATTGACATACTTTTTTTCCATTTATGATTTACATTCTTTACAATATCATTTGTCATTTATTCAATATCATTTGTCATTTATTTCTTTTCATTTGTCATTCATTTTCCAATCATTTGCCAATCATTTGTCATTCATTTTCCATTTTTTTCATTTATTTGCCTTAAATATTCTAAAAAACCTTGCTTTACCAATCCTAAATTGCCAATTATCTTATTTTTTTCCACTACAATATGTTTATATCCAATTTTTTTTGGCTATTGTTTGCACCAAATTCTATAGGTTCATCTACTTTTATCTACATTGGACACCTTAACAACACTAAGTTAAGTTAAAGTTATGTGTTTTTTAATTCATTCCTTTCATTTATCTTATTTGCTTCTTACTGTACTTTACTTAGAATTAGCATTGTGTGTTATCATGTTTTATTTTGAAGCACCATCCTGCGTTGCACTTACATGACACATGATGAGCTTCGAGTGGTGAAAATATGTACACATAATATTTTCAAACTTTTATTGATTACTAACACTTTGTATCTTATAGAAACCTATCAAGTCTTAATCTCTCTGAGTGCATGCCTTAAGTGGTGTACCAAGAAAGGGGTGGGTAGACCATTTGTGTTTCATAATATTTTTGTACCTTTTTCCGCTTGCCATCTACACACATGTATGCTAAAACCATTTACCCTAAGCTTATTCTTCTCAGTCCTACCTCCTCTAGTCTTTTCCTCTTTCCATTCCTCCTTTTCTTGCCTTAACATCCTTTTTGACTATCGATTGTACTGGGTCGATTGGGTCAACCCAATATAGTTTAGGGGCATTCTTTAATTTCTTGGTTTGTAAGCCTTTCAACTGACCTAACACAGACCTAGTAAATTGTACCTAAAAATACATTGGGTTAACTGGGTCAACCCTGTACAACTGATGTTCCTAGAAGGATTTAGGGTAAGATCTACCTATATATACAAGGTCATTTCCTACCATTTCATAAGAGAAGAATTATTAGTGAAGAAGTGCGAGTGAACATCTACTTATTGACCATTCTACTTGAGAAATAAATCTTAGGGTTCCATACTTTATTTGGAGATACAAATCTTGTCTTATGGAGAAGTATTTTAGGTGCTTAAATAGGTTATATATCCTAGACCTGATTTATCTTGGTTATCCTTACATACCACAACAATATCTTGTGAAGCACCTTGGCCAAGGGAGATATTGAAGCTCAACGGGTTCATCTTCAAAGGTAAGTATTCCTAACTTTATTTCTCCTTTATAAGAGTAGACAGATAATGCATTTTTATTCTTCTCTCCATGTATTAGGATTCTATATACATTGACATGAATATATGTCTTCTAATACATGTTTAGTTTAGTTGTTTTATTATTTATAACACCCACTTTGTGCCACAAGTTTTGGTGAGCACTATATTAGGTTTTGATTTATTTTTATTAGAATAGAGTGACCATTTAAAACCTTAGGAATCCATTAGGGTTTTTGTGTGATTGTGTTAGACTGTAGGCTTTGGAACCCTTCCTAACATAATATATTGTGATAAATGATACAAGTGATACCCTAATTGGGTATACTATATCCCCATATTGGTCATGTACCTGATTAATAAGTGTATCCCTAATCAAAAGTGTAGGTGTGATCTATCTTATCTATTCTAGGATTAATTCATAGACATGATGCATTTTTTATTGCATATAGGGAGTCAATACCAATGCTCAGTCTTGACTCCTATGGGTCAGTCTTGACCCTATAATAATAAGATTTTAATTCTTTTAATAATGTTTAACCTGATTTAGTAATGTATTTTCATACCTTATTATCATTTTTGACATGTGCACATTGTTATATTATCTTTTAGAATAATAGAGTTTTATTGCTAATTAATAAATAGGTCTAGAACAAAGTAAATCAATAAATAATATGTAGGAATTAAGCTACTGATTTGTATAGATAAATTGTATTTTTTATTTTTCTAAAAATATTAATAAATTAAGAGAAATTTGACTTAGCTTATTCTCATCTATCCAAACTAAGATAGAGTCTAATATTGGAGGAGCAAGATTGGGAGACTATCAGAAACAAGATCCTAGAGATTGTTTTTAGATTAGATGGGAGCACCTAAAGTGGGACACCCTACTATCTAAAGTTGTAGTCCTTTTTCAACACTATTGTTTATGTGATATATTTTTTTTGGGTTTTTATTGGTAGGTTTGTGTTACCCTATCAATAAAATATCAAAGCCTAGAGGTCTGTGGATCTCATTGTGCATCTATTTTAATATTAAAAAACCTAAGAAATCTTTGTGCTTGATCTTGAATGAAAATTTGGGAAAGAGAGAGAAGGGGTTAGTGTGTAAAGGATACGTTAGATGCACTTCACACCCTGTGTGTGGGTACACTACCTACATACCAATACTTTGAGGAGGGATCAAGCTAGTGTAGTTCTCCCATTGAAGTGATTAGTGCAATTATTTATGAAAAATGTAACTAGATGTGAAATTAGATGTACTTTAGATGGCTAGGGACTGGTGCAAATATTTTAATAATCTTGGAATGGTATTGGAAGATTGTATGCAAAGAATATGGAAAAGTGCTTGAGTGTACTTTCTTGTATTCTTGAATTTTTCCTATACATGAGTGCCAACCCTTCTAAATGGACTTTGAATGGTATTTTATAGGGAATCTAATGATCATGGGTTAAATGAATTCTCATTAGGCTAACAAGGAAAAGGATTTAGAAGAATCTAACTGTTAGGAACAAAAATGCACTTGGACAACAATGCAAAAATTGGGCCACCCTAGGTTTCAGTGCTCTTATCCAAGTTGGGCACTATTATCCAGAGGGAATGAGACCTGGGGGGTAGATATGGGCCTAAAATAGCTACATAGTTTTGTAATGGTTAAGTCTAAAATGTTGTGGATGACTAGGAATTAGTGAAATAAGATCCTAGAAGGGTTATATAAGCAAGTAGGAAGACCTATGGATTGGGTGTCATTAGTCATGCTTAAGTAATCCAATTTCATATTTTACATGATTACATTTGCCCCCCTTTTATTATAATGATGAAACAAAACAAAATAATAGGATAAAGGAAAGTAGAAATCATACATGAACTTACCTATAATAGAGAATCTCATGAAGTTGTGTGATGTTGGATGTGCATAGAGAGAGCACACTATGAGGTGTGAATCTATTATGATGCTAGATTATGATGGATGATGCTAGGTATGTGTTGAATCAAAAGTAATATCATGAATGGAGTTGAGTATTCAATTCACTAGAAGGTGGCTCAATAATGTAAAGGCTGGCCCTTTGGCTTCATCATCTCCAACTAAGTGAAGATAATTAATCATGCGTATATCAATCAATGTTTGGAATGTGTGTCTAATCGCTCTAAATAGGTGGCTCAAGAATATAAAGGCTGGCCCTTTAGATCCATTATTTTCCCATGAAGTGAAGCTATGAAGTGATACTGGTATATAATAGATGTCATATGAGATGGCTCATAGATCCCATGGATGTTCTAAAAATTTGATAATGTGGCATGGATAGCCTAAATGTATGCTAAAAACTAGGCCACTCTTAGCCATTTTGAAAGATAAAGGTTAAGATTGTATGAAAGCCACTCTAAAATTGATGTACTATGCTTATGTGAAAGCCAACTCAAGAACTCAAGTACTCAAAAAATTAAAATTGTATGAAATTTAAACTTGAAAGTGATGCCAACCACCTACATATGGAGTAAGACACACAACTATTGAGAATGCCTAAACAATAAATTGAACTCAAAAACAAAAATAAGACCAATGTGTCATGCATATTTCCCCCAATCACAGGTGTCTAGAACATGGATTCTGATCTAGAAGTTATGTCAACTACTTAATCTAAAATTGAAAGTGGGAATCATCATACCGTGCATGATAACCCCCTATATCTACATTCTCTAAGAAAACTGTTGATTTTGACTGATTTGGATGTGTAAAAACTATAGCTGAGCTAAATTTTTTGCATATTACTATAAAAATTGATTATTTTTTCCTAGATAGGAGTGTCAAAATGAGGAAACTCTTGTGTTTGGTACTACTATCCATTTTTGACGTTGTTCTATGTTAAAACTAGTTACTGATCTAGAATTGTCACTATTTTTTTGTTCAATTTTGACTAGTTTAACATTTGGATTCTAAATTGGGTGAATGCTATCGTATTGACTGTTAGGAGCTTTGATCTCTATGACAAAACCCCTATTTGTTGCTCCCTCTTCTGAGGGTAGGAATGATGAACCTGTAATGACTACCATCAAAAGAAAAAGTTTTGCAAGTGTGCTAAGTTGTATAGATATATGATATAACAGTGACATTTGATAAGATATTTCTAGATATAGCAATGTTTGTATTGATAGATTGTTAGATCAATAGGGGAATGCCTAGATAGAATAATAATGTAAAATCATGTGCAAATTACTGAATTAGAATTAGAAATGTTAGATGTTATTGTTAATTGGAGGGATAGAACATGATGTATATCATGACATCCAAGAAAATAAGGTAAATGCATGATACGGATCATGGCATTGCAAACATGGACAAGAAATTAAGCAACAAGCATACAAGGGTGGCCAAGGGGCAATACAAACAAGGGACATGGGCACATGTCACTCAAACTAGAAATCAAGCATACAAGGCATGTTCAAATGCTACATACACATACAAGTGAAACAAGCAAAGTTGACATAGGGGCCATAGGGACATGGAAGAATACAAGCAAAGGACATTGAAAAATGTCTTAGGAACACATAAATAGAAGTAAAGGACATTTGAAAATGTCCTAAGGCACACATAAGAGACAAATAAAAAATGGAAATGCAATCACACAAGCTACGCTAAGTGAGAAGAGAAAACATGTAATAACTAGAATGATACAAGCACATCTAACTTAATCAAGGAAAATGTGAAAGTATGAAAAACATGTATAGTAAAAGACTAGGTATATGCTAAGAGATACATAAGTGCTAGATACTAGTGAAATGTTGATATAGTAATCTATGTAATCTAGAAAGTAATATACATCATCATGATAACTCATAGTGGGTAGTGTAGGAATGACATAACCTAGATGGTGTAGTCATGTAGAAGATGTCCCCAGTGGGTTTTTATATCAATGTGTGTCTCAAATGTAGAAGTAGGAATGCCTTTTCAATGGGTAGAGTGAAGTAATCAAGTAGCTAGATGTCACTACACACACTCAAAAAAGATCAAGTGAAGCATGGTAATGCAGAAAAATTGACATACAATAGCATGAAATAGTGAACGTAAGCCCTAACATGATAATAGTAACGTAAAACATAGATGATGCATACAATCAACATGTTTTTAGTATTTTGATATATTTGATTTTATTTTTTTGTATTTTTTGTTGGATATAAGTTATGTATAGGAAAAACTAGGAAGAAAAGATACTAATCGATGAGTCTCAGATGAGACTCCCTGTCATGGTGTCTTGTAACGAACAACTAAATCATGCATGATCATGAGGCATGATTGAATGTATAAGATTGTGAAGCTGAAATCTATATATGTTATAACTACTCTAAAATATCTAAAGTGGAAACCAAATGTGGGGTACCCTTATAACTCTAAGAAATAGATGAAACTATAGGGATCTTAGGGACCCATCTAAAAGTAGAATAAGCTCTCTGAATAGGTGCTCTTTATATAGCTGCATGAGACCTCAATGTTAGTAATCTAGGTGTAAACACTGTAACTAGAAACTATCTAGAATATTGAAGCTATGGAGGTGTATAACCCTCTGTACTAGCAATGGATTTCATAACTTTGGTTGGATCTGAAGTGGAAGCAAAAATATAACTGGAGGAGAAATTAAAATAGGTGAAAGAACTGGAGTTGGTGACTATAAGATGGTAAATGGCTCTGAAGTGGGGAGTGATGACTTACAAAAAACTCCATTGACTGTAATAAACTGATTAGCATGAATGAATTTCATGCATCTATGAACTATAGAAGGTACTACCCTAAGTTTTTGAATCCATGGTTGACTTAGTAATATGTCAAAAACTCCTACACTGACAACTATAGTGAATTATATTGCCAAATACGTAGGACCAACCTATAGTATAAATAATATTTCACCAATGAACTCTATATATGACCACTAAAACCACTGATAATTATGTCTATCAGAGTGATATCCTACTTTGAATAACCCAAATGTTGTAGTAGTGTAAAATTACACATGTTAAGGATGGAACCATTATCAATAAGTACATTATGAATAGGTTGATTATGAATATGCACTCTGATAAAAAGTGCATTATAACTTGAATCATCCTCCATAATTCCTTGATCTGAGAAATATATCGAAGGTCTGGCTAGAACATTGGACTCATACACACCTATCATATCTCTCAAAGGATGTGACTCAACTCAAGGTGCTTGGTATGTAGTTGGTGGAGGATGTGTATGGTATGTATGGTGAACACTTGATGTGTCCTCTTTCTCCTATTTATAATGTTGTGGGAATGGATTTTAGAAGATTTTCAAAGATTTATCTTGTGTTGGCTTTGCCTTTAGAGGCTCAATTGAAGTTCCCAGATCAAGTAGATTATCATCTATCAAGTCCTATATATTATGTCTCACGCGGATGCATCTATTGGTTTTGTGGCCTGGTGCCTTATGAAATTCACAAAATGCCTATTGATCATATCCCTATGGAAGAGGCTTTGCTAGGTCAAATTCTTGAATAGGAGGGAGAGAGATGATGTTACATTCTAATAATTGTTATAAAACCTTGGTTTTAGAAACTAGTAGATTGGTAAATGCATGACAAGGAGGTGTAGATAAAACCAAATGTTGAGGGGGCTCTAAAGCCACATTGACTATTGGTTGAATCTGATCCTTATTTTCATTGACTTTGAACTCATATGGGACTTTTTTATGACTCTTATTTATTTTGTCTGAGATAATTGAGTACTTAAGTTTGCCCATTGAAATTAGCTTGACTTCTTTATCCTTGAGTGTATGACATAATTTGGTGAAGAAAGAGAATATTTTGAACATAATAGATTCATGCAATGCTAGTAGAAGTCTCTATTTAAAGATGTCCTATAACTCTTGATCAGCCATGAGGCTACTTAGATTAGCCAGAATAGTCTTGTATCTAAGAACATAATCTGTGAGGTGCTCATTTGACTTTTGTTTCTATTAGACAAATTGTGCATAAGAAACATTATCACCAATGTTGATATTGAAATGTGCTAGGAACATCTCTATTAAAGGATTGAATGCAGTGATCGACTGATTTAGTAGACTATAAAACCATTGTAAAACATAATCCTTTAGACTCTATGGAAATAGCTTGGTAAGTATCTAGTAATTGGGTACATAATCCAAACATGCTACATGAAAAGATCTCAAATGTGTCTCTAGATCACCCTTACCATCATATAGAGTGATCTTGGGTCGAACAAAACTTGGTGGTAAGGGTGTAGAAGAAATGTGACATGCCAATGGTGTATATAGTAAAGCAAAAGAATCCAATTCCTATGTAGGTATAGAAAAACCTTGCTCAATATGTTTCACCTTGGATTGAAGATATATTATCTCTTGTACAAGGGCTACCACATCAAGAGATAGGGATATACTAGTTGTAACTGGTGGCACAAAATAAGGTTGGGATGTTATAGGGGGTGGTTGAGACATAGTTGCTTCCATAGTGTCATTTACAACTGGCTACTATATTGTTTGAGAAGATTTCCCATTGGTCACTTTTTGTTGTTCTTCTTGTATAATTCTAAGCATGTCATCTTGCATTTACGGATGTTTAGTTAAGAGTTATTGAAGTTCTCTTTTATCAGTTTCATCAAAATTGGTATATTGGGCCATTAGTAAAGTAGAAAAACAATTTGAAAGGTGTTTGAATGTTTTGCAATAAGTTTTAATGTGTAATGTGCTAAAAGGGGAAAGTACTAAATATAAGAAATGTAAAGTCCAAAAAATAGTGAATTGAAATTTGCACAAAAAAGATACTGAGCTATTGAACATGTAAGGTGATACCTCAAGAAAAATAGGAGCTAATACATTTAACTAGGGATTTTTCAAAAATATTTGTGCAAACTAATATGAATTTTTAAATTTGAAATTAATTTTCTAAGTTTGATAGGCAAATAAAAATTTAGAAAATGATTAGAAAATTATTGGAAAATAGTTGCAATCTAGGGATTTTGAATGAATTTTTTAAAATTAGTGTGATAATTTTAAAAATTTAATATGAATTTATAGAAAGTTTATAGAATTGTACTTGAAAAAATTAGGCAAAAAAAAACAATTTTTTTTTCTAAAATTAGCAATATATTTTTCCTAGTGTTTGAAATGTGTTTATATGCAAAAATGACCTAATATGTGCAAACTAGGGTTTTAACAAAATATGCAATAATTTTACAATTTATTTTTAGATTTATGATTTTTAAATATAGAAAAAATTAGGAAATTATGGAAAAAAATAAAAAATAATTATCCCTAGGGTTTTTAGGGTTTTTGTGCAAAATTCAAAGTAAGTCAAGTTCACTAAATGTTTTATTATTTTTTAAAATAATAGAGTTTTATTCCTAATTAATAAACAAGTATGGAACAAAGTAAATCAGTAAATAATATGTAAGAATTAAGCTACTAATTTTTATAAACAGATTGTATTTTTGCCTTTTCTAAAAATAGTAATAATTGAGAGAAATCTGACTTAGCTTATTCTAAACTGTTTAGACTAAGACAGGGTCTGATACTGAAGGATTAGGACTAGGAAACTATCAAAAATAGGATCTTGGAGCTCATTTCTAGATTGGATAGGAGCATCGAAAGTGGGACACCCTATTTTTTGGTACTGTAGTCCTTTTTTGGCATTGTTGTCTAGGTGATATGATTTTTTTGGGTTATGCTCGATAGGTCTTTGTTACCTTTTCAATGAAATATCAAAGCTTGGAGGTCTATGGAGCTCACTATGAATCTATTTTAGTCTTCAAAAATCTTAGGAGCTCTTTGTGCTTGATCTTGAATGAAAATTTGGGAAAGAGAGAGAAAGGGTTAGTGTGTAAAGGGTATACTAGATGCATTTCACACCCCATGTGTGGGCATGTTGCCTACATACCAATACTATGAGGAGGGATCAAGGTAATGTAGTTATCCCATTGAATTTCTTGGTGCAATTGTGTATGGAAAATGCAACTAGATGCAAAATTAGATGTACTTTAGATGGCTAGGGATTGGTGTAAAGATTTAAATAAGCTTGGAATTGTATTTTAAGGTCGTATGTAGAGAATAGGGATAAGTACTTGAGTGTACTTGATTGTATTCTTGATTCTTTCCTATAAATGAGTGCCAACGCTTCTAAATGGACTTTGAATGGCCTTTTATATGGAATCTAATGATCATGGGTTAATTAAATTCATGTTATACTAACAAGGAAAAGAATAAGCATTTGGAAGAATATGATTGTTAGGAACAAAAATGCACATGGACAATAGCACCAAAATTAGGACACTCTAGGTTTCACCACTCCTATCTAAGTTGGATACTATTTTCTAGAGGGAATGAGACCTAGGGGGATAGATATGGGCCTAAAAGAACTATCTAGGTCTATAAGGGTTAAGTCTGGAAGGTTGTAAATGACTGGGAATCAGTGAAAGAAGAGGCTGGAAGGGTTGTGTAAGCAAGTAGAAAGACTTATGGATTGGGTGTCATTATCCATGCTTAAGTCATCTAATTTTGCATTTTACATGACTACACACATATACTTAAAATATAAAAACCTAGTTTCTAGCATATACACTTTAAATATTAACTAGGCAAAATCTAGTGAAAGAGATTGGGTTAGATTGACCTTGGTCAATCCTTAACTAAATACCAAAAACTATATTTCATTACCAGTGCTCTGAAGAGGGATCAAAATCAAACTTATTTCTCTCACATATGTGTGCCCGCACGCCTGCATGCCCACATTTGTGAGATGATGAATGTAGTTCTAGATTTTTTTCCCTAGATTACCCTTGGCATAAACATATGAATGTAATGATACTTATGATTTAGCTCTATTGATTCAATAAAAGTAATGTGTAACTTCTAAATAACTCTTGAAATTTGAGAAATGCTCATCCTAAATTTCTCGTATCAACTCTCTATTTAAGAACCTTTTGGAATTTGAATTCAAAACCTAGTGGTGAATAAAATAGACCCAAATAAAATTAAAGGAAACAAAAATGATAGATAAAAAGGGAAATGTGAAAAATGGAATTCAAAATATCAAGGGTCAGGATTGACCAGAAGGGGTCAAAGTTGATGGTCTATCTTAACCCTTACTAGTCGATCCTATCCTATGATAAGCACAACCACAAAAAGACAAAAAGGGTTTAAAGATCTCTATTTTTAAAGGACACTCAAGTAATGTGGGAAAGGAAATGGGAATAAAAAGTCATAAACATATAAAAAATTAAAAATGGAGAAACATAAAATACATGCACCACTAAGTGCTTAATTCTTAACTAAGGTCCATTTAAGAAAAGTGGCTAAAAGACATTATAAAACATAGATTGTTTCAAATTCAGGTGTCTACAATATGTGCTCAATAGATAGTGCCAAGTTAGCCATGATGAATGGCCTTTGATTTTTATTTATAATAAAAAAACTATAATTTTCTTTAGCCTACCCTTTGAAATATCTCAGAAGACCCAAATAGATATTTTGAATTCAAAACCTAGTCACTAATTATTATCAGGAGAAGGCCACACTAAGTAGACAAGTCCATGGCAACATACCTATTTTCCTAGCATAGACTTGTCTTGAATAATCAAGGATAACTACCCTTAGGTTGGAAACAATATGAAAGTGATATAAAGAGGGTTGAACATTGCTTTGGAAATTTTTTATAGTAGTGATAATGAACAAAGTGTCAAGCCCACATATAGATAAATGACTTAGAGAAATGATGAATAAGAGTCATGTAATTATGTGAAAGTTAAGTGGTTTAAGATGCGTCAAGAATTGTCAAGTATATGTGACCAAATTTAGATGTCTATACCCCATCAATACTTAATTCCTAAAAAGAATGAAATATTGAATTTTTAATGTAAAAAAACATTTTTAAGACTTAAAGATACATGTATCACTCACCATGTTTTAGTCATTGTAAATTTTATAAATATATAAATAATTGATTACTTGCACAATAACCCATTTTTATAAATTACTCATTCAAATATAATAAAACAAATTTTTTTAAAACTAAAATTTAAAAGAATGACATTAATATGCATTGGGTGGCACATAAAAATAATAATTTAAACGCATATTCATAATTTTGATTTTAATTTTAAATCAATGATATAAGCCCAACATTCACATTTATATAAAAAGGATGGAAAATGATTGAATGTATGACACTTCTATATATTATATCTATCAAAAATGATAGTCGTGTTATATTTATTTATAGAAGAAGACTAAATAATCAAATGTAATTCAATCCCACTTGAATTGATCATAATGATAAAGTTCATTGATTGGGATGGTTATATCGATGCTACTATCTAATTTGAACATAGGTGTCTAGTATGAAATACCTACTAAAACTAGATGCAACCACTTGGATCCTTATGGGTTCTTCATCACCTTTACTTTAGTGCATTTAGATCTAGGTCATGGATGGTTGCTCCTTATCAAATAGTAAAACTCTGGTTCTTCATCTTCATAGTGGTTATGGGAAAAGTGAGTTAGTGGACACATGTTGTTGAGCTACCCCAAAGAACCCTCTATCAATGAGTATTGCCTATATAACCAATACTCTAAGAAGCCCTCAAACATATATAGTTCTCCCCTACATGTTGGATTATGTGTGAATCATGCAATGTGTGATAAACAAGTACAATAATGGCCTAGATTGTAACTTGGAAAATATGTTTCATGGAATGCTTATTCATTACTTTAGACATGTAGATATGTTATTCATGTGACTAATATGGGAATTGGATAAAATAGGGAAGCTTTACTCACCTAAGTGCTTGATTAAGTATTTTTTGGTTTGTCCTAGGTGAGGAAGAAATGTAGATTGATATTATATTTATACCAATATCTTTGGATAATATCTCACATAAAATCACTTAGGTTGACCATAAGAATACATTTCATTTGAAAATTGGATGACTTTATGGTAATGAACACTTGTGTTGGAATAGGAGACTTGCATTGACATATGCATCTAAATGGGACACAAGTGTCTAGGTAGCTAGAAAAGAAGCCCATGTCCAAAATTTGCATAGATAGAAGATAAACAACTTTATAACATTCTAGACAAGATATAAGCTCTGTGTCATTAAAATGACATTGGTCAGACTAAGAGATAAGTAATTAGGCACAAAGAAATAGTGTACATGAGCCTTTTGACATCAAAAAAAATTTAAAAGTTAAAAGTACATCCAAGATATGTATATGCCAAGTGTACAAGATTGAGGTACTATATAAATCAAAATTAGTGTCTACACAAACTCTAATTTAATTTTCTCACTTACGTGTGTGTGTGAAATGATGAATTCATATATAGAGATTTTTTCCCTAACTTACCCTTTGCACAAGCATGCAAATGTAACAATATTTTTGATGTAACTCTAGTGATTCAATGCAAGTAATGTATAACTTTTCAATAGATCTTGAAATTTGGGAAATGTTCATCTTAAATTTATCCTAACAACTCTATATGTATAGGAACCTTTTAGAATTTGAATTAAAAACCTAGTCACCCATAAAACAAACCCAAATAACATTAAAGGGACCAAAAGCAACATATAGAAAAGGAAATGTGTCAAAATGGAATTCAAAATATCAAGGATCAGGATTGACCTGAAGGGGTCAAGATTGATGGTCTATCTTAACCCTTACTAGTCGATCCTATCTTGGGATAAGCATAACCTTGAAAATATGAAAATGGTTAGAGATCTTTCTTTTTAAAAGTGACTCAAGTAACATGGGTGAGAAAAGGGAATCACAAAGTCATAGTAAAATCACAATTTAAAAATGGAAAAGCATAAAATACATGGACCACTAAGTGCTTAATTCTTAACTAAGGTCTATCTAAGGAAAGTGGTTAAAAGACATTGTAAGACAAGGATTGTGCCAATTTTGGGTGTCTACAATATGTGCTTAATAGATAGCGCCAAGATAGCCTTATTGAATGGCATTTGATTTGTATTTATAGTAAAAGAAAATACAATTTTATTTAGCCGACCTTGCAAAACAACTCAGAAGACCCAAATGAATATTTTGAATTTAGAAACTAGTCATTAATTGATGCATGGAAAAGGTTGTGCAGTAAGTGGACAAGTTTGTGGCAACATACTTATTTGCCTAGCATAGACTTGTTTTGAAGAATCAAAGACATTTGCTAAAGGTGGGCAACAATATGAGAGTGATATAGAGAGGTTTGAGCATTCGTTTGGAAATTTTGTATAACAATGACGAACAACAAAAGATCAAGACCACATATAGATAAATGACTTAGAGAAATGATAAATAAGAATCATATAATTACATGAAATTCAAATGGTTTAAGATGCATAAAAAATTTACATTGTCAAATATATGTGACCAAATTTAAATGTCAATACACTCATCATTACTTAATTCCTCTACAAATAACATTCTTAATGTAAAAATAATTTTTAAGATTTAAAGATACTTGTATCACTCTCCACATTTTTAGTCATTTTAATATATATATATATATATATATATATATATATATATATATATATATATATATACACATATATATATACACACATATATACATACATATATACATATACATATACATATATATATATATAAATAATTAAGTCGTTGCAAAATAACCCATTATTCTACATAATCATTGTAATGGAATTTAACGAATTCAGTAAAAATAAAATTTAAAAGAATGACATTAATATTCGTTGGGTGGCATATCAAAGTAATAATTTAAAACATATTCGGAATTTTGATTTTAATTTTAAGCCAATGATATAAGCCCAATAGTGACATTTATATAAAAAGGATGGAAAATTGATTGAATGTATGACACTTTTGTAGATTATATCTATCGAAAATGATAGCCGGGTTATATTTATCTGCAAAAGAAGACTAAATAATCGAGTCTACAACTCAATCCCGCTTGAATTGCTCAAAATGTTAAAATTCATTGACCGTGATTAAAAAAATAAAATGAAAAAAATCCATTTCAGTCTGAACCAAAATTCATTGGAAGAATTAGTCAATCGATATCGATCTGAATGTTTTCGAATCCCTTACCCTGCCTTCCACACCATTTCCATGCATTTGCTCACCTCTTTTCTTTGGCAAATCATATCAGTAAAGTCTTCGCGTTCGCTTTTAAATCCATTTGTCTGCCCTGAAATCAATCCCATCTTTTCCTCTCATTCAGCTCAGCCCAATTCAGTGATTCCCTGTAATGTTTAGACATTCAATGAAAAAATAATTATGGGAAGTGCTTCCTCTTTAATATCTCGCCCACGCCCGATCGAACCTGGAAATGCTTTTGATCAAATTGCACCAACCTGTACAACCTTGTCTAAATCTAGATCACCGCCCTGTGACGTTTTTATTAACCATCATGGAAGTGATGTCAAACACAAACTTGCCAGTACTATCTTCCACACACTCCATCTCATGGGACTGCGGCCTTTTCTTGATGTCGAAGCACTCCAGCCTGGCGATATTATACCAACAGAATTACAACACGCAATAACTAGTTCTTCCCTTCATATTGCCATTTCCCCCCCCAGCTATGCGCGATCCCCCTGGTGTTTGGCCGAGCTTTCCTTCATGCTCAAAACTGGAACTAAAATCATTCCAATTTTCTATTATGTTCAGCCCTCTGACCTCAGATGGATTGTTCAAGGCAAAGGAATCTATGCCCCTGCATTTTCACAGCATCAAAATAATGGTAGATATACCGCAGAAAAGCTTGAAGATTGGAAAACAGCGCTCCAACTCGTTCCATTTCATGACGGCTTTATGGTTAATGATAATGTGTAAGCATTAAATGCTTCGTTTCATTATAGATTTGTGAAATATTTAGATCTCACCTGTTTCGTCTGTTAATTATAGTTGAGAAATGCTTATTCCATTTTGATTTTGATTTTGGTTCCAAATGTTTAGGGATGAGGGGAGGCTTTTGAGGGATATTGTGAATTCTGTACAACAATCCTTACCAAAAACACCTGTTGGAAGAAGAAAAAAGAAAAATTATACCAGCGAAGTTTGGAAGGTGATGGCAACCGCGTGCTTAGGACTGTCAGGGCCGGTGCTGCCTCCATACCCTACAACCGAGATGAAGGTAGACAGGTGGTCGATATCAGCACAGACCATCCTGGTGCTACCTTCATACGGTACAACGGAGGTGAATGTAAATGGGTGGCAAGGACCTTCAATGCCAGCACAGACTGTCCTGGTGCAGCCTCCATACCCTACAACACAGGTGAATGTAAATGGGCAGATAAGATGGTCAATGCTGGCACAGACTGTCTTGACGTTACCTCCATATTATAAAACGGAGGTAAATGTAAACCAATGGTCAGTGCCGACATAAACCGTCCAACCACAACATCTATATGGTGTAACAGAGGTGAATGTAAATGGATGGCCAGGATGGTCAATACCACTACAGACCGTGCTGACATTGCTTCCATATCATACAACGGAGGTGAATTTAAATGGGTGGTCAGTGTGAAATTTGTAGCTACAGCTGCATCAACCTGAAAGAAAAAACAAATAGAGCAGCAAGAAAAACAGAGTACAAAGAAGAAAAAAAACAAAGCAAGAACAATATGCAGATTTTATTGTATTTCCTTAATAATAAAAAAGGCCTTAACAAAGGTTACAAAAGCTAATCAACCGCAGCAAAGAGAAGTGGTGAAAAAGATAGAACAACAGAGTTCAATTGCTGTTTAACCATCCTTATTTGCATGAAGATGGTGAAAACAAAGGAACTGCAGTAATCATTCGTTAACACATTATGCATTAGTTAGCTTAGATAAATAGGCAGTTAGCTTGGCATTGGACTGCCCCTGAGGGAAGAGAAATTGACGCTAACACCCCCCCCCTTAATTAAGGAGAAAAGAAAAAAGAAGAGGAAAGAGGGAAAACCCTGTGGGAACAAAACCCCCCCTCAAAAGAGACACTAACTACACATGGCAGCTATTGTGTTGCAGTGTTCTTCACACCAAGAAGGTCTCGTAGAAAATGAAATTTTTTCTCAGTGAATGTCTTCGTCAAGATGTCGGCAATCTATTCAGAAGTGGCACAGTACTGCAAGTCGATGACTCCATCATGTATCAATTCGCAGATGAAGTGCATGTGGATCTCGATGTGTTTGGTCTATTGCCGCTGTATGAGATCTCTACAAACTTTTAGTGTACTCTGATTGTCACACCAAATGACAGTCGGACGATGAAAGAGGGTACCAAGCTTAGTTAGGAAGTGTTGCAACCAAATGACTTGAATGGTAACGTTGATTGCACCTCTATATTCAGCCTCTGTTGATGATAAAGCAATGGTAGATTGCTTCTTACTTGACCAGCAAATGGGCCCTAATCCCAAACTAAGAACATATCCTGAAGTGGACTTGCGATCAATGTTATCACCAGCCCAGTTAGAATCAGTGTAGCCAATGAGATCCAAAACACAACTTTCTGAATAATGAATCCCATAGCAAATGGCTCCCTGGACATAGTGAAGTATACGCTTGGCAGCGTTCCAATGTAGCTCATGCGGCTCTTGCATGTATCTAGAAACAAAACAACCCCCATTGCATATGAGAGATCTGGATGAGTGTGAGTGAGATAAAGAAGACTCCCCACAAGTTGACGGTAGTGTGTGCAATCAACCAATGGTGTATCCTTGCCATTTTCAAGCTTGACCCCTGATAGGAAAGGTGTGACAGCTGACTTGCAGTCAGTCATGTGAAACCGAACCAAGAGATCTAGTGCATACTTGGATTGAGCAACTGTGATTCCTGATTGATTCTGGCTGATTTCAAGACCACGAAAAAAATGTAGGAGACCCATGTCTGTCATATAAAATCTATCATACAAAATAGTTTTAATTGCAACAATTGTGGTGGGTGAATCCCTTGTTATTAGTAGATCATCTACATAGAGTACTATGAGCAACAAAGAATCAGATGTTCTTAGCATATAAAGATTTGGATTAGATTTGCATCGTATGAAATTTTGAGACAGAAGATAAGAATCCATTTTAGCATACCAAGCTCTAGGTGCCTGCTTGAGGCCAAAGAGTGACTTCTTGAGTCCACATACCAATGAGGAATTTTGTATATACCCTTGTGGCTGCTCCATGTAGATCTCCTCCTTGAGATCACTGTGAAGAAATGCATTCTTCACATCCATGTGATGAACCTCCCACCTTCTTGATGCTGCAATGGCAAGAGCCAATCGAATGGAGTCCATTTTTGCCACTGGAGCAAAAGTCTCATCATAGTCAATGCCATGAACTTGTTGAAAACCTTTGGTGACCAACCGTGCTTTGTATCTGCTCACATGTCCATCTGCTGATTTATTTGACCTATAGACCCATTTACATCTGACAAGCTTGCGATTGGAAGGAAGTGGAACCAAATCCCAAGTTTGGTTTGCAATGAGGGAGTTGTACTCCTCATCCATGGCTGCTTCCCAAAGAGGATTCCCTGTAGCTTGTACATAAGTCTGAGGGTCAGATGCTAGAACCACATAGGCATGTATCGACATGATGGGCTCAGTAGCTGAGAGCGCATGAAGGACTTCATATATATTAGTTAAGCTCCTTGTTCTATGATTTTCCACATGGGATACTGAATCATCACTAGAATCCAAATCAAGGATTGGTTGTGGATCATCATATGCATGATTATGTTCCTTTGAATCAGATTCAGAAATATCTGAAATAAGATCAGAATGATTGTATGTATCTCTGAGATCTGTAAGAGGAGGAAGCATAGAGGTGGTGACATGTTGTTCTTGATATGCATGTGGAAGACTTTCATCAAAGTAGACACTCCTCTCAATGAAGAGTGTTTCTATGGAAAGATCTATTAGCTTGTATCCCTTTACACCATCTGGATATCCAACAAAGATGCATTCTTTGCTTTGAGGCTCCGAAGCCTTCCTCTTATCTACAAGAATGCGTGCCCAAGCACGGGATCCAAAGATGCTGAAATGTGTGACTTCTAGTTGCATGCCTCTCCATGCTTCAAAAGGTGTTTGTCCTGTGATAGATTTGTGAAAAGATCTATTTTGTATGTATGAAGCACAGTTGATTGCTTCATCCCACAATTTAGAGGGAAGGGACCTAGCATGCAACATGCAGCTGGCCATCTCTTTCAAAGATTAGTTCTTCCTCTCAGCTACCCCATTTTGCTATGGAGTGTATGGAACTGTGTTCTACAATTGTATTCCTGCTTCATCACAAAGATGTTGGACATCATTGTTGACATACTCCCCTCCATTATCTATGCGGAGGATCTTGATCATTTTCCCAGAATGCTTTTCTGCATGGGCTTTGAAAATCTTGAGATTCTCAAACACCTCAGATTTGAATTTGAGAAAATACACCCATGTGTATCTTGTGCAATCATCAATGAATGTTAGCACATATCTGGCTTTGCTCATGGAAGGTTCAGGAAATGGACCCATAAGATCACTGTGAACAAGATCTAAAGGAGAAGAGGCTCTCCATGCATTCCCCTTTGGAAACTTTTCTTGTGGATGCTTTCCAAGAGCACATCCTTCACAAATTCCATCAGAAAAGTCTATGGCTGACAAGCCTTTAACCATTCCCTGTTTTTTAAGTTGCTGCATGTATCTAAAATTTAAATGACCAAATCTTTCATGCCAAATTCTAATTTCATCATTTTCATGTGTTAGAAATAAAGTAGAATTTGATTTAGCAACAAAATCAGAAAAAGTGTACAGATGAGATTGATGATTTGCCTTACCAACAACAATTTTGGAGTTGTCTTGCATGTCAAATATGGTCACCGAATCAGGGGTGAATTCAACTCTCCTACCAGTTCCAGTATGTGTCATTTGATACACAGAAAGAAGATTAACAGAAAGCTTTGGAATATGTAAGACATTCTCAAAACTTCCAATTCCAACCTCTACCCTCCCTATTCCAGGTGCCTCTATAGGAGAACTATCTCCCATGAGAATAGGAGACCTAGAATATGGTTTCAAAGAAGAAAGACCATCTTTTGTGGCTGCCATGTGATGTGAAGCTCCAGAGTCTATGATCCATGCATCTGAAGAAGAATGAATAACAATCAATGCATGAGCATTGTCTCTTATTTCAGGTGCTTTTTCTTCCTGCTTCTTCTTGGCACTCTCAGGGATAAGGCTACTAAGATTATGTTGTTGAAGTGTCTGAGCCATGAGATCAATGGTCTTCTTCATGCATGATGATTCTGGATGGTATCCACGGTTGCAATAGCTGCACTTTGATTGGCCCTTTTTGTCCTTTTCTTTTGAGCCAGTAGATCCATCTAGAGGTTTGGGATTGCCTTCCTTTCTTGGATATGAATCCTTTTTCCCTTTGCCTTTGAATTGCGGGTTGGATTTGGTATTGTTCTTCCCACTTTCTTGCACAACAAGTGCATGAGCTTTGGAATTCTTCAATGTGCCCATTGCCATTGCCATTGCCTCCATACCATACAATGGAGGTGGAGGTCAACAAGTGGCTAGCCTGGCCAATACCAACTCAAACCATTCCTACACCACTTGCATATTGTACGACTACATACGTCTATGTATTCTTAATGGATGGAAATCAAAACTTGACAAAATGTTCACTCCTTCATGTTGTATGTAGGGGTTAAATTTGACGGTCACCCCTACCCATCAAGAATTTTTTTTGTGACTTTTTAAAATTAATGTCATCTTGTACATGACGTGCATTTCTCATTTTTGACTTTCATAATTTTTATATGGCTATGAAATCCTATTCTATATTAAGTATGTGTAAATATATGCAATACTATAACTTAGAATAATATTTTGTATTGTGGAATTATCCAATAAGAAAATAGGAAAAACTTACCACACCATACAATCACATTGAGTTATGTTATACAGATTTTAGAGGGTTTGATTGGAAAAATATTGTGCCCAAACAAAATTTAAACCCTTAATATTTGTAGTTTGTTAGCAAAAGCAATTGCAACCCAATCAGACTGCATGGAGGACCATTGCAACTGATTTATTTCAGCAAGTCCTGTGTAAGCTAGTATTAGACTAGGGCCTCCACCCTCTACCACTAGCTGATTAGCAGTTGACAACTTCCATATAAGAGACCTTGCATCATCTCCAACAATGCAAATATGACAGGGGCTGTGAGGAGCCCATGCAAGGGTATTCACACTAGCTTGATGCCTTTGGATCTCCGCAAAAGTTATAGTTGGATATCTGATATCCAAGACAACCACCTCACAACTATCCATCAAAATAGTGGCCATGAACCTTGGGTTCTACTTGTTCCATCCTAATCGAAGCAATGGAGTATCAGGCTGTGAAATTTCATAAATGATAGTTGAATTCTTTTTATCCCTCAAATAAAAAACTCTCATAGATCCATCAGTAGAAATAGAAGCAGAAATCCCTACCTCTCCCCAGGCAATATCAAACACCTCCTTATCATGTGTAATCAACTGTGTATCCACCACTTCCTTTTCTATATCCCAAAAAGCACAGATGGTATTGATACTAAAAGTCCTAATTTGTTTTGGATCAACACTGTTCCAACCAAATGAAGTCAAGGGCGCATATAATTCATTGTTCTTATTGTTGTTTAGAATGTTTTTCATTTCCACTCAATCCTCACAAATCTAGCAGATTCTTAGATAATCCCCAGTAGTGGTTAATGGGTTAGGCTTTTGGCAATGCTTAGCAGGAACAAATATTATCTTGGTAGATGGGTATGGATGATCAAACACAAAGCTGGGATCACTCTTGAATTCCCCTGATTCCTCATCTAGCTCAATGATTTCTACTTTTTTGTTATACTCCTCCAAAAAACTGCCTATTCCAAGCCATAATTTCTTACCTTTTCTCACAAATCAGTTCATGCCATATATTAGCCAGGGAACTTCTGATGTGTAGATTTTTTTATCTTTTCTGTCTCTCTTGAGAATACCCTTCCATTTGACATGCCACTCCCCTGACTCAACAGAAATCCAATACTAATGGCCTCCACACAGCATGGGCATATCACTTTGAGAAATTGCCACTAACCATACCCATGTATAACAAACCCCTCTCCCTCTATCTCTATCGATATATAAATTTTTATTTACATTTAACATATTTACTAAAAACTCACTTCCCAATCAAAAAAGAAAAAAAATACTTCAGATTCATTTACATTTTATCTATTTAGCAAGCACCCACTTTGGATTATTTAAATTTTGATTATATATTTAACAATCACCCACTTAGGATTGTCTAAATTTTGATATATTTAGCAAACAACCGCCTCAGATTTATTTAGGTTTATATCCAACTACAGGGCTGTTTCAAAATTTCTGCAGGCATATATCTAAATCCTCCTTGACTTGGTGCAAAAATGAGATATGTGGAATTGACACAGATTAGGAATTGGGAGTGAGTGTATTGAATTTAAGTACCTCTTTATGGTGATGAACAACTACTCCTTTATAAAAATCCTTCCGGATACAATGTGTATCAAAAATAAGGTTGATTTGCAAAAAGAGTGCAATTAGGGCAAGCAATACCAATAAGATTTTGGAGGACGATGTAGGATGCGTTTAGTAACCCCGATCAAAACATATGTTGCTGCCATTCTCTTGGGCACTTCCTGCTTCGTTAATGTTGAAGCCAGTGTTGCCTTTTCATTGGGCCGCCAGGCTGAAAGAGTAGCTTCTCTGCGAAGTTTCGGGCTTCCCAAGAAAATTAATTCAGAGGCAGTTTTTGGTCGTCTGATTTGTCACATCTTACTTGAATGCTCTCATACTAGGCATTGGGGAAGCCGCGAAGGTATTCACAGATAGAGACACCATGTTTTGAGGTCGAGCTCAACATAAGTGACATTGATAATGGGAACGGGAATGGGAATGTCTGAAGATTTTTTTTGGTTGGGTTCTTGCGAAGTTGTATCCTAAAATTGCATCATGCAGGACAGTCCAAAATTGACCTTATTTTTAATTCAATAAATTGGCAATTTCAGAGTTGGCAGTTGCACCATTGAATCATGAAATGTGATCTTGGCTTGTGCCCATGTGAAGGTATGCAACCATGCAGCATAAATCATATGAATCTATGATGCGTGACATGCATGATTCTCATTATTCATATATCAAAATTTTTATACTTAATATTCTTAAACGGTTAGTTTTTTATTTTGAGTGTTGTACTGACAGTTTATATATTTTTCAACCCGTATGTTAAAATGGTTAAAAATATTTTTTAACTGTATTTTACGAATAAAAATGCAAAAAATGTCTAAACAACTGCTAAATTCAATCCCTGGTCATATGGTGGTTGGAGAAAGAAGCAGCATGGGTAAAATTGAAAGATTACTGAAGATTAATCAGAAGGCAAAAAAACCTCTATTTACTATTTGGTTAATATTGCAATGGGGGTGACGTGTTTGTAAAGCTTTTGCATTATGTTCCATACTTGTATTTTTTTCCAACTTATTAGGGAATCGATGTCTTAATATTCAATGAGTGTAATGATTCATAGTTTAATTTTTGTTTAAGGCCATGGTTAAAGTATTAATTAAGATTGGTTTTATTAATTAACTTATTTTATATGAATATGAATTATATTTTATTTTATGTATTTTTTAATTATTTTATATTAGTATATATATGTGAGTGTGTATGAATGATAAATAAGTATTTAATTTTATGTTTTGAATTATATTTATTTCTATCATAGAGATATTGTAATGAGTTTGGTTTATGTGTAATGAATAGAGGTTTTTATTGTGTTTTAGTTTTATTTATATATCGATGATTAATTGAGATGATAAGAGGTTTAGTGAGTCTATTGAGTGATTATTTGAATAGATGCGGTAAAAAATGGAAAATAAAAATCTCATAATAAACATTCGTAACGAATATGGATCTTAACAATAAATTGATAATCGTAATTACCTTATATATAATTAATTATGTGACACATTAACTACATCAACACTTAATTTTATATATAATTGGTTATATGGCACATTGGCCACATCAACACTTAGTGCCATATGCCTTAGAAGCATAAATACAAAAAGGCATAATATGTTTAAAAGTGGAAAATCATCCACATGTCTACAAGGTAAAATAAAACAGTTTTATAATAACCATAGTGAAAAGTAATGTGATAAAAAAAGGATCTCCATTTAAATGGTAAGTTTAAAATATTATTGAGTGAAGCAGAAGCCATAAAATAGCAGCGTCGGTGAACAATCATCTTACACCAATGAGTCAAAATAAGGCTATAATGGGCAAACATATTGAAACAACTTATTATAAGACAAAAGTGTCACTTACAAGGAAGTGGTTGGGTGAGAATCAATGTGGACTATGGCAATAAAGCCGGTCATACAATATGTGAAGAGATAAATGATGACAAGACTAGAAGTGGCCATAGGGAAAAATCATACTATAGATTGGAGACAAATTACATGGATTTAATGACAAAAATAAATGAAATTAATTAAGTTAATCGAAAAGGTCATACAAGAAGTTAATGGTTGTGAGAATTTTTTAAAGAAAGGGAGAATTATTTAATGGAGGATGGGAATCAAAATAATCATGAATCAATGGTAGATGGTGATAAATTTTGGTTTGATATTTCACAATGGATTGTAATATTATATATTTTTATTCAACAAAATTGTATTGACATTAAAAAAAAAAAAAAAAAAGAGCTTGATGGATAGAGTAATTGAATGCATTTTTGAATATCAAATTATAGAATATATGTAATTATTGTGAAATTATCCAAGTGAATAACGATACAAAAATAATCTCTTCATATAGTATCCTATCATGATTATGTTGAAATTAGTTGAACAAACAAACAAGCTTCATAAATCAAGTGCATATATTTTAAACCCTTAAAATTTATTTTACTTTACTTTTTAAAATAAAAAATGTTACAAATGAAATATTAAATCTAAAACATAATTGATATGCATATAGAGGTAGAGAGAGACATATAACTCTATGTTGCAATTTCACTTACATACTTGATTAATAGTGAATGGAAAATATACTATGCATATGAAATTATAGCCACCTACTATACACTTCCATCGATGGGTGTTTTTTCCATTTACTGTCATAGAAGTACCAAAAGCAGATGAGGCCATGGACAAGGGATTAGCTTTTGACCATTGAGAAAAAATGATATCTATGTGATTATTAGGATATCTCCTTACCCATTATATTAGGCATGAAATTATGCAAATTATTATGGATAACCAATTTTTTTGAAAAAATGTGACATGTCCATAAACATAATGACATTTGAGTGGAGAGACTCAGTTTTATCGTATGAATCTCCATATTTTGTTTAGTCACATGATCATCCAAAACTTCTGAAAAAAAACACATTAAGATAAGTTTGTGTGCCTTTATACTAGGAGATTGAAGTCAAGAAGTTGTGGTAATACGTACTTTTGAGATATCTTGATTTGACACAAGATATGTGATACCCACTGACATTCCAAGTGAATGAACTAACCTATTCTATAACTAAATTTTAAAAATTAAGTCATAATCCCTTATGGATTAGTTGTAATCATGATGATTGTTTGAAATTTAAAATAGACTAAAAGATTATATATATATATATATATATATATATATATATATATATATATATATATATATAATTATGAGGACACTTTTAGATATAAATATCTATGGTCTAAACCTTAGATTATGTAAATTCAAAATTATAACATGAAAGAATGATTTTATCATTATGAAATTATAGGCTTGAAATGTAATCACATAAGTAATATGACCCTTATATTCATCTATTAATTCATCTAGTGATCATTTCATATAAATTAAAAATTATACAAATATCAACCTTTGGATTGAATATGCTACGGTATAGAGATTAATCTTAATCCCCTTAACTCTTGATTAGATCAACATGTATTTTGGATAATTTAGATAGGTTCTCAAAAGGTGATGTGTTATGAAAGTGGCCACACCCAATTGAAACTAAACTCAAGTCTTATATTTCATTTCATCTAATTGGATAATGTTGTCTCTAACTAATAAGACAAAAATGTGTGATTAATCACACTGTTAATTTTTATCTATATTGTGTAGAGGCCATGTGTATATTACATGGTACTTAAAATCTATCTAGTGAACAATCCATTTATAAACATATGGTGTGATTTGTGACTCTTCTTCATAGTGGAATTTTATGGAATTAGGGTGACTTTTTGAAAAAGGGTTTTTGTATTAATCACGTTAATAGAAATGTTAACTGACCATTCAAGTATCATATCTATACTCATCTTCTCAAAGAATAAAAATGGATATTATTCCATAAAAAAAACTGAAAATACCATTAATAATAGTTCAAAAGGTTACAAGGTTACAATAGAATGTTAAATAATCGACTTTCCTCAATATTAAATGAAAAAACTAAGTAACAAATTCATTAACTAAATATTGGTTATTAATTTATAATATATGAAAAAGGTCCATCCATTAAAACAAGAATCCAATTAATTAATTATTAGTTAATAATATTTATTTAATGTAAAGGATTGTTCACCTATATTTAAGTGTGTTTCATTTCATAGCTGACCATTCAAGCACCATATCTATACTCATCTTCTCAAAAAATAGAAATGAATATTATTCCATAAAAAAGAACTGAAAATACCATTAATAATAGTCCAAAAGGTTACAAGGTTACAATGGTAGAATGTTAAATCGTCGACTTTCCTCAATATTAAATGGAAAAACTAAGTAACAAATTCATTAACTAATTATTGGTTATTAATTTATAATATATGAAAGGGGTCCATCCATTAAAGCAAGAATCCAATTAACTAATTATTAGTTAATAATATTTATTTAATGTAAAGGATTGTTCACCTATATTTAAGTGTGTTTCATTTTGTATATCAATATAATTTAAAAATAGTCTCCAAATTTTTTTATTATCAAGGTTATTATTTTTATTAAGATTAATCAATCTCTTATATATATATATATATATATATATATATATATATATATATATATATATATATTCAAGAATAATCCTCTTTGGCAATTAGTCTTGTTTTGTTGATATTCACTTGGTGTTTAGTATTATGGGAATGTTCTGCTAACCAAAAAATTCAACTCAAGAGCTATTAATGTCTATAAAATGTTCTTCAATCCTAGTTTAGAGGGATTTATGAGTTTCTCTAATCTAAGGATTACCACACGAATAGTGAACTAGGTATACACCCTTTTAATTTTTAGGGATTATAAAATCTTTAGCAAATTTGAATGAGGTGTGAAAGGTATTGTGAGTTTTGAAAGTAGTTTGTATTTTGTCCCTTATGGTTATTGCTAATATTTTGAGATTCCATTTACATAAGGAATGGTGATCATAGGAACATTCGATTATTCATTATTATGTTTTTTTTTTTCTTTTATGTTTCAACCCTATGAAAAGCCCTCTCAATTCCCACTTTTTTTATCCATTTGTCATTAATACCTCTTTGAGGTGGTATTTCACATGCTTAAAGTTTATTAGTTGAAAATTTTGATGCCCTATTTTCCAACAAATTAAGGGAAATTACTTCTAAGGGTAATGATGGGAGTTAGCTTGAAAGAAGAGATCAATATGAGTCATTTTTCTATATTTTTTATGGGACAATGTTCTATCCAACTTCTTTGAGATAAGGACATCTAAGAATGGTAGTTTTTATTTTCTTCTTTCCCCATAATGAATTGTATTTTTTCCATTCTTCATTTTAAATGATCAAGAAACTTTTCAAGTTTAACATCACCATGCAACCATTTAGCATTCCTATCATCTACAATTTTTTCCCACCAACCTAGTTTTATATTATAAGACTTTTGTTTTGATCAAAATTCTCCATAAATAAGTTCGTTACAATAGGTCATAATGATGATTGCATAGCCACTCCACTTTACTCATATGTTCCACTTCGAAGGTGAAAAAATTAGGGTGTAAGCATAATTATACGAGCTCTAACAGTTGAGGATTTGTGATACCTAGGATAACCTTCATAATTTCATTAAGACATATTTTAGTATATATATACACAACATCTAAACTAACCATAATATCACCCTCACTCACTCTTTGATCTCTAACATTATAAAATGTCTTCATAATTTTTAATAAAATAAGAACTACCTACCAAATGCTTTAATCTACCCCACTAAATATTTATCAAGAGGTTAAGTGTGTGAATTTATAGTATTGACAATTAGTC
The DNA here is from genome assembly GCA_037957365.1 of Torreya grandis. NCBI lineage: Eukaryota > Viridiplantae > Streptophyta > Pinopsida > Cupressales > Taxaceae > Torreya > Torreya grandis. The sequence continues at coordinate 1,302,413 of JARHVA010002868.1, forward strand.
TAATGGGGATGCCATCCTTTTGGATTTTTGGTGCTCAATAAATTGTTGGGATGATAGGTTCCTTCAGAATAAATTGTTGTTTTTCACTTTCATTAATAAATAAAATTTTTATTGCTTTGGTGATAGTCTTGACCACCTTATTCAAAGAGTTACTTGTGACATTATTATATCTCCCACTTGAATTTATATTCTTAAGCATTTTAGTATAATAATCAATTTTATCTAGGACTATTATTGTTTTACCTTTATCTACTGTGAGGATAAGGATGCCATTATTATTAAGATTTTGAAGAGGAAAAAATTCCTCTTTAGTAATGTTTATCTTCGATGGGTGAAATCTTCATATAGAAATGGAATATTTATCTCTTTATTATTTCACAACTTCTTCTTATAAATTCTTAACACCATATTTAATGGAAATAATAAAGTCCTCAAATTGTATTTGTGATGACACAATTACAAATCTAATGCTTTTACTTAAGATCTTATTTGTCAGATAATCCAAATGTAGGATAAATAGATTAAATAAATTATTAGTAATCATATTATTTATATATTCTCAATAAATTTGATTGCTCAATGGTTGTAAATTCATGAATTTTGATTCCTTATTCCTCCTTGGCCTTAAATTATGACCCCATAGATATTATGGAGACAATATAATATTATTATGTAGCCATATGTAAAATTAAAAATGATATCTAAGTAGGAACCGAACATGATATGATGGCTATCCATTCCACATGGATAATGCAGTCACACAACTCATGTTTAGTATGCAAAAGTGTTTATAAATCTAGTGATCTTATATTTATATAATATTAAGGTGACCCATTTACATTCCTTAGTCACATAGATATTTCATAATGTTCCAATGCGATTTACATGAAATTCATTTATGAACATAGTATGGCATGGCCTAAGAATCTTGTGGTTTTGTGGCATTTAGAGATGGAATTATATTGTGATCATGTAAAGAATAATTAATTTTAGAAATTAAATAAGGTTATATTCTAATATAATTAGTGACCCACAAGCTAAATGAAGATTTTATATCTGATGTGCAGTATATAAAAGTTTATAGTCACTCTATTGGTTTTTGGGTGAACTAAATCCATCACTGATTCCACTTTTGTAGGTGCATATAATAAAATATGTAGGTAGACCAAGGAGTGGGCACATGAATTAGATACTAACACTTAGGGTGTTCTAATATGATGGTGGATTAAAATTATCTATTGAGAAACATAGACAAAGTTGGACCTTGGAAACATCCCCTTATGTGTTGGTGAAATATAATTGAGACTAACTCATTATCCTATTCATATGAATCTAGTAAGATTAGTTGTTTCTGTATTCATGAAACTCATTGGTGTGTATAAGTAGAAATAGGATAAGAAAATATACATAGGGATTATTGAGTTAAAGAAAGGAAAAATTATGGATTATTTTAGAGTAGCATGGGAAGGTGCTATAATGAGATTTAGAATGAGATTGAGTTAGGACTAGGGTACCATGGGAGCTATTGGAGGACCAAGCTTTCTTTCCACTAGAAATCACTAAAAAACAACAACTCATTTATAAATTTCATCCCAAGGTGAAGTATATAAATTTAACATCATTTTTTTTTACAAATAAGTTTTCATGCTCATTTTGTATTTAAATCCAAAGTGTTCCATTTTGTTAGTAAAAATATATAAGGTTTTTAGCAAGATTTTTTTGGGAATAACATTTTTTTAAGTTTCATTAGCATTGTAATGAAATATAATGGTCATCATGGTTGTCTATCAAGTTTTGACTATTAATGTAGTTAAAATTTACTTTTGCACATGTTGCATATTTTACAAAAAAATCAAACATGTGTCAAGGCTACCGAATAAATAATTAAAATTACTATTTTCACTCAATAATCACATGCATTTAAATTTTTCCCAACTTAAAAAAGTAGGGTACACCCAATATATTACACAAAGATTACATACACCATAGGTTAGTGCATTATATATATTATGTATAGATTTTTGAACATTATATGTACATGATATTTTTTAGATCAATATAAACATTGTACTTGTTTAACCTTAAGTTTGGATAATGCGAGGGTATATAGGGTTAATTATATAGAAATGAACAAGAACGAGGGTGATAAATAGATATATATTGGGCCAATTAAATTTAAAACTAAGATAAACAATATTCTAAATTTATAATATATGCTAAAAATAGAAATTACAACTATTGATTGATATAGTAATGAATTGAAAATAAGAGTACTTAGCTAGTTTACTATGTGCATGTAGATATAGGATGAAATAGGTTCAAAGTGGAATGGATTAAGATCCCAGAGAAATCATGATATTATATAATTTTTCACTTTGTGTCCACAGATGATTGCATCAAATTTAGACAGTTGCATCAATGTTGGTGTTTGAGTTAGATGCAAGTGTCCAGTATAGAATAGTGACTGGATGTGGGTGTAACCAACTAGATCCTTATGGGTTTCATGTCACATTTATTATGATGTATATAGACCACATGCATAGGCTATTGATCTTCATCAAATGATCAAACCCTAACTTCCTCACCCTTGGAGTGATTATGGGAAAAATAGATTAGTGGGCACATAGTGTCAAGTTGCCCCAAGGACACGTTTATCAATGGGAACTAATTACATAGATAAAACTCTAAATAAGGCCTCAAACTATTTAGGTATCCCCTATAGAAACTCCATTTTAACTACTTTCGTGTCTAAAATAAAATTTAAATGATTTTCTAAAATCAACACAAATTCAACCAAAAAATGTTATTAAGCCAAATTTACCTACACAAATATTATTATAATTTGAAATCACATTAATGCATCCCTAATTGGGGTAATGGATCATATTAAAATATTTAACTGATCAAAAGCATCCTAAATCAAACCAATTATATAAAAATATTATTGTAGGCCAATTAAATGAATATTTGATTGACAAAAGGAACACTAAAAAGTGAAACATTATTTTAATTACTAATTAATCCTTAATTTATTAGCCTAATCATTCCTCTAATGGAAAATTCCATGAATTTGGAATGATCTATTTTACTAAATCAAAAAGTTTTTTTATTGTACCTCACAAATGGTAATGTCGCTCAAGAAAATCAATGAGAAATAGGAGTGCGAGAAAGATCTTACACCTCTCTTACACATTCTTCCTCTTAAAATCCTCTTACACACTCTAAGAGGTCATTACTGAAATTTTACACTAACATGCCTTCCACACTAAAAAAATCCTTAAATGCCATTTATTGCACACTCCATGTGTGCAATTATGAGTGTGAGGACTCTTCCTCCACCATTGATTTTGATCATATATTAGTGGCCCACAATCATTCTAAAACTCTATAAATACAAGGCTAAATGGACATTATAGACAATATTTTTGAGTGTAGAGTTATTATGTAGAAATATAACAAGAAACTTCAATTTCTCATGCCATGTGCCAAGCCAAACCTCATGTGAATAAGGAGAGGTGTTACCCATAAGGAAATAGCATTGATGAATACTTATAGCTTATAAAATGAGCTCAAACTATTCAAACCAATTTTTAAGTGAATCTTATAATGAGTTGTAAATGTTTTTTTGTCTTCTAATGTGCATTTTGTGTTTATCTTCCACATATCTCACCGTAGGGATTAATATTGAGATGCTTCTTCTTCAAGTTCATTTTTATTTTATTCACTAAAGTATTGACTAACTTCTTTTGGATTTATAATCTACATAATGGCATGCCTAGTGGGACCTGAAGGATTGGACACACCTAGAAGCTCTTATAGACCATTTGCATTCCTCTAATTACTAGAATTAGCCTTATAAACAATTCAATTCACTCTTTTTTCTTCCAAATTATGTCAAAGTATGTTATAGACCAAAAAATGAATTCATTATTGCATAAATTTGAAATCGTGCCAATCTCCAGGGAAATTATCACATACAGTGTTGAAATCATCCAAGCTATGAAATTGAAACCTTTATTAGTGAAATCATTATTGTATTAGGGAAATTGTTTTTAGCATATTTTCCCTTTTTTATGACTAATTGCAAAATTTTAGGTGATTTGAAAAAAAAAATCATCACGGTAAAATTATTTTTAAACTATGAAATTCTTTATGTACGTTTCTATTCTGTCTTGGTTTCTCTAGATTTGTAAAATCAGAGGACTTAAACATTAAAATTATGTTAGGTATTCACTAAATCAGAGGAATTAGTAGTGAAATCATTCGATGCATTTAAAAAATTATCTTTGCACTATTCTTTTTTGTTTTAACAGTATTTGTGAAATTAAAAATAACTTTATCAAAATCATTACCCCCAAAAGTGAAATCATTTTATGCCTTTTCTATCTGTTTCTACACATGTAACAATAGAAATTGTAGATTTTTTTAGTGAAATCATTGACCTGGGTAGAAAAATCATTTTTAATAGTAGTGAAATCATCAACCTAGGCAATTGAATCATTTTTAGTATTAACAAAATTGTCTTCTGATTCTATGTTCTATGTGCAAGTTAGAATAGCCAAATTAGAGCTCTAAGAAGTGAAATTGGCCTATGTATTTGTGAAATAATCTTATAATAATCTTGAGACTTAAAAAAATTCCATTTCAAACTCCTTATTGGCTCAAAACCACATTTATTAAAATTTTAATAATTTATGTTACATAACCTTTGCCAAAGAAGTCATATTTTGAGTCAAACAAATCAATCTTACCTCACATTTAAATTTGGGCATTAAAACCAATTCACATTTCAATTTGGGCATAAAAAAATGTGTTCATTTTTATGTTTTTTATGTTCTTCCAAGTTTTGGTTGTTGCTTTAGTGTCTTTTTTCTTTTATGTTTTCCCCTTTTTGGGTGATCCAAAAATGCAATGTTTCTATTTTCCTTATACCCTGTTTTTCATTTCACTATGTGGGGTGGAGTTCATCAACTTCTTAAAATTATTATGGACATGTTTAGTAGGAATTTACATCCTAGCATCATACCAAACCCTATTTTTATGGTGGGGTATATAAGTTGAGGGGCATTGCCATCATGAAGGCCTGACTTTGTGCTTACACATCTTCGCATGAGGTTAGAACCCTAGGGAGTTATTTCAATACTCAAGGTCCAAGTGTGGTACCCTTAAAAGGAGTAATCTTGGCAATAATATTAAACTTATTCATTGATAGACTTTTTCCCATGTACCACAAGGTATAAAGGGACCATATAAAAAGCTGAAGTAAAACTATAATAAAACCCCAAATCTAATAAAACTTCACTAGAATTATATAGCCAAATTGGTTGTGAATGGACAAAACCCCCCATGAATGGCCTGATCTTTTATTACTTCTTATATTCCTCTTTTACCACATATAAATCATTGATGTAGGGGTGTAAAGGTATTAACCCCCAAAGATTACCTTGTTCGTATAAACCTTGAGAGAGAATGATGGGATTAAAACATCATAAATAATTACAATAATTTATTTAATGATTCTTAAATTTTATAAATCCTCTCTCAATGCAAGTATTTAAAAGGTTCAATAGATGTTATGAAAACCCACATCATTTATTAAAATAAGGTTATAATGCTTGTGTGTTGTTTCTTGATCATTATTTTGAAACATTGTTTACAATTGAGACCAAATCAAACAAACCAAATCTAAACCTTTTTATACACACACAACGAGGCGTTACTCTTCCAAAATTTTGGGTCAACAAAAATGATATGTCAAAATTGGTCCTAATACCTATCTTACTTGTTCAAACCATGTTGTTATGCTACCAAATTTGAACTAGAGTCTTGTTCTCATTCCAACTGCAAACTTCATTTACTAATTTAAGACCAAAGTTTCATAATTTTGTCTTTATGCCATTCACTTTAGTCCAAAACTAAGTTCAAATTCATGCCCCAATTCTAATTTACCTTCTTTTCAAAGACAACCCAATTTCCAATTTTGAAACCAAGTTCCAATTCTTGTAAAATTATGTCAAAATTAGCCCCTTTAAAAAGTCAAATATTTAAACCTAGTTCAAATATTGATTGTCAAACAAGCTAACTATTGTGCCATCATTCACACATTTCAAGTTCCTAGAGTTCCTCAAATCAATTTATGTCTCCTTTCTTTGATTACAAAGTCAAGTTTCCAAGATTTAAACATTTCAAATCAAGACCAAATTCAAATGTTTCCAAGAGACAAAATATTTAACATTTTCATTCAAAACCTTTGAACTTAAAACTTATGACCATACCCTTTGGAGAAACACATTTGAACCATTGACATTAATATACCTTTTGATTAGTGTATTCTAATTGACATTTACCTTAGCAAAAGAAAAACATGTTATTTTGAGCCAATTTTCAAAGTTCTCAAGCCATATACCAATTCAAAACAAGTTTTAAGGTGTTCAAATCCCTTTCAAAATGAAGATCATAGACCTATAAATGCCTAATTACACATGTAGTAGGGTAATTTAAAACACCTCATTTGACAAGGAGGTGGTTTATAACCCCTATGTATATGATCCTTATGTAGAGGATGAGGAAGAACAAAAATATATTACTAATGTGCCATCTAATACCAAACTTGAACCACATAATCTATACCTTCTATCTGTACCATCTAAAACTAAACAAGGTTAATACCAGCCATACCTTAGACACATACCATCTGACATAGATCACATACCTTTTCCCATGTATATTGTGAGCACACAACTTAGTGATGACTATAGAGAAGATAAATTTGCTCAATATCTATTTGACAATAAAGATTAACATCTTGTTATATTATTGGAAATGGGTGCAAATTTTCCACTATTTTTACCCATGAAAAATTTAAAGTATTTGTTTTTAAATCTTAAACAAACACCTCTTACATTACTAGATATTCAAGCAACTTCTAGCCAAGATCAAAATTTTAATCAAGACCTAGTAGTGTCAGACAAAGGGAAAGGTCAACCAATTGACTCTCCCTCATAAATCCAACTTATTGATTCATAAATACAATAGGATAAATAGGTCTTGGATACTTTAGTCAACTCCTTTAATACTATCCAAATTCAAAATCCCACATTGATAGAATGTAATCCTCCAACATAACAACCATAGGATTTGTCAAACTATCCCATGCATAATCTGGATCCATTTTCCAACAAGACATTAGTTACATATATGTTTAACACACCTAATGTTGAAACCAACTTAGCATTTAATCTTGATTAGGATCCCCTGTAGATTATACTCAGCATGTGGTAGATAGATCTCAAATAACATATTTTAACCCATATCAGGTACAATCTAAAACACAATAGAATATTATTACCTCTTCTTCATAGATTACTTCTTCCAACATTTTAAGTACCTTGACATAACAAGATTAAAACACACCTAAATCACAACAACGTGTTTTAAGTACCCCACCTACACTAGGGGGAACCAATCCACCACCTCAATAGGGGTAACCATTCCTCCAATTCAACAAGTGGAAGTTAACCCCCAACCTCAATAAGGGTAACCAACACTCCACTAAAATAAGTATTGATCAAATCCTATCTAATTTTATCTAATCAACGATATAGTTTTATTATCCAACCATTTTCCACTTCCATCCTATAAGGGGATTATCTAAGCCAACAACACATGCCACCTATCCAACCATAATGGACTCCTACTAATTAACAATAGATACCCATTTAATCCTAACAAGTTCTGTTGAATTCCCAATAGAACATTCTTCCATTCAAATCTCAGTTTCCTCTAAATCAACATAGTAATCAATAACACGCACCATACCAAAACCATGTACCATATCAATAATACATTTTTTTTTAAAGAGTGAATATTCTTGGTAGAAAAAATCACTTACAAGTTCCCCATTATTCTATTCCACTCTTTACCTAAGCCAATGTATTATACTTTTTAATACCCAACAAAACATGCCCACTTCCTCTCATTATAGTCCTTCCTTTAAGGATTTACAAGAGGTCAAAGATGCACTTTCAAAAATTTAAGCAGGCAATCAGAACAATAAATTTAAGTTCTATGATACATGTTCTTATCCATTTGACATGAGCTATCTTCAAATACCCTTCTTGCATCACTTTGAGATGCTAAAATTTGAAAAATGCAAAGGAAAGGGTGATCCAAAGGAATGTCTAAAGGAGTTATTTGTCACATGTCAAGAGGTTTTTTATATCAGTGTGTACCTACTTTTTATGTTTCCCCTAGTTTGGTAGGGCAACCTTAGAGTGGTTCCTAAGTCTACCTAAGAATTCCATTGACAATTTTGATGACCTCTTAGAGAAGTTTGTGAAACATTTATCATATAATTTTTAACATGAGTTAATTATGTTTGAATTATGTCAAGCTAAACAAAGGGGAGGAGAAATATTTGATAACTATCTATAATAGTGGTGTGCATTGACTAGATAATTTCCACACAACCTTACTAATAAGTAATTAGCTACAGTGTTCACTACCAATCTATAATTAAACATTGTTCTTAATCTTAAACTCCACTATGCCAACACATTTGAGGAAATCATTGATAAAGGTATACAAATTGAGAAATCACTCATCGATAAAGGGGTCTTTAAATTTTACTCTCAAAACCAAACTCAAAATAAAAAATATGCACAAGATCCTACACAAGTGTAAAAAAGTACTTTAGAGAAGCCTAAACTATTCAATAGGAACATAAATTTTGTAGGAGATAGAGTAACTAAATCTAGACATGTGATAATAGCACAACCATCTCATACTCAATCCAACCCACGTACTCAACATCTCACTTTACAAAGGTTGATTCTAAGAAAAGGTCATTACCATGACAGATCTTTTGAAAATCTCAAAGAGCCTATTGATAGTATTTTTTATAAGTTGGTTGCATCCAACATGATCTCTTATCAAGTACCATAACATTTTTTTGAAGGCCAACCTAAACTAGATTGGTATAGGGTGAATGATTTTTGTGATTATCATCAGGTGATAGTTCATTCTATTCATAAATGCATGTAACTTTAACATATCATTTGATTTAGTTGAAAATGGTGAAATAGAGTTGGATGATGTGGATTACATCTAATAAAAATTTAGGTATATATCATAACCCCTTTCCACAACATAGTTCCAACAATAATCAAAACTAGAACCAACATCAAGCTAATAATTAGAACGAAAAAAAGCCACTTAATAATTAGAATCAAAGGTAGAATTAAAAAAAAACAAAATGAAAATTAGGGTCATGATGCCCATTCCAATAAAGTAAAATATAATAATGTCCCTTACGACTATAATTTTATAGGTTATATTATTAGTGAACATGTATCCACCATTAAGATCAAACCAACTACCAACAGTACCTATAAGCCTTTATTGTCCAATCTTGGGCCTTCACCTCCATCTGTCGATAATCTTCTAATGGGGTTTAATAGATCTACTACTAGTTAATGGCCATAAGTTACCATTTAATTCCATCATCCACACTATTATAGTTATAGTAACCCTTTACCAAATAGAGGTTATGCAATCAAAACTCAACATTCTAAGGTTACCATTCAAGGCACTCTACCTTCTTCAAATAATCATGTTCAAGGCCCTCCTCCCAAGAAAAATAATTTGATTATTCCCATCAATGATAAAACTTATGATATTATGGAATAAATATAAAAGACACTAGCATATATATATATATCTATTTTAGATATTTTATGTGCATATGATGTCCACAAGAACATATTTAATGAAATTTTAAGCCAATCTAATTTCCTAAGCAACATTGTGCCTAATAAATTTAAAATTTTTGTAAGTTGTTTGGCTCTACATCAATAACTTACCTTTGACCAAAAAAACATGTCATCCCTTTTACCTTTGCATAATAATTTTTTATATATAGAAGTAAGCATTTCTCAGCATGAAATCATTTGATTCCTCATAGAAAATGGTTTAGGGCTCAATATTGTAACTGTATAAGGATTTTTAGACATAATATGGATTTAACTATGGAAATTAAAACCCAAACATCAAACTACCTAGTTAAAGTCTAGAGCCATTAGAACGAAAATAATGGATGAACATAATTCAAAACCAACACTATGATCCTAAAGTTAAATGATCTACGCCATGATTTAATAGATGTAAAATGAAAGGATTAAATTTACCTTAGACTCAGGTTAGACATTATAATGGCATGATTCAAAGATTGTTGATGAAGGATTAGATGATTCAATGACTAGTTGGACATGGATTCCTCACTTGATTTCTTGTTACATCCAATGGAGGTTTTTAACATATATTTTAGAGGGATAGATCAATGGATGAGATTTTAATTTGGATGAGGGAAATCAAGGGTTGAGGTCTATTGAAGGAATTTAAAATTCCTTGGAAGCCTCTAGATTTAGAGGCTTTTAGAGAGGAGGGTGATAATAGAGAAGGTTCTAGATTTGGAGGGTTATAGAATCCTTTTTAGTGTTAATGATGATTACATAGGGGATTAGATAGGGATTAGGAATTATGGGTGTAGGAGAGCCTAGGATTAGTCTATTAGGTGGGCCATTGGGAATTTAAAATTCCAAAATAATGGGTAAGTGGGATTAGGATGGGATACTAGAAATTTAGGTTAAATTAATTGATTAGTGGGGATGGATAAGGCTAGTAGATGAAGAAGTCTATTGATGGGGATATTAAATAAATGATTAGGAAGGGGGGATATATTAGCAAAATTAAATGAAATGAATAAAATTAGTGTTGACTAATAGAAATATTTGTGATGATAATGTAGGCGAGAAAATTTAGATGCATACAATAACTTTGAAGCTAGCAAAAAACTTGGGCTACATGGCTAGTGACCTTCAATTATAAACCATTATCATCAAACCATATGATAATGAGGAGCATGAATCTCAAGGTACCATTTGTTTGTCTGTTATCATTAAGCCACTAACCCATGATACTCTTTGTCATGTTATAGACCTAGAACTATCATATAATGTGCTCCTTGGGTGACCTTGGATACATGAAATGCATGCTGTACTATCTACTCTCCATCACTATATCAAGTTTCCCCATTCTAGGTTATAAGTCCCTATTCCTAGTGACCTGCAGTGGTACCAATTTTGTAAACATTTAAAAGTGGAATATAAAAGTTAAAATTATCACCTAGACCTAGAGTGTGCCCCTAAAAAGGATAAAGAGCTAGTTGTTTAACTACATGATTCTCATTACATAGATTAAATTAATCTTTCCTCCACTTCATCTACACCATGTCTTAAAATGGCTAATTAATTTACTATTCAAGATCACGATCTTGGGGAATACAATATCGATAAGGCTTTCCATATTGCCAAGTTTCCTAAAATGCATAAATAATACAGAATACCTAAATCAAAACCAACTAGAATGGAATGGCACCAAAAATATGATTCTCATAAAAAAGGATCCATTATTTTTATCAAGACAAATTCATAAGAGCAAGAGTAGATCAAAGCCAATGTTGATTCATGGCTATATAATGATGATTTTGATACCTTCTATCAAAGCAACAAGTATTGTATCCTTAACTAGATAATAGATCATCAAGCTTACAAAAGAAAAGGCATGGGGGAAAAGAAACAAGGATTTATTGATCCAGTATCACTTTCCAAACACAAAGGAACTTGAGGCATTAGATACAAACTGACTGGGGTTGAACCCTTAGATCTTGAGAGTGACATTGATTTATCATCTAACAATGATAATGTTGACAATAACATAGAGTCCTACTATAACATTTATAATAAGTTGATTGACACTAACCTATTTAACCCAAGGTGTAAATAAGGTGATGAAACTAACCTATTTAACCCAAATACCATTTATACCATTACCACTATTCCATCTTATTCCCCTCTTTTCTCCCATCATTCTAAATTAATTGACTGGGACCAATAAGACTCATACATACAATTGGATGATTTTTAGAATGATGAAGAAATTTATTAATTATTAGGCCTTAGAGATGGTTTGTTGATTGGTGATCACAAAAAAGGATTTTGGATTAAACTAGACCCTACCACCTATTTTGGAGAGTAGGTGAACTTTCTTTGTCAAAATAAAAAATAAAATCAAACATTGAGGTCCCAAAGTGAAACCTCTTTGAGGTAATTTTGGACTAGAGTAAAATTAAATAAAAATATTAGTCCCATGGGGAAAACATATTTTAGATACCATTGGATGGGAAATTTCACCCTCTTTCAAATGAATCTCATGCCTCTTCTAACTATAGAACATCATGCCAATAAGTAATTAGTTCAGAACAAGTATTTGATCAATTAGTTTAATATTATCTACATGCCTTTATTGAATGGTCTTTTCTAAAATTTAACACTTCAGATTCATCACGTATGGGTGGACTCAACAAGCTAATTGAGCCACCAGATGATGAATATGATCAATGCACCACATTGCCAACTATCCTAGAAGATGGGTCCACACTGCTTGTGGAAGATACTGATGAGCCCCATAATTTTCATATTTTTGTCCTCATGTTTCATACTCACCCTTCTTATTTATTATTATGATGAACTATTTTACAATAAGTTTTTATCCTCAGACAACCATGTTTTGAAAATATCATTATGATCTCATATATCTTTGAATAGTTAGACTTTTTTCTTGGAATCAAGTGTATAATATTTATCTTTTAATATAGGATTATTTTCTCTATAATATGTTTTAAATATCTTTTGAAGCAATAGGTATATATCATAGACCATCCTGTAGCAAAGGGATTTCATCACGTGAAAAGATCCTACAACCATTGCATGAATAAAGATATGAATAAATAGAATTTGATTCCTAATTCAACTGAATCACATAAATTATAAAAAATTTCATGGAGTATAATAAATATTTGGTTGAAGACTAAAATAACTTGGTTTGTCCTGAAGTAGCAGTACAAGATCCGTGTGAATGATAGCCTTAGTAGAAGGAACTAATTTCTGTTATCCTATAGCTGAATGTTTCTTAGTTTGAAATGTAATTTGTTTTGTATAAAATAGTCTCCCCTATTGTATATATATGTAGAAATAGGGCTGAGAAAGTTGTATAGATTAATTAGAAAAATATAGCACAAGCACATTTTGTAAGAGACATGTTATTTTTAATTTTTCTATAGCAATTCTTTGCTACATTTGATTAATATGAGAAATTATTTTTGAGTCAATTTCATTATTTTAAGAGGAAGGATTGAAGCTAAATTCGGAAGGAGGATGGGCCCCTTTTGAAAATCTTGTAGCAACAATCCAACTTGTTAATTAGCTAAGCATGTTATTTATTTCATTTATGTTGTGTGTTTTATTTCTGAATTATGTGATTTTTAGCTTTACATATAATTGTTTTATGGAAGCTTCCAAATATAAAATATTGGAATCATTTAATTCATGGTTTTGTATGATTATTTAATTAAACATTTCATTTATTGCATAATTTACAACATCCTTGATTACAATCAATAAAATGTCAAATTAGAGGATTAAGTGTGCACATATAGTGACATCATTCTATCAAGTTTATATCCTTAGGTTGACATTTAAATGAAGTAGAAGATACAGGTCTCTAGTGTAACTCTCCTTATTAATTTATATCAAGATAAATATAATTAGATTGTGAATCTACTGGTAGTTATTTTTGACGCTGTTGTTAGGGAAGGGTGTCACACACTAGAAATCTTTAATCTTGATAGCAATTGTTTCTGGATGTTTATTGATTTTATAAATTTTAGAGATTATTGTTTTATAGATTAATGATATCCTATTTTTATAGTTTAAATTTCCCTTTTTCAAAGTAAAATAGTGTAAATTTTCAAAAACCCCCATATTACTAACCCTGTGCAGACAGGGTGGGCAAAAATATTAAAAAAAAGTGGTTGATGTAGATGCAAAGAAAAGGGGATCATATAGGAACATTTATACCTAGATCATCAACCATTATTTCAAGAATATAAATTCATCTTTTAGTAACCAAGGATCATGAAGAAACCCATGAAGATAACTCATAGTTATCAATATAAGATGTAGAAAAGGAGGAATTTTTGGCTGGGTTAGTAGCACAAGCTTGAGATTTTGAAGAGGTTCATAATCTTGAAAGAGACTCACATGTACCAAATTTAAGTATCCCCGCATTATAAACTCATACTCAAGAATCTAAAGTTCACTTTCCTCTGTCTCCAAAATTTATTGCTAAGGAGGCATTCAAGACTATTCTTCCTCCTAGAAGAAATACCAGGCCAATAAAATGTTCCAATTTAGAAAGACTTGCTATTAAGACACAAGCTGAATCTTATGAATCCTCTACACCATCCCCATTGTATAAGAATCCATATATTCCTAACAAATAAGATAAAGTCTCCATCTTATACACCCCATGAAATAGAAGAATTGATAGGAATTTTGAGAAGTGGGTGGCAAGAACTTCTGGAAAGAGTATTCATGGAGGATCTCCAAGAAGCAAACACTACTAATGAGTCTATTAGCTTTGAATTTCCTATCCCTAATATTGAAGGAAATACACCTATGAAGAATATTCCTCACTCTGCCCTCCCTAATTTTAGGGGAAAAACATCTGAGGATCTAGACACATTTCTTTTTGAGTTTGATGTCTTATGTTGTAGCTATGATTATAATCAATACACTCAAAAACTCAAGATGTTTCTTGCAACACTCCACTTAGATGGTTCATGGGACTTGGAAAGGATGCCATTTCTACTTGGGATGAAATGAAGAGTTTTTTTAAAAAAATACTATGACTATTATAGAGGCAAAAACTACAAGAGAGATGACATATTCAAAATGACACAAGTTGATGATGAATCATTGGAGGAATATATGGAAAGATATTTGTTCAGCCTACAAAATTCCAAACAGACTACAGTGGAGAAATAATATGTCAATCTGATATTCCTAAAAGGAATTAGATATTATTGTCTAGAGGCACTAGACATAATGTATGGTGATGATGTTTCTACACAATCCTTTAATGAACTAATAGTTCTATGTAAAAACTACTCCAGATCAACCATGAAAAAAATTAGGGGAAAAACCCTTCATACAACATCTATAGTAGGACTATCTAAAGGTGAAGTCAACAACCTATTGCAAGACATGAAGCATAAAGTTGAAGTCAGTAACCTACTACAAGATATGAATTAGGAAATTATTATCCACCTAGACACTCAATTTGATACATTGCATACATGAAAGAAGTAAGAATAAATTAAAAAATCCTTAGCTGCCTATTGCCCTGAATGGCAAAAAAGGAAGGTAAAATGCACATGCCATTCTATGAAAGCTTGAGTAGCCAACATAACTTAGGAGAATCCTGAAATAATGGAGCTACATGACATAGGAGGATATAAGAATCAAGTATTTTACGTGGCTCAATAGGAACCATGGGTGCAAAGGTCATCAATTCTAGGTATGTCATCAAAATTTATGTTTGTAAATTCTCAATTCTCAAATAATCCTCAATATGGTTCTTAGAAAAATATGCCCAATCAAATTTGGCCTTAAAAAAATTAGAGCTACCCCAAAATCAGTTATGGATGCAATAGAATAGACAACAACCTCAACCTGGGAAAATCCAAAACCAACAATGGATCTTTACCTCTAATCTATGGTAATAGATATGGAGAGGTAATCAAAGCTTTCCTCAACAAAACCAACAACCACAAAAACATGACTTAATTCCAAACACCAAAAAACCTACTAAACCCACTCAATTACCTACCCAACCCATCCCCAACCCTGGCAATAAATTGGTTCAACCAACATAATCAATTGAAATAATACAATATCCAACATACACCTTGGATATCAATCAAGTCCATATTTGCTCAAGATGCATTCTTACATAACCCACCTCACCCATAATCACATAACATTTTAAAGAACCTGATCCAATACATACTAATTCACAACCACTCATGGCCACTCTTGAGCCAAGTCCACCAAAAAACCAAAGAGAACCTGAGAATCCTCCTTTTCTAGAGAGATTGAGCATCTCACATCCTGAACCATAACCCAAATTCGATATCTTAGGACAACTCAAGAATGTGTGCATAAAAATTACACTCTTTCAAGAAATAAAATATGTTCATTTATATAATAAGGTTGTTAGAGAGATATGTTTGGAAAAAATGGGAAGAAAGAAGAAGGATCCTAAAATAGTCCAAGTTATTGGCCAACTAGCAAATATTATGTTGGGAAACACAACTCTCCAAAAATAATATGATCTTGGAAGTCTTGTAGTCAATTTAGAATCCACAACCAACCCATATCCAATAATTTAATTGACATGGGTGCAACAATCAACATGATGACCATGGAGACCATGTAACAACTAAAACATAAAACTCTCTGTCCAACACTCACCATCCTATAGATAGCCAATAGGTCAACTGCTAAGCTTGAGGGGATTGTTGACGACTTGGTTATCCCTATGGGTTCCTGGTAATATCCAACAAAATTTATTGTCTTATATCCAAAAATTATCTTAGGATGTTATCCTATCATCCTTGGCTACCTATGGCTAACCACCATTGATGCTTTTATTGGATGTAGGTCAGAAAAAATGTTAATTTCCAATGAAAAATGACACCAAGAAATTGGTTCTTTATTTGTAGCCAAGCCTTCCCAGAATGATGGACCAAATCTTTGGATTGATGAATTTAAGTAAGTTGTCTCTTTACAAAATTTATGTATAATTGACTGGAGTCCAGCGTTGTAGGCACAAGAAGAAGACACTGTCCTTTCTAACATCCTATAAAACACTTATCAACAAGATCCTATAGCCATAAATATGTTAGAATGTATACCATGCTCACTTCAGAATACCTTTTCTAAAAATGACCTTGTTGAAACCACAAGAGACATTTGGACATTCCATCATTTGCTTCCCCATTAATGAGTTATGTTTCATTAATTTCCAATGTGGAAACCATGCTTTCTTTAATGAAACAAGTGGACATTCTGCCAAATAAACCTCTCAACATCAACACCACTTTAACACCTCAACAAGAAAGCTAGTTACTTACAATTCTAAGAAAGCACACAATAATAATTGATTGGGATTACCATGACATGAGATTAATACTCCCATATTTATGCATGCATCACATTTACATTAAATAAGAATGTAAACCTATTCACCAACCCTAAAGATGATTGAATCTTGTAGTTAGAGACATCATCAAAACTGAGTTGCTAAAAATATTGGGTTCACAATTTTTTTAACCCATTTCAAATAGGTAGTGGGTCTCTCCCTTGGTTATTGTACCTAAGGAAGGGGGAAAATGGAAAATTTGTGTTGACTACCAAGAGTTGAGTGTTGCTACCTAGAAGGACCACTTTACCCTACCTTTTATTGATCAAGTGTTGGATGCATTAGCAAGAATAAAGTATTTCTCCTTCCTAGATGGTTATAGTGGTTATAATTAGATATGAATATCTCCACAAGACCAAGACAAAACCACTTTTAATTTCCCTTGGGGAACCTATGCCTATGTGATCTTACCATTTAGCCTTTGCAATGCCCTAATCACTTTTTAAAGGGTTATTTTGGGCATATTTTCTGATCTCTCCCATGATTGTGTTGAAGTTTACATGGATGATTTCACTATCTATGGGTAGACATTTGAAGAAACTCTTACCAACATGGAAAACATTATTCAACACTACCAGGACCACCAATTATCTTTGAGCAATGTAAAGTGTTATATGCTTATGACTGAAGGGATTATGTTGGGACATCACATCTCCCCTATTAGAATTCAAGTTGATCCAAAAAAGATAAGTATCATTAAGGATCTACCCACATGAAATAAGCAAAAAGATGTTAGAGTATATTTAGGACATGCTAGTTATTATAGATGATTAATTAAGGACTTTAGTAAAAATTTTACCCCATTATTTGGATTTCTTATTAAGGATTCTAAATTTACCTAGACTAATGATTATCAAACTGCCTTTTAGCAATTTAAGGATCTTCTCATAACAACTCTTATTCTGAGAGGGCCTGATTGGTAGAAGCCTTTTCACGTCCACACAGATGCATCCAACACTACCTTAGGATCTGTCCTTGGCCAAAAATATGAATCTTTGAGTTATGTAATCTATTTTATCAACAAAAATATTCAAGGGGTTGAACTCAACTACACTATAATAGAAAAATAATTTATTGCAGTCATCTATACCATCAAAATATTTAAAAACTACATTATAGGATACTAAGTATTCATCCATACAAATCATACAGTAATTAGGTATTTGATGAACAAACCTGATGTAACAGGTAGGATAATTAGATGGTCATTTTTGCTATAGGAATTTGATATTACCATTATGGATAGACTAAGTAAGGAAAATTTAGTAGAAAAATTTCTATTTTAACTAAAAAATGATGAGAAAATTCCTATGATTGAGTATTCATTTTCTAATGAGCATTTATTTGTAGTAACTATTCAATCTCCTTGGTTCATACACATTGATAACTATCTTACTGTAGGATCACTATCATAACATTTTTCACCTAGAGAAAGACAACATCTAATCCAAAAGATTAGACATTATTCCTTGATTGCAAGATATATCTTTGTCACTAGACCAGATTCAGTTATGTGAAGATGTATATGAGAAAAAGCTTATGACATTCTCAAAGCCTACCACGATGAACCTTGTGAGGGCCATTTTGATGCAAAATAGACTGATATAAAAATACTTATTGCCATATATTATTGGCCTTCCTTGCATAAGGATGTCATGATGTATACCCACAAATATGATCAATGTCAGGGCATGGGGAAATCCACCTGCTCTGATGAAATGCCATTATAGCCACAACTGGTTCTAGAACCTTTTGACAAATGGGGACTTGATTTTATAGGTCCCATGAATCCTAAATCTAAGAAAAAGGAATATATACTGATGTGCACTGATTATGTCACAAAATGGGACAAGTTCAAGTCCTTAACCCATGCCTAAGATGAGAATGTAGATGAGTTCTTGGATGAAT
This sequence comes from Torreya grandis, assembly GCA_037957365.1. Taxonomy (NCBI): domain Eukaryota; kingdom Viridiplantae; phylum Streptophyta; class Pinopsida; order Cupressales; family Taxaceae; genus Torreya; species Torreya grandis. The sequence goes on from JARHVA010002868.1 coordinate 1,321,481, forward strand.
AAATATTTGCCTGATATGGAGTGCTAAGATAACTAGTCACAAACCAAGGACCAGAGTTCACATCAAATCTCATAGCTACCTTGGTAAAAGAATATAAAATAAAATAAAAAAAACCACCCCTTACCATCCTCAATTGAATGGTCTGGTGGAATTTATAAATAGAGAGTTAAAAAATATACTCACTAAGACTATCAGCCTCCATAGAAAAGATTGGTCAACTCATCTTTTAGAAGTAGTCTGGGCTTACATAATCACTTACAAAACCACAATTGGTTTCACTCTATATAAACTAATTTATGGTAAAAAAATTGTTTAGCCCATTGAGTTTAAGCATAAAACATTAAGGACAACACTTGATTTGGGCTTGGACCTTTCTCAATCTCAATAATATATGATCATGTAGCTGAATGCACTTGATAAACTTAGAAAGGCAACATTTCATCACATTGAAATAGTATAAAGACAACGAGTGGGTTGGCATGAAAGGAACATCAAGACTAAGAATTTACAACCTAGTGATTAGTCACTCCTCTTTGACTCTAACTACAAGAATCATAAGGGAAAGATTTAGTCTAAATGGCTTGGGCCTCATGAGATTGAGCAAGTTTTTGATAGTGGAGTTGTAAAGCGCATGACCATTGACTATGTTCAGTTATGACTGCTTGTTAATGGCCACATGCTCAAGATGTGTAAGAACCATTTTCCAAAGAGACTCTCACTTTCCAAATTCTTGAAGAACAACATCCATCTCTTCTTCATGAGGAAAATCAACTTGTTCCTATAGTCGAAGGGTATTTCTATCAACCCTTCTCCAATATTTTCCAATAAAAATAAAGCTTTCTATAGCCAAGAACAAGCCATTCACAATGGATTGATTCAAGCTAAATAAAATCCTAACTCATCAGCTTCTCCAATTCTAATTGAGTTGGGACTATAAAATCTAAAAAAAAAATCAAAAAATTGAGCAATGAAAATGTTCAGGTGTTGATAGTTATCATATCATAAAACCAAGTCACTCACTAATCAACATTCATTAAAAAAATCCATAGAAATAAAACTTTCATTTTTCATATACTTGCTTGTAGATTCATTTTTTAGGGTCAGAGAAACACTTTCATTTTTCTATAGGATGAAATTCTTGTTATTGTAAGATAATTATTTTTACTATAGGGCACTTCTTGTTGCCACATGGCACATTTCTCTCTACCAAATGAATTTTCATCACTCCATCATACATTATATTTCTCAAAAAGTATTTTTACTTCCAATCAAAGGTTGACACATGCCCAGTAAATCTCACATCCACCACTTTGGCTCATCAATCATGCATTAATGGAAAGGTACTCCTAAAGTTATTAAGGTAACTATTTGTACTTATTTTATTTCATAAATTTTAATTATTCTTTAGATTACAGGTCTTAATTCTATTAAACGCTATCATATCTCCACTTGATCACACCATCCAAAGAAATCTTATTTTTCATAAATTAACGTGACCATCTAATACTACCACCATCACCTCTTATCATTTTTTCAAGTCTTTCATACATGTCAACTATGTCCCTTAAGAATAAGTGTTTGTTTTAAATTGGGGGGATTTTTCATAATTCAAACCAATTATCTCTCTTCCAAAGAAAATCTCAAACATTCCACCCAAAGCTACAAAACCCTTGATGCAATAGTGCAAACCCTACAATCAAAATTCTATCGTACAATATGGGAGGAGACTTATTCAAACATGAGCAACTTGACATCTCTCCCCTGACTAGTAATCCAGATATCTTGGTCTTATTTTAGAATGTGGTGCTTCAAAAGATTTCAACTTATATTTCAAGAAAGAAAGAAGAAAGAAATTTGATATGGGTATAGTAGAAAAAATTGGTTAGATGTGCATGCATTGATCAAATGATTGTAGAGACTCCTCTTTGTCTAGGGAGGAATGAACTGTAGATAAGAAAGCAATGAAGTAAATGGTTGGTTAGATAACTAGGTGGATTTCTTAGCACAAGCTAGATCCTGGAAGCACAAGCTTCCTCAAGGGCTATCAGTCCACACTTATAAATAATTAAGTTTAGAAAGTGAAAGGTAAAGTACTTGCATAAATAATAGAGGATACTAAAATTGAATACAAGAAGTGTCTGATAAATAAAATAATTAATTATAGTAATAAATAGATTGATATTAATGCTAAATAGGTCAGGTGTAGTTCAAAAAATAGGGTAAGGTTTTGTGATTAGGCAAGGAGTCTAAAAGTGGGGTTTGGTTGGGGTTTAGTAGGTTAAAATAGATCACTTTTTATTTGGGTGAGGGTGACCATAGGTGGTTAGGGTAACCCTCAATGGTTAGGTAATTGTCTATGGTTAGGACAGACTGTCAATAGTTAGGGTGACCGTTAGTGGGTTTTATATCTTTATTCTGGTCCAAGAAAAGGCTGATTGATGAGGTTATAAAATGGAAATTTGAGAAGTAGGTTCAAGTTGGGTAGTTTGAAAAATATAAACAAAGTAATTAATTATTAAAAATAGGTACTTAGCTTGCTAGTTTTTGGTATGTAGAATGATTGAGGTGGCTTATTAATAATTTGTTGATGGATTATGGGGTAATTTTGGTAGAGTAATGATGCTTGGTTGTCGACTGATGGGTAGTATCACTTCAGATCTCTATCAGACTTATTAAAAAAATTGACCTACAAAAAAATTATGATAATATAATCTCTTGATAGTTGTCGATGATTAATAATAGTGTTCCTCCTCTCTTTATATAGGCAAAAGGGCGAGGTAGAAAAACTGGTTCAAATAAGAGGTTTAACAGGATTTTCTAATTTTAACTTGATCATGCATTGGCTCGCACATAAATCAAGTAAGCTAATTATAAAAAAATAATTTGTAGTTAAAATAAGTGTTTAATGTTTAAGTAGTGGAACCCTGACTATTGGTGGTCAAGCTTAATTATTGATGGTTAGGGTGACCATCGATGGTCGAGGGTCTAAGGCCAAGTTGGGTTAGTCAGTAGGTCATTCTGACTTGGGTTTGTGGTTAAAAGGGGTGTGGATGATTTCTAGGGGGTCTTGAGGTGGTCTAGGGGTATTTTGACAACCAGATCCATAGTATGCATATTTATAGTGTTTACATTTGCCCCTTTTTGTTATGTAGTTTGCATTGGTAATATGTAAAATGAAAATGGATTGCGGGTTAAAGGTTTGATTACCCTGAGTATGGGAGGAGGTGTTCCCCCTCAAACTAGGAAGTTATGAGGTAAAATAGAATTGGGTGTGGGTTTGATGAGTGGTTAAGTTAGTGATGTAATGGGTGATAGGTTGGGTACTAAAACACAAACATGCACATAATGTGTGATTAAGTGTGATAGCCAGGATCACGCATTGACTAGGTTATCATTATTAGTAAAAGTTAAGGTTGATGATAGAAGGACAAGTGAAAAGTGGGCCACGTGACTACATTTAGGTGTGGTGGTTGGTTACACTTAGAAATTTAAGTCTCTTAGTCAAGGTCAATTTAGTCATAGGTATCCAAGGTAGGAAGTGCTCTTGAGAAGACATAAATGGTCAGGTGTGTGTGAGGTGGCATGAGTTCAAAAATTATTCAACATGGCAAGTAGTTGGGGAGGTCAAAAGTACCAAGCTGATGTCACCATAAAACATGTGATAATTAGGCCAAGATGAATAGTAACAAGTTGATGTGGTTAGTGGAAAGGTTGGTGAAGAAGGTAATCTCCATGGGTGGGCACTGAGTTTGGGTATGGGCAAAAAATTCGTTTAGAGGTAAAAGAAAAATGCCAATATCATGACCATCAATGGTCAGGGTTAGCCATTAGGGTCAATCATCAGTGGTCACCCTAACCATCAATGGTTAGGGGTTAGTCCTAAAAGGGCAAAGATAAAAATAAGGCCACAAGTCTTTTTCACTCATTTGAATATTTTGACTTTGGTAGTTACTTCTTGGTGTTTAATGAGAGAATTGTGACATTGTTTACTAGTAGCTGATTAGGTGAGGTTGATTGTGTGGGTCAAAGATGGGATTAATGAGGATGTAGGGTAGGTGAAGTAGGGCATGTGACCAGGATGTGGGCCTTAGGGTTTCCCCTTGATAATAGTCAAGGAATGAGGTAGGGTTTGGCCTAAAATTGATAGATTAGGTTGATTTGGGTAAATGCATTTGTATTTGAATTTAGTTGTTTATTGATTTATTGATTGTTATAGATGTGGTTTGGTTTGGTGTTGACCTAGGTGTAGGGTTTGTGGTTAATTTGAGTTCAATTTAGAAATTGGGAAGGGTAGGGTACAATAGGTGTAATTAAATTTTTATTAGATTGATCATGGTCTATGGGTGGGATTTTGGGGAGGGTAGGTTTTGTGTGGTTTACCGATGGTCACCCACAGTGATCGTTGGAAGTCACTACTGACAATCAATGATCGATAACCTTTAGTGGTTGGTTTTCTGACTATCGATGGTCACTATGACCATTGACAATTGATCACATGGGGATGCATTTTTATAAAAGTTAATGTAATGATTAGTGATAGTTGGATGTATAAGGTGATTTGTCAAGGTAATGTTTGAGGGGTAATTTTTTTTGTTAGTAGTTAAGGTAAAGAGGTCGGATGCCCTAGGTAAATTTTGTAAGGGTGTTGGTCAAGTGTAAGGTAAATGTTGATAGTTGATGGTAAGGGTGAAGGGTAATGTCTTAGGTTTAATAGTTTGTAGTGTAAGGTGATGAGTAAAGTTGTAATGATTTAGGGTTTATAGTGATGGTTGAGAAGAGTTAAGGTGAATGTTAGGTGGTTAATTTGGAGATAAGACATAGGTATAGGTTAGTAGTATAAGAGGTTAAGTTCATAGGCAAAGATAATATAGATAACTAAGTTTATTTATAATCAAACCTTGCAGGCATGGGAGTGGATCCAAATGCGATATCAAGTGATTTAGATCTTTACCAAGATTCACCAAGGTATGACTACTATTGATTGGGCTCATATGTAGGAGTTGGGTCTTGGTGCTATGATTCATTACCAGCATCTACTATGGGATGTGGTGATAATAGTGGCACTCATCAAGAGATGGGATCTAACCACTAACACTTTCCTTCTACCTACAGGTGAGGTGATCATCTTACCTGAGGATATCCATAGGATTACGTGGATACCTATATGGGTTGAACCCATTTACCATATTGAGAGGTAAGGAAAAAATGATTTTATGGAGATTTTTTATGGAGACAACCTTGACTTTACAAGGTGGCATGTAAGAGGCTTCAACTACACTTTGCTATACCATAGGGATAAAGATGATAGGCAGTTGTTGTTGTTGTTGTTGTTGATGATGATGATGATGATGATGATGATGATGATGATGATGATGATGATGATGATGATGATGATGATAATGATGATGATGATGATGATGGCAATCTTATGTTATGCCATACTAGATTAAAGCAACATGAGGTTCCCTTATTTGTCACTAGGATTGTTGGTTGAGATGTTGTTAAGGCGCATAGTGTTTGGGTGGGTGCCTATGCTATTAGTTTGGATTTATAGGGAGCTATGGGGATTTTGAGCCTATAAGAGGTATGGTATTAATGTCATATTTATTCTTCACTATTGGGCTTATGAGCATATCCAAGTGCTGAGGTTGATGGGGCTACTATAAGAGGGGTACACCTAGATGGATTTTAGAGTCAGGTTTATGCAGTAGAGATTTGATTTTTCCCTCTCTGGACCAGGTGGAGGGGTTCATAATATTGATTGGTTCAGGAGTTTACTAGATTCCTTAATTATCATAGATGTGATATGGAGACCATATATCAAGTTTCTAGAGTGGGCTCACTACAAGAGATATACATTGTCATTAAAGAGGTATCGATGGATCTACGACATGAGGGATGGTGAGACAGATCTCATTCCTTTTGATAGGGTATGATGATAGTTTGGCCTAGTGTAGGATGTCTCAAGTCCATTTTTGAGGTATAGGAGGGAGGATGCATATCTCTTATTACTTGAACTATGGCCAATTAAATTTTTTCTTGATCATAAGGAGTTTCCCATGTAGATAGACCAAGATGATGTAGATGTTACATAGGCATATTCTACATGGCACCAGGCACTCTATGCATCAGATAATTTTAGGGGTGATGATGGTTGCAGGTAGGTTATGGATGTCGATCCATCTAGTAGAGGTGGACATCAATAAGCATAGGTACAGGTGTAGGGTATTACCCCAGATATATAAGTAATGACCACGTAGAGGGATCAGGCATGAGTGGTACTAGCCATAATGCAAGATTTTATGTTAGCATTAAAAGCATCCTTGGTAGCAACATAGGGTTAGGTAGCTATAGTTATAGGTGAGAGGGACCCAGAGCTATGCTATATTTTGTTACCTAGGAGAGAGATTCCTTGAGATAGGTCGAAGGAGGATAAGTAACACCTATAGGACCACATGGCACTATCCACATGCAGAGATATGTAGTGATCATGGAAGAGTTACATTATTATGAGGCCATAGTCTGCAAGCATTTCCTTGATGAACCTTGATGGGTTGAGTATAAAGCTAATATGGTAGGAGGTGCAGGTATAGAAAAACCAAGTCAATAGACTGCATCTATAGGTGGTGAGATAGGTACCTCAAGAGGATAGGCACCAGGTGGTAGCAGTACTCTAGGAGGTAGTGGTGCTCTTGGGTAACAGATTGATTATGAAGTATTTATATATTTTGATGTATATGATTTTTGATACTGACCTGTGAGCTGATGCAATGAGATGCATATTTATTTTGAGATATATGCACATATATTATTGTATGAGCTTATTATTTATACATATAATCATGTTTTATGGTTTATTACTCATGGTTATGGATGACTTATGTTCAAGATGTTGATATGATTATGATGATGTTTATGTGGAATCGCCTAGGTAGGCATGTGATGAGATGTTATTTTAATCTTATGTTTATGATGATGTTGATGGATGTTGTTCATGGTTATGATGATATGATGTTGGTATGGGTTATATGATCATGTTGTTACTGCTATTGCTCATGGTTATAGATGATGATGATATGATTATGGTTTTGCCAATATTTTTTATAATGACATTGATGGATGTTGTTATTATGGTTACGGATTACATTATTATGTTGATATGATAATGGGCATATGATGTTGTTATGGTTTATAGATTATCATTCATAGTTTCTTTTTATTTCTGACACTAATGTGATTTTTCTTATATATGAGATGATGTGATAGTTATAGTTGATTGTGTTATTATGCAGACTCACCTAGCTAGGCATGTGATGCTATGTGATGTATTATGATTAAATGATTGTGATGTGATGGTTATAGGTGTATAATGTTAGTGGTTATTGTTATGATAATGGATGACTATGTTCATGTTATGATCTTGTTTATGGTTTAAGTCTAAGCTTTCTTATTACATGACGGATAACATATGAAAATGACTTATTCATGTTGGTTTATGATGACATTGTGATAGATATGATTAGTTGATGGTGTATTGATTATGTTCATGACTATGTTAAATGGATTGGATGTTACTTGTTCATGGTTGTTGATGTTTATGCAAATGATATTATTGCCAATCATGTAGTGGTGAGACTGTATGGTATGGTATGGTTCATGGTTATGGTCATTTAAGGTGAAACATATAAAGTAAGTTTGATAACAAAAATATATGTGAAAAAGATAATTCAATCTAGATATAAACATATAAATGAATATATAAATAAATGAGTATGAGAGAATACAAAGAAAACATGATGATTCTATGTTGGCAAGGACTAAAATAGCTAAGGGTGGATTGGCTTAAGGAACATAAGCCATTTGAATGCTTTACTTTAGCATTCATTAGTTGGTTAAATAATTTCTTGATCACATAGTGTTAAGCTCAAAATCCCTTGTTTATATTGTATAAAGGGGATATGGATGAAGATGGAACCTTCTTGTGAGACTAGCATGCCTCTTCTGGAGCTTACCAAAGAGTTAGTATAAACAAGCCTATGTCATATAAGTTTTATATTGATCGATGTAGGAATTATAATTATGAGAATTGATTGTAGCTTTCAAATTTATTTTGATTTTTACTGATATTGATAATGGGTGTCTTGATATTTTGCTATTATTTGGAGGGTTGGGGAAGCTGATTTATATGAGAAGCTTCTAATAAATTTATATGCTCTGACAAATGCTTTACTCAGCCATCCATCAAAGGAGTGGTCTAAGTTTATGTGATTTTATTAATGTTTTTGATAGATATCCTTCAAGGGACTAGTCTACCTTATATTGAGTAATTTTGATATGTTTTTGGCAGCTATCCTTCAAGGAAGTAGTCTGTGATTGCTAGGAATGATGCATGATTGTTTTTATATATGATCTTACTTTGGATTTTTGTTTTTCTTGACATAGACTTGATGATATAGGATTAAAGGCTAACCTTTATGAAGAAAAGACTAAAAATACAAGAAGGTTAGTAATATATACTTGAAGAGGAGGTATTCAAAGCTATGTTTATAAATAATTCCTCCTAGTATGGTATAATGGGAGGTGTTCTGGATAAATGATCTTTGAGCATTTCTAGAAAGGTCTTAAGGGATGATGCAAAGGTTGAGATAGTCAAAGATCTACTTATACCAAAGGTCAGGTTGGGTCTCCTCCACACTGAAGATGGTAAGAGAGTTTGATTTGATATAATAAGGTTTGGTAAGGTAGTGGACAATGACAAAAAGTTTAGAGTTAGAAGTTGTAGATGAGATCTAAGAAGTGAGAGACGCCATTGTATCATCAAAATTATTCATATATTGTGGGGTAGTCTAGATAAGATAGTGATAAAATAAAATAAATAGTACATCCACTAATTATTTGTACTATTAAAAAACATAATTCTTACATTGGTATAGGTTATTGATTTGATTGAACACAAGTTGGAAGTCACCAAAGATAGTGATCATTTTGACTCCCAAGGCTAAGTCAGTTTGGAGACCTATCACTAAGGCTTCATACACAATGATGTTATTGGTATATTTAAAGTCGAGTTTAAAGGATAGAGGAAGAGATTCATTATATAGGGGGATAAGGATGATACTAGTTCCCCCACCATATTGACATTTTGATTTGTCAAAGAACATGATTACTTGGTAGGTGAAGTCATCTTGAGAAAGGGTAGTAATGGACTCATCAGGGAAATAGAGATGAGGAGGCTAGTTATCTGCTAAGGGTGCTTCAGTCAATTGGTCGATAATAACTTGAATTTTAATTAAATTATACTAAAGGAACTCAAGGTCAAACTCAACTAACAACATGAGCCACTTAGCCATTCATTGGTTTTGGTATGGCTTGAAGTGCATGTACTTGAGTGGGTCAGTGTTGGTTATGACAAAGGTTTTATGGTTGAGAAGCTAATGATGGAGTTTGGTGGCCACAAAGACCAAAGAAAGGCAAGGTTTCTCGGTATGAGTGTACTGATTTCCATACTCTATAAGTGTCTGACTTATATAGTAGACAACTTGATTTTTATGGTTATCATCATGGTGTGAAAGCATTGCCCCTAAAAAGTGGTCAGTGGAAGAGATATATAGGTAGAATGGCTGATCCTTTTTTGGAGGAATGAGAATGGGTGGAGAAATAAGGTAATCCTTAAGTGAGTTAAAGTTCATTTGACAGTCTTGATTCCACTTAAAAGATATGTCTTTCTTAAAGAGGTGATTAAAAGGTTAGCATCTATTAGATAATTGAGAGATGAAATGACAGATGGATTGAAGCTTCCCCTACAAGATAAAAAGTTGCTTATGGTTGATCGACATAGGCATCTCAAAAGTTACTTTGAATTTGGTGAGATAGACTTTGATTATATGAAGAGAGATAATGAAGCTAAGAATTTTTCCTGATAAGACCCCAAAGATACATTTGTTGGGGTTAAGGTGGACACGGTAATGGATGAGATACTTAAAGACAATCTTAAGAACTCCCAAATGGTTCTTTCGAAGTTTGGATTTCCCAAAAAGGTCATCAACATAATCCTCAATGATTTTGTGGATGAGGTGATGGAAGATGTAGGTCATAACATGTTGGTAGGTCACACCAACATTCTTCAGACCAAAGGGCATGACTCTATAGTAGAAAGTACACCAAGAGGTGATGAAGGTGGTTTTATGCTAATATTCAGGGGAAATGAATATTTGATTATATCTTGAGAATCTATCCATAAGAGATAGCATCTCATGGTTGACAGTAAGATCAACAAGTTAGTCAGTGCTTGGTAGAAGAAAGTCATCCTTTGGGTAAGCAAGGTTAAGGTCATGAAAGTCCACGCAAATGTGAAGTCCCCCTATCACTTTGGTGATAAGAACAATGTTGGAGACCCATTGGGGATAGTCAATGGGTTGGATTAAATTGATAGAGAGAAGACATTGAAGCTCTTATTTGACAAGAAGGGATATGCAAGGGTACATTTGATGAAGATTTTACTGAACAAGCTTAACATCATGGTTGGTGATGATGTTATGGGTGGTGATGATAGGGTTGATTCTAGGCTTGTCATTATAAGACCAAGAAAAGGGTATGTTATGGTCTTGCAAGAAGGTAGAAAAGTTTGGGCATTCAATGAAATCTAGAGATTGTCTAATTTTGACAATGCACGTGTTATCTTGAGTATCTAATTTGATGTCTATGGTGGATTCATTCAACATAGTTAAAGTTTTAAGAGGGAGATATTTATGGATAGATGTATCTTCTACACCAAGGTAGGTGAGAATAGAATCATCATTCTAACAATGAATCATATTAATGGTAGAAGAGTCCTCTCCTATTATCTCAAGATGAGTCAAATGAATGGTTAAGATTTCCATATATTTTTAATAAGTTAAGGGTCCAAGGCCAATCATGTTGATGAAAAAAAAAGTTATCTGGCATAACATCAAAAAACCTCACCTTAAGGTGGAGAAATGGTTGGTGAAGATGAGGTATCTTCCTCAACAATGGTGATTAGAGGTGGTTTGGTTTGATTTTAAGGTAGAATGAAACTGAGGCCATGTTTTTCATGAGGTTTTTAGGTCTTGATTGGAATCAATTTGTGTAGCCTGTGTTCATATCATCTTAGGCCAAATCCCTTCTAGGAACATCTATAGAGGTATGTCTTGGAAAAATTTGGTTTATCTAGATAGGAAAAATTGGAGGTGAATGGCCGAGTAGAGAAGGAGGTGGCATAAGTGTTAAGGGGTTTATCAATTCCCCCATAAACAAAGTTGTTTTGACAAGTGGGAGGTCTAAAATGAATGATGTTTCCTATATTGAAATCATACCCAGGTTGGTGGTCAAGTTTTCAATACTCTTGAGTAGTGGGGAAAGTCTTGAGGGTCAAAAGGTGATACTCCCCTAATGAGAGATGTTAGAATGTTGATACCAAGGGGTATACTTTGGGGATTTGGTCAGAAGGGATTGATGATCTAGTAGATGCCCCATTGGTAGAAGAAGATATAGCTTCATCTTTTGTTGATGAGGGCTAGTCATTTGCTGATGAGGGCTTGTTAGCTATTGACGAGGGATTATTGGATGGAAGAAGGAGAACTTCATTAGGTTGGTAGGTCATGTTTCACATTATGAAAAGGCTTGGATCAGCTTACATAGTGATAACTTGACCTTAATGCTCAAATTTGATACAATGGTGCAAGGTAGAAGGCACATAGCTCATGGAATAGATCTAGGGGCATCTTAATAAAAAATTATACTAGAACTCCCCTTCCAATACATAAAATAGATTAGGAACCATGTGGGGTCCTAAATGAATGTGAAGGAAAAAAATTACCAAAGTAGTAGCCATGGTGTCATTGAAAGAGCAAAGGACTGCTGAAGTTTCTGACATGATGTTGTTTGGTAGTTTGAGTTGGTCATAAGCATGGGAAGAGATGATGTTAATGATATCTCCTCCATCAATCATAACTCTCTTAATGTGGGTTTTGTTGATATAAGTGTAGAGTAATTTCTTACTCTACATTGTATTTAATTTATTTTTGATTCGAGCACTACAATTTTGGTTCCTGCGTACCTTGGGCAAAGTAGTAGAGTTTTGGAATAGAGGATGGGTTGGTCTTGCCTAAGTGTCAAAGTGTAGCGGAAGCTACCAAGTGTCGCCCTCCGAGTGTGGGTCCTTTTCCCCTTTTGTTTCCTTTCATTTCATTCTTGGCCTAAGTTTTGATTTCGAGCGGAAGCTGCCAAGTGTCACTTTTTGAGAACGAAGCCATCCAACTGGCGACTTCCTAGACCTTTTTGTAACTTCCCAAGGAATCACAAATCATGCCACGTACCTGGTGGTAGTTAAATGGAATGCACCACGTGTTGGCATCTACGTTGCATAGAGGCATCTATGTTTCATTCTACATTTTTGATAAAGACTTTCAACAAGCTAAGTAGCATAGAGAGCAAAAAGTGCCAGGTGGCAGTTGCAGAGGCCCTAAACTACCTTTTTGAAGAAGTAGTAGAAGCCATCACGTGTCGTCATCCAGGAGACTTTGGTCTAATGATTTCTTTCAACACATAAAGGCATCATTTCATTTTTGCTTAAGTACTGAAGTGCAATAGAGGCTGCCAAGTGTCACCATCTGGGTCCCTCTCTACTCCATCCCTAGAGAAAGCGGAAGGCACCACATACCCCTAGAAGGATAAGCGGAAGATGCCACATATCTTCCTAGGGGTAATGGAGGTCACCATGTGTCAACCTCTAATAAACCATCTTGAGCCTAATTGTTGAATAAATATTGTGGTGGGTCCCAGATGATATTTCAAAGGACCGAGGAAGCACTGAGTGTCAACAAGTGAAGACTGCCACATGCATCCATCCTTTCTTAAAGGTTGCTTGAGCAAGGAATGTAGCGAGTTTTGTTTTGATAAAACTGTAAAGTATCGAGAAAGTGGAAGCAACCAAGTGTCATCCTCTGGTGTCTTCTAGACAAAAGAAGAGAAATTTCATAAAATTGACTAAGTGTCCTCTTCCGTTTCAACATAACAGAGTGCCCATCTACCTGTTACAGCAAAAATGGAGGGAAATTCGGTGAGAGTTATTCTTGGTAGATAGAATAGTGCACCAAGTAGATTTTTGGGGTTTGCAAGTATTAAAGACGTCGTCTGTTTGTCCCTTATAAGCAAAGGCAGAGTAGACAGTTGAGCAGCCAAATAGGGGATGGAACAAAGAATTTTAGGTGCAAAGAGAGGTACTAGATAGGGATCACCATGCCACAGTTAGGGCAATTCTTGATAAGACTAGGACGCATCCAAGGCATTGAATGTGCCGTCTATTTTGTCCCCTACTAGTGAAGGACGGAGTGGAATTGCATAGGAAAGAAAGTGATCAAAGGACACATCCAAGGCTATATAAGAAGGATTTGTAAAATCTAAGAAAGGGGGAGAATTCTATAGTTTTAGGCTTGCTAAAGTTCTTGACCAATAACATCATTTGCTCTTGTCTCAATTTTCTTGAGTTGTAAAGCTAATATAACCATGCATGTTTCTGTGCCCTTTATGTGGTTGAATGAATTAAGGAAATTTAAACTCCATGCCTTGGTTGGTGTTGTCTGTGTCATTGGTGAAGTATTTTATGCTGTAGATTTTCTGTAGTTGTGATTAAGAATGTCATTTGCTTTTGTCTCATTTTCTTGAATTAAAAAGTTTACATAATTGTACGTGACTTTTGCACCTCTTATGTGATTGGAAAATTCTATTAAGAAGATTGAACACTATGCCTTTGTTGACATTCTCTATGTCTTAGCAAAAAAAATCCCTGTTGTGAGCCTTTGTTTCTGTTATTTTGACCTTTTACATTGATCATGCACTTTTCTGCTCGTAAATGTAATTGAATCCTATAATAGTCTCACTGTGCTCAGGTTAGGATTAGGATTACACTCAGGTGCATCACTATAATTAGGTTTCAATTCCTACATTTTTGTGTTTCTATTTAATCTCCTATCCCTTTTCCCCAACACCCAATACAAAAGAATAAAATAGCTTCTCTAAAATCTGGAGGTTGCTTCAAGCCACATCGTCTCATAGCTTAAACTTCCCATTGTTGATTGGTTAAGATCTAGCGCAATTTAAAGCCATCAACAGTTTTTGGCATGCCTGATGGGACAAATCTTTCAAGGAAGTTGAAGAATTCTTGGTGTATTCTTTAGCCAATCAACCTTTGGAGGTTTTTATTGACACTAACAATGACTTTGAGTCATCAGCCAATCAAGCAGTATCATCAAGAAATCCCTTTTGGTATGTATAATTCTATTACTCATAGCTATGAGTTTTATTCTTCTTATATATTTAATCAAGAACAAGCTTCTCTTGGAATCATGTCAAGTAATAAGGATGCAGATGGTTATGAGCTATACCAATCATATGCCCAATCTCCCCAAGATGTCACATCCCATGTTCAACCTGACCTCATTTTCAACTTCAAAAAAAGCATTGCTGGGATTTAAAAAATATGTGTTAGAGCTTGACAACAGAAGGAGATATGGTCAAGAAATTCCTTGTCATGTCATCCATCAAGTAAGGGATGCAATAGATCTGATTAAAAGTGAGTGAGATCCCATTAAAAGGGAAAATTGGCAAGAGTTTACATATGAGATGCTGGATGTGTGTGGATTGATTGCATTTCTAGAAGAGAGGCTAAGCATTCATGAGAACCAACCTTACGAAGTCTACCAAACTCCATATTCACCACCACAAATTCTAGATCAGAGATACGACACCCTTGTCCATGAGCAATGTCAAACCTGTCAAGGTCACCTCCCTAATAATGTAGAACTTATGATAGCAGCAAGGGAAGAAAACCTCAATCACTCAGTTTCCTCTCAAGTCCCTTCCACCCTTGCTCAAGAGGCTTCTTGTTTTCCATCATAGCCTTCTTCTTCATCCCTTTTCGAAGAAGAATATATTTTAAAGGAAGAAAATGAGTATGCAGAGGAGTACGCTCAATTCATGGCTAGTCAAGAGGATTCCATAAGTATAGATAAGGAGGAAATCACCATAAGTACCCTCTTTGATGAATAGGAGGACAAGTTATCAGCTTGTGTCTTAACCTCTGATGAGGAAGAGATCATTTCTGACTTCTTTCTCACCCTACAAGAGGATATGGAGGAGTATAGACACTCCCTTGATCAAGTCATTGAGACATGTGACACTATCGTATAAGAAGGCCATGAACTGGCCGAATATGGAGAAGACAACTTCAAGACTCAACTAAGTATATAGAAGGAATACCAGCTTTTAGATTCATCCTTTCAAAAGGATGAAGTCATCAAAGAGCATGCTAATGCAGTAAAGTTGAAATTAGAAGGAGATGAGCCGAAAAATAATGGATATCAAAAGGCACAGAGTGAAGAACCAATAGCCAATGATTTCTTGATGACACAAGACAACATGAAGAGCCAGTATTCGACATGCTTTCAAGGACAAGAAGAATTTTTGGATGTCAAACACATGTTTTACTCAAACTTATCCAAATGCAAGTAGAGCTATGTGGCCAATGCAGAGGACATCCCATCAAAGATATAGCCATTGCAATCACTGGTATGGCAACGTAAGTTGGCTTGTCATAAAGAGGACATGGGAAAGTTCATTTTTGATCCTGGAGGGAAATAAGGATTTGTAATTAATGTAGTTAGGTAGTTTCCATTCCCACATTGTTTTGTTTTTGTTTTTTGCTTTCCCACTTTTCTTTAAAAATAAGTGTTTTAAATGTAGGGTCGGTGTCTTAGATTTTTTTTATTCTTTAAATTTTGCCACATTAAATGCTTCCCCAAATATTTGAGATCTCCAAGGTACCTTGCACCGCATAATGTGTCCACCTCACTGTTTCCTGAAGATTGAGTAGAATTTGCTAATGGTCACCCAAAATTAATGCTAGTTGGGACTTGATAGGCCCATAAATATCCCTTAGCACATTTTAAAGATTACAACTCTCAAGCATTCATGTGAACATCCCTGCTCATTGCGATTATTAGTGCTTAAGAAAGTTTGCTTTAGTGAGCATGTTTTCTATCCTGCATAAGGCTCATATACTAGATATTACACAAGAGATACAAAGATGGTGGGAGCATCAGCTTCATAATAAGGAATAGGGACACCTGTATATTTAGACAAGTTACTAGCAAGTAAATCATATGTTATAGCTCCTGTGTAACTGCCAAAGAGCTACCTGAGAACAAGGCCCTAGGAGTCAGTCAGACCAGTGACCCATCAAGGGTAAAAGACTATGCAGATGGAATCATGGACCTGATTCTACAAAGAGCCAGTGGTAAGAACCTTAGAGAAGGGGCACACCAAAGGTGTCTACAAAGAGCAAGGGAAAGGCAATATGAGACATTCAAGATGAGGATATGGACCTCACAACTGGCTCAATTCATTGTCCCAGCTATGCACCCATGCCCAAATATAATTGAATTATGTGTGGACTTGCTCCATCCACAATATTACACCATTTAACAAGGCCCCTTCATGCTGCAGGTCACCCCACAAGCTATCAGGGACATGCTTGCCCTAGAATACAATAGTACTGCCACCTTCCCCACTATTGATAAGATGCAGAGGATGTAGGCAAACATCAACACTCAGACCAAGTTTTTGAGGTCTGAGTTACAAATGGCTGATGGTGACATAATGGTGACCATGCTCCTTGCTTCAAGAACTCAGTTTGCACCCACCAGCCAAGATGCACTATCGATGATGGCTCTCATCTTCGGCATGAAGGATGATGTGGCTGTATATGCTGAGCAAATGGCCATCCTATTCAAGCTAAAAATAGTCAATAGAATGCAAGGATACTATTTGGACTTCTCTGAGCACATCACTTTCTCAATAATGGAGTAGCTGACCCAGTTCAGGGCAAAAGGGATATTTAGGTATTCCTCCTTTTTGTTCCATCTCATACTGCACCAGAACCCTAGCCTCTTCACCCACTACATGAATCTGAACTTGTATGACCCATACTTTGACCCCTAAAGAACCATCCCTGTGTCTGCATGGACACATGTTTTGTCAAAAACTAGTGACACGTATGACTTTTGGGAACTATTCGTCACCCCTATTATCCATTGCCTTAGCCTAGAGCCTGTTATAAACAGGTTATTCCCAAGTGTCACAAACCTCCTAGTTAGCTGCCCAATCCCATGTGATTTCTATTTTAGGGCCCATCACACAACCATAAGGGTCCATGGATTTTGTGGAGAGCCAGTACTATTGCCCAAGACCTTAACTCTTAAGTTAGCATTCCTGGAAATTGCTAGGCAGGTATCTGTAGTTGATAATGAATATGGCTCCAGGAAAAAGAAGAGGAAGATGTACAATCTTTCATGGATGGCAAACAATGTAAGCCTGGAAGCCAGAGAAGTTGAAAATGTACTGCTGAGGAAGCTGGCCTTCCTCAGATTCTTGTTGGTAAACGACAAGTGGGTTTAAGACCCAACTAATTACATAGCCTCTGTGGTGAGGGCAAATAGAATTGGAGCTAGGATTATGCATGAAAGCCACCCCTTTTGGGAAACCAGGAAAAATCTTGCAAAAAACACCCCTAGTCTCTATGTGCAGCTGATAGATTTGCCCATGCCCTAGAATAGGCCATGGGAGACCTTTTATGACAAACAGAGGGATTATGGTCCTAAAATTAGGATGACATCTGGTTTGAGAAGGACGCTGAGGAATAAAGGATGGGATGTAGAAAAAATTGAGTCCTATTGGAAATATAGGCAAGAACTTTCCCAAACCACCCATGCCTTTTGAGGTGTAGACTCAGATGAAAGGTGGGAAGAACTCTGGGATGAATGGCATCCATCCCCTGTATCTAGCCCAAAAACTAGCCAAGTGCCAACACTTGGGACAGAGCAGGAGGCTGAAGTAGGACTAAGCCAATAGCCATAGGCTTCAAAACAAGCTGTAGCCACCGTAAAACAACAAAGAAGTGTGGCATCCCCACCACTATAGGCTTCCCCACCATCGAGATTAATTGAGGTCCTTGGTTTTCCACATGCGCCACCAGTAACAACAGATGCAGAAGGGAGAAAAATGCAGCAAGAGACAAAAACACCCAAAAAAAGGAGGGTGCAATTCTAATTAGATCCAGAGGAGGAAGAGGAGCCTTCACAATGCCCAACATAGACCACTACAACTCCTCCTTGGGTAAGTATTCCTCCCCCTCCTCCCTCTCAATCTATTCCTCACCCTACCAACATGATGCCTCCACCCAATCAGATGACACCTCCTACCACTGCTGCCATTCCCATCTCCCAAGCCACCCCCTCATTAGCGCCTCAAGCCCTAACATTACCCCACTTCTCTCCCTCCATTCCCAAAAAGATGCCCCTACAACTCACCACTAGCCAACCAATGGCTCTCCAATATGGCCTACCATAAGGATTTCCTTTTGTAGGGGGACATATTGTGTCCCCTTCCACCTTCCAGATGTAGGCCAATGCTGCTAGAAAGGCAAGAGAAGCCCGATTGGAGAAGAAGAGGATTAAGGAGAATAAAGCACCAGCTGTTCCACATTTGAGGTCACAATTTGACCCTATCCAACAGCAACTAACGGTGACCCATTTGTCACCCAATGTTGCCAAGTCAAGCGAGCAAATGCAACCAGAGGACTACACGATGAATGCAGTGGCCATTGACGTGTCTCTATTTAGGCCCTAAGATAGAGTCAAGCTACTGAATGAATCCACTTCTGCAGTCACAAAAGATTATTTAAAGAAATCAAGAAGACTACAAAAGCTGGAGGTTGATTTGGCCCAAGAAAAGGCAAACTATAATAATTTGGATGAATAAATAAGCAAAAGAGACAATGAAATAGCTAGTCTATAAAAATAGTTGCAAGATACTATTTCCCTCCAGACTCAACGAGCAATTCAGGCACAAAATGATTCATTAAAGATGGAGCTTGCACTTGTGAAAGATGTAACGATAGCTCTAAGATGGGAAAATGCAACATTGCGGGGAAAAGTTGAAGGACTCCAACTGCAAGTTACCCAATCACAACAAAGGCTATTGGAGGAGCAGAATATGGATGCGACTTTTCAAGCCTACTTCCAAGCAGAGCAACAGAGGATGGCACAACTGGAAATTGAGCTGGCCAATAGGCCAAGAGGTGTCAGAGTAGTATAGCTAGTGAAGGAGCTCTACGAGTTAGCATGGGTGAGAATCTCTTTAGAGATTATCTAGCTCAGGTCATTTTTCACCTTCCTACTCAACGCACAACAACTATGTGAAAGGGTAGAGAATCTAGTACATAACACTCTGGCCATGATCTCTAGGAGAGTCACAGATTCCCATTCATTACTGGAGAAACTCTACAACTTGATGGATGAAACATTGGTAGCCGTAGGAATCTCAGATAGACTGGTCATCATGAAATGGGTCAACGAGGAGCTCAAATGCAACGTCACAGCCAATAGTTGCAAGAATTGTCTTGATGTCGTGAAAGAAGGCATCGGTGAGATGAGGCATCATATTGAAGATCTAGTGCAACTAGGCCTTCTTTCCCTATTCTCAGATGCAAAGATGGTACTGATGGCCGATCAACTTGGACCATTTCTGCTTGCCAAACAAAGGGATCAAATAATTTTCCAAAGCTTACAGGATGATTCCTCAGCCCCAGAGGTCGAAACTATTCTGGTCCTATTTTCTAATTGGAATTTAGACTAAAAGGCACTGTCCAGGTCTTGCAAACCTTTTCACACAAGGATCTCATTACCTTGGATTTGGATTTTGATGAATTACAGAGCAAGCAAGGATTATCTGACCATGAGTGGTCTATCTACCAGACAACTCTTTTGAGGCTGTAAATTTTGAAATTTTGATAGAGTGGGAGTCAAATTCTTTTTGAGCAGGCTCAGAAGTCCTGATGGTCACCAATAATTGTAGAGTAATTTCTTACTGTACATCGTATTTAATTTATTTTTTATTTGAGCACTACAATTTTGGTTCATGCACACCTTGGGCAAAGTAGCAGAGTTTTGGAATAGAGGACGGGTTGGTCTTGCCTAAGTGTCAAAGTGCAACGAATGCTACCAAGTGTCACCCTTTGAGTGTGGGTCATTTTCCCCTTTTGTTTCCTTTCATTTCATTCTTGGCCTAAGTTTTGAATTTGAGTGAAAGCTGCCAAGTGTCACTTTCCAAGGATAGAGCCATCTAGCTGGTGACTTTCTAGACCCTTTTGTAACTTCCTAGAGAACTGTGGATTATGCCACATACCTGGTGGCAATTAAATGGAATGCACCACGTGTTGACATCTGTGTCACATAGAGGCATCCATGTTTTATTCTACCTTTTTGACAAAGACTTTTAACAAGCTAAGCAACAGAGAGAGCAAAAAGTGCCAGGTGGCAGTTGTGGAGGCCCTGAACTACCTTTTTGAAGAAGCAGTGGAAGCCACCACATGTCATCATCTGGGAGACTTTGGTCCAACACTTTCATTCAACACATAAAGGTGTCATTTCATTTTTGCTTAAGTACTGAAGTGCAGCAGAGGCTGCCAAGTGTCACCTTTTGGGTCCCTCTCTACTCCATCCCCAGAGAAAGCAAAAGGTGCCACATACCCCCAGAAGGAGAAGCAGAAGATGCCACGTATCTTCTCAGGATTAGTGGAGGTCGCCATGTGTCAACCTCTGAGAAACCATCTTGAGCCTAATTGTCGAATAAAGATTATGGTGGGTCCTAGATGATATTTCAAAGGACCGAGGAAGCGCCGAGTGTCAACAAGTGAAGACTGCCACGTGCATCCATCCTTTCTTAAAGGTTGCTCGAGCAAGGAACACAGTGAGTTTTGTTTTGATAAAACTACAAATTATCGAGAAAGTAGAAGCAGCCAAGTGTCATCCTTCGATGTCTTCTATATAAAAGGAGAGAAATTTCATAAAATTGACTAAGTGTCCTCTTCCGTTTCAATAGAACAGAGTGCACGTCAACCTGTTATAGTGAAAATGGAGGGAAATTCGGTGAGAGTTATTCTTGGTAGATAGAACAATGAACCAGGTAGATTTTTGGAGTTTGAAAGTATTAAAGACACTGTCTGTTTGTCCCCTATAAGCAAAGGCAGAGTGGACAGTTAAGCGGCCAAATAGGGGATGGAATGAAGAATTTCAAGTGCAAAGAGAGGTACTAGATAGGGATCACCATGCCACAGTGAGGGCAGTTCTTGATAAGACTAGGACACATCCAAGGCATTAAATGCACCATCTATTTTGTCCCCTGTGAGTGAAGGATGGAGTGGAATTGCACGAGAAAGAAAGTCATCAAAGTACACATCCAAGGCTATATAAGAAGGATTTGTAAAATCTAAGGGGGAGAATTCTATAGTTTTAGGCTTGCTAAAGTTCTTGACCAGTAACATCATTTGCTCTTGTCTCAATTTTCTTGAGTTGTAAAGCTGATATAACCGTGCATATTTCTGTGCCCTTTATGTGGTTGAATGAATTAAGGAAATTTGAGCTCCATGCCTTGGTTGGTGTTGTCTGTGTCATTGGCAAAGTAGTTTATGCTATAGATTTTCTGTAGTTGTGATTAAGAATGTCATTTGATTTTGTCTCATTTTCTTGAATTGGAAGTTTACATAACTGTACGTGACTTCTGTGCCTCTTATGTGATTGGAAAATTCTATTAAGAAGATTGAACACTATGCCTTTGTTGACATTCTCTGTGTCTCTGGAAAAAGAACTCCCTGTTGTGAGCCTCTGTTTCTATTATTTTGACCTTTTACATTGATCATGCACTTGTTTGCTCTTAAATGTAATTAAATCCTATAATATTCTCACAGTGCTCAAGTTAGGATTAGGATTACACTCAGGTGCATTTCCATAGTTAGGTTTCAATTCTTGCATTTTTGTTTTTTTTTTAATCTCCTATCCCATTTCCCCAACACCCAATACAAAAAAAGAGACTAGCTTCTCTAAAATCTGGAGGTTGTTTCAAGCCGCATCATCCCACAGCTTGAACTTCCCATTGTTGATTGGTTAAGATCTAGAACAATTTTAAGCCATCTACAATAGGCAGTGATGAAGAGAGGGGGATCTAGGTCCTCAAGATGGATTGAGGGGATTTCTAAATCCTTGAAGGTAACAAGGTTAGAAATTCAAAGAGCTTCGATGAAGGCTTCTAAAGGTTGTGAGTCACCTGGTTGAACCTCAATGTCCTGCATAGATTCTATCAATGCTTGATGGTGGTGGGGTGAGGTAATAACTAGTTCATATAGACTCATCTTCACTAGCATTTGGTGAAATTATTTTAAAACTACTTAGTGGATTGTTTTTGAAGGGTTAGATTGGGAGGTACTGAAGATGGACACCATGAGTTTAGTTGCTCGTGAAGATGCTTATATTAGGTTTGGTGATTAGATATCTAAATAGGGATGTGTCCATAGAATGGTCACTTTTACTTTCTCCTTATCCTTCTATTGAAATAGTGATCAAGTGACCACATGGGTAGTATGGATTTTGGGAATAGTTAAGATACCAGATTGTTGTGGTTCTTCTTCACTCTAAGGTGAGAGTAGGGGAGTAGGTAGGCATTGGTTATTGGTTTTTGATTAATGACTCGATAATGGGATTATAAGAGGCCCATTTGATAACAAGTCATCATCCTAATATAGCTGATGGATTATGGTTTGGAGAGCCTTATAGTTCTTTGTGTCATGCCTGAGTGTCCTATGATAAGAGCACACTAGGTGGTCATTATACCAAGACAATTTTGGAATAAGTGGGTCAAATGGTTTGATTGGTGGTAAGGTCAAGCAAGAAGTGTGTAATAACCTTCAAAAAATGGTAGAGTAAGACTCGATCAAAGGTGGCAAGGGTATAGAGACCTTGGTTTTGGTGGTTAGGTTGTAAGCCTTTTTAGAAATAGGTTGAATGGTAGAAGATTTGGGTAAAGAAGCATTATTGGTATGGTTTTGGTTTTTGTAAAGAGGTTGATAGCTTTGAGGTTTAAATTTTTTAGATAGGTGGTTTGATCATGGATGGTTGTGGGACAAAAGGTTTGGTTGTGAATGGTTTGTTGAAGATAGGTGTGGATGAAAAGAGAAGTTGAGGGGTAACCAAAAGCGGTGGTTGGATTCCATTTTTATTTGGGACTATTAGTTTCCCCACTAAGGTAGAGGGATGAGGTCCCAAAATAGAGGGCAAAGTTGAGCGAGGAGGCAAAATTTTGGTATTCAAGATTTTAGTTGGTTTCACCTTGTTTACTGATTTGGTTTTGGGTTTTCTTGATAAATTTGGTGAGGCTAACTCTAGTCTCACTGATGGATGAATAAGGTCATGAGTTGGGAAGATGCCTAGGTTCTTGTTGGGTTTGATTGAGGTAGTAGAAGGTGATTTGGTTACTTTAGGTATGTTTGGTTTTGATGGTTCAGTTATAGTTTGGTTGGTAGAAGTGTTTGTTGGTGTGGTTGTGATATTAGCATATTTGATATTGTAAAGGGTAGGTTGTTTTGATAAAGAAGCCTCCTTTTTGGTTATATAGGGGAGTCCAAGCTATTTATATAAGGTATCCTGATCCATGTTAGGATGAGATATAAAGTCTAAGTTTTTAACCAGTCTAGAGAAAGGTTTATAGATAGGTCTAAGTCCCCTAGTAGTGGATTTAAAGGAGAGACATAGGGGTTGAGAGGGAAGAATAATTACCTCATCATTTTATTCAATTAATGGTTCCAAATTTGGGGAATGTGATTGTTTAGTGTGACATGGAGACAAAGTGGTTTCTTCCTTAGGAGTTATTTCTGAGGGTAGAGTAGATTTTTGTATGATTGAGGAAAATGGTAAAGTGGTAATGGTTTCCTCCTCTGGTGTGTTTATCAAAGGAGAGATTGGTGACTTCACTACCTCAATAAGTGGAAAAGGGGAAGAGGTGATATAGTTAATGGTTCCCTCAATTATGAGTTCACCAAGAATCATGTTGATAGTGTGGGCCTCATGGTCATGTGAGGATTCTACCTTTTTCTCATTAGTGGTAGAAGGGGTGTGATTGGGAAATGGTTGTATTAAGATAATGAGTGACTAGATCAGAGGTACATTGGGGTTATCTAATTTAAGTTAACCCTTGTCAATGAGAGTTTGGATAGTGTTATTGAAGGTATTACACATACTAATGTCATGTCCAATAACTTGGTGGAAGGCACATAAGCTAGTCTTCTTATACTAGCCAAGTACAAGGCAAGAAGAATAAAATTGCTATGGAGGTTTGATTGAGGGGAGTTGTATGATATTGGATTTTAAAAACTTCTCCAAGACTAAATCATATGATTCTCCAAGTGGAGTAGACTACTTCTAGTGGTTTTAGTTTTGGTTTCTGGTGTTTTGATTGGAAGAATTTGAGGAATTTGGTTGCTTGATAGATGGTGAAGGAACAGTTTTAAGGATAAAAACATTCATGGTTCCTTTGTTTTTGGTGCTTGTATTAGTTTTATTGTTGGGATTAGATGAAGAATACTAATTATATTTGAAGGTAGATTTCTTAGTCCTCAGTTTGAGTTTCTCTTCATTGATGGCTTTGTTTTCTAATTTTCTTACCATGGTGAAGGCCTCATCAAAGGTCTTGGAGATCTAAACCAATAAGGTAGAAGATATGTGTTTCACACACATCTGAGTGAAAATTTCAATTAACTCAGGTTGAGGTAGATAGAAATATAGTTGGTTTATGAGGCTTCTCCATCAGACCAAAAAATTAGTAATAGACTCATCCTCAAATTCTCGGATGGAGTAAATATCAGTGATAGAAAATTTCTTTGAAATGTTGATGGAAAAGTGGTCCAAGAAAGTTTGGGCCAACTGGGTGAAAGAGAAGAGATAGTTATTTATTATGGCACTATACCAATATAATGGTGGAACATCTAGAGACATAGGGAAGGTACGAAGAAGAAGGGAATCATCATAGGCAATCAAGTAGCATGAATGCCTAAATGCCCCAAGGTGTTATTATGGGTCTTCCTTACTTTAAAATTTTGTGAATTTTGGAAGCTCCCATTGAGGAGGATAAGGTCTAATGGGGATAAATGTGTGGATTGGTTCATTAAAAATTTGGTCATAGGATAAAATGTTATGAGCTCCCAAAATGGATGACTCCAAGGTAGTCATTTTGTCCATGAGCATCTTGACAAGATCAGTTTGTGGTTGTGGTCTTGAGAAGTTATAAGTTGGGTTGTGCTGAAGTGGAGCATATTGATAATTGGTGGGAGGTTGAGAGGTATCCACATATGGGTAAGTGGATACAGGTGGTTGAGAAAATAGCCCACAAGGATAGGTGGCCATAGGTGGTTGGGTAGTTGTTATGTATGAGTAAGTAGATGTAGGTGGTTGGGTGTTAGAAAGGGGTACATACCCTTGTGGGTTAGGGATGTAAGCCGGGTTGGGTACAATAAGAACCTATTGAGGGATGAAGGTAGGTTTGATGGGGGGTATA
This sequence comes from Torreya grandis, assembly GCA_037957365.1. NCBI lineage: Eukaryota > Viridiplantae > Streptophyta > Pinopsida > Cupressales > Taxaceae > Torreya > Torreya grandis. Next base: position 1,346,936 of record JARHVA010002868.1, read on the forward strand.
TTTGGGTTCATTGGTGGGGGGTAGGTAGTGACCTTGGTACTGATGGGTGGTAAGGTAGAAAGTATAGAGACCACTAAGTTTTGGAGTGAAGGAGTGATCAATGGGTTGGGGGTAGCTAGAGGAAAGGTAGGGATTATAGTAGTAGGTACTCTAATATTAAGTGGATTTTAGGTGGTTAGGGGTTGGGTAGCCCCTAAAGTACAAGAGTTTTTGATTAGGGGTTGAGGGTGTTAAGGTGTTGGTAGGTTGAATATGCTAGTTTAGTATAGTGGTGTAAAAGGGATTGTTAGAAGATGAAGCCTGGGTAGTCAAAGGTTGGGTGGTAATGGTGGCAATTGAAGTGTCATCCATAAATTGGAATGGCCTACCATAAAGTGGATCCATAGGTAGAACTGAGGTTAGTGTATGATGAGGCATGGTATTAAGATAATGCTGTAAGGAAACATGATTATTGTCTAAGAAGGTGGTAAAGTCTGTATCCCTTTCGTCAACTACTCGAGAGGGATTGGGACTTCTTATAGTGTGAGAAGAAATTTCAACATTTGAAATGTACTCCATAGATGAGGAGGTAAAAGAAGTTGGATGGTTTGATGGTAGATCCTATTCTACTTGGTTCCTTTGTTATTAGCGAGTTAGAACCATCTAAATAAGAGAGACATAAAAACACAAGCAATCTCACTGTCTCAAAAAAAGAGAAGACAAGAAAATGTCAAGGAAAATAAACACACACTAAAGTACATTAAATCCTATGGTTATTTTTAATCTCTCTTTTGGTATATGCCTTGAGATTTTAAGAATATATGAATCCACTTGGCTTGTAGATCAGGTACTAAAATATATATCTATGTTTAGTTTCAGGTTGTCTAGGCTCTAAAAAGGGTCTGTATTAGAAATCAATATGTGGCTTGGTATTGGGGCCTATCGCCTCACTTCACACACTGTAGCGATAAGGGTGTCATGTGCTTAGCTATTATATACCAATTTATAGAGTTTATACTCAACCAGAGAGCTGAGTTGGTTCTCCCCTTGGTGGTGAAATCTAAGTAAGATAGTCAAGAAAGGTAAGGTGACTGCTAGGTGATGAAATCCCAGTCAGGCCTTATGTAAATTGTTTGATGTAGGTGGTTTGGCCTTGTGTGTGACAAGAGTGATACTAAAATTGAATTACTTTGCTTTTAATTAAGCTATGCGAGTTAAACTTGTAAGCAAACAATGTATGCACTTAATTTTAAACCCAAAATGAAAATTTTGATTTCATTTGTATGAGCATAAAAAAAGAGGAAAATTAGAAAGATGTAAGCTAAAAAACCCAAGTTAAGATACAAGGTCTCAACGGGCGTGCCCAAATTTTTTAGAAGATTTTAGATTACATTTAAATAAAGAAATAAGAAAGAAAATCAATAGGGTATGGTATAAAACCCTGGTTAAATATTTTCACATTTATTAGATGATTGTAGAGACTCCTCTTTGTCTGAGGAGGAATGATCTATAGATAAGAAATCACTAAAATAAATGGTTGGTTAGATAGATAGATAGGTGGATTTCCTAGCACAAGCTAGATCCCAGAAGCACAAGCTTCTTCAGGGATATCAATCCATGTTTTTAAAACAATTAAGTTTAGAAAGTGAAAGATAAACTACTTTCATAGATAATAGAGGACACTAAAATTGAATAAAAGAAGTGTTTGATAAGGAAATTGAGTAATTATAGTAATAAATGGATTGATATTAATTATAAATAGGTCAGGTGTAATTCAAAAAATAGGGCAAGGTTATATGATTAGGTAGGGGGTCTAAAAGTGGGTTAGGTTGAGGTTTGGTAGGCTAAAATGGCTTGCTATTTATTTGGGTGATAGTGACCATTAGTGATCAGGGTGACCATTGACAGTTAGGGTAACCATTGGTGATTAGGTAACCGTCAGAAGTTAGGCAACTATCGATAGTTAGGCAACTGTTGATGATTAGGATAAACTATTGGTGGTGAAGGTGACCATCAGTGGTTATTATAGGTTTGTTCTAATCTAAGAAAAGGTTGATTGATGAGGTTATAGAATGGAATTCTAGGAAGTAGGTTCATGCTAGGTAGATTGAAAAATAAAACAAAGTAACTAATTATTGAAAATAGGAATTTAGAGTATTAGTTTTTGGTATGGAGAATTATTGAGGTGATTGACTGATAATTTATTTATGGAGTCTGAGGAAATTTTGGTAGAGTAATAATGCTTGGATATTGACTTATGGGAGATATCACTTCACATATCTATTGTGCTTGTTAGAAGAAGTGACCTACAAAATAAATCCTGATAATAGAAGCTCTTGATAATTATGTATAATTAATTTTAGTGCTCCTCCTCTCTTTATATAGGCAAAAGGGAGAGGAAAAACAACCTGTTCCAATAAGAGGCTTAACAATATTTTCTAATTTTAACTTAATCATGCATTGGCTCACACATGGATCAGGCAAGATAATTATAAAGAATCAAGTTGTATTTAAAGTAAGTGTTAAATGTTCAGATGGTGGAAACCTGATTATCGATAGTCAAGCCCAACTGTCGATGATTAGGGTGACCATTGATGGTCGAGGGTCAAAGGCCAAGTTGGGTTTAAAATATGGGTTAGTCAAGAGGTCATTCTGACTTGGATTTGTGGTCAAAATGGGTATGAATGGTCCCTAGGGTGTCTTGAAGTGGTCTAGTGGTGTTTCAACATCTAGATCCATAGTGTGAAAATTTTTAGTGTTTACATGTAGGTTGGGCTCAATGTTTTGAGAGGATAAATGATCTTGACCAAAAATTATAGAAGAATTTACTAACTCATTATACAACAATATCATAATAACAAAAGGAATGGAGATAAATCTAACTAAAACTATCATCAATAGAGTAACTAGATTGCCCAGAATAGGAGAAATATGGTAGAACAAATGAAGCAAATCTCTATACAAGTAGAATTTCCTACTTTTGAGCAAACCCTATAGGAAATAAAATGACTAAAAAATAAGATATAAGACCAATCAAGATGTGGATTAGATGCACTTGCTGCAAAAACTTCTTAGTTTCAATGCTCAACAGAGAGCCATCTTGTAACTGTCATTTCACAGCTTCCTATAGCATAAAAGTAGCAAGAAAATCCCATAACTACCCAAGTAGTCAGGTATAATTTATCATCTAGCATGTCTTCTGAATTGATGAGATGGAAAGACATCTAGTGTGAAAGTTTTAGACCATTAACAAAGGAAAATAATAAATTAAAGGAAGAGGTCAGGATTAAATAAGAAAGGATCTCCAAACTACAGTCAAAAGTTAAATATTTGGCTAATCTTACTCAAGTTATCCTTGAATATAGGCCTCCTGCAAGGGTATATTAAGTTTATCTTGAAGAAAAGAGGCATAAGTTTAAGTTCATGTGAATTTATTGTGATATTCTATGTGAATTACGTGATCCTCTCTCTTTATTTCAATTATATAAAGTAAGCTCACAAGAGGAATAAACACAATTGTGTGAGTTATATCTTCATAATTATGATTTTCCACATGACAGAGAATACAATCTTAACCAGTATGTTGGTGATGTACTTTTAAAGGAATTTTCAACATATCTTTTGAATGAGCATAGGAGAAGATGAGATATGACTAAATATAGGAAAAAGGAAAGAGAAAGTCAATTGGTTATTAGAGGATAATAAAAAACACCTGAGATTGTGTTGGTAGAATGGGATAACATTATGATGCGAAAGGAAGTAAGGGCTTAGTTTGCCAAAAATAGTGATGAAGCTTAGGATTTCTATTTGGGCTTGAGAACTTCTATTGGACCTTCAACAAGAGAATCTTGCATAGAAATATGGCATGAGCTCACTCCTAAGCTAAAGAGGAAAGAGTCATACTCCCCTTTCAATTTAAAAGTAGCATGTGATAGATTAATAAGATATATTCTTCTTGCAGGAAAACTAAGAGCTCAATTGTTGAGCATAAGATTATAGCCTCCTCTATTTTGGTACCCTATTCCATATTGGTAGGATAAAAATTAATTAGATGCAGCTAAGGAAGTTATAAACTAATAGCTGTATGACCAAAGGTGTGGGTTTTATGCTCATCTATCTAGTGGTGTCATTGAGCATGCATAATTCAAAGCCATTTATGAGTTTGAAATGAACAAGCTTGTTTCTTGAGGATGAACAAAGTCTTAAGTTAGGGGTTGTGATGAGCCCCAAAATTTTCATGTTTTTGTCCTCATTTGCTATACTCACCCTTGTTGTTTATCATGTTTATGAACTATTTTCCCATAAGTTTTTATCCTCAGACAACCATGTTTTGAAAATAGCATTATGATCTCATATATCTTTCAATAGTTAAATTTTTTTCTTAGAATCAAGTATATAATATTAATGTTTTACTATAGGATGATTTTATCTATAATATGTTTTAAATTTGTTTTGAAGCAATAGGTATATCTCACAGATCATCTTGCAGTAAAGGGATTTCATCACTCAAAAATATCTTATGGCCACTGCATGACTAAATCTATGAACAAATAAAATTTGATTCCTAATTCAACCAACTCACAAAAATTATAATAACTTTCATGGAGCATAATAAATATTCCGTCGAAGACTAAAACAACTTGGTTTGTCCTGAAGCAGTGTTGCAAGATTTGTATGAATGACATACTTAGTAGAAGGAACTAATTTTTGTTATCCTATAGCTAAATGTTTCTTAGTTTGGAATTTATTTTTTTTGTATAAAATAGTCTCCCCTGTGTGTGTGTGTCTATATATATATATATATATATATATATATATATATATATATATATATATATATATATATATATATATATATATATAGTAACATGGTTGAGAAATTAGTATCGATTAATTAGAGAAATATAGCAGAAGCACATTTTGTAAAACAGTTGTTATTGTAATTTCCCCGTAGCAATTCTTTGCTACATTTGATTAATATGAGAAATTATTTCTAAGTCAATTTCATTGTTATAAGAGGAATTATTGAATCTAGAGTCAAAGCGAGGAGGGCCCCCTTTACAAGTCTTGTAGCATCAATCCAACCCATTAATTATCTAAGCATTTTATTTATTTCATTTATGTGTTGTTTGTTTTATTTCTGAATTGTGAGATTTTCAGCTTTGCATATACTTGTTTTAAGGAAGATTATGAATATAAAATAGTGAAATAATTTAATTCATGGTTTTGTATGAGTGTTCAATTCAACATTTAAATTCTTTCATAATTTATAACATCCTAGATTACAATTATCAAAATGTCAAATTAGAGGATTAAGTGTGCACATACAATGATGTCATCCTATCAAGTTTACATCCTTGGGTTGAAATTTAAATGAAGTAGAAGATACAAGTCTTTGGTAAATATCCTTGTTCACTTATATCTAGAGAAGTATATTAGATTGTGAATTTACTACTAGTTAGATACTGTGGAGGATAATATTGAAACATCATCCAATCCTAAATGGATAAAACTTAGGAATCCCTTACTGAAGAAAAACATGAGATTCTCACTTTCCTCCTTTAGGAGTTTTTTGATATTTTTCAAGTTTAGATTTAGATATGTTAGGATTGGATCCTAATGTAGTGTTACACTGCCTTGTTGTGCATGTAAATGCCAAGTTGATCAAGCATAAATTGAGAAAAATGCATCTTCACATAGTTGTACTGGTTAAGAAATAAGTGGAAAAATTATTAGAGGTAGAATGTATTTTTCCTATTGCTTATTTTTAATGAATATCCAATATATTCTCAGTTAGAAAAAATATGCAAGGAATCTGATTATGTTTCAATTTCAAAGATATCAATAAGGCATGTCCCAAGCATGACTTTCCTTTACCTAATATTGATATGATTGTATATTCCATGATAAGGTATGAGATATTATCTCTTATAGATGGCTTATTTAGATATAATCAGATCAAGATAACACTAAATATCAACACAAAATAATGTTAACCACTCCATGGGGAACATTCTATTATCAAGTATTTCCTTTCAGCCTCAAGAATGCTAGTGATTCGAACCAACATGCAATGACTACCATTTTCCATGACACGATGCATGACATTGTTGAATATTATGTGGATGATATCTTATGAAAATCCAATAATATAGTAGGAAATCCATAGGTGTTGAACATAATATTTGAACACCTCCATGAATACAAAGTAAGGTTTAACCCTAAGAAGTCCATTTTTGGCATTACTTACATAAAATTGTTAGGGTTCATTGCGTCCTAAAGTGATATTAACCTTTGTTCTATCCAAGGTTAATATAATTACAAAAATGCCTCCACATTATAATGTAAAGTAACTCCACAACTTACATGGCAAAGTCCAATCTACTAGGTGGTTCATCTCTTAGTTGGTAAATAGGTCCCATCCTTTCACTCATCTTCTGAAGAAAGACACTACTTTATCATGGAATATAGATTGTAAAAAGGCATTTGAGTAATTAAAAAAATATCTAGTAAATCCACCTATTGTAGCTCTACCACACCTAGAAAACCATTACTTCACTAAATCTTAGCAAATAAACATGCCTTGGTGGCACTCCTAGTAAAACATGATGATTAGGATAAGGAAATAAAATTATACTACTTGAGTTGAACATTATTTGCATATGAACACAATTATACAACCATTAAAAACACTTGTTTAGCAATGGTGTTCATAGCCCAAAAGATGTAAAACTACATGCTCAATAACAAGATCATCATAATTGACAAAGTGGACCCATTCAAGTACCTAATTTCCAAAGTAGATTGGACTAGTCATATGTCCAACTAGATAATGATATTAAGTGAATTTGATATCAAGTATGTATATCAAAAGCCCATTAAGTGGAAAGTTCTTAAATATCAACTTATATAAGCACCACTATTAGATACCAAGCCACTTATCTTCAATTTTCTTGATGAGTCCATCACGACTCTTGAGGACACTTATTCTGAGATGCAACACTAGACACTTTATTTTGGTGGTTCCTATACTTATCAAGGATATAGATTTGGAATTATTTTTATAACTTCATAGGGAGAACTTATTACTAATGCATTCTACATTGGTTTCCCTTATATGAACAACATAGTAGAATATGAAGCACTAATTTCAAGACTTCATCTAGTAGTACAATATAATATCAATCATCTACATGTTCATGCATATACCAACTAATTATCAACCAAGTGATAAACTAGTACTAGACTAGAGATGAAAAGATAATACCTTATAAATATTTGGTGGACAGTTTGATATAGAACTTTGATCACTTTCAATTTGAAAAAATACAAAGGGTCAACAAAAAGATTGTAGATGCAATGAAAACTATTAGTTCATTAATAATAATTACATATCATGTTCTAAATTACTAGTTCCTTATCAAATATCACTTGAGGCCATCCCTTGAACATCAACCATCTAAAATGGTATGATATATTTTTGGTCCAATTTTACCATGGTACTCTAATATATATGCCTACATTCATGAAAACATTATCCCTCCTAACCTTTCCCATAATAAGTAAATATCATTCATTCATAATAATCCTTGTTATGACATACTCGATGCCACACTCTATTATAGAGGATATGATGGAACTCTACTTCACTTTTTAGCTTTGGTAGAGTCAAGATTAGCACTTAATGAAGTACATGAAAGGATTTGTGGGGTCCATACTAGTGGAATGGTCCTTGCCAATAAACTATTGTGTATAGAGTATTACCAACCCGCTATGGAAGCTGACACATGTGCCTATGTAAGAAAGTGTGTGCCTTGTCAAAAGCCTGTCAATCTTATTCATGCTCTAGCTAGATCACATGTAGCTGATCACTATGCCATGGCCATTTTCCACATGATAACTCAACCTCATATGGAAAATAAATATTACCTCTTTAGATGGTCATAAATATATCCTTACTACAACTAAAAAATTTACTAAGTAGGTTGAATACATTACCCTAACTTACATAACAAGTAAGTGAATATCTAATTTTATCATGAATCACCTCATCTGTCGCTTTGACATTCCCTCCGATCTCATTTTTGACAATGAAATCTCCTTTGAAAATAATTACATCAAATCCCTTTGTTCCAAGTACCATATCACCTAAAACTTTTCCACAACATATTTCCCTCAAAGCAATGGTTAAGACAAAGCATATAACAAGACCCTGATCTAAATTCTTAAAAATACTATTAATGTTATTGGTCATGATTGGAATATGTAACTATTTCTCACCCTCTAAGACTATCGTACCAATAACCAAACCCCCATAGGTGCCATACCATTTTACCTTTTTTATGGTACTGAATCCATTCTTCCTATCAAGATCAAGTGACCCGCTTTTCATATTTCATTGAAGGATATCATAGATGAGGAAGAATACATAATCTTTTGGTTATATTAATTAGAGCTACTTTATTAAAAACTGGTAGTATCTTTGAACAACCTCCAAGAATATTAGAATAGGTTACGTTGTAATTATAATAAACATATCAAACCCAAAGACTTTGAGTTCGGTGGTTTTGTCCTAAAATAAAACTAGATGAATACCAATGCCACCCTTGAAAAGAAAGGAATTTTTGAGCCTAATTAGCTAGGACCATTCACCATCACCACTAATTATGGATATAGAGCATATAAATTAGCTAGCCCAAATGAAAAAGAGTTAGATGAACCTATGAATATTATGCATCTCAAGTGTTTCCACACTTGATTTTTATAAACATTATCTATGAGGACCCTTGATTGGGGGAACAACCTAAGAACACCTTCTATTCATTCAATTTCCCATCTATGCCAATTTTTCTTTCTCTTATTCCATTTTCCTATTACCAATCTTGACCTTGATTCTAGTTCACAAATACTATAGACAATTTTAGATGATAGATTTCAGAGATACAATGTTCATAGTCAAGGTAAATTTGGTCACAATCAACACATATTTTAAGGTAGTCTCTCAACACACATATGAATGGATACCCTAACTGATGGAACATTAAATTTCATCTTTTTCTTCTTTGATAATTCATGTACCATTTGTTCCATTTCTATCCTTCACCCTATTGTTGATTCATAATATCTTTCACTATAGGGTAAACTACATTAACCTGAGGTCCATATAGACTATGTAGGCAACACTTAATTTCTAAGGTTAGCATAGTCACTTCATTTCCCACACTCTTTCCTTTTTATGAGCAACCTATGCCATGCTATTAAAATTTTACGAGACAACTATTCTTATAAATACCTTATTCCAAAAACATAAAAAAACCCTAAAATTTTGAAAAACCCAAAAAAAACCTAAAAATTAGTTTTTTTTTGAAAAATGACTTAAAATCTCCATAAGAGATATAAAGCCTCAAAATATTTGATTTTTTTATCATCTTTTTCACTAGTAGCCCTTGGCTCTATTCTAGATTATGTAGTTTACTACATTTTTAAGGTGGGAATCCCTTATCTAGTCAACATCATTTCTAATCACCATTTATGTACTTTCATTACAATCCCATTTATGTGAGAACTATATTGCCTTGAGGTCCATTTAGACTATGTAGGTAACACTTGGATGCATGGGCCATTTTAGGTTAGCTCAAACATTCTTATTATCATTTCTCTTTTCTTTGTTACTTAACACTCTCTTAGTTTTGTGAGTTTTTCTTTCCTATTTTTCCTTTATAATCATTCTCTTACGTGTCATCACTTTTATTCTTTTTCATATCCTTGGGAGAATTACATTTAGCATGAAGTCCATGGGACTATATAGGAATCATCCAATTGCATGGAGAATTTGGGGACAACTTGGCTACCCCTTTCTTATTATTTTATTCCCCCTTATGTCCAAATTACTATCTTATCCTTTATAGATTATGGGAAAAATTTCAAGGGTAACGTCGCATGATCACATAAACATAGGATCTGAAGACAAATATACACCATCTAATGCTTTATGTTTGTTTTTGTTTTTCAATTTGTGTTTGTTTAATTTTTTCTTTGCATGTTTATTTTCTTTATTGTTTTTTACTTAGCTTAGTCCATTATGTTAGCAAGGACATTATCATGGTTCTCATTTTCATACACTTGTACTTGAGTCCATCCATTGACGTATGTCAACATTATCATCATGGTTATTTATCATTAGTGTGTTGTTGTCAATCATCTATTAGATCAGGGGTTAGTCCTTATGTACATCATGGCAATGTCATCATGGTATTAAATATCAAGGTTCATACAATTTTGTGTTATATCAAAAATCAAGATTTGTAAGTTTCACACATAATGTTACATCAGAATATCTCCTTGTTTACTAGTCCAACACATTTAATTAACCAACATGGCTAATTTATATGATATTCATGACCCATCTAAGTGTACACAAAAAGTTATGATCATTTTATTAACATTATTTCAATCCAATCCAATCATTATTATTCATCTTCTTTAACACCTTTTCACTATTTGGATCGATCTATATTCAACTCAACCCTACTAGGGGAAATCATTTATCCAATCTAAATCTACACTATTGGGGAAAACCATTTAGCACAATCAATATTTACATTTGTTATATTGGTGAAAATCTATTTCGATCATCAATCTAATTTGCCATACTAGGCACATTATTATCATCAACTAAGACCTCCCTATTTGGGGCTAATTCCACCCTATCAGGGAGTTCTTATATATTTCACACCCATAAATTTCACCTTGTTTGGGCCACGCCAAAGTATGTCACTTGTAGAGGGATGCATCCTTCCCACTTAATATTTTTGAGAGGCCATCCATATCTTTCATCAGTGCATGCCCTCTCGAGGAGGCAACATGGGTCATTAATTATTTCTTCATCAACTTCTTCTTAACGTATTTTTTAATTATTTGAAAAATCATTATTGTGCCTAGTCTCTCAAAACATATTATCAAGTAGAGGGGAAATGTAGAAACTTCATCTTAACCTATTCCAGTCTAAATTGCATTCAAAATGATTGTCCATAATCACAAACAAATTCAATTTGAAATCGGTATTAAGACAAATTTACCTGCACAATTTTCATTTTAATCCAAAAGCATAATGATACATCCTTAATGGGGAAATGGAATGTATTGTAATATTTATATGATCAAATGCATCTCAAATCAAATCAACTCTTTGAAAATATTATTACAATCCAATTAAATGAATATTTTATTGACAAAAAGAACACTGTAAAGTGCACCATTCTTCTAATTACTAAATAATCCTTGATTGATTAGGCTAATTAGTCCTCTAATAAAAAATTCCATGAATTTTGAATTATCTATTTTCCTAAATCAAAAAGTTATTTATTACCTCACAAATGGTGATGCCACTCAAAAAATTCAATGAAAAAGAGGAGTGTAAGCAAGCTCTTACACCCCTCATACACACTCTTCCTCTTACACCCCTCTTACACACTCAAAGGGTTCATTACTACATTTTTATTCCAACATGTCTTCCACTCTCCAAAAAGGCCTTAAATGGCATATATTTCAAACTCCATGTGTGAAATCATGAGTGTGAGGACCTATCCTCCACCATTAATTTTGATCTTGGATTAGTGGTCCAAAATCATTCCAAAATTCTATAAATGCAAGGATAAATGGCCATTATAGACAAGTTTTTTGAGTGTATAGTTATTATGCAAAAATATAGAAAGAAGCTTCACTTTCTCATGCCATGTGCCAAGCCAAACCTCGTGTGAATAAGGAGATATGTTACCCACAAAGAACTAGCATTGCTAAAGACTTCTAGCTCACAAGCCAAGCTCAAGCTCTTCAAATTGGTTTTCAAGTAAATCTTATAAGGAGTTTTAAATGTTGTTTTTGTCTTCTAATATGTATTTCTTTCTTATTTTCCACATATCTCACCCTAAATATTAGGATTTAGATGTTAATTATTCAAGTTCATTTATATTTTGTTCACTAACAAATTGACAAACCTCTCTTGGATTTATTTTCCCAAGCTCTTACCATTTTGTGAGAAACCTAATGCATGCTCTTGCCATTATGCGAGCTAACTGATCCTATAAATACCTTGTTCTAAAAAAAAAATCTAAAACTTTGAAAAACCTAAAATAAGAAAAAATCAAAAAAGGGATTAAAATATCCATAATAGATATAAAGCCACATAGTATTTACTTAGTTTGTCATCCTACTCACTAGCGACCCTTGGCTCTATTCCAGATGACACAGTTTACCACATTTGGTGGGTGGGAATTGCTTATCCAATCACCATAATGTTTTATCACCATTTTCGTACTTTCATTACACTCCCATTTCTGGGAGAACAACATTAGCATGAGGTCCACATGAACTATGTAGGCATCACTTGGATGCATGGGGCATCTCGAGTTAGCTCGACCACTCTTATTATAAATTCTCATTTATTGGTTACTCAATGATCTCACTATTTTATGAGTTTTCTTTTCCTATTTTTAATCTATAATATTTATCTTACGTTTCATCACTTTTTTTCTTTCTCATATCCCTGAGAGAACTACATGTGTCTTAAAGTTCATGGGATTATGTAGGCAATGCCCACTTGCATGGGGTATTTGAAGATAGATTCGACACAAATTCCTATTATTTTATTCCCCCTTCTATTCAATTTACTACCTTGTACTTTAGATCTTAGGGGGAATGTTTCCAAGGATAACACCTCATGATCACACAAACACATAGTCATAAGAGAACTAAACACTAATTTATGCTTTTTGTTGCTTTTTATTTTTTGGTTTATGTTTGATTGATTTTTTTTTACTTATTTATTTTCTTTATTGTTATTGTTGCCTCGACTAAATCCATTATGTTAGTAAGGACATTATCATGATGATCCTTGTCATAAATTTATACTTGAGTCCATCCACTGGCATATGTCAACAATATCATCATGGTTTTTATTATTAGTGCATTATTTTCAATTGTATATTAGATCAGGGGTTAGTCCTTAGCTATATCGTAGATAGTCCATCATGGCATTGTATATCATGGTGCATATTATTTCATGTTATATCAAAAATCTAAAACTAGAGGCCTAATCAATAATGTTACAACATAAAGTCTCATTGTTCAACAATCCTATGTACTCAACTAGACCAACATGGCTAATTTATATGTCATTCATGACACATCTCATCATATACAAAAATTTATAATCATTTTCATCATTAATTTTTTCCCACTTTATGAGAGAATTACATCAACCTGAAGTTCATTTGGACTATGTAGGTATCACTCAGTTACAATTTATTTTTGAGGTCATCTCAACCACATCATCCTATTAACATTCTTCCAATCCAATCACATTGTTATTTAAGCATTATTTTTCATATATTTCTTTAACTTTGAGTTATGATTTCCAATTAGACAAATAATCATGATTAACTATGCCCTCCTAGGACAAAAATATTTTTCAAAATCAAAACCTACCCTACTAGGGCTAAACATTTATACTAATTACCACTTATATCTTCTTTACTGGGGAAACTCCATTTCGACCATCAATCAAATCCACCCTACTAGGGCATATTATTATCATCAACTAAGACCTCCTTATTTGGGGGTAATTCCACCTTATTCAGGAAAAGTATTCTAAATTAAAAGCCTATAGATTTCACCCTATTTGGTGCATGCCAAAGTATGTTGCTTGAATTTGGGTACATCCTTCCCATTTCTCTCTTTTTTGAGAATCCATATATGTATTTCATCCGTATATTCTCTCTCTCGAGGGGGCATCATGGGTTTCCTAATTATTTCTTCATCTAAATTCTAAAACTTCTTCTTAATGTCTTTTTCATTCTTTTAAAAGACATTACTATGCCTAGTGTCTCACAAACACCTTTTAAAATAAGAAAAAAATGTAGACACTTTATTTTAACCACTTCGATGTCTAAATTTCATTTGGAATGATTTTCTGTAATCAAATGCAAATATATTCAAAATTTGTTACTAAGTTAAATTTACTTATAAAACTATTGTTTTAATCCAAAACCATAGTGACACATCCCTAATTGGGGCAATGGATCGTATTTAAATATTTATTTGATCAAATGTATCTGAAATCAAATCAACTCTTTTGAAAAATTATTATAATTGAATTAAATGGATATTTTATTAACACAAGGAACATTAAAAAGTGCACCATTCTTATAATTAATAATTAATCCTTATTTAGTTACCCTAATTAGTCCTCTAATGAACAATTCCATGAATTTATATTTATCTATTTTCCTAAATCAAAAAGTATTTAATTAGCTCACAAATGGTTGTGTCACTCAAGAAAGTCAATGAAAAAGAGGAGTGCAAAAAATCTGTTACAACCCTCTTACACATTCTTTCTCTTACACCCTGCTTACACACTCTAAGAGGTCATTACTGTAGTTTTATTCAAACATGCATTCCACACTCCAAAAAGGCCTTAAATGTCATATCTTGCACACTCCATGTGTTCAATCATGAGTGTGAGGATTCATCCTCCACCATTGATTTTGATCTTAGAACAATGGTCCATAATCATTCCAAAAGTATATAAATTCAAGGTTAAATGGACATTATAGACAAAATGTTTGAGTGTAGAGTTATTATGTAGAAATATAGAAATAATCTTCACTTTCTCATGTCATGTGCCAACCCAAACCTCATGTGAACAAGGAGAGATGTTTCCCACAAGGAACTAGCATTGCCAAAGACTTTTATCTCACAAGTCGATCTTAACCTGTTCAAACTAGTTTTTAATTGAATATTCTAAGGAGGTATAAATATTTTTATTTATATTATAATGTGCATTTCTTGATTATTTTCGACATAGCTTACCCTAGGGATCAGGCTTGAGATGCTAGTTCTTCAAGTTAATTTTGATTTTATTCACTAATGGATTAACCTCTCTTGGATTTTTAATCTATGTCCCCTACATGTTGGCTTATGTGTGCATAAGGATGCAATGTGTGATAAGCAAGTACATATAGTTACCTAGCTTGTAACTTGGAAAAAATGACTCATGGGGATGCTCCTTCAATACTGCAGACCTCCGAGGATACTTCTCCTATGACTGATATGGAAATAGGGATGAATAGGGTATGTTATCTCACTTGAATGCTTGATTGAGTACTCTTTATAAGTTTCCTGATGATTTTACAGTATTTTCTAGGAGAGAAATGGATGAGGGTTGGCTTTGTATATAGTTAAAAGAATGATGCAAGAGTCTAAGGAATAAAAATATGAGAAGAGAAATAACACATCTACAATTTGCACGCACGAGAAAACAAAATAAACTTATGTAGTGTCGACTAATAATGATATTTGTTTCAATAGCACAATGTTCGGGTATAAATTCACCAATCAGTGACAAATTAAAACAACATAATTGCAGTGTCAAAGTAAAAAAAGGAGATTTTACATAAAAAGTAAAAATGTTTGGTCGAATATCTCCTCACTTAGAATCAACAAGAGCCAACCCTTTCAAATGATTAGAAATTAGCTATTTATAACAAATTCGGTCAATAGAGGGAAAAAAATTTATCTCAAAAATTAAAAACTACTTTAATTTGACTTTGAGTTATATTTTCCTGCAAAAAATAAGTTTCTTACAATTTTAACTCCATTCACCTTTGAAAAAGAGATGAAACCGATTACTTTTTGGCATATATGAATAAATGAATTTCAAATTAATTAAAATGTACTTTATAAACTTTCATCACATAAATGTGAAAAACTTTTGATTATAAAATTTTATCATGAAATTAATTATGCCATGTAGACTGCATCGGAACCAACTTTCCAACACCATAAATAGTTCGAAAAATGGAGACCCAGTTTTCAAAATATAAGCAAAAAAGTCTTCCAAGGTCATTTAAGTCACCATGCAAGAAATTTTCAAACTCAGGTAAAAAAGTATTCGCAGTTCCACATGCTCCACAAATTGATGGAATGATTATTGGTGGTGCATCTACGTGCATGGGATGGTAAGCGAGTGTGTCCATGCACCCAGGAGGGCTTGACCAACCAACCTCCTCCCCGCATGACTGGAGGCCTTGCGTCCGCACATCCGAGGAGGATGGTAGGCTAGCCTCTACTGGTGCATGCCTACGCCTCCAACTTGAAAACATACTTAAATAGAAAAATCGATCACTTATATTTTTTCATGGCTCAAACTTTTGATTTTCGAAACAAGGTGGTTTGTAATTAGGTGCCCTGGAGGTGGTTTTTCCAAAACCATAGTTTTTCAAAACCATGTAACTTTTAACTTTTGGCATATATGGCCAAAACATTTGTAAAAGGCCTTTTAAATTCATTTTCAATCTTTTTACCATTAAATAACTATTTTTGGATTTTTACCTTTAAAAAATGAATGATGTTTTTGACATGATTGATTTTTTATCTAAGTTATGGGGTCCCTAGGGTAGCTCACTTTACTTAAAAATTAGAGGGTTGGGATGACATTTTTAAGTGAGGTGGTAAACATGAAAGTTATTTATATGGGTTAGAGCTTTCTAATAACATTAATTTCAAGGGTTCATAATACATATAAATTGAGATACATTAGGTAATATAAGGATGTAAGTGGGCATATTTGAGTAAGTGAGACATTCGAACACATATTTGAGGGGTAAGACTCCATTTTTATGTTAAGTGTAAAATATGAAATTTTATCACATAGACATGGTAATTTCAATAGAGATGATCATAGTGTTCTTATGTATAAAAAAATCCTCTCACTTTTTTGTGTTTACTTTGAGTTTTTATTACACACACACATACATACATATATATACATACATACATACATACATACATATATATATATATATATATATATATATATATATATATATATATATATATATATATATACACACACACACACACACACACACACACACATATAGGGGCGGGGAGAGGGGGGGGGCCAGGCGTGGAAGCGGGGGAAAAGAGGCGGGTGAGGAGAGGGTGCAAAGTGAATATTGTAAATGTCACCCCAGAGAACTTCCCCTAAACATCTCCTCCTAGAGGATTAAACCCAGTGAGATCAACATAAAAATGGGGTGAAGGTTGCCCTCCCTACCCTCGAAAAGGATAGAATCTCCAATGGGGAAGAGGTGGAGGGTGGAAAAATTCAATCGTCTTTGAGACATTCAATACCCATGGCCATGCAAATATCGTGCTTTCTCTCCATTCTAGTAATTATGAGGAGTCTCAGGAGATACTCTACTAATCATGCAAGGGGCATTACCCCAATGCCCAATATAAGTACAAAGGTGCTCAACCTCAAAGGTAACCTTATGAACCTACACTTGCATCTATAACATTACATATACAGAATATAGATTATGTTAGCAATACTAAAAAAATTATCTAAGTAATATTTATTAAATATAGCTGCATTCTTTTCTTTCTCCTGAGTAAAAATAATTTTAATTTTAAAACTATGCCATATTTTCTTATATCTTGCATGGAAGAGGACAATGTCCCTTAAGAGAAAAACGTTCCAATAAAAAACTCCGATATGAAAGTCTTAAAAAGGGAGTGAATCCATTTCCATGCACCCTGATCTCCATGAAAAAACTATAAGATGTGTTTTAAAGACTCAAAATGGCCATAAATAGGGCATTGGGAGAGGGAATCCCCATGTGAAGAAGTATATCTCCCATAAGGAGACCTTGGTAAAGTATGCACAATGGAAAAATGGATTTATTGGGTTCCACCATAGCTAACCAAATAATTTGGAACCTCCTATTCCAATTGGAGGGGAAGTTGTTAGTATTCCATCATTTATTAAGCATCTTCCAAGGACCACTAATGGGAGAGAGGCATTGATAACCAATTTGGGGTGGATACTGAACCATAGGGGTGAAGATAACCCAATTCTAATTCTTTATACACTTGGGAGACCCTTTAACACCAATTTTGTAGAAAGCATAGTATAGAGAAGCCATTTATATCTAAAAATAGACTCAAAATCTTGAGAAATTAATATGAGTTAGGTTTTTAACTTAGGCTAGTTGAGCCAAGATCTAGAGCATTTTTCAAAAATATTTCTCATAACTCAAATACCTCTATGACAAATCTAAATAACTTTGAGTTTGGGGAATTCCACTAAGGGTTTATCATTGATGGTAATCATAGGAAACCACTAAATAGAATGATCATTGATGGAAAGACCAAAAAAAACCCATCCCCTTTCCACCCCAGCCATGGCTTAATTGTTTCTCAAGCCTTCCATATGATTTTCACCACAAGAGTATTTATACTTTTGACCAAGGCTGGGGCAACGAGTAGAGTCTAGAACCCTAAATTATGCCAAAGGGGCTTCTGCATGAAATGCAGTGTTAGAGGAGAATTTTCCAAGCCCCTTGCCTTTCAATTCCTCTAACAATCCATTTAGAATAGATGGCGAGAACCTGATTAGCAATATCAATAAGACCTAATCATGCAACTTATTTGGGATAGTAAAAAATCTCCTAAAAAAATCCATGGAGGGCTTTATTGCCTTTAGAGTTAACCCAAAAAAATATTTCAAATTTTTTTCAAGCTTCTTACAAGATGCTTTGGAATAATCCCAACAAGAAGAATAGTAAACATAAGTGATGACAAGACTTTTATAACAAATCTAAAAATTTCCAACTAGAGAGAAGGGTTTATAATCAAATAGGATAATTTATTTTACACTCTTCGAATAACATAGTTCCATTAATCAACTTGAGAAGCTTGAAAATCCAAATGAATATGCAAGAATTTAGATATCTCTCCATGGAAAATCCATTTCCAATGATAAACCTTGAGCTAGCTAGAGGATGATAGCATTATCTATAAATTTGAGTTTCAGCCCACTAAATGCTAGATATATATGTTAAACAAAAAATATATAAACATATTATAGCATTCTAAACACCTTATTCTTCCTCTTGAAGTGTGATAAATGATTCATCAATGAAATTCCCATTTAGGAGATTGAATTGAGGTGCTATGGGGAGGTTGACACCTTTGACAAGATGCATGCTAACATAATCTCCCAATAAATATCCAAAACTCTCATCAACTAAAATATATGAGGGGGAAAGAGGGCACCCCTGTCTAATAGAGAAAAAGAGATAAAAAATCTTATAGTGGTTGTTATTAATGGTGTGCACTAAGATAAAGGGTCATTCAATTCTATAACATGATTTTTGAAAGTCAATTTTAATGAGTAGAGACTTTTACTTAGAGACATGAGTCCATTCCATCGCTTCCCGCATAGTAATAATATTTCATAGAATATATGTTCCTTGGATGAAACCAATTGTTTTAGGTCTGATAATAAGGGGGAGGAGATGTTTGATTTTGGGGACCAAAATTTTGGAATTATCTCATAAGACATATTTAGAAGAGTTATAAGTCTCCAATTAGTGATAATTTTAGGGTCCCCATATTTAGAAATGAGGTTGATATCACATTTATTAATGACCTTGCCAAGAGAACCCTTGGTCAGAGCTTTTAGATAGATTTTATGAAGATTAGGTCCTACATCGTCTCAAACAACTTGATAGAACTCACAAGGGAAGCCATCAATACATGGGGCTTTATCTTAATCCATACAATGTCAACTTGATGATGATATTAAATATAGATATGCTTATGACATGTCAATTTTTGGCTATGTGAGATCCTATATAGGAGAACATCAATGCATTTATTCATAGCCATTTATTGAGAAACAATATAGGGTTGTGTTTAGAAAAATTATTTATAGTGTTTAACAAAGGCTTGTAGGATTTATGGGAGATTAGTAATATGTTCCCCATATTACTTAATATATTTTATTTTCAAGTTTTAATTATGAACTCTTAATTTACTAAAAAGATTTGTTATAATTACCTTTTATTTAGGATAATTTATTTTGTCATAAGTTTCTTATTCATATGTGAGAAATTTATATTTATGTGAATTATTAATTCACATAAATTTAGATTATATGAGGTGTCACTCATCTCTTTGTGATCCCTTAGGATTTGGGAGTTACTCATATGAGTAACTCCTTTTCATACATGGCACACACCTCCCTTCCCTTTGTAAGGGACTAGGACACAAGTGGCACACACTTAGGGGGCTTGTAAGGTCACAATGAAATTCTATGCAAAACTCATTTTTCTCCTTTAGATTTATAAAATATCTCTTAATTCCCCTTTATTTTTCCACAAATAATATCATAACTCTCTTTATTCTTCTCTTATGCTCTTGATTCAATATTTTACTTATAGAGATTTTGGTTGCAAGCCTTCTAATAAGACCACATGATTTTTTATCCTATACATTTAGTTTTCCACTTTAAAAATCTTATCATTTATGGTTTACTCTTGAGAGGTAACTTAGTTTTGTGTATTCTTATGTTCTCACACTTTCATGCTATGTTATTGATGATTATTTTTTAGTTAAAATCTTTCATGGTATTAGAGCGACGGTCATCTTAATGACATTTTTTTGAAAAGTGTACATATTCTTAAGGAGATTTTCTATTTTTTTCGAAGAGTTCTAACCCTTACTAATTATTTTAAAGACACCTCTTTCTCCTTGCTTAACTTTAGTGTTTCTTAGCTCCTTTATTTTTTGAAGGATTCTAGCCACTTTAATTTTTTTCTTTCTAACCTTTTTTAAAATCAATTCTTTTAGTATTTTTACTAATACTTAGTTATTAATACCAAAAATAAAATCAATTTTCTAAATTAATATTTTACTAATATTTTTTTACAAGCATTCAAATTTTTTAATATCTCTATTTTTTCTCTTCATAGATGTAATTTTTGCTCACTAAATTTATCTTAAATGGTTTTACTAATCTCTTCTTTAGAGGATCTTGTTCATAATTTTTTTGCTGAGTTCTTTGTAAGATAAATTTTTGCACCTTCTAAGCCATTTCTATATCTTTCTCTTTGAGCTCCTTCATTATTCCTCCATCTTGGTGTTGCCTCTTTCTAATTTAAAACATTACTTTATGCGGGATTCCTCCTTTTTTCCTGTGCCTAATGCCTCCCTTCCTTTATTTATCTACCCTTAGTTGCTATACCCTCATATTTAATTTTTTTTTTTTTAAATTTTTGATTTTTTATAGTACAGCTCACTATACAAACTATATAGCCTCCCTGTGATAACACCTCATTCTCTCACTAAGACGTCTTTCTATATTTTTTATGGTTCTACCCATGTCAAGTCACCCTTCTTTAGTTGGGCATTCCTCTTTTCCTCTTCCCTGCTACTCCTTAGAATCTCCCTTGGCCATTAATTTAGTTTTATTCTAACAAAAATTTAAATTTTCTAGCAGTGCTCATGGCATCCTTATCATTGCAAGTTATTTTGTTTACTTTCTCGTTATCTTCTCTTTGATAATTGTATTTATATCAAAATCTTTGCTTATTACATTTACAAATCACAAAAAAAAGGATTTGTTTAATATTATAATAATTTAATATTCACTCAGCTTTGCAAATTTGCTTTCCGCTTTATTTACGAAATAAAACAAAAATTTCACTTTAATCCAATGTGCCTTGGTTTTATTCTATATAAACATCCTTTGTTGGGTGACTTAGGACTATTTATTTATTTTTAAAAAAATTTCTATACATTCTAAACTAATCAAATGTAATTCCTACTTTAATTTTTTTAGATTATAAAAAAAACTCTCACTTTTTTGTGTTTACTTTGAGTTTTTATCACACACTCACACACACACACACACACACACACACACACACACACATACATATATACACATATATACACATATACACATATATACACATATACACATACACACACACACACACACACACACACACACACACACACACACACACACACACACACACAAACTTTATTGCCTTTATTTTTTATACAAAACATATGTAAAAAAAAAAAGAGTTTTTAATTTAATATTCATAAAAGTTTTTTTTTAAATTCATTGTTTAAAGTCCTTTTATTAAAAAAAATAGACATTCTTTTAAATCTTTTTTTGAATATTTTTGGGGAGGAACTACTTCGATTCAAGTACTATATCTCTATTGTAAGGTTCTTCCTTACCCTTCCCCTCTCTCTATATATGAGGAGTTGTTTTGAGAATAGACTCGTATTAAATTTGATCAATTCACAATCATTTGATTTATTAAAATGTAGGTAGGTAAGTATAGATAGTGGGGGGAGGGGAGAAGGATCTCTCTATGGGTGCTCCTCACATCAAAAAAATTATAAACCTTTTTTAGTTATTATCTTTTTCGTATCAACTTGGAAAGTTTATTACAATTCTATATCTTTTTTATTTCGGCTCTCATTTATTAATAGATATCTCTTTTGCATTTCAAAAAACTCATTCATTTGGATTCTTTCCCCTCCTACACCTTTATTGTCTAAGTGATTTTTTACCTATTCACTTTCCAGTTATTGGATAAGATTTTAAGGCACACCGACTTAATTATTTCTTGAATTTAAACTCGCATCCACCAATTACAATTTTTAAAAATAAAAAATGTAATATATTTTTACTTTTAAACATTTGATGTGCATAGTAGATAACATGGATCCTTAACCAGATACAAATACTACCTCTACCGAAATTTAAGAAAAATGATAAAAAAAATGATGATTCCTTAAGATTGATTGATATGGACATGACTCTTGAATTATATATACACATTGATGGTTATTCTCTTGCCTCCACTACTTCATCTAAAATTAAATTTATTTATGATGTTGTGAATGAATCTCACAAAATTCAAATTTATGATCAATTGTCTGATTTAAAGTATAATAACTTCAAAAAAATGGATGATTTCTTGATTAAATTTTATTATTTGCATTCTCAAATAGCTATTTTAGACATTAAACTTTTTGATTTGAATTTGATTCATATTATCATGAAAAAATATTTTGCTTGACCTTTTAGTAATTTATTACTAATATTCGTTTGCAACTAGTTTTTCTTACTCTATCTGCTATGTTGACATTCTAATTATTTTATACTTTGTTACATTAAGAAGAATAAAAGTTGATTAATTTGATAGTCTTAATATCAATAAACATAGTTTTATTTCTAAACACCAACATAATAATGAAAAATAACATACTATGTCTAATAATAAACATGAAAAGAAAGATAATAAATCTAATTCTACACTTAAAAAAAAAGTTAGAGTGTAATTATTGTGACAAAAATACTCATGATGAAGATCACTTCTTTAAAAATAAAAATGATATCAAATGTAAAAATCTTAAAGTCAAAGATAATGACAATACTAGTAAAAATAAGACTCAAACAAAATAAAAATATAATACTAGAGCTACTTTTACTTGTGCTTTGTGTGCTTCTCCTGTTGAATGAACTGTTGATTTTGATGCTACTCAACATATGAAATCTAATGTTCAATTGTTTACTTTTTTAGAACTAAGTCTTTATAACAATTATTGAAGTCTTAAAAATCATGATTCGTATAATTTTGAAGCCATAAGAAATGTTAAAATTTTTAATGGTGAATGGCATAATGTTTGGCTTGTTCCTAATTTGAAATTGAATTCAATTTCCATACCTCAATTAGGTAAACAGGACAATTATGAAAACATGACTATAAAGCATAATTTATTAATGATATTTGTTATGTTAAATCTACTAAGCAATATTTTTAAGTAGTTACTATTTCTTTTCTAGATAATGATAATTTATTCAAATTTATTGGATTCTCTTCTCTTTCTTATCATGTTTTTCTTATTTCTAATGATGCTAACTTGTGGCATGAATGATTAGGACATATAAATTACAAAAGTATTGCACTTATGAACAATTTTAATATGGTCCAAATTTTGTCTTTTTTTTTCACTACTTCTACTTGTAATGGTTGTATGGATGGTAAAATTCATAGATAATCTTTTCTTAAAAATCACTCTCGATGTGCTACTTAAAAATTTAATTTAGTTCATAGTGATATTTTAAGACCTATGAAAACTACTATTAATGGTTCCAAGTATGTTTTAAATTTTACTGGTGATTGCACTAGATAAGTTTGGATTTATTTCTTGAAAATTAAAGATCAAGTTTTAGACATTTTTATTGAGTTACATGCCTTTGTTAAAAAAAATCTCATTTCTCTTTATGCATATTATGCAATGATAATGGTGCTAAATATGTTAGCAATGATTTTATTTCATATTGTAATTAATACATAATTTATCATGAGAAAATTATTTCCTATACACCTAAGCAACATGGTGTTACTGGATGTAAACATAGGACTATCATTGAAATGGATAGGTCTATGTTGCATGCTAAAAATATGCAATATAAGTTTTCATCTGAAGCCATTTATTGTATTTTTTATCTCATAAATATGACTCTCACTAAAGTGATTTTTAAATATTACACATGAAGAAGCTTGGAGTGGGACAAAACGTAATTTAAAATATTTACGTATTTTTAGTTGTGATGCATTTTTTCATATTCCAATTAAAAAAATGTAATAAGTTAGATTCTAAAGAATATACTTTTATATTTTTTAGTTATAATGAATTATCTAAATTATATAAGGTGTATGATCATCAAAATAACAAAATCAAGATAAAAAGGGATGTTAACATTGCTAAAAATGGTGTGCTTGATTGTGCTTCCAATTCTGATTCTCTTGATATAGTTTCTACTTTTTTTCCTTTTGACACTAGTGATAATCATAATGATGTGCTACACAATTATGTTTTACCTCTAATTATTTCTCCTTCTTCTATTCTTACTCCACCTAAATCTATGCCTAAGTAGGCTAAGACTATTATAGAAATTTCTAGAATTCATGTAAACCTTAATAATACTCATAAAACTAGGAAATAATTTTGTAATTATAATTTGATGTCTAAACTTATGCACCATAATGATCATCAAGACCACCCTCATTATGAAAAATCAATGCATGATGAATACAACTCTTTGATTTTTAATAACACTTGGGACTTGGTCCCACTACCTAAAGGGCATCATTTGGTTAGTTGTAAATAGTTAGTTAAACTTAAGCTCATTTTTGACAATCAAATTGAAAAATATAAAGCTAAATTAGTTGTTCAAGTTTTTTATCAAATTGAAGGAATTGAATATAATAATTTTTTTGTTTTTATTGCTAAGATGTTCAAAATTAAAGTTGTTTTAACTTTAGTTGCTCACATGCATTGGCTTATTTATCAAATAGATGTTAAGAGTGATTTCTTAAATTGTGATGTGCATGAAGACATTTACATGTCTCAACCACATGGTTTTATTGATTAAGGCAATGAACATCTTTTATGCAAGTTAAACAAATTTATTTAAGGTTCAAAATAATCTCTTAGAGAATGGTACTCTAAAATTTATTAATTTTTTATATCTCATAGATTTAATTATAGTTCTAATGATCTTAATATTTTTGTCAAAAATACTCTAAATGACATATTTATCATTGGTTTGTATGTTTATGACTTCATCATAACTGGTAGTAATAGTTCAATGGTTTATTTCACTAAAAATGATTTAAATAATACATTTGAAATGATTGATTTGGGTCTCTTACATTACTTTTTAGGTATTCAAGTTTGGCAAGAAAATGATAACATCTCTATTTCTCAATCTAAATATGCATATTATTTATTATCTAGGTTTAATTTGTTAGATTTTCAACTAGTTTGTACTCCTTATGAACTTGGTCTTAAATTTCTTAATGACATGGAAACAAAAATTATTGATCCAACTCTATATAGATAATTAGTTAGTAGTTTGAATTATCTCACTCATACTCATCCTGATATTGCCTTTTCTTTTAGATTGATTTCTTTTTTTATGTCTAAACTTTAAAATACTCATTTTAAAGCTACTAAAATAATTCTTCATTATATTAAAAGTACTATAACTTTTGACATCGATTATACCTCAAATAATATTTTTTTTGGGTAAGTTATTCAGATTTTGATTGGACTGGTGATCCTAATGATCGTAGATCTACAAGTGGTTATTGCTTCTCTTTGAATTATGAAACTATTTCATAGAGTAGTAAAAATCAAACTAATATATCTCTATCTTTCACAGAAACTAAGCATAAAACTTGTAATCATGTTGCAAATGAAGTTATTTGGCTTAGAATATTTATTGCATATTTGGGCCACCCACAATATTCAATTACACTGATTTTTAGTGATAATAAAAGTTCCATTGCCTTAAAAAAAAATTGGTTTTCCATGCAAGGTCCAAGCACATTGAGATTTAACATCACTTTTAGAATGAACTTCTTGAAGATAATAAAATTCTTCTCTTTATGTCATACCAAATAAAAAATGGGTGATATCTTCACTAAGCCACTATATAATGATAAGTTTGTATTCTTTTGTAACAAGTTAGGATTGAAGGAAGTTATCATCAAGAGAGATAGTTATAAATGTTTCCTTTATTTTTGTTTGTTTATAAACCCTTAAATAAAGTTTAATGGGGAGTGTTAGAATTTATTTTTATTTAAGATAGTTCATCTTATCCTAAGTTTTTTTTTTATATGTGAAGAATTTATATTTATATGAATTATTAATTCACATAAATTCATATTTCATGAGATGTCACTCACCTCTTTATGATCTCTTAATATTTGGGAGTTACTTACATGAGTAACTCTTTTCTCCACATGGCACACACCTCCCTTCTCTTTGTAAGGGACTATGACATAGGTGACACACACTTAGAGGGCTTGTAAGGTCATAATAAGATTCTATGTAACTCTTATTTTTCTCTTATATCTCTATAAAAGAGCTATTCCTCTCCTTTTTTTATCACTAATAATATTATAGCTATCTCTATTTTTATCTTATTCTCTTGATTCAATCTTTTGCTTGTGGATATTTTAGTTGTAAGCTTTCTAATAAGATTACATGGATTTTTATATGATACATTAAGCTTCCCACTTAAATTTTTATTGCTTATAATTTGTTATTGAGATGTAACTTAATTTTATGTATTATTATTTTTTCACACTTTCATGCAATTTTATTGATGATTATTATTGGGTTAAATTCCTTCAAGATCTTTAGAGACTCAATCCCCAATTTTAAGCCAATAAATGCAAGTTTGAATTTGATCACCATGGGATGATGAAGCTTTGTGAGCTAGATCTAATGTCTCAATTATGACACTCTAATTTTGAATAATCTATCCAAGGAAGCATATTGTATCTCCTAGGATATGTCATTGAATTATTTCATCGATATTGAGTAATGGTTATCTTCCATCGATAAGTACACGCATAATCTCTAGAGGGATAAGGGAATAGGTTCCATAATCAATTTATATGGTCAAGAGTTGGAACATGTTGAAAATGAGATGTCTTGACATAAAAATAGTTATTGTAGTTTTTGATTGGAGAATTAAACCATTCAAACATAAAATTTGATTGGCCAGTGGTCAGATAGAAAGAAATCTAGAATTACACTGAAATGTTTATCATACATTAGGATAAAAGAGAAAATGGTTTTATCTAAAATAATATCCCTAAAAATTCTTGTAAGGACTCTTTCATTAACTTGGTGAAATTTTGACCAAATGAACTAAGGTGTGTAAGAGGATGTCTTAAAGTGTTTGTATGGTTCATGCAATCCCAAATTATTATGCATATAGAACTAGGCTTCGCTCTCACAATCACACCATCTTATGAGTAATATTTATTTTTTTATCTTTAGGTTATTTAATAATGTTGAATTATCCATAAAGTATCTAATAGACCATAGGGAGGGTTCTACTAGCCACCACCAAAGAGTTGTCTTCTCAATGACATCATTGGAGGTATAAGGTTGTTAAACCCAAGGATTTCCCCATAAAAATTAAAAATCATCTAAAATGCATAGTTAGATAGTTACACACCCTGCTCTTTCACACATGATGTATAATATGGCATAATCATTCTAATAACTTCACCACATCCTATATAATGTGTAGACATATGACAAGTAAGACACAACCAAATGATTTTAGATGTCATATGGAGATTAAAATTATTGACATTGACCTATTAAAGATTTAAGATATGCACATATAAAATTTTATTATATATTTATAAATCAATTACTTAAAAATTAGGTCAATTAAGCCATTAAAATTCTAAGAGAAAAACTTCACTAGAAACTAGAACAAGGTTCATGGTCTCGACCTCTTCGCATCTAACACTACAAAGTAGTTACTCAATAGCTTGTGTTATGGGATATTGGTTCAAATATACACAAGCACAATATATTTTAATTTAGTGTGTAAAAATGATAGTTCATCACTGCAAAAAGAATGACTCTATGGATATTGATTCGCTTGATGATGTGGAGAAGGAGGACTCTCTCATGTTTGGGAAACTAGAATGAGATCCTTCTAAGAATGTGTAATATATTTAAAAGAGATATTATATAGGATTTAAGGACTCTCTAGATTTTAAAATTGCATTAATAGCCTTAGGATAACTTTTCAAAGCAAAATTAGGTTTGGGTTAAGGAACATGGGGTGGACCTTGTGGCAGCAAAATGACTACACTAGTAGAATCAAAAGGCTTAGGTTTGACAGCAAGGGATTTGAGGTTAAGTCTATTTTAATTAATTTTTTGACCCACCACTTTCCTTCCATCATTAGATCACACCATCAAGAGAGTGGTTTTAGGTGTAGCCTTTGATGGTGGAATCGAAGCAATGATAAGATGGCAGTCCTTTGTCATGTGGTCTAAATCCTGACACCATAAAAAGGTGTTGGAGAGACTAATATATTAAACCCTATAGGTTAAAAATTGATCTAATAATTTTATATCAATAGTTTCACATAGGTATTTCAAGACGTCAACCTCAACATAGATGCATCATTGAGGGTGAGCGATAACTAGATTATCAATTTTAATGTAAATAAAATAACCTAATGATTTAACAAATTGTTCCAAGAAGGCCCAAAAATGCACAAGTAACCTAGGCAATTAAAAATATACAAGGACCTTAAGTTTATCTTTGTTAGAGGCAATAAAGTCACAGGTCAAAGGGAAAAGAAAGGCAAATATTTTATCATATAACATGGAGCATGCTTATGAATGGTGACACACTATTAAGGGTTTTAAAACTTAAAAAGGAAAAAACCATTTTTTATATTTTGAATCCCTATAATATTAGTGCCATGAGGGTGATAATTGGTTTGCACCTAATTATAAGTCATGGATTCATTAAGGATATGACCCAAAAATATCCAATAAGGGTATGAGTTTTGAGTTAGTTACAAACATTGTCAAAAATAGGTAAATCGAGAAAAACATTCGAAGGAGACTCCTGAACAATGTGTACATTACTTCATTAAACACTTTGATAACAAACTTGTAATCCCACTTTAGTTTCATAATTTATTCTTTTAGTTTGTGCCACATCTAATGATATGAGCTCTTGCGAGAGATCCATTAAATAATAAAATTGTCCAAAGGCTAGAACCAAAAAGTAAAATTAATAAATGTAAGTAAAATTGACAAGACAATCTCATAAATTCAAATAAAATGACAATAATATAAAGAAAGTATAAAATAAATCCCAACATGCCCAAAAATCTAAATAGTTAAGGTGTGATGATAATCCATAAAATAACTAATGCATCTATAAATGTCATAGATGGGTATTGAAATTAAGTACCATGAGTGTAAAAATAATACATTTTATTAAAATTTTTAAAAAAACACACACATATATAAACTCCTAATACAATGCTAATGGATTTTTTACAATGTTATATTCTAAACTTCAAGTTAAAGATGATACAGGGCTAAAATCTAGTAACAAGAAAGATAATTATTATGATGCATCTTTAGTTTTAATGCAAATAGAGATATTTATATTTTTTTAGGAGTAGAACTTTAATTGTAGTGTTTTGATCACATCAACAATAGGGTGAAAACAACATGATAATGCATCAACATGCTTAAAAGTGAAGGTGTAAAATAAATAAATATTTTTTTGTCACATCAAATATTGTTAATTAATCCATAAATAAATACATGAATAAACCAATAAAAAAATATTTGGAAAAATAAAACATATGCTAAATAAAATTTAAACAAAGTAGAAAATTATTGCTAAGAAATTTGAAAATGAAATGATATTAGAAGTGGTCATTGAAAAGTCATTACCACTTATAGATTAAATTTGATTAATTAAGTTGGTATTTTTATGAAAATAGAACTAAAATAAGGGTCATGTAGCTACAAGTCCTGCCTTTGTATTACAAATGATTTAAAATTGAGTTTACATGTAATTTTGTAATGTAAATTTACTACCATAGTAAATAATTTGTAGATATTTTTTAAGATGCAAATGTTGTATCCATCTACTGTCAACTAGTTTCTTTGGCTTTTCTTTTAATGGAATTCTAAATTCATATCTAGATTTATTGTACAAAGAATGCTTTTGTGCAAGAATTATTTCATGCAGCTGAATTGTGATAGGATAGAAAGTTGTCAAATTACCTAAACCAATAATAATATCATACATTGGCATTTTATTGTAAAGTTACTTGCCTCCCATGGCCTCACCATCATATGTGTCACCACCCCTGTCAATCTACCACATCTATAACACTATATAGCCAATGCTATTACTTTAGGGCTTTGTATTCACTTCTTTGTCCTTCCCATGCCTATTATAGAAGGCCTACCTAAGGGAATGGATATCTTCGACCAAATTTTGACTACGTAATGCAGTCTTATTTTTAATTTGACCATCACGTTTGATCACCCATTTAACCATTGGCTCGAGGACAATATTGAGAAAAAAGGCCAACAAGGGATGATACCACCTATTTGCATATTTCATGATGTGATTTTAGGATGGTGTATGGAGGTAATCCAAATGCATAATATACCCACAATGGTGTACGATACCTACGTCGCATTTGGAATGAGTCTGCTACACTCTGTATGGATTTTTGCATAATGTAATGCATTGGAGAAATAAGGAGACACTTATTTTGAGATTGAATCTCCCTTATCCTTTGACATTACATAAACATGAAATAAACCCCATGTTGTTTGAGCCATTCATGATGGAGGTAATAGGGAGGTTACAGCCAATCAATCAAGGATGGTGAATGCTTGTTAATACATTTGAAAAGTTAGAGCCTAAGTATATCCAACACCTAATATATATGATAGAGAAAAATATGTGGCCCATTGGTCTAGTGCTTCCACTGAATTATTTTGATGATGTAGTGAAGGTTGGAACTTGAGAAAAAATGGTAGATATCACTGAAGAGGAGCTGATGCAATCATTATATAATAAAATTAAATGCATTTAAATTTGGTAATAAATGGGATGGAATATTCCTTAATAATACCCCAGGAATATACTATTATTTAGGTTTCAAACTTTATAAAAAGTTTGCAATTCTTTTGTAATAGATGTTTAAAGTCATTTAATTTGCTGAAAAAAATTAAGATATTTTTAAAGTGAAACCTATAGATTCTGTTAGGGTAGGACTAATAAAAAAAAGTGTATAATAATATAAAAAATAATATTTATGATTTTATAAGTCTTCATGTTTATGAAAAATTATTAAATAATAGAAGTACAAACTTTCATTTTTTGTTTTTAACAAGAAATTTATTTTTCTTCAAATTATTATTATTATTAAATGTTTCAATTTCCTTAAATAAAATTTCATGTGATTGACCACTAACCAATAAAAATGTATAAGAATAAATATTTTTGAATTTTCTTTTTTCAAACATACAATATATTTTAAAAAGTTAATATTCAAACTTAAGAAATTTTAAAAATATTTAAATTACACAAATTTCAATATAAATTAATGGGTTGATGGATTACAATAATACCTATTATAGCAAGTACTAACAAGAGTGTCTTTTAGTAAAGCTAAACAAATATCTTCTAATTAAATTGGTTTGGATATCTTATTCTAAATAGATATCCATTTAAAATGAGTATTTGTTTCCAAAAATGAGTATATGTTGTTTTTTTTGGAAATAAAATAATACAATCAATATTTATAAAAGAGGATCCAAGTGAGATGGATACGTATTCTACACATATATTGTTTTTTAATGAATATTTATTTCCTTTCCAAAATGAAAATTCCTTCAAACTTTCATTTTTTTTTTTGGGTAGCAGATGGCATAATTAGCTTTCATAAACATCCATGTCTTCACCCATATATTTAGGTTATTTATTAAATTTTTTATTTGAAATTGAAAGGTTTATGTGGAGAAAGTGTATATATATAATTAATATTAATTATTTATGTTTAATAGGTTAAGGGTTCTTGTTCATTTTTGGAATAGGGAGGATCACTTATTTTGATCCTTTCTCATAGTTTTTTTAAGTTAAATTTTGATGGTATTTAAATAGGTAACATTGAGGCACCAAGATTTGGTTGTCTTATTATAGAGTGTTTTTGTCCACTGATTCACACTCTCAAAAATTAGTCAATGGTACTGATAAATATGTTGAGGAACATGATTTGGTACTTAGTTTAGATTTAGTTTTAAAATGCGTAATTGATCTTATAATCATCAAAGATGATTTAATGGTTATGATTATTACTCTTTGGAATTGTAGGTCAAAAAATTAGAGAAATAATATAACATTTTAGGAAGATTTCGTTGCTTGTTTTATTCTTTTGAGTATGGGAGATAACTCATTGATTTTGTGAATCAACTGTAGAAGTAATTCTTTTTGATAATCAAAGAATTTCTCTCTATGACTTTTTTACTAATCAAATAATTTCCCTTATTAAAGATTTGATGATTGATAAACATTTTAATTATTGGTCTAGTTTGAAATAAAGGGAGGGGAGGAGAGGCAGAAGTTAGGTTATGATAATAAGGGTAGGGCGGAATTGAGTTATGATAAGGATTTATGCCATTCAATTCACTTCTTTCTTCTTCATTCTCCTTATTTTCCCCTTCTTTGTAGCTATTTAGCCCCCGTCATTTCATAATGAAAGGTCATCATGATCTTTATAGAGTGGCTTGAGTTGGTTTGCTTAACATTGTGAATTAAATTATGAAAGTTGGGAATGGTATTCTAAATCTTTATTTTTCTCCGTAAGCATGGGTATACATTAATGAATACCCTACTCTACTTTTTCATCATTATGTTTTGGTTACGTATGGGAAAGTTAAGTTTTGTATTTGTGAGTGTGGCTTCTCTTTTTTCATGATTAGTGTTTTGGGTGAGAGATTGGTGTTTTATGGAGAAAATTGGATCTCCTTGGTATATTTTGTCCATGGACTTTTTCTTTTGTTTATATGTTGAGAAAGAGAAATGGTTTTCAGGAGTGCAATATCTAATGGGAGAATTAAAAAAGTTTTATTTGGCTCCAAATGAAATCACCATGCAAGCAATTTTGAATATAAATGTAATGGAATATCTTAAAATGGAAATTAAAATTCATGTCATCTTAGAAGTGGTATTATATAGTTATGCTCGATTTGAGGGGTAGTCTAGGTTTATCACTTGAAGCAGTTGATTTGGAGAGGTAATATTTACTACTTCTATTAGGAATAGAGAGTAGGGGAATGATATTTATTTGAATTTTTTTGTGGCTTGAGTATATTTTTCTCTCCTTCTAGATTGTGTGGAAAATAATCCATAAAATTCTTATCTTTGAGGGACTTATTATGTGGTAATATTTTAATTTCATATGATCTCAATTGATGCTTTGAAATCATCTTTGGATTTTTTAAGACAATTTGTTGAAAATAAAATGGCGAAAAATTCCACTAGGGATGTTAAATTGTTAGTTATATTGGTGAGTGGTATGATTCATAGAAGATCACAAAATAATTTGTTAGTGTTTTCAAGATGGAAGGAGATGCCAATAATTCTAAAGTCATGAGGTATAAATGTGGGAGAGAATTTTTGGAGGATGGTATAGATTTTAGGTCTTGAAAAAGGAGTATAGGTAGAGGATGCAAGTTTGGCATTTCTTTTGGAAATGTTGGTAACATTGACTCACTAGTGGATGGGTAAAGGTAGTGGTCATACAAGGAGTATTATTGTAAGTAGATTCAATGACCATGACAATCATGGAGATGGTGCCATCAAAAGTGTTTTTGATGGGGTTGTTTATGCAACTATTGATGGGGATGATGATGGTATGGATAGTGAAGTGTCGTGTGATGATTTTGACATCTAGGACATCATCAAAATGGATGACTAAAAGGATGCTAAGGGTCTCAATTATCTCTATATGCATGTTTATCTATAATAATACTTTGGTTGTAATTTTCCTGTTCGTATATGAAATACTTATTTTTTAAAACATATGTGTTAGATGTTATGGTAGTTTTGAAGTATGTCTCTTGTTTGTGTTTTTATTCAAAATATCTAAGGTTTGGTGCCTTTTAATTTTTTATTATCCTAGAAGTTTATGATAATCAATAGTTTTTGTACTCTCTCAAATAGGTGAAAATACCTCCAACCTTCAACTACCTATTAAAAATATTTAACATTAATTTATTTCCTCTAGTTATTTGATACAAGCATCGAACATTGATTGAAAAAAAACAATTTTTATATTTTTAAGTACAATTGCATTCCAAACATCATGGAATCTAACATTTAAAAATAAATAAAAATTTATAACAATGTTTGGCTTGGCATAATTTTGATATTTTATTTTCCATAGGTGTTTAATTAGTTATTTATATTTTATTTTTTAAATTAATGATTGCATTATTTTTCATTTCCTCCGAACATACATGGAAAACTTAATAAAATTTATTTATTTCATTTTACTAAGGCTTTATGGAAAATCACTTGCTCTTTCTTTATATATATATATATATATATATATATATATATATATATATATATATATATATATATATATATCGTATTCATCTACCGAATGTGATTTAATTTTAAAAAAATAAAATTATAAATTACATCCGAAATGTTGCAACTTCTCTTCTTAAACAAAAATGAAATTATTATTCAAAAATACATTAAATCATTAATCAAAATTGAAGACTGCATTATTAACAAATAAAATATTTCAAGTAAATCCTCATTTTCCCCTCATTACCTTTTAATGAAAGATGTGAAACTTATTTCATTGCCTACTAAGGTGACAATTTTATTTGTATGTTATAATATTTGATAATTTATTTACTAGATATTTAGTGATGATGATGATGATGATGATGATGATGATGATGATGATGATGATGATGATGATGATGATGATGATGCTGATGCTGATGATGATGATGATGATGATGATGATGATGATGATGATGATGATGATGATGATGATGATGATGATGATGATGATGATGACGACGATGACTATGACGATGACGATGATGATGATGATGATGACGACGACGACGACGACGACGACGATGATGATGATGATGATGATGATGATGATGATGATGATGATGATGATGATGATGATGATGATGATGATGATGATGATGATGATAATGATGATGAAGACAATGATGATGATGATAATAATAAATGTTATATGGAAACACATCATAAAAAAATAGAAATTGATACTCAATTAGAAGCACTAGTAGGTTCTAATGAGGAACCAAATATAAATAGTGAAAAAGGTTATGTAAAAAATCAACACACCAATGAACTATGATTTTATTCTAAGACATGTATTCACTACTATTTTATAAATCATGTGTGTTAGAACATTTTTTTATAAATAAAAATTGTATTAAACAAAATATTTACCAGCTACATCTTACATGAACTTAAAGTTTCCTCTTTCCTACAAATCAAGTAGTTTTTTCTCCTGATCATAACATTTTTTATTTTTCCTATTTTTTGCATACATGCAAAGAAACAAAACCATACATTTATGCATGAAAATACAAAAAGTTGTATGCATGAATATTTTATGTTAGAACCTATATGCATCCATTCTACAAAACATGCATGCATATGTTTTACAAGTAATCCAAAAACAATGAATTAAACCCTTAATGTCATATTTCAATTTTTCCTTTTGAACTTTTTGGGATGATTTGGAGCTCCAAATATTGTCCCTCTTATATGTTTTCCAAGATGTTAAATGTGTTTTACAAATGTTAAAAAATGTGTGTTTTGATTTTCTTCAAAAAAGTGACAAGGTAAAAAGAGACTATAATAAAAAGCAATGGCATAATACCACACAATTAGAAGAAATGGTCATAAAATTACTCAACTTTGGTGGGTTGAAATCATCAAATTAGGAGAGGATATGATAAATTTAAAACCTAAAGTGCAAGATAACACAACCAACTTATGCCAAAGACATGTCAATACCATAAAATCTATATACAACTTCGACAAGCTGTGACGAGAAAATTAGAAGAGGGTATTTTTGATTAGGAAGATAAAAATACAAACCAAAAAACTCAATACATGAAAACACACAAGAAATCTTAAGTATAAATCTAAAACCAAATGGGTAACATAACACCACCACATGGTAGTAAGATTTAGAATGGTCCTCGAACTTAGAGCATGAGTGAATGCCAGATAACCAAAGTTCACAATGGTAGAAAAAGCTGATGAGTATATATAATGGCCTTCAACCCAAATCATACCTAGGTTAACTCAAACTGAGTGCAAATAGAAAACTGATTAACACATTATCCTAGAACTTAGAAAGGTGAGATTTTAAATTTGAATTGAAAAATGGACTTCGATATTTTAAAAAAATGGTCTAGACTCAAATGGGAATCATAAAAATATTATTTATGAAAGGTAAACACAATGTTTAAAATGATGATTTTAACAAGGCAATATAGGTTTTTATTTGGTTAACATAATGCCTCTTTATTCAAATAAACCGATAGATAACAAAGGTGTTTGGTTGTGATGTGTTTTGGTTTTCAAAAAAGTTTTAGACTTGATAAGATGAAGTAAGTAAAGCATAAAATAACAAAATATAACTAAGTATAATTTTCAAAGTCCTAGAAATGACAACGTTGTATTATACCATTGAATTTTAAGTGTTAATCCAAAAATAAAAGTGCATAAATAAGTAGGCTTTTCACACCCCATTATCTCAAGAGATTATACAGTGACATGGAAATTTAGACAACTCATCTTGCATCAACAATATGTCTATAATAAGTGGTGTTATTCTAAAACTAAATGTTTTCATGTCTAGATGGTCCCAAATATGGACAACAATAGAGATGACTCATGTCAATTAGATTCACATCAATCATCTTGTTGTGAAAATGTCTTGTCCTTTTTACAACCACTACATCCATCAGTTTTTGAATATAATGGGATGTCTGAATCACCCATATGATCAAAATTAGAGTACTACTAATGAAGTTTCCTTAATCACTCAAGTCAACATCCTAGTGGGTCACCCTTGATTTTTATATCTCATTATGGAGCGGGGATGAAATGATGCTAAGAGATGAATTCCTAAGTCAATTCTTCCCTAAAGAACCTGTGAGGAGGTCATGAAATCCCATTCACAAGCCAAGTTACATAAAAGACTTTAAGGTCGCATTTAGATCACCCAAACCATATGGATTTTAGGAGAGCATTAACGCCATTATTTTCATGCCTTTGAACAAGGAAAAAATGTAAAAAAGGAACACTTTTGGTCACCCGATTTCCCTATAGTATATGAGAGGAGAGCATACAAACATCCATCATTTTATGAGAAATAAACAATTTCAAAATATCTAGCATAAAACAAAACACTCTTAAGAGTTTATAATCTAAGTGTGTATATTTATTTTAATGCACTAAATTGAAGTGTTTATGAAATTTGGCCCGTTAGTCTTAGTTTAAAATTTTTCATAAAAGAGACTTTCCCAAATAAGTAAGTATAAACAATCTATATTCTTTTCAAACACCAAATGAAGTATTTAAGACTTAACCTTTTTCAAATTTGTGCCTTTTTCTAGCTTATGTCCTATAATTTTTAGAGGGTTTATGTCTGCCATGAAACCCAAATATAGATGATAAAACATGATTTTAAAACTTTCTCTTACATCTCTATTTTCTTGTTATAGAGACCAATGTCAGTCCATGTACGGATCGATGCTAGTTACAAGAAACTAGTACCAGTTAGTTGAAGTTAGGTAAACACCAGTCAGTTGGAATCACCACTGGTTGCCTATAAAAATGAAAGAAAAAAACAATGATTTTCATGAAAAAGATGGTTATCAAAATAAGTATGAAAACCTGAAAAGTCTCTAAATTCTAAAAAACCAAGGTCAAGCAGAGACTATGCTAGAGAATAAAAGCCAACAACTTTCAATAAAAACTCAAAAAACAAGTTTTCTCCCATGTTCTACCCTTCACATAGGGACTGATGCTAGTTAGGATAGGATCAATGTCAATTAGAGTAGATCGATGCTAGTAACTATGTAAACTGTGTGTGATTAGAAAGAATAAAAACACATAAAAAATGAAGATAAAACTTGATTTTTAGATACTTTTAAGCATGTATTAGAAGATATAAAATTTTATAATTAGTCTTCTTACTTTTATGGGATGTGTGGTCCCATCAGGCATACCAAGATGTAGAGTAAGAATCCAAAATGAGTTAAATCATGCATTAGTCAAATAAAACACAGCTAAATATAAAGAACATAACTCACTAAGACAAATCCTTCATGGGGTTTTAAAAATGAAAAATAAGAGCTATTGAAAGAAGGAATACAACATCAGACCTTCCCAAGAGCACCCCTCCTCCAAGTATGGCTCAAAATGTGAATTTTCCCTGATTTGGTACTCCAAGTCTTTAGAAATGATGAGTGGCTTGATCCTCCATCATCTCTCAATGCACCAATGAACTAGACTCATGAAATTGATCAAATGTGTGCCAATAGTTGAATCTATCCTATTGCAAATTCAACATAATAAAATTACACAAAAATAGCTTATGAAGATGATTTTACATAATAAGTTTACACAAAAAAAGATTGAAAGGATGAATGAGGACCCTTCTATTTATAAATTTTTAGAAATAATCAGAATAAACTATGACCATCCATCTTGAGATCAAGATGTGTGTCCATTAATCAATTCAATTTTTGAGGCTCAATCCATAAATATCCCCATTAATATTTGGATGAAAGGGCCGTTAATGAGGCATGGGAGGGATTAAAAAAAATATTTATTCCATTTATGATTTATAGATGCCATCACATCGATGATGTCATTAGATGATGTAGATATTAGAAAAGAATTTCCAATTAATATATCTTCAATAAATTCCATGGATTTTTCACTTAAGCCCTTGATTTAGTTTAATTTGCTTAAGTGAGTTTAATTAATTTTTTTCAATTCCTTGGAAGTTGGTTGTTCACCTAATGAAACTAGTCAAAATGTCAATTTACTTAGTTATAATTTGACTAGAGTATAATTAGAATAAGGTATCAGTTGTGTATGTATCAGTTCCCCATTTAGAGCATTATGGATGCAAAATAACACATTCACATGTTGTGTGGCTCTGAATTAGAAGAATTCAGTGGTTCAAAGCATCAAATTGTGTTTTGTCCATTTTTACTCGAAATGATTTGAGAAAAGTTAATAATCACATAAAATGTATTACCCCATTTAGGGATACATTAACCTAAATTAGCACTTGTATATGACAAGATTGAACCATTTAGCGTGTTTGAGTGATTTTGGCCCAAATTATGCATTTTTTTTTATAGAAGTTTGAGTAAGATTGAAAATTTCAACATAATGGTGATAAGAATTGGATGTCTACAAAATCTATTTAAAAATATTTTATAATAAAAATTAATAGATTTCTTTGTATTACCATGGAGAATGTTATTTTCATTGATTATTTAGAAATATAGGTGATATAAGTCTTATGTATGCAAATATATTAGTATAAATGTGCATTTAGTGACTTAGATGGGCAATGTCTTCAAGCTAAATTAATGTTTTGATTCCATCATGGTAATTGGGCTTAATAAGGAAAATCCTATTTGATAATCTTATCAAATAATAAATCATAAATTTCTTTGTAAAACTGATAAAAGTGTTGATGCTTTAAGTCTTAAATTTGTAAATATTTTCCCATAAATGTGAGTGGAGGAAGTTTAATATTTTCTTTGTTCAAATCTTGATTCTGACATAGCTAGATAATATATATGTTTTAAATTTGTAAATATTTTACTATATATGTGCTTCAAGGAAGTTCAAACTATTTTTTTTGGGTGGACTTTTGTTTAAATGAATGTGATTTTATTTATCTCTTTCTTTTTAAGTGTAAAAGTTACCACCAGCTTTCACCAAGTAAAATTGCAATCAAATTAAATTCAATATGTAATATTTTTGAACAAAATCTATGACAGAGGCTAGAATATGTAATCACTTAAAATAAAATAGTTTTTTTCTTTTAATGATTTAATAAAAATAACTTACTATTATTCATGTGATCACATATAAAGGAATACACTTAAAATATTCAACCCACAAAGATCCAAAATTACCTTGGAGATCCTCCTTGTAGACTAAGGTTTTACCCAAAAACATGGCCCCTTAATGTAGACAACTATTTGCTTATAAAGACAAGTTTTCCATGCTAGACTTTTGCGAGAGATTTGTCACATCCTTTCAAATATAACTTTGTAAAATAAAATGCCTTATAGCCTAAAACATTTAATATAAAGTCAGACAATTTTTTATTTTTTGTTCACAAATAAAATTTGAAAATAAAGATAAAGGAGGGGTTGGAATTATGGTGACAAGCTAATTAATAAAGTATAGGTAAGGCCTAGAACTGAGGCCCAAATAACTGTATATGTTTTTTTTAACTTGATTAAGTCTAGAGTTAGTGAGAACCCTAATTAAACT
Source organism: Torreya grandis (assembly GCA_037957365.1). Taxonomy (NCBI): domain Eukaryota; kingdom Viridiplantae; phylum Streptophyta; class Pinopsida; order Cupressales; family Taxaceae; genus Torreya; species Torreya grandis. Next base: position 1,387,787 of record JARHVA010002868.1, read on the forward strand.
AGAATAGTATCCATCAAATAAATCAGAGTAGATAAGGAAGTTAGAAACACAACTGCACTTATTTCCATTATGCTTATAATTCTATGCATTTTGGGAGCTTCAATAAATCCCTATATGTAATGGAAAAAATAAGAAGAAACATTTTATCTTCATAAACTCAAAGAAGCATTTACTTTATATTGACTTCAATGTGAATTACATACAGATATGTAATTAAAAAATTCCTTAAACCATGTTACAAGCCATGGATAATTTTTAGATGAACTAGAGTAAATTTGTGTGTATTTTTTGGTTTATTATTAAATTATGGTCGTATTAACTTCATCTTATGTAGATATTGCCTATTTATTGACATCCTCAATGGTTCAAAAATTTGGGAAAGTTTTGAAAATAAAAATTGATAACTTTGTATAACCTTATGGCCAATGTTGAGGTGCACATATTCCTAGTTATTATCTACATATCTAACAGAAAATGTTTCCCCTTCTATAAATATAAACAATTCACACAAAAATAAAAGGGTGTTTTTATTTAAACATTGAATTGTAAATTTTTAAAACCTATTGAAGATTGTGTGTGGTAGACAATCTCCTTTTTATGAGGTTGTTCTACAGCATTTGAATTGCTATCATCATCACTAGCTTCAAGTAGAACATTTGAATTTGTGTCCTCATCTTGGTGATTTACTATTTTTGGGTTTTCCACAAGTAATTCATATGTTCGGTTAAAGCATTGAGATGTCTAAATCAATTAAATAATATGCAATACTTAAGCATTGATTTATTATGGATTTTAACCCTATTTAACTTTTTAAAAGTAATAATAAATATCCCTGAATATATAATTATCTTTAAAGTGAGTGACACAGATGATTTGAGTTTTAAAACTTGGGTTATAAATAGTTCTGAGTGTCATCAATAGGGTCTCAAGATCTATTTACTCACTATATAGTATCACCCCACTTAGACAATAACATCATATTGTTATAGTGTCCTTAAAGTGGTGCTAGTTTTCTCTTTACAAGATTGATCCTATTTTCTAGGAGAACCTACGATTATGTTTTTAGGTTTTGTTTATGTGCGAACAAAATCTAAAACTCTATGTTATGCTTTAAAAACCTAATTATGTGTGCAAACCCTAATCCTCCTTGTAAGTATGGTATGAGAAATAAATATGTGTTCATTAGTAGGATAGGTTGGACATCCTCAACACCCCTATGTGAAGAGAGCTACCTATATACCAATACTCTGAGGATGGATCAAGCCTGATGAATTTCTCCCACCTAGTGCTTTGTGTAAGTGCAAGTGAATGCTAAAATTATAATGGTCTTGAATGATTTGAGTGTGCTTGAACTTTGAAATATTTGAGATTTGGGTTTAGGGTTATTGTATATGGTAGTATCCAAAATTAGGGTAGAATAGGGATCAAATACCTTAATTTTGATTGTCATTTATTTGAATAGGATTTTGCATCTATTTTTTATCTAGTGAATAAAGGTTAAATAGACTTGTATTTATAGAGATCTCTAGCTTGTTTAGATAAAAAGTGTACCTAAGGAAACCTTAGGAGGGGCACACATTTGAAAAAGTATCCATTCAGAGGAATTAGGTCAAAGGAAAATAACACCTAGTTGAGGACACTAGCACCATTGGTTGTAGTGTCCCAAATGTGGCATTAATGTCCACCTAGTAGACTATTGGGCAAACTAGGTTAGGATTTGGGAAAGTTTTCCTAGGAATGTGTTTGATCTGACTACATATGTATGTGGTATACATAATGGCTAGAAAAATGGGGTAAAGGTTGTAGGATAGCTCTAGGGCTAAGCGAGGAATGGGATAACTCAAACAACACTCTTAGTGAGAGGATTATCCTATAAAAAATTGATAAAAATGCATGAAATAATAGATTTATAAAATTAGTAAAAATACTAAAATTATTATATTTATCACAAGCCACTGTGAGGGGGAAACTTACTTTGAGAAAGCTGAATACAATCAATTCATAGATGTATTCATTGGCCTCAACACTAACTTATATACTAAATCTAAGCTAAACAAGTACTACTTCTCATGAATGCAGGATAAAAGAAATGCTCATAGGATGACTTACAAAGCATAAGCATCCATAAAAAATATTACACTAGAAAAATAAAGAAAAGGGGTAACACGAGTTCATAACATCCCTTCCCTCTTAAAAATGATTTGTACTAAATCTTCAGATGTGGAAATTGGTGTTGAATCTGAAGTAGTGGTTCCCAAGTTGCATCCTTTGGCTATATTCCATGCCACTGAATTAAAACCTCTATGATAGAATGAGAGTATAGTTGGCATGTGTGCCAATCTAGGATTGCCTCTGACTCAATATGGATGGATATTTTATTATCCATTTCTAGTAAAATAGTCTGCACTCTAATCTTTGTGCCAAGAACTTTATTCACATAAGAGACATGAAATACTAGGTGAACTCAGGAAGAAGATGGGAGCATTAACTTATAAGTAACTAAACCAATCTTATGAAGAACCTTATAGGGCCTATAGAACTTGGGATCTAGCTTATGACACCCATTGAGTTTTAGGTAAGATTACTGTCTATGGGTGCAAGTGACAAAAAACCATATCACCTACTTAAAAAGTGCACTCAGAATGGTGCTGATCATATTGTTATTTAATTTGATTTTGTGCCATATGAATATTGTCCCATAGGGTGTTGAAAATTTGATCCCAAATTTTGAGAATCATGTTGATTGCTTGAACTCATGAACTACTAGGGGTGTACGGAAGGAACACTAGTGGTACTTGACCATAGAATACTTCATATGAAATAATTTTTGTTGAAGTGTGGTAGGAGGTATTCTACCACCATTTGGTGAAGGGGAGCCATTTTTCCACTAATATTATTGTTCTAAGGTGAAGCAATGAAGGAAAGTCTCCAAGCATTTGTTGACAATTTTAGTATACCCATTTATTTGAGGATGATACCTAGAACTCATCATTGGTTGGTGAAGGTTGCATCATGATCAGAGACAATGGATGAAGGAATGCCATGAAGATGGAAAATGTGGTCCAAGAAAATTTATGCAACTATGGAGGCAGTATATGGATGGTTGAGGGCACAAAAATGACTATATTTGGAGAGGCAATCGACCATAACCAAGATCACTATTTTCCCTCCATATTTAGGGATCCACTAAATGAAATCCATAGAAACATCAATCCAAATCCTAGTAGGGATGGTAAAGGGTTCAAGAAACCCAAGGATGAGTGTTGTTTCACCCTTGTTATGTTGGTAGGTATCACATTTAACCACCATCTATTGAATTATCTTTTTCATTCCCTTCCAAAAGAATTTTCATCATTCCCACTAATAATATTTGAGAAACCCTGAGTGCCCTATAAATGAAGAAGCATGCAGTTCATAGAATACAACATGATGAAGATCTATGCTCTAGGGAAGCACTAGATGACCTTTGTATCATAGAGAAACCCCATCCTAAGAATAATGTAGTACAACAAAAGGGTTAGTGGTCAATTATTGAATGAATTGAGATAATGAAGAGTCATTGACATACCCTTGTTGTACAACATTTGACCAATTTGGAATAAGCATGGAAATAGATGAAAGAGAAGCTTGGTCCACAAATGTGTGAGACAGAGCATCAACAATAATATTGTCTTTACCCTTATTATAAGTGATCTTGTAATAATAACCCATGAGTTTAATGACCTATTTCTATTGTGATGGAGTAGAGACCCATTTCAAAAAAAACTATTTCAAACTCTGGTGATGAGTTTTGATGCAAAAATGATTCTCTAGTAGGTATGGTCGCCACTTCTATACTTCATGCAAAATGGCCATCATTTCCTTTTCATAAGTAGAGAGTACCAAATTCTTTCCATAAAGAGATTTACTAGTGAATACAATGGGGTGTCCTTCTTGGAGGAGAACAACACCAAGTCCATTACCATAAGCATCACTTTCGATAGTGAAGGTCTTGGCAAAATCTGGCATAGCTATAACAAGTGTAGTACACATATCTTGTTTTAGTTCTTCAAATGTACACTCAATAGCTTGTGTTCATATAAAAGAATATTTTTTCAACATATATGTTAGTAGAGATAAAATATTCTTGGAATCCTTGAAAAACTTGCAATAATATCTAGTCAACCCTAAAAAACCACTGATGCTATTAAGTGTCTTACGATGAGGCCAATTTGTCATGGTAGCTATGTTTTTAGGATCTAATCAAACTGTTTGGGCTGAAACAATATGCCTGAGATACTCCACTTCATCCTAGCCAAAATCAAATTTAGACTATTTTACACAAAGATGATGTTTAGAGAGAAGTTGTAGTATAAAATCCAAATGTTGGAGATGTTTAGACCATGTTTTACTATAGATAAGGATATCATCAAAAAAGAGTAGAATGAATTTACGTAGGTAGGGATAGAATATTTTATTCATCAATGCCTAGAATGTTGAAGGAGCATTAGTGTGGCTAAAGGGCTTGACCAAAAACTCATAGTGGGCATCATGCATGTGAAAAGTTGTCTTAAGGATATCATCCTCATGAAGCTGGATCTGGTGATATCCAAAGTGGAGATACAACTTGGATAAAATAAGAACACCATAGAGATCATCAAAAGTATAGATTGGAAAATTATACTTGATTTTGATGTGATTAAGTACATGGAAGTCAATGCAAAAGTATTATGACCCATCTTTTTTTAGACAAGGAGAACTAGGGAATAATATGGGTTAGTATTGGGGTGAATAATGTCTTACTTCAATAAGTCTCGAATGAGCATCTCAATCTTAGTATTTTACTAAAATGGGTAGTGGTAAGGCCTGATGTTGGGAAGAATGCTTCAAAGAAGGAGATGAATATGATGGTCCTCTAGCTGTGAAGGGGGCAATCCCACTGGTTCAGTAAAGACATTTTCATACCTATGTAGAATGGTTTGTATATCAGAAGGAGTAGTGGAGACTATTGATAGTTGTATTTGAATGGAATGGAGCTGGACAATGATGCAATATGAATTCTTCTTAAGAATCTTTTCCATGTGATGTAAACTTAAGATGCTGAGAGACCCTGGTTGTAAGCCTTTCAATGTGTGTTTTAACCCATTGTTTGAAAACTACATCCAAAGTTTATCAAAATCCCATAAGATGGGTCTAAGTGTGCATAACCATTAGGATCCTATAATAACATCACATCCACCTAAAGGCATGGAAAGCATGTCAGAGTACAAGTTATAATCTCCAATAGAGATACACACATTACGATACCTCCCTTTACAAGGTAACATGCTCCCATTGACAATCATGACTTCAAAGTTGGAGTAAGGATGGATAAAATAATAAGCCTATTTGGTGATCCAGGGTCAATAAAGTTATGAGTGCTACCTAAATTGATAAGTATGGTGAGAGGGAGCTTCTTGAAGTAATCCCTGACCTATATGGTTTGTGGGGTGGTGACTCCTGATAATGTATGGAGAGAGATCTCTAGTTCATTTTTTTGAGACGTAGGGTCCATAACCAGTGAATTTTCTTTTGGATAATTTGCTATATTATGAGTATCTTCAAAAACTTTAGTTTTAGGTGGAGAATCCACATGTAGGAGGTAGAGCTTTTTCTCTACACATCGATGTCCTCAAGTGAATTTATCACCACAATTATAACATAGTCCTTTTTCTCTATGGGATTGTATCTCTGATTCAATAAAATGTTTGATAGGAGGGATTCTGAGGTCTAGCATTATTTGAGATCATTGTGGAGTTGTGTTTTTAAATGGAGCAAGATTAGATTTGAATCACTACTGAGCTGTGATCTTATCCTCAGTGAAATTAGCCAAGCCTAGGGATTCCATCATTATGTTGGGATAAATTTTCTTGACCTCTGATCAAATTGCATCCTTCAGTCTACTGACAATGCAAATATTGAAGAATTCATCAAATAATCACTCTATGTGATTAGCCAATTTTTTAAGTTTTGTTTGATATTCTCTCATGGTTTTGATTTGGCAAAGTTTAATGAGTGCTCCAGTGAAGTCATCAAAATTACTAGGGCTAAATTGTTTCAAAATGATGGTGCAAAAACCAGTCCATAAGGGCTCATCATGAGTTTTGGTATACCAATGATACCATTGAAGGGATTCATGTTTTAAGTGAAAGGATGCAAGCAAGACATTATTGACATCAAAATTATTATGTAGATTGAAATATTGCACTACCTAATAGATACATCCAGTCTGATTTTCACCATGGAATTGAGGAAAATTAATCTTCAACACACAAAAAATGTTGAAAGAATAAAACCTTGTGTCAGAATAGGACTCTAGAAACCGTATGTTGTTTGTTCTGGTATGTTGAAGACTGAGGCCAAGATTTTTTTTATCAAGATCTTTAACATGGGTCTTAAGGGTGGTAATTTCATCCTCTATGTTTTTGGCTCCTTTTTGGGTTACTACCATGACCTGCATAAGAGATTTTTTTTTAGAAATGGGTGGAAAAATTAAAGTTAAGATACGTTTAGTAATGAAATTTTTTAATTTGGGCAAAATTAGAATAGGTAAAAGTAGTTTTAATATTTTTTTGCATAGTGGGAGTATGATTGATGAAAGTGAGGACAATTTCAAGAGTAAAAAATAAAAAACTAAAATATTTATCAAATATGATCAAATGAGTAGAAAAGTGAGATGAACACTATGAAAAAATTTCAAGGAAAACAAGAAAAATAGAAGTTATGATGATAAAACCCCAAAAATGGGTAAATTGAGATTTGCAAGAATTAGGAGTGGAATCGAGATATGGGACCTTAAGAAATAAAATGTGGGTAATAGAATTTCAGATGTGCGGATAAAATTTGAGGATCAATGGGACTACAGATAGAGAGATATGATAATTTTTTATAAATATATTCTTTTTTTGTTTTTGATTACTATGTTTTGTAAGACTTGTCTACTGGGATATGCTGAAAAAAGTCTACAGATCTAATATGGATATTTTCTAATACTCTACAAGTAATATGCTAAAACTAGTATGGCAAAGCTGTTGATACTCTATTGAAGATATGATATGGCAATTTTTTGATACTCTACTAGTAATATGCTGAAATTGGTATGATAAATTTGAAGATCTGATATGGCAAGTTTTCTGATACTCCATGGTAATATTATGAACTTGATAAAAATGGGCCCCAAGTTTTAGTGGTTGCTTGAAATTTTTAAGATATCACTCTGGCCATCAATATCGTCTAAGTGAGTACTAGTCTCCATAAATTTTTTGGCCATAGATTTATCTCTCAGTGACAACTCTTGGTTTTCCTCATTGATAAGAACTATTCAATCAAGGAGGGGTCATTGCCCATTTCACTGGTACGTCCTCTCAATGGGCCAACTACTTTGGGGTTTCTGTGGTACTCCTCACAATGAGTTTTAGGGGTTTCACCCATGCACTTCTCACAGTTATGCAGTCAGGTTTTACCCTAATTTAGAATAGATTACTATGATACAAAAAATTATTTAAATGAATTATACCACTGAAACAAAGTCAAGATTTTCTGAAAAGTTATTGAAATAAATTATGTCATAGAATAGAGGTAAGAATTTCTAAAGGAAAAAAAAATTGGCCCTGAAAAGTGATCTGATACAAGATGAGAGGATCCTCCTATAACAAATTGATAAAAATACATGAAATAATAGATTTATAAAATTAACAGAAGCACTAAAATGATTATATTGATCACATGCCACTTTGAGGGGGCAGCCTCCTTTGATCAAGTTTAATACCATGAATTCGTGGATGCCTTCATTGGCCTCAACACTAACTTATATACTAAATCTAAGCTAAGCAACTACTACTTCCTATGAATGTGGGATATAAAAAAATGCTCATGGGATGACTTACAAAGCATATGTGTCCATAGCAACTATTACACTAACAAAATAAAGAGAAGGGGTAGCACGGATTCATAACACTTAACATCCAAATACCACTTTAGGTGATTATACCTGACATCTAGTAACGGTAATGATAACTGAACTATTTTACTCATATGTTCCTCTGCCAATTCTACCTTATTACTTTTTGTAAATTTATTATCTATTGCTCTTGTTGTCAATAACTTGTCCATTCCAAGAATCGTGTTGATGTTATAGACGTTGAACACCAAATTAATTGTAAACACTACCTGATCATGCCATTTTTCACAAGGGGATCATTTTAGTCATGCATAATATCACATATGATGATATTATCTTAATGAATTACATAAATCGAAATAATAGGTACCTTTAAAATAAATGCATTGTTTTGTACGTACATGTCCTTTGTTTGTCGCACGGTTAATACCCAACATCGATCCAAATGAAACAACTAATAATTAAAAAAAATCAACTAATAAACTTGTACCAAATTTATTATTTTATCTACCCTGTTAAAAATGTACTATTTCACTTTACATATACATATCTAAATTATAAAATCCAAAGACATTTGCCATCTAGAAATGAAAGGATTGATCAATAGATATCCACCTAATGTTCTAGAATCTTTATAATAATAATAATAATAATAATAATAATAATAATAATAATAATAATAATAATAATAATAATAATAAAAAACAACATAAACGCTTCTTCCGCTAGCTTGTCTTCGGGTTTTCTTTGTTTCTATCCCTAACCAGCCCTTTCACGTGTTTCGACAAAGTCGGCTTGGGATTTAAAACTATTTATTTGTTTTGAAATTAAATTTATGAACTTGAACTTACAAATATCAGAGATAAAAAAGACGAGGTCAGATTTCATACTTTGAAATCTTTGATAAAACAAATGAGGTCAGATCCCATACTTCTCAATTTTTAATATCAAATTGAAAAAAATTCTGTATACCTAATCTATATATAAATAGAATTTCAATTCAAGAAAAACTACAACTATCTTTTCCTTTCTCTCAATTCAACTCAGCACAATTCATTTCGATGGGAAGTGGTTTCTCATCGGGAGGTAACTTCTGTTCAGCATCTCACGGAAGTGCTAAGTCTTTACGAGCTCACCGAGGTGCTTCCTCGTTAGCATTGAGAGGTAATTTCTATTCAGAATCTGACGGAGGTGCTTCCTCGCCAACATCTTACAGAAGCCGACGCCGACACTGACCCTGGATTACGCCTCGACGCCCGCTTGCGCCTTGACGCCTGGTTGAGCCTGGAAATACTTTTGACGAAATTACAGCATTCCCATCACCCCGCTGGGATGTTTTTATTAACCTGATGTGAAACACAAACTTGCCAGCAGTAGCACTATCTTCCATACACTCGAACTCATGGGAACCCGCGCTTTTCTTGATGTCGAAGCACTTCAGCCTGGCGATGTTATAACAACAGAAATACCGCAGGCAATAAATAGTGCTGCACTTCACATTGCCATTTTCTCCCCAGCTATGAGCAATCCCCCTGGTGTTTGGCTGAGCTTTCCTTAATGCGACAAACTGGCAACAAAATCATTCCCATTTTCTATTATGCTCGACCCGTGGAGCTCAGGTGGATTGTTAAAGGCAAAGAAATCTATGCCGATGCATTTTCAGAGTATGAAAAGAAGGGTAGATTCACGCCAGAAAAGCTTGAAGATTGGAAAAGAGCGCTCAAGATCGTTTCTATTCTTGACGGCCTTATCTTTAATGAATATGCGTAAGTATTAAGTACCGTGTTTCATTATAATTTGCCAGGGATTTGAGATTGCTATGAAAATATTTTAGAAGACTACTGTTTATTGATTTTTAATTTTTGACAATTGAATTTTACATTGAAGGAGAAGCAGCGTATACTTCCCTCTATTGACGTTTTCCGTTTTGTTTTGTTATTTATAGTTGCAAATGTTTAGGGACGAGGGGAAGCTTTCGAAGAAAATTGTGATTTCTGTAGAAGTATCCTTATAAAAAATCGCAACAGAAAATGAAAATTACGCCAGTGGAGCTAAGGCGAAGAAAGGTCCAGGATGTCCGGTAGTGGCGCACGAACCAACACTAAATGGGTGGGAAGAGCCGAAAAACAGCAAGCAAAAGTACCCAATAGGCCTTATTGGTCCTATGCAATTGAAAAAATAAATTGGAGTATAAACGAAATGGTTTTGATACCATCTCAATGCAAAGAAATGAAACATATTTGAAATTTTGTAATGAATATAGCGTTAGGCTTGGTTTAAGAAGGATTCCACTCACGTATGTATGTATATATATATATATATATATATATATATATATATATTTCATAATGGTGAATACATATTTGATGGGGCACATGATTAAGGGGGACATTTACCTTTTATATACAGAGCTTGAATTAATATTGAATAGTTAAAATATATATCACATTGAAGTTTTAAGAATAATTGGTGAGAGAAAATTATTCAATGTATGATATATTTTGTTGAAAATTATATAATTTTTTAATTTATGATTTTATGTAATTTTTTTTAAAAAAAAAAGTAATAATTCTATTTATTCGATAATTATATTAACTTTTTAAAATTGAAATGTGTCATATATTATTAATAAAAAGAAATATAGTATATGTTTGTTTAAAATATAGGTGGTATGAGAGTACACTCCAAAATAATAACTAATAAATATTAGAGGAAAATAGATTCCAAGAATCAAAACTATGATTAAACTATAACTACAATGACATCAATATTAGAAAATAAAAGAAATAATAGCCAATGTTAAACAACACATACCATCAACCCCACATACGAAGGAAGAAGAGATATAGGGCTATTAGGATTGTCTCCCCAACTTCCACCATGAGGGAGAGAGATATTAGGTATGCTCAAACCTTATTATTATTATTATTATTATTATTATTATTATTATTATTATTATTATTATTATTATTATTATTATTATTATTATTATTATTATTATTATTATTATCACCTTCCTCACCCTATCCATGAAGGGGGGCAGGGCAGGAGTGAGGAGAAGGAGGCAGTTGACGAGAGGTGTGAGGTGAATATTGTGTCACCCCAGGGAACTTCCTCTAAGAATCTCCTCTTGGAGGATTAAATCGAGTGGGATCAACATAAAAATGGGGTGAAGGCTGCCCTCTCTACCCTCCAAAAGGATAAAATCTCCAATGGGGAGGAAGTGGAGGGTAGAAAAATTCAATCATCTCTGAGACCTTCAACACCTATGGCCATGCAAATATCATGCTTGATCTCTATTCTATTAATCATGAGGAGCCTTGGGAAGTACTTTACTAATCATGCAAGGGGCATTACCCCAATGGCCAATAAGTGTATGAAGGTGCTCAAATTCAAAGGCAACCTTATCAACTTGTGCTTGCATCTATAACATTACATTAAATAGAATATAGATTCTATTAGCAATACTAAAAAATTTGTCTAAGTAATATTTATTAAATATAGATGCATTCTTCTCTTTCTCGAGATTAAAAATAATTTCAATTTGAAAACTATGCCATTTTCGCTTATATCTTGCATGGAAGAGGGAAATGTCCCCTAAGAGAGAAATGTTCCAATAAAAAGATTCGATATGAAAAGATTAAAAAGGGAATGAATCCATTTCCATGCACCTTGAGCTCTACGAAAAAACTAGAAGATGTGTTTTAAAGACTCAAAATGGGTACAAATAGGGCACTAGGAGAGGGAATCCCTATGTGAAGAAGTATATCCCCTATAAGGATACCTTGGTAAAGAATGCACCAAGAAAGAATGGATTTATTGGGTTCCACCATAGTTGACCAAATAATTTGGAACCTCCTATTCCAAAAGGAAGGAGAGTTGTTAGTATTCCATCATTTATTAAGCATCTTCCAAGGAACACTGATGGGAGAGAGCCATTGATAACCAATTTAGGGTGGATACCAAACCATAGAAGTGGAAATAGCCCAATTCCAGTTCTTTCCCCACTTAGGAGATCCTTTAACACCAAATTTGTATAAAGCATAGTTTGGAGAAGCCATTTAGATCTAAAAAGTTAACTCAAAATCTTAAGCAATTAATATGAATTAGGTTTTTAACTTAATCTAGTTGAGCCAATATCTAGAGCATTTTTCAAAAATATTCCCCATAAATCAAATACCTCTATGACAAATCTGAAGAGCTTTGAGTTTGGGGAATTACACTAAGGGTTTATCATTGATGGTAATCGAAGGGGACAACCAAACAAAATGATCATTGATGGAAAGACTAGAAACAAAACCATCCCCTTTCCACCTTAGCCATGGCTTAAATGTTTCTCAAGCCTTCCATATGCTTTTCACCATAATTTTTTTTGTAATTTTGACCAAGACTAGGGCAATGCATAGAGTCTAGAACCCTAAATTATGCCAAAGGGGCTTTCACATGAAATACAACATTAGAGGAGAATTTTCCAAGCCCCTCACTCTTCAATTCCTCTAACAATCCAATTGGAATAGAGTGTGAGATCCTATTTAGCAAAATCAATAAGACCTAATCATGCAACTTATTTAGGCTAGTAGTAAATCTCCTAGAAAAGTATGTGAACGGATTTATTGCCTTTAGAGTTAACCCAAATAAAATATTTAAGCATTTTTTCAAAATTCTTGTATGATGATTTGGAAGAATCCCAACAAAAAGAATAGTAAACATAAGTGGTCACAAGACTTTTATAACAAATCTAAAATTTTTTAACTAGAGAGAAGGGTTTGTTAATAAAAAAAGATACTTTATTTTACAATCTTGGAATAACGTAGTTCTATTAATCAACTTGAAAAAGCTAAAAATCCAAAGGAATACCCAAGAATTTAAACATATCTCCATATACAATCCACTTTCAATGATAAACCTCAAGCTAGCTAGGTAGATGACCATAATATCGTCTGTAACTTTGGGTTTTAACCCATTAAATGCTAGATATAGAGGCCATATGAAATTTTTATAAAAATATTATAGCATTCTAAACACCTTATTCTTCCTCTTGAAGTGTGAAAAAGGACTCATCAATAAAATTCCCATATATGAGATTAAATTGGGGTGTCATGGGGAGGTTGATACCTTTAACAAGACCTATGCTAACATAATCTCCTAATAAGTACAAAAAAACTCTCAACAACTAAAATATACAAGGAGGGGTAGAGAGGGAACCCCTATCTAATAGAGAAAAAGAGACAAAAACTCTTAGAATGGTGGCTTTTAATGGTGTGCACTAAGATAAAGGGCCGTTCAATTCTATCACATGATTTTTAAAAGTCAATTTTAATGAGTAGATTTTTTTGCTTAGAGACACAAGTCCATTCCATTCCTTCCCACATAGTAATAATATTGCCTAGAATATATGTTCCTCGTGTGAAACCAATTATTTTAGGCCTAATAGTAAGGGGGAGGAGATGTTTGATTCTAGGAACCAAAATTTTGGAAATTATCTTATTATAGGAGACATTCAAAATAATTTCAAGTCTCCAATTGGTGATAATTTTAGGGTCCCCATATTTAGGAATGAATTTGATATCACATTTATTAATGATTTTGCCAATAGAACCCTTGGTCAGACCTTTTAGATAGATTTTGTGAAGATCAAGTCCTACATAGTCTCAAATGACTTGATATAACTCACAAGGGAAGCTATCAATACATGGGGCTTTATCTTAATCCATATAATGGAAACTTGATGACGATCTTCAATATAAATATGCTTATCACATGTCAATATTTGTCTATGTGAGATCCTGTATAAGACAACATCAACACATTTATTCATAGCTATTTATTAAGAAATAATAGATGATTGAGTTTGGAATAATTATTTACAGTGTTTAACAAAGGCTTGTAGCATTTCTAGGAGATTAGTAATATGTTTTCCATATTACTTACTATCCTTTGTTTTCACATATGAATTATGAACTCATAATTTACTAAAAATATGTTTAGAGACTCGGTCCCTAATTTTAAGCCAATGGATGCAAGTTTGAATCTAAGCACCATGGGATTGATGAAACTCTGTCAGCTAGATCTAATGTCTTAATTATTCCACTCTATTTTTAAATAGTCCATCCAAGTGAGCATGTTGTAGCTCCTGGGAGAGGCAGTTGAATTCTTTCATTGAGGCTAAGTGATGGTTGTCTTCCTTCAATAAATTCACCCATAATCTCTAAAGGGATGACAGAATAGGTTTGACACTTAATTTATATGGGCAAGGGTTGAAGCATTCTTAAAATGATATGTCTTAACATAAAAATATTTATTTTAGTTTTTTATTAGAGAAGTAAACCATTCTACATAAAATTTTATTGGTCGGTGGTTAGATAGAAAGACATATAGAATCACACTGACATATCTATCATACTTAAGAAAAAAGGTTTTATCTAAAAGAATATCCCTATAGAGTATTGTAAGGACTCTTTCATTAACTTGGTGAAAGTTTTACCAAGTGAACTAGGGTGTGTGAGAGGATGTCTTAAAGTGATGGTATGTGTCATGCAATCCTAGATTATTATGCATATAGAACTAGGCTTCAATCTCACAAGCACACCATCTCATGAGTAATATTTATTCTTTTTCTTTATTTTAGTTAACCATGTTGAAATATACACAAAGGATCCAATGGACCATAGTGAGGTGCTCTGATAGCCACCATCAAAGAGTTATCTTCTCAATGACATAATTAAAGGCATAAAGGTTGTCAAGCCTGAGGATTTCCCAATAAAATTTGAAAATCATCTAAAGTACAGGTTATATAGTTATGCACCCCCTCTTTCACACATGATGTATAATGTGGGATAATAATTCTAGTGACACCACCACATATTACATAATGTGTAGACATATGATAAGTAAGACACAACCAAATGGTTTTAACTACCATATGGAGATTAAAATTATTGATATCGACCTCCTACACATATAGGATATGCATATCTAATTTTTTTTGATAGTTATCCTGAACCAAGTACTTAAAAATTAGGTCAATTAAGCCATTAGCATTCCAAGAGAAAACATTCACTACAAACTAGAACAAGGTTGATGGTCTTGACCTCTTAACATCTAACATTGCAAAGTAGTTATTCAAGAACTTGTGTTATGGGATATTGGTTAGAATTTACACAAGCACAATAGGTTACCATTTAGGGTGGAGAAGGCATCTTCAACACTACAAAGAGGACTCTGTGGACATCGAGTCCCCTGATGGTGTGGAGAAGGAGGACTATCTTATGCTTGGGGAACTAGAGTGAGAGCCTTCTACGAATGTGTATTGAATTTTAAAGGGATACAATCTAGGATTTAAGGATTAGCAAGGTTTTAGAATCGTATTAATATCTCTAGGTGTACTTGTCATAGCCAAACTAGGTTTAGTTTAAAGAACATGGGTTGGACGTGGTGGCAGTAAAATGACTACACTAATAGAAGCAAAAAGCTTAGGTTTGATAGCAAGGGATTTGAGGTTAAGTTTATTTTAATTATATTTTTGACCCACCACTTTCCTTCTATCATTAGCTCCCACCATCGGGAGAGTGGTTTTAGGTGTAGCCTTCAGTGTTGGAATCAAAGCAATGATAAAAGGATAATCTTTTATCATGTGGTCTAAAGGCTGACACCTTAAAAATGTGGTTGAAGAGACTAATATATCAGACCCTATAAGTGAATCATTTATCTAAAAATTATATATCAGTACTTTCACATAGGTCTTTTATGAGGTCAACCTCAACATAGAAGCACTGTTGAGGGTGAGTGACATATAAATTATCAATTTTAAAACAAATAAAATAAACTAATGGTTTAAAAAATTATTCCAAGAAGGCCTAAAAAGGTCCAAGTAATATAGGGAATTAAACCTAGACAAGGACCTTAAGTTTGTCTTTGTTAGAGGCAATAAAGTCACAGGTCTAGGGAAAAAAATAAAATATTTTATCATTTAACATGGGCCATGCTTATGAATGGCGATACACTGTTCAGGGTTTTCAAACATAAAAATGAAAAAACCATTGGTTATATTTTTAATCCTCATAATCTTAAAGCCATGGGGGTACCAATTGGTTTGTACTCTACTGCAAATCATGGATTTAGTATGGATATGACCCAAAAAACATATATTAAGGGTATGAGTTTCAAGTTAGTTATAAGCATTATAAAAAATAGGTAAATCAAGTAAAAAATTATAAGGAGACTCCTAAGAAAGGAGTACATTAATTTGTTAAACACTTTAAGAATAAACTTGTGAGCCCACTTCAGTGGTATAATTGCTTCCTCTAAGTTGAGCCACATCTAATGATGTGAGCTCTTAGGAGAGATTCATTAAATAAGAAAACTGCCCAAAGTGCAGAACCCAAAACTAAAATTAATAAATGTAAGTAAAGTTGATAAGACAATCCCATAAAGCTGAATAAAATGACAATAATATAAAAAAAAAACAAAATAAGGACCAACATGCTAAGACTTATGTTAACTTTTTCACTGGTTCACTAGTTAGGTTTTTTCACAAAATGAAAATCTAAGTAATTAAGGTGTGATGATATTCCATAACATACCTAATGCATATATAAATTTCATTGATGGGTCTTGAACTTAAGTTCCATGAGTGTAAAAATAATATATTTTATTTAAAAAAAACATACATAAACTCTTAAAACAATGCTAGTGGATTGCTTACAATGTCATATTCTAAAGTTCAATTAAAAGATGATATAGGGCCAAATTTCGAAACAAGAAAAACATGTGTTTTGATGCATCTTAAGTATCTACTGCAAATAGGAATATTTTGAAGTTTTTCGATCACATGATTAATTGGGTGGAAGCAATGAAAAGGGAACAACATGATTAAAGGTGAAGGCGTAAAAGAAATAAAGGTTTTTTGGGTCAAATCAAATGTTGTAATTAATCCATAAGTAAATATATGAATAAACTAATGAAAAAAAAACATTTGAAAAAATAAAACATATGCTAAATAAATTTTAAACAAAGTATCACATTATTGCTTAGAATTTTAAATTGAAATTATATTAGAAGTGGTCATTGAAAAGTCATTATCACTTATAGATTATGTTTGATTGATTAAGCTAGTTTTTTTTTATGAAAATAAAACTAAAACAAGGGCCGCATAGTGGCTAGTCCTGCCCCGGTATTGTAAATTATTTAAAATCGAGATTACATGTAATTTAGTATTGTAAGTTTACTACCATAGTAAATCACTTTTAGAGCCTTTTGAAGATGCAGACTGGTATTGAAAAACCTCATGTGGTGGCCATGCCATTCCCTACACTCAGTCATGCCATTATTTTTCTCAATTTTGAAAATTATCTTTTCTTCCATAGCCTCAAATTCACATGTGTCACCACCCCCACCAATCTATTGCATCTACAACACTATATAGTCAATGCTATTACTTCATAGCTTGATATTGGCTTACTTGTAATTCCCATGCCTATTATGGAAGGCCTACCTAAGGGAATGGATATCTCTGACCAACTTTTGACTTTACATTGGTTAGAGCTATCCCATGCCTATTATGTTGTCTTATTTTTGATTTGTCCATTAAGCTTAAACACCCATTTAACCGTTGGCTTGAGGACAATATTGAGAAAAAAGGCCAACAAGGGATGGGACCACCTATTTGCATATTTCATGATGTGATTTTAGGATGGAGTATGGAGGTACTCCAAAAGCACAATATACCCGCAATGGTGTTTGATACCTACATGACATTGGGATTGAGTCTGCTACAATCTGCATGGTTTTTTATGATGCATAATGCATTAGAGAAATAAGGGGACACTCTTGTTCTGACCTTGAATCTCCCTAATCCTTTGAAATTACATAAACATGGAATAAACCCCATGTTGTTCATGACATTCATGATGGAGGTAATAGGGTGGTTACAATCAGTTAATCAAGGATGGTGAATACTCATTAATATGTTTGAGCAACTGGAGCCTGAATATATCCAACACCTAAGATATATTATAGGGAAAAATGTGTGTCCCATTGGTCCAATGCTTCCACTGAATTATTTTGGCAACATAATGAAAGTCAGTGCTTGATAAAAAAATGACATACATCACCGAAGAGGAACTAATGTAATCACTAGATTCTCAAGTCAAATGCATTTAAATTTGTTAATAAATGGGATGGAATATTCCCTAATAACACCCTGGGAACATACCACTATTTAGGTTTCAAACTTCATACAAACTTTGAATTTTTTTTATAATATATATTTAAAGTTATTTAATTAGTTAATAAAAATTAAAGTATTTCAAAAGTGAAACATATAGATTCTATTAGGGTAGGATTAATAAAAAAAGTATAAACTAGTGAAAAAATAACATTTGTGATTTTATAAGTCTTTATGTTTATGGAAAATAATTAGATAATAAAAATATAAACTTTAATTTTTTAATTTCTGACAAGACATTTATTTTTTTCAATTTATTAATGTTTCAATTTTCTCAAGTAAATTGTCATTTCATTAACTACTAACAAAAATATATATAAGAATAAATAGTTTTAATTTTTCTTTTTCCAAAAATACAATATATTTTAGAAGTTAATATTCAAATTTTAAATTTTTTAAAAATAATTATATTACACAATTTTTAATATAAATTAATAAGTTGAATTGATTACAATAATACTTATTATAAAAAGTATTAACAAATATGTCTTTTATAAAATTAAACAAATATATTCTAATTAAATTGATTTGGATGTTTGAATCTAAATAAATCTCTGTTTAAAATGGATATTTGTTTCCAAAAATGAATATATGTTATTTTTTTTTGAAATTAAATAATACAATCAATATTTATAAAAGAATATCGAAGTGAGATGGATACATATTATACATACATATTTTGTTTAATGAATATTAATTTCCTTTTTGAAATGAAAATTCCCTTCAACTTTCATATATTCTACACACATATTTTGTGTAATGAATATTTATTTCCTTTTCGAAATGAAAATTCCCTTCAACTTTCTCTTGTTTTTGGGTAGCATATGGCATAATTAGCTTTCATAAACATCCATGTCTTCACCCATATATTTAGGTTATTTATTAAAAAAATTATTTAAATTTCAAAGGTTTATGTGGATTTTGTTTATATATATATATATATATATGTATATGTATATACATACATATATATGTATATACATACATATATATATGTATAAATATATGTATATATGTATATATATATGTATATATGTATATATATGTATATATATATATGTATGTATATATATGTATGTATATATATGTATATATATGTATATATATATATATATATATATATATATATATATATTATTTCTGTAATAGTTAAAGGTTCTTATTCACTTTTGGAATAGGGAGGATTGTTGGTTTCAATTTTTTTTATAGGGTTTTTTAAGTTAAATTTTGATAGTGTTTCAATAGGTAACCCTGAGATATCAAGAGTTGGTTGTTTTATTATGGAGTGCTTATGTTCGTTGATTCACATTCTCAAAAATTAATGAATGGTACCAACAAATATGTTGAGGCACATGCTTTGATGCATGGTTTAGATGTTTTTTAATGCAGAATTGATCATATAATCATCAAAGATGTTCAATGGTTATGATTATTGCTCTTTGGAATTGTAAGTCAGAATATTAAAAAAATAATATAACATTTTAGGAAGATTTTTTACTTGTTTTATTCTTTTTAATATGAGAAATAACTCATTGCTTTTGTGAAGCTACTACAAAAGTAATTTTTTTTGGGTTAATCAAAGAATTTCCCTTTTTGGGGATTTGATGATTGATAACCACTCTAATTGTTGGTCTAGTTTGAAATAAAGGGAAGGGTTGGAGGCAGAAGTTGAGTTATGATAACAGGGGTGGGGTGGAGTTGAGTTATAATAAAAATTTATGCCATTCGCTTTACTTCATTCTCCTTATTTTCCTCTTCTTTGTGGCTATTTAGCCCCCTATCATTTCATAATGAAATGCCATCACGATCTTTATGGAGTGGCTTGGGGTTGGTTTACTTAACATTGTGATGTAAATTATGAAAATTGGGAAGGGTCTAGTCAATCCTTATTTTTCTCCCTAAAAATGTGTATTTATGAATACCCTACTCTACTTTTTCATCGTTATTTTTTGGTTACATGTGGGAAAGTTATGTTTTGTATTTGTGAGTGTGGCTTCTATTTTGCCATGATTAGTGTTTTGGCTGAGAGATTGGTGTTTTACGGAGAACATTGGATCTCCTTTGTATCTTTTGGCCATGGAGTTTTTCCTCATTTTATGTGTTGAGAAAGGTGAATAGTGTTTAGAAGTGCAATATCTAATGGGTGAATAAAAAAAATTCCTGGGCTCAAAATGATTTGGAATCATCATGCAAGTAATTTGGGATATAAATGGAATGAAATATCTTAAAATGGAAATTTAAAGTCATATCATTTCAAAAGTGAAATTAGTTATAATAAAAAATATATAAATATTCTATAAGATAAGGAGATGACAAGCGTAGTGGGGATTTTATTTGTTAAGCCCAATTTGAGGGATAGTTTGGATTTATCACTCAAAGCAGTGGATTTGAAGAGGTAACATTTGATTCCTCTTTTGGTAATAGAGAGTAGGGTAATTATGTTACTCTGAATTTTTTTTGGAGCTCGAGGATATTTTTCTCTCCTTCTTAGATGTGTGAAAAATAACTCATAACATTCTTGTCTTTAGGGGATTTATTGTATGGTAATAGTTTACCTTCCTATGATCTCAAAATTTTGAAAGTGTCCTTAGATTTTATAAGATAATTGGTTGAAAATAAAATGGTAAAAAAAGTCCACTAAAGATGTTAAATTCTTAGTTATATTGGTGAGTGCTAGGATTCATAAAAGATTGCAGGATAATTTGTTGGTGTTTTCAAGATGGAGGGAGGTGCTAGTAGTTATAAAGGAATGAGGAATAAATGTGGGAGAGAATTTTTGGAGCTTGGTATGGATTTTAGAACTTGAAAAAGGAGTATAGGCATATGATGCAAGTTTGGCATTTCTTTTGGAAATGTTGGCAACATTGACTCACTAGTGGATGGGTAAAGGTAGTGGTCATATGAGGAGTAATGTTGGAAATAGAGTTAATAATCATGGTAGTAGTGCAGATGAGAGAGATGGTCATAGTGGACATGGTACCAATGAAAGGGTTTTTAATAAGGTTGTTTATGTGATTACTGACAGGGATGATGATGGTATGATTAGTGAAATGTTGTGTGCTGATTTTGACATCTTGGATATCATCGAAATGGATGCCTATAAGGATGTTAAGGGGCTTGAGTATCTTTAGATACATGTTTATCCATAATACTTACTTTGGTTATAATGTTCCTAGTCGTATATGATATACTTATTTTTTTTAACTATGTGTTGGATGTTATGATAGTTTTGGGGTATATCCCTTGTTTGTGTTTTTATTTGAAATCTTTGAGTTTTGGGGCCTTTTAATTTTGTTTTATCATAGACTTTTATGATAATTAATAGTTTTTGTACTCTTTTAATTAAAATAGATATGTGAAATACCCTTCAACCCTCAATTATCTATTAAAAAATATTTAACATTAATTTATTTCCTTCATTACATTGTAATGGTCATTTGATACAAGCATTGAAAATTTATAAAACAAATCAATTTTTATATTTTTAAAACATTTTTAAGTACAATTTCATTCCACACATCATGGCCTCTAATATTTAAAAATAAATAGAAAATTATAAAAATATTTGACCACGTATGGCTTGGCATAAAGTTGATATTTTATTTTTCATAGGTGTTTAATCAGTTATTTATTTTTTATTTTTTAAATTTATAGTTGGATTATTATTCAATTCCTCCAAAAATACATGAAAAACTATAATAAAATTTATTTATTTCATTTTTTTAAGGCTTTATTGAAAAGTGCTTACTCTTTATAAACATATCTAAAAATATTAATATATCAAATTCGATCATATTCATCTACTAGATGTGATTTAATTCAAAACAATTAAAGTATAAATTATATCTAAAATATTACAACTTCGTACACAAAAATGAAAATTTCTTCAAAAATACATTAAATCATTAATCAAAATTAAATATTGCATATTTTACAAATAAAATATTTCAAGTAAATCCCCCTTTACACCTCATTACCTTTTAATGCAAGATGTAACACCTATTTCATTTCTTAATACGCTAACAATTTAATTTGTATGTTATAATATTTGATAATTTATTTCTTAAATTTTTGATCATGATGATGATGATGATGGAAGCACCATTGTTTTCTAGTGAGGAACCAAATATAAATAGTGAAAAAGGTTATGTAAAAAATCAACACACCAATGAACTATGATTCTATTCTAATACATGTATTCACTACTGTTTGACAAATCATTTGTGATAGAACATTTTTTTTTATAATAAAAAATGTATTAAATTAAATATTTTGTAGCTACATCTTACATGAACTTAAAGTTTCTTATTTCATAAAAATCAAGTAGTTTTTACCCAATAATAACATTTTTTTATTTTTCCTATTTTTTTCATGCATGTAAAGAAATACAACCATCCATGCATGCAAATCCAAAAACTTGTACGCATGCCTATTTTTTGGTACAACCTACATGCATCCATTTTACAAAACATGAATGCATGTTTTTTACATGTAATCTATTTTTTTTTTTTTTTTTTTTAAATATCGAATTAAACCTTTATTGTTGTATTTTAATTTTTCCCTATGAACATTTTGGGATGATTTTGAGCTCCAAATCTTGTCCCTCTTTTAAATTTTAGGTTCATTAAATTTCATTCAAAGAAGGGCTTCTGTGATCCTTTTCCCTCTTCATGCCTTATTTTTGTCTTTCTTCCAAGAGAAATTCTATTTTCTCATCCATGTTATTCACAGTGATTTCCATTTCCTCTAAACTATGTGATTATTTTGCTTTTTCCAATGAAGTATATGATAGTACTCCTTCCTTACATTATTTATTTTGATAACTCACTTCAACTAATGTGTGGTCCGATGTGGCTCTCTTCCACCAGGTATCTTTTTGTTTTATCTTTCATTGAACTACTAGAAACCATTTTCTCATAATATAGAGCTCTTATATAAAGCATTTTGACTTGGAGCCTATAAATGTGGACATGAAATATTCAAGTGACCACATTCAAAACATTTCCTACATCTAAAAGAAATATTTTCATAACCCAATTTTTGGGTTCTTTTTGAACCACCCCAAACTAAGTAAAAATCAATAGTGAGGCCTTTACTTAAATTCAAATCACATAATTATGGGAATGGGTTGATTTTTATCTTTCCTATGTTTAGGAGTCTTAGCTATAAAAAACACCTATAACATCTTCGATCTATTTAAGGGGGTCCAAAAATAGAAAGGCAAATTTGGTAGCCTCACAAAAAATAGAATGTGAGAGAGGTTTCCAATCAGGGGTCAAAGTTTTGAAACTAAGGATTCATTAAAAATCCCACCCCATTATGTTGTATTATTTTTTAACCAGTTGGATTGTGATGATTGTTTCAAAAAGAGGAACCCTTGGGCACAAGGGAATATTTATGCCTCCCCTAATATGATAGGACCTGATTGTTGGTTTATCCACTCATCTAAATTAGGAAGATTAGGCCAAAGTGCATTAAACCTACAGATTAATCCTCTTTCACTAAGAATAGATGCAAAATTAGACGTCTCCTCATCAAATAGGAAAATCATGAGAGGTGTAGCTAATCTATAAATAATAAATCCTTTCTTAAGAGAAGGAATGGTAACATTACTCAGTCTATGATATTTATTTATAACTAATACATGTCCTTCTTTTCATAGCTTCATATTACTTATGTTTGTCATATGAGTGGGATTCAAAATAACCTCTTTGAATGAGGATTTTTATGTGTCTTTTCTTCACCAGATCTCATGGTTACACTAAGAGAGGTTGTCTTGTGTTCTTCTAGGTGATCCTCCTACAGTATCTTTGAATAATTTGTTTTCTCTTACATGCACTCTCAGGGATAGACTTGAGAAAATTTTCCATTAGATCCTACATAAAAAGGAAATAAACCTCTCAAAAACTCTTTCATGCATCCTTGGCTTTGATCATGAGTATTTCCCTATCTCTCCTCCAATAACTATAATAATTGCATACTCTAGTTTTAATTAAGGTGTCATTAAAACCTTCTCTTTTCTTGTGCCTTAATATTAGGCTTCATTTAGATCTAATCATGTATGTGTGTCAAAACATATTGAAAGTATTTGATATAACAAGTTCAATTATTATTATTATTATTGTTGTTGTTACATGATCAAGATTGTATGAGAGTATATATAATGCACACTCCATCAAATGGAAAACTATCTTATATAAGCTATAATTAAATATATTTAAAATAAACTAACTCGATATTGGATCTTTATTTTGTGAAAACATCTTAGAAATATGCCACATTCAAGTAAAATGCAAGGAGGCAAGGGTATCTATTCTTCCAAAATTGCCCAGGGATCGCACCTAGCCTTCCCCCTTTAGCATGATAAAAAACATGCCTAAATTTAAGAATATTAACTACCAGGCCATGCATGTACCTTACAAACACAAACATAATTAGAATCCTAAGGCTTGTGCAAGTACTGAGGTCAAAAAGATAAAAACAACTCATAAATAACTACACTAGAGTTGGAAGCTTAGGAGAGGGTGCCAACATACAAATCCACTTCCAAAAGAATAGAAAGATAAGTTTAGAAAAACAAGTAGCAAGGGATATAAGTACCTATGGATTATCATCCAGAGCAAGCATAGTCATAATTTATTATCTAAGAATAGAAGTCCACTTAAGGGAGGATAACCCTAGCCTTTCAAATTTGTATGATCAAGAGCCCAGTTAGAGAGAGCATTAGGTACCTTATTGAACTAATGGGGAGTATGCATGAATAAAACTCTATCAAAATTAATTTTAAGGAGATAAATTTTATGAATAAGTATTCTTATTTTCTAATCTCTAAGACTATGAAAACTAAAATTTCTTAACATTTGAATCCAAAATTTTGAATCAATAATCAACTGGACCTATTTCCAATCCATCTTCCACACTTTAGAGATACCTTCAACAATGGCTTGTCCCTCTACAAGAGAAAGATAGCGAGGAAAGAATATTCCATTTCACAACATGTGGAAACACTGAGATGAAATATGTGTATATGTCAAAAATGAACCTAATAAGGTTTCATGCATTGAAGAAAGAGAGTGAAGGATGTGGGTCATGGTGATCTTGATGATGAGATAGATTAAAAATGAGGAAGAGGATAATAGGATCACATATAGAGATGATGAAGGGATATTAAAATATAATAAATGAATAAATATGTTGGTTTTGGTGTGTAAGATGGAACAAAAAAGTAGTACTAAGTACAAGTTCTTACTTAGATAAAAATAAAAGGGAAATTATAGAAGGATTCTTAGAGTATAAAGACCCTTAATGGAGTTTGTGGTGGGAAAAAGTAATTTGATGGGATTTGTAGAGAAAATCAAAGGGAACATGGAAAAGATGGGGAAAAAAGCAATGAAATGGAGAAATGGAATGAAAAAAATTACATAAAATGAGGGGAAAATGATGGAAATGAAAAATTGGTGGATTTGGGAATTGAAATCATATGTGAGGGAATATCAGGTGTTTTGTAGGGGAAAGGTATGATGAGGGATGTGGGAGAGGGTGAAAGTGATGAAAAGAGGTCATAAGTAGGCCAAGGAGAATATGATATGGTGATTATTATGTAATAGGATGAAGGATATGGAAATAGATACAGGATAATGGGGGATAAAAGGGGGTATAAAGTGACACTTTTTTTCTTAAAATAACAATAATTGAACTTGGAGAGAATGTTATAGACACTTTAAAAAATAATTTAACAATGACATAAGAACATGAATGGTGGAATTATTAATGTAATTTATAAATATATAATTTTTTTTCAATACCCAAATAATAAAAGTGTGTGAAATATATGTATTTATGAAAATAGGTTGGTCATTTTTGGGAAAAGATAAGGAGATTACATGTGTACAAACACACTTTTTTTGAGTAAATGGATCAATTTTTGTATGAAAATTCATATATGGATAAGTGAAATGTTGAATATTTTTTATTATATATATAATTTTTAAATAATTTTATAATTTAAGACATCTAGGAAATTAAAACTGCAAGTGTATGAACACAATTTTTGATCTTAACTTCATGATTTTTTTAAAAATCATAGTTGATAATATGTAGATTATTGGGATATAAGTTTTATAAATGTTTGGTTAACATTCAAAAAAATATAAGGGAATTTTTATTGATATGTATATATCTCACAATGAGTTATGTTATGTAGAAATTAACTAATAATTATAAATAATATTCTAACACACACACACACACACACGCACACACACGCGTGCACACACACACAGACACACACACACACACACACACACACACACACACACACACACACATATTCTAAAACTATCTTGTATCCTCTATAAACCCATTTTTTTTTTAAATAGTAAAATCTGTCTGATCAGATGTGTGGGAAAAGACATAAAAGTCTCATAAATTTCCTAAAAATAAAATTGGTTGGTTTATGATAGGGTTTGGGCTAGGTTCAGGAGCCCCCAGGCTTAAAAATGAAGCAATTTTGGAGGGAAAGTGACAAACAATTTTTTTTTAAATTATAAAGGGTGTACGCCCTTTGTAAACCAACTAATTTCACCTTCTTTATTGTTATTGTCTTTTTTATCATGGATCAAAAAGTGTATGTGTGATTTCAAAATCATGCATTCCCTTTGTGATTCATGAATTTCTCATAGATTTCCCAAAAAATTTCCTCATTTTTTTTTCTTTTTACAAAATATAAGCTAGTTTTTTCTATTGTAACTATGCATTTTTGGTAAATTCTCCATTTATTTTGTTTGAATCACTATAAATTCATCAAATTTAAATCTAAAATTTACTTATTTTGTTAAATATAAATAATGGGGTCGGGAAGTCATCACTAAATACCAATCAAAGAGCTAAAAAATGAGTAAATTGAAAAGAAGATAGAAAAAGAAATAAAAAGACAAGAAGATAGGAGAGCATCCATAAGGGATTCTAAGAAAGTTAAAGGTACTTCCTCTACACTAGGTAATATTTAAAATAAAAATAACATGCTCAATTTTATATAATCTAGTTTAGATATGTTTTTGAATGGGATAAGAGAACTCAATCAATATTCATTGAATGATGAAATTCAAAGTTTAGAGCATGTAAGTAATGAATTTATAATGAGTGATGAAATATATGGATAAATATAATATGATAAACATCCATTCATAATAATTTTTTTGATTATGATGATAATCAACAAGTGATGACCCAAAATCAGGTGTCTCCTAATGAAGAGGATTTCAATTTATCTATAGGGTCTAATGTACATAGTCAAACCTCTACTATCCCTACTATGGCTGAAGTGGTAACACCACCCAATTTAATAAAAAATATAGCTCATACACCCACACCTCCAAGGATAATAATATGAACACGAAGGTATTTAGTTGAAATAAATGAGAAAATAATAGAACATATGGAAGGTAAAATTTAAAAAAGATTAGTTCAACATCATGCTCAATGTGTATGGGACTACACATTTGAGAATAAACTCCATATAAAATGATGTCAACCCTTTTTTCAATTAATGAAAATGCAAAAAATGTGCCATGTGATACATAATTTAGTGTTAAGAACATTCAACATGGAGGGAAGAAATAATACAATAGTAAAGAATCTATTTAATGCATTTAAGGTAATAGGCAATAAAAGTTGGAAAAAGGATAGTAATGTGGCAAGACTAGTAATAATGGAATCTATAGTTAGTAAGTAAACATCTAAATCTTGAATTCTTAGTGAAAAAAGTAAATCCTTGAACTTAAATAGAAAAAATATAATAAATGTTGTAAAAAGAAGAATAAGACTTGATGAACCTTCACTCATGGAATGTTGGGCATTTAGTGGTAGAATCCCATGAAAAGATAAGGTATTAGTTGAAGGAATAGGATGTTTGATTGAATTTTTTTGGCATGACAACACAAGGGTCTCATCTAATGTAAAAGATTTTAAAAAGAGAAAAGGCTCAAAAAACCATGAGCCACATGAAAAATATTTCTTAGACATTATCCAAATAGAATTTTATAAAAAGTTGATTGAAAATTTTAATGGCCAATTGATATTTATCCAAATTTCATTTGAGATGTGCAAGCCTTTCTATGTTAAAATCAACCAAGCACACACCACATGTTGCTATAAGGTATATATTGAATTTTCTATGAAGTTTTATGGTCTCCTTCATATACATTGTAATTTACATACTAACAAGATTTTGTAGGAATGTATGGTGTCTTCCCCACCTAAGGCATCAAGAGAATTAATCCAAAGTCTTTTTATTTCAAATGCCTAAGGGATAGGTTTTTTTTCTAAACAATGTTTAGCTGGAACATGTAAAAGTTGTGGTGGTTTGTCAAATTTGATGAGTTGTATACATGAATAAATTTCAAATGAATGTGGAAAGCAACTATTATTATAAGAAGTACAAATATTTAAAGTATGTGTTAAAATATGGAAAAGAGTCATCAATATGTGAGTTGGTTATGACCAAAGTTTATGTATCTGATTTCATATATGAATTTTATAAAAATATCATCTACCAATATACAAGACACACATAAATCAAAATGGTTTGATAATTAATTAAATCTATGTCAGGATAAATTCCTAGTTGGCACCATTATTCGGTCGTAAACTTTGTTGAAAACTACACTCTACAACCACAAAATAAGGTTCAATCCCAATACTATAATTCAACTCAAGTTAGAATTTTTATTCATATTATATTTAGACATGCACATGATAACATAGATGACAACAAAAATATTTTGAGGCAGTACCACTTTTATATGAGTGACAACAAATCACATTCTCCAGATTTTGTCCAAGGTCATTTTGAAATATTTTATATAAATATGAATGCAAGAGAGTTCATATTTGATACACACTACATTTGGTTAGACAATTACATAAGGCAATTTAAGAATGGTTAGACAATGTTTATTGGTTAAATAAAATGCATAAGAAGAATGGTGTTCAACATTTTTGGAGCTTCTTTGAGGCTAGACATCGAAAAGGGGAACATGATGGTTAGGGTGCATGTGTAAAACGAGCCCTTAAAAAAAGTAGGGAAAATAAAAATATGGTGCTAATTTGATCAATGTTGTATGTATTGTGACTTGGCATAATGAAAATATTTATCATGGATCAAATAAACATTCTCATATGCAAAGATTATTTTGGTTAATGAAGGAACAATTTAAGGAATTGTATGAATATTACATTATAGTACCTCGATCGAGTGTTTTACACTCCATTTAAAGCTCAAACTGAAGTTCATGGACTATTTACACTATTAATATGTCATTTTTTTATTCTACATGTATGAAATTTAATTGGAATGAATATGAGTCAAAATAATGGGTTGATGAATGGTATTGTAGACCCATATCACCTTTAGAGAGTAGCCATAAACTCTAATAATTGATGGATCATGAAATGACATCATTA
The DNA here is from genome assembly GCA_037957365.1 of Torreya grandis. Classification (NCBI taxonomy): domain Eukaryota; kingdom Viridiplantae; phylum Streptophyta; class Pinopsida; order Cupressales; family Taxaceae; genus Torreya; species Torreya grandis. Next base: position 1,417,393 of record JARHVA010002868.1, read on the forward strand.
GTTGAATTTAACCACATCTAAAATCTTTTGAAACCAAGTATAATTTATTCTTTAATTAAATATACAACCTTCATTTTATAAGTTATATCTTTATTTTTTCATATATGTGTTTACAATTTGAATATACTTTAAATGCAGGGCATGTTTTTAAAATAATTACACCTAAGGACAATGATTAGGGAATAGACTACTACTTGTGTTGTTGTGTAGATTGCAAAAAAAATTAACCAGAATTGTTATGGATGGAGAAGAGATCATTTATCCCACTGGATCCATATTGGTTTTAGGAATTTGGCTTGTAGGTACTACTGACTAAATTTTACCCTCGGTCAAATTAAGTCAACCCCCTTGCATATTCAAACTTTTCATAGGGTCTTTATATATTTTAAATGTTCACCAAGGTATTAAATGAAGTTAAGTTATAGTTTTAGGGTCACTTCATATTTTATAACCTTTGTCATTTTTATCCACTTATATTAATAATATTTTATGCCACCTTTTGGTAATTCTAAGGTAATTATATGTCATTTCCATAAAAATACAAATGTGTCAAGAAGAAATCTAACATATCATATGCCAAAGAATGTCATAGGATAGTTTTGAAACTAAAAAGTTTTAGGTTCAACATAAAAGAAAGGAGATCATCTATAAAAGGTTAGTTTCAGATAGTTGTACAGACTAAGGTGACTCATTTGACATATGTGATGATTTAGAGAAGTGTCTTGAGATCCCCATAGGTCATTTCCAAGATTAGTTATCTTCAATTGATCACTCTCTCCTTTTGCTCTCTTAGACAGGTCAAAAAGGTCAATAGTTTTCATTTGGTATGGGCAGGAGAAGAAGAGTTGGAGTGAGTGCACTCAATGTATGTTAGGGGTCCCTATGTACTTCCATCTCATGGCCATATTTTTAATATTGATGGTATATACTATATGATAATCATTACTAACTACATGTGCATTCCCAATGGATCAAATTTCTCATCTATTTGCATTGGTCTATGTTAACCAAGTGATGCATATAGTATTGAAGAGCATGTTTTTCCTTTTAATGTTGGCTTTAATTGATTTGGCACATGTGGTCATGAAAGGAAAAGTATAATCACCCTTGTGCTAAAAGTGAAAACCATTAAGGTCTATAGAATAATGTTTTGATAGATGCATGTGAAGGTGTGAAGTGGAGGTTTAAAAATCAACTTGAAATAAACATCCTCAATTCAATGTGTTTTATAAACCTTAGTTGATCATGTAGGCATTTGGTTTGAGGTCATAATGGGCCTAGATTCTCACTATCATATGTAGGCAAAGTGTATATTGAGTATGTATGTCTCATAGTTTGGGTGTTAATGATTTATGAGAGACACAAGTTGTATGTTTTGAGATATGAAAAAGATATCCATTACCTTCATGGCCTATAATATCCTCTGCTAATTCATGAAGGAGGCTAATTTTTCAAAATAGTGGGACAATTTACTATAACCAAACCTAGATAGAGACCTACATAAGTGAGAATACCACATAGGCCTGAGGCATTGATAAAGTTGAAATAAGTTCAATAAATGAGGTTTATGAGCCTCACTACAAGGTAGACCTCATATCTACTTGTTAATATGGTGAGACATCCTTAGACCTCAACCTAAGATCAAATAGCTTGATAATCAATGTTCATAGAATGGGAGAGAAGTGTAGAGTTGAGGAAAATTGAAAATGAGAAGGTTTACCTTAGCTTATCCTAAAAGGATTCTACTCATACATAGTGTCATCTTGTGTTGAAGGTTTATGAGGTTTGTGTAAATCTAAAGGCTTCATTCTTGTAGCTTAGGCTTAGAGGTAGCATCTGAACATAAGAGGAGGTTGTCAAGTCAAGAGAAGATGTTGGTGGATCGATTTTCAACTCATTTAAAATGCTAACTAAAACACTTAGTGAAATACAGTGCCATTGAACCCAAATGACCTTGAAACTTATAGACTTATAATGCATTAGTGATAGAGAGATGATAACATGTGAAGGCATAAATAAGTCTATCTAAGTGTGAAATGGTCCTAGTGACCTTAGAGGAAACCAAAAGTGAAAACACTTTGCTTAAATACATATCACTACCTATATGTTTCCCTTATATTCTTAAATGAGCACTTATAGCTTGAAGTGAGGACTACAAACTAGCCTAAGCCCATAAAGGATGCAGGTTTGGTTGATATATACAGGTATAAGATATAGATGAACATATGTATAAACCACTCTCACAATGATGATATCACACTTCATGTTATTTTCATAGGCAAAGGAAATGGGGTAAATATTGAACTAACTTAGGTTTTCAAAATCTCATACTCAGTCAACTAAAATCCTGTACTCAGTCACAAACTTATAAGCTAGTCTTAAGAATTAGTCTTGTTGAGGGATATAGATCTAAAAAATGATAAAAATTGTCATCATGAGTTTAGAAATAACTTCATGGGCTCATTTAGGTCAAATTAATAGGGGAAGCATCCTCTACTTTTCTCAGAGTTGAGGGACTCCATAGTCAAGGCTATTTATAGACCTAGTGCATCCATGATGAAAGGATGAATGGGAGAGTCTTAAATGATTGTATAATGATTTTTAGGGTTGAATTGATGGTAAAAAAGTGTGGAGAAGCACCTAAAGCCATTAGGAACACTCAGAGGTGGTCACATGCTCAGAAACACATTTTATTCCTATTAGGCCTAAAACTTAAAGTGAACTCTCATGGCTTCTAATGATACTCATATGACCATATGATCTTCCCAAGAAATTTAGGATCCTTCATGGGAGATTGGAGGGTTTATTGGACTTAGTGGTTTACAAAAAAACAACTCAAATTGGTCATTTTTGGCCTAAACTTGTCTTAGGGGTGTGCAAAATACATATTAAGAACTTGAGATCCAATTTATTTATTTCATATCTATATGGACAATGTGCATGGGGTATCAAGCACTTACATTTAGTTGATGAGGATCCTATGCTCAAACTTAGTGGCATTTTTTTGAGAGTGAAGGGCTTAACCTTAATGAATCATTATTAAGAACCTAAATGAAGACAAAACCTCCTAAAACCTTTATAAGATATTGATGTAAAAGATATGAAGAGAGATGAAATTATAAGTGGTTAAATTGTCTTTAAAATTGATTTGAATCTATTTATCAGTCTCTGAGGCTCCCTACCACTTAGTTATTCTATACTATCACTTATATAGATGAATCAAATTCCTTATTTTCTATAATATTTGAGTTGAATTGAAGGTAAAAAAGGGATTAGGTGAATGGAAATCATTATGAAAGATGTTTATATATGTATTATAAATCATCAAACACCATTATCACCTCAGTCATTCATGAAAACTCCTTTACTAAGCTAGTTTTTGTCGGTAGTCTTGAATAGAACAGTTAGAAACAAGAAGATTGTTAAGTTGATTGTGAGAAGTGTATTTTTGAGTTTCATTAAAGTATATTAAATATACCATAGGATAAATAAGGTATGAATAGGTGTATCACATCTCTACAATGAATCTACTTGAGTGTTTGCAAGTCACTACAGTGACAAGTGTGAAAATTGAGGCCTAGAGGGCTAATGAGTGACTGGAAGGAAGTGAACAAGTGTTAAAGAAAAGGTCATCAATTGAGGGGTGTGTAATTAATTCACAAATATTGTTTCAATATTATTAGGTTAGGTAACATGTGTCAATTACTTCTATGGTATTTTTAAGTAGTTAATTAGATTCTTCATGAAGAAGGGTAGTTTCAAGAAGGATAATAAATGTTCATTCACCAACTTTAAGGAGATGTCATGTTTGTGATTGAAACTTGTTCAAGGAAGTTTCATGACCTATTTTTTAAATCCTCTTACATTTTAATTGGTTTTCAAGACTTCACACTTGGCATTGTGATTCTTTAATGTCACTCTTTCTCTCTCCTCTCCTATGCTCTATATATTGAAGCCATTTTTGTATTATAATGAATCCATAATTAGTATGGAAAATACCTTATGGTTTTTACATCTTATTTTTCCTTTTAATAAAGTTTTATCAAGATGGTTTAGTCTATACAATTATTGACTAAGTATGTCAAGTAGTCTATTTTGAGACAAGTGATGAATGTTTCCTCCTTGCTTCCATTCTTCTCTTGGATGCATTATGTGATTAACATCTCTTCAAATAGGTATCATAAAGTGTATATGTTTGTTAGGTGTATTTTGATGTTTGAAAGAGATTAGCAGTGTTTAATATTAGACCTCATAGTTACCCACCTTTGGAATTGCATAAAAATCTACCTCCATGTAGAAAAGCTTATGCTAGAAGAACTTTGAGTTGAGATCAGTTTTAGTATACCTTCTTATTGTAAATGTGAGAATGTTTTTTGAGAAATACTTGATGTATCACCTCCATTAGTATAGGTTAATTTTATATTTCCTTCTTCCCTTTTCACCCTCAATAATGATTAGTCTAGTGTAGTGCGTTAGCCTAAAATATAGATCAAGGGAGATAGCTCATAATCTACAGATCTATCTCTTGTAGAAAATTCCCTATATGCAGAGATAGTTCCATGTTATCCCAAATTTGAGAAGGTCTAGTTGTATTATATAAGGTTCAAATTTGGGATATAATAGTTCTAGCATGCCCTATGGGACATGAATTCTAAGAAGGTTGTTCAAGGTGGATGCTAGTCTTGACAACAAGGAGGCTATAATAGTCCACTTCCTATAGTATCTAGTGACTCCAATGATTGAATCTTTGTGGTAGACTAATGCACTATTTCATGCCTAATATAAACATAATATATCTTACTAAATTCATTCATTTTGATTTTCAAGAACTTCCTCATTATTCATACAAAGTAAATAGATTTGCTAACACCCATCCTTAACCGGAAAGATCATACCTTGATCATATACTTGTAAGAAATTTTTTTATTGGCCCATTATTTCAAAGTACTAAAGATACCATGGAAATGAAAATATATTTTATTTTTTTCAATAGTTATAGTCCTCTAAGACTTTCCCATTATGATGTCATTCCCATAGTTGCCCTCAAAAGTGGCCCCTCATACACTTCTGAGACTACCATTACACTTATTGGGCATATTAGAAACATTGCTAACTTCTAAAACATACATCAAATCATTCAGGAGAACATAGACATTATGTTATTGGTTGTCTCTTTCAAAGGGAATATCTTGATTGGTATGGCACTTTGGCACTTGAATCTATCACCACATGGGATGAGTTGGGTGATGCTTTGAGGATAAAAGTGACAACTTGTCATTGACTAAGCATCTAACCAACATAAGGAGAGCACCTCAAAAAGTTATCTAAGACTTTAATACAAGATTTTAGAAGACATGGGATAGGATACCAATATTGTTAAGACCTACTACACATCATTATTTCCTTTATTTTCTCAAGGCTTTGGATAGTGATATTTCTATGATGATACAATCTATGGGAGGTAACACATTTCCTAATGCCTATGAAGTGGATATCAGGTCTAAGAATGGTTTGGTTTAGGATGGGCATATTTACCCAAGACCCCCCATGCCTTTATTCCCTAAATTTCAAACCCCTACACCTATTGTTGCTCCCATTCCTACACCAAAACACAAATCTATTATCCCTAGTCAACTAATTAAGTCTAATGTGGAAGAAATAATAAGGGCTATTGATTAAGAGATCTTAGGTCTAAAAAGGATCATACAATAGAAGAAATTGAGACATTTTCAAATTCACTACCAACATAATCAGTCATATCCAAACTATCAAGGTAATAGACCACCCATTTAAAGTCATCCTCAAGGTCAAGGGCAACTAGTTCAATCAAAGTCATATAATGGATATAATCCCAATTCTCCCTCCACCTCAAGAGAAATAATGCCTACTAAAAGAAACCTTGCTCAAAATAATGAAGGCTAGCCTCCATGGGATCAACCTCATGATCCATCTTCCTATGTCAATGAGTCCTTCAATCAAGCTTTCATGAAAAGTTTGGGAACAATGCTAGCTATGACACAAGATGAGATAGCTAATAGAGGAGATAACAATGGGAAGAGTGCTAAACTAGGGTCTAGTTTAGTCAATTGGAAGAAAAATGACTCATATGTTGTGAATTACCAAGGGAAATAAATCAAAGACTCAAGTCTTATAGATGCAAACATAAAGGCCAAGAGAAAAGTAATTGAAGAGGTTCAAGGGGTTGGTAATGGTTCATAAATGAGTTTTAAAACACGTCAAAGGGAGGGTATGTCTAATGTATTCCCAAATGCACAAGTAAATCAAAGATTTTAGAATGCTAAGATTGCTTTCACACTTCAAAATTCTCAAGTTATAAGCATCACCATTATTACTAGTGGACAAGCTAAGGTTAGTGGCTCTTTCACTAACATTTTAGAGTAAATGAATAAAGATCATGTGGATGTATCAATGTGGAATACACTTTCAATACTTGGACAAGTAAACCTTATACAAAAAGATCTATCCAAACTCAATTTGACAACCAAGTAGCCTAGAGGGAAAGAGGCAACCTTGACAAACACATTGAAGCCTAGTGAAGGATAGTAAAAAAAAGTTAAGAAAGTAGACAAAATTCCTCCATTCTATCTCTTTATCATCATTGGAGATGATTTGGTACATAATAAATTGATTGATAGTGGAGAAAGTACTTGTGTTATGCCCAATCAAGTATTTGATAAATTGAAATTGAAGTATAAGCCTCATTCCAAAGGAGTGCTACAATTGGCATGATCAAAGTTTTAAAACTTGTTCTTCATGATTATCCTAATTTCACTATTCCTCAAGATGTTGTGGTGGTGGATGTGCCACATCACTTTAAATTTTGTTTATCAAGAGATTTCAATGTTAATATCAAAGCATACTTGACTTAAGATTGGTCCTATATGGCATTTAGGACTAGGGATGGTGCTAAGGTGTCAATTAAATCTAAACCTCTATCTAGTTTTCATGTAGAACCATATGTGTCTTGTACATCTCACATGAATTAAAATATAAATGATGATGAGGACCATTTTAGTGATCAAGAACCTCTAACACTTCTTGATGGCATAGATGACTTGTACATTGGTGAATAGGGAGCTGAGTAGTATGGATTTAAAGAAACTCATCTTGGTATATACATCCTCCATGAATAATGTGATGGGTCTCTTGAGGAAGATTCTGATGACACTCTAGAATAAGTTGAATGGGGAAACTATAATTTGTACATGGATGATGATGTTAGTATCCCAGCTATAACAAAACATGATAGTCCTAATGATCATTTAGTTTTTATTTACAAAGAGGAGGATGTTCATGAGAATGAACCCCAAGAATAAGTAGATGACATGTGGAAATAATTCACTTCCATAGTATAAGAGTTTGAGGAGGTTAATAGGTCTATAAATCTTTAAAAGGAATACAAAGCTAATGATGAGGTCAACCATGCACCTAATGATCACAAAGAAGAGATTGGGGTCTCTACCAAGCAAGAAATAACCTTGGAAGACTAGGAGGTGTTTGGTGAATAAGAAGATAGCCTTGATGAATCCCAAAAAGAATCACATCATGATCTTAATGCATTCAAAATTGGGATGGGTTTCATGATTCCAATGATCAAATTGAAGAGTTCCAAGTTGACATGACAAAGGTCAAGTATGATACAAAGTCAAATAATACTCTATTAGGTCTAAATGGAGTGTTCATGAAATCTCCAAGTGATACATTTGTTGTCAGGAGAAGCTCCAAAGATGGTAAGTCAGTTGACTATCTCCATAAGAAAGTTTTCATTGACAAGCATACATCATATGAAGGTTTGTTTTCATGGAGTATCAATGATGCTAGAAGAATTATCTTTGACCTTGGTTGAAGCAATGAAGAAGTGTCTGTCACCTCAACTATTTTGAGGTCTTGTAAATATTAGAATAGGTGTGTGTTTTCCTTTGAGTTGTATGTTTTACCTAAGTGCTTAGAGAGCACATGTGTGTGTCTTAATGTCTTATTTTGTGTGTTTATTTAAAATTATGTTTGATGTATTTTTAGAGACATATTAGTTTTAATTTTAGTATATGGGTGACTCTATTACCCAAGGATAGGAGAAGGAAACAAGTCCTTAGCATAACAAGTACACTACCCCCTAGAAATCACCAAAATGTTCACTAAAATTTACCCTATGTCAAATTAAGTCAACCCCCCACATATAAATTTTTTTCATAGGGTCCTTATAAGTTTAAAATGTTCACCAAGATCTTAAATAAGGTTAATTCATAGTTTAAGGGCCACTTAATATGTTCTAACCTTTGTCATTTTTGTCTACTTGTCTTAATAACCTTTTATGCCACCTTGTTCTCATGCCAAGGGAGTTGTATGGTATTACAAAAAAGGATAAATGTGTCAAGTATAAATATAATGTACCAAATTCTAGAAGATAGTTTTGAAACTGAAAAATTGTAGGTTCAATGTAAAAGAAAGGAGATCATCTATAAAAGGTTAGTTTTAAATAGTTGTATAGACTGAGGTGAGTCATCTATAATGTGTGATGATTTACAGTAGTGTATTGTGATCTTCATAGGTAATTTACAAGATCAGGTAGCCTCAAATGATCAAAAATTGATGAAAACTAATTTATCTCTCTTATCACTCTCTTGGATAGGTCAATAAGGGTCAACAATTTTCATCTGTTATGAACATGAGAATAAGATTGGGAGTCAGTGAACTTGGTAGATGTTAGGGGTCCATGTGTAATTCTATTTCATGGTCATATTTTCAATATTTATGGTCTATATTGTATCAATAATCATTAATAATATTAACACCTCAAAATTAGCTATACATTCCCAATGGCTCATTTTTCACATCTATTTGCATTGGTCTGTGTGAGCCAATTGATGAATATAGTCTTGAAGAGCATATTATTCCTTTACATGTTAGCTTTAACTGATTTGGCACATATGGTCATGAAAGGACAAGAAAAATCATCCTTGTGCTAAAATTGAACACCATTGAGGTCTGTAAAACAATGTTGTGATAGTTGCAGGTGAAGGTGTGAAGTGGAGGTTTGAAAATCAACTTGAAATGAACATCCTTAGTGAAATGTGTTTTCTAAACCTAAATTTATCATGTAAACATTTGGTTTGAGGTCATAATGGACCAAGATTCTCATTATCATCTATAGGTAGAATGCATATTAAGTATGTATATCTCAGAGTTTGGGTGTCAATGATTTATGAGAGAGCTAAGTTGTATGTTCTAAGCTATACAATATTTATCAATTACCTTCAATACCTATAATATTATTTGACAATTCATTAAGGAGGCTAAGTTTACAAAATAGTGAGACCATTTAATATAGCCAAATCTAGATGGAGACCTACAGAAGTGAGAATACCACAGAGGCCTGAGGCATTGAGAAAGTTGAAAGACATTCAATAAATGATATTTTTGAACCTGACTATAAGGTAGATCTCATATCTACTTATTAAGATAGTGAGACATCCTAAAACCTCAGCTTAAGATTAAATACCTTGAGAATCATTGTTCACAAAGTTGGAAATAAGTGTAGAGTTGGCAAATGAGAAGTTTTACCTTAACTTCTCTAAACATGATTTTGCTCATACATAGTGTCATCTGGTGGTGAAGGTTTATGAATTCTTTGTAAGTCAAAAATCTTCATTCTTGCATCCTAGGCCTAGAGGTAGCATCTAAAAATAAAATGAGGTTGTCAAGTTAAGAGAAGATGATGGTAGATAAATTTTCAACTCAATCAAAATCTTGACTAAGACACTCAGTGAAAAATTGTGCCATTGAACCCAAATGAACCTAGAACTTGTGAACCTATAGTGCATTGGTGATAGAAAGATGATAGCATGTGAAGGAAGAAATGAGTATATCTAAGTGTGAAATGGTCTTAGTGACCTCAAAAGAAACTAAAAGTTAAAATAAAGAGCTCAAATACATATCACTACCTATAATAATCCCTTACATTCCTTAATGAGCACTTACAATTTGAAGTGAGGATTGCATACTAGCCTAAGCCCATCAAAGATGTAGGTTTGGTTGATAGAGAAAGGTATAAGATAGAGATGAACACATGTATAAACTAGTCTCATAATTCTGATATCACACTTCATGTTATTTTCATAGGCAAAGGAAACATGGTAAATACTAAACTAAATTGGGTTTTTAAAACCTCGTACTCAGTCAACTAAAATCCTGTACTTAATCACAGTCCTATAAGATAGTCATAATAATTAGTCTTGTTGAGGGATCTATAAGTGTGATATGGATCTAAAAATTTATAAAGAGTGTCATCATGAGTTAATAAATACCTCCATAGTATCCTTCAAGTCAAATGAATAGGGGAAGTGTCCTCTATTTTATCTTAGAACTGAGGCACTCCATAGACAAGCCCATTTACAGACCTAGTGTATCCATAATGAAAGGATGAATGGGAGACTATTTCATTACTTTATAATTATTTATAGGGTTGAATTTAAGGTAAAAAAGTGTGGATAATAACCTACATTCACTAGGAACACTTAGAGATGGTCACATGCTTAGAAACATAGTCTATGCCTATTAGGCCTATAATTGGAAGTAAACCTAATGGATTCTATTGATGCTCATATGACCATATGATCTTCCCAATAAATGTAATATCCTTCATGGGAGAGTTTAGGGTTTATTTGGATCATTATTTTTCATAAGACAACTCAAATTAGTCATTTTTGGCCTAAACTTGTCTATGGGATGCTCAAATATATAATAAAAACTCAAGATCCAATTTATTTCACTCATATCAATTTAAAAAATGTGCACTGGGTCTCAATAACTTATGGTTAGTTTATGAGGGTCATTTAATCAAAATAGGTGTCATTGGTTTGAGGGTTAAGGGCTTAACCTTTATGCATCATTATTAAGAACCTAAATGACCAAAAACCCTCCTAAAACCCTTATAAGAGCTCGATACAAAATATATGAAGGGAGATACATCCAAAAGTGGTCAATTTGGCCTTGAAAGTGATTTGAATCTATGTATCACTCTCCCAATGTCCCTACCTCTCAGTTATTTTGTATTGTCACTTGTACGGATGAATCAAATTCCTTGTTTTCTATAAGATTTGAGTTTAATTGAAGGTGAAAAAGGGAATACGTGAATTAAAATAATTGTGGAAAATTTTTATAGATGTATTATAACTATTAAAACCCCATTATCACCTTATTCATACATGAAAACACCTCTGTTAATCTAGTTATTGTAGGCAGTCTTGAATAAAATAGTGAGAAATAAGGAGACTATCAAGTTGATTGTGAGAAGTGTATTATTGAGTTTCATTGAATTATATCTAATAGATAAGAGGAAAAATAAGGTCTGAATATGTGTCTCAAATATATAAAAATAATCTCCTTGAGTGTGTGCAAGCCACTATAATGACAAGTGTGAAAATTGATGCCTAGAGGGCTAATGAATGATTGCAAGGAAGTGAACAACAAATGTCAAAGATAAAGTCATCATTTGAGGGGTGTATAATGACTTAAAAAATATTTTTTCCATATTCTCAATTTAGTGAACATGTGTCAATAACTTCTATTGAAGTTTTAAGTAGTTAAGTGGACTCCTCATCAAGAATGGTATTTTTAAGAAGGATAATGAAGTGTTCATTTGCCAACTTCAAGGAGATCTCATATTTGTGATTGAAACTTATTAAATGAAGTTTCATGACCTATTTTATAACTCTTATTCTTGAATTATAATTTATTTTCAATACTTGACACTCGGCATTGTGACTCTTCAATGCTACTCTTTCTCTCTCCTCTCCTATGCTTTATATATTGAAGCTAGTTTGGCATTGTAATGAATCCATAATTGGAATGGTTAAGCCCTGATGGTTTTGACATATTATTTTTCATTTTAATAGAGTTTTATAAAGATGTTTTATCACTACAATTCTTTCCTAAGTATGTTAATTAGTTCATTTGGATGATAAGTGATGAATGTTTTCTCCTTACTTCCATTATGCTCATGTATGCATTGTGTGAGTAACATATCTTATAATAGGTATCATGAAGTGTATATGTTTTTTAGGTGTTTTTTTAATTGTGAATGAGATTATCAATGTCTTAGATCAAACCTCCTATTTACCCACCTTTAGAATTGCATAGAAATCTACCTCCATATAGAAACACTTATGATATAATAACCTTGAGTTGAGATCAATTTTAGTAGTCTACTTTCTTAGTGAAAATGAAAGTATGTTTTGTGGAGAAATAATTGGTGTATAACCTCCATTATTTCAAGTTATTTTTATGTTTCTTTCTTCCCTTATCACCCCTAATAGTGATTAGTCTAGTGTAGTGTGTGAGCCTAAAATATAGATTAAGGGAATTGGCCCATAATCTATAGATCTATCTCTTGTAGAAACTTGCCTATATGTAGAGATAGTTATATGTTATCATAAATTTGAAAAGGTATAGTTGTCTTCTCTAGGGTGTAAATTTGGGCTATGATAGGTACTATCATAAAAAAATAAAATAAAAATTATTTAAAAAATTTAAAACACATAGGGTGGTGCTTCATTATTCAAATATGGTTATTTATACAAATATTCAAATGATCAAATATAATGGAAAACCTCACAATAGAATTTTGTGGAAAGTGCATGAATTTGACTATGAAGCGATTCTTGAAACACTTGCAAACAAAGTTGATCCTAGAAGTACATTATATTGAATTGGTAAGTTTATATTGTATTTTAAATTAATATAGTTAACTTATTTGATTTAATGTATTTTAATTTTCAATTATTTTATCATTATGTGTTTATTTATTTTTAAATTTTTTAATAACAATTTTAGTGTAGGTTAGTGGCACCAAATGAGCTTACACCTTCATGTGTTTGGTGTCATGATTAGATAATATTATCTTATTGAAATAAATAAAAGCCAAAAAATAAATCATATTAATGTTATCTACCTCAAGAAAACAAGTTTTCACCTTCTCTATATTTGTCCTTTTAAAAAAACAAGAAATAAATCTTATCTAGGACTTAATTATGCTATTTATTTAGAGGCAATCCTCCTGATATTTATTATAAGATTTATCCATGCAAGTGTGGGAGTTGAAAACTAATATCTAGTCCTCATGGTTCGCTTGTGATGCATAATGGAAGTTTGCTCCTTTTGCACAATCAAAGATAAGGATATTCTCTTAAGGGATGCATTTGATCAATTACAACCTTCATTCCAAAGGTCTGATCAAGACTAGACAATGGCCATTCTAGCCTTCAAATTCCCATCTAGATATGTTTTCATATATGGTTCATTGGTTGGGATAATGAGTTAAAATATATGACCCCCACTGACCATCTTTTGGCCCATTTTGAGAGATTTAGATGCGATAAAAAAATCATTCCTACATCTCACCCAAATTGAATTAGATATAATACTCATGAGATTTATTATAGAACTCATCAGTGCAAGTTTAGGAGCTAATCGATTGTATCTATTCCTCATGGATCTCCTACATTGCGTGATGTAAGTTTACTCAGTTTTCACACTCAAAGACGAGGAGGTTCTCTTAAGGAATGCATCTAATTAAATGCAACCTTAACTCCTAGGGCATGACCAATATCAAACAATGGTCATTATAGCCTTAAAATTCCCATCTAGACATGTATACATAGATGATTCATAGATTAGGATAACAAGTTAGAATATATGACCTCCACTAACCAATGTTTGGCTCATTCTGAGAGATTTGGATGAAATAGAAACCTCATTACTGAATCTCACCCAGCTTGAGTTAGAGAAAATACTCCTAGGATTTATTATAGGACACTATTATGATAGTGTGGGAGCTAATAATTCATCTCTAGCCCTCAAATTTCTCTTGCAATGCATGGTATAAGTTCTCTTACTTTCCAAACTCAAGGGCAAGGAGATTCTCTTAAGGGATGCATCTAATAAACTAAAACCTTCACTCTTAGGGTTAAACTGAGACCCAATAATGGGAATTATAGCCTTAAAACTCCCATCTAGGTGTGTTTACATAAATGGTTCATTGATAAGGCTAAAGAGTCAAAATATATAGTTCTTATTGACCCACTTTTGACCAATTCTGAGAGATTTGGCTGAAAAATAAACATAATTACTGCATCCTAATTGCATTGAGTTATAGATAATCCTACTTGGATTTATTAGAGGAATAATATGTGCAAGTGTGGGAGATAATGACTTATGTTTATCCCTCACGGTTCTCCTAAAATGTGCAATAGAAGTTTGCCTAGTTTTTACCCTCATGGATGAGGAGATTATCTTAACGAATGAGTCCAATAAACTGTAACCTTCACTCTTGGGGCATGGATGAGACTAGAAAACAACCATTTTAGCCTTAAAATTCTCATCTAGATGTGTTTACAAATATGGTTCATCAATTGGGCTAATGATTTAGAATATATGACCCCCATTAACCAATTTTTATCCTATTATGAGAGATTTGACTACTTGAAAAACCTCATTATCTCATCACACCCAACTCGAGTTAGAGAGAATCCACTTGGATTTTCCTAAAGGACTCATTTGTGCAAGTGTGGGAGCTAATGGATTGTCTTTATCCCTCATGATAGAAGTTTTCTCAGTTTGCACACTCAGGGATGAAGAGATTCTCTTAAGGGATGAATTTGATCAACTGTAACCTTCACTCTTGGGGCACGATCGAGACCAAAAATGAATGTTCTAGCCTTAAAATACCCATCTAGATGTGTCTGCATAGGTAGTTCATCAAATGGGATATTGATTCAAAATATACCCCCTTGACTGATGAACTTTTAGCCCATTTTTATGGATTTGATTGTGAGAGAAAACTCATTTTTGTGTCTCACCCATCTTGAGTTATAGATAATCCTCCTGGGGTTGATTAGTGGACTCATTCATGCAAGTGTGGGAGATGATGGCTTATCTCTACTCCTCACAGTTCTCCTGCAATGAGAGACCTAAGTTGGAGGAGGATCTTAGACAAAATTGGGAAGAATAATATTGGTAAAGATTTGAACTACCTGATATGCATAAAATTCATTAAGAGGGATACATTTAAGACCTTTAATAAGCATAACATGATAAATTCTCATCACTGGAGGGACTAATGAAGGGTTTAAAGTCAAAAATAGAAGTCTGTATAATGTGTGAAGGAGTAATGTAGGGTGAAATGATGGATTAATGTCTATAGTATGTCTATAATAGGTCTATGAAGATGTGTGAAGGTCCTTTAACGTTCATGTAGTGGCTAAAGATAATATAGACCATGAAATGACAAGTATAACTACCATGTAATGTGAGAATGGTAAGAAAAAGGAAGTTTCTTGTATATTTTAGCATATAAAGGGTTGAAATTACATGAGGGAAGAGTTGGAATTTTTTAAGAGGGGATAAAATTGTAGAATATAGGTAGAAGTTTAAAGAAATACCAAGAAAATATTCACTTGTGAAGAAACTCTGCTATTCTATAGAACTTTGTAGAGGACTATTTTGTATACAATAAGATCTATGAATGAATGATTTTTTTATGAATATAGTTGGGGTTACCCATAATGATTTATATGTGAAAAACCCTATAGTAGTATTTTCTCTTTCTTAGAGTACACTTTAGTTCTAATCTTCAGGATTGATTCCCAATACATAGTTTAAGGAAGATATTGAAGGTTTTATTTTAGTACAATCATAGAGACAATGAAGTTCCAATATGATGTGTAGAAGTCATTGAAAATTAATAATACCTAATAAGGGAGTATTCAAGTGGTTTTAGGATGATTCATGATCCTACATTACAATATTCTTATATGAGCAAAGTATTAGGCCTTAAGAGACCTAATAAAGAAGAAGAGTGGTGAGTTGGCATGCTTCCATTGAGAGTAACATCATGAAACTTTACATGGAGTTGTAAGAAGATAAAGGGTGCTTAAAAGTGGTCTAGGTTTCTATATAAATACTATATATTGTTATAAACAATAAGGTTTGGGTGTCAAAAGGGCTACAAGGAAGAGTAGTCTTTTATGAGCAAAAGGGGTGTATGTGATATTTGGTGAGTGAGCGAGGTCTTTAGTTGAGTTGGTAAAAGATTTTTAGAATAAGAGAACCCATATATACTTTATGGATACATCCATGAAGAGTCAATAAATAAATTAACCTATGAACTATAAGAGGAGGATCAATACTAGTGCATGAACATAGAAGGTAAGATGATGAACTTGGGTAAGAAAGTAAAAGATGTTATTTTTATGAGAGGAGTACCTAATATAGAAAAGAGGAATGATGGTGTGTCAAGAGAAGTTGAACATAAAATACCAAATAAGTAATTTCATGAGCCTACGCAAGACAAACATTTAAAGAGAGTTTAAATTACAAATAATTACCTAACATTAAAAGGATAAATGATGATGATCAGAGGTCAAGGAAGAGTTCAAATCAAGAATTAGAGCTAGTAATAGGTGATATAATGATTTAGATAGGCATAATCTACACCAAAAATCTTATCAAAGTAAGTTTTAAGGAATAATAAAGAGTGGATTCTTAAAATTTGTCTATGAAAGGATGATATTTAGACTAAAGAGGATGAGATTAAAAGAAGGGATGATAGGTTTCATGATAAAGAATGAGGTTTAGGCCTAGAGACCTAGATGAAAATGAATCATGCCTAAGAGTAGGCATATATGAGCTTGAGAGTATAGAGTTGACCATAAGAGGAGAGAGTGTAGAGGGAGATGAAGGATGATATGTCTTGTATAGAGAGATGAGGACTGTGTGGGAAAGAAGTTTATGAACCTAGTGAAGCTGATAATGAACAAGGGTGTTTAAGGGAGAAGTAAAGTACCTTATATCCATGAAAAGGATCAAACCAAGTAAAGAGGAGATTCAAATTAGAGATCAGAGCTAGGTGAATGACTAATGTAAGTGCATGTTCCATTTACATAAGGTATTTGTTTTTCATTTACATCATAAGACCTTAAAAATAATCAATTAAATGCCAAGTTGTGTATTAAAGGTGCATGAATATTATAAAGGCTCATTTACGGTCTTGGAGAGAAAATATAAACACCCCCTAATTGACCTATTAGAAAAATTTGAAGCCATGATAAGATAATTATTACCAAAATCACACTATATACACCTAATGGATGATGTTATTGCATCACTAGACCTCCTAACAACTATGATCAAGTATAACTTATAATATTTACATCCCTGAAATTGATCATAAGTCCACTTACATCACAATTGAAAATTGTTATGTAATTAAATGTAAATGAAACAAATAAATAGTGAATATCACATGTAAATGTAAATTATACATAATGATGAAGCACCTAACTTAGATAAAAAGTGTATTTTTAAAGCCCCATATGAAGTAATAATGATCACTAACCAATAATATGTGTAAACATTAAATGATCAAAATAGAAAATATACATAGCTAAAGGAATCCTATTATCGAATAGTATATATGTAAATTTATATGTCATAATTCAACATAAACAATAGGACATATATCAATAAAAAATGTAGACCATAACATGTACATATACAAAATGTGTCATATAGGCATACAATGTTAGACATATCGGCATACAAAATCAATTATGCCTAAAACGAGACCCTAGCACAACAAATAGCTCTCCTGCTCCTCGTTACCTCCAAATAAATTATGCTTTATTGGCACAGTCATAGAGCTAGGGGTGTTAGATGCCTCAATAAGAAGAGAGGCTCTCCTCTTAGCATGTGATTCATTCATTATTTCATTCACAACCTCTAAAAATTATTGTGTCTGCACAACATATGAAATATAAAATTTAATGCATTAAAAATATATATTAAAAAAGATAATTTTTTCCAAAACAAAGTTTTTCAAAAAGATTCTAGACTCACTGTATTCCATCTAAATGGATTTATAAGGCTATGAGACAATGTATATACTTATGATGGAGAATCATAAGGAGCATACATATATCATTGGATCTAGATGTGCATACATTTATGTAAATATGACATAGAATATCATTTCTTGATAAAAAACAATTTTACTATGGGTTTTCACTAGTCTCCATCCCTGAATCATGCCCTGATGCATAGATAGTGGATCTTCAGATGTAGCTGCAATATCAATAAAACCTTCTTGTCATGCATGAGGGGTGCCCATAGCATCCCTAATCATCTATACAACCAATAAATGAATAATGTGTAAATCCAATGAACATAATAAAAATCTATGACTATAATATATATCTTAAATCATATTTTTTTGTTCAAGGGACAATAAACATACATGAATAAATATGTAATCTAAAATTTTCCAAACCTATGTATAGGGTATACTCATGCCAATTACATCCTCTATAATAGTGTCAAGAACTGTTGAGATACTCAAAATATCCCCAATCATCTATATAAGCAAAAAATAACAAGTTTAGTCAAATAAATTAGTCAATTAAGTAAACACATACTAGAAAATAAACTTAATATTCTTTGACACATAAAAACAAACTATAATTAAAATTAAAACTATATATCAAATAAAAATGGTGAAGTCAATAACTCATATACAATAGGCTAACTATCCTAAGAGTAGTTGGTAAAGCTAGTACATCTGACATAGTGTATGACATGCTACTATCATGCACTACTAAAGCATCTATCAGTGGCATATGCTCAATCTTACTAGTCTCTTGAGCTCCTGAATCATCTACAAGTGGCATATTCTCTTGAATGATAGTCTCTATAGATGTAATCTATGTCTGTCTCACCTAAATAGGAGGTCCCATACACTTCCTTCCACATGATGTAAAATAGTGTACAATAACTATAACATCAGTAGGAGCAAGACACTAGCACCTATACTGATACCACCAAAACCACTACCGCCACTACCTTTTCCACCAATACCATTACCACCAACACCACTAGATCCACTACCATGATCACCACTTGTAGGTTGAGTAGAAGTCTTCAATGTATACATACCCTGCTCAATCATAACTTGTGTCAGACTCATAACTACTTCAAGGGTGTCTATCTATATGGTATGATGTAAAATTTTAGGAATAGAGGCATGTGTTATTTTCCTTCTATTTTTTTGATTGGTTATGATAGTTTTGTTTTTACATGGAACCAGTTATATCAAATGAAGACCCACTTGCCCTATCTTAGAAGGCTTTCATGCCAAAATAGTTTGTGATTTTTGTAGTGCAAACTCAGAATTTCTCAAAAATTATAAGGGAACCTAATTATTATTTCTTGGATGTTCATCAAATACCATCCACCACCTATACCAAAAGTGATATTTTATCTCCTCATGAAATACCAATCAATACTAATATGTTTTCAATTCATCAGTGGAGGTTGGTTGGTTCTAGGCTTAACAAACAAAACACACAATTTTTTTTGTTATTTTTTTCTTAACATCTTCATATGATAATTTATCATAATAAAATTGTTTCATGAGATCTCTTCGATGCAACATTGCACCAAGTTGATAAATTAAATTTCCCACTCCATTAAAAGTAATCTCTAGTGTATTGGCAAGTAAAATGTGTGCACTATCAGCTAAGGGGTGATTGTAAACCATTAATGATTATTTATAATTGTTGACATTTTGAATTTCACTATTTATACAATTCAACTTATTATTGTGCAAAATTAATTTGTCTAAGGTTTTGTCTAACATTTTAATCATGTAATAGATCAATTATTCAATTGTGTATCTATATTTGAATATAAATGCAAGATTTTTAAGGCAATGCAAGAGAATTTAATTCAAATCTAAACTCAAAACTCTACTTACATAAATAAATATAAATACAAATAGAAAAATTAAAATTTAAAAATTGACATACTTGAGGTAGCAACCCAAATATTGAATCCCATTAGCGGGATGCAAATCTGAAACACACACATGGAAAGAAGGGAAATGCAAAGGAAAAAAGAAATTAAAAAAATTCCTACAAGTTTGAGCTCTAAAGAGAAAATGAAATGAAAAAATACAAGAACACATTCTCTTTATGTTTTACAAAGGGCGTACACCCTTTGCAAATGGAATACATACTTTTAAAAGGGTACACACCCTTGAGTCTTGGGCACAATCCTAAGCCTCAATAATTTAAAAAAATGGCATATGCCCTTAGTAAAAACAAATTCCAAGTTAGGTAAATGTCACATTTTTGTCCTCCAACTTTATGCATAGATCCATTGAGGATATGGATGTGGTTAAATGAACAAGTGGAAGGAGGATATAAAAATGAGGATAGGAGAGTGAAGAAATAGGTGGTATAGTGATCAACTAAGAATTGATAAGAGAAAAGATGATGAAGAAGGTGATGAACAATGTCACATATTAGATGGTGGATTTATAGACGATAAAGGTGGTTAAGGGGTTTTTTAAATAGGCTGTAATAGAGGATTGGTGGAAAGGGAAGCATGGCACCATGATAGTTGTCAATCATCTTGTTACAAGAGATTGACAAGTTGTATGGGTAATTATAAGAGATTAAGAAGCTAAATGGTATGAGGAGATGTGTACTTGAGTAGTGAGGGAGTGGATACATTAATATGGAGGAGGAGTGGAAGGAAACTATTTAAGATGATATGAGGATGGATGGATTTGTTGTGAGTCTCGCATGGATAGGAAAACGTCTTGAGCAACTTTATTTTTGATATAGTTCATGATATGATACATCACGGTATGGAAAAAAATGATGATACTATTGTAATATGGACAAGGACTAAACCCTGATCCAATGAATAAGTGACAAAAATGCACCATGATATGGAAAAATCATGGTGTATTTATTTTCATATGCAGACATATTTTCCATATAAAAATATTTAAAAACAATC
Source organism: Torreya grandis (assembly GCA_037957365.1). NCBI lineage: Eukaryota > Viridiplantae > Streptophyta > Pinopsida > Cupressales > Taxaceae > Torreya > Torreya grandis. Next base: position 1,438,270 of record JARHVA010002868.1, read on the forward strand.
AAGCCACAAGTAAACATACAAAAAAAAAACATGAAAACAAAAAAAATCAAAAAACATCTTGTTATTCATTAAGCTAAAGTCCATGTGTTAAGCATGATGATATTGATAAATTCATTGTGCCCCCAACAATAATGTATGCAAGGGAGTATATGTGGGAATGATGTACTCGATGAAGTGGAAATGATGTACATGATGAAGTGGAAATGATATAGATAAAAAATGATCAAGGATTTAAGTCCAATTTTAAACAAGATTGCTAATGTGGATTTTAAGTTTTATGGCTTTATATCATGATTTTGGAATTTTTTGAAATTTTATGATTTTTATGATTTTAAAAAATAAGGACATAAAAATGATTGACTTGGATTCATGTATAAGGGATACTAGTAAAGGAAACATTGACTATAGTAGAGGATGCAAAAAGTGAAATAGGATGTGAAGGATGGATGGGTTGATCATGGAGAAGGAAAAGTTCTTCGAGGATTGTAGGCTGGAAAATTGGCTCATGTAGGATTATGATGTCCCAATGGAAAAAATTATTGTCATACTCTACTCTCTGAAACCTACTACTCTTTGTAGTACCTATGAATCACCACCAAGGTCAAAATACGAAAAAGGACTTGTGAATTATGATATGGACTAGATGGAGGGATGTGGAAAGATGTAGAAATTTCCCCAAACATAGGGGCATTCATAAATATGATTTGATATTAAATCATAAAATCACTTGAGATGCATGATATTCATGGGCTCATCTAGATCTTTCCCATCTTCTACAACCAATATTTATGTAGCCATTCTTAGATGTTATGATGTACAAACCTAGCCAATTACCCTCAAATTTCCCTTTATTTTCTTTGTTTAAATTAGTTTTCTTATAATTTCCTTGAGTAAAAGGTCACCAACTTCAAATTATCTAGATCTGATCCATTTATCATAATTGTAGCATAGCTTATTTTGATAGGATTTTAGGTGATTTAGGGCATTTAACTAATTTTCATTCAGGAGTTCCAATTCATAGATCCAAGCAACTTGATACTCCTCATTATCAATGAGATCCTATAATGAAATACACAAGGAAGGCAAATCTATATCAATAAAGAGGATGGATTCTGATCTATAGACTAAGGAATACAAAGTTACACATGTGGGTGTAAAAATGTTGGTGCTATAAGAACAAAGGATGGGAAAAATTTGTAAGTGCTAGTCATGACCAATAATTTTTTTAGGATTTTGATAATGTTTAAATTGAATACCTCAACTTGAATTTTACCTTTGGGATAATAAGGAGTGGAACATCTATATTGGATGTGGAATTGAGTATAGAGGGGTTTAAAGTCCTTATTTTTAAAATATATTTTTTTTATAAAAAATGATAGTGGAGGGGATGTTATAACAAAAAACGATGTGATTAAGAATGAATTTGGATATATGATTCAATGAAATATCAAATTCATATCTAAAGTGGGTGACCCAAAAACTATCACTAGATTGTACCTCATCACCCTACTAAATGTGTCTTACACAATCCTCACTAAAGTTCTTGATAACTACCTTTATATCATCCTTATTTCTATTATCAAACCTGAACAAATTTGATTTATCAAAAGAATATATATTTTTGAGAACCTCAATTTTGTTGGAAGGTACGGAATGGGTGAGAGCCTCTCATCAAAGAACCATATTTTCCAAACTTGGTTTTGAGAAAGCATATGATAGGATTGAATTGCCTTTCATTTTGGCTATTCTCCAAGCTCTTGGCTTCAAAAAATTATTTATTTTAGATATTTAGACCCTCCTTACGGATACCTCGACCTGTCTCACTATCAATTCCATAAATATGACTATATTTCTTCTATTGTTCCATATGTTAAGGTTTCCCCATTGCTCCTACTTTATATGTTTTATCTACTGAAGCATGGGATATATGTTGGCACATAGGGTTGAGTGGGGTCTCATTTGGGGTATTATTCTTCCTGACCTATCCTCTCAACTCATCAATGGCCATTTTTTAGAAGACACTTCTTCACTCTTGAAGAGAAAGGAAAATGTTTCAAGGAGGCTATGTAATGTCTCGACATTTTTGCATAGCTTTTGGCTCTAGCTTATACCGGAGTAAAACCTAATGCTTCCAAAAAAGTATGATGTCTATTCTGGATTAGGTCTTATAGTATAATTGGAAATGGATTCATAGAGGGGAATAATTCATGTTTGTATGCATTCCATTTGCCTTTGATAGTCTCCTATAGAGATGTGGAAGTATGTCATAAACAAAGTCAAGAAAAATGTGGAATACTAGGTCACAAAAACCCTCTCTTTGGAAATTAAATTTTAGGTGTGCACTAATATTCTAACAGCTACTCATGTTTATTATTCCTCCTATTGGGACCCCTCTAAATCCTCATATGATAAATTGGTTAAAAATTTAAGAGGATTTATTTGGTCTTATACCAAACAACCACAGGGGTTTTACAAGGTATCATGGGATATCTATTATGATTTGTGTGATAAAGGAGGTATGGGAATAATTGATATTTATAGGTAGAGCCTTGATTTATGTGGAAAATTGGTTGTCATAGCCATTAAAGATACTGAGTAGTGGATAATCCTTCTATGACATTACATTTATTTTGGATTACCTTATGGAAAATCGAGTTAGAAAACTATCAATTTCCACACTCTGTTAATCATTTCTGATCCTATCAAAATTGAAGTCTCAGTTGTGGTAAAAAGCATATTGAATGCTTATGAAGCAATTAAGCCTCATTTAAAATGGGTTGGTGATGATTTTCGTAGCAATATTTCTTTCAATGATCATAATATTTTTTGGTCTCCTATTATGACTAATACTAGTCTTTTGTTGGCTGAAAAAGGGAATTCAAACAATTAAGGATTTGGTTTCTACTTGTAAGTAGGCACCCTAGCCCTTGTTAAAAGTGAAATTAAATTTAATAAATTTTGACATACTAGTTATTCTTTACATTTAGAAGTTAATGCCAAATGTTATTCTCCACATGTTGGGTTTGCATCATTCATGTTCATGATGGAAATATTGGATGTGGAATTATGAACCTCACTTCAAAAAATATTCTTTAGGCCTCTTTTATCAAGTGATGAATCTCTTTTTGTCAGCCCTGGGCCAACTCAATAGGATTTGGAACATTAATTCCTCGCCTAAAATGTGGCTTGCCCTACTCAAGCTAGTTTGAAAGGCCCAAATTAAATCCAAAAGAGTTTCTTATAAACCAAGGAATTTCACTTGGGGAGCATCATTCTTACCTTAGAATTTCTCAACCCAAGTGTCTAGCTTGCCATAGACTTCAGTATTTGAAGCACACCTTTTGGACATGCCTCAAAGCCAAATCTGTTTGGCATTGGGTCTATTATCTCTTTCAGTGTTACCATCCTGAACCTTTCATGTGATGCTTGGCCTTGGGGATTTTCTAATTGGCCAACTTCTTTAGCTTTCTCGTGGAACTTCTTTAGATCTATTATTCTATTTTAACTATGGAAATCTATAAATTATGCTTTGTTTAACACTAAAGAATCATCTTTTCAATTCTCTATTAACAATAAGGTTTATATGCTACTTTCATCTTGCATACAGATCCAAGTCCAAGTTGAGAAGGTTGCCATGGAGGTCTGACATTCACAAGAGTTTCTTGAACACCCAGGGAGTGCTACCTGCATGGTGAGCCACAACCCCCTAGATCATCCTCCTCATGGCCCACCACCTTTTGCTCATACACACTGATAGAGTTGATCATGCAGTCGCAACCAATTTTCTACTCCTCATTAGAGGAGCAGGGGTAGAGGAGCTTATCACCACCGCATGGGAAATTTGTTGTTGGTGTTTATCGATGGGGTTCACCAGTTGGCCTTAGCACTGTTGATATTGTGGTGTAACCTCTTACTGTGTTGGACATTATTGTTTTCTTGGTTCTTCTAGACGACATGCATGGATGGATGGATAGTTCCAAATCCTCCCTTGGCAAATCATTCTTCTTAGGATACTCTGCCATCCAAAGATGATGCTCCATCTCCTCCTCCTAATACAATAGTTTGTGCCTAAATTTTTAAAGTGTTTATTAGAATTTTGTAATGCTCTACTATCATAAATTAATTAACAAGAAATTTGAACCATAAATTCCAACCAACTGCCATATTATATAACCTATTATAAAATCTTATTCTATTAATGATAGTTTTAATGAAATGTTCTAATAATAAACACACCGAATATGATGCTTGACACTCCATATTTTTATCTAAAATGCAAAGAGAGTTGTCATCCAGCGAAATTAAAAAAATATTGAATTGAATACATTGTATTTACATTATGAAATAAAAATGTTGTTCGGCTCACTCCACAACACTTGTACTACAGAGGAGCTTCCTTATGAAAACCAGGACCTTAGTGGGCTTATTCTCACCTCTGCCATACCAAATAATCTCAATGTTGGTACCTTCAACTTTTCTCAAAGCCTTGAAAACTGCTGATTACACTGGCTCCACCCTGAAGCTGGGCATTAACTCTGGAGGAGTCGAAGGTCTCATCAGCCTGTGTTCCCCTTTGATCGGATCCGCCCTGAATTTGAGCATTAACACTCGAGGAGGACTCATCATCGTATGATCTGCCCTTCCTAGCCTTAATTTCCACATTTGGATCGGCGGTGAGACTCGTACCTTCGCCTTGGCCACCTCCCTCAGAAGATATGACACTGCAGTTTTCGGAGTTGGAGAAATCCGAATGCACTCCGGGGTCTCTGAGCGTGCAGGAGCTGTTGTAGAGGATGCAGTTGTTGACGCCCTGCACATTGTTGTTGATGCAAACGTTAATGGCGGTGTGAACCAAACTGATAAATTTCTCCCCTACTTTCATGGTGGCGCCGTTATTATGACCGGCTAATGTAATAAGCCCCGCACCATCAATGTTATTACTCTTTTCCTCTTCTTCATAGTTGTGAAAGGATTGCAGGTGGTGAAGGCGGCGAGTGATACTGAAAATAGCATCGTTGATTTCTTGTTCGATGGCCATTTTACCACCGTTAGGCTCTTGGGTAGAGGGGCCTGCAGAAAACATTGCTCGTGATACCAGATTATGAAATGAATGCTGAGTAGTAAAAAGTTATAGATTTTGTCTCCATTGTTTATGTACTTATACTTGTTTACATAGACAGACTTCTTGAGTGCGGAAAGAAGAGGGCCGCCACCGAAACGTATTTATTTGTGCTTCTTTTATTGAAAAGCTACAATAACACTTTATTTTTATATATAAATAAAGTGTTATTATATTTATATATATATATATATATAGCCACGGAACTATTCTAAAGGTCATAGAAGAAATTTCAAGAAATTTGTAAGGAGCCATAAGGTAAAAGGAAAAAATTAAATAGATTGGCGCCCAAGTGTTGGCGCTAGGTGCTTCATGGTGCCTTGCGTAATTAGGTGTCATGGGTGACAGTTTAAGTTGACTTGATTTTTATTATTTATATGTACATATGTATTATGTATATATCTAAATTCAATCTTGGTCTGCCATTCCACCTCTAGACTTTCATACTACAAATTGTTGTTTTCATAGGATGTGTTGTTAGGATTGAATCATATAGGTAGTTTTCCCCTCACCCTAACATGTGGGTATGTGTGGAGATTAACCTCTCAAAGGAGTTGAAGGAGTTCATAGAAATTCATGTCAAAGAGACCCATTGGTCACAAAAGGTTGTTTACTTCAACCTTCCCAGCACTTGTTTTCGTTGTTAGGCTTCAAACCACCACATCAAGGATTGTCCTCCTATTGGTCATCTCTGTTAGGAGGCCCCTTATCCAACGGTAGCACAATTGATTACTTATATATGAGCAATTGAACACGAAAATTATACCAGAATGATTAAGAAACTAGAAACATGAGACAGCAAAGAATTTGAGAGACAATACACACAATTGTATTAGATAATACTAGAAGAAAATACAAATAAGGAAGATGCCACTTCTTCCTCCACCTCAAAGGCTTGCCACACCTCAAGACCTTCTTCCCTCTCTCTCTTGCTCAACACAAAACCAACTCTAAACCCTGAGTTACAATCCCTCCTTGAATGCTATAGCTGATCTCCTTGACCTTACACCTGTAGATCTCCTTGACCTTGCTAGCTTCAATGCCTTCACTTGCCTTAGAATTACATTACAATATATGCCTTATGGGTCTATAAATAAGATCCCATGCTTACAAAAAATAGACATCTAACTACTAAAATTAGACACACAGCTCACGACTTAAAATAGTCTCTTAGCATGCAAACACTCGGTTTAACTAACTGACTATTCGTAAACAGCAGTTCTGGACGGCACAGGCGACCGACGTCGGTCCCTGCTTGTCTGGTGCTGCCGACGTCGGCCGACTCCTCTGTCGTCGCCGGTCTCCTCCACTGCATCTGACCAACGTCGGTCATACTACCGACGCCGGTGGCTCTGGTTCTTCAGCATCCTTTCTTCATGTGTGTGCAAACGGTTGAAGCTTTTAGCTCCACACCCTAACAATCTCCCACTTGGAGATAAACAGCTGCAACCTGTACCTGTACACCATCTATTTTGTTCCTTAGGATCTGTATCCCTCTTCAAAGTCACCCTTGAAGACCAACCACCACGCAAACCTGTGATGCTATCCCTGTCACCTATGCCACAAGAATTTTGCTGCCCCCAAATTCTTCATGACATACTTCTGAACCAACTTTACCCTTAGCTCAGAAAACTCCCTGTATATGCAACCCTGCAAAAAGTAACACAATACAGTAATAGGATAATGTAGCTAATATTATCCAACCTGGTAAAGATAAAATACAATGGTCAAACCTCCATTGCCCTGCAGCTAACTCAAGACCATATATCATAGCCTTCTGTCTCAGATGTCCATCCACTCTCTTCTCTAAAACGGGAATCCATCCCTCTATCCAGCTGACAACTCCACCAACAAGTACCTGTTTGGCTTTACTCCAAGGACTCACACTCCTCATCCATGTCAAGCTCCCACTGTTTTTGGATTCTACCTGCATTGCTTCCTCCATCTTCCTAGTTCATGACTAACAGTAAGCAATATAAAGAAGGTGAACAACGAATATGAGGTTCACATACCTTTCTTGACCTCTACATGGGTGTTTGAGACTTAGTAATTCACCCAACATCCGTTCCAATGACCAATCTAGGCCATCTCTCAGTCTGCTCTCGACCGATGTCGGTTCCCTGCACTGACCCTGACTGCCGACGTCGTTACCCCTGGCCGACGCCGGTGTCCCTTCTGCCGACGTCGGTCCTGATGACCGACGTCGGACTTCTCCTGTCCAACCTACCGACCCTGCTGGTCTGCACATGACCGATGTCGGTATCTGGATGACTGACGTCGGTGCCAAGCTACCGACATCGGTGTCTGTGTGTTCCTGTAAGTGATGAAATTTTCATCCGCGAGCTCTTCTTGGATCAAACCTCTGTCCATGCTGCCCTGCTCAGACTTATTCAGCCTCTGTGACTGATCTCTGTCCTTCATTTCCTCCATAAACACCAAGGCTTCTTTGTTCCTGTCAAAGGCATCAAATTTCCTCTTTCTGCAATGAACTGTATCTGTGCACATACCTTTAGAATCAAGAACTTCCATTCCCTCCTGTTCTTGTGACCAAGCCTATTAGGCCACATCTTCGAATCTACAGCAGAAGTGGAATCAGTAATACAAGTAGACAGATAAAGAGTATCTACTTTCTTACCTCTTGCTAGAACAAGTGCTCCCTTGGTAACCTTCCAAGAATCCGCTGTGAGGGTTATTGTGCATCCCTCATCTCCCAACCTTCCTACAGAAATCAGACTCTGCTTCAGAATTGGAACATGCATGACCTCCTTCAACACCCATGTGTTGTCAATCTGCAATCTCAGCTGCACTTTTCCTTTGCCAACTATCTGACAAGGCGTACCATCCCCTAAATAAAGAACTCCAAAATCTCCCTGTTCATACTCATGAAACAAATCTCTGTTTGGGGATGCATGAAAAGATGAACCAGAATCTAATATCCATGATCCTACGTGACTATCCAAAGAAAGTATGAGAGCATCCTGTACCACAATATTTGCATCTTTTGCTTCTTCCATACCTGTATGTTGATTCTCTTTATCTCTCAACCAACACTCCTTCTTTGTATGTCCTTTCTTTCCACAAAACCAGCAGGTAATACCTTTAGACTCGGATCTCCTTTCCAACCTTGATTTCCCTTGCTCAATCTTCTCCTTTTGCCTTCCTCTGCTTTCCACACTTAGAGCGTTCCCTGATGATTCACCTGTGCTTCTCCTGCGTATTTCCTCATTCAAGATCACACTCACAACATCATCAACTTTTAAGATTTTAGAAGCAGATGCAGAGTTACTTACTGCCATAACCATACCGTCCCAACTTTCAGGCAAAGAACATAAAATCAAGAGAGCCTTTACCTCATCATCAAAAACAATGTTGACTGAAGCTAATTGGTTTACCAAACCATGGAAATCACTGAGATGAGTATGTACCGAACCTCCTTCCTGCATTTGCAAAGTAAATAGCTGCTTCATAAGGTATACCTTATTAGAAGCCGAGGGCTTTTCGTATAAATTTGCCAAGGACTTTATCAACTCTTCTGTTGTTTTGCACTGTGATAGCTGGAAATCACAGAAGCTCCAAGACTCAACCTTATGGAACCGAGAGCCTTCCGATCAAGAACACTCCATTCTTCATCCTTCATATCTGTGGGCTTGCATGCAACCCCACCCAACGTTAAGTACAGATCCTTCTGATACAGATAGTCCTCAATCTGCATCCTCCAGTGTTGATAATTCTTGCCGTTAAACTTCTCCATTCATAGCTTGCTTTCTTCTGCCATTGCTGAACTCCCACTCAATCAGAAAACCCTGTGAATGACCTGTAATCAAAAACAATAACCTGCTTCCTGCAAACCGTAGCTCTGATACCAACTGTTAGGAGGCCCCTTATCCAATGGTAGCACAATTGATTACTTATATATGAGTAATTGAACACGGAAATTATACCAGAATGATTAAGAAACTAGAAACATGAGACAGCAAAGAATTTGAGAGACAATACACACAATTGTATTAGATAATACTGGAAGAAAATACAAATAAGGAAGATGCCACTTCTTCCTCCACCTCAAAGGCTTGCCACACCTCAAGGCCTTCTTCCCTCTCTCTCTTGCTCAACACAAAACCAACTCTAAACCCTGAGTTACAATCCCTCCTTGAATGCTATAGCTGATCTCCTTGACCTTACACCTGTAGATCTCCTTGACCTTACTAGCTTCAATGCCTTCACTTGCCTTAGAATTACATTACAATATATGCCTTATGGGTCTATAAATAAGATCCCATGCTTACAAAAAATAGACATCTAACTACTAAAATTAGACACACAGCTCACGACTTAAAATAGTCTCTTAGCATGCAAACACTCGATTTAACTAACTGACTGTTTGTAAACAGCAGTTCTGGACCGCACAGGCGACCGACGTCGGTCCCTGCTTGTCTGGTGCTGCCGACGTCGGCCGACTCCTCTGCCGTTGCCGGTCTCCTTCTCCAATGCATCTGACCGACGTTGGTCATACTACCGACGCCGGTGGCTCTGGTTCTTCAGCATCCTTTCTTCATGTGTGTGCAAATGGTTGAAGCTTTTAGCTCCACACCCTAACAATCTCAAGCCTCCTTAGTTGCATCCTCAAACCAAGAAGCACAATCTGACAGACCAAGGTGATGGCTTGAGCACACGGCTCCCTAAAATATCATCGAACCCTAAGCCACAAATCCCACCCCAGTCGCAACCTTGAGATGATTCTTCTCCAATTATTAAACCCTTTTAGGAGATTTGTCTACCAACCCTTACCATTATGGTTCCTTCCAAACCACATAGTGTTTCCTAGAATACTAGGATGCTTGTGGCTAAGGTTCTCTCAACCAACGGCTTCTTCTCCCAATGGTCTCATAGCCCATCTCATGAGGGCGTAGACTCTCCATGAGAGGAACATGAAGCCAAACATAGCTTCATTGTAGTCAGTAAAAATTCGTGCCCTCACCAACACAACAACGTTGTAGTGTTGCTAGATTTTAAGGACAGGCAAGGGGAGCTTCAAATGGGTGACCCTTCCATATGAGTGTGTTATCATGGAATATTATGGGTCTTATAGAGTCTAACCACAAATACTTTGTGTGTGTTGCTTGTCAACAAGTTGGTTTTCTAGATATTATCTGTCTATAGGGCAGCTAAAGTGTCTAGCTTTCTCCTTTTGATGTCTTTATGAAGCATTTAACATGATTCCACCCAATCACCACCTTGCATGAGGCAGAATGTGGTGGTGTTTGTGTTTTATTTTCCCCTAAGATTCCCCCATCATTATTTCCATAGAGGAGCACCCATCACATCAGGTCGTCTAGATTATTCTTGATATTGATGGCCATACATATGGCATTCTCAATATCTATGCTCCCAATGATGGCCTTGATCACTCCCTGCTTTGATGATCTTTAGTAGATGGGTTGCCTACTGGTACGTGACTAGTGTGTCAAGATTTCAATATGATTGAACACTCCTAAGACAAGGCTAGTGTCCTCCCCATGCATTGGTGTGTTAGTGAACGTGAGGATTTGTATTATTTCAAAAATAAATGGGGTCTAGCAGACCCTCTCCTCCGGTAGTAGAAACTTAACTCCACATCTTGGTTTAGGTAGTCTAACTACCAATTTGGGGATCATTTTGTGCTCAAATGGCTCAATTACTTTATGATGTTATAGAAAAATATTTTTTCCTTTTTCAAAATTGATGGCAAGTCTACCAACATCCATTAAGGTTTAATTTTTTTAGACCACTCCACTATTTCCTACAAAGTGAAATGAACCTTAGGGTAGTAAAATGTGCCATGAAATCAATTTATCCTTAATACTTCTATGTTGAGTCATGCTAGAATAATTTGTCTCATCGAGTGAATCTAGAATCTCATCCCATGGCCCCCATATACTGCTAGCTAGATTGAGTGGTGGATCAGGGCCATTATGCACACCACCTCCTTCCTCTACCACCAGGGAAAACATGCCACCTAGATCTAAAATCACTCATAAGAGGCTACACTCAATGAGTTCAAATGAGTGTTTGGCTCCTTCAAGACTAGACCTTTAATGTGCATTTGCAACATCTTGCATCCTCTCTCAAACACCACCTTAAGGTGGAGGATAGCCATGTAGCCAGAGGTGCCCAGCTCCACGCTTAGTTGCATTGACTAAAAATTGGTGATAAAACCTCCGAGTATTTATTTAAAGTATTGAAATCCAAACAAGATCATGGGAAAATTAAATCCTTTCAAGTGGCTCATTCCCTACTTAACTCTTAGTCGGATATATCCTCAATTTTCCTTAAACATTACAAACTAGTTTTTCCAGCTTAGTGTTTCATAGTTGAGTGATTCTAGGTGATTCAGAAATGCCTCAATGTGGTGCCTTGTAAGCTCAAGCCAATGGATCAATTAATTTTTGATGCCCCATTCACTTTGTAGGAGTTCATAGAGGCTTTACATTGCATGAGCAAAGATAAATCCCTCAACCTCAATGGCTTCCCATGCAAATTTTACAAATCCACCTAGGAGTTTACTGGACTTGATTTACTACAATTCTAGACAGAAGTCTTGCAAAATTAGTTTCTTAGACCCATGATCAGTCAAGCTAATATCAGATTCATTATCAAAGCCAGAGATCATGAGCTACTCATTAGTTGGAGGCCAATAACCTTTCTTAATGTTTCTTACAAAATTATTTCGAAAGCTCTCTCAAACCACATCCAGTTCATCTTACTTGCCACTATTAGACCAGAGAAAATATGATTTGTTAGAAGGCATTATATTTTGGATAATCTTATTATGGTCTAGGAAGGCATGGTTTGGGTTCATTCCTTTCTTTAAAGTACATTTTCCTTAAATTAGACTTTGAAAATGCCTATGAAAAGATCAAGTGGCAATTTATTCTTGCCATGCTCAAGGCTCTCAACTTTGGCCCCTAATTCATTTATGCAGTGAAGACATTGTTGCATGATTCATCAACCTACCTCACTATTAATGGGCATAAAATCAAGGGGATTGAGATCCAACAGTCTATTTACTAAGGTTATCTCCTTGTTTTGGCACTTTATGTGTTATCCATTGAACTTCTGGGTTATCTCTTGGCTTCTAAAGCTTATCAAAGGTTTGTTCATGTCATTATCTTGTCCAACCACACTTCCTAGCTCATCAATGGACACTTCAAAGATGACACCTTCCTCATGCTTAAAGAACAAGAGGTCAGTTTTAATGAAGCTATCTAATGCCTAAACACTTTATGTCTAGCTTCCAAATATATCCTTCAATGGAGGAAAATCTAGTGTTTTCATCAAAATATGATGCATGCACTTGAGTGGCTTTGTAAGTATAATTTCCAATGGATCGCTCAAGGGGAATAACTTAAGTTCCTTGGCATCCACTTTAATTTTGATAGTTCACTGATCAAGATTTGAAAGTATGTCCTCAATAGGATTGAATAGAAGATTGTGTATTGGATCACTAAGCCCCTATCTCTTGTGGGCAAGTTCTAAATTTGCACCAAGATCTTGGCCACTAGACATGTCTTCTATTCCTCCTATTGGGATCCCTATATATCCTCTTATGATACTCTAGCCTAGCTCCTCAAAGATTTTATTTGGGCCAATTCTAATCGAGCCTGAGGTTTTCATCAGGTGGCATGGGATATTTGCTTCCTCCCTTATGATAAAGGTGACATGGACATCATTGACACCTATCAATAAAGTATGGTAATGTGTGTAAAATGAGTTGTTTGAGATATTGAGGGTAATTAATCTTTGAAATTTTTTCTAAGAAATTGTATCTCTATGGGCTCTCCCTATGGTAAAACCAGTTTGTAGAATATTGGCTTCCAATCCCTCCTCATCATAACTACTCCTATACAGATTATTGGTTCTTTTGTGGTCAAAAGTATATGGAAAGTTTTTGAAGTAGTCAAACACCACTTGAAATGGGTGGGGGATGGTTTTCACATAGGGCTATCTTTTAATGACCATAGCTTATGATGGTCCCCTATACTTACTACTTATTCTATTCCCTTGGCTAAATTACATGGTATTAAAGATCTATGATTATTTCAAAAAGGGATTCACACTATCTATGATTTGGTTACCTCAAAAAATTGGATTCCCTAGCCTAAACTAAAAATCAATTTTTAAATAAATAACGTGGACTTACCTTCTATTCTTCACATTCAAGAATTACTTCCTGATGTTATGTTGCATAATCTTGGCTTGCAACCTTCTAGGGCCTCTAGTGGAAAGAATGGAGGTAGAAATATGATATGCACTTTAAAAGATAATCTCTTAAGATTCTTTATTTGATGATGAGTCTGTTATCTTCAACTTTAGACAATCTCAATAGGTGTTGGGGCCTCCATTTCTCTCCCAATACTTGGCTCAGTAGTTTGGATTGTTTGTGGCACCCTAGCCTAAAATCCAAGTTGGTTCATTTCTTATAGTATCTAATTTACCAAGGACTCCCCCTCAGTGAATGGATGCTACAATTTGGCATTCTGTATCCCTTTTGTCTATCTTGAAAGCATCGAGAATCCTTTAAATATCTATTTTTGTTTTATCTAAAAGCATAATTTGCCTAGGATTAGATTTATTTTTTATTTCATCTTTATCACCTTGAGTCTTTCTCTTGGTGACATGCGCTCTTTGGGAGATTTTCTATTGGCTAACCTCTATTGGATTTCTCTATCAATTATTCCATGATATTATTCTCTTTTAGCTATGGAAAGCCAAGAAAAAATGTTATTTTTAATCACGAGGCCCATGAAATTTCATTTTATATTAAGGAAAAGGTGCTTGTTATTTCATCAATTTATTTGCAAATCAAACCCAAGTGGAAAAGATGGATCTGGACCTCTACCACCTACAGAAGCTCCTTAATCACTAGAAGAGTGCCTCTTTCACAATGATCGAAGGTTCACCTGATGACCTGCCCCATGGTCCTCCACCTCCTCCTAAGGGGTATCGAAGTAGAAGTTGGTCCAAAATTAGGGGCCACTTTTACTCTCATCCTCTCCTAGGAGGTGGTTAGAGTTCTCATGGTAAGTTTGATATTGGTCCTTTATAATGATCTTTAGTGATCATTATTGTTCCTATGCAGTCGGCTGATGGTTGGCCTATCACTATTCATGATGACCCCCCATATAGTAGAATGCTCTAAATATTTTTGATGTGGAATCACCTGCTTAGTCAGAACTTCCCAAGGATGATCCTCCGCATCTACCTCCTATAACACCATCATGTGTGTAAAATTTCCATTTTATGGATAAAATTTTTTGGAGCCAGATTTGTCCTTTGATAAGGAGTTTGAGTTGTGATTTATTCGGCTAATTTACTTTGTAACATTCTATAATTTATATTTTTATTAATATAATGTAAAGCATTCCAATAATAAATTTAATCCTTAATAGTTCCTCTTTCTAAAATTAGTATTGTTGTTGTTGTTGTTATTATTATTATTATTATCCCTCCTTTGTTTTTGGAATATGTATCCATTTTTTAAATACCTTATTGATGTAGATTAGTATCTTTATAACATAAGATATTTTACACACTAGAAGATAGTTCCCTTTTTATGTTTTGTTATTTTTGTAACATAAGATATTTCAGGAGAAATAATATTTCCCATCTTTTATAGGTAGGTAGGATTTTAAAATAATATTTATATGCAAATTTTTACTATTAAAATGCCTCATATTATATTAAAAAGTAAAATATAATACAAAAGGTTACATAGTAACATGGCCTGACAAATCGTGACCCAAATTCCATGTTGGGAAAAGAAACCAACTCAAAACATTAGAAAACTATTAAACAAAACATGACAAGAACAACTATAAATAACTAGAAAGAAAATCAAGCACATGTTGCCACCCCAGGAGATAGAGGTAGAGGGTCATCCTTAGGAAATCCTTACCAAGTTGGTAGTTCCATGTTTGGGTTATTTAGAGTAGTTCAACCATCTGGGGGGTTATCATGTATAGTGATCAACCAACCAAAAGTGGACTGAGTATGAATAACAACACTTACCAGAGACCGTTGAGTATGACTAGTATCAAATTTACCAAAATCACTCCAGCCACCCCCTAGAGGGGGGAGAGGTAAAAGGTGGCTCTTGTTATAGGACTAGCTTCTACTTTAGCATTTATTGAGAGGAGGTGGTAGGGACCCACAAAGTGGGTCACCTGGTGGAACTTTTCTCATAGTACATGGGGTACTCCCCCAAGGGTCAAGGAGCTCCTGCAAGTGGTAGAGGTGTAGTGCCATTTTCTCCACCTAAGCCTAGATCTACAAGTAAATTAAGGAAATAAAAAAAACCTTGTCATTAATAGATAATGAAATTACATAGACCTCATTATTAAAAATAACATTATTTTTGGCTTTCCAAAGTTGAAAGAGGATGATAACATGAAAAAAATGCCATAGAAAAGTAATAGAAGCTAGCTAATTTGAATAATCCCCAAAAAGAACTTGATCACAAGAAAAGGGATTAGGATGAAAGGGTTGAAATAAGGAGTGGATCCAACATCAATTAGATTGGGCTTTAGGACAAAACTAGAATAAATGCTTGAAAGATTTAGGCTGCTTACAAGATGGACATAAGGGTTGGGGAATGTAGAGGTGGAGTAGCCTCTCGCTAAGGGTGAATCCCTGGTAGATTAAAATATAAAAAAAATGAGCCAATTTAGGATCCAAACCAAAGTTCCACACATCTTCCATATGGGTGATCCAAGTCTTAAGAGAATATTGAAGGTCCCATCATCTATTGAGCTTGTCGAGAGCTAGGGAGAAGGGACTCATCACCTAATATAGAATCCCTAGAGAGTAAGGTTTAAAATGCATATAAAATTTCCACCATGAGTCTTTTGACCATGCCCAAGGAGGCTGAAGGCCAAGCTTATGGAGCATAACATCAAGAAGTAATTCATGAATGTGAAGGATAAAAGGTAAGTTAATATTATTTAATTAAAATTTTATTTTCAAATCAGGGTTAGGGATCTTATCTCTTGAATTAACCAAATCATGAATAGTGTGAATTGTTTTATTTAATAATCATAATGCTTTAATACCAAGAAATTTAGCTAGGGTAATAGAAGAATTGCTAAGGATAGGAGACCACCATAAACTATGATCATTAAAATATAGTTCCCTATGTGAAATCCATTCCCTACCCACAATTTCAAGTGGGTTTTGATGCTTTGAAAGCCTTCCATATACATTTAACCATAAAGGAACCTATAATATTGACTAGGATAGTAGTGATGAGAAGGGCTTGAAGTCCAATATTCTACCAACTAGTTTTGCCATAAGGAGACCCTGAAGAGATTCAATGATGGAGGAGGATTTTTTAAGGCTCATTTCCCTCAATGGAATGAACAACCCATTTAGCACATAAGGCCATAATTTGTTGATAAGTGTCAATTATGACCATGCCACCTTTATCATGAGGAAGGTAACAAATATACCATGCCACCTAATGAAAACCTTAAGCCTTGTTAGAATTGGCCTAGAGGAAATCATGAATAAGCTTGGATAGATTATCATAAGAGGCTTTGGAGGGTGCCCAGTAAGAGGAGTAGTAGATATGAGTGGCCACCAAAATATTTGTGCATATATAGAACTTACCTACCAGAGAGAGGGGCTTAGTGATCTAATAATCAATTTTCCTTTCAATCCTATTGAGGACATACTACCAAATCTTGGAAGATGAGCTATCAAAAATGAAGGGGATGCCCAAGAACTTAAATTTTATTTTTTATTCTAACAAAAAATTAAAAAAATCTATTTTTTTTATATGTTCCCCCCTTCAAGAGGTAAAATTCCCTAAAGTTTTTTCATTCTTCAAGTTTCTTTTTCTAATTTTTAGAAGCTTGTCAAATCTTTGTTCTAACATAGCTTCATTTTTTTGTATGTTTTTACTGAATGGAAGATAAAGGAAAGCTAGTTCCACCTAAAGAGGATAAATGGGTTCAACAGAGGATACCCTTTTAAAGTAACGTGTTCTTAATTTGTAATAATATTTTAATTTTAAAGAATATTTATTCAAATTTTTGTATGATTACAATGAATTGTGTATTATTTCTAAAAGAAGCTCTATCTTTTTTGCAACTTATTTATTCAGTAATACAGTAACATTATATTTAAACACACATTTAACGATAGATAATTTTATTGTGTTGAATACTTAATAACATGAATTGTTTTACCTTTTAATGAAAAAAAGCTTCTTCCTTACATAATAGAAAGATTAAATTAATATGAAGCATTGTAAAGAAAACCCACAATTTTAGTTTCAATAAGAAATTTATCTAAAGAGTGCAACAAATTACTTTGTTTTTTCCTTTGGACTATGAATTCCCGTAAAGACTATTTACAAACATATTAATTTTGATGTGATTAACTTAGAAGATTCAATCAAAGATGGTTGAGTAAATACATTAAGTTTGAGATATTTAATTAAACTAATTTATTTTTTCCTTTGGAGTTTGAATTCCCATTAAAATTTTTTACAAACATTTTACTTTAGATGTGATTGATTTAGATGATTGAGCCAAATTTGAGATGGTTGAGTATATACATTAAGTTTGAAATATTTAACTAAATGAAGACATTGGTAACATAGGGGAGAATTATATTATCATTTTATGAATATATTCAAATTAAAAATAATAAATAAATGTATAATTTAATAAATTAATATATAAATCAAGAATTCAATTTAATTATGGTTTTCATATCTGATATTCAAAAAGGATATGCATATAGACATTCTCTGGGATATCATATGATATTCTGAGTAAGATGATGGGATCTATTTAAACCTTTGATCAATCTAAGTAAAGTCATACTTCAAAATCCTAACTATAAGTTTATGGACATAACTTAATGTGTACTTAATAAATTAAATCACAAATGCATTATTCATATTAATTTGATAGGATTAATCATGAATGCATTCATAAACTCATTTCATGTTGGTATAAAATATGTTAATGTGTGTGCTAATGTAACTCTTATGTTTTTTTTAATCACATTTAAACTATTTTGAAAAGAAAAAAATAATAGTTAATTTTGAGTAGATTTTGAGGATCCTACATTTATAGATTCACAATATATTGAATAAATTACAAATATTATAATTTTGGGGGGATCATTATACTTTTGTTTGGTTATGTTCTTTGATAAAATTATACCACAATTGATCTAATTTTAGATAAAAATCCCATTTAGGATTATTATCATCTAGAAAAAGTTCATGTGATGATATAGGTGATGAATTTTGTAAGATTTAATCAAATTACTATTCATTATTAAATCACTCAAAATTAAATAGTGGTGATAAAATTTGATACTTATTTAAATAATATGTTTTTACAACAATGACACCATTACAATAAAATGCATGACAACTCCTCCCTTGAATTTTATATTTTTTTATAACTATGAGATTTGTCTTACCATATGGTTTGCATGTGATTATGGATAAGAGTCAGGGAAAATTTTATCAATGAATATTTGTTAATTCATGAATATTCTAATTTTTGAATTTTGGTTTTGGAAAATTTTTAGGGTCGAAAAATGGGACCAAATCACGAAAATTTTAGTGATATATATATATATATATATATATATATATATATATATATATATATATATATATATATATATATATATATATATATTGAGGTCGTCTCACCAACCCTTTACAACATTATATTATAAAGTTGTTTAATTCATCTCACACACACACACACACACACACACACACACACACACACACACACACACACACACACACACTATATATATATATATATATATATATATATATATATATATATATATATATATATATATATATATAGACACACACACACACCCCTTACGATATAAATTATTTTGGGGATCTATCAGAGTTGCTTAACATAACTATTCAACCTAGTCATTTAGTAGAGCCGTTTGACCCAACCATTCGATAGAGCTATTTAGCCCAGTCATTCAATAGAGCTATTTGGTAGAGTTTTTCAACTTTGAGAGGACATAAAACATAGTGTAAAAAATTTAAACCTATGTTTTAAAAACCTTAGTTTGGTGGAAAACCTAAAAAGTGAAAAGAAATTTATGCACTTGTCAATTCACCAAGGCTACAAATCAGATTTTCCTAAAACAAATCTAAGGGGGTTTCAGATTTGAGATCTTAAAATTTACCTTGATAATATTATTTGTACACTTTTCATAATTTATTTGATGTGTGTATTGTGCTTGAAAAATTATATCATAAACTCATCCATCCCAAAGCCATGTACTACATCCATTTGAAAAGTAGGTACCGAAATTTGAGTTGTTTTAGGAAAGGTGCCTCATGAAAGAATGCCTTTGTCATGCTACAAATGATTTATTTTTGAGTTGTTTCAAGTAGAGGTCCCTCATAAGGGAATGCCTTTAGTATGAAAATGATCTATTTGTTTCAATTGGAGGTGCCTTATAAGGGAACACCTTGGGCATAAAAATGATATATATTTTAGTTGTTTCACATGGAGGTGCCTCACAAGTTAATGCATTTGGCTTAAATATGATCTATTTATGTACATTACATCTATAGTAAATGTAAGTGTTATTGGTATTATAATGATTTTCAATAGCCAACTATATGAGCAAATTTAAAAGTAAAGTTCACTAAAATTACTAGGGATATATTTAAATATATTATCATGATATTAAAATATCTTAACATGATATCAAATAAAAATAAAAATTAGTGGAGCCTTTGTTCCAACAGTGCACATTAACTTCCACACTTTGGTTTATGTGGTTTGATTATCATATTGACCTCGATAGGGTCCTCAAAATATTAGACCATTGTATGCTTTTAGAGAAAAATGTATTTTATTTATCCATCACAAATGGACATCTTGTCATCATGAATTTTTTATATTCTCTCTTTGACCAAAATGTGATCACTTGTAGATTTGAGTGGAGTGAAATATACTTCAAAGTACTATGCAATCAATTCCTCCTAAATACCTCCTTCCTTAGCCATGAGGACACCATCCTTATCATTATTAGGTTATGGAATATAGCAGTTAAACCACATTTTTATGTCATCTAGATAGAGTGGTGGAATGAGGCTATCCTTTACACCACCACCTTTCTCCACCATTATGGCAAACATAATATTTGTGTTTGTAAGTGGGGTGATGAAATTTATTTCAAACAATACCATGTGGTCTCTTCTCTCCTCAAATACAACTTGTATCAAGGAAATATATAAAATCAAATAAGATATGAAAGAAAATGAAATCTTATTCTAAACTAACTTAACCTATGATAGAGCTGCAAATGAAATTAAAACAACTAAATTATACCTTAGCATAACATGAATCTTTTTTTGTTACAATTCGAATTTGATTTACTCTTCAAAATGTGGTTTCTCACTCTTCCAATAAAATGGAAAAATGGGCAGCATCATGGTATGAAATCTATTATAATATCAACATAATAAACCTATAAATAAGAAGCTTGACTAAATTGGATGAATAAACTCTAATTTATAGAATTTGTAAATGGATGTGAATTGTCCATCTTGAGATGAAGATCAAGGGATGAGAATAAAAGGTAATTTTTAATTCATAATGAGAATGTTGAATTAAAAATTAGAGTGGAGAACATACAAGACTCATAAATGAATATAAAATTTGTTTGAGAGAAATATATGATATAAAATTAGTAAGTGGATGTGAGGTGGATTATTAAATTAGAGAAAGTTATATCATAGAAGATAATGGAAATAAAGGTGGATTATTAAATTAGAGAAAGTTATATCATAGAAGATAATGGAAATAAAGGTGGATTATTATATTAGATCATGGAGGGCAATGGGAATAAAGGTGGCTTATTTAATTATTAAACTAGATCATGGAAGATAATGGGAATAAATATGGATTATTAAATTATTAAATTAAATCATGTAAGACAATGAGAATAAAGGTGGATTATTAAATTAGAATGGTGGGGGATAGGTGAAGCCTTTGGGCATGCAAGGATAATTGATTTTTTAGATTTATGAAAATTATAAATTTCTAAAATTCATGAAATTTTTAATTAGAAAAATATTATTTAATTAACTTTAAATTAATTTAAGGATATTAAAGTAGTGAATAGTGAATGATGAATAATGATGATGAATAGTGATTAGAAAAAATTAAAGATGATTAGAGAGGATTAGAGATGATTAGGTATTTAGTTAAAAGAACATTATAATCAACACAAAGTGTTCAATTTTAAGTGTCTACATTTTACCCTTCTTTGAGAAGTTGTTGTGAGACATTAGCAAAGTAATGAATTTTCAAAGAATGAAAAAGTCGATGAAAAGGTGGGAAAAAAATAAAATAAAAAAGTAGATGAAGAAATAATGGATGTTATGATTTTGTCATTTCTAACCAGTAAGTGAAGGAGTTTGGATAGAAGAATAAGAATGATTGGAAAACAAATGAGGGATGCATGATGATAAGATGAATAAAACACCCACATATAATGAATTATTCCTAAGATGGTTTAAAGAAATTGTAATGAAGTCTACAGAGCATTTACATCAAGGTCAAGACCATTCTACCATAGGGGAGGGAAATCATACAAAATCCTGTAACATGTTTATATGGGACATAACCTCACATATCCCTTCTTCAAATTCATGGAATATGGACATGAGAATGATGCCATAGATCTCCCATATAGTGAGGGGTATTTATTTGATGATCTTGGTGAAAATTTTACAATTACCTCTTTCCCACTAATCCTAAAATAAGGCTTGATAAGCATCTCAGCCACCACCCTAACCAATTCCTTGTTTTACATGACAAGGAGAATATGAATGATAAATATATAAGTAATGTTTGTATTTATCTTTACCTTTCAAGGGGTTTTAAAAAATCAAGCCCATGAGTTCTTTGACTACCTTCATGACTAGCTTGGATTGAGGCATGAAGATATTTTTAAGTCTAACCTCACTGATGCTCCATTTGAATGAAATTTACATATTCTCAGTAGAGACACAATGTAAGGGCTGATTGATGGTGATTTGGACAAGATGATCCATATCACACAAAAAAAATCAAAACCCCCATCTTTTATCCTCACTATATCAGGTAAAATAGATTCCAAGTCTATAGACAAAAAGGCATTGTATCCCTCATTAATAGTGGCCACCTCATATTTTTACCCATAGGTGTAGAGAATGCGAAATGAATTGGAATGAATGAATGAGAAGAAAGGGTCCCAACATACAATAAATAATATGAAGACTATAAAATTATACCATGATGGGAGGAAATGAATGTTTAATATATCATCCACTTAGCCTCTGATCATGCTTCCAAATATTTATCCATGATGAGCTTAGTTAGTTGTGATATCCTTTGATTGGCCAAGACATTTGGTCTCACATTTAATTCAGGTTAATTGAGATTCATCCCATGATTTAATTGAGTTAATCATGTCCCAAGCCTGGACTATGAAGTTTTCAATGTTTTGGGTGTATTCTCTTCAGTTAAAAAGGACTTTAATTATGACCATTTATTCCCCTTCCAAATTGACCTTATCCATGCTACAATGTATTATCAGCTCAAAGTTTGAAACTAAGGCTTGATATTTAGCCTCATTATTTTTTACATCTCTCATCTTTATAAAGGTAACCCTTATCATAGAGATAAAATAATCTATGATAATACAACAATACCCTAATGTTTTGGGGTTGATTTGTGTGACTCCATCAAAATTGAGCTTGAGAAAACTAGGGGGTAGAGGAATCTAGATTGAGTGTTTTGCCATGTTGGATAGGAGTGCTATTACTATTGACCCATTAATTAGGGGAGACTTAACATTATTATAACCTATAATTATTATATAATCCTACCTAGTTGAGGACCCATTAATTATTTTAGAATGAGAAGTTCTAATTTCACATATACTAACTTCAACCCTATGGATTACTACCTTAAAATGGCTAGATGTTTTTCAAATAGTTTTTTATTTTATTCTTTTCACAATGTCTAGATAAGGATTTTTGGATAGGCCAACCAAAAATTCAAAATTGCAACCTTAATAGGATTAGGTGGATAGTATTCAAAGGTCAAGAGTAGTGAACATGGATGGGGCTAGCTTAATCCAATCTTACAATACAACCAATTCTAACACCAAGTTACAAAGGAATAAGAGAATAACATGTGGATAGCATACTCTTCTTTGGAAACACAAAAATAATAGCAAGAGGCCATTTCTACACTAATTTTATGTAGTATATTGAAAGTGATTTTTTTTTCTACATTGCTAACCAAGCAAAGGCCCTTATCTTTGACATGCCATTATGATTTGAACACAACAATTATGCCCATATAAAGGAATGATCAATGTAGTCTATGATTTTGTAGCCTAGGTTTACTGAGTTTTCCTATTTTTTGGATCCCACCCATTGGAAGGAGTCTTCTTTAGAGTTAGGAAAAAATTTCTTTTTCAATTAAATGCTTATGAATGTCGTTCTGATTTTTTAGGATTGGTAAGTCTATTAGATCTTTCCATTTCCATTTTATCATCCCTACCCATGGACTAGGAGATGAATAGTAAAAAAATTGTTATCCCCAAATATTTGTCAAGTATTATTCTACCTCCTATATCTCCTATACATAATGAATTAGTTTGTGGCCATTCTAAGACTCCATCCCATATGTTTTCTTTACATCTTTTGTTCACAACCTAGGAAACATGATCTTTGTGTGTAAAGTGACATTTAAAAGGAAGTTTTAGAAATGCAAAAAATTAGGTGAATTGTAGATAATTAGTATTTTGGTGTCTTTAAAGTCACCAAAGTATTTATAATATATTAATTAGTTCCATAAGCCTTGTGGGTGGGAGACCAAGCTCCAAACTAGCTTTGTTCCTAGATCCAAGTTATGCATTATAAGTATTTTTATGTTGGCACCTCCTCCAAACTCAAGAAAACATAATTTATCCCATTACATTAATGGGACCATATTTTTATCTTCTATGCTTTCCCAAAGAAAGTATTTCATAATTTTATTGAGCTCCATGGAGACCTTTGATGGTAATTGCATAAGTAACATGATGTAAATTAAAAGGACACTTAAACTTAAAATATGACAGTGATTCCATTGGTAAGAGAAATCCACTTTCCATTTTAGGCTTCCAATATGGAGTGAAAATTCATGATCAACTTCTCCCAAAGCATAAATTTATTTATGCCTCTAAAAAGAGGAAACCCAAGGTACTTATCAGGGAGGTGACCAATCTTAAGATGTAAGATATGTGGAGTTGTTCCTATCTACCTATGTTCATAAAATAAATCTATAATTTCAAAGAATTTACTAATTGACTTAAATCTTCATAATAAATTAAAATTATTTGTTTAATAGAGTGGGCCTTAGAAGTAGTGGATTTCCCAAAGAGGACAATATCATCAACAAGTTGTTGGTGTGTGAACTTATCCATCTCTGATGATACTTGCTTTCCTTTTAATTTACCTTCTAAGTGAGTCCCTATGATTGACCTACCCAGCGATTAAACCATGTTTATGAAGAGAAAAGAGGAATAGGGTCTTGCTATTTCAATTCTTTGGATCCTTCAAAGATCCCTATGGCTCACCATTAACCAAAATCAAAAACCTTATGTTGGAAATACAACTAAAGATCCAATTTTAATACTTTGTATCAAAGTCAAATATTTCTAATACATTGATAAAAAAATGTCAGTTGAACCAATCAGAAGTTTTAATGAAGTTTAAATTTAGGATCATCACATTTATATTGTTTTAAAGTCTAAGTGAATGAATAATTTTATGTGTGATGATGATCTAATATTTAATATGATAGTCCAAAATAAACCCACCTTTGTTTAGAAGAGATTATGTTTTGAAAAATAATTTTAAGGAAAAAATAAATAAATTTATAAATGATCTTATAAACAATATTTTAGAGAGAGATGGGTCTAAAGTCACTGAAGGAACTGTAAGACTCACCTTTAGGGATTAAGGTGATCAAAAGATAGTTGATTTATGGGGCCACCTTTTGATTTAATCAATATTCTTATATCATACTAATCACTTCCTCCCCAACAATGTCATAAATGTATGAAATAATTCTACTTGAAATCCATCTAGGCCTAGAGCCTTTTCCTTTACTATATAAAATACCACTACCCTAATTTATTATAAAGAGAAAGGGGGTATTAAATTTTAATTTTGTTGGGAATTCACCATCTGAATACTGAATTTGAGAATATTCAACTAGGTCATTAGATTATAAGACTCAATACAATAAATAAGATCATGGAAGCATTCAATATCCTACTTTCTGATGGTAGAAATGGTCTCCAAAACATAGTCCTCATGACTCTAGATGTTGGAGATGTGGTTAGACAATAGTTTTTCCATGTTGGAGTTATAGAGTAATTTTGTGTTTCTGTCCCCCTCTTTAAGCAATAGTTCTCAACTTTTGTTTGCACAAGATCTCTTCTTTGATGTGTAATTATAAAAACTTAGCCAATAATGCTATCTCTTTACAATAAAAAATATGGTTTATCAATAAGTCAATAATATTTTGATTCACATCCCTACCTCTACTTCCACTCTTTTTATTTTCTAAAAATTAGTTTTAAATGGGATTGGTTCCAAGACTTGAGACAAGATTTAATGTGAATCATTTTTTTCTTATCTTGTACATTAGGGTGCCAGATAAATGGGGGTCCATTCAAAACCAATCCATAATCAACTCATGAATTGAGTCATCATATAGCCACATCACCTCAAATTTGAAGTGGAATTTGGGAGATGTGACATCTTCAACAATATTTAGTTGTATGAGGGTATGATCTGCTCTAGGAGTGGGAAGGATATTGGTCTCAATGATCCAATTGGTGTTCAATAAAATTGGGGTAATTATGAACCTATCTAGTCTTTTATATATGTTTTATATACCTTCCCAATGATTAGTCTAAAATAAAGAAGTTTAGAATAATATCAACCAATATTGCCTACATAATGAACTTTGAGATGTCCTTTTGAGATCGGCTTCTCTACCCAATGCCTCCTCTCTTCTCAAAATTTGATAATATGAAATTGATGTCCCCTATAATTATACACTTTTTTACAATAATATAAATCTTTTGTGAGTATTTCAAACTTATTCTCTTGGGTTATTTATACATTTTCAAACTTGTTCTCTTGGGTTATTTCTACATGTTTTATTTTTCAAAATTGAGACCCCCTTCTATTATGCACTTTATTTATGGTGAATTTACACTATAACTTATACACACATCATCACCATAAGTTTCATAATAAATATATAGACTACTTATTTTATTGATTACAACCATTTTTCACCCAAGCATTATATATTATGAATGGTCTAGTGTTAAATGTCCCATGAGTATACCAAAGGGTAAGATAACTAGTCTCAAATAATATTGTGTGCTAATAAGATAAAGATAACAGTGTTGGGTACTATTATGTGCCAATTAGTGTCTCTTGATCTATTTAAAAATATACATTATTTTTTTCTATTTTTCATATTGACAAAATAAAATTGTATTATACAAGCATTTATAAAAATAATCAAATTACACATTATCAAAAGAGTTTTTTTTTAATACATTTCAATCAACCCCTTAATGGAAATGTAAATTTCATGATAACTCAATTTGTTAAATTTTATAAAAAAAAGGATATAAATAATTTTACACTCTCAAACAATAATACCATTGTTAAAAATCTAAGTTACATGGATACATAAGCCCAGTTGTTCATAATATTGAAATTGCAAAGATAGTTAAAATAAATTTAGAAATTATAAAAAGAAATACCTATAAATCAAGGCAAAAAGGACCATCCAAGTCTAAGAGTTTTGTGATTGTGGTGAATATTCTTAACCCTAATTATTAATCTCTTCAATAATATTTAAGATAATAATCGTAATCAAGTCAAAAAATTCATGTAATTATAGTTATTAGTATAAAATTAAAACTTCATGTTATTATTTTAATTCTATTTCATAAAAAATCTGATCTATCCTTAATTCAATCATAATGTGATTCACATCCCCTAACTTTTCTTCCAATCTTGTTATTTACTAAAAAATAATTTTAAATGGGATTGGTTCTAAGACTTGAGACAAGATTTATTGTGAATCAATTTTATTCTCATCTTGTACATAGGGTGAGAGATACATGGGAATCCATTCCCAACTAATACTTAATCAATTCATTAATTTATGGGTCCCATAGCCACATCACCTCAAATTTGAAGGAGAATTTGGGAGTGGTACCATTTCAACAATCTACAATTTTATTAGGGTATTATCTGATGAGAGCCTTTTAATATAACATGCAATGTACCACTACCCTAATTTAATATAAATAGAAAGGGGGCATCAAATTTTAATTTTTTTGGGTATTCACCATCCTAGGAATGAAGCTAAGACAATTAAACTGTGTCAGTAGGTTCTAAGACTCAATATAATAAAGAAGATCTTGGAAGCATTCAATAGCCTCCTTTCTAATGGTATAAATCTTCTCCATAACATAGTATTCATGACTCCAAATGTTGGGGATGTGGTTAGATGATAGTTTTTATATGTTGGAGTTGCGCAGTAATTTTGTATTCCTATCCCCCTCAAACCATAATTATTTCAACATTTGTTTTTAGAAGATATATTCTATGATGTGTAATTATAGAATCTCATCGTATAATGCTTTATCTTTATCACAAAAAGTCTGATCTATCCTTAATTCAATAATAATGTGATTCACATCCCCTAAATTTTCTTCCACTCTTGCTATTTACTAAAAAATGATTTTAAATGGGATTGGTTCTAAGACCTGAGACAAGATTTATTGTGAATCAATCTTATTCTCATCTTGTACATAGGGTGAGAGATACATGGGGATCCATTCCCAAATAATACTTAATCAATTCATTAATTTATGGGTCCCATAGCCACATCACCTCAAATTTGAAGGAGAATTTGGGAGTGGTACCATTTCAACAATCTACAGTTTTATTAGGGTATTATTTGATCTATAAATGGGAAGGATATAACACTTAATGATCCAATTAATGTCTATAAAATTGGGGTTGATTATGAACATATCCATTCTTTTATTTATGTTTTAAAAACATTTTGGATGATTAGTCCAAAATAAAGAGCCAAACATTAGAATAATGTCTACCAATATTGCCTATGCATTGAATGTAGAGAGGTCTTATTGAGACTAGGTGCTCTAGCCAAGCCCCTCTTTATTCTTAGATCTAGACAATATTGCATCAAATCCCTCTCCAATTATACCCTTTTGTCTAATAATATATGCCACTTGTGTGAAGATTTAAAGTGAACATTGAGCTTTCTACACATTTAATTTTTAAAATGTATTATCTTGGGTTATTTCTACATGCTTTATTTTTCAAAATTGCGAGCCTCTTATCTTATGCTCTTTATTTATGGTAAAATTACACATTAAATTATACACATCTCATCACCACAATTTTCATAATTAATATATAGACTACATATTTTATTGATTACAACCATTTTTCACCCAATAATTATATATTAGTAATGTTGATGTAACCCCACCTTGTTTACACCTTAGATTACCTTCCCAACATGTCACTTCATCCTATAGTCTTTCACATGATGAGATTTTCTCTTACTTAAGACCAAGATACCAATTGAGTCACCAATGTTCTTATTAGTGACTATCTTCTATATAGGATTAAAACCCACATTTAATAAAATGGTCTACTTAGCCTGATATAACCGCTTTGAGACACATAACATAGTGTAACATAACTTAACAGACCTATCAAGATCAATCATTCCTTGTTTGAATGCTCAAGACTCTCATCTTACCTATTTGCTTGTAGACGTCCCTTGTATCAATGTTTCCTCTGTATAGTGACCATAAATTTATATAGGTTATCTCAATAATGAATGTAAAAAAACTTATAAATACCCATTATTATCTTACAAAACATACCTAAAAATATCATGAGGTTGCTTTGTATGGATTAACACTTCCTTCTTTAGGCCCTCCTCTAATTAACTCTCCTTTTATAAAAACTTCCTTGTCCAAAATGTTGTATAGAATTTATGATAAAAATAATCACCATTATAGATACCCATCACCTCATTATAGGTGAATCAATCATTTTTAGTCTACTTATTTAGAGAAACCCACTTTTCCTATATTGGCCTATTCCTTTCTCCTTGCATGTACCTAGGACTCACTTTGGAATTGAACTTTACCATACTTTTCCATACTGTACCATCTTGAAACCACTTCCAAAAATTTAATAACACTTCAAAGGATATTATCCCAAATTTTTATATAATTTTAATGGTTTGAACTCTTCTTAGCCCCTAAACCCTAGTTTAGGGCTTTCCAAGGGTTTGTACATGCTGAGAGCACTCTAAAAGAAACTGGGGATGTTATAGGATGTTTTAAGAGATATAATGCATTATTTTAAGTCTGTCAAGTTTCGTCCATAATTTATAATCATTTTAAAGCCTTAATAGCCTCTGTTCACCTTATATAAAGTTTGTTCAAATTACTTTCACTATGTTTCCCTGATAGTCAACAGGGGTTTCTAGGATTTCTCATAATATCCTTATCAAAGGATCCTATAAATGGTATTAAACCAATGTAAAGTCTCAGCCACTTCCCATTTCATGTATCCATGTCAAAATATGAGCTTAACAATCAAACTATTATACAAAATATGCAAGATACTAGTTTTCTACATGTACCCTACCATGTACAGGTTTGAGAGCCAACTCTTGTGATTTCCAAGCATATACAAGGTTTATAGGACAAAATTATCTTTACCTAGACTCTTAATTTTCCCACAAAATTATTCCTATACTTTTATAAACCTTATTTAAACATATTCACGTGGATCTAGCTTTGCAACGATGGACTATGTCTTTCTTAAAAAAGCCTGTCAGAACCCTAATTATACCTTGTTCTCCAACATTCCACACATTCTCAATCACAATTTCAATAGTTTTAAAATGTATAAATATTTTAATGTGCTAATATTATATCATAATATTTTCATCACCTTCTTAATTCTCTATAGAAAACACACATAGACATATACATGGTTGTATACTGTTGAAACCATAATTCTATAGATGACATCACTGCTTGCATACATTCACAGGAAAACCAACATCATTATTATTGATTAAAAAACACTTAAAAAATAAAGGGATATATACATCCATGTATATTATAAATGGCCTTCAAATGCATTATTAGAAATCTTTACACTTTCTTTTGTCCTCACATCTAATCTTCCTTCCTTCCTTAACTCTTACATTCTCTTTTCTCCTGATTATCCCTTCTCTTATCTTACTTCTCTCTCTCTCCTTGAATGAGAGATTATCATTCTCTATCTCTCTTATTATTTTTCCTTCTACATACCTCTCCCTTATTTCATTTCATATATTACTCTTTGAAAGAGTCTCCTCCTCTCTTCTTACGTCTAACTTGGGTTCATGACAACTCAAAAAAGATTTATTATCCAAAATCAAATTGATTTTAGAATATTTATTAAAAAAAAACTATGGCTGGAAGGTTTCAACCATTCCCTTGATTTTATCAACAAGCCTCTAATTTAGGAAGATTCCTCTTAACAAACTTTTACCTTTTCCACTCTTTTTACTTTGACAATTACAATTTACTCCTCCTTTAACATCATTTTTAGGGAAAAAACAATAGTTGGAATTAAAATTCAAACTAAGACATAAATTAAACTTTCATGTTTGATTATTTTCACTTTGAACATGTCCTCATAGAGATGCTTTGAGATGCTCTTGCATCAAATGGTCCAATTTGAAAGGTCCCATGAGTATGCTGAAAGGTAAGATAACTAGTCCCAGGTACTAATATATGCCAATAAGATAAATATAATTAGTGTTGGGTATTATTATGTGTCAATTATCATCAAATTTTCTATTTACAAATAGATATTATTTTTTTTATATTTTATATATTGATAAAGTAATAATGTATTTTACAAGTATTTATAAAAATAATCAAATGACACATTATCAAAAGAGTTTTTTAATACATTTAAATTAGACCCATAATGTAAAATTAAATTTCATGATAATTCAATGTGATAAATTTTATAAACAAAAAGGAGAGAATAACACACTCTCTAATAATTATAACATTTAAAAAAATTTAATCTAGATAGATATATAAGACCAGTTGGGACATAGTCTTGAACTTCCAAAGATAGTTAAAATAAATATAGCATTTTTAAAAATACATATAAATCAAGGTAAAAGAGACCATCTAAGTGTTAATTTTTTTTCTTAATGGTGAATCTCTATCTTATAATTAACCCTAGTTATTAATCTATTCATGTTTATTTAAGATAGTAATCATAATCAAGTCAATAAATTCATGTAATTATAGTCGTTAGTATAAAATTCAAACTTCATGTTATGATTTTATTTCTATTTCACAATCAAAGTGTAAAATAATAATTTAATGTCACATCCATCATTATTGATCATTATAATGAACTTATTGACATATTATTCACTTGTTATTGGGGGCATTGTTCTACAAGTTATTTCCCGTCTGTTTGGTGGAGGCATTGCCATATTTTTTTATTTTTGTCTTAGACACTATATTTTTATTTTTTCCTTATCATGACCAAAGAATGAAAAGTCTAAAATATTGATTTTAATCCAATAATTATATGTGATAAATTAAAAAAAGTGGAAATATTCCTAATTGAGTAAAGTGGGAACAAAAAAGATATCTAAGAATCTAGTATAGATTCCAAAAATGCTCAAACGGACATTTTGTTCAGTCCAAACAGTGGGAGTAAGGACTATAAATATGGGAAAAAAGGTTACTTGGAACATGTTAGAAGTGATTTTGAATCATTAAATATTTATAAGAATACCATTATCACTCTAAAATAATCAGCTATATATATAGACAAATTTATAAACCTAACACAAACTAATATATCATAATGTCTATAAGACCTTTCTAGGATTCCAAAATTTCCCCCACTTTTAGGTGTATTCCAAGAAAACAAATGGAGGGAATATGATTGGATTTAAAACACAAACATGTAAAATCTATAAAAATGGATATTATTGACAGGAGTATTTAAAACTAGAAATTATAAGTTTTATAACATTAAATACATATTTCCTATACTCACTTATGTGAATGAAAAATAATAAATATTAGATATGGAAATTAAATGTAACAAGATACCTAATTTGTCCCCAATATTTAATGAAATTCCAATGGATTTGTCATATTTTCAAATGGGTGAGTATGGTTGGATGGATTGAAAACCATGCATATAATATGGTGATGATTTCTAACACATAAATGTGGATCATTCGGTAACTTAACATCTGAGAGTTGAAGTTGGAACCTTGTAGTTTTCTATTTTTAGGATCTTAATCCCATAATCACTATAAATATTATGCAAAAAATGGTTCCTAAAAATAGGAATCATAAAATATGTATTAAAATTTACCCCTCAAGATTGGACTGGAGCATATAATGCACACTAAGACTTGTGTCTCAGAGTGAGTGCATGATGATTTTATCTAAAAATATGATTTTTTTTGGATGTAAATTGATTATGAAGAGTGTACATATGTTTTATTAAAATGAATATATGTGGATATTTTATTTGTGTCTTAGTTATCACATAACAACACCATATAATTGTTACCTATACAAACATTAAGAAAATAATTAAACAATATAATTTAGTTACTAGGACTTATTTTGCCACTCATCTCCTATTTCATTCATGACCTTACACTAAAAAAATTATCACAGTTTGTTGTTGGTTAACTATCATCCTTCCCTTTCAAAAATTCCACATAAAAAGATATGAAATATGTTATTTTATTTTCATCTCGAATTTAATTTCATGTAACTTGCATGTATTTTACTATTTAATTCTATTTTTTAAAATTAAATTCAATTTTTATCTAACAAATATAAAACCTATGACTCATAAGATTGAAGAAACAAATATATCTATAGAACTATGAATAGAAGAAAACACAAAACATCTATCTATGACAATGTCATATTTTTTATGAACAATCAATAAGCGTGCTAGACATAAGTGTGTGATAGGATCCATATATAGTAGATATTTCAATATAAGGCACATGAAGAATAGATGTGGGTATTATGTCCCCATAGGTTAATATAACTATATACTTGGTCAAATAATCTCATAGGAGAGTCTACAATAATGATAATATATAATTAATTAACTCATAAGTACTATGAGGTATAGTGCCCATACTAAAAATGTATGACTAGTGTACACCAATGTGTAGAATATAATCATGTCTATATGAAGTATGAAAATCATAATATACTAAGATGAAAAAGGTGTATAATACATTGGTGCACACTACTATAATAATAAAAGTCACATAGGTAATGCATGGTTATAAATTTGTTTTCATTAATAATGCTAATGTGTACATGGTATGTATGGTTTTTTTGTTAGTGTCACAAGTGAATTTTTTTTCAAGAAGTTTCTGTGATAGTAAATAGTATGGTTGTGTAAAATTTTATATTAAAAACTTCAACTAGAATGGATTATTAAAATAAGGGGGCATGGGGATGTGATTTGATAAAAGGTGAATGGCCTGTATGTGAATAGTTACAACTCAATTCAAGATGAAGACTAAAAAAATGATCTGATAATTGAATAGAAATGGGTAGAAGATGGATAAAATATATCTGGGATTGAAAAATATTTAATAAGAAATTATATATATAAATCATCTAAATAAATATGCGAGTAAAAATTTAAAAGTAGATCACATGAATTAGGAGATACTAGACCTTTTTTAGAGGTTATACTTCCCAAGACAAAGAGCGGGTTGAATGTACATAAATTAATGATAGTGGGAGTCTGAGAAATAGAATCAATATCATAATTAGAATTGGAAAGGGATTGTAATATGAGAGGTACCAAGATAGGTGATGAAATATAATAGTGAAATAATAGTTTTATTAAGCATCTTAATCTTTATAATGTTTGGACTGAATGGGAAGAGAAACCATGGTCGATAATTTATATAGATAAATTTTTAGCTCATAAATGGAAACACATCATTAATTTTTTATTATCACATCTCCCATGCTATCAAAACTAAATTGGGAAGTGGAAGCAAACAACAGGGTCCTTAAACAATTGAATCATGTCATGTTTTCTAAGAAACACATGTTATCTTTTTCATTCTTTTAAATATAGGCTATCACTATCCATAAAAAAATTATCCTTTTAGATCATAGTCTCATCACTTATAAAGTGGAGTGGGATGAATGTCATTTCAAAGTTCCACATAGTCAATTATTTATAATCATGCCCGTGCTCTACCATGAGGCACAATCCAACTCATTATAAAACTATGGATTATTTCTCCATATCCACCTTACACTACTATCCAGATTGAGTGGTGGTATGAGGAGATAAAAGACATGATCACTTTACCATGCCACTTAATTAATAAAATTATACGAGTCTAGAAGTGAGCTGATGGTGTTGTACTCAAATATTTCAAAATAATTTCATCTATCCTTGATCAAAACCCTTGTGACTTATACTTAAAAACCATTAAACATTATCGTATAAATAACATTAAATTTATTGATATCTATGTGGCCATAGGGACAAAAATTCAAAACTATATTAATAAGATTGAAATTATTCAAAGTAATTATTCAAGTGTATCAAGGCCAAACAATGCAATAAGTAGATAAAATCCATTAATATTGACAATCAACACCTTAAAATATATCTAAAATATCCTTAAACTTATCTAATCTCTTCAAATTGGTTATTGAGATTGTAGACACATAAAATCACATGCTTTGTGTCAACTTTAATATCTTTTATAAATCACACTAATATCATCCAAACCCTAATTATAACATCATCTCATCAACTAGCATCTCTAAAACTTCACTATTCATACACCCTATCCAATTAACTCATTTCTTAACCATACCCAATCCCACAAATTACACCTCCTATTCCATTATTTAACTAATTCTAATAAACTAAATAACCCTATCATAATAATAAATTCAAAAGATTTTAAATACCGTAATTCATAATATCAAATAAATCTAATTATTATCTCAATTCACCTCATCTTCCACTAATCCAATGCAATAATTTATCAAATCCTCCAATGTCTCCACCCATTCAATTTGAGAATCTACTAAATCCTCCAAAGTCTCTAGCCATCCAATTTAATAATCCTCCAAAGTGTATAGAAAACTATATTTAATAATCTTCCAAATTTTCCTAAGTATCCAAAGTCTAAAATCCTCCAAAGTCTCTACCAACCAAATAAAATAATCACATTCATTATCCACCATTAATCTTGCATCAAGATCAATGATAA
Organism: Torreya grandis; assembly: GCA_037957365.1. NCBI lineage: Eukaryota > Viridiplantae > Streptophyta > Pinopsida > Cupressales > Taxaceae > Torreya > Torreya grandis. The sequence goes on from JARHVA010002868.1 coordinate 1,473,907, forward strand.
ACACTCATCTTTAATGTTTATAAATACAATCATCCTTTCTTCATACCTCATTTTAATTATATGTTGGTATCTTGAGATCAAGTTATCCTAACAAACAATTAGTTCATGCTATTGACATTCTAACAAAATATTGCACAAGTCTTGAACAACCACATATTATCTAATCAAATAACATTCAAGTCATGAAAGGAGAAGATATTTTTTGTTGGTAAGATGAAGTTATGTATGTTTTTTTTCTCCATGTAAGGTTATATTATTATTTTATAATAGAGATTAAATTTTAATTGTTTACTTTCTAATTTAAATCTCTTAATTCTCATTATTACATTTTGGCATGTTTGGTGGGACTCAAACCCAATCTTTGTTTTATTTTTTAAATATCAAAATGTTAAAGTGGATATAAATTTTAATTTACAATATGTTTTTCTCTAATTTATTTAGGTGTGTTCAGATTTATACTAGTAAAATACATTTAAATTTTTTTTATGTAAATCAGAATTATGGTTTAGGGGATATCATCAAAATTGTGAAATTTTTTATTTTTTAAAAATAAAAGCTTGATTAATAAATCTAATGGATATAAATTTTAATTTATGATATGGGGTTTTATTAATTTTTCAAGGCTGTTTGTTTTTAGATTAAAACTATCATGCTAATATTTTATGAAAATATAAGTTATAATTCAGGATATAATATCAAAATCTTCAATTAATTTTTTTTTCAAGAAAGAAAACCATGATTTGTAAACATAATTTCCTTTGACATTTTTTTTGCATTTATAACTTATTAGGTTGTAGGATATATATATTTTTAATTATAAATTATATGGAAACACTTATCAAAGACTCAGTAAAATACTACTAATATTTTTGTACAACACCCCAAGTCAAATCCACACATTATACAAATTAAAAAAAATTAATTTTTTAATTTAATAATGGTTTTGATTATTTACTTTTTTTGTGGAAAATGTTTTATTTATGTTATTTGTAGTTATTTATGCTCTTTCCTTATACCAACTAGATGGTAATATTGTAAATAAAAAGTAACCCTTATGAATTTTATTTCTCAAGCTATCTCACATACAATCTTTCTTTGCCTTACCTATGTGGTGATATTGGTAATAAAAATGAGGTTGTATTTTTATTTTTTTGTTTCATAAGGGATCTATCGACCATGTATTTCATCACCACATGATAATAAGAACCCCTTGTTCAATCATGGTATATAAATTGAGAAGCAATTTGTGTTTTAGGGTAAACAATTATGTGTTTTAAGCATGTCTTGAAGTAATGGGGTTTCATCCTCTAATACCAAACCCATATAAAACACTCATCAAAGCTTGAATTTTTGATGGAACTCTAATAAAAATTTAAATATGGAGTGGAAATGTAAGGACCAGATAATATCATGTAGCATATTAATCTTCCTCTTCCACTAACTTTGGCATCATTGTACAATTTTTTTTTATAGATGACATCTCTAACTAAAATTGTGAATCCTTTTTTTTCCTTAGGAAACCTTTCATTATTTGATTTATGGTGAATATAAGATGAGCATACTAATTTTTAAATTTATTGTCAATGCCCCCTTTAAAGTATGTTAAGTGGGTTAACAGAATGGTTTTACCTCTATAGTTAGTGATATGAAATATTGAGCAAACACTATAGAATGGGAAAACATTATACATTATAGCCAATGAATAATGAAACAACTTGATTATAATCACCTTTTATCCATGTTGTTTTCTTGTTTTGTATTCATATATATTTGAATAACTTTTAGTTTGTATCATTTGTGTGTCTTTATTTACTTCCCACTATGTCAACCTAGTAAATTTAGTTTTCTTTCATTTATAATCCAAAACTCGTTTTCCAATTACATCCAAAATTTTAAAAATTAAATTAGTCAAAGAATACAATCATGCTACAAAACATTTTTAATTTCAAAACAATCTTGAATTAACCCACATATCGAGTCAAAATAATTTTGAGTTAATGCATAAAGTTTTGCATAATGTCTCTAATTACTACACTCTAATCCTACTTGAATAATCCTCAAGATAAATAAGAATCCTTTGGAAAAAATACTTTCAAATTCGGGAATCAAAAGTAATGTTTAGAGGTAAATAATAATGATATATTTTTTCGCCAAAGTGAGTACAATCCAAAGGAACTTCTAGCCTAGTTAGTGAGTATCTCTTTATAAACAAAGATCAAGCCTTGCTACATATTTTGGAGTTTGGAGCCAAATTTCCTTAATATTTTGATCTTAATGACTTGTATCTCCTCATTGATAATAGGGACAAAAATCCATCCAAATGTGATTAAAACAAATCTAACACTTCGTTAGTTAAAAATAAGACCTTCTTAGAGTCCTCTATTTAGAATTCTGAGCATGTTTTCCACATCCATGTCAATAAAGAAAAAAATTAGAAAATAAACCTTAATATTTCTATGTCAAAATGTATCATGATAATAATCAAATAGTTTCTGATCTTAAATCCATTGTCAATACTTCAAATCCTAAACACAACAAATCCATCCATCAAATAATCAATCGACAAACCAATTCCAATCAGGATTTATGGCCATCCCAAACAAATAAAAATCAAGATAAATATCAAAATTAAAATCAAAATCAAAATCAAAATCAATCATCATCCATTCAAGGACACATTATTATTTCAAGAATGGAAACCATGAAGGAGAAAATCTAAGGCTTGTAAGATGGGATCCAATCGTAAAGAAAAGTGTTTATGCTTGATTAATTGTGTCCCTAAACATAATGAAAGTGTCTTTATATATTCATTTCAATCCTTTGAATTTTTAAAAATACAAAGAGAAAGGTTACCCTAGGGAACACATGAAGGAATTTTACATTGCTTGTAAAGAAGCTTCCTATAACAATGATTATTTACTTAGGATCTTTTAATGAAATTTAGGTGGTCAATATATAAAATGGTTCTTATATATGTCCAAGCAGTTAGTCACTACCTTTCCATTTGTATTTGAAATGTTTGTTAAACATTTTCATTAAAACATAGAACATGAGTGAACCATGCTAGACTTATGTAATGCCAAATATTGACATGGAGAAAGTTTATCCTCATTATAAAAATATATCATGCATTAACAAGTCACTTTCCTTGATCAATCCTTGAGAAATAACTCATCATAATATTAATAGACAATATAAACCTTGAGATCACCTTTCATCCTGATGTCCATTGTTCCACCTCATTTGACAAATCATTTAAAAATGAGTCCAAAAATAAATGGAAATTAATTATAAGGGTATTATAAAGGTTTTCAACAAGGATAAACATGTTTAAACTCAAAATTACATTCCCAATTTATTTAATAAAAGAATAACTGGGTGAGTCATGGTGTTAGATATGTCAAACAAGTTCAAAACATTCAATCTGCCCAAAACATCAATGTAACTAGTGTTCAGCCTAGGCAATGGAAAAGATGAAGGACATATACTCCTTTGGGTGAAACTCTTACATTATTTTTCATAAATTGGTTGCTGCCAAGATGATCATATTCTAAAATACCAAACCCTTTGATGAAAATGGTCTAAAAAATAATCGATATAAAGAAAATGAATATTACAAATACCATAAATTCAAAGGTCACACCACTCAAAAGTGTATGAGGCTAAAAAATTATATAGAAAATTTGATTGATCATGGTGATATATAAATAGAGACTCATGCATATACATATAACAATAAAAATATAGGGTTATACTAAGATCCATTTGTGAAACATGAACAAGATGTTCTGAAATAACTCAGTCAAAATCAAAACAACAATATTAAATCCAATAAAAATACACATCAATTTGACTCTATTGTCAGACATGTATAACACATGGGAAACCATGTGTCAATAATAAATTTCAAATAATAATAATTCACAGTCACCACAATGCATTCAAAAATCATAATCCCAAGGTTTTTACTACATATGAAGGAAAATACAATATCATTGAGTAGCTTGAGAAAACATTGACCCAAATATATATTTTGGACCTTATCAAAACATATACCACTTATAAGGATGTATTGTATTAAAATTTACACAATTTGAGAGTCCTCAATGACATCAATCCATCTAATTTTCAAGTACTTTTAGGATATTTATCCTCAAATAATAAGATCACTTTATATTACCTTGATGTATCCCCTATTGGATCATCTCAAAACATACTGATTTGTATTGAGGTATTTATTTCAAAACACAAATTAAATAGGGTATTTTTAGGAAAATGGGTTCTTTTTGAATTTTTATACTCTAACCTTGATTAAACATTTGGATTATTCAACAAAAGAATTAGATTCCAATACCATTACCATCAAGGTATATGATAATGCTGAATGTCAATCATCTAGGAATATACATTTACCCTGATGGTGTGCCCTCTCATAAAATAGACCCTAACATGTGAACTAGATACTAAGCTTCCGTATAAATTAATCCATTGCATACCATGGATTAATGCCATTCAATCCACACTCCATCAATGTCTTAAATTTTCCCATTATGGTAGAAGATATCATCCCTAGTCATCCCAAAACCTTCCAATATTTTAATTTGTTGAAAAGATGATAAAAAATCTAATTATTTACCTATTAAAGAAGACACTTATGAGAAAAAAAGGGAATCACCAAAAAATTCAAATTATATCCATCTAGATGATATACCCTCCACATATGAAAGATGACCCTCCACATCTGCAAGACAACCATCCACATCAAAATACACAACTCCATCAACCAAATCTAAGTTTATTTTTTTGATAAAGGCATGGGGGAATATGAAATTTGAGATTCCGTCTACTTAGGTAAAATCCATGTCTTTTAAAAACTATGGCAATCTCCACTATAGGAAGAATGCACAAATTATCCATCAATTATGATAAACCTTTATGGTTAATGGTGGATTAATTTTAGATGAAAATATCAAATATTATAATCATTTATGTATTTATAATGATGAGCTTGCCACCTATTTAAAAAAAATATATATATCCTATAACCAAAGACATCATGTGTGTATTATTAATATTTAAAAAGGTAGTGGTCTTGGTATTCATGAACAAGGTATTATATAATAAATAAATCCTGAAGAAAATCAAGAACATCGAGGCATTATATACAAATTGCTTAATGGTGATCCATACAATTACATCAACAATTATTTGATGAAGCATCTTCAAATAGTGAAACTTGTTCCATAAATAATCCTTACAAATATGTTACTTCCACTAACCTTTGCCATGATAATGCCATCCTTAAAATAATATTTATTCCCCCATATCCTCAATTCAATATTTGGTACCAATAAAATCACACATCTATTGACCTCTTTCACAAAATTTTTGGGAATTCAAGACATTGTTTTTCCAAACAATTACAAAATAAAAATGTGAAACTCACCTTGACCTAATAATAAATTTTTAGAACAAAAAATAGTTCCTAATTATAAAAAAATCCTAAAATTAGGAAGATAATAATACAAGTAAAAGATACAAGTCCCCTACTAATAACTTATTCAAGGTGTTAATAGAGAAATAAAATCTAGATCAAGCACATGTAATCAAATGCATTAGTGAAAACCTTTATAATTTGATAATAAACACAAAATTCACTCTCCACCCTACACTAACATAATTTTCAGAGGACTCGACATCACATTTTAAATTCAATATTAAAACAAAATTAAATCCCCAAATCTTGAAGTTTACATCCATTGTAAATAAGGTTGATTGATTCATGGTGTAAACCAACTATGGTATGGGATTGTAACCACCACGAGAACTATCTAGATAGATCCCCTCATATCATAGTTTTATGATGTTTTCCCATGGTTAGTCACATGTGAAACATTTGGTCGTAATACCCTTTGATATCAAACCATCTACACATACTTTCAAAATTACATCTTCCCTCCATAACTTTCAAAAACTTAAATATAATACTTTATCTTCCATAAATCCCACTTTATCCTCCTTGACAAAACCCTATATTATATGGGTTATGATGGAACCTAGTTAGGATGTCTATAAATATTTAATTTATAATCAACAAATTCCCTAGGAAAATATATGAAATAGATACTAGTGGTATGTTTCAATCACATAAGTCCCTCTAACATAAAAGGAAACACATCAGCCACTAAATATGGAGAAAAACTTGAAGATACCATGGCTATCATACATCTCAAGAACATTCCTTCTTAATGACTCTAATTTTTATGTGAAAAAAATAAACAACTAAAAATACAAGAGAAAGAGAAATAAATCAACCAAAACATAAAATCAATTCTAATGGTTATTTGGGAAATTACCATGCTAAAAATTAGCTTTGGGGGCCATTTGTCGTACATATTTTATATATATATATATATATATATATATATATTACATGAGGGCATTATTTACCCATGGCATCCCTTCCCTCATTTATACAATTGTACCTCCCATCAACCTAAGGTCGTCCTATCCTCCTTAATTCCCCTTTCGTTTATCTAGTTTTAATTTTAACAAATATATAAATGAAGTTTTAATGCATGTTTGGAAAAAATATTGATATATCTAAACACACATCATCATATTGTCACATATCCACATATTATCTTGGTATAGTAAAGCTTAGATACAAGAGTTTCACTTTGATAAATCTGTTAAAATATGTTCTTTGATACATACATTTCATATTAATGGAAATGGATAAGCTTTCAAGTGATCAACGTGATAAGTAAAACAATTGACGAAAATAAAATATCAACTATGCTAACTTAAGTGAGCATGTTGTTAGAGAATTTGGTTCTTTTGTTGAAATATGGTGAATTGAGGGTGAAAATACCCAACTTGAAGTGAACATGTATGTAAATATAACCCATTGAGGTATAAATAATATGGGGATGGGTGGGGGGCGGGCGGGTTATCAATCATTCCTCCATCCTTTTTTCCTTTCCCATTGGAAAAAGATAAAAGTGCATTATTATTTTTAACAATCCTGGATCAAATTTACCATTACATGTTTCTAGTAGCTATATTCTATGAAAATTTCATCCTATCTCCCACTCACTTCCATTCTTAGTTATATAATTGGTTTTCCTTTGATGTATAATCTTGTCATTAGCCAAAAAATTCTAGAAAATCCCAAAAATCTAGAAAAATCCATAAAACATTATAATCCAAAAAATCCCAATAACATTTTGGCATGGTGAGACCTATCCAGAGATTTTTATGACTAAACACTTTTTTTTGAAGACACTAAAACTAAATATTATAGCATCTCAATTTTATATAATAAAAAAATATCAATCAGGGCTCTACCCTTTAGTTCTATAACTTTCATTTACTAAAATACTTATTTTACTCATCTCATTATGTCTAATACTTACCTTACAGACTGATCCTTATCATTACGGTGACCTAGATCATTTATAATGTGAAATAAGCTCAAAACCTAATAAAAATATTTCATTATCAACTAAAGACTTATACCTATATTCTATCCTCTAACATACTACTAGTCATAGAGGGACACTAATATCAATGTTAGTGTCAATATCCTTATCTAGTGTCTAGTTATCAAAAGTCATCAAATTTGAAAATAATTCAAAATCTATGTATTGGGATATTTTATTAATTATACATACTATCATATATTTTCAAAAGGTGTTGTAAAAATATAATTCTAAGGATTCTCATTGTTCACTTACCAATTACAAATCAAGGATATACCAATGTTCATTCAATCAAGTGCACAACTCAGTAATACTTCCATATTTATCCCTCATTATCTATCAATCATAGGAAATATAATACAAAAGGTATAAAACATTCCAAGAGTATCCCATGGGTGAGATTTGAATATTTATAATGTATATCACTACTTACATCTACATATCACATATTAGACCATTTTTGACATGCACTCTCACACATAGGGGATAAATAAGTATAGGGCCACACTTTAAGTATAGTCTATGTAGACAACACTCAGTAACATATGAGCCATTGATGTTAGGTAGACATTGTGATCCCACTAACCCATTTTAAAAAAAAAGAAAAATTCAAGGGTAAAAAAGGGTGAATACAGAGGATTTTCTCAATAATAATGCATCGATAAAATGTATTTTAAATCTTAAGACATCAACATAAAGGTGATAGAAAACCCAAAATAATAAAGTTAATCATTTCAATAACTAGCCATTATTCAATACTAGAAACCTACATCACAACTTAGACTCCTTTGTTGATGGTAGAGACTTGATTTGATGTTAGTGTCCACAACTATAAAAGCATAATTTTAAAAAAAATGATAACTAATCCATAATGCTTATCCTACACACTTATTGATAATCTAACTCAGATTTGCTTGTGCATAATAAAATAATCAAAATATCATTTTTATTCAGTATTGAAATAAATAGAACATATTTAAAATTTGGTACTTACTATATGTAGAATATCTTAGTTTTACAATTCATAATATTCATTCATCTAATTTTTAAATTATTAGACTGCTATAAAGTAGTTTATCATCCTTCTATTATAGTCTCTTTATGTATCTTATCCTAATCCCTAATAATAGTAAAATTAGTTTTAAATAGGTTCTTAGGTAATGTATTCCATGGATATCTCATCTTGAACATTCTCGCCTTTTAATAAAATATCACTTCCATACATGAAGCTAGAACTATTTTCCCCTTGTCAATTATTTAGATGTTAGTCCAAAAATCCATGAAATGTAGAAAATACAAAAAACTACAAAAACATTGTAAACTACAAAACAAGAATCATGAAATCCTTCAAAAATAAAAAATCCAAAAAATTTATATAAAGCCACTAAAACTCAACATACTAGTTTGAAATATTTTAATAAGTTTGGATTAAATCCTTAATCATTTTCAAGCTAGATAATTGTCACTTCATCAGGTCCATCATTCTCAAGTACACTCCATTTCATACATCATTGTCAAGGTCACAATGAAGCTATTAGTAGCATCACTCTTAACATATGGATTTCAGATTAATGACTAACAAAATGCTCTCAATTGATTTTAAATTTTATGTTTTTGTGTATGTATGCATGTTACTTACTTTTTTGTATGTTTTTCTTTGTGTGGATAAACAAATAATATATGACAACAATGATATCATGGTTTTCCATCACATGGTGTATTTTTTCACCAATTTATTAGATCATGAGTCAATAATTATATGCATTAAAATAATGTTATCTTGTTCTTCCATATAATAATGTATTATATTAGAAATAAGGTTGCTCAAACCATTTGGAAATATGTGTAATATTATGACCAGACCCATCCATCATCATATCTATCAATATGATTAAATCAAAATCCTCCTCCATAGTAAACTATCCAATTGTTCACTACCAAGTGTACATTTATGCATCCTCTCATCCTTTTCCATTTATTTTATCAATATATTTTAACTACCCATTGTGCTTGTCAATCCAAATCAACATTAATCCAATCACCATTCCTTTTTGTACTTCCTCTGACACACCCTATTTTTCTTATCCTATTTGACCAATACTAATCCTATATAACCATATCATCCATGACATTTCTTATCACCACCCTCTTCATCACTTCTATTTTCGACATTTGGTTGATCACAATATCATCCACTTTTTCATTCCCCAATCTTACTTTATTACATCTCTTTCCAATCCTTTTCTTGTCCACATCCCTCCCTTTCATGTCCTTGCTCATCCTCGATCATCATCTACATACCATATTATCCTTGGTCTACATTGGTTATCTTTTAGGAACTTTCACCCTCTCTCATATACTTCATCATACCATTCCCCTTTACAACAACTAACATTTCATTACATATACTTTCCCTAACACAAATCCTTCTTCTCTATTCTAGGCATATTTTTAACCTTGTATTTTGAATTTTTATTCACTCTCACAAGGATTCTAGTAGTTAAATATGTTAGTGTAGGTTTTTATTTTTCCCTATTATTTAATTAGGGAATATTATATATTTGTGCATACATGGAGTTTTCCTACATTCATGGGATAGGCTAGCTTATGTGGAGATTGTGTGTCATATTTGTGTCATACGAATGTCATAAGTAACTCCTTTGACCAGCTATTCTGGGTATGGGAGTTAATTCTCTATTCTAAGCACCTTGTCATCACCTTTTGTGGAGGAGTCTATTCTTGGGGTGCTTTGACCACCATTTGTGGAGGAGTTACTTACTAGCTCTCCTATATGTATTCTTCACTTTGGCTATCTTACGTTAATCAAATATTAGGTTTTGCTCTTATTTGTCTTTTAAAAATTATCTCTTTTAGTGTTTTCACTTTGCTTTAGCTTCTTTGTGCTATGCACCAGCTTTATCTCATGTGATCACTTAACCATTGCATTTGTGTTATTTGGACCCTGGCAACAACTCTGATATGGTATCAGAGCCACCCCAATAATCATGTGTCTGGTTATGCTATTAGTTTATTTTGAAAATGTGAGGAGTGGAGTTCTCTTTACATTCTTTTTCTTATTTCCAGATCTGATTTGAAAAAGCCTTTCAATATCATTTCTTGTGTTGCATTTATCTTTCCTGTGGATTGCCTTTGTGGTATTGTTTTTTGTTGGTTTGGTTGTGTTTCTCATTATTTGTCAGGACAAATCCATTTGTTGGTTACCAAGGAGGTTTCAACGGCTCATTTTCTAAGTTTCTCAGATGTGTGAAGGATCTCCATGGCTCTTCCAACATCCTACAGACCAATAGAAAACTCAGATCACGTTTTTTGCTCTCTGGTGGAAGTTGGTAGCCCATAATTTCCATTTTAGCCCTAAAATGGAGTAAAAAGACACTTTGACCAGTTGCAAACCCTTGGAAAGAGTTTTTTTGGCCTCTACATGTAGCTTTAGATTTGTGGGAGGCATTTTTTAAGGCTTTGACTGAAAAATGTCCCTTCAGCGACATTTTTGTATCAGGGGTCATTAAAACCCTTGGCATTTTAGTTTGGCTTTGGATAGCAGAAAAAGGAGGCATTGGAGTTGTTTTGTCTTCACCAAGCTACTGCATGGAAATTTGCACAGTCTTTTTGCTTATGCTCAGTCAAAACAGCAAACAAAAAGACCAAACCCTCAAAAATGGCACCCTTTTTCATTTCGGCGCTCCATGTGGGCCCTCACATAGCCTTTATTTGGTAAAATCTGCCTTTGGTTCTTAAATTTTTAGTCAAATTTTCCTTTTTCAAATCTTAAATCAGTCAATTTGGTTAAAAAATGAAGATTTAAGGCTATATTTTACATTGTGGGCAATTTGGGGTTTTTTAAATTTTAAGTTTGAGTTTTCGCCTGTCGAAGACGAAGGGTGAGGCCCGGGTTGGAAGGAGGCCAATTCTCCCTCACAAAGACCTCTTTTGGATTCCTCACTCCATGTTGAGTCCAAAGAGTGGTTGAAAAGCTACTTTCTCTCTCAAAATAGGCATTTTTTTAATGTTTTAGTGCTATTTTTTGCAAAATTACTAGTTTATGGGAAATTAAAACTTTAAAATCTTGAAAATGGTAGGTCAGATTCGAGTGCCATATTTTAAAAAAGTAATTAGTTTTCAATTTTCCACAACTTAGGCTAGATAATTGTCAAAAATGCACTACTTTATAAAGTGCCAAAAATTTGGGTCTCTCGGGACGCATTTTCGGCTGGGTCCGACATCCTATTTGCTTGGGTTATTAACTTGACTTGAAAAAATTGCTCTAAGATGCATTTTCAGCTATGTTAAGTGTCGTTTGAGTGTGCACTTGCATATTCAGGGGGGGCTCAACATTTTAGGGGGGTGTGATTACTTTTTAGCACTTGCAATCTTTGCTTTCATTCTCCTTTCTACATAATTTCACAACTTGAAATCAACACAACTTCACCTAAATTCAACTTAAAATGGATTATTTTCAAATTGAACTCCTAACACCATTCAAATATCATGAATGAAAGGTTAAAATGTCAATCATTCTTAGAAGCAAAGGGTTGTATAGGATCACCATGGGCATTGAAGTAGAACCCAGCACTAATACTAAAAAGGCCAAGTGGTACAACCGTAGTGATGAAGCCTATGGATTATTGAGCTTTTCCATGTCTCTAGAACTTCTCTTTCATTTATAAACCTACAAGACTCCCAAAGACATGTGGGACACCCTAGCAACCTTATTTGGGAAGCTTGATGAGATGAGAGGTCATGAGCTTGAAAACGAAATCATAAGTCTAAGTCTTAGAAACTTTGACACCCTACATAAATTATTCACTAAGTTTAAGGCCCTTAGATTGTATTTGAAATAATGTGGGATATAGAAGAAAGATGATCAACTCATCCTTTTTATTCTCATAAAGTTAGGTCCAAGCTATTCAGTCTTTGTCTCCACTTTCCATGCCACAAAAAGTGCCCTTGGCACTACATAGAAAATGCCTTCTTTGGATTCATTCATTACCGAATTGACTAGGGAGAAAGATAAGCTAATTCAAATGGGCAAAATGAAGTCTACTCAACCCCAAGATTTGATAGCTGGAAATGGTAAAGAAAAGACTTCAACAAAGGAGAAGAAGAAAAAGAACAAGGACCACGAGAAGAAGAAAGAAAACAACAATCTTGCCAAAAACAACTCTGATTCTTCCTCCTCCAATGCTAAACCTAAGAGGGAGAAGGTTAAGTGTGCCTATTTTAAGAAGATAGGGCATGATGAACACAAATGCATGAAGAAACAAATAGATCACCCAACTCATCTTCTAGAGAAGCACAACATAGGTGTTCCTGAGTCCATCAAGCAAAATTCATCTACCCAAGATTCTACTAAGGCAAAAGGAAAGGGTAAGGAGAAAGAAAAGGTCAAGGCCCTTGTAGCTACAACAACTTCTACATCTTTATGGGTCATTGACTCGGGTGCTTCTCACCACATGGGCTCTTCCCTAGTTGAGTTTTCATCTTTAGAGCGTTGTAGGATGACTTCAATTAGTTTGGGTGATGACACATTAGTTTTCATTTCAAGGAGAGGGTCAGTTGAAATGGAAGGAAAAACATTCAGCAATGTTCTAAGTGTTCCTTCTCTTTCAACTAATCTCCTATCAGTGTACCGAATCACTCACATTGGTCGGGGCATGAGAGTTGAGTTTTCACTAGATTCAGTGGCTATCATGGAGTTGCATAGTGATACTATAGTGGCAGTGGGTAGGGAAAATCACCAAGCAAGGTTATACACCTTCTCACATTTTACACCTAATTCTTCTCTAACAGCATTGCTGACTCATTCAGATGGAATTAGCAAATTATGGCATGAGTGGTTTGGCCACCTTAACTACTGCTATATTGAGCAACTTTGCAAGCATGACATGGTCATTAGCTTGCCTCGTGTCCAATTCTCAAAAGGACTTTGCGAGGGGTGCTCCCTTGGGAATCATCCCAAAGAAAAATTTGACAAAGGCAAAGCTTGGAGGGCTTCACAACCTTTGGAGTTAGTCCACGGTGATGTATCGGGACCCTTTCCCAAACCATCTTTCACAAGGGCCAAGTACATCCTCACATTCATTGATGATTTCTCTAGGTACACTTAGATATATTTTCTCAAACAAAAGTCTGAAGTGTTTAAAAATTTTCTAGACTTCAAAGCTCTTGTTGAGAAACAGAGTGAGAAATCCATCAAGGTTCTTCGAGCTGATAATGGAGGGGAGTATGTCAGCAACAGGTTTGAGCAATTTTGCACCATAGAGGGGATTAATTTATAGCACACAGTCACTTACAGTCCTTCACAAAATGGGGCTATAGAATTCAAAAATAGGTTCTTGAAAGAGATGGGTAGCTGTATGATTCACTCCAAATCCTTAGCACCATAGTACCAGGCTAAAGCCATCAATTGTGCTTACTACATTCAAAACAGGGTTCCTCACAAAGCTTTAAAATGGATAGCACCCTTTGAAGCTTGGCATAAAAGGAAACCTGATGTTGAGCACCTTAGGGTTTTTGGATCCCTAGCCATGGCCTGCATATTGAAGAAGAAATGCAAAGCTATGGAACGTCAGTCCAAGCCTTGCATCTTTGTAGTATTATATTAAACAAAACACAAAGAGTAAATGAGATTGAGAATAACAGAGAACTTATTCAACAAGTTCAACCAAGCATGGAGGCCTATTAAATAGGCAAACAAATGAAATACCTGTGAAGCATGAGACGGGTATAAGAAAACTAACCTACGTCAGCTTGCATGAAATAGCAAACACCGAACAAACAACTAACCTCTTAACCAAAGTGGTTAAGGCAAGTAACCAACATAAATTACCTTAGTAAATAAACTAAGGTAAATACAATAATATGCTAACACCCTCCCTTAATGACTAAACCAGAAACAAGACCAAGTTTATCTCTAAATTTTATGAACTTGTCTATACCAAATGGTTTGGCCATTATATCAGCTGGCTGCTCTACAGTGGGGCAGTAGAAGAGACTGATGTCTTCATTTGTAACCAAATGTCAGATGTAATGATGGTGAACCTCAATGTGTTTAGTCATGGCATGAAATACTGGATTATTCACCATCTTCAAAACACTTTGGTTGTCACAAAAAAATGGAGTAGGCTTTGATGACTCAAACTGAAGATCCTCCAAAATTTTCTTTATCCACATGGTTTCACAACCTACACTGACCAAAACTTTATACTCTGCTTCTATTGAAGATAATGCCACTGTAGTTTTTAGTTTGCTCTATCATGAGAAAACTTCTGAACCAAAAGTGAAAACATACCCTATTGTAGATTTTCTTGAATCAACTGAACCTGCCCAATCAAAATCAGAATATCCTAAAAGTTCAAAATCTACATACTTCTTATACAGTATGCCAAAGTCAAGAGTACCTTTGACATATCTTAATACTCATTTTGTAGCTAACCAATGGAATTCCTGTGGTTTAGACATTAAGCGAGATAGAAAACTCACTGCAAAACAAATATCCAGTCTGGTGGTAGTGAGGTAAATGAGACTACCCACTAGTTGCTGATACACTTTTTCATTGACCGGAGGTGAATCAGTGTCTATTGAAATTTTAGCTCCTACTTTCATAGGTGTGTGAGTTGGATTACAATCCATCATTCTGAACCTTTCTAGCAATGAATTGGCATACTTATTCTGTGACATGAATACAATATTACCACTTTGCCAAAACTCAACACCTAAATAGTATTTCAGTAGTCCTAAGTTTGTCATGTCAAAAGTACAACAAACATCAGCTTTCATTTGCTGAATGAGACTAGTACTACTCCCAGTGATGGCTATATCATCAACATATATAATGAGAATCAAGATATCATCACCAGACACCTTTACATAGAGAATTGGTTCTAAGTTACACCTTTTGAAACCTGACTCCCTAAGATATGAGTCTATTTTTGTATACCAGGATCGAGGAGCCTGCTTGAGTCCATACAAGGACTTGATCAACCTGTAAACAAGATGTTCCTTACCAAAAACTTGGAAACCCTATGGCTGAACCATGTAGACTTCCTCCTCTAGATCTCCATTCAAGAAAGCACTCTTTACATCCATTTGGTGCACCTGCCATCCAAACTGAACAACAATAGCAATAAACAAACGAAAAGTTACCATCTTGGTGGTTAGAGAAAAAGTCTCCTCATAATCAACCCCTTCCTCTTGTGCATAATATTTTTCAACAAGTTTGGCTTTGTGTTTGTCCAAGGAACCATCTGCATTGTATTTTACCTTATAAATCCACTTACAACTAATGGATTTCTTTCCTAGTGGTAGTTCCATCAACTTCCAAGTCTTATTTTTCATCAAGGAATCATATTCCAATTGTATAGTTGATTCCCACTCAGACTTCCCTTTGGCCTCTGAAAAAGAATTAGGCTCAAATACTTGTGAAAGATCAGTTGTTAGAGCAAGATTGACATGCTCACCTCTATTACTAAACTTCTTTCCTGATCTCAGTCTTCTACCTTCCACACCTTGTGGCAAGTCTCCTTCTTTTAGTGCTTCAATTGTGGCAGTATACCACTTTGGCTTCTTTGGTTGTTCTAATGGAACCTCACAATGACCTGTATCAATTCCCTCCCTGGAATGTGATTCCACTAATGAACAAGAATCCTACTCACTTTTCACATTATAAGTAATAATAGAATCATTAGATAACAATGACTCAATATTTGAAACTTGACCAGTTCCTTTGAAGTATGGGATTTGTTCATTTACTATGACATCTCTATTTACCACGACTTTATTAGTAGAAACATCAAGTAATCTATAGGCCTTTGAATAATCACTGTATCCAACAAACATGTATGTTTTGCTTTTTGCATCAATTTTTTTTTCTCTTTTGACTAGGAATAACTATAAAAGCTACACAACCAAAAATTCTGAAATCACTTACATCTAGAGTTCTGTTGGAATAACGCATATTTAAGCTTACCTAGGGTTAATAGGGTAAATTATTTATTACCGAGGGTTAATTTTATTTACCTTGGTTAATTCATTTTATTGTCGAGAATTTCTCAACAATATATTTGTTTGTAGTATGAGAACACAAATAGTTTGTTTTCTCTATTTTCTAATAACTACAAATAGTTTGTTGTCGAGAAACAAACTATTTGTATTATATATACTTTACATTATATGAGAAATGAATGAGAGATTATTGAGAGAATTTAGATAATTTTTTGGATTATCAGCTATTTTTTAGGTGTGAGAAATTTATTTATTCTCTGGAAATATTTGCAGGTTATTTGTTGTGGGTTCTTTCTCCTGGATTGATCCTGTGGATCCTGTGTATCCCCTGCTAATTATTTCATGGTATCAGAGCTTGGAGTTCCAATTGAATATAATCTTCCCTGAAATTTTTCATTTGTTAAAACATTCAAAAACATTATTTTATTGATGTGTTATAGATATTTTTTATTCTCTCAAAATCTGGTTCTTGTTTACACATTTTTTTAGAAAATTATTTACTTTATGCTCATTAAATGACCGTAAAGATTTCCAAAATCAGATTTTTTTTCATAGGGGTGTAGGAAATCAAGTCAAGAATCCATTTATATTCTAATTTTCTCATTTGGATCAGGACATACAGCTCTTTCATTCAAAAACTTTCTGACTGGTCCCTGTTGGCAGACTGTTGGCAGACTGCAGTACCTGTCCGTTTTTCTGATGTGGCAGATCGTACGATTGAATTTTTGGGAATATGAGACCTGTTAATGAAATTTTACTATTATATATTTCTATCCATATAAATTTTGATGAATTTGGATCAGGGTGTACAACATTTTGGAAGCCAACAACAGGAATTTAAAAACTATTTTTTTGTCTGCAGTATAGCCGTACAGATTTCTCATTTTTGAACGCCTTATTCTATATAAAATAAAAATATGAAAATTTAATGTGATAGAAGACATCCAAATATTTCATTTAATTCTAATAAGGATAGATTTGGACCAGGAGGTACATTCCATTTGGTAGATCCAGTGGAGCCATTCTGCATTGCTGAAAGGTGTTTTTCCTTGGCTGTGTTTACAAATTTTCTCAAATATTTCCCTGACCACCACGCCTTGCTGGAAAAAGAGTTTATTTTTGATAAAGCCAAATATTATTCAGATTTTATCTCACACGTGTGAGTCATTTTTGGATTTTTTTAATTATTTTTTTTAATTTTTAGTGGTTTAAATGCAAGTCTCTAGCTTTGAAAGTTTAAATTTGACTTTGCTAAAGCGGCTAGAGATATTTTGTTAAAAATTTGTAGGGAGGAGGTCTTGGAGTCAAATCCCCCTACATTTTTTTTGCATAAATCCAATTTTTAATTTTTTATAAGCCAAAGCTAAATTTTTTTTTGTTGGGAGACATTAAATTGTAACGGGAGGGGTGTTTTTTGAGGAAAAATGAATGTCTAGATTGTTCTTGTCAACTTCATCATCTTCCTCGGGAATGGAATCTCGATTGTTTGAACCTATAAATTTTAAAAATTACCATGTTTGGAAGCCAAAATTTCAACAACTCTTTCAATTAAAAGGCTTATGGATAATTTTTTCTGAAACAACACCTACAACATTCACGAATGAAAAAGACAAATATGCATATGGTTGTAAGCAGGATGAGGCTCTTGGATTGATTTGCCTCAACGTCTCAGATAATCTTCAATTTCACATTGTAGATGCTACTATGCCAAAAGAGGTATGGGAAAAATTTAAAAACCTATTTGGCAAAGTTAATTAGTTTAAAATTTTGCAATTAGATGTAGAATTGAGTACTCTCTCTCCATCAGATTTCCCTTCAATTGATGAATTCTTGGCAAAATTCAAATTAATAAGGTCACAATTGAAAGCTGGTGACAAGGATAAAAGTGATCAGAAGTGCATTTTCATGATTTTGTCAAAGTTGAAAGGACCATATAGTGTTTTTTCCTCTGCTTTTTATACTATGATGGATACATTAGGTGATGAATTCAAATGGCCTTCCTTTGAAATTTTTTGTGAAAGATTGACTAGGGAGCAAACAAAATTAATGGCCTTAGATGCTCTACCTGGTCCTAGTCATGCTCTAGTTGCTAATTCTTCTAAAAGAAAACCTTCACCTAAGTCTAAAAAGCAAGCACCTTCAAATAACCCTCCAGAGTCCACCACCCAAACACCTCATCATTCTAAATCTACTAAGACCAAAAAGTCCTTTAAGCAAAAGAAGAAAACATTTGGTCCATGTAATTTTTGTGGTGGTCCTAATCATGATGAAAGTAGATGTTTTAAGAAGATGGAAGCATTAGAGGCAGCAGTCAGACAACACAAAATTTCTATTCCGTCTCCATCACCTTCTACTTCTACAGGAAAAGGGAAAGCACTTTCAGCCAGGGCTATATCTTCATGTCATGATCAGTGGATTTTTGACTCAGGTGCTTCTCACCATCTCACACATTCTAAGGATCTATTGTCTTCTCTTACAGATTGTAGTACATCACATATTGTTATGGGTAACTCCTCACAGATTGAAGTTTTGGGATCTGGTACTGTTGATAAACAAGATGGATGCTTTAACAATGTATTACTTGTACCCCAAATCTCTTCTAATATTCTATCTGTATATCAAATATGTAATTTTGGTACTGGTAAAACTATGGAGTTTACTTCACATGATGTTGTAATAAGAGAATGTAATGATCCTAGTGAGATAGTTGCTATAGGTATAACAGACCATACTGCAAGACTCTATACTTTTGATAAGTTTGAGTCTCTTATGTCTTCTGGTTCTTCACTTATAGCACATGGTAATAATCTCAACAAATTGTGGCATGAGAGATTAGGACATTTGAGTTATGGATATATGCAACAAATGAGTACAAAACATCTTGTAAAAGGCCTTCCTAAGGTCTCATGTATTGATGGGGTGTGTCCTGGTTGTCTAGTTGGTAAATAGCACCAGGATCCATTTCCAGTTAGTAAGGCCACACGTGCAAATGCACCCTTAGAGTTGGTTCATAGTGATTTTATGACTTTTCCAACTAGTTCTTTTTCAGGGGCTAAATATGCACTCACATTCATTGATGATTTGACTCATAAAACCTGGGTATATTTTCTCAAGTTGAAAAGTGAAGTTTTTGAGACTTTTAAGGCCTTTAAAGCCTTTGTTGAAAAACAATCATCTCTTTCTCTTAAGAAGATATGCACTGACAATGGGGGGGAATATGATAGTAATGCTTTCTATGATTTTTGTATTGAGCATGGGATACAACACCAGTTCACTGTACCACACACTCCTCAACAAAATGGTGTAGCAGAGAGGAAGAATCGAACATTGAAAGAGATGGCTAATTGTATGATTCACTCTAAAAATTTGGGTCCACAATATTGGGTTGAAGTTGTAAATTGTGCAAATTACATTCAAAACTATATGCCTCACAAAGCTGTGCAAAATATGACACCCGAAGAAGCTTGGTTTGGGATCATGCCTAATATTTCAGATTTTTGCATCTTTGGGAGTCAAGCATGGGCATTCATTCTTGATGACAAACGTAAAGCATTAGAGAAGAAAATCGAACCACTCATTTTTGTTGGCTATTGTGAAGATGTAAAAGCCTACCATCTTTTTGATCC
This sequence comes from Torreya grandis, assembly GCA_037957365.1. Classification (NCBI taxonomy): domain Eukaryota; kingdom Viridiplantae; phylum Streptophyta; class Pinopsida; order Cupressales; family Taxaceae; genus Torreya; species Torreya grandis. The sequence goes on from JARHVA010002868.1 coordinate 1,494,038, forward strand.
TATCACACATGATGTGTTGTTTTGACGGGATGTTCAGGTTGATGAGCTACCCACTCCATAGGAGTGTACATCTAGTTCTTCTTCTCCCCCTCCTATTGAGGATAGTGAGGATTTTCTTTCTATTGATGATGATGATGATGATGTTGCACTTGTTTAGCCACCAAAGCCATCTTCTTCACCACCTTTGCCTAAGTGGGCAAAGAGCACTCTACAAGCAGCTAGTTCTTTTGTTGGTGATCCATCTAATTCTCGTTGCACTCGCTCACAGACATCTGATGTTGCTCTTTTGGGAAAAGTTTGTACAAATGATCTAGTGTTGTTTTATGAGGCTATTGGTATACCCAAGTGGGATGCTGCTATGTATGATGAGTATTCTTCATTGATGAAGAATGATACTTGGGATCTTGTCCCTCTTCCTAAGGGAAGAAAACTTGTAAAATGTAAATGGGTCTATAGGACCAAATATGCTACAGATGGATCAGTGGATAAATACAAGCTAGATTAGTAGCTAAGGGTTTTTCATAGGTTAAAGGGGTTGATTACTCTGAGACCTTTGCCCCTGTAGCTAAGATGGATTCTATTCGACTTGTACTCTCTCTTGCTCCTTCACATTCTTGGTTAGTTTTTTAGATGGATGTGAAGAGTGCTTTCTTGCATGGTGATCTCCATGAGGAGATCTATATGGAGCAGCCTCTAGGATTTGTGTAGGACTCATCATTAGTTTGTAGACTCTGTCTTTTTCTTTATGGCCTCAAACAAGCTCCTAGAGCTTGGTATGAGAAGATGGATAGTTTTATTTTTAGTTTTAGTTTTATTTGTTGAGTCAGATCACAATGTACACATCTTGAAGCAAGGTGAGGAGCTTGTCATTTTGGTTTTATATGTTGATGATCTCATCCTCACTGGCAGTTTAGATTCCTTGATACATGACATCAAGGACAAGTTGGCAGATAGGTTTGATATGACAGATCTGGGACTTCTACATTATTTTCTTGGTCTTCAAGTTTTTTAGTCTTTTGAGGGCATTTCTATTGGACATTAGAAGTATGCGATAGGTCTTCTTCATCGATTTGGCATGGCTAATTGTAACCCTACACCCACTCCATATCAGTCAGGTATTGTGTTGTCTACCACTTCTACGACTCCTCTTGTTGATTCCACTTTGTATAGGCAACTTGTAGGTAGTCTTTTATACCTGACTCATACCCATCCTAACATCACATTTGCTATGAAACTTGTCTCTCAGTTCTCACATGAGCCTCATGAGAGTCATTGGCAACCAGCCAAGCGTATTTTGTGCTACATTTAGGGCACCACTCACTTTGGTATACATTACACACCATAGATTTCTACATAGCTTGTTGGATACACTGACTCTGATTGGCCTGGTGATGTTGACACTTGCAAGTCCACTTGTGGATTTGATTTCACACTTAGTTCAGGTCCAGTTGCTTGGGCATGCAAAAAGAAGACTGCTATTGCATTGTCCTCTACTGAGGCTGAGTATCGAGGTGCTATCAAAGCTAGTCAGGAGACACTTTGGCTTCGACAGTTGCTTGGAGAGTTTGGCTTCACACAGCAGGGTCCTACTACTCTTTGGTGTGACAACCAAAGTGTGATTCCTATTTCACATAATCCTATTGAGCATCAGTGGACAAAACACATTGAGATTCACATGCACTTCATTCGAAATCTTATTCAAGATGGAGTTCTTTCTTTGGAGTTTGTGCCTATTGCTGAGTAGATTTCAGACATCTTCACTAAACCTTTGGCTTCTCCTCATTATCTTCAGTTGCAAGCGATGCTTGGGGTGAAGGAAGTTGTCCTTGGGGGGATTTCCCTTAAAGTCCTTCCTTTATTTTTCATATATTTTGATTGGTTTGTACATGGGTACCTTATCAGGCCTAGTAGCAAGGACCCATCTTTGTTTGTCATTCTCCCTATGTTTTGCTTAAGGGAGGGTGTTGGAATAATGCATATTTAAGATTACCTAGGGTTAATAGGGTAAGTTATTTATTACTGAGGGTTAATTTTATTTACCTCGGTTAATTCATTTTATTGTTGATTATTTCTCAACAATATATTTGTTTGTAGTATGAGAAAACAAATAGTTTGTTTTCTCTATTTTATAATCACTACAAATAGTTTATTGTTGTGAAACAAACTATTTGTATTATATATACTTTACATTATATGAGAAATGAATGAGAGATTATTGAGAGAATTTAGAGAATTTTGTGGATTATCACCTATTTTTTAGGTGTGAGAAATTTATTTATTCTCTGGAAATATTTGCAGGTTATTTGTTGTGGGTTCTTTCTCCTGGATTGATCCTGTGGATCCTGTGTATCTCCTGCTAATTCCTTCAAGTTTGACCTGACCAAGCCTCCTCTGGAGTCATATTCTCCAAAGCTTTTTTAGGACTTCTGTTGAGGATGTATATTGTTGTATTCACTACTTCTGCCCAATACCTGTATGGGATATTTTTGCTTTGGACCATACAGCGAGCCATGTCTATCACCGTCCTATTACGCCTTTCCACAACTCCATTTTTTTGTGGAGTGTAAGGTGTAGTTTATTGTCTGTGTATGCCTTCAGTGGCACAAAACTCCTTAAAGTATTTTGAGATGAACTCACCCCCATTATCCATTCTAAGAGATTTCACTGGCCATCCTACCTATTTTTCAACCATAGCTTTCCAAGTAAGATAGTTAGAAAAACAATAAGATTTCTTTACTAGAAAGTATACCCACTTTTTCCTATAGAAATCATCAACCAATAATAGGAAATAATGGACACCAAAAGGGGTAGGTGTTTGCATTGGACCATGCAAATTTGCATGTACCAGATCTAATACTCCCTTTGCTCTTGAAGCTTTACCAACATCAAATGATTGTCTAACTTGCTTCCCCAACTAACATCAAATACATACATGATGACTATGTTGAATAAGTGCTCTACTATTCTCAATCTCATTTACTCTCTATGTTTTGTTTAGTCTAATATTAGGATATTCGAATGGTGTTAAGGGGTGTCACCTTCTAGATCTGACCACTCATGAGTTGTTCATTGAGAGAAGTGTCCACTTTCAAAAGAGTCCTAAAGACTCAACACTTGGCACTTCTTCTCTCTCATCAGATCTACTTCTTCATGATGATTTCTTAGATTCAAATCAGCCACAACAGGTTCTTGAGCTAGAGACATCTTCTTCTTATTCAAGTTTAGATAGCGCAGATAGTGATGCAGGGTCATCCACCTCTAGTTAGTCAGAGGATGAGGAGTTAGCTCCTGACTTGCCCACTTCTGGGCCACTTTGGGCCAGACAAACACTTGAGAGTGCTAGCACTTGGGTAGGAGATCTCGTAGATGACAGACATATTAGGGGGGATTTTTAGAGAGATCCACATGCCTTCTTTACTTTAGTTTTAGATCCATAGACTTTTTGAGAGGCATCAGGGGTACCTGAGTGGGATAGTGCTATGCAGGAAGAATATTCTTCCTTAATCAAAAATCACACTTGGGATTTGATGTCACTTGCTAAGGGAAGGAAGATGGTTTGATGTAGGTGGATATATCGAACCAAGTTTGTAGCAGATGGGTCGGTTGATAAGTACAAGGCATGATTGGTTGCCAAGGGTTTCTCACAGGTGGCAGGCATTGACTACTCAAAGACCTTTGCACCCATTTCAAAGATGAATTCTATTTGACTCACCTTAGCTATTGCCACAGCTCATGGTTGGGATGTGCACCAGATGGATGTGAAGAGTGCCTTTCTTCATGGAGACCTAGAGGAGGAGATCTACATGGAGCAGCTGCCAAGATTTGTTCAAGATTCTTCCTTAGTATGCAGACTTAATAAATCTATCTATGGCCTCAAACATGCCCCTCGAGCATCATACGCTAAGATGGATTTCTTCCTTCTCACATCAGGTTTCACTAGGTGCCATTCTGACCCCAATGTCTACTTCTTGTGATAGGATGATTCGCTCCTAATTTTGGTTTTATATGTTGATGACCTTTTGATCACCGGGAGTTCTTCATCGGCTATTGCAGCAGTGAAGGCATCTCTCTAGGATAGATTTGACATGATAAACTTGGGTTTGTTACACTACTTCCTTGGTATCGAGATTTCACAGTCAAATTTAGGGACTTCTCTTGCATAACCTAAGTATGCTCTTGATTTATTGTCTCAGTTTCACATGGCTAATTGCAAGCCTTCTCTGACTCCCTTTCTATCAGGAGTCAAGCTTGAGTTTGACTGTTCTTCACCATTAGTTGATACCACTCGGTATCGACAACTTATTGGCAGTCTCATCTACTTGACTCACACCAGGCCTGACATATCATATATAGTGGGACTTGTCTCTAAATTTATGCAGGAACCTCATGAGCTACATTGGAAAGTAGCTAACAGGATCTTGTATTACATACAAGGTTCACATAGATATGGGATTCATTACAGATTTAGCATAGAGGTTGACTTGGTTGGATATAAAGATTCAGACTGGGCTGGCGATTCACAAACTCCCAAGTCCACTTCTGGGTACAGTTTCTCTCTAGGTTTTGGTCTTATCAGTTGGTCTAGCAAGAAGTAGAATACTATTGCTATATCATCCACAAAGGCAGAATATAGGGGAGTTGTTAATGTAGCTACTGAAGATATTTGGCTTCAAGGGATTCTTTTTGAGTTTGGCATTCCTATCAGGCAGTCCACCATCATTTATTGTGACAACTAGAGTACCATTAAGATTTGCAAAAATTTGATTCAGCACCAGTGGACCAAGCACATAGAGATTCACATACATTTCATTTGGGAGCTTATTCATAGTTAGGTCATTGATTTGATATTTTCTAGTCTTCAGAGAAGGTTACAGACATCTTCACCAAACCTTTCACTGAGAGCAAGTTCATTCATCTACGAGCTCTTCTTGGGGTGCGGTCCACATCTGTAGCACCATCATCTTCAGGGGGGCCCACTAGCCTCTCATTTATTTTATGTCTCTCTTGGGCGGGGGAGTTTTTTCTTATGGATTTTCTCCTTTTCTCTATCTTATGGGAGATTGCATTTGTACATGGGCACCTCATCAGGCCTAGTTGCTGGGACCCATTTTATATTTCCACACTGCCCACCTAAGCTACACTTATGGGGATGTTAGTGTAGGTTTTTATTTTTCCCTATTATTTAATTAGGGAATATTATATATTTGTGCATACATGGAGTTTTCCTACATTCGTGGGATAGTGTAATATCCCCAACCAATAGGGACTGTAGAAAGACAAAAGCCTTGATACACTATAATATCCCCAACCAATAGGGACTATAGAAAGACAAAAGCTCTGATACCACTGTAATATCCCCTATTTCCCTTGATTTTTGAAATTGAATATTTTTGACTATTTCTCTATATTTTGCCTTTTGATGTTTTTGCATGAATAAAGATGCGATTTTGCAAGATAAATTCAAAATAAACAAATAAACCACAATATAATCTCTTAACTGGCAAATCAATGATCTTATTTATTCATCCAGATGATTACAATAGATGTCCTCTATCATGTATATAAAATAATATTAAAATACAGTCTTAAAAACCTGAGTATTCTACAAACTGGGAAGTAAACCTGGATATGGTACATCTCGGCCTACTGTGTCAAAAACATAGTTGCCGACATCGGTTATACTGCCACTGTCAGTTTCCTAGTGTCGTTAACCTATTGACATTGGTATTAGATTGGCCGATGTCGGTCGCTGTCTGTCTCTGCCTATCGATGTCAGTCTCTGCACTTTTTTTGGATGAGTACAGATTCACACAGATCTGTACAGGCTTCGTAAGGCTGCCAATACAATATAGCACAACTTGAATGCTGCCACCTGATCTGAAGATCTCTATCTGTATAATTTTCTAAATCAAAAACTAATGAAAGAAATACTTGTAAACCTCTGTGATAACTTCTGTATGAAGCTATCTCTCAATTTGGCAATAGATCCACTGATATCTCACAACTTCTGAATCACACACAATGAAGAGTGGACGTTCTTCAATGCAAATGGAATCTTGGAACCCTTGGCTCAGTCTTCTCAAATGAATTCTTAGCAAAAATCAATAATCAATAATCTCATAATCTTTCAACTCTCTCCCATGAGAAACCCTTATACCCTCAAAAAGGTATGCTTTCCCTAATTAGGGTTTTCTTAAATTAGAATTAGGGTTTCTTAAATTAGAATTAGGGTTGCATAATTAAAATATGCTAAATAATTAATATTCAATTAAATCAATCAAATACTAATATCTCCCTCAATACATGTCTGATTGAGCCCAAACAAAAGCCAACTATAAAAATTTTGCTAAACGAAGCCAAGCCAAGCTCCATCAAGACCCTCTAACCATCCTATTAGCCTACGAGGGTCGCATAATAGGATAACCATCAACTCTGAAGATGTCAACTAAAATGGGGACATGACAATCCGCCCTTCCTGAAATTGCTTGCCCTCAAGCAATTGTTGAATGATAAACCCATCAATCCACCTGGATCCCAAATGTAGTCATGATCTACCCTGCTATCAATCAACGCAAACTCCATGCCATGTCTATCACAACTCTCATCCAATGGCATCACAGCATCCCAAGTACCAAGATAAGGATCCCAACATCTAATCCATGAACAAAAATCAACTGGTAACTCAAGTAAACTCCTCACTTGAATAATGTGAACAATACCAATTGATTGCATGCACCTATCTCCTGTACCTGCTATAATATTTGAATCTGGAGTGTGAATGCTAGACATACTCATATCATTATAAACATGTGACCCTTCTATAAAATAAATCTGAGTCCCTACCACATGTGCTAACTCCTGGACTGAACTCACCTCAAGACAAAGCTCATCCACCTGTCTCTCCTGTGTTGGTGCCAATGTGCACCCGGTAGCTCCCTCTATCTTGTCATGTCATATGAGCCTCTCCATCTGATGAAAAAACATATGTTTGAAGCTGCTACCCCATATTGCCTTAAGAATATTTGTCTTCCCACCAACATCAAAATGAACCTCCATGTCCTTGAGACGAAGAGTGACTTCCTCAAGTGAATAAAGCCACTTCATACCCAAGACTAAGTCTATATCCCCCATGTTCACCACATAATAATCAGCCTTGAACTCATAGTTGTTCAAGTGCAATGGGAGGTCTCTAATCATCTGCTCACACCTAAGAGTGTGACCATCAACCACCTTAACTCTAATGCCCTCAAAATCCTTAGTAGTGAGTCCACGCTTCTCCACAAATCTAGCATCTATAAAATTATGTGTGGCTCATGTATCAAGAAGGGTGATGACCCTCTATCTTGCCAAAACTCCATGGAGTCTGAATGAATCATCTGACTGAATGCTGGATAGGTGTGCCTCCTGTATGTGAAGCTCTAAATCTACCTCTGCCTTAGGCTCTGAAGCCTCTACCTCCTCAGAACTATCCTCCTATTCAGAATCCTCTAATTTTAAATCCTCATAAAAATCCCACATCACACGATTTGCCTTGCCCTTAGGCCTCAAAGGGCAATCATGATTAGCATCATAGGGACATTTGTAGTAGAAGCAAAGCTTCTTCTTGCGTAGATCATTAAGAGCCTCTAGATCCAAAGGTGGTGCTGCTGGATTTGCCTTCGAATCATTCTTAACACTTGATTTATCTATGTTAAAATCCAATCTCTCTCTATTACTGTTGAAGCCCATATTGTCCCTCTATGAAGAATTACCTCCTGAGTTAGATTTACTGGATGGGGCTGCCATCTCCATACTTCGTGCCTTATTCATAGCTTCTTGTAATGAAGGAGGATCACAGGCTTTTATCCAACCTCTCAATGATTCTGTCAATCCCTCCATGAAGAGAACTACCAGCCTACGCTCTAAAATATTTGGTACCATGATTGCCAATCTCTAAAAATCACCAATGAAGGACTCCAAGTTGCTTGTTTGTTTCAACTATGCCAAATCTCAAAATTAAACTTCAAGATATTTCCTATCAAACCTCTCAACCAACCTATCCACAAAGTCCTGGTACTCTATCACCTGGTTATGCTGAAGTGTTACCATACCATGGTACCACCAATCATGTGCTACTCCATCCAAGTGCAAAGTGGCGTATTTGATGGCCTCTATCTCTGTCATTAGCCTTAATGCCAAGAATGTGTCAAGCTTATGAACCCAAGCTTGAGCTGTCATCTTGCCGCTGCCATCAAAAGTAGTCAAAGAAAGCTTGCCAGTAGCCTTCTTCAGCTCACTATGTTGACCTCTAGGCCTCCTGTCCTATCTAACCAATCTGTAGTGCTCTCTCCTCTGATTAACAAAATGATCAAAGGACATCCTATCCCAAACCTGAGGAGCTAATAAGTCCCACTCATCATTTTCAGCCATGAGAACATCTGCAAATAGGGAATCTCCTGCCTCCTCCTCTCCTGGAGCCTCTAGTTCCTCTTGAACAAACGTAGGGCGTGTAGGTTTGTTAGCTATTCTAGAGTAGGTTAGCTATGGTCTCTGATTAACAGTAACACTCCTATTATATCCTTGTTCCCCATTCTATCTAAAAAGTGGGTTCATCCTCTCTACCATAGTAGTGAGTGCCTATATTTCCTGATTCATCTACTGCTGCCCTGTCATCATAACACAGTGGAATTCTTTGGTGTCCTGATCATCATCATACCTATGGCCCCTAGGTGGGCTACCCTCACATCTATCACTCATGATGATCGGTGGCTGCTCTGACACCTGGGTACCTTCAAGCAAGGCTCTACTGTGTGTGTTATACCTATGTGGTCCTAACTCTTGTGGCTGCATGAGATTGCTAAACCCTCAGGATGGTAGGAATTTGGCTCTGATACCACTGTAATATCTCCACCCAATAGGGAATGTAGAAAGACAAAAGCCTTGATACCACTGTAATATCCCCAACCAATAGGGACTGTAGAAAGACAAAAGCTCTGATACCATTGTAATATCCCCTGTTTCCCTTAATTTTTGAAATTGAATATTTTTTGACTATTTCTCTGTATTTTGCCTTTTGATGTTTTCGTATGAATAAAGATGTGATTTTTCAAGATAAATTCAAAATAAACAAATAAACCACAGTATAATCTCTTAACTGGCAAATCAATGATCTTATTTATTCATCCAAATGATTACAATAGATGTCCTCTATCATGCACATAAAATAATATTAAAATACAGTCTTAAAAACTTGAGTATTCTACAAACTGGGAAGTAAACCTAGATCTGGTACATCTCAGCCTGCTGTGTCAAAAACACAGTCACCAATGTTAGTTATACTGCCACCATCAGTTTCTTGGTGTCGTTAACCTGTCGACGTTGGTATTAGATCGGTCAATGTTGGCCGTTGTCTATCTCTGCCTGTCGATGTCGGTCTTTGCACTTTCCATGAATGCGTACAGATTCACACAGATTGTATGGGCTTCGTAAGGCCACCAATATAATATAGCACAACCTGAATGCTACCACCTGATATGATGATCTCTATCTATATAATTTTCTAAATCAAAAACTAATGAAAGAAATACCTGTAAACCTCTGTGATAACTTTTGTATGAAGTTATCTCTCAATTTGGCAATAGATCAGCTGATATCTCACAGCTTCTAAATCACACACAATGAAGAGTGGATGCTCTTTAATGCAAATGGAATCCTAGAACCCTTGGCTCAGTCTTCTCAAATGAATTCTTAGCAAAAATCAATAATTAATAATCTCATAATCTTTCAATTCTCTCCTATGAGAAACCCTTATACCCTCAAAAAAGTATGCTTGCCCTAATTAGGGTTTTCTTAAATTAGAATTAGGGTTGTATAATTAAAATATGCTAAATAATTAATATTTAATTAAATCAACCAAATATTAATATGTCCCTCAATACATGTCTGATTGAGCCCAAACGAAAGCCAATTGTAAAAATTTTGCTAAATGAAGCCAAGCCAAGCTCCATCAAGACCCTCTAACCATCCTATCAGCCTATTAGGGTCACATAATAGGCTAACCATCAACTCTAAAGATGTCAACTAAAAAGGGGACATGACAGATAGGCTAGCTTATGTGGAGATTATGTGTCATAAGGTGTCATAAGAATGTCATAAGTAACTCCTTTGACCGGCTATTTTGGGTATCGGAGTTAATTCTCTTTTCTTAGCACCTTGTCACCACATTTTGTGGAGGAGTTACTTACTAGCTCTCCTATATGTATTCTTCACTTTGGCCATCTTACCTTAATCGAATATTGGGTTTTGCTCCTATTTGTCTTTTGAAAATTATCTCTTTTAGTGTTTTCACTTTTCTTTAGCTTATTTTTGGTGTGCACAATCTTTGTTTCATGTGATCACTTGACCATTGCATTCACGTTATTCAGACCCTGGCAACAACTCTGATAAAATCCATACTAGATATGTAAGTTTCATTCCATCTCTATGTTTCACATTATTTCTTATTCATTTTACCATTTTAACTTGATTTAGTCTCCATGATGAATAAATTTACTTCTTCCCCGAAGAATCTCCTTTAAGGACATTTATCCTTTGAAAAGACTTAAACAATTTCCATTTTCTTCTTGTATAAGTAAGCACTTGTACTCATAACTACATGCTCATCCCATCCTTCAAAGCCATACCCAAACCACCAATAATAAGCTCATTCATCCTTGATATTTTATTCATCATCCTTATCCTCATCATATTGTTCCTCATCATTCTTCATCAACATTAGCATCAAATTTTATCTAGTTTGCAAATAAAATTTGTCTAGAAATAATCAAGTTCATATGTGATTTTATATACATTCTCATGTGCACAACATAATGACCCATTCCTTCCACTCTTTTAATTTAATGTAAAAAATATAAATAACTTGGTTACATGACAAACATCTTATAATTTATTCTCAATGTTTCTTCCTTCTTAGCTAATTCATATATGTTTTACCTGGGGATAACTTCTTGTCATTATATATTTTGAACCACCATCCCTTATATTCTAAGCTCTTATTGATCATTATACCTCATTTTTTAACTTAGGAATTTATAAGAGGAATGCATTTTTCAACCAAATATTGATATGTAGTGACCATTATTCACCCTTATGTGTTTTGCCTCCCTTTTTTCCTCTTTGCTGAGGAAACCCACTATCCCATTACTCCCCTTACATCAACACTAATTTACATAGCTTTATTAATTGAAACATCAACCCACATACTATTACAATTGGAAATAATTATTTTATTTAAACCTATCATTTTGTGTTCACTCCATAACTCTCCCTCAATACATATTCACAAAGTCCAAGTGGACATCATATGACAACCTATCAAAACATTATTATCCCTCAATAGGATCCATCATCCTTAATTCATGACATCAGGTAAATTATTGATATATAATTATAATTAAATATAAGGTAATAAATTTTGAATCAATCCATCCATGTAATAAATGATATAGACTGTTCTAAAATCCATGATCATAGCGTTTCAATGGGATATATATTTCACCAATCTTCTTCTTTGAATATATTATTTATTGGGGCATAATTAGAGCATGTAGATTACTTGACGATATATAATTCTCAATTTACCTCCTCCCATATAACACTTCTTGGGCAAAATAATCTATATAATTAAATCAACAAATACAAGCATTAGATCCTATGAGTTACTCTTATCAACCTATAACATCATCATCTGGATCTCCACTTACCCATCTTCATCTTCACCATAATCATTATCCTCCCTCATTATATACATCCCTAAAAGGATAATTACATTGGCCTGAGGTCCGTTCAAGCTATGTAGGAAATGTTTAGTCACATGGGGTTTTTCAGGTCAGGTTGGCCATTCCCATGACCCCACTTTTTCCCCGTTTTGCTCCTTCTTGTCATTTCATCTCCTTGTAGTCAAAACTTTGGTATTAAAAAAAACATATTGGATCAACACATCATATTTGCATTTATTATATTAATTATTTCTATCATGATCATCAAGTCTTGCATTCAAAACCCTTATTATTCATCACTCACCTTATTATAATTTTTTATCTCTTTAATATCCCATATGTTTCCTTTATTATACATTCCATATTGAGGGTGCATCATCTCCAAATAAATTTTCACCTTATTTCATCATTGTTTGACCTTTATCACATGACTAGGGGCATCCTTAGTTACATATACTTATTTAAAAATTTATTTCTTCTTATCATCGTGACACCCTTTTAAAGAGAGGCAAAATGTATACACCTAGAATTAGAGAATTCATATAAGTTATAATATTCCCACTAAATCATAGTAGTATAATTCAAACCCTTAGTCTAACATCTATTCATCAACTAAAATCTCTAAACCTTGATCCCTCTTCCCCATATACTATTAATTCATTATTTCATAACCATACTAAATCATATAACATTAACATCTTATATGATTAGTTAATTAATCCTAATTAATTAACGAATCATCTCATAGTAATAAGTTCCATGTATTTTAAATTTCCATAATTTTTAAAGTCCAATAAATACAAATGTTGGCTCAATCCTCCTAACATTTCACTAATCCAATTTAATAACCTGTCAAATACTCCAAAGTCTTTACCCATTTAATTTAACAATCCACTAAATCCTCCAAAGTATCAACCTATTCAATTTAATAATCTAATAAATGCTCCAAAGTCTCCACCCATATAATTTAATAATCCTTTAAGTATTCTATATTCCAAAAATCCTTGAAAGCCTCCATCAACCACAATTTAATAATTTTAGATCCTCTAAAGTTTGAATTCCTCAAAACCACCAACCAAATAAAATAAACCCACTAATTATCGACCATTGATCATGAATCAAGATCAACAGTACTCATTCATCTTAAAATTACATAAATCCAAGAATCCTCCCTTCATTCAAACAAGGCTAATTAGGCTAACTATGTTTTTCCCAATCATCATCTGTCATTATAATTATACATTGGTAGCTTGATATTAAGTTATCCTACTATACAATAGGTACAAGCTATTGACATTCTATAAAAAACTTGTGCAATTATTGATAAACAATGATTTGGTTAATTGGAGCACATCCAAGTCATCAAAGGAGAAGATATTTGTTGGCTAGTAAGATGAAATTTTGTATCATTATTATTTTATCTATATCCAAGGTTATATGATGATTATATAATAGAGAGTCAATTTTGATTGATTTATTTCAATTTTAAAGTTCTAAATTATAATTATTACATAGGCCTAGGAAGATTTAGTGGAAAAAGCCTAATATTTTCAATAATGTTTAGATTTGGTTCCCCACAAACTATGTATTGTAGACTAGAAACTCTATTATCTCATTTCACTTAAGGAAAATTTTCATGCAGTGAAATCAAAAAATAATAATAGATATCTATGTATTGATGGTTTCCATTGTTAATTTATATATATACTTGGCACTTTTTAGGTGTTGAATTACTGTAATTTTATAAAGTATCCCTAAGAAACAAATCATTAGGCTCTCTTATTCATAAATGAAACCTCAATTTAATCCATAATTCTAGTGACTTGAATCTTATTACTAGTTATCACACCATCACCCTTCTCATTTTTTTTAAAAAAATCATCACCAAGGCCCTTTCATTCTATCACCACCTTATGTTACCTAATGCCATCAAAATATAGAAAAAAATTACATTTAGAGTACATACATTCTTGATATTATTATTTCAAACTAAGAAGGAATATAATGGGATAAAACCTATCATTATAAAACCATATTCCTTAAAAACATTTGAGAAAGAATACAATCTAATTGAGTGGTCCTTTATTATTTCTATGATTAAAGATTTAGGTTTTGGCCAATTATGTATTTTGGTAGTGAAAGACTTATTTTATAAAGATTAAACTAGCCTCACTTTCAATGGGCACAAATACAATTCCTTTGGGATTTTCCTATCAATAATATAGGTTCACCCATTGGATCTAGCTTTAAATGTTTTTGTAGCCAAGATATATTCTTGCTCATAGAGTGGAATGAGGACTCATCAGGAGGTTTTTACTTCCTCATTTATCATCTTAGGTCATTGATGATGATACCTTTTTAAATATATCTGAAAAAGAAAAATCACTAAAATAGTATCTATATTGGCTTAACATAGTTTGTAAGGCCTTTATTTCTAGTAACCAATGGGATAAAACCAAATTTTATTAAATAGAGAATTTACCTATGCATTAATGGATTAAAAAAATTAACTTGAAGGGGTTACAAAAGGGAGAGAGATTTAAATTCTTTGGTATTAATTATATTTTCAATAGTCTCCTTCAAAGCGATGGAAATATTTAATTAAGAGAGTGGAGAAAAAGTTGCATATTGTATATCCAAAGCCCTCTTTTAGTCATTAAATTTTAGTTTTTATCACGTTTTTGGTGGCCACTTGTGTAATGTATTATTATTCCTATTAAGCTCCTTAAAAAGCCTCTAATGAAAAATTAGAAAATAATATCAAATATTCTCTTTGGGTCTATGATAAGAAAACTTAAGTGTATCATGGGGTTGCTTGGGATATTTGTTACCATCCTCATCATGTGATTATATTGCATGGAATTGATGCCCTATGTCATACTTAATATTGTGTATGTAACCTCCATGTGGATATAGAAGGAATAAAGGTGGATTTTAGATACTCACATTAAAAAATACACTCCATGTCTCATTCACCAAATCATGAGTATGTTTTCATTAATTTTAGACAAGTTAAATAGGTTTTGGATTTTAAATATTTGCCTAAGACTTGGCTCACCATATTTAATAAAGTTTTTAATTCTAATCTCACTAAATTAATTTGATGTATGGTTAATCATGGAATTCCTATTATGGAACACATTTTACACAATATAATTACTCAACCTAAGTGTCTATCTTGTTCAAGATCCAAGTATTTAAAACACCTCTTCTAGACTTTCCAAAAAGTTCATACTTATTATAATTGGTTTCATGACATTTTCCAAACTTTCCACCCATAAATTTTCTCTTGGTTTATAGTTTTTTATAGGATAATGGTCAATAGATGTCTTATCTTATTTCTCTTTGAATCTTCTTCAGATCTATAATTTTAGTTAAGATATAAAAGTATAGGCATTCACCTATTTTTAATAATGAAGAATAATCTTTTGAGTTTTCTATTAATGACAAGATAATTGCTATCTTTTAATATTTTATGCAAATTCAAGCTCATACATAGAAAGTGTCACTCAAATTTCAACACATAAATGAGTTTATTAACCATTGGGATAGTGATCCTTAAACTATGAATCACATTTCCAAGGACAATCTAGTTCATGGTGATAATGATCAATGGATGGCTTATATTATTTATGTTTGAAACTTCTTCAGACCTATAATTTTAGTTAAGATATGAAATTATAGGAATTAAGCTATGTTTAACAATGAAGAATCATCTTTTGAGTTCACTATTAATGAAAATAGAATTGTTATCTTTTAAGATGTTATGTAAATTTGAGAACATGCATAGAAAGGGTTATTTGAATTTCAACACCTAAATGACTTTCTTAACCATAGAGATACAAATATTGTATTATTGGTTATTAATCCTAGGTGTCAAACTTAGGTGTCTAGAATTTTATCTTATTCAATAAGCTTTCCATTCCTATAGGAATTGGAAGAGTCATTTGGAAGGTGAAATGAATAGTATTTCTTAGTCTATTTATTTTAATGTTTGCTCTCTTTTTCATTGAATCATGAAATAGAATTTCATTTACATTTTGTATGAAATCTAACCTATCATTGGTATCAGAGCTTGGAATTTTAATAAGTTAATTTGAATTATTTCATTATCTCTCCTTTAATTCAATGATACAACTTGAATAACTTTGAGCTTACTCAATAAAATGTTTTTCTCTGTTATTCTATGAAAATATACCTTCAAGGAGGAATTTTGGTCTATAGATAGGTGAGCTAATAATTTCCTATAGTTTTTAATTTATTTATGACATGTTTCATATTATTCAAGCATCTAAACCTATGCCTTATTCCCCTGACTATGTGGAATGCAACCTTGGCATTAACATTTTGGACTGCATGGTGCATGGAGGTTGGGAAGACATTTTATTGTTGTGTATTATTATAGATGTGTGGCTACGTATTGTTTTGGATTCATATTATCTACATCTACATCTGACAATGATTTTTAATCCATAACTTGCATGGAGGTGACTTAGCATTTAATTCATATATGTTATGTTTGATTTATTTTTTATGAGAACTATGTGGAAAGAGATTCAAAATCCTTGCATGGAAGGAGTTGAGCTATTACCAAAAAAGGCATTTCAATCTCTTTGTGACAACAAGTCATTTTTTATTTCCAATATATTACTACGTGGAAGAGGCTTATTTTTTATATATATTTAAAATATTGTAATATTCCATACAAAATAAAATAGGAGAGGTATAATTTTTATGATTTTTCATAAAAAAAGCAAATTTCCATTTTTAAATACTAATTTTCAAATTTTGAAAAGTTTTAAGTTGAATTTTTTTTTATTGATATTTGAGGTAGGAAACTCTCAGAGAATTTAGGAAAATAACAACCAAAATATACAACTCAAAGATAAATAATGGGAGTTTCTCTTTTAACCATTTGTGTGTGTCAAAAACCATAAATCTAGAAATCAAGAAAAATTAAAAATATTGATGTATGAGGTTTTATTTTTAAGTTGATGTTAATGAAAAAATTAATTATTTTTAGTAACTTTATGTATGTATAAAAGGGGACCATTTTGGAATGACAAGGAACCAATTACGGTTAAATAAAAACTCAAAAGCATGCATTCTATCAAATCCATTGTTAGCACTAACTTGAATAGCAAAGATAGTTGGATAGAATGGTCTCGACAAGTAGAAAAGACACTCATCTTCAATGATATACGGTTTTATATTTATGATAGGGAAAACCAACTAGCTAAACCAACTAGAAAAATTAGAAGGCTTTGGCCTTGATGAGGGAATTCATGGATGAGGATCTATTTCATCATATACAGGGGTAAACTACATGATGGGAAGCATATCTTAAATTGAAGGACTTATATGAATCCCATTAAAATATGGAATTCATTTAGTCACAATTGAAATTGTTCAACCTAGACTTGAAAGATGGTGATGTGATGAGATTTGCTTCATAGATATGTGCTATCAAACAAGATGTAGAAGTAACAGGTGTCAAAATTGACATATACATGAAAGAATTAATAAAATAAATTCTTCCTAAATATTCAACCTATTTTGAGTCTCTACAAATAAGAAATTAGTTGAAGACTCTCACATTTGACCAATTGATTGAAAAGATGGCAGAAAGAGAAAAGGCCTTTGGAAAGAAAACTTAAACCAAAATAGGTGAAAGTGTGTGGCATGTCAAAATAAATTATTTCAAACCATAAAACAATGCCACATCTATAAAATATTAAGGAAATAATAAATAAAATAAAAAGTACAAGGGAAAAAGTGTCAAGAATGAAAATCATGGTGGTTAGAAATAAAAAATAGAATGATTAACATAACCTCTATTGTGAATGGTGCGACAAAAAAGGTATCCATGAGACTCATTAATTTAGGAATCCATCAGATTAAATTTAATCAAATCATAAAATAAATAGGTAAAGTCAAAGAAATATTCAAAAGAATCAAACTCAACCTAATTCACTAGTGAATGTGTGTTTTCTAATACAAATGATGAAGCAAATAATTTCTTGATCAGTTCTTCATGGTTTGATGATTGGGTTCTTGATACTGGCACCACTCAACATATGAATTTATGAAAAGACTTATTTGAGGATTATAATGAATAAAATTGTGGTTCAGTATACCTCACAGATAGATCAAGTATGCAACCATAAGGAAGAGTTACAATTTGAATCAAGTGTCTTGGGATTCTAGTCTACAAAATTGATAATGTTCTCTACCTTCATAAATTGAAATGAAACTTTTTATCCCTAGTGATAATAATGAAACAAGGCTATTCTATTATGTTGGATAATTATGATGTCAGAAATAGGAGAAAAAGTAATAATGTAGTTGTCTTTACTGGATATATGGAAGAGAAACTACTTAAATTGAAGGGTAAAACATCAAAATTTAAGGAATTATGATCATTTTATGGAGGATGGAATGTCTCCAAACATGTTTTTGCATGATTGATTTAGGCACACTCACTATAATAACATTCATGTATTACAAAATAATGGTGTTGTTAGCATCCCTACATTACCCACAAAATCAAATGAGAAGTGTGAAGCCTGCATCTTGGATAAACACTGAAGAGAAGCATTTTTAAAGTCACAGTAGAAAGAAGATATAAAATTATAGATTGTTCATTTAGACTTGTGTTCTCTTTTAATTATCTCCACTAGTGGTCATAATTAATTCAAGTTTTTCATTGATCACTATAATAAGATAACATGGATATACTTCCTAAAAAATAAATTGAAAGCCTTAGATACTTTCAAAAAATTTTGAACAATGATTGAAAATTAATAACAAACTCAAATCAAGACACTCAAGATAAATAATGGTTGTGAATTCACATCAAATAAGTTTGAATCCTATGTTGAGAAAAATAGGATCAAATGCCATTTCACAATTCCCCATACTCCACAATAAAATGGAGTAGTTAAAAGAATAAATAGAACTATGATAAATATAGTTTATGTAATGTTGTATTTCAAAGGGTTAAATCTACACTTTTGAGCCAAAATAACTAAAATGATAGAATACATTCCAACCAAATCACCATCAATAACTCTTAAATCAAAGATTCTATATGAGATGTGGTGTGGTCACCTCCCTTCAGTGCACTTCAGATTTATGGATCCATTTATTATACATTGATTCCAAGAGAGAAGAGAAACAAATTAGACCATAAGAGTAAAAAATTCATCCTCTTGGGATATTTTGATTCCTCCAAGGCACTCAGGCTATACAATGAGGAAGAGAAGAAGTTTCTTATCACAAGAGAAGTTGTCTTTTATGATATTGAAAAGGATAAAGAACATATTGATCGATAGTTAGTTTGATTAAATAAATATGCAAATTTTGATGTATTCAAAGAGAGTAATTTGAATGGTCTAGATAATGAGTGGGGGACACAAATTTGGGAATATATTGATTTTCTATTGTCTCTTATACATGAGCTTGAAACTCCTCCTAAAGGAGAGAGTAAAACTTCATTAGATATTGAATAGGGGATAGAAAAATAGAGGGTAGACAATGAAGGAACTTTAGAGGATGAACTTGAAGGACTTGAGTCATAAAATAATATACCTAAGTGGGCCACACAAACATTGAAAGATGTGAGTCCTGATGAAGTTAGAAAAATAGAAACTCAAAGTACACATGCAACCTCCTCTCAACCAGACATGTCTATTGATGAAATTTAGGACATGATTGAAAGACTCACATTGGATGATTCTCAAAAGGAACTCAATGCTACATTTGATTAAGAATCAAAAAATTTCTAATAAGCTAAGAAGCTTGACTCATGGAGAAAATAAATGAAAGATGAGTATAATTCACAAGTGAAAAATGGGACTTAGAATCTAGATGATCCACCATATGATTGAAAACTAATTGGCTACAACTGGATCTATCCCTAAATATATAAGGTAGATGGATCACTTAAAAAGCATATAACAAGGCTTGTCACAAAGGGTTATCATAAGTAGAAAAGAATTGACTACAATGAAACATTTGTACCTATAGAAAAATGAACTACCATTCATAACATGTTGGCTTTGAGAGCTCACAACAGATGGAAGGTTTACCAAATAGATGTCAAAATTGCATTTTTAAATGGATACCTCAAGGAAACTATGTACATGACACAACTTGATGGTTTTAAAATAAAAGGATAAGATCAAAATTTATGTAAAATGGAAAAATAATTGTATAGTTTAAAATAATCCCTTGGAGCATGGTACAAAAAACTAGCTGAGTACCTCATGAACATGAACCTCAAACATTTTGAGTTTGAAGATGCAAATATTTTCATCAAAATAATTGAAAAAATAGTTGTATTTATGTTGGTTTATGTTGATTATTTGATCATCATAGGGAATAATGAATGGTACACTACAAAATTCAAATCAGAGTTGATGAAAAGCTTTGAAATGACTGATTTGGGTTATCTTCATTACTATTTCGGTATTGAAGTAATTAAGAAACATAAGTATTTATTCATCACTCAATAGAAGTACATTGGTGACATTATGATAATTTTTAAAATGGAAGATTGTAATAGAACATCCATAGAATATAATCTCAAAGTGACATTTGATGATTCAACAGATTTGGATGATGCCACTAAATATGGATAACTCATTTGAAGTTTGATTTATATGATTACCACTTGACTAGATATATCATATGTATTTGGTGTCCTCTCAATATTAATGCAATAACCCAAGGAGATTCATTAGGTAGTATAAAAAAGGGTCCTCAGATATCTTAAAGGCACACAACATTTTGGGTTTAAATACTCTAGGGTAGGAGACTTCAAACTAGTTGGGTATTTATATTCTGACTATGCTAATGATCATGAAGATGAATAGTCCACCTCAAATTTTGTAATGAATTTAAGAAAAATAGTTATCAGTTGGAAATCCAAGAAGCAGTTAGTACCAACAATTTTTTAATAGAAGTAGAATATGTGGCTGCTTTAGAGGCAACCAAAGAGATGTTGTGGGTCAAAAGGGTTCTTCTAGATTCACATGAGCAACAAGTTTTATCAACACCTCTCATGTTTAACAACACTTCTACAATTTATATGGAAAATAATCTAGTATTTTATAATCAAACCAAGTACATCAATACCAAATTTCATTTGATTTGAGACTATGTGAAGGATGACAGTGTCAAGTTGTAACATTGGTTGACAACAAACCAACCAATAGACATCCTGAAAAAAGTGCTTGGATGAGAAAATTTTTAAAATTTCAGAGGAATGCTTGGTCTAATAAAGACACCTACATATTAAGGGGGGACATAATAATATTTTACATATTGTTTACTAATCCTAGGTGTCTAGCTTAGGTGTTTGGCATTTTGTCTTACTCAATAAGCTTTCTATCCCTGTAGGAATAGGAAGAGTCATTAGGAATGTGAAATGAATAGTCTTTATTAGTCTATTTATTGTAATATTTTATATCTTTTTCATTGAATAATGAAATATAATTTCATTTGTATTTTGTATGAAATTTGGCCTACTAAGGGATAATGCTCCTTACACTATGAATCACATATCCAAGGACAATCTACCTCATTGCTATCTTCTTCTTGTTCTTAGGTATTGATGAACTCACTTTGATAACCTCACCCACTTCTCCATTAATCCTTATAAGTTGAGGGTAAGAATCATTTTTTTCCTTGTGATAAGTCTACCATTAGCCTGTCATGATGGATCTCAACTATTTTGGGAGTTGATGTGGCTCATATATTTGTTCAAACTAAGTTTTCATTATTGATTATTTATATTATTGCCCCTCATTGGAGTTCAAACTAAGTTTTCAATATTGATTATTTATTGTGGGGTGTTGGTATTGGGCATATCCATTCAACCATGTATATTACAAAATAGATAGGTCAAACAAAAAATATAAGTTATATTTTAAATGGGACATACATTGTAGTAAGATAAAAAAGTATTTACTTAAGAAAAATATTCTAAATATATTGTATTAAAATTTCAAAATCTTTATAATTTTATATTAATATTTATAAAGATTCAAATCCTTGTATTTGGATTAAATATTCTCCACTTTAAATTTTAATGTTAAGATGATTATCAGTCTTAAAATTATTTAAATTAGATAATTATGCTCTCCAAATCATGTATTTATCATTTTAACTTATATATTAAAAAATACTTTTCCAATACTTTAAAAAGAAATAAATAATATACATATTTATATTTTCAACATTTTAGTTAACAATTCAACAATGTTCTATTCAAAAGTTTAAGAAACATTAAAATGTATTCTTAATGTGTATTTTATGTTTAACATGTAATTATGTTAAATGGAAAAGGTAAACAAGTGACAAATCTCAATGTTTCTCGCTAAATATGTGCATGTAGTTAAAACACTTTCCAATGGTTCAATTTAGTGATATCTTGTTGGAGATATTATAATAGCAAGAAATACTGGCTTATTTTTCTACTAGTTTACCTAAGTCTCGATACATTGTGGCATGCATTATAGAATGCAAAGGTGGAATGTGTTAATGGCATATTCAAAACTCAAGAAATCACAAAAAATTCAAGGTCATTATTTATAAATTGACAATAAAAACCAAAGAGAAGATGTAACAATGCATTCAAGACAATCAAAATTAAGGAGTTCATGCATTCCAATTCAAGAGGTTGTCTACAATGTGTTAATGCATTATTATTATTATTATTATTATTATTATTATTATTATTATTATTATTATTATTATTATTATTATTATTATTATTATTGGCTAGGTAAACATTATATAGAATGAAAAGCTTCAATTGGAGTGCAAAATAGATAGCGTAGTGAAGGAGAATAAAATATTATGATTATAATTTAATATTAAATTAATTAAAATCAAACAACTGTAATGAAATGTGATATTTATTTAGGGTACGTGAGAAGTTTAGAGCAAATAAGTTGATTTTTTTGCTTATAATTTATAAATTTAGTGTAAATATATATGAGTTACTCTATATTAGACTTAGTAATATCAAAATTAAATTGCATACACATTTTTATTGACTTATTTTTAAAAATTCATTAATAAAATATTTCATTTCATTGTTAGAAATTTTAAATCTATAAAAAAGTGACTTATTTCATAAAATATATGCTTGCATTCCATGGATTTGCAATTCTACTTTTACAAACTATGTTTAAATCTATTGAAAATATCATTCAATGAGATGATCAATAGTTTTGTTCAAGAGGAGAGTTAAGTAGACTAATTTTCTATCAATTAACACCTAATCTAGGTTTTTTGGATTTTCATTTTTTTTTAAACTAATTATTTTTAAGTTTGTATATCCTATCAAAACTATTCACATTGAAAACAAATGTGAGAATTGATGATTAATAAAAAAATCCATATAACCCTGATAAACCTCCTACAATTCAAAAAGATGGTGTTGGTATTTAGGAGTAATTGGACACACAGATAGTATAAAATAAAATACATATTAAGGATTCAATTAAAATAATGAGGGACCCATGTTTGACCAATACCCATCGTACTTTAAAAAAATATATATTAGATTTATTACTATGTAAATTTGACTCAATAACATGTCAACATTGATATATGGGTAACTTATAGAGAGAAGTGTAGTTTATAGTATGCTAATAAATTGTCAACAGCTAGTGTGAGAGAAAAAATAAGAATAGAAGACAATTTTTACAATATTCATTGATCCAAAAACCAATGCAATCCCTCTATTATCATGGAAATAATTTTCTATCTAGTCATGCTAGTATAATTTGATAAGAGATAACTTTTGGGAATGATGGTGGATGGTATTTTATTACCCATCTTATTAAATAAATGAGGTCCCTGTGTATTTTTTTTTGGAATCTCTAGCACTCAATTCCTTCAATAAAATGTATACATTGGGTTAATGTTTGCCTCATGAACCTAATTTATAGTATATAATGGGATTTGAGGTTAAATTTACCTATAACTCATCGGTGATTAAACCAATCAACCAATTGGTTCAATAATGGATGAACTTTGAGAGATTTTGATCCCTATGAATATAAGTTATATTATACAATGTGATTTATTATTTACACAATATCCATATTAATTTATTCACTCACATATAATCGAAACCCTCTTTATTCAAAATAGGTCTTCTAAAGAAATTTGAACATGAAATAAATATAAGTGATAAATTATATTCATTTTTTTCAAATCCATCTCAATTATATTATTAGTTAAACTTAATTAATCTATATTTACCACCTAATTAAAAATATATAATAAACTAGTTAAAAAGGTGCATAATAGAATCTACTATTCATATTATATTGAATTACAATAAGAAAAGGATGATGCACTAACTTGTTCAAATATTTCATCCTGTTAGAAGATTTAGAGTCATGGTTAATATGTGAACCAATTTTCATTGTTAATTATTTTTATATTTTAAAAATGTGAATAATTAAAATAAAATACTTAAGATTGATGAAAACTATGATTTGGCGGTCATTTTATTTCCTAGTGCAATTGCATCAATATTTGTGTTTATGTGTCGCATATATTAAAATAAATACTCTAAGGATATAAGTGTGAGGAGGGTTTGAAATGTATTATTTAACATTATAAATAGTTAACTATGTAATTATTTCTATAAATATTTATAAAAAGGAGGAAAAAACCACCAAATAGAGGAAATGGAAGAACATAGAGGTCAATTACTACACCATTACCCATATCAAGAGTTGTAGTACAAGAAACATGTGTTGTTACTTTTTACATGGTCTTCTTCTGAATAAGATGAGAACCTGGTAATTTAACATATTATTTTCAAACATAAATATCATTTCATTAAGAGTTGTCTATTTTATAGTGTTAACATTTTTCCAATCTGAAATTTTAATACTAAGGTACTTTCCTAAGAATGCATAAATCTTATCTATGTTATAGAGAAATCCTTTTGTCTTAATGACATTTATGAAAACAATGAGTATTTTTTTCAGAATTTATGGTTTGGAAATAATGAAGGAGTTATAAAGATAACATAACCACATTGATTATGACCTACCTATTTATACCCCTAATGTTCCCTAATCCCCCCTCTATGAAATATCTACATTCCCATGACCACCATATTTTTTCAATTGGTAAAGTAAAATTTACCATTCAGTTCAATGAGAGAGGGTAAATTTGAAAAAAATAAAAATTTCATTTCATTTTCATACTATATTCAACAAATGATGAAAGGCATTTCAAATGATAATGCCTTCACCCACATTGAAATTACTTAGTTGCCTATTGAGGATTAAAATGTGCATTTAACCTTTTAAAAAATGAAAATGGTTGAATTTAACTATGAGGTTGACCCATATTTACATGGGGAGTGTATTTAGAAGGGAAAGAAATGAAACTTAAAAAAACATAAAACAAACTTGAATCTCCATTGGAAAATATAAATTACACCACTCATTTTACAAAATAAGGGTGGAAATTATTCTAAAAAATTAAGAGAAAAATGAAAAAAGGGTTCTAGATAAATAATAAATGAAGGAATGGAAAATAAAAATCAAAGAGGGTTTAAATAAACCCTATTACTCATGAAATAGACAAAACATGATGTTAAAATAGTGTTGGATGAATTTGTAAGTTTTCTATCCTTGATATTTATTTTGAATAATTTAACTTTTATTTGTAATTTATTTATTGTTGAGAAAAATTTGTATTTTATTTTAAATTTTCACACCATATGATATTTCAATGCCCAAATGAAGAATATGTTCAATGCCTCAAAAATAAATATTAAAACAATATGTCATCATGAGTTATGTAAGTTAATTTATATCATATAGTGTTTTAAGATGTTGTTTTAATTATATTATTATTTTTTTAGTTAATAATTTGATTTTTTTTTTTTTTTTATACTTACTTGGATAAGTATAAAAATATTGACTAGAGTTATTAATTGGTGATGAGAGAATAAATATTCTACATCACCAAAAAAATTAAAAGAGATTGATGTACAAATGACTAGATAAATAGGGATTTAGCTATTAGTGAAGTTGAGTAGACTTAGCAAATAAATAAAATAAATCATTACATAATGGAAAAAAAATCAAGGAGACATCATCTTTGATAGATTATAACCACTCTAACAATTGATTCAAGGTTCCTCCTTCACCCATGGGAAATAAAGGCTTCCATCATCCATTAACTTCCCTCATCAAAAGAGTTCATTGCATCCATTGATAGTATTTCCACTTGTGTTCTTTATCCTCTTTAGCTTGTTGTGTATTAGTAATTTGATTTAGTGATCATGTATTTTAATTGTTATATAGTGTGGACATTACTGTAAACCAAGATGTATTCATCCTCTTTCTTAGAATCATCATCTTTCAAAACTTGGAAAGTGTCATTAATCTATGAATCTAAAAACTTAGTCTACTTAGTTTCATTTTAGGATGTTGTAACCACTTCCTAAAGGTCATCGTGAATCTGAAAATAAAAATCCACCATTGATCATCCTTCTGTAATCATCCATGGCTTCTACACTATGCCTCAAATTCCTAGGATGTAGAGGGTAAATTTTAAGCTATCTATCCTTCAACATACTTATAATTTCGGATTGTGTGATCACATAATAATTGTTATATTCATACTAAAATGTGGTCTTTATTACCTAAAAATGTAAATATTAACACACATATAATATGCGTGACTTGATTAAAACAAACAAGGTCCTAATGTTTCATCCTCTCAAAAACACATGTTAAAATATTATTCATCCCATCCATTTTATTGTTACACACCTACATTGACATCATTTTTTATTTAAAACCTTGATAAATATAATACACATACATCTCTATAATCTTAGTTCATTCCACGTGTACATATGTTGGTTATCTCAGTTAAAGTCATTACTATCAATTGATAATGAGCTTCATTGGTCAAAACTGATGTGATCCCAATAATAATTATTCTATAAAATAAAACCCATACTTATGGTGGTCCTATAATCATAATGTGTTATTTGCATGATGTGTTATTCAATTCAATCCATATATAAACAAATAGATGTGTCATTCAAAATAAACATGAAACTTATTTGATATAGATGTAAACACTATTACACATTGAGTAAATCTACCCTATTATTAAAAATTTACAAACTATCACTAGAAAGAGTCACAATATAAGTATTAAGAACTCAAAAAGCATTTCAAATTAATAATTTTAAAGTACCAAATCAAATTACTAGTTATATACACATGGCAAAGTAGTACAATATCGCAATCATAATAGTTAGAAGAATTTTGTCTATGTTAATTCCCATCCTTTGTGTATTAGATATGTAGGTTGTTTTAGTCTTTAGATATAGATGATTGGGGTTAGATCAGTCCATTAAACTTCCCATATTTTTTAGGGTTCTATCCTTCACAAGTACATCTAGGGTTTTAAGGAATAATACGCTGATCTGTAGATCTATGTGTTGTTAAGCACATAATATACTGAGAGCGGGGGGGGGGGGGTGAATCAGTATATATATCTTATAAAACTTTCCCTTAATCAAACATTAAATATATACAATAAAACTCAAATAATAAACATCACACAAGAAAGAGAGAGACACCAGATATAACGTGGAAACCCAATGTGGGAAAAACCACGGAGAACAATCTCAAGTATATTAGTGAGAACAAACCCACAAGAGCACCATACCCCTTTGCCAAGTACAAACCTCAACTACAATTCGTGAGCACCACCCCACAGGAGCTTCAAACCCCTCTGTCGAACACAAACCCAACTATCATTCGTGATCACAAAAACACATGAGCATCATCCACTTTGTGTAAACCACACACCTATCTCTCAATGTTGCTAAATAGATGAATGATAGTTCAATACAACATCTCTTTCCTCTCTCTCACCTTTGCTCTTCTAAGCTAGATAATACAATATCAAATTAACCTCTCACACTCATATAACAAATGGTTACTCAAGCCTTTATTTATAGCTTTCCAAATGACCTTTGGCCTTCCCCCTTTGTGACCTTTCAATCCTCATGAAAAATGGTGCCAATATTGGATAATCCTTCATATCCAAGCATTTGAAAAGTCATGTGGTGACCCTTCATGACCAAAAACGTCTTTCCCACTTTTTTCCTTATCTTTGGTGACTTTTCGTATTCCTTTAAGTGTCCCTTCATGAGAAATTCGCCCATACTCTTTTGTCTTCACTTGGTGACTCTTGGTATTCCTCAAAATGACTCTTCATGGGAAAATGTATCCCATCCTTCTTTTGTCTTTATCCCGTGACTCTTCATCTTCTCC
The DNA here is from genome assembly GCA_037957365.1 of Torreya grandis. Taxonomy (NCBI): domain Eukaryota; kingdom Viridiplantae; phylum Streptophyta; class Pinopsida; order Cupressales; family Taxaceae; genus Torreya; species Torreya grandis. The sequence goes on from JARHVA010002868.1 coordinate 1,522,140, forward strand.
ATGGGCCCTTATTTTGTCTCATATGCAACCAAAAATATATTCGTTAATATTAAATAAATATTAACTCATATTAGCCAAGATAAATAATATTAAATGCAATGGGGTCTTTATCACCAATAATACTAAACCTTTGACATCAATGACAATATTTCCAACATGTGTGTCACAAGGGTTTGGGATAGTAAACACATAGGAAAAAATACAAGTAGTAAGGGATTGTACAATCACTTTGCCCTAATTTTATGCATGATAATATTGACCAACATATCAATATTGATGAACAATATTGACCTTAACCAATGAAAACAACAAACCAAAGACATTGAATCAATTCAAGAATTAAACAAACCACATGCATACT